>CM066034.1:937180194-938431197 GCA_033557465.1 Ichthyophis bannanicus
CGCTTTCGACCCTCCTCAGCAAAGAGGGATTCACTAAATCCCCTACCTCAACAACTAGCTCATTATGGGGCTCTCCTGCCAAGAGACTGTGACTGCAGTTGACAACATGGTAAACCTGTTGCAGGCTTTGGGTTTCCTCATTAACACTAGGAAGTCACGCCTAACCCTGATTCAGTCTTCACAGTTCATTGGGGCAGCCAGTGAGTTCCTACCTCAAGTGAGAGCAAACGCATTACCTCCATACAGGGCAGCCCAAGGGTTTCTGACGCCTTAGGCAGAAGCCCAGGCTGTGCGGCCTCCAGCCGTGCCACCCACCTGAGTCGTGCTGCCCTCCCCCTGCCTAGCTGCACCCTCTGCCCCCCATGTTGAGCTGCGCTACTGCAGATTCCGGCAGTAGAGTTGAGGGGGGGGGGGGGACGCGGCATGCAGTGACAAAGAGGCATTGTGATATTCTTTGTTTTATTTTCTTTCCTCCCTATTAAAGCACTGAATTCCAAACTTTTGCACCTGCTGTATTGACTTTTTCTTATTTTGATTGAATGAAATTGATAAATAGTAATTAAGCACAGTGTTTAACTTTGGACTGTGTATCATCATCTGTCTGAAAGCTATTTAGGGAAAGTCAAGCAAGTGGTAATCCTGTCTTTGTCTAATGTATTTCTGTACTGCAGATAAATCATTAATGAATCATTCGTAGTGCTTTTAATTTCATCTTTGGTGTCTGCTATTTATTTTATTTATCAGTTCGATTTCCAGGCCTGGACGATGATTCTCCAAGTCATTTCTGCATATAGAGCAGTGACTTTTCTTAAGGATATCCATAACTAGTACCAAGGGGCAGGCCATGAAACATAACTAGGAGCAGATTTGAAACAAAAGTTAAGAATGTTTTTTTACTCAATGCAAGATTAAGCTGTGAAATCTCTTGACTTCATGGCTCTGGGACAGAGCGTGAAGCAGATAGGTGCACAGGTGGTGTTCTCTTCAATCCTCCCTGTTGAGGGTAAAGGCCAAGGCAGAGAGGCTCGCATCCTGGAGATTAATGCATGGCAGCGTGGATGGTGTCATCAAGAGTGTTTTGGTTTCCTAGACCATGGGATGCTGTTCCAAGGGTTGCAGAGCAGAGATGGCATCCATCTGTCCAAGAAAAGTCGACACATCTTCAGTAGTAGACTAGCTAATCTACTGAAGAGGGCTTTAAACTAGATTCGTTGGGGATGGGTGAAGAAAGCCCCCAGGTAAGTGATATATTAAATACCTTTATGGAAATGGGTAACAGGGGTAACATATGGAAAGCAGTGTGTATAAATGCCTGTAGCATGGGAAATAAGATCCCTGATGTTGAAGCTTTGGTGGGAGTGACCAACTTGGATTTAGTGGCAGTTAAAGAAACATGGTTCACAGAAAATCATAACTGGGATGTAACTATACCTGGCTATACTTTATTCAGAAAGGACAGGGTAGGAAGAAGGGTAGGAGGAGTGGCACTATATGTAAAAAATAATATTAAAGCTTTAGAATTATACAGCTTAAAAGGGAGAGAGGAGGCATTGTGGGTTGAAGGACTAGAAAAGGGGACTGTTACTTCTGGAGAGAGATCTGCAATTGTGAGTATATACTTCTGGGAATTTTCTGAAAGGAATTCTTTCTATTAAAGCTAATTAATCTGTGAACCCACTAATTTTTGTTAAATCAGTAAGGGCCTAGTAGCAGCAGTTTAAGTTTAAATGTAAAACACAGAAGAGAACTTTCTAGTTCACCGCTTTGACCCGGTGAAAAGCGGGATATAAATACAGTTAAATAAATAAATAAATAAATAGTTACATTTCATACCCAGCAGAGAGCTTGTAGTTTAAATTTAATAGTCACTCAGGGCCTAGCATCAGCAAAGTACTTTTAGTTTAAATTTAAAACACAGAAGAGAGCTCTCTGGTTAAATTTGGAACCCAGCAGAGAGCTTGTAGTTTAAATTTCATAATAAGTTAGAGCCTAGCAGCAGCAAAGAGCTATAATTTAAATCAAATCAGAATATAGCTTAGCACAAAAGGCAAAACAGGGTCACTACTCTTTGACCAACAAAGTCTTCTAGAGACCTTTACAAAGAGGACTTCTACCTATGGGGCCAGAGACCTGTGAAACCTTTTTAATAGGTGCTAACACCAGGTGGCAGGTCAAAAGGCCATTTTGAAAGACTCCTTCTATACATGCAAGGACTGTTAATCACCCAGGAAGTTGGTCACAGCTTACCTCAGCAGCACAGGCATAAATAGCTCAACCAGAGCTCTGTGATCCTCAGTCTTGAAGGACTAGAAAAGGGGACTGTTACTTCTGGAGAGATCTGCAATTGTGAGTATATTTTTGTTCTGTGTTCACAGATGAAGAACCAGGAGCAGGACCTCAGAAAACACCCACAAATAAGAACAGAAGCGAGGGACATCTTGAACAATTTTCAGAAGACTGTGTTCGTGCTAAACTAGCTCAACTTAAAGTAGACAAAGCGATGGGACCGGATGGGATACACCCTATAATACTGAGGGAACTTGGGGACGTTCTAGCAACTCCACTGACTGACCTTTTCAATGCCTCGTTGGAGTCGGGAGTGGTGACAAAGGACTGGAGAGAGGCTCATGTGGTGCCTTTACACAAAAGCGGAAGTAAGGATGTGGTTGAAAACTACAGGCCGGTTAGTTTAATTTCGGTGGTGAGTAAATTATTGGAAACACTGCTGAAAGAGAAAATAGTGAGGTTTCTGGAGTCCAGCGGATTACAGGATCTGAGGCAGCATGGATTCACCAGAGGCAGGTCTTGTCAGACAAATCTGATTGATTTCTTTGACTGGGTGACCAGGGAGCTGGACCGAGGGAGAGCTCTAGATGTGGTGTATTTAGATTTCAGTAAAGCCTTTGACACTGTTCCTCACAGGTGACTTATAAACAAACTGAGCACCCTAGGGATGGACCCTAAAGCTACTGCTTGGGTTAGAAATTGGTTGGGTGGGAGGCGACAAAGAGTACAAGTAAATGGAGCTCACTCTGAGGAGAAGGATGTTACCAGTGGTGTGCCCCAGTGATCTGTTCTTGGTCCGATTCTTTTTAACATCTTTGTTAGTGATATAGCGGAAGGGCTGTCGGGTAAGGTTTGCCTCTTTGCGGATGATACCAAAATCTGCAATAGAGTAGACACCCAGGAAGGTGTAGATAACATGAGGAGGGATCTAGCTAAGCTTGAAGAATGGTCTAGAATTTGGCAGCTGGGATTTAATGTTAAAAAATGTAAGGTCATGCATTTGGGCTGCATCAATCCAAGGGAGCAATACAGTATAGGAGGTGAAGTACTTTTGTCCACTAAAGAAGAGCGGGACCTAGGCGTAATTGTGTCTGATGATCTTAAAGTAGCTAAACAGGTAGAAAAGGCGACGGCAAAAGCTAGAAGGATGCTTGGGTGCATACGGAGAGGAATGGCTAGCAGAAAAAAGGAGGTGATAATGCCTCTGTATAAGTCTTTGGTGCGACCTCATTTGGAGTATGGTGTGCAATTCTGGAGACCGCACCTTCAAAGGGATGTGAACAGGATGGAGTCGGTGCAGAGGGTTGCTACTAAAATGATTAATGGGCTTCATTATAAAGCATATGAGGACAGACTTAAGGATCTTAATATGTACACCTTAGAGGAAAGGCGGGATAGAGGTGATATGATTGAGATGTTTAAATACCTCCGTGGCATAAATGTTCAGGGAGAGAGCCTCTTTCAATTGAAAGCAAGTTCTGCTATGAGGGGACATGGGATGAGGGTGAAGGGAGATAGATTCAGGAGTGATATGCGGAAATATTTCTTTACAGAAAGAGTAGTGGATCCATGGAATAGTCTCCCAGTGGAGGTGGTAGAGATGAGGACAGTAACTGAATTCAAAAAAGCATGGGACCAACACAGAGGATCTCTAAAGGTAAAAAGTGGACTGTTGTAGTTGTTGATATGGAAGGACAGACTAGATAGGCCATGTGGTCTTTTTCTGTCATCATGTTTCTATGTTTCTATGTTTCTCTGAGTATATACTTCTGGGAATTTTCTGAAAGGAATTCTTTCTATTAAAGCTAATTAATCTGTGAACCCACTATTTTTTGTTAAATCAGTCAGGGCCTAGTAGCAGCAGTTTAAGTTTAAATTTAAAACATAGAAGAGAGGTTACTGGTTACATTTCATACCCAGCAGAGAGCTTGTAGTTTAAATTTAATAGTCACTCAGGGCCTAACATCAGCAAAGTACTTTTAGTTTAAATTTAAAACACAGAAGAGAGCTTTCTGGTTAAATTTGGAACCCAGCAGAGAGCTTGTATTTTAAATTTCATAATAAGTTAGAGCCTAGCAGCAGCAAAGAGCTATAATTTAAATCAAATCAGAATATAGCTTACCTCAGCAGCACAGGACAGGGTACTGTGTAGCAGCCCTCTTTTAATAAGTGGCGACAAGGCGATAGCAGAGAGACTGAATGAATTCTTTGCTTCGGTCTTTACTGAGGAAGATGTAGGGATGTTACCCATGACTGAAGTGGTATTTAGAGGTGCAGAAGAACTGAAGGAAATATCGATACATCAGGAAGATGTATTACAACTATTAGATAAATTGAAGAGTAGCAAATCACCTGGGCCAGATGGTATACATCCAAGGGTGTTGAAAGAACTGACATATGAGATTGCAGACCTGCTTTTAGTAATCTGTGAGCTATCATTAAAATCATCTCTAATACCTGAAGATTGGAGGATCGCCAATGTAACACCAAGTTTTAAAAAGGGTTCCAGGGGTGATCCGGGAAACTACAGACTGGTGAACCTCACGTCAGTACCGGGAAAAATGGTAGAAACCATCATAAAGAATAAAATTACTCAGCATGTAGATAGTCATGTCCTAATGGGAGACAGCCAACATGGCTTTAGACAAGGAAGATCTTGTCTTACTAATCTGTTATGTTTTTTTGAAGGTGTGAATAAACAGGTGGACAAAGGTGAGTCGGTTGATATAGTGTATCTGGACTTTCAGAAAGCCTTTGACAAGGTGCCTTATCAGAGACTTTTGGCAAAACTAAAGAGTCATGGGATAAGAGGCAGTGTACTACTGTGGATCAGGAACTGGTTAAAAGATAGAAAGCAGAGGGTAGGGCTAAATGGCCAATTTTCCCAATGGAGAAAGGTGAATAGTGGTGTACCCCAGGAATCTGTGCTCGGTCCGCTGCTTTTTGACATATTCATAAATGACCTGGAAAGTGGAATAACGAGTGAGGTTATCAAATTTGTAGATGACACAAAACTATTTAAAGTTGTTAAAACCCAAGAGGATTGTGGAAAATTGCAAGAGGATCTTGATAAATTGGAAGACTGGGCATCAAAATGGCAGATGAAATTTAAGGTGGACAAGTGCAAAGTTATGCACCTAGGGAAGAACAACCCAAACTATGGCTACACGATGCAAGGTTCCACATTAGGAACTACCACCCAGGAAATAGATTTAGGCGTCATTGTGGATAACATGTTAAAACCCTCGGCCCAGTGTGCAGCGGTGGCCAAGAGAGCAAATAGAATGCTAGGTATCATAAGGAAAGGAATGGAAAATAAAACAAAAGATATTATAATGCCTCTATATCGTTCCATGGTGAGATCGCACCTTGAATATTGTGGCAATTTTGATCGCCATATCTTAAAAAGGATATAGCGTTATTAGAAAAGGTACAGAGAAGAGCCACCAAAATGGTAAAGGGGATGGAAGGATACTCCTATGAAGAAAGGCTAAAAAGGTTAGGGCTCTTTAACCTGGAAAAAAGATGGCTATGATAGAAGTCTATAAATTAATGAACGGAGTGGAACGGGTAAACGTAAATCGATTGTTTACGCTATCAGAATATAGAAAGACTAGGGGACATGCAATGAAGCTACAGGGTAAACTATTTAAGACTAATAAAAGAAATATTTTTTCACTCAACGTGTAATCAAACTCTGGAATTTGTTACCGGAGGATGTAGTAAAGGCTTTTAGTGTAGCTGGGTTTAAAAAAGGTTTGGACAAGTTCCTGGAGGAAAGGTCCAGCGTGTTCAGAATACCGCAGTTTGTCTCTTAACTCACGCCTCCCGGTATGATCACGTCACCCCTCTCCTCCTGCAACAACACTGGTTACCGGTACCCTTTCGTATCCACTATAAGATTCTTGTTTTCGTTCACAGGGCCCTCTTCACAGGTGTTCCTCTCTATCTTGCTGATCAGGTTCACTTTCACACCCCCCACCGTTCCCTTAGTTCCATTCATGTTAATCGTATGTTCCTTCCCCCCCTCCCACCCCCCGCACATGCCCATCTGGAATCCACTCGTTCTTCCGCTTTTTATTTCTTGGGTCCACGACTCTGGAATTCACTCCCTCTTTCCCTCCGCTCTGAAACATCTCACCAGCACTTTAAAGCAAAGCTAAAAACCCACTTATTCACCACGGCATTTAACCTCCCCCCATAGACTTGCCCTCTTGTTTGCTTTTCTCTCTTGCTCTCTTTCTGACCTACCCTTGTTGTCGTGTTTTCGTTTTATTTGTTTTGTATTCTTTCTCCTCTTTACTGTTTTTAATGATGGCGTTCTTTTCCTATTTCTGCAGCCATGTAATTTTAATTGTAAACCACCCGGATGCCTATTTTGGTGTGGGCGGTATATCAAATTTTAATTAAACATAAACATAAAACATTATTAAGAAGGGACCCAGGATATCAATGCTTGACCAATTACAAGCATTGTGGAACCTGTGTCTTTTGGGGAAACTGCTAGGTACGTATGACCTAGATTGGCCACTGTTGGAAACAGGATACTGGTCTTGATGGACCTTGGTCTGACCCAGTATGGCATATCTTATGTTCTTATGGGTTAAACTGGAAAGAGGGAAAGAGAAATCTATTTGCATTGGCGTGATATACAGACCTCCCTCCCAAGAGGAAGAGGTGGACAGAGAGTTAATTGAAGATATACGCAGCATTGCTAGGAAAGGGTACGTGTTACTGATGGGGAATTTGAATATGCCAGATGTTGATTGGCACATTTCTGCTGCAGTATCATCTAGAAGTAAAGAGATCCTGGATTCTCTAAAGGGAGAACTAGTCAAGGAATTGGTAACAGACCCCACACGTGAAGGGGCCATACTGGACTTGGTGCTTACCAATGGTGAAAGTGTTTCTGATGTTATAGTGGGAGATCATTTTGTATCCAGTGATCACCAGATGGTGTGGTTCAGTATTAGGACTAGGGCTGTTAGAATCCATTCAAAAGTGAGGGTCTTAGACTTTAGGAAGACTAACATTGCCAAGATGGGCCAATACCGAAGGGAGCCGTTAGCAGGATGGGAACAGCTGGGGGATGTAGAAAAACAGTGGGCAAAACTGAAAGGGGATATTTAAAGGGCAACCAATCTTTTTGTTAAAATGGTAAATAAAGGTAAAAGGAAAAGGAGACCACTACGGCTTTCGAAAGAAGTAGCTGAAAAAGTGAAGAAAAAGAGGGAAGCCTTCATGAAATACAAGAGATCACAGAGAGAGGAAGACAGGCATCTATATTTGGAAAAACTTAGAGAAGCTAGCAAAGTAGTAAGGAAAGCAAAGATTCAAAAAGAGGAGGAAATAGCCAATGCAATAAAATGGGGGTGGGGGGGGATAAGACATTTTTCAGATATGTTAGTGAGAAGAGGAAGGGCAAAAGTGGT
Source organism: Ichthyophis bannanicus (assembly GCA_033557465.1). Classification (NCBI taxonomy): domain Eukaryota; kingdom Metazoa; phylum Chordata; class Amphibia; order Gymnophiona; family Ichthyophiidae; genus Ichthyophis; species Ichthyophis bannanicus. Next base: position 937,187,913 of record CM066034.1, read on the forward strand.
ATTGTCAGACTCAAGGGTGCAGGGGGGGAATATGTAGAAGCTGATGAGAATAAAGCGGAATTGCTTAACAAATATTTCTGTTCTGTGTTCACAGATGAAGAACCAGGAGCAGGACCTCAGAAAACACCCACAAACAGGAACAGAAGCGAAGGGCATGTGGGATCGAGTGAGGGTTTCTTGAGGAGGGGTGTGACAACAGCATGTTTGAAGTCAGTGGGGACAGTTGCAGTGGAGAGTGAAAGGTTGAGGATATGAGAGATGGGGGGGGGACAATGGTGGTTGAGATGGGGTGTAGGAGATGGGTGGAGATAGGGTCGGATGAACAGGTGGTGGGTTTGGAGGAGTTAAGAAGGAGTGCGGTTTCTTCTTCAGAGATCGGAGGAAAGGAAGAGAAGGTGGCAGAGGAAGTATGGATGGGGGAGAATTGGGGAGGGGGAGGTAGCTGAGGGGGTGGGGAATTGGAGGATGATCTTGTGGATTTTGTCGTGGAAGTAGTCGGCTAGGCTTTGGGCAGAAAGGGAGGACAGGACCGGGGGCGAGGGGACCTTGAGGAAAGAATTAGTATTAAAGAGACGGCGAGGGTCAGAGGCAAGGGAGTTGGTCAGATGGATGTAGTAGATGTTGTTTGGCAAGTGCTATGGCTGATTGGAAGGAGCCAAGACAAAATGGGGTGATAAGACATTTTTCAGATATGTTAGTGAGAAGAGAAAGGGCAAAAGTGGTATTGTCAGACTCAAGGGTGAAGGGGAGGAATATGTAGAAGTTGATGAGGATAAAGCGGAATTGCTTAACAAATATTTCTGTTCTGTGTTCACAGACGAAGAACCAGGAGCAGGACCTCAGAAAACACCCACAAACAGGAATAGAAGTGAGGGACATCTTGAACAATTTTCAGAAGACTGTGTTCGTGAGAAACTAGCTCAACTTAAAGTAGACAAAGCGATGGGACCGGATGGGATACACCCTAGAATACTGAGAGAACTTGGGGACGTTCTAGCAGCTCCACTGACAGATCTTTTCAATGCCTCATTGGAGTCGGGAGTGGTACCAAAGGACTGGAGAGAGGCTCATGTGGTGCCTTTACACAAAAGTGGAAAGAAGGATGTGGTTGAAAACTACAGTTTAACTTCGGTGGTGAGTAAATTATTGGAAACGCTGCTGAAAGAGAAAATAGTGAGGTTTCTGGAGTCCAGCAGATTACAGGATCCAAGGTAGCATGGATTCACCAGAGGCAGGTCTTGTCAGACAAATCTGATTGATTTCTTTGACTGGGTGACCAGGGGGTTGAACCGAGGGAGAACCCTATATGTGGTGTATTTAGATTTCAGTAAAGCCTTTGACATTCTTCCTCACAGGCGACTTATAAACAAACTGAGCACCCTAGGGATAGACCCTAAAGTTACTGCTTGGGTTAGAAATTGGTTGGGTGGGAGGCGACAAAGTGTACAGGTAAATGGAGCTCACTCTGAGGAGAAGGATGTTACCAGTGGTGTGCCCCAGGGATCTGTCCTTGGTCCGATTCTTTTTGACATCTTTGTTAGTGGTATAGTGGAAGGGCTGTTGGTTAAGGTTTGCCTTTTTGTGGATGATACCAAAATCTGCAATAGAGTAGACACCCAGGAAGGTGTAGATAACATGAGGAGGGATCTAGCTAAGCTTGAAGAATGGTCTAGAATTTGCAGCTGTGATTTAATGTTAAAAAGTGTAAGGTCATGCATTTGGGCTGCAGCAATCCAAGGGAGCAATATAGTATATTGGGTGAAGTACTTTTGTCCACTAAAGAAGAGCGGGACCTAGGCGTGGTTGTGTCTGATGATCTTAAAGTAGCTAAACAGGTAGAAAAGGTGACAGCAAAAGCTAGAAGGATGCTTGGATGCATACAGAGAGGAATGGCTAGCAGAAAAAAGGAGGTGATAATTCTTATGTATAAGTCTTTGGTGCAACCTCATTTGGAGTATAGTGTGCAATTCTGGAGACCGCACCTTCAAAAGGATGTGAACAGGATGGAGTCGGTGCAGAGGGTGGCTACTAAAATGATTAGTGGTCTTCATTATAAAGCATATGAGGACAGACTTTGGGATCTTAATATGTACACCTTAGAGGAAAGGCGGGATAGAGGTGATATGATTGAGATGTTTAAATACCTCCGTGGCATAAATGTTCAGGGGGAGAGCCTCTTTCAATTGAAAGCAAATTCTGCTACGAGGGGACATGGGATGAGGGTGAAGGGGGATAGATTCAGGACTGATATATGGAAATATTTCTTTACGGAAAGAGTGGTGGATCCGTGGAATAGTCTCCCAGTGGAGGTGGTAGAGATGAGGACAGAAACTGAATTCAAAAAAGCATGATACAAACACAGAGGATCTTTAAAGGAAAAAAGGGGACTGTTGTAGTTGTTATGGAAGGACAGGCTAGATAGGCCATGTGGTCTTTTTCTGTCATCATATTTCTATGTTTCTATGTTGCTATGTTTCTATTTATTTATTTAACAGTTCTTCTATACCGCCTTGTCCCTTGGTCAAAGTGTGTCACATCAAGCAATACTTGATACATTGTGACCAAATAACAAACATTTGTAAAAATTAATAAAGGATTAGGAGTAAGGGAAGAGTGAATTAGAAGTATGGGGAAAAATAACAAAGGATTGAAGTAAATTGAGTTCACATCTTGGCTTCAATAAAGTAAGATGTAAATATTCGAGTCTTTAAGGCCTTCTGGAATGAAGGTAAGTCTTTGATGGCTCATAAATTAGATGGAATTGAGTTCCACATGTTTGGTGAATAAAGGGAGAAGGCTGTACTGGATGTAATATAGTTAGATTTGGTAAAAAGTATGGTCCAGGATAATATTTATTTATTTATTTGAGGGTTTTCTATACCACCTTATAATGGTTTCAAAGCAGTTTACATGATAACTATTAGAAAATATACATTAAAACAGTGACATATCTTGAGAGTAAATAATTAAACTGTAACAGGGATAAAGAACTTGGAGCAAAATATGTATTGCATGGTGTCATTTGTTAATGATATAAGGGGAAATTGGGGTGGGGAACACTGGAGGGTTGGGGTTAGGTATGTCATAATAGTGCAACTGGGTTTAAAAAGGTTTGGACCAGTTTCTGGAGCACAGATCCACAGACTTGCTGAATCGTCTTCTTCTACTTCTGCGAATGAGCAATAGCTGAAGGACTTCTCTAGCAAACTCAATCAGTCACTGTTGAGGCAAATGCTGGGTGCAACCTACTACTGACCCGACTGAACTCAGCACCAGCAGGGGCAGTGGAAGGCCTTTATCTTTGAGGGGGCCCAAGGTTCATACTAACTCCGCCCCACGGGCAGAGACACTTCCTGTTCTGCCTGTGGGGATTTGATTTCCTGTGGTCTTTCCAATGATCATGGCCAGCAGGCAGCAGACTGCCCTTCTATACCAATTACTAAGCTCTACAGTCCCTTTCTTTCCTTTAGAGATCTTCTGTGTTTATTTCATGTTTTCTTAAATTCAGATACTGTCCTGGTCTCTACTGTCTCCACTGTGAGACTATTCCATGCATCTACCACTCTTTCTATACAGAAATATTTCCAGAAATTACTCCTGAATATGTCTTCTTTCACTTCATCTTATGCCTCCTTATTGAAGAGCTGTCCTTCAATTGAAAGAGGCTCTCCTCCTGAGAATTTATTCCATGGAGGTATTTAAATGTCTTTATCATATCTCCTGCCTTTCCTCTAACATATACATATTGCGATCTTTAAGTCAGTCCCCATATGAGGGTGTAGTCTCCAGAATAGCACATAATACTCTAATTTAATTCTCACCAAAGACTTATACAAAAGCGCCATCACCACCTCCTTCCTGCTGGCCATTCCTCTCCCTATACACCCGCGCATTCTTCTGGCTTTCGCCTCTGCCTTTTCTACCTGTTTATCCATGTTAAGCAGGGCCGGATTTACCTATACACCATGTACGCCATGGCGTAGGGCCCACAGCCGGCAGGGGCCCACAGAAAAAGAACAAGTTCATTTTTTTTAAATACAATTTAAAAAAAACCTGGTGGCTGCCGCCGCGGGGCCCCCTCTGCTGCCGCGGCAGCACCGACTGACCCGCGGGGGGCCCTGTCTACAAGCTGAAGCCGTCGGTTCGGTTCGTTCCTCCCTCCCTCCCTCCGTGCAGGCTGCAGGCTGTGAGAGACGCGAAAGGAGAGCGTCTCCTCGCGTCTCTGTTAAGCCCGCAGGGGCAGGGGCTGATGGGAAATTTCCCATCAGCCCCTGCGGGCTTAACAGAGACGCGAGGAGACGCTCTCCCTTCGCGTCTCTCACAGCCTACAGCCTGCAGCCTGCACGGAGGGAGGGAGGGAGGAACGAACCGAACCGACGGCTTCAGCTTGTAGACGGGGCCTCCGCGGGTCAGTCCGTGCTGCCGCGGCAGCAGAGGGGGCCCCGCGGCGGCAGCCACCAGGTTTTTTTTTAAAATTAAATTTTACTTTAGGCCGACGGGGGGGGGGGGGTGGGCCGGGTAATGGGCTATGCGGGGGGGGGGGGGGTAGGACGTGTAATGGGCTATTGGGGGGGCTGGGGCGGGAAATGGGCTGGGGGGGTGGGGCGGGTAATGGGCTATGGGGGTAGGACTGGTAATGGGCTATTGGGGGGGCTGGGGCTGGAAATGGGCTGGGGGGGGGTTAAGGCTAGAGGTGGGCTGATGGGGTTAGGACTGGTAATGGACTGTGGGCTGTTGAGGGGCTTAGAACTGGCAATGGGCTTTGGGGGGGGTTAAGACTGGTAATGGGCTGTGGGCTGATGGGGGCTGTCTGGTAATGGGCTATGGGGGGGGCTAGGACTGGAAATGGGCTGGGGGGTTAAGACTGGAGGTGGGCTGATGGGGTTAGGACTGGTAATGGGCTGTTGGGGGGTTAGAACCGGTAATGGGCTTTGGGGGGGTTAAGACTGGTAATGGGCTGTGGGCAGATGGGGTTGTCTGGTAATGGGCTATGGGGGGCTAGGACTGGAAATGGGCTGGGGGGTTAAAACTGGAGGTGGGATGATGGGGTTAGGACTGGTAATGGGCTGTGGGCTGATGGGGGGGGTAGGACTGGCAATGGGCTATGGGGGGCTGACTGGAAATGGGTTGATGGGGTTAGGACTGGAAGTGGGCTGATGGGGGGTTAGGACTGGTAATGGGTTATAGGGGGGGCTTAAACTGAAAATGGGGTGATGGTGGGTTAAGGACTGTAAGTGGGTTGATGGGGGGCTAGGACTGGTATTGGGTTGGGGGGTTGCTAGGACTGGAAATGGGCTGATGGATGGCTAGGACTGGAAATGGGCTGATGCAGGGACTAGAAGGGAATGGATGCTGGGTGAGGCTGGAACTAGAAGGGAGCTGATGTTGGGGGAGGATTAGAATGGGATGGGGCTGGAAGAGTAAAATGGAGAAGGGAAAAATATTTTGTGTGGGAGGGATAAAAAAACTACAATTGGCCGGGTATTGGGAGAGTAAGTGGGGATTGAGGATGGAGGGGTAAAATTTGAGTGGATGAAATAGGAATGAGGAAAGAGCAAAAGGAGAAAGATTAGTATGTTAAAGCAGATGTAGAGAGAGAATGGAAAAAAATCTAGAAGAGAGAAGAAAGGACAAATGGACAGCAGACGATGGAGAGTTAGCAGAAGACACGAAGAAACCAGAAGAAAGTGGCTGGAGCAATTGCAGCTGAAAAAAATGCACAAAAGGTAGAAAAATATCTCTTTATTTTGAATTTATTAATTGGAATATGTCAGCTCTGGTAAATGTGCATCATTAACGTCTGCGCTTTGTTTAGTACAAGAGCAAATTAATGTATAGTTTTATTTCTACAGTGTTGTACATTCCAAGTTTGGCTTTTGGGATTCCCAGTTTAATTATTGTCTTCCTGTTTCTAAAATGTGATTACTTGTTTGGTGATGGTCTATGTTCTGCATGTGTAACTGAGCTGAGGTATTCTGTTTATATAATTCCTATTTGACATTGCCACTTGTTCTCTTTCCCCAGTAGGTCATGTATTGTTGTTCTCTGAAATGTATTGGTTTAATATTTGCAGTGTTGCCTTTTGATTGGTAGAGTATGGTGCTTTGTGAGTCCTGGTAGTGCTGTTAGGATACGGCGGGTTTACTATGGGTTCTAAATGGGCAGTGTTTGTAGTAGTTCCTAATGTGTCTGGCAGTTGGCACTGGATTATAGTAATGTAGAAATCTTTTAGTCTTTCTTTATCCATACACTCATTAAGAGGCACGTTTACTAAAAGTTAGTATATGGTAACATTATGCAAATATTTATGCAAATGAGGCCCCTTATGCAAATGAGGCCCCGCACCCCCCTTGGGCCGCCCCTGCTGGGGGCCCACAATTTTTGTTGGCGTAGGGCCTCACTCAAGGTAAATCCGGCCCTGATGTTAAGAACATCAGAAACAATCATGCCCAGGTCTCACTCTTTTTAGTGGACAGAAGTACTTCGCCCCCTACACTGTACTGCTCCCTTGGATTTTTGCAGCCCAAATCCATGACCCTACATTTTTTTTAGCATTAAATCTCAGCTGCCAAATTCTCAACCATTCTTCAAGCTTAGCTAGATCCCTCCTCATGTTTATGATTATTTCATATACCACCTTTCTTCATAAAGGCAAAGTGGTTTACATCTGTCAGGAGACAAACTTTACCCAATAGCCCTTCTGCAATATCATTTACAAAAATGTTAAAAAGAATCGGACCAAGGACAGACCCCTGCAGCATACCACTGGTAACATCCTTCTCCTCAGAGTGAGCTCCATTTACCTGTACCCTTTGTTGCCTCCCACTCAACCAATTTCTATCCCATTTGGTCACTTTAGGGTCCTTCCCTACGGTGCTCAATTTATTTGCAAGTTGCCTGTGCAGAACTGTGTCAAAGGCTTTATTAAAATCTATGTACACCACATCTAGAGCTCTTCCTTGATCATCTAGAGCTCTTCCTTGGCCCAACTCTCTAGTCACTAGTCAAATAAATTTATGAGATTTGTTTGACCCATAAAATCTACCCAGCAAAATGTTTACGGTTATTACTGTTGTTCAGTGCAAGTTACCTCTGCTGTATGCTTTTTATTTGCGGTCACAATTGCTGATCTGTGACAGCTCCCATTGCTGTGATTTTTGAAATGTAAAGTCATTTAAATTTTGCTTTGAGAAGGAATGCTCCCTATATATAGATCCTCTGTACTTATCAAATGTTTTATGAATTTTGTCACTGTTCGGTGGGAGGGCATTGCAGGCATCCATCTTTGATATAACACAATACAATGTTTCTCATGTTAGTTCTGGTGTACCCCTAGCCAGTCTGGTTTTCGGATACCCGCAATGAATGGGCATGAGAGAGGTTTGCAGGCACTGTCTTCATTGTCTGCAAATCTGTTTCATGCATATTAATTTTGAATACCCAAAAACCATATTGGCTGGAGGGTACACCAGGACTGACTTGAGAAAGACTGACATAGTGCATAGAAGATGATATAAAGACCATTCGTCCCATACATTTTGGTCTACTCCTCTATGAATATAACCCAATTATTGCCAAGAAGACATTTGAGCTCCAATACTATTTAAGAACATAAGAATATAACAAATGCCATACTGGATCAGACCAAGGTCCATCAAGCCCAGTATCCTGTTTCCAGCAGTGGCCAGTCCAGGTACACGGATTACACATTACTTATCCTGGGGTAAACAGTGGATTTTCCTGGTCCTCTTTAATAATGGTTTATGGACTTTTCCTCCAGAAACGTGTCCAAACCTTTTTTAAACCCAACTACACTAACAAATTTTACTACATCCTCTGGTAACAAATTGAAGGATCCTTGAAGGATACTAACAAAACAGGGACGTTAGGACATCCAAACAGAGAGCTTCCAATGAAAATACAAAATACCCAGATGCCCTTAAATACAGAGCTGAAAGATTCCAAATGATCCCTATCAACTGATAACCAGATTAATATGATTGAAATACAACCTGTAAAATGCCTTTATGCAAACGCTAGACATCTAAAAAATAAGATGAGAGAGTTAGAATACATAGCTCTAAATGAGAGGTTAGATATGATTGGTATCTCGGAGACCTGGTGGAAGGAGGACAACCAATGGGACACTGTGATACCTGGGTACAAACCATATTGCAATAATAGAGTAGATCAAATTGGTGGAGGGGTTGCACTCTATGTTAGAGAGGCCATTGAGTCACATAGGATTAAAGGTTTGCAGAAAGCAAAATACGCTATAGAATCTCTATGGATAGAAATTCCATGTAAAAAGGGGAAGGCAATGGCAGTGGGGGTGGATCACCTGGCCAGAATGTACAGATGGATGCTGAAAGAAATCAGGGAAGCTAACAAAAGTTATAACACAGTAATAAAGGGTAATTCCAATTACCCAGGTATCGACTGGGTCAGTGTCATAGCAGGACATGCTAGGGAGATAAAGTTTCTAGATGAAATAAATGACTGCTTCTTGGAGCAGTTGGTTAATGAACCAACAAGAGGGGAAGCTATTTTGGACCTAGTCCTTAGTGGCATGCAGGATCTGGTGCAGGAGATAAGGATGTTAGGGCCACTTGACAATAGTGATCATAGCATGATCACATTTGATTTAATAAATGAAAAATGAATGGCAAGGACATCCACAGTACTCTTATTTAACTTTCAAAAGGGAGACTATGACAAAATGAGGAAATTAAAGAAATATCGATAAACGGGGAAGATGTGTTATGACTATTTGATAAACAGAAGAGTACCAAATCACCTGGACTGGATGGTATACATCCAAAGGTATTGAAAGAACTGAAATATGAGACTGCAGAGCTACCATTAGTAATCTGTGAACTACTACTACGACTATTTAGCACTTATAAAGCGCCACGCATGCAGCACTGCACAGCTAACCTACAAGAGGTAGTCAACATACAAGAGACAGTCCCTGCCCGTCAGAGTCATGCTCATCGGAGCTTACAATCTAGTCAGAACAGTACAGAGCATTAGTCAGGTCTGCGGAAGGTACGGTGTGGTACAGTTTGGTCTATATGTTGGTCGTAAACATTGACGGGGGTTAGGGTAAGATGAGGATGGAAGTCAGGATCTGAATGCAACGGTGGATTTAAAGAGGGCCAGGGAGGATGCCTGGCACACAGACGCAGGTAGGCTGTTCCAGGTGTATGGTGCAGCAAGGTGAAAGGAGCGCAGTCAGGAGAGCTATCATTAAAATCAACTATAGTACCTGAAGAGTGGAAAATGATGAATGTAATGCCAATACTTAAAAAAGGGTTCCAGGGGTGATCCGGGAAACTACAGACCTGTGCGTCTCACATCAGTACCGGGCAAAATGGTAGAAACCATTACAAAGAATAATATTACTCATCATGTATATAGTGTGATAAGGAAGCTTATCATAGTTCAGGAAGGAGCTATAATAGAGGTGAAGTGACTCTGAACAAGCAACCTGTCTGTTCTGGTAGAAATAAAAAAACAGAATGTTTCCATAAAAGACTACCAGTCCCAGAATGCACCAGGTTTCCAACAGCCATTAGAAGAGCTGAAGTGGGGAAACGTGTGTTCAATCAGGAGGGCTATGAGGTAATCCCCAAGCACTCATCTCCAAGGGCAGGGCTTGATTCAGCACAGCTGCGCTGTGCTAGGGTGGAGCATTCATCTAAGCAGGATAAAAGAATAGCTTATTCTACAGAGAATCAACAGGAGCAGCATGTTCATCTGGATCAGAAGCACCTTGTCCATCCTGATCATCATCAGCAGAAGCCAGAGCTGACGGACAGAGAGAGAAAGAAACACTTTGGAAGAAAGAAGAGAAAAGCATTTGGGAGGTCTAAAGGAGTCCATAGCAGTACGTATACTGGGAGGCATTCCAGAGGCAAGCATACACCATTGGACTGGGGAAAGCCAGAGGAGTGGGTTTGCAGAGCCAGGAATCCCCGGACGGCACCTGTGAGGGAGACGGCTGCACTTGGAAGGGACCCTAAGACCAGTGCCAGAAGGTATGTGAAGAGAGATCCAGTGTCCAGGGATCTTGATTGGAAGGCTGGACATAAGAACTGGACTACATACTGGCCAGGATATTTAGAGAGGAACTCTAACAGCAATGGAAGCTCAGGTATGAACACTGATCTAAGCCCTAGCTCTTCATTGGGAAGACAGCAGGGAAACAAGTATTGTCCTGAGAGTGTTCCATTGAGAAATTCCTCTGTGCCAATCCATGATAGTAAACCTATGATAATTGAAGAAGGGGAAGATGTTATAAATGGGGACTTTGAATACATGGATTGCTCTCTGTCTAAACCTCTGTGGTAATATGCTGTTACAAAATACAACAACCATCACAAAGAAATATAAACTTGTTCTTTAATCTACTCAGAAAAGCTTCTGAGTAGGATTTGAGCCACGTAATAGAAAGTAAACCAGCCAAGAGGGTTTCAGCTGGTAATTGTTAGCAATTGAGCCTTGCCTAATTGCCAGTGAGCTCTGAGGGGACACTTCTGAGTGTGTGTGAAGATACAAGAGGTTATCCCTGAAAAAGAACAGTTTTTTCCTACTTTGTGGGATTTTGTTTGTTCTTTGAAGCACTGCTAAGAAGATATTAGCAGGTGCCTACAGAAAAGACCTTTTGGTTCCCATCCAGGTCTTTATGCTTTGATTTGATTGCTTAACAAGTTCAGCTGTTGTTTTTCCTTATTTGTTTTTCTAAGTATGCTACTGAAAACAAGTATTCCTTTTTATGTGCTACCAAGTATATCTGTGTTGGGAGAAATAACCCCATAAATAAAATATCTTCTTTGCTTTACATTCGAGCAAGCACAACTAATTTATTGTGAACGGCTGAGTCTGGTATGAATGGACTACATTTCCCACAATCCTTTGCAAGTCATATTAATATTTGCCTTTGCCAAGACTGTGGACATTCTCACCTAGCGCCCCCATTGACAATAGTCATGGTTTGATGGGAGAAAACCAACATGGATTTGGAGGTGTGAATAAATAGATAGATGGTTGATATAGTGTATCTGGATTTTCAGGAAGCCTTTGACAAGGTCCCTCATGAGAGACTCTTGGCGAAATTACAAAGTCATGGGATTAGAGGCAGAAATTGGTTAAAAGATAGAAGGCAGGGAGTAGGCTAAATGGCCAATTTTCTCAATCGAGAAAAGTAAATAGTGGAGTATCCCAGGGATCTGTGCTGCTTTTTAACATATTCATAAATGACCTAGAAATGGGAATAATGAATGAGGTGATCAATTTGCAGATGACACAAAATTATTCAAAGTTGTTAAAACCTAAGAGGATTGTGAAAAATTGCAAGAGGTTCTTGATAAATTGCTTGTGGCTAAAGCTGAGTCTTAATAAGATGGATTGTCTTTGGCTCTCAGATGCTAGAAGAGACAGGGTCTTACTATCTTAGGATCTAGGCCCATTCAAAGATAGATGCAAGAATTTGGGGATATGGATGAATCTCCATTTAGAACTGTGGGATCATGTTGCCCAGTTGGTTTGGGATTCCTTTTGATTTTATGACAGATTCGCCATCTCCATCCTTATCTCTCCGAGGATAATTTGGTGGTTGTAAATCAGGTATTCTTTTTTTCCATGCCTTGATTATTTCAACATGCTTTGATAGGTCTTCCTAAGATGGAAATTCCTTGGCTTCGACTAGTTCAGAATACCACCATAAAGCTAAGGGCTTTTGGAGGTTGGATCATGTTGTTGTTATTTTTAAATGCTGTTGAGTTTGTTGTTAAGTGCCGTCGAGTCGGAGTCGACTCATGGCGAGCTCTGGATAATTGTCCTAAACTGTGTTCAGTCTTCAGTCAGGCAGCTTATTGTTGATAGAGTGGCATCCATAGCTGCTGTTATTGTATTGATCCATCTGATCGTTGGCCTTCCTCTTCTGCATTGACCTTCAAACTTGCTAAGCATGATGTCTTTCTCTAATGATCTCTCTCTTGGCATGATGTGCCCAAAGTACAAATGTTGGAGTCTTGTCATTTAGGCTTCTAAAGAAAGCTTAGGCTTGATCTCTCCTAGTACCGACTGGTACTAGATCATGTTACACCTGTTTTAATACAGCTATATTGGCTTCCAATTTAGTTCCAGATTATATACAAGATTTTCTGTTGACCTTCCAGGCTTTACACAGTGTGGCCCCAGTCTGTCTTTCAGATAAATTGGTACCTTATAGGCCTAATAGGCCCTTGCATTCCCAGGAAGGGTCTTTGCAGCAAAGGGCATGTATGCAAATGAGCTGTGTGCAAAACGTCGGTATATGGGACCTTAGATTAGGTTGTCATCAGGATAGTTCTTTCTTGGTCCAGATCCCTCAGTTATGGAATGCCCTCCCAATATGGCTAAGGCAAAAGGAGAATCTTAATTTGTTGAGAGGACTCTCAAGACATTTATTTCATGTGCTTTTAGAGGGAAGGAGGAAGGAGGGACCTGACTGAGGGGGGGGGGGGGCTGACTATAGAGGTTATTTCCTCCAAAGTTTTGTGTATTCTGTTTTATTTTACTGTACACCACTTGGAGCAGTTTTTCAGATGTGCAGTTAAGTAAGTATGTAAAGTATCATGGTGATCTGGTCTAGACGATCCCCCTCTCCATGTGCGACTACATAGATGTTCTGTGCCATTTTTAGTCAAATAGGATACTGATGAATACTGAACTCCTAGATATTTGGCTGAAAATCTGATTTTAGGCAGCCTAGATTTAGCAACTCAGTCTAGTCTAAAAGTGAGTGCTTAAGGCTGCCAGTCCTTGACATCCCTGTTCTCTGTCAGAGAAACCAACAGTCCCCCAGCATCTCCCATCCATTTAGCCTTAAAATAAAGTTATGTTTGTGGGGTGGAGCCACCAGCCTCCTCCTCTTCCCAGCATTCACCATCAATGGACGTTACAGATCCCTGAGTTCTTTCCCCAAAGCTTTGCCGGAGTCGAGTAGAAGAGGGTCCTAATTCCTCCCACCTTGGCTGAACACTAGGAGTGCTACTAGCTAAAGGCACTTAGTATTCATTCATTTCCTGCACCCTCAGTGAATAGGTGCTGAGACTGGGAATACTTTCATTTGCTCAGATTTAGGGGCTTGTCTTAGATCTTCTGCCTGTTCAGCTCTTTGCTAATTTAAGATGAACCCTTAGCATGCCCTAGGAGAGACTTTTAACAAAATATTGCAATAAGGTCCAGTTTGCTAAAGGAGCTTAACTCACTGTTATTGCAGGAAATCATGGGCTGTAATCTCTCCCACCCACCACTCCAAATCCTATCAGGTCACACTTGAGATGATTACCTGTCTCCCTAGTCGCCCATCCACTGCCCAGCCTACCCAATCTGAGGCTGTGGCAGAGACGAAGGTAAAGGAGAGAAGATACCCAAAAGGATATCAGCTGACTCTACCTGGCTGATATCCTGCATGAATACTTTTATTACATCAGCCCGCATTAACATGGATTAAGACATACGAGATGTTATGTGACACAATATGCAGCCTGGATCTCCGTGGCATCATTACTTAGCGACTACGGGTAGGAGACTGCACTGGGCTGGAAGCGAGGTCTGTAAGAAATGATTGGCTTGGATCCTGCAGCTTTCTCTGCAAGTTTATCCCTCAGAATGTAATTCATAAGAGACCTCACACTGGCCCTTAAGGCATTCATACAAGTAGAAAACTCTGCTTGTGGGTCTCTGCAAGGAAAAGGGGTAACACTAGCAGCGGAGCATCACATACATTTCATTTTTAAATCCTACAGCATATGTTCTTAATTCAGCTTTACCCCATGTACTTTTTACCTGCAAATCATCAATGAATTACTGTGGCTCCAGCCACCAACGGATTTTGCAAAGGGGACTCCACAGGGAGCTTCTATCCACTTGCAATCCTGGAGCTGCACGTTAAAAGGGATGGTTGAAAATCCCCTCCCTAAGAGCTGTGATGTAGAAAGCCCAGATGGCATAACATAGAGCCCTGCCCTTATTCAATTATATGTCAACAGGAACGAGAGAGATTGGTGAGAGCCAGCAAGCAATGTTAGCAGTGAAGGGTCTTCAGTCTGCAGCCTCTAAACCCCTGATATGTTCCTACCAATCCCCTAATCTCAGCTAGCTGCCTGCAAGAGCCCTTTTAAAGCTGCCTTAATCACTTCAGAGCTCTGACTCACAGAGGTGCACAGTCAAGCGTCACAATGCCCTTCAGAATCCCACTACAGTGGAAATGAAGGACACCTAGTGCAATGATACCATCGAGCTCAACTCTGTCGTTCTAGCAGGAACAGCAGATCTGCTTGGCTGGTCAGAGTCCAGTGTAGATGTTTCTCTTTTTTACAGCAGGGAATAGCCAGCACCTGTTTCAGGAAGACACAAAAAAACCCTGTGCCTATAATAATAATGATAATAATAAGAAAACCCGAATCACAGGATTAAGACCAGTCCTAGAATGTGTCTTCCAATGAAGAATCCAATTCAGTAATGATGTCTAGCATTTATAGCCCGCTTTACCAACAAGTGTTCAATGTGCGTAACAAAACAAAGCAAGCGTAATAACCTTTACTGTAAAAGCTCAGTGTCGAAAATTCTGATAACATCATTACCTAGCCTCTATGTGCCAGTCCAAGGTGAATTACATCAATTAAACATACTAAGTAATTGTAAATACAATATAGCCATATAATACAGAATAAAACACTAAGGGGCCCTTTTACTAAAGTGTGCTAATATGTCTTTTAACACGCATGGCTATGGTTTATTTCACATTTTATACTTCCTTTTACAAAATAAGGAAAGCAATTTAAAAAGCTAACTAAAAATCAAGGAATGGAAAGGACCCCCAATGCAATTGACAGGAAAGAGAAAAGTTAAAAAATAACAGTCATAACAGAGGAACAAAGGGACCGGGTGGGAGGTACAATGAGGGCACATTCTCATTGATATTGACATGGACAATGGACAGTGGATAATGGACAATTCAACAAAGTGCCCTGTATTCCAGATGGTATCCATGTCAACCCTGATATTCAGGGAGATGAAAGAACCATTTAAACATATAAGTCTTCAGATCCAATTTGAAACGTTTGGACAAAGCTTGGAGACAGAACTGGGCAGGCAAGCTGTTCCACAGCATCGGGGCTGAGAAAAAAAGTGCTGCTTGCATGGTGGATTCATAGTGATCCTTAGTTGGGGGTTGTAGACATAATTGGTTCGCATGAATCGACCGGAGGGAGCATGCTGGACAGTAGGGGATGGACAGGGATGACAGATATTCCAGGGTGAGCTGATAAAGGGCTTGTGAGTTAACGTGAGGATTTTATATTGAAGGTGAGCTTTGGCTCTAAAATAAAATTGGTTAACCTATAAGGTGCACCTGCCTCTCTCATTTTTTTAACACAATGAAATGCTCCCTGCTGCTTAATGCTCCACTTTCACTAAGTGCTTCATTTACTAAGGTTTTTTGCTCATAAGCGACAGAGGCTGCAAGAGATTCATAGGCATAATAGTCAAACAAGTTCTTCATACCCTCCAGTGACGCAGCAATTCCTCATCAGAGTCTTGAGGTGAGAAATGTCATTGTTGATGAGGCAGTTCTTGCACTGCAATCTTCATGTGGATCCAGATCAAGGAGCTGCGTAGGGGAAGACTGCATAGAGCCAGGGCGAGGGACTGGACACCTGGAACATAAGGTTCCCCAGATTTCTAGTATTACCCCCTAAATCTTTCTTTTTCTTCACCAAGAAGGGAAGGATAAACGATCGATGTGTTTCCCCCAGAACATCTTCACCATGTTAAATGAAGTGCTGGCAGGGAACTGCCAAGGACAACTATACTGTTGCTATCTTAAATCCTCCCCCCACCATGTGGCTCTTCTTATGAAAGCTTTGGGGAGCCCTGTGTTAGTAGAGGGTCAACGCCTCCTGAAGAAATGAACTAAGAAGATGACTGCAGGGTTTCCAGGGCAGGTCTACTCATTTCTAATTTTACCCCAAGGCTTCATTTCCCTGGGACAAGTTATGTGGAGAATTTTCAGGGCCACTTATGCAGGAATTTGCCTGGATAAATGAACCTGGCTGAAGGTTACCATTCACAGAATGGTTGGATGTAAGTGTGACCATGTGCAGCACATGGGCTTAATTACGGAAGAAAGAGGCGTTCCTATTTATTTATTTTATTTATTTATTTAGACAGTTTTGTATACCACCTTATCCTTCAATCAAAGTGATCACAACGCAATTGGGGGATAAATTTAACACGAGGGGATATGCGACACACACACCAATACTTACAGGGATCATCTAGGTGTGTGAAGGAAATCGGCATCCATAGCTTCTGTTTTCAGATACACCACTGCTCTTCTGCCCTGAAGCCTAGCCGAAGCTTTTAGTCTCTGCACTTTGCACAGGACGCTCTTTCAAAACTAAGGGGGTTATTTTAGAAGCCCTATTTGGGATTTACAAATGTGCAGTCAGGCATATACATGTGGAAATGACCATTTTAAGAAGGGCTCATTCTGCACATAATCGTTCTTACTAATTGGAAGTTCTGAGGGGCATGTCAGGGGTGTACTTAGGGCATAGCCAGGGCAGGTAAAAAATCTACCCATGTACTGCCCATTTCATTTCGTGAATATAAGTGTATGACTGAAATTACCCATAATGGGATTTGCACCTCCTCCCTGGCACGTTTAAGTTTTCACAAAGGAGGGTTATCATTCTTAATTTCTCATTGCTTATTTCCCTCTCCAAACTGAAATGAGATAAAGCTAGCAGCATCTGTAACCGGTTACATTTACCCAGGCAGGCTTGCAAAATGGTTCACATAAACCGTAAATGCCGGCGCCTCTACATGTGCAGATTGCAGAATACGGGCCTACGTGTGCAAGTGCGGGACGTTACAGGTGTATGTAGCCGTGTGTTTTCCCCTCATTAAGGCTGGAAAAATGGCTCCTTCTGTGGTATCTGGTTATATCCTTGTGTACTCCGGTACTTCATTCTAGGTATTTTAGACACGGTTCCATGTTTAGCCCAGGTCTTTCTAGAATGCCGACATCTCAATTCCAAATGTCCAAAAAGACATTTTCAAAGAAAGTGTCTCAATAAGGAAAAGGGGCTGAAAGTATTACAGCACAAATAGGTGAGAAATTCTACAAGAAAGAGAAAAGGCACCGGTGCCCCCCCCCCCCCCCAGTCACAATAATAAAGGCTTAGGAAGCTGCTTAACAGAGTCAAATATATTGAAAAAGTACAAATGTGATTTTGCTTTGGAGATTACCCCAGGAAGCATATGCACATACATCCATGTCTACCACTTGCTGTGTATAGATTTTAAATAGAAAGCCCTCTCCAACGCTGTACCCAAGGATGCCAGCATTCGGCCTCATTATAGAGCCGCCCCTGCCTCCGCGCACCACAATTGCGTTTCCTCCTCACACTCTTCGGTGCAGTTAGTTCTCTACTACTATGTCCTCTGCAAACCTCAATTACAGCATATGAGGACAGACTTAAGGATTTTAATATGTATATGTTAGAGGAAAGGTGGGATAGAGGTGATATGATTGAGATGTTTAAATACCTCTGTGGCATAAATGCACAGGAGAAGAGCCTCTTTCACTTGAAAGCAAGCTCTGCTATGAGCAGACATAGAATGTGGGTGAAAAGGGATAGACTCAAGAGTAATATGCGGAAACATTTCTTTACAGAAAGAGTGGCAGATGCATGGAATAGTCTCTCAGGGGAGGTGGTAGAGATGAGGACATAATCTGAATTCAAAAAAGCATGGGACAAACACAGAGGATCTCTAAAGGAAAAAAGGGGCCTGTTGTAGTGGTTGATAAGGAAGGGCAGACTAGCTAGGCCATGTGGACTTTTTCTGCCATTATGTTTCTATGTTAACTTTAAAACGAAGATGCAGTCTATTGCTTTGAGTGTCACATGTATGATTTTCTCTCAGTTGCTGAGGGGTCTTACAGGTGCACTAGATGCAAGGAGCTCTTTGCTCTCAGGGAAGAAGTCCGATCTCTGAAGGCTAATATAACAGACTTGGAGGACATAAGAAAGACAGAGAGGTACATAGATGATGCCTACAGGGACATAGTACTGAAGCCCCACCTCTAGTCTGGCAGCATTCCTGTTCCTATGGAGGAGAGAGGTCATGTGATAGAAGAGCATCACCCCGGTGTGGTAGGAAGTAATCTTGTGGCGAGGACCTGTCTTCCAGGTGATGTAAAACCCTCTCACACTGAGGAGATTTCTCCAAGGCCATGTGCCCATGAGGGAAGAGTAAGGGCAGCCGTTATAGTTGGTGATTCGATCATTAGACATGTTGATAGCTGGGTTGTTGGTGGACGTGAGGATCACCTGTTAACATGCCTGCCTGGTGCAAAGGTAGCGGACCTCATGCACCACCTAGACAAGGTCTTAGATAGTGCTGGGGCGGAGTCTGCTGTCTTGGTACATGTTGGTATCAATGACATTGGAATGTGTGGTAGGGAGCTTCTGGAGACCAAATTTAGGCATTTAGGTAGGAAGTTGAAATCCAAAACTTCCAGGGTAGCAATCTCTGAAATGCTTCCCATTCCACGCGCAGGACACAAAAGGCAGGCAGTGCTCTGGAGTCTCAATGCATGGATGGGACAATGGTGCAAATATGATGGTTTTGGATTTATTAGGAAATGGGCAATGTTCTGGGCAAAGGAGGGGGTTTTCTAAAGAGATGGGCTCCACCTTAACCGTGATGGAATCAGGCTGCTGGCATTAACTTTTAAAAAGGAGATAGAGCAGCTTTTAAACCAGATAATAGGGGAAAGCCAACAATCGCCCAAGAGTGTGTGTTTCAAAAGGATGTATCCTTGAAGGATAGTAGCAAAAGATCAAAGTTAGAGTATATAGACAGAGAGGTTCCAATAAAGATAAAAATAACCTAAATGCCCTTAAGTACAGAGCCAGCAGAACTTAAAGATTCCAAATTACCCCTGCCTACCTGTAACCAGATTAATAGGAATACAGCCTCTAAAATACTGGTATGCAAATGCCTGAAGTCTAAAAAATTATATGAGAGAGTTAGAATATATAGCACTAAATGAGAAGGTAGTTATGATTGGTATCTCAGAGACATGGTGGAAGGAGGACAACCAGTGGGGCACTGTGATACCTGGGTACAAATTATATTGCAATGATAGAGTAGATCAAATTGGTGGAGCAGCTGCACTCTATGTTAGAGAGAGCACTGAGTCACACAGGAATAAAGTTTTGCAAACAACAAAATACACTGTAGAATCTCACTGGATTGAAATTCCATGTAAAAAGGGGAAGGGGTAGATGATGGCAGTGGGGGTGTACTATCGACCACCTGGTCAGAATGAACAAATGGATGATGAAATGCTCAAAGAAATCAGGGAAGCTAACAAAAGTTACAGCACAGTAATAATAATGGGTGATTTCAATTACCCCGGTATCGACTGGGTCAATGTCACGGCAGGGCATGCTAGGGAGATAAAGTTTCTAGATGAAATAAATGACTGCTTCTTGGAGCAGCTGGTTAATGAACTGACAAAGAGGGGAAGGCATCTTGGTCCTAGTTTTTAGTGGGACACAAGATCCGGTGCAAGAGATAAGAGTGTTGAGGCCACTTGGCAACAGCAATCATAGCATGATCGCATTTGATTTAATAAATGGAGGAAGGACGGCAAAGAAATCCACAGTACTACCTTTTAACGTTCAAAAGGGAGACTATGATAAATTGAGGAAAACAGTTAAGAAAAAAATAAAAGGAGCTGCTGCAAAGGTTAAAAATTTACATCAAACATGGGTGTTGTTTAAAATACTATCTTGGAAGCCCAGACCAGCTGTATTCTACTCTTTACGAAAAGTGGAAGGAAGTCTAAAAAACTGCCACATAGTTTAAAGGTGAGATCAGTGAGGCTGTTATTGACAAAAAAAGCATCTTTCAGGGAATGGAAAAAGGAGCCAAATGATGGAAACAGCCTGACACTCCATGAAGCTGTGGATAGTGGAGCCCTTGTGAGTGGGTGTCCGTACCCCTGTGCAACACTGCTCTGTGGTTTGCCCATGTTGTTGTTGTGGCTGCATTGTGGGCTAAAACTATGGGGAGATGCTCTGCAGGATCCACAGATGGGATCTGAACCTCTGATCCTCTGCTCTTGGACATGCTGGCTGAGTGTACTGCACCACACTGTTGCCACAGCAACATAGTGATCCCTGGGGCTATCTTTACGTTCCTTGGCCAGACCTCTTCTGTTGCACTGCACACCATATTCCTGTACAGGGCATGGCCTAGGTCCACTGCAGGCAGGTGCCACTGCTCCCCCCAGCACAATCACCCACCCCCTCTGCCATGCCGCCATGACCATATGCTGTCGGTGTCAGTGGTGCGCCATCCCAGGCCATCCAGGGGACAGGTAGGCGGCTGCCTAAGGTGTGGGTTCTGGGGTAGGTGTGCCTACATAGATGTCCATGCTTCCCCAGGCACTGCCTATCAATGTTATGCGCCCCTTGGGGTGCCTGCTGGGTAATGTCTCCTGGATGCAACACTGTGGGCCACAGACTCATGGGCATGTCTGACCCTGGTCAGTTGCTGTCTTGCTGGTTTCCATTTTAAATGTTTTAAATTTCCAGGCTGCTAAATTGATAACTTTTAAACACAGATTAGTATGTCTGGACAGAAGTTATCCATTCAAAATGATAGTGATTCAAAGGCATGGTAGAGGCATGTTCAAACTGTATCCTAAAAGTTGCTTTATTCAGCTGCCATAGAGATAAAGGTTCCTAGATAAGTCAGAAACAGATACAGTTCTGCTAAAAAATATCTGGAGATCTTTATATGGCTATATGCAGATAAGATAAGGATAAGTGGATAACTTTATCCAGATATCTTTGGCTGAATATTAGTTCCATAAAAGATAACTTAGGCACTAAAGCTAGGTGCTTGTATTCATTGATTAGACACACCTACTATTTTTTTTTATTTTAAATTTTGGATGCTTTGAACTTTCTGTTTGAATATCCCAAATTTCCCCAAATGCTCGGACAGCCTTCTCCTGGATCGGGTCTGACTCTGTGGGGCTGCTGCCGTTTGGACCTCCACCAAGGATGAGGGCTTTAGCGTGTGCCTGCCTCAGAGTTTCAAGGTGAGGTATATTCAGACTTTCTCTTGGTCAGGGGTGGCTGAAGGAACTGTACTGGATTTTGCAGAGTTATGTGTGACAACAAGACCTCCATTGATGATGAAGATGAGAAGTCATCTGTTTTGGTCATTTGGAAGGGTGGAATAGAAAAGCTTTTAAATATGTGAAATATGTGACAGTTTTTTTCCTGTCCTACGTTATGTAAACTATTCACTATTAATAAATTTGTCATTCTCCTCACATCATAATATCACCGAACACTCAACATTTATTATTCTCAAAAATGTACATTTGCCTGAGTCTTGTAAAAGGTGAAAACGCAAATGGATATTTTGGTTTGTCATCACGGTTTCATTGCGCATTGTTTTGACGGCTGTTACAATGCAATGTTTTATGACATATAATATTAATATCAATACTTTGGATTATACCATATCTTTCAGTCAAACAGGGTTGAAGTGTATTTTATATTAATAATTGCCAGTGTGAACCTGTCCGGGGGATGGATTGACCAGCCCTGCTTGTGCTCCCATTGAATCCAGTCTATAGATGGTGTGACAGGGAACGAGAGAGGCCTGACTCTCTTTCTTCTGGTGGTTTTAGTCTTTTAGTGAGACTAAAAAGACTCATGCACTAAACCTACCCGTAAAATGCTGCTGAGAGCCATAGAAAGCCACTTATGTTTAGGAAGATTTTTGGTCAAATCTAACTGGCTATCGTTTCAGCTGTAAATTCTAAAATTGTCCTAAATTTAGCTGGGAAATATCAACACCGCTAGATCTAGGCCAGCTAGTCTTGTGCTACCTCGTGCACCTAAAATGAAATTCACCTGGAGCTCCAGCCCGGAAAGGTCAGTAGGGGGCATTGGTAGACCCTCTGGGGCTCCTGCAGGTTGTCTAATGGATGGTTTATTTTATTGTATTATATGTGGTGTTTTAACTTTGGGTCAATATCCCAGTTTTTAAGGGGCTAAGTGCTGATTGTGGCAGTTATTCAGCACCAGTATCCGGAGATCCTGCTGTCAGCGCCAGCGCCTAGGACAGCTTTTTTCCTGTCCTATGTTATGTAAACATAAAGTAGGAGGTTATCCGAGAATATTGCTGCTGTCTGGAAAATCACTGACACTGCCCTTGCTCTATAGATAGATAGTGCTGAGACAGCCTATGGAGATATTCAACGGCGCTGTCTGGATAAGCTCCATAGTGCCTCTGTATAAGTCTTTGGTGCGACCTCATTTGGAGTATAGTGTGCAATGGGCCACCCAGTATAGAGACCGCACCTTCAAAAGGATGTGAACAGGATGGGGTCGATGCAGAAGGTGGCTACTAAAATGGTTAGTGGTCTTCATTATAAAGCATATGAGGACAGACTGAAGGATCTTAATATGTACACCTTAGAGGAAAGGCGGGATAGAGGTGATATGATTGAGATGTTTAAATACACAATGCACAGGAGGAGAGCCTCTTTCAATTGAAAGCAAGTTCAGCTACAAGGGGACATGGGATGAGGGTGAAGGGAGATAGATTCAGGAGTGATATGCGGAAATATTTCTTTACGGAAAGAGTGGTGAATCCGTGGAATAGTCTCCCAGTGGAGGTGTCTGAATTCAAAAAAGCATGGGACAAACAGAGGATCTCTAAAGGTAAAAAGGGGACTGTTATAGTTGTTGATATGGAAGGACAGACTAGATAGGCCATGTTGTCTTTTTCTGTCGTCATATTTCTATGTTTCTATAGTTATCGGGATAAGGGCTTGTTTGGGTCACTATTCAGCCTGCAACGGCAAACACCGTTTGCTCATGATCGGGATAAGAGGTGCTATTATCTGGCTAGCCACTATATGAATAGCATTTAGTACAGCTCTTCACCTGTCCTCTCGTATGTGGATAGCGATGCAGAAAATCATCACTATCTCCCCCGGACTGCTCTGGAACTGCGGCGGTCTGACTTAGCGGCATTTGCTCAGCAAGCAGGTGTTCAGGGCTGGCGCTACCCATTGAGTGAACTATGCAGTTGCCTAGACCATCAACTTTCCAGGGTGGCCCATTGCCACCCCTCTCCGGGACCATTAAAACATCAACACAGCGCTTCCCTAAAGCCTCGGGCTCTGCTTTCCTGCAGGCACATAATGTGATTAGCCGCTTCTGCCCCCTCTAATGCAGGCTTAAGATTTATCCATTTAGCAGGACCTGATAATTAGATAAACCCCACTAAATCTGTCTGCATAGTGTCAGAGCAGTCCATGAGTGCAAGAAGGGCGCTCCAATACTTTGTCCAGATAGTGGCAATTTTCATTCTGCTAACCGGATAACTGTCTTGGTAACCAAGCGATCAGGATTCAATTCCCACTAGCACTCCTTGTGGCCTTAGGCAAGTCTCTTAACCCTCCATTGTCTTGGAAGAAAGGTCTGGCAATCAACTTCCAGTGACACTGCCAAGAAAACCCAGGAGATGCTGGGTCACCAGGAGTCAACATTGACTCGAAGGCACACATTGCATTACAACCAGATATGAAAATGTATAAAGTTAGGACAAACAAAAGCAGGCTTAATTTTAGGCATTTTGGCTCTCCTAATAACAGCTGAACATAGCTATTATCCAGATAGCCAGAAGGACTTACTCCTGAAACCAAATAACCAACAGAAGCTGCTACCCAGGCAAATACCTGGTTTCATTCTGCCGATGGCAACCCGTATTATAAAAATACTATTAATCATTTCTATAGTGCTACAAGGCATACACAGCACTTTACAGACACATTTAATATTTAATATTAAATGGTCCCTGCTCATCAGAGCTTACAATCTAATCAAGACTGACAGTACAATCAATGAGAATGAAGAGCGGGACCTCGGTGTGATTGTGTCTGATGATCTTAAAGTAGCTAAATAGATAGAAAAGGCGACACCAAAATCTAGAAGGATGCTTGGGTGCATACGGAGAGGAATGGCTAGCAGAAAAAAGGAGGTGATAATGCCTCTGTATAAGTCTTTGGTGCGACCTCATTTGGAGTATAGTGTGCAATTCTGGAGACCGCACCTTCAAAAGGATGTGAACAGGATGGCGTTGGTGCAGAGGGTGGCTACTAAAATGATTAGTGGTCTTCATTATAAAGCATATGAGGAAAGACTTAAGGATCTTAATATGTACACCTTAGAGGAAAGGCGGGATAGAGGTGATATGATTGAGATGTTTAAATACCTCCGTGGCATAAATGCACAGGAGGAGAGCCTATTTCCATTGAAAGCAAGTTCTGCTACGAGGGGACATGGGATGAGGGTGAAAGGGGATAGATTCAGGAGTGATATGCGGAAATATTACTTTACAGAAAGAGTGGTAGATGCCTAGAATAGTCTCCCAGTGGATGTGGTAGAGATGAGGACAGTATCTGAATTCAAAGAAGCACAGAACAACCACAGAGGATCTCTAAAGGAAAAAAGGGGACTGTTGTACTTGTTGATATGGAAGGACAGACTAGATAGGCCATGTGGTCTTTTTCTGTCATCATGTTTCTATGTTTCTAATAGGGAAGGGTAATGAGACAGAAGGAGAATACAGGATTAAGATCCAAAAACAGCCTGAAAGAAATGGACCTTTTGCAGTGGGGAGAGATGAAAGATTCCGGTAGTTTATTCCAGGCATAAGGAGCAGCAAGATGAAAAGATTGAAATTTGGAGTTGGCAGTGGAAGAAAAGGGCATACAGAGATACAAGCCAGAGCAAGAGTAGAGTTCATGAGGAGAGGTGTAGGGAGAGAGGAGAGAGGAAAGAGGAGAGAGGAGAGAGGAAAGAGGAGAGAGGAGAGAGGCGAGAGGAGAGAGGAGAGAGGCGAGAGGAGAGAGGAGAGGTAGTGAGAAGCAGAAGAATGAATGCATGTATAAGTCAGAAGAAGAACTTTGTATTGGATACAGAAATGGAAGGGAAGCCAATGAAGTGATTTGAGAAGAGGGGTTCTACAGTATATGAGTATAATGGGACTGGCGGAAGATTAGCCACAAGCAGAGTTTTGAACAGGCTGAAGGGGAGAGAGATGACTCAGAGGGAGACCAGCAAGGAGGAGGTTGCAATAGTCTAGATGGGAGTTGATGAAACAGTGGATAAATATTTTTATAGTGTGTTCAGGATGAATTTTGTTAATGTTATAGAGAAAGGTTTTTGCTATCTGTTGGATATGGGAGGAGAAGAAGAGGGAGGAGTCGAGTATGATCCCAAGGTCACTGACCACTGCAGGATGAATATTAAACAGTTTATTTTTATTTCTCTGTAAACTGCCCTGATGAGTTTTGTACACAAAGGGCAGTCAAGCATAATTTAATAAATGAAATAAAATGTTAGTAATTAAATTTAGATGCAAAATGACTCAACTCTATGGGGTATGTTTACTAAAGTTTAATGTGCATTAAATAAAGTTAATGCACTTTAAGTTCTTCCACAGCCCATTCATTTCCATAGACCATAAGAACATCAGGTATGCATACTGGGTCAGACCAAGGTCCATCAAGCCTGGTATCCTGTTTCCACAAAAGACATAGGTTCCACAATGCTTGTATTGGGTCAAGCAGTGATATCCTGGGTCCCCTTTAATAATGGTTTATGGACCTTTCCTCCAGGAACTTGTCCAAACCTTTTTTTAAATCCAGCTACACTAACATCTTTTACTACATCCTCCGGTAACAAATTACAGAGTTTGATTACACGTTGAGTGAAAAAATATTTTCTCTTATTAATCTTAAATAGGTTACTGTATAGCTTCATTTCATGTCTCCTAGTTTTTCTATATTCTGATGATGTAAACAATCGATCTACGTTTACCCGTTCCACTCCATTCATTAATTTATAGACCTCTATCATATCTCCCCTCAGCCATCTCTTTTTCAGATTGAAGAGCCCTAACCTTTTTAACCTCTCTTCATAGGGGTATCCTTTCATCCCCCTTACCATTTTGGTAGCTCTTCTCTGTACCTTTTCCAATAACACTATATCCTTTTTAAGATACGGCGACTAGGATTGCACACAATCTTCAAAGTGTGGTTGCACCGTGGAACGATACAGAGGCATTATAATATCCTTTGTTTTATTCTCCATTCCTTTCCTTATGATTCCTAGCATTCTATTTGCTCTCTTGGCCGTCACTGCACACTGGGTGGAGGGTTTTAACATGTTAGCCACGATGACGTCTAAATCTATTTCCTGGGTGGTGGTTCCTAATGTGGAACCTTGCATCGTGTAACCATAGTTTGGGTTGTTCTTTCCTAGGTGCATAACTTTGCACTTGTCCACATTAAATTTCATCTGCCATTTGGATACCCAGTCTTCCAATACTTGCAATTTTCCATAATCCTCATGGGTTTTAACAACTATAAATAGTTTTGTGTCATCTGCAAATTTGATAACCTCACTCGTTATTTCCATTTTCAGGTAATTTATGAATATGTTAAAAAGCAGTGGACCCAGCACAGATCCCTGCGGTACTCCACTATTTACCTTTCTCCATTGTGAAAATTGGCCATATAGCCCTACCCTCTGCTTTCTATCTTTTAACCAGTTCCTGATCCACAATAGTACACTGCCTCCTATCCCATGACTTTTTAGTTTAGCAAAACGTCTCCGATGAGGGACCTTAACAAAGGCTTTCCGAAAGTCCAGATACACATATCAACTGACTCACCTTTGTCTTCCTGTTTATTCACACCTTCAAAAAAACATAACAGATTAATAAGACAAGATCTTTCTTGTCTCAAGCCATGTTGGCTGTCTCCCATTAAACCATGACTATCTACATGCTCAGAAATTTTGTTCTTTATGATGGTTTCTACCATTTTTCCTGGTTTCGATGTCAAGCTCACTGGTCTGTAGTTTTCCGGATCACCCCTGGGAACCTTTTTAAAAATTGACATTACATTGGCCATCCTCCAGTCTTCAGGTATTACAGATGATTTTAATGATAGTTCACAAATTACTAATAGCAGGTCTGCGATCTCATATTTTAGTTCTTTTAATACCCTTGGATGCATACCATCCAGTCCAGTGATTTGCTACTCTTCAGTTTATCAAATAGTTGTAATACATCTTCCCGGTGTATCGATATTTTTTTTAATTCTTCCGCAGCATCTCTTTTAAATACCATTTCAGTCATGGGTAACAATCCTACACCTTCCTCACTTAACATGCATTAACCTTTAGTAAACATATCCCTGTGTTTTTCAGATTTCTGGGAGTTCCCCTAACACCCTGCCATGCAGGGTACCCACTGCTTGTCTCCAGAGTTGCCACTAGGGATTTGTTTATCCTTCTCTGCCTCTCATTATAGAATATTGTCTTACTACATCAAAGGCTAACACCTTGTAATGAAGACGTGCAGTTTATTTACAAACAAAGCAAGGATACTTATTCAGAAAGACAAGTAATTCTTAGTTACACATGAGTAGTTAGAAAGGATAACTAGAATGCAATTAGAATAACTACTAATGCACTTAATTACAGCACTGAAAGAGTTATGAGAGAATGCAGCTATTTACAAAGAATATTCTTCACCAAACTTGTCATAAGCCCTTTACACATCAGCTGGGAGTGCTCAGCGAGAGAAACTGATGACAGTCTAGGATTCTTCATGCCTGGCCAAGCAGATCTACGCTCTGTCTGTTCTGGATTTTCTCTGTACTTATATAGGCACAAATGTGTTGCAGCCAGCTCTCACCCATGAGCTTCTCTCCACCCCATCCACCTTTTTTGCTTTGGTTTCCGGGCAGGCTTCTGATCACCCCCCTTGGTGTTAGAAGCTCAAACTTACACAATCAGACATGGTCAGACATCTGAGAATGCTCAAAGGACACATCCCCCATGGTCTACATTCCAAGGCTAGATGAAGTGTTCTTTTGTTATCATTAATGGGTCTCTGTCAAGGGAGACACCCCCCATGGTTTTAGAAGCAGCTCAATGCTTCTACATTATAATTGATGAATTCTTATCCTGTCTACATTGGCTAGGCAAATGTTTCTATATTGGCCAAGAGAATTGTTCAAAGGCCAAGGGAAGAATTCTGTCTCCCTCTCTGGCCTTCTAGCACTCCCCAGGCTAGATGTGTAAAGATCTCTCACTAGACTGTAAATACAGCTTTGGTCTCTGAGCTAGCAAGTTGGCTCAGCATGATTCCTCACAGGCAGAATGGCTCATGAGTTCAATTTCTTGCAATTTCTTTGCAAAGTAAAGTACAATATCTTTGCTGATCCAAAAATCCAAATAAATCTTTAATTAGTAATACAAATATCTCTGCAGTTATGTATTATATATGAATTTATATATATATAATAAGATCCTCTTGCTTTCATACATACATGCATATATGGCAAGCATTCTAGTTTATTTTTGGATGAATTTCAGACATTTTCTTTGGTTTAGTGTTTATAACATCTAATTAACATGCATAAAATTAAAGATGTGTGCATCAATAACCTTCCTGTGCATTAATCCCAAGATTTTATCTATGTAAAATAGATTTAATGTGTTCATTTCCAAATTGATGCGCACCCCTCACTACAACAGAAAATGAGGATTTGGAGCATGTGGCGATGGCTTCATGCAGGAGACTGCAAATGACTAACTGAAACAGTGTGAAGAGTATGAAAGATGGAGAAGGACCAGGTACCAGTGTTACCAGACTCATTCACATCAAATCCATCCCAGTGATGCTCTTGAGAAATATGGAAGGCCTAAGCCGGGATAGACAGGTCATCTAAGCATCTTCCCTCTTTCAGCGCCCAGTGGTGTTGGGTCTTCAAAGCTACATGGAAAGAGCTCGACATTGGAACCCATCAAATGTCAACAACTGGTACTCAAAGAAACCACAGACGCTTAGACTGTTGTTAATACTGAAGTCTTTGAGTGACTGCTGTGGTCACTGGATAGACTAATCATAGAAACATAGAAACAATATCACAATTAATTAATGAATAACAGTTTTATATAACATGTTCCTGAAAACATTCATTCAAAATGGTTTGCAATAATACAAAATACAAAAAAAAGACACCATAGTTGTAGTTATAAGAAATACCTAACTGTACCCTCAATGCCAACCCCCACAGTCTCTACTGCCAGAGAAAAAGGAACACCATCAAATGTTTGTGAAAATAAAGAACACAGTTCATCTGGTAACCCATTGTACCTTTCCATGGCTGCCACACTAATTCCTTGAGAGCTCCATGCCACTTTTTCATATCCTTCATTGTAGCCACCACCAATGAGGAACACAAGTTCCTCCATGGCACACAGCACCACAAATGATCTTTTAAATATCCTGGGTTTGAAGGTTATTACCATCGTAAACTGCTCTATCTGCCTAGCAAAGGGCGGTATATCAAATCTCAAAAAAACATGTATTTATTTAAAGTCTTTTTTATAGCGCGCTCTTTAAAATCAGTGCGGTTTACAGAAAACAAATTTGTGCAGTGCAGGCAGGACCTATACTGGACTTACAATGAACAGGGGTTTCTAACAAGGCTAACAAGGTAACTATGTACAGACAAAACTGGCTGTCACTGGCTACGTGGGCAACTCACAACTATTTACAGGTTGGCCTGACTATATACAGATTGGCAGGTTAGAGTAGGTATACACTGTTCCTGCCGGGGTATTGGCGTCTAGAGGGCGGGGCTGCAAATGGGCATAGTGGATGCTTTGGGGGTGTCAGCCTGGTTCCTGAGTGTGACAGGCTGTGAGATGGCATCTGGGTCGGTGAAGTGCTGGAGGAAGAGATAGTGCTTCATTGACTTCCTAAATTGGACAAGGTCGGTGATGGCACGGATGGCCGGGGGCAGGGCGTTCCAGCATGTGGGTGCATACAGTGCGAAGGCTCTGTTTCTTGTTGCCTGAGAACATTTTGTAATCGCCTTTGGGAGTATCAGAGTGTTGGCGGCGGCTGATCTCCTAGCTCAGGTGAGGGGGTGGTCTGGATGAGGTCTGTGAGGGAGGTTGAGGAGCACTTGTTGATGGCTTTGTAGGTCATCAAGAGAACTTTGAAGGAGAGTCTACAGTATACCGGCAGCCAGTGCAGATGTTTCAATATAGGGGTTATGTGCTTTCTCCTGGAGGCTCTGTAAACATTATTTAAATCTACATCCCTCCCCCACAGGGAGCCACTGTCAAATGGCAAGCGATGCCCTAGCACAGCGATGGCGAACCTATGGCACGCGTGCCAGCTGTGGCACGCGAAGGCCTTGCAGCTGGCACGCGGGAAGGTCCACAATTCGTTTTTTTTTTTTTTTTCAATTTTACTTGTCTGCTGCCGCTGTCGGGGCCGCCGCGGCAAAATCGAGCGTGCCGCGGGGCCCCCCTGTACCCGGCAGAGCCTGCCCTCCCCGTAGCAGCTCTCTCTTTGGCAGCTCTCTCTTTGGAGCTGCAGTCAGACGCGCCGGCTTGCAGAGCGCGAAGGGAAGAGTTTCCCTTTCGCGACTCTGTTAAGCCCGCGGGGGCTGATGGGAACTTCCCATCAGCCCCCGCGGGTTTAACAGAGCAGCGAGGGAGAAACTCTTCCCTCGCGCTCTGCAAGCCGGCGCGTCTGACTGCAGCTCCAAAGAGAGAGCTGCTACGGGGAGGGCAGGCTCTGCCGGATACAGGGGGGCCCCGCGGCACGCTCGATTCTGCCGCGGCGGCCCCGACAGCGGCAACAGACAGGTTTTCTTTTTTTTTAATTTTCCCTGGGCTGGGGGGGGGGGGTTAGGAGTGGTGATGTGATGGGCTGGGCTGGGCTGGGGGGGGGGTTAGGAGTGGTGATGTGATGGGCTGGGCTGGGCTGGGCTGGGGGGGGGGTTAGGAGTGGTGATGGGCTGGGCTGGGCTGGGCTGCGGGGGGTTAGGAGTGGTGATGGGCACTGGGCTGGGGGGGTTAGGAGTGGTGATGGGCTGGGCTGGGGGGGGTTAGGAGTAGTGATGGGCTGGGCTGGGAGGGGTGTTAGGAGTAGTGCTGGGCTGGGGGGATTTAGGAGTGGTGATGGGCACTGGGCTGGGGGGGGGGTAGGAGTGGTGATGGACACTGGGCTGGCTGGGGGGGGTTAGGAGTGGTGATGGGCACTGGGCTGGCTGGGGGGGGTTAGGAGTGGTGATGGGTGCTGGGCTGGGGGGTTAGGAGTGGTGATGGGCGCTGGGGGGGCTTAAACTAAAAATTGGGTGATGGGGGATTAGGACTGGAAATGGGCTGGTGGGATTAGGACTGGAAGTGGGTTGATGGGGGCTTAGGACTGGAAATGGGCTATGGGGGGCTTAAACTTAAAATATGGTGATGGGGGATTAGGACTGGAAATGGGCTGGTGGGATTAGGACTGGAAGTGGGTTGATGGGGGGTTAGGACTGGTAATGGGCTATGGGGGGGCTTAAACTGAAAATTGGGTGATGGGGGATTAGGACTGGGAGTGGGCTGATGGGGAGGTTAGGACTGGTAATGGACTATGGGGGGGCTTAAACTGAAAATTGGGTGATGGGGGATTAGGACTGGAAATGGGCTGGTGGGATTAGGAGTGGGCGTGGGCTATGGGGGGCTAGGACTGGTAATGGGTTGGGGTTGCTAGGACTGGAAATGGGCTGAGTGGAAGGGGGCTTGAACTGCAAATAGCTGTTGGGGATGGGGCTTGGAATGGAAATGGGCTGAGGGGAAGTGGGGGGCTTGAACTGCAAATAGCTGATGGGGACGGGGCTTGGAATGGAAATGGGCTGAGGGGAAGTGGGGGGCTTGAACTGCAAATAGCTAATGGGGAGGGGGACTTGGACTGGAAATGGGCTGAGTGGAAGGGGGCTTGAACTGCAAATAACTGATGGGAAGGGGGGCTTGGAATGGGCTCTTAGGGGAGGGAGCTAGGACAGGAACTGGGCTGATGGATGGGCTAGGATAGAACTGAGAATTGGGTGTTGGGGGAGCTAAGATTGGAAATGGGCTGTGGTGGGGGCTTGGATTGAAATGGACTCATGGAGGGGCTAGAACTGGAGGTAGGCTCATGGGGGGCTTGGATTAGAAATGGGCTGAGTGGAGGGGAGCTAGGATTTAACATGGGCTGATGGTGGGGCTAGGAAAGGACTAGAAATGGGCTGATGGGAGGCTGGTATTGGAAATGAGCTGATGAAGGGACTCAGATAGGACTGGAAATGGATGGGCGGCTAGGACTGGAAATGGACTGATGAGGGGACTAGAAGGGAGCGGATACTGGGTGGGGCTGGAACTAAAAGGGAGCTGATGTTGGGGGAGATTAGAAGGGGATGGGGCTGGGAGAATGAAATGGAGAGGGGAAAAATATTTTGTGTGTGAGGGAAGAAAAATGTACAATTGGCCGGGTATTGGGAGAGTAAGTGGGGATTGAGGATGGAGGGGTAAAATTTGAGTGGATGAAATAGGAATGAGGAAAGAGCAAAAGGAGAAAGATTAGTATGTTAAAGCGGATGTAGAGAGAGAGAATGGAAAAAAAAACTAGAAGAGAGAAGAAAGGACAAATGGACAGCAGATGATGGAGAGTTAGCAGAAAACATGAAGAAACCAGAAGAAAGTGGCTGGAGCAATTGCAACTGTGTAACTGAGCTGAGGTATTCTGTTTATGTAATTCCTTTTTGACATTGCCACTTGTTCTCTTTCCCCAGTAGGTCATGTATTGTTGTTCTCTGAAATGTATTGGTTTAATATTTGCAGTGTTGCCTTTTGATAGGTATGGTATGGTGCTTTGTGACTCCTGGTAGTGCTGTTAGGATACGGCGGGTTTGCTATTGGTTCTAAATGGGCAGTGTTTGTAGTAGTTCTTAATGTGCCTGGCGGTTGGCACTGGATTATAGTAATGTAGAAATCTTTTAGTCTGTCTTTATTTATTTTTATTTATTTATTTATTTAACAGTATTTCTAAACCGCCTTATCTTAATAATCAAGGTGGTATCACAGCAAGCAATCAGGTAAAGTGTGTGTGTTGTACATGCAGTGAGGATAAAACTTAGTTGTGTGAGGGATGTGTTGGGTGCTTGATTTGTTTGAGCTATATACAGGGTGGGCTATTTACAGTGGTGCTAGAATCATATTTTATATATATTCAGTTGTTTGGGAGGATTGGAGTGCTGTTATCCATTCTCTTAGGTTATGTGATGTGACCATAGTGCTCTATGAACAGCATGGTTTTCAGTTGTTTTCTGAAGTCTTTGAGGTCTGGAGTTGCCCTTAGATCATCCGGTAGATTGTTCCATATTGTTGGAGCAGCCATGGAGAGAGCTCTATCTGTTGTGTCCTTGCGTGTGTGCTTGTACTCATTTGGGGTGCTGACTCGGTTGCGTGTTTGACTTCTTCTGGGACGTGCGCTGGTTTCCGGTTGTATGAGCAGGTGGAGGCTGTTGGCTGATGTGTGTTCTTTTATCTTAAATAGGTTTATGATAGTCTTGTATCTGATGCGAGCAATGATTGGGAGCCAGTGTAAGTCCTTTAGTGTAGGTGTGATGTGCTCCTGCCTTGCGGCTCCGGATATGATTCGAGCTGCAGTGTTTTGTGCCAGCTGTAGTGGTTTGAGAGCTTGTTTTGGTAGTCCGAGGTATATCGGATTGCAGAAGTACAGTATTGGGGTTATCAGTGCTTGACAGACTGTACGGAAGTGTTCTGGAGCGAGGAGTGGTTTCAGTCTCCTGATGATTCGCATCCTGTAATATGATTTTTGGATTGTTTTGTCTATGTGTGGTTTGAGGTTGAGTTTACTGTCCAGAGTAACCCCAAGGTATCTCACCTCCGATCTTATCGGTATCGTGGTGCTTTGTATCTTTATGTTTGTTGGGTGTGTGAAGCTTTGGTTTCGAGTGATGATTAAAGCTTCAGTCTTGTTGTAGTTTATAGCTAGATTGTTGTTGTTTTGGCACCACTTCGCCATTTGGGTAAGGCAGTCTGCTATCTTAGAGAAGTCCGGGTTTTCGATTGATATCGGGGAGTATACCATTATATCGTCTGCGTATATTGTGTATTGGATGTTGTTCTCTTTCATAATGTTGCATATTGGTTGGATGTAGATGTTAAAAAGGAGTGCTGAGAGTGCGGATCCTTGTGGTACTCCTTGTTGGACGTTTATGGGCCGGGAGGTGTCCTGTCCCACCTTGACCTGTAGCTGTCTTTCTGTTAGGTACGAGTGGAACCATTTTAGAGTGGTACCGTGTATACCAGTGTTCTTCAGTCTCTCCAGGAGTATATTGTGATCAACTGTGTCGAACGCTGAGGAGATGTCGATGAAGATCATTATAATTCCATTCCTGATGTCGTCAATTATTCTTATGATGCTGTTGAAGAGGTAGATCAGGAGAGTTTTGACTCCATGGTTGGGACGAAATCCGTGTTGGTTGTCGTCGAGAGTTCCGTGTTCGTCAATGTGTTCCTGAAGTTGTAGTTGAACCGTCTTTTCGATTATTTTTGCGAGGAAGGGTATGCTGGAGATTGGTCGGTATGCTGCTGGGTCCTTTTTGTCGAGAGAAGTTTTCTTTGTGATTGGTCTTACTGAGGCAAGCTTTAATTGCTGTGGCATGAGTCCTTGAGTGAGTGAGTTGTGTACCATTTTATGAATGTTTGGTATGAGGCTTGCTTTGGTGGCTTTGACCCATGACACTGGGCAAGGGTCTGTAGGAGCAGTGCTTGTGTTGATTGTGGAGATGATGTCTGATATCTGCTCTTTTGAGGGTGAGTGGAATGTACCCCAGGTTTTGGGGTGGACGTTCGTTCTGTTGGTTCTACTGGGTGTTGTGCGCTCTGTGGAGTGAAATTTGTCTTTGATGTGGTCGGCGAATATCTGTGGATCCACTTGTATTTCTCTTTCTGCTGCTTGCTCTTTTGTCAGGGTTTTTACTATTTCGAAAAGTTCTCTGGGTTTGTTGATGGAAGAATTTATCAGGTTTGTGTGGAATTCTCTCTTTGATTGGTTGATGTGTTCATTGTATTGTTTTTGCTTTGTTAGGTAAAGATGTTGGTCGGAAGTAGTTTTGTTTTTTCTCCATCTCCGTTCAATTTTCCTGAGCTCCCTCTTTTCCTGTCGTA
Source organism: Ichthyophis bannanicus (assembly GCA_033557465.1). NCBI lineage: Eukaryota > Metazoa > Chordata > Amphibia > Gymnophiona > Ichthyophiidae > Ichthyophis > Ichthyophis bannanicus. Next base: position 937,223,108 of record CM066034.1, read on the forward strand.
TTTTTGCTGAGTACCATGGTTTGTTTTGTCTCTTGTTGTGGTGTTGTTTCTTGGTCCTGTTAACGGATGGTTTGGCGGCGTTAGCTAGGACATTGTTCCAGTTGGAAACTTGTTCCTCCGGGTCCTCTGAGTCAATGTTCAAGTGTTGTATTGTGTCCTGGATGAATTCGTCCTTGTCAAAGGACTTGAATCGTCTTTGTGTGTGTGGGAAGTTCGCTCTTTCGCTTGTCCAGTCTTCTTGTGATTGCAGATTTGTCTCGATTAAGTAATGGTCAGACCATGGTACTGGGGTGATGGTGGGTGTAGAGATTAGGTCTCTTGAAGTTAGGTAGTTTGATGCGAAGATGAGGTCTGGGGATGATCCTAGTCTGTGTGTTGGTGCATTGACTATCTGTGTGAATTGAAGTGATGACATTGCCTGAAGGAAGGCCTCTGCATCTTTTGTATTGGCGGACTTGAGGTTGAAGTCTCCGATTAGTAGTGCTGGTTTGTTGTTTGACGTTATGGCACAGGCTTCTTCGAGTATGAAGGCTAGTTCGTCGGGTGGAGCACGGGGTGCTCTGTAGGTTAGGCAGATTGCAATATTCTTGTTCTTGATGCTAATTGTGTTACACTGCTTTGTATCTGTGAGATTCAGTGTCTTGAACTTGAGTTCTGTTTTTGCTATTATTAGGACTCCTCCTCCACGCTTGTGGATGCGTGGGCAGTTGTATGCTGAGTAGTTGTTCGGTACTAGTTGGTTGAGTAGTACACTGTCGGTAGGGTTGAGCCATGTCTCTGTGATGCATATTATGTCTGGCTGTCGCTCTTCAATGTGGTCTACCAGAGTGTGTATCTTGTTGCAGATGGATCTGGCGTTTATGAGCTCAATTGATGTTTTCTTTGTGGAAGAGGTTGTTGCGACGTGTGCTTCCTTAGGGCCGGTGTTGGGGTTTGATTTGTGTCTGTTTTGTCTCTTTGTTTGGGAGGTTGCGAGTGTCTCTTTGTGTGTGTGTTGTGGACCGAGATATGGCAGTGCAGTTGGTGGGTACCAAGGTGTGTTTGTTTGGGGGTAGTGGGGGTGTGTAGTTGGTGGGAGGAGTTGTGTGACTAGTAGGTATAGTGGGAGGAAGTATGTGGTGTGCATGTTGATAGCTTGTGATGTTCTGATAGGGCGACGCCTGTGTCCTTAGGTTTTCGTCTGTTGTTTGCTTTTTTGAGGAGAGCTGTACTTGTTGCAGGGGCTTGTCCTGGGGATGTGAAGTTGTATCTGTTGCGGTGCGGGAGCCTGTCCCGTGGAGGGAGCCTGTCCCTTGGATGTGAAGCTGTATCTGTTGCGGTGACATGTTTACTAAAAGTTAGTGTATGTTAGCATTATGCAAATATTTATGCAAATTGACGTGCTGGCACTTTGAGGAAATTCTTTGGTTTTGTGCGGCAGTTTGGGCACTCGGGCTCAAAAAGGTTAGCCATCACTGCCCTAGCATGTTCCCCTCTCTTGGACCCTGTCTACAACCAAGTCACAGCATTTTGAATGGCCTGTAGTTCTGTTTACTATATTTAATTGGTAGCATCACATCTAAGGCACTGCAATAGTCTAGAGTGCTTAGCAGTAAAGACTGAACTACTATTCACAGAACATTGCTGCATTCCAAGCAATCAGTAAGATCAGCACCGTGTGTTCCATCTCCCAAAGCTACTACAACTTCTTCCATCCATACACTACATAACAGCAACCTTCTGGGAAGACCCGGGGCCAGTGAAAAGGCTGCAGCAGGCTCTCCAAGTATTGGTTGGGAAGGGCTGTCTCCTGATCATTCATAAGAGCATAACATATGCCATATTGAATTAGACCAAAGGTCCAGCAAGTACAGTATCTTGTTTCCAACAATGGTCAGTCCAGGTCACAAGCACCTGGCAGGGTCCCAAAAAATAGATAGATTCCATATTTTCCTCATGTTCACCTTAATAATGGTTTATTTATTTATTTCAAAGCTTTTCTATACTGCCCTTCCTGTGATCAGGGGCATTTACAATGAACTCAACAGTATATATTAAACAATGGGGATACATTCAACCGAGGTAAGTAGTAGTATATGGAGAATGTTATTTACATTTAACAATATACATGAAGAACTATATACAAATTAGTTCACTCCTATATTATTATGCGGATGGGAGTTTATAGGGGGGAGGAAGGGAGGGAGAAAAGGGAGGAGGGAAAGAGTGAATTGGTTATGGCGGTGTGCTAGGATGGGTAAGTAGGGTGGTTGCTATAGTCATTGCTAAAATGTTCAAGGAATAGGTGTGTCTTTATGTGTTTCCTAAATGTTTGTAGATCTTTAATGGATCTCAGTGTATCAGGGAGGGCATTCCATAGTTTAGGGGTTATGTAGGAAAATGCTCTATTACTGGTGATTTGTTTGGTTTTACGGTAGTCCTGAGGGATTTTAATGGTGTTCATGTGGCATGCTCTTTTGGTTTTAGTTTCTGTGGAAGGAAGAATTAGTGTGGAAAGGAATGAGGGAGAGATGTTGTTCAGCAGTTTGAAGGTGATTATCAGAATTTTGTACTTAATTCTGTTTACAACTGAGAGCCAATGGAGCATGTATAAAATGGGGGTGATATGGTAGGTGATACATTAAATACCTTTATGGAAATGGGTAACAGGGGTAACATATGGAAAGCAGTGTGTATTAATGGCCGTAGCATGGGAAATAAGATCCCTGAAGTTGAAGCTTTGGTGGGAGTGGCTGACTTGGATTTAGTGGCAGTTACAGAAACATGGTTCACAGAAAACCATGACTGGGATGTAACTATACCTGGCTATACTTTATTCAGAAAGGACAGGGTAGGAAGAAGGGGAGGAGGAGTGGCACTATATGTAAAAACTACTATTAAAGCTTTGGAATTACAGAGCTTAAAAGGGAGAGAGGAGGCATTGTGGGTTAAACTAGAAAGAGGGAAAGAGAAATCTATTTGCATTGGTGTGATATACAGACCTCCCTCACAAGAGGAAGAGGTGGACAGAGAGTTAATTGAAGACATGCGCAGCATTTATTTATTTATTTTATTTAGCTGTATTTATATCCCGCTTTTCACGGGGTCAAAGCGGTCAATTGGGGGATACATTTAACACAAGGGGATATGAGACACATACGCTAATACTTACAGGGAACATGGGCAATGGAGGGTTAAGTGGCTTGCCCAAGACAACAAGGAGTGCCTATAGGACTAGAAATCCCAGTCCCTCCGGCCTGAGATTGCTGTCCCCAGGTGGGACTTGAACCCCTGGCCCTCTGGCCTGAAGTACCTTGTCCTAACCACTAGACCACTCCTCCCTAGCATTGCTAGGAAAGGGGAAGTGCTACTGATAGGAGATTTCAATATGCCAGATGTTGATTAGCACATTCCTGCTGCAGTATCATCTAGAAGTAAGGAGATCCTGGATTCTCTAAAGGGAGAACTATTCAGGCAATTGGTAACAGACCCCACACGTGAAGGGGCCATACTGGACTTGATGCTTACCAATGGTGAAAGTGTTTCTGATGTTGTAGTGGGAGATCATTTTGCATCCAGTGATCACCAGATGGTGTGGTTCAGTATTAGGGCTGTTAGAATCCATTCCAAGTTGAGGATCTTAGACTTTAGGAAGACTAACTTTGCGAAGATGGGCCAATACCTCAGGGAGTCGTTAGTGGGATGGGAACAGCTGGGGGATGTAGAAAAACAGTGGGCAAAACTGAAAGGGGGTATTTTAAGGGCAACCAACCTTTCGGAGGCCTGGCAGGGAGGGACGGGGGGGATTCCTGAATATTACTGTTTATTTGACTGTTACTGCAACTGTTTTCCCCCACTACAAAAGTGTAACAAAAGTGTAACAATGTATCAAGACTATGGGTTTTGGCTTGCTGTTTATAATATGTATTTGTGATTTATCCTTTTCTTGTTCTGTTGCTGGTGTTTCTTAATAAACAAATTTGACATAAAATGGTAAATAAAGGCAAAAGGAAAAGAAGACCGCTATGGTTTTCAAAGGAAGTAGCTGAAAAAGTTAAGAAAAAGAGGGAGGCCTTCATGAAATACAAGAGATCACAGAGAGAGGAAGACAGGCATCTGTATTTGGAAAAACTTAGAGAAGCTAGCAAAGTAGTCAAGAAGGCAAAGATTCAAAAGGAGGAGGAAATAGCCAATGCAATAAAATGGGGGGATAAGACATTTTTCAGATATATTAGTGAGAAGAGGAAGGGCAAAAGTGGTATTGTCAGACTCAAGGGTGAAGGGGGGGGAATATGTAGAAGCTGATAAGGATAAAGCGGAATTGCTTAACAAATATTTTTGTTCTGTGTTCACAGATGAAGAACCAGGAGCAGGACCTCAGAAAACACCCAAAAATAGGAACAGAAGCGAGGGACATCTTGAACAATTTTCAGAAGACTGTGTTCGTGAGAAACTAGCTCAACTTAAAGTAGACAAAGTGATGGGACCGGATGGGATACACTCTAGAATACTGAGGGAACTTGGGGACGTTCTAGCAACTCCACTGACTGACCTTTTCAATGCCTCGTTGGAGTCGGGAGTGGTGCCAAAGTACTGGAGAGAGGCTCATGTGGTGCCTTTACACAAAAGCGGAAGTAAGGATGTGGTTGAAAACTACAGGCCGGTTAGTTTAACTTCGGTGGTGAGTAAATTATTGGAAACGCTGCTGAAAGAGAAAATAGTGAGGTTTCTGGAGTCCAGGGATTACAGGATCCGAGGCAGCATGGATTCACCAGAGGCAGGTCTTGTCAGACAAATCTGAGTGATTTCTTTGACTGGGTGAACAGGGAGTTGGACCGAGGGAGAGCTCTAGATGTGGTGTATTTAGATTTCAGTAAAGCCTTTGACACTGTTCCTCACAGGCGACTTATAAACAAACTGAGCACCCTAGGGATGGACCCTAAAGTTACTGCTTGGGTTAGAAATTGGTTGGGTGGGAGGCGACAAAGAGTACAAGTAAATGGAGCTCACTCTGAGGAGAAGGATGTTACCAGTGGTGTGCCCCAGGGATCTGTCCTTGGTCCGATTCTTTTTAACATCTTTGTTAGTGATATAGCGGAAGGGCTGTCGGGTAAGGTTTGCCTCTTTGCGGATGATACCAAAATCTGCAATAGAGTAGACACCCAGGAAGGTGTAGATAACATGAGGAGGGATCTAGCTAAGCTTGAAGAATGGTCTAGAATTTGGCAGCTGGGATTTAATGTTAAAAAATGTAAGGTCATGCATTTGGGCTGCAGCAATCCAAGGGAGCAATACAGTATAGGAGGTGAAGTACTTTTGTCCACTAAAGAAGAGCGGGACCTAGGCGTGGTTGTGTCTGATGATCTTAAAGTAGCTAAACAGGTAGAAAAAGGCAACGGCAAAAGCTAGAAGGATGCTTGGGTGCATACGGAGAGGAATGGCTAGCAGAAAAAAGGAGGTGATAATGCCTCTGTATAAGTCTTTGGTGCGACCTCATTTGGAGTATGGTGTGCAATTCTGCAGACCGCACCTTCAAAAGGATGTGAACAGGATGGAGTTGGTGCAGAGGGTGGCTACTAAAATGATTAGTGGGCTTCATTATAAAGCATATGAGGACAGACTTAAGGATCTTAATATGTACACCTTAGAAGAAAGGCGGGATAGAGGTGATATGATTGAGATGTTTAAATACCTCCGTGGCATAAATTTTCAGGGAGAGAACCTCTTTCAATTGAAAGCAAGTTCTGCTACGAGGGGACATGGGATGAGGGTGAAGGGAGATAGATTCAGGAGTGATATGCGGAAATATTTCTTTACGGAAAGAGTAGTGGATCCATGGAATAGTCTCCCAGTGGAGGTGGTAGAGATGAGGACAGTAACTGAATTCAAAAAAGCATGGGACCAACACAGAAGATCTCTAAAGGTATAAAGTGGACTGTTGTAGTTGTTATTATGGAAGGACAGACTAGATAGGCCATGTGGTCTTTTTCTGTCATCATGTTTCTATGTTTCTATGATATGACTTGGGGCTTTAAAGATGATCCTGGTTGCAACATTTTGGGCTATTTGGAATTGGTTGTTTTTTGGGGGTAATCCTTGGAGTAAACTGTTGCAGAAGTCAATATGAGGCATGATCGGTGCTTGCACCACTGATCTGAAGTTGTGAGGGTCCAGTAATAGTCTTAGGTGTTGCAGCATTCTCAGTTTGTTAAAAAATGTTTTTTGTGGTTAGTTTTACATGTGAGTTCATGCTGAGTATTTGATCAAAAGTGATTCCTAAGTATTTTACTCCTTTACTAATAGGTACACATGTTGAGAAATTTATTGGGGGCGAGGGGAGGTGAAGTTTGGATCTCTAGTGATGTAGAGAAATTCTATTTTATTGATGTTGATCCAGAGATTCATTGTTCTTTTAGCTATGATTGTACTTTTTTAATACATGAGGGGAGTGCATGCTGGTCAGGATTTTTGATGTCTATAGGCACGAAAAGCATTATGTCGTCAGCATATATATGACATCCTACTTTAATTTTTCTGAAGATGTTGCATACAGGTTGGAAATAAAGGCTGAATAATAGTGCGGATAGGGCGGAGCCCTGGGGGATGCCTTGATCTTGTTTGAAACTTGGAGAAGTTTCCGTGCCAACTTGAACTTGTTGGGTGCGGTTCTGTAGGTATGCTTTGAACCACTGAAGTGTGTTTGCTGTGATGCCGATGTTTTACAATCGTTTGATTAATAAGTTGTGATTGACGCTGTCAAAAGTGGATGCAATATCAAGGAATACTAATATGAACACCTGTTTTGGGTTATCCATTTCACGTAGACGTTTGTCTGTGAGTGTTAGGAAACATAGAAACATAGAAATATGATGACAGAAAAAGACCACATGGCCTATCTAGTCTGTCCTTCCATATCAACAACTACAATAGTACCCTTTTTACCTTTAGAGATCCTCTGTGTTTGTCCCATGCTTTTTTGAATTCAGTTACTGTCCTCATCTCTACCACGTCCACTGGGAGACTATTCCACGGATCCACTACTCTTTCCGTAAAGAAATATTTCCACATATCACTTCTGAATCTATCTCCCTTCACCCTCATCCCATATCCCCTCATAACAGAACTTGCGTTCAATTGAAAAAGGCTTTCTCCCTGAACATTTATGCCATGGAGGTATTTAAACATCTCAATCATATCACCTCTATCCCGCCTTTCCTCTAAGGTGTACATATTAAGATCCTTCAGTCTGCCCTCATATGCTTTATAATGAAGACCACTAATCATTTTAGTAGCCACCCTCTGCACCGACTCCATCCTGTTCACATCCTTTTGAAGGTGCGGTCTCCAGAATTGCACACTATACTCCTAATGAGGTCGCACCAAAGACCTATACAGAGGCACTATCACCTCCTTTTTTCTGCTAACCATTCCTCTCCGTATGCACCCAAGCATCCTTCTAGCTCTGGCCGTTGCCTTTTCTACTTGTTTAGCTACTTTAAGATCATCAGACACAACCACGCCTAGGTCCCGCTCTTCTTTAGTGGACAAAAGTACTTCACCCCCTACACTATATTGCTCCCTTGGATTGCTGCAGCCCAAATGCATGACCTTACATTTTCTAACATTAAATCCCAGCTGCCAAATTCTAGACCATTCTTCAAGCTTAGCTAGATCCCTCCTCATGTTATCTACACCTTCCTGGGTGTCTACTCTATTGCAGATTTTGGTATCATCCGCAAAGAGGCAAACCTTACCCGACAGCCCTTCCGCTATATCACTAACAAAGATGTTAAAAAGAATCGGACCAAGGACAGATCCCTGGGGCACACCACTGGTAACATCCTTCTCCTCAGAGTGAGCTCCATTTACTTGTACTCTTTGTCGCCTCTCACCCAACCAATTTCTAACCCAAACAGTAACTTTAGGGTCCATCCCTAGGGTGCTCAGTTTGTTTATAAGTCGCCTGTGAGGAACAGTGTCAAAGGCTTTACTGAAATCTAAATACACCACATCTAGGGTTCTCCCTAAGTCCAACTCCCTGGTCATCCAGTCAAAGAAATCAATCAGATTTGTCTGACAAGACTTGCCTCTGGTGAATCCATGCTGCCTCGGATCCTGTAATCCGCTGGACTCCAGAAACCTCACTATTTTCTCTTTCAGCAGCATTTCCAATAATTTACTCACCACCGAAGTTAAACTAACTGGCCTGTAGTTTTAAACCACATCCTTACTTCTGATTTTGTGTAAAGGCACAACATGAGCCTCTCTCCAGTCCTTTGGCACTACTCCCGACTCCAACGAGGCATTGAAATGGTCAGTCTGTGGAGCTGCTAGAACATCCCCAAGTTCCCTCAGTATTCTAGGGTGTATGCCATCCGGTCCCATCACTTTGTCTACTTTAAGTTGAGCTAGTTTCTCACGAACACAGTCTTCTGAAAAAGTGTTTCCACTCCTGATTAGGGCAGAAACCATACTGGTGTTCATCGAGGGGAGTGTTGAGATCGATATGGTCTTGTAATTGGGTTTGTACCACTTTCTCAATCAGTTTAGATACAAAAGGAATATTTGATATGGGTCTGTATGAATTAGAATTCGTTTTGTCTAAGGATTTGTTTTTTAGAACTGGGCGGATAATGGATTGTTTAAGTTCAGGTGGTATGTATCCCTTTGTAAGGGATTGGTTAATTATGGGAAGGAGATGCGGGGTTAGTTCTGTTTTGGTAGCCTTGATCTAGCTACCTGGGCATGGGTTGAGAACTGAAATGGTTGTATTGGTTTTGGAGATGATATTTAGTAGTGTTTTTTGATCTATTAAATGGAAAGAGCTACAGGTGGTAGGGTTAGTGATGGTTCTACAGTAATGTGGGTTCAGAATTATCTGTGGGTGATTTTTTTTAGTTTATCTGCAAAGTATGTGGCAAAGGTATGGTAGTCAATAGGGATGTTGCGTGTATCATTGTTGGGGGTTTGTGTTAGGGATTTGACTATTTCAAAGAGCTCCCTTGGTCTATTGAGCGATTTGGTTAGTGTGTTGGTGTGGTAGTCTCTTTTCCTATTGAGGATGACTTCTTTATATTTCTGTAGTGATTCCATGTAGGAGATTCTGTTGTCGGGTGATTTAATTGTCCACCATTTGCGTTCTTTCTTCCTGAGTTCATTTTTGAGTAATTTTATTTAGTTTGTGTACCAGAATTGTGTGGGTTTGTGTAGTTGGTGTTTTGGGGGTTTAGTGCTAGTTGAGGCTTTTGCTATTGTGGTGTTCCATGTTTTTATTGCAGTGTTGTTTAGGAAGGTATCTTTGTCAAACTGTGTGAATCTTTACTGAGGGTTGTTCCCTGAGTTTGAGGAGGACTGTGAGTGTCTATTTATGTTGTTTTTATAATATTTTCTGATGCTGATTTTCAGCCCTAAGCAACTAAATGAGGTTCTGAAATCCTATTAAATTTTGGTCCCAAGTGAAACAAAAGAAATCCAAATTCTAATTTTTGTCAGGTATGCTGTCACAGGAACAGGAAATCCATCTCCTGTTCCTGTGACAGTGTACCCATCAAAAATTAGAATTAGGATTTGTCTTGTTTCACTTGGGACCTTGTTTATATGATGTACAGTTTGGTCTTCAAGGTTACAGGGTGATTCTCTGAGGACCAAATTTTGGAGCATAACTTGTAAACTCTTAAATTTAGGTGAATTTTGTACAGAAAATTTGGGCACCTAGACCAGGCTGAAAATATCAGACACATTTAGAATCCTTACTTAGTAGTCTACATTTAGGAGTTCAGCCAGAGGAGACGGAATGGAGTGGGCCATATGGGCCCTAGCCCCACCAAGAGAGGGCACCAGAGAGCACTTGAGCATTAATGTCAGGCTTCATCTCTTCCCCTTTTCAAATCCATGTTAAAAGCTCACCTCTTTGAGTCTGCTTTTGGATCCTAATCTCCTGTTTTCCTTGTGACTCCTTATCTTCCTTTTGCACCCTCTTGCTCCTCTGTCTTGATTAGATTGTAAGCTCTGACTGTCTTTTACATGTGTCTATACAGCACTGTGTAAGCCTTGTAGCGCTATATAAATGATTAGTGGTAGTAACAGCTGTCTCGGCATCTGTGGCTACTTTCATCTCTTTCCTGTAGCTTTGAAGTCCTCATGCACAGCGTCATCATGTCATTGCATCTCTGGACCTTGAGTTATAGATGAAACTGAAATTTGTATAGATACCAGACAGAAAGCTGGTTGATTTATTCTGCGTGGGGGTTACAGGAATGAGATGCGTGCAGGGAGAAAGACTCTCTTCCCTTCCCTCCTGCCACTTGTCATTTTGTTTGCAGATTCTTTGTCAGCATCAAGCGATTAGCACCCTGTCACTGGAAACCACCTGGCATGCTGCCAGCCAGGCACAAACATTGTGTCTGCCATGCGAGAGATGAAGAAGCTGCTCATACATTCCTAATAATCTGGCCACTGTCCCAGCTGCCTCTGCATAAGGGAGCTGTGAGGAGAGAAGAGCACAAAAGCCAACTTCCAAAAAGGTGAAGCCGGAGGGGAGTTGGAAAGGCCAAGCAGGGAGGTCATGGAGGTAGAGGAAAGCTGAAATTAAAAAGATGAGAGAGAAGATGAAATCTGCAGGTGCTGAGGGTAAAAGAAATAGGCAAATGAGAACTGGCCAAGTGGTGAAAGAGTCTCCAGGGCTTGAGAGTAAAACTCAACACGTTGCTTTGGAATGTGTGCCTCTCTTGCTGAGACACATGGGTGATTCACCCATTTCAAGACCGTTATTTGCCAAGGTTGGGTGACTAGCTTATGCATTCCTACACAACATACTACCACTAGTAAATTCAGATGAAACAGACCTGGACACTATTGTAGAAGACTGCAACACCATGATTTCCTCTTATGCCATAACCTCCAATCCCTCTTCAGCAAAAATAAGACACCAATATGCCCCATGGTACTCACCTGACCTCAAGGAACGCAAAAACAAGCTAAGAAAACCTGAACGAAAATGGAGACACTCCAGAGATCCATCCCGTCAAGCAGCATACAACGCCGCCCAAGCTGAGTACTGCTCCCAGACCATTCACCGCAAAAGAGAACATCACACAAACCTACTCAAATCTTCAACGCCGCCCAAGCTGAGTACTGCTCCCAGACCATTCACCTCAAGAGAGAACATCACACAAACCTACTCAAATCTTCAACACCGCCCAAGCTGAGTACTGCTCCCAGGCCATTCACCGCAAGAGAGAACATCACACTAACCTACTCAAATCTTCAACACCGCCCAAGCTGAGTACTGCTCCCAGACCACTCACCGCAAGAGAGAGCATCACACAAACCTACTCAAATCTTCAACACCGCCCAAGCTGAGTACTGCTCCCAGACCATTCACCGCAAGAGAGAACATCACACTAACCTACTCAAATCTTCAACACCGCCCAAGCTGAGTACTGCTCCCAGACCATTCACCTCAAGAGAAAATATCACACAAACCTACTCAAATCTTCAACGCCGCCCAAGCTGAGTACTGCTCCCAGACCATTCACCTCAAGAGAAAATATCACACAAACCTACTCAAATCTTCAACGCCGCCCAAGCTGAGTACTGCTCCCAGACCATTCACCTCAAGAGAGAACATCACACAAACCTACTCAAATCTTCAACGCCGCCCAAGCTGAGTACTGCTCCCAGACCATTCACCTCAAGAGAAAATATCACACAAACCTACTCAAATCTTCAATGCCGCCCAAGCTGAGTACTGCTCCCAGACCATTCACCGCAAGAGAGAACATCACACAAACCTACTCAAATCTTCAACGCCGCCCAAGCTGAGTACTGCTCCCAGACCATTCACCGCAAGAGAAAACATCACACAAACCTACTCAAATCTTCAACGCCGCCCAAGCTGAGTACTGCTCCCAGACCATTCACCTCAAGAGAGAACATCACACAAACCTACTCAAATCTTCGCTGAACTGCCCAAGGGAACTGTTTGAAATTGCACCAACTAATAAAGGCCCCCAATTCAAATAACTCAGCCTCCACCCTATGTCCATCATGATGGCAAAGTTTCTCCAGGACAAATCAAACAAAATCTCATCAGGAACGTCCATCCCAATATCACCTAACAACATATTTGCTACTTGCAAAACCTGGGCTAGTTTCCACATCATCTCAGTAGAACAACTGGAAACAATCATTGCCAATATAAATACCACAACCTCTCCCTTAGACCCATGCCCGGTCTCATGAGTTAAAATCACTAAACAAGAGCTAAGCCCACTTTTACTTAAAATAGCTCAATTATCTCTCTCTCAGATTTACATGCCCAAAAGTCTAAAGTGTGCCTCTATCAGATCCCTAATGAGTGCCCCACATTGGACCCATCATTACCGACCTATTACAGACTGATCTCAATCATACCATTCACAGACAAGATCATTGAAAATGAAGTCCAAATCCAACTGCAAGACCACATAGAAGCTCACTTACCACTTGACCCACACCAACACGGTTTCAAACCATCCCATAGTGTTGAGACCCTGATTACATCAGTACTTGACAATCTCATCGAAGGAATGGAAAAATCTACCCAAGGATTTGTGCTTAGTTTTTTTAGACATCGCATCAGCCTTTGACTCCATACATCATAGCCAACTCCTATCAAGCCTACAATCAGTAAGCCTAACTACTCCATCATCAATCAGCCCACATTCTCCAAAACCTCAAAAGCCTCTGGAAACTAGGACAAGGCACAGAGCCAATCAAGAGATGCTGGAAATCCCACCTATTCAAACCAGATGTAATCAAACTATCTCTGAATGAGCCTTCTCACTGCTCAGCCGACATATTTGGAACTCCCTACCCAATGACACATGGCTCCTAGACGACATTGTTGAATTCCGCTGGAAAATAAAGACGCACCTATTTCTACAGCACTATGGATCCAAATCTGTGGAACAAACATAAACCATAATGTTAGGGATCCAATATGCACATATCCACCCCTTGCCACCCCTCCCCCCCGGCTATAATACCATAATCAAGCCCACCAAGGTTATACATCCTTCTACCCATCAGTATGCACTGTTGGGAAATTTGATTTAAAGTCTGCCTTGGGTCTGCTTATATATGTATATATTGGTTTTATATGACTGAACCCTTGCCTGGTGAAACTACCCAGGAGGATGGATGGCACAGAAGACAATAGCTATATGAGAGTATATGCTTGCCATAAGATAATGGATGCAGCCTGCTATAGAGGATTCTGGGAAACCATATTCTGGATAGAAGTATGCAGAATATTGGGCCTAACAAGAAATTACAGGTCAAGCAAAGAATTCAAACTAATGAGCACAAAAGCACTCTCTTTAGCTTTGCACGGTTTCAATTAGTGCCAAGAAGAAGGAAAAATACAGGAAGGGTCAAAGGTCACAGACCATGCATAGATAAACAGACCTAAAAGCAAATCCAGATGTATAGAGGTCACAGGCCATCCATAATTGAGCAGATCTAAGAGCAGGTCCAGATGTACAAATGTAAAGAGATTCTCCCCTGGGGAAAAGTGACACCTAAGTAGTTATGATGGATTCACTGATGCTAATTTGAAGCAGACATTTGAGACAGGGAGAAATGTATATAAGGCAGCCATTTTGGGGGATTGGTGGGCAGTATTTTCTCCCCCTTCACAGAGAGAGAGAGAAAGTGCTGTCCCCGCCATTTCTATAGACAGACCTTGCTGTTCTGCATGATGCTGGAATAAAAGTCTTTGTAGATAAAGCAACTGCTGTCTAAGTAATTCTTTGATTGGTGATATTTGGGCAACCGTTGTGGGAACCAGAAGCCACAATTATTGGTGCCGAAGCCCCTCTAAATTTTCTAAATTGCCCAAGGACTCCTCTGACTGCAGTTTTATTTCTCAGAGGGACTACCTCCTGTTTTTCACAGAAAAAAAACAGGGGATGAGAATACCTTCTCATTAGGAGAAGAGGATTCCTTCTGCTGGTACAGAAGATGGGAATACCGCTCTGAGTGACGTCGAGAGAGATTTTGATACCCTAGGATGACTCTATTGGTGAGTGTTCAGTTTCCCTGTCTGTATGAAAGGACAGAAGACTTGCCCGGGTTCGAGTGGTGGGTAAGTATGTAATTAATATTTTGTTATGTAAGAAAACTGTTAGAGTGTCTCTGTATTTAGTTGTAACATTAGGGAATGATTAGGGAAAGAAAGTTTTGCCCAGACATTAGGTCTCTTTTTCTAGGATTGATTGGTGTACGCTTGAGACTGTACATATCATTGATATGAAGCGAGTGTGTGTCTTTATCCACGTTTCCATACCCCCGCGAGGGGATTGGCTGGGTTTGGACGAAGCGCAAGAGGTGTATGTTTGTATGAGTCCTGGATTAAGTAATTTCATGCCTCTGTTAACTACGAGGTTTGGATTTCCACCTAAAAGTGAAATTATGCAGCCTCTGTATATAAGGAGGTTCAATTTGCTATTGGTAAAAGGCAAAATTAATTGCCCCTGTCCCCAAACAGTGAAAACACCAGGTTTACAGATTTTAGAAATAGGGACAGCTAAGGAGAATATTTATAGAAAAACGGGGATGATCCCCTTATCTGGTGTGCTCACAGACCAGAGAGGGTGACAATTAGATCTATTGAAGAATAGCTTTCTAAGTATCTTTTTGAAATGAATTACTTTACAAGTTCCAGATCAAGGTGAATGACGGAGCTGACTGCAGCTGCATTAAATAACCAGGGGGGGAGTGGGTCTAGTTCAGTTTCAGTATTCTGATCAGATAGGCTGTTAGGTATAATGCATTTAACTCTGTCCTGAGTTTTTAGTTTTAATCTTTAGTAAATACTGTCCTGTCATTACTGGCTACTCCAGTAGATTTTATGGTCCCTGGAACTGAACTGATTAGAATTATTTGCTTAAGTTGAACTAAGTGTGGAATTCCTGGAGAGCGAACCTGTTTGCTTTTATTTTCTCCCACAATATCTATGTGTTTGTAAGATGCCCCAGTCTCTGGAGAGGGTAAAACTGTTGGCCCGGAGTCCCTGGAACGCAAGTGACAAGCGGTGTTTGTTTATTTTTCCAAGCCTTTCCTGTCTTCTTTAGAATATTGAAAACAACGAAAAATCTTCCAGGGTCTGCTGTAGTAATTGATGTGCTGAGACAGCTAGTTTTTCCCCTCCTTCTGTCTGAGTTTGTATTGTAACATGGAATGGATTTTCTGAGTTAATGGATTAGGATCGGAATGTATTGTACACTGAAGTGAGAATCTTAGAAGCAGACCGCACAGATAATTGACAGTGTTTTATTCTGAACTGCCAGCTACTGTGTGCAGTGATCTGACTGGTAGAAAAACAAAGATAAATAGTTTATAGTTACAAGTACAGCCTGAAAATTTCAAATTGTTTCTTTTTCCCCTGTGCATATTTGTGTGCAGTAAATAAGTCTAAGTTTTATTTTTTAAATTTGGGATCTGAGTATATCCTGGTTAAAAAAAAATTGTCTGCTGTTTTCTGTGTGCCAGGAGATTAAATAGCTCTGCCTGGGTCTGTGATAGGTCATAGGGCAGTTGTACACAATGCGGAACGAATTTCTATGAATGTGTTACTTTTTGAGAAGCTTATTTTGATTTTTCTAAAAAATGTGGAAGATCTTAATTAACCTGAGATTAATAAAAAAAAATCATTGTAATGCTAAGAAATTCTGTTTGATTAGTTTTGACTGAGTGATACAAGATCAGTTTTGTCATGTTCTTATGACTTTTACAAATTTAAGATCAAATTAATAAAGGGAAAAGATTACAGCTGGATTTGTAACCAAGGAAAAATAGCTCTAAAAGTTAAGAAAATATGTAACCTTGTGATGCAAAGATGTTTAGTTAGTATTACATTGTTGGAGAAAATCCTTATATAAGATTATGAAGAAAATACTTTTTACTTGTTTTTTTTAAAAAGGTCCTGAGTTTATCAAGCTGAAAAGCATACTGCTTCAGAATTTCCCAAAGGGCTGCTCACAGATGGGCTGGTCAGCTGTTCAAGTGCTCCTAGATGTTAGATCAAATAATCAAGGCATGAAATTGGAGAATCTGTTTGTTGTCCTTTGCCCTTCAGAGTGGGGGTTTGACGGCCCTGACAGGACAATGCTATTTGGAAATGATTAAATCCCGAGTGAATGAGAAGTTATATGTTTGGTTTTGATCAAGCAAAATTAAAAGTAAAACAGAATTTTATATAATGTTGCAAGTATTTCATAGAGGACATGCTTATTGTTCATAAATTACAGAAACCCAAAAGAGCTGTAACTAAGTTTTATTTTAACTTTTGTTTAAAGGACAGAAAGAGAGATCTACTGTTTAGTTTGCAGTTCCGTTTGACACCAGTTTCATTCAATTTAAATGTGAAAGGGAGTGTTTGTATTCTTAAGCTCAGTGCTAATGACTAAGGACAGTAACATGGGAGTTGCTGAATTTTAGGATAAATTCATCTGTTTTTCTGTATTTGAATTTTATATGTTGGGGTCCGGAAAAACACAGTGTACTTTGTTTTGAAAGATTTTTTTAAGTTTCAATTTTAGGAATACACTATATTGTAGCACTATGACATACAAATTTACTTTAGTTTACACACTTGCAGAACAAATTTGGTGAAAAAAATGAAGCTTAGTTCCCTGAAAAATATGTGAATAACTGTAAAGTTATTTACACATAAAACAATAACATTAAGTTGAATTGATTAGACAAAGTCTCCTACAGCCCAGAGGTTTGTTTTTTTAACATGTCTGTCTAGTTCTGTTGTCCATTTGCATTTCTTAAGATAGCATGTCGGTAAGGTGAAGCTAGCCCAAGCACTGCTTTGAAGTCTCCCCCTGACATGCAACAGTATCAGTGTAATGAAAGACTCAGGATAATTACTTTGCCTTGTTCAGCACTTTCACTGAGAACAGTATATACAATAGATTCTAGTCATACATGAGAGAGAGACATGTGGCTGTCTTGTTAAAAGTCATGATTTGTCCTATTACGACTGCCGTTATAAAATGTTACAAAAATATTTTTATACTGTAGGGAATTTATTCAGATTGTTTAAGACAATTGCTATTTTGAATGAGCACATATGTCCATTTTTGAACCATACCAATTAACTTGGAGAGAAAAAAGGACACTGTTTACTCATGCTGATATATTTATGAAGAAGAATTCAAATTTATATTTTCTATATACCATTTGTTTACCACAATACTAAGTTTCTAACAATTGTTTGATGTTCTTAGCATGCCAATTAAGAGGTGGTACTCTGATGGACATTAAACTGATGAAGGTTATTTAAAGTGACATATCTGTCTAATGAACATGTAAACAAATTTTATTCAACTATGCTGTCTCCAGAATCTTTAATTCAGGAAGTCATTTAAGCCCCAACACATACTCAACAATTGGAAATAGACACCTGGAGACAGGCTAGGTGCATTTTGCATCCTGATATGCTTTGGAACATCCACACTGGCCATGTGGTACTTCCAGATGCTTTTTGCCTCATTTTGCCTTTGTATGTACTGGCCAGACATGCAGGGGTAAAAAAAGAGGGATGATTTGATGACAAATTTTCACAAATAAAAATTGGAGTAATTCTGAAACTTGCCAAACTTGCAGAATATGTGCGTGCAACTTGTCTAATCTATTAATATGTAAAGATCAGTTAAGAGCATAGTGGAGTATTTCCTACCAGCAAATGAATCTTCAGTGATGGAGAGATAAGAAGTTTATCAAACTGAGAGACACAGTTGATACCATATGAGATAGTTATGATCTTAAGTAAATGTGGATGAAATTATGTTTGTCACATTGCATAGTCTCATTGTAAAATCTAATCTAGAATATTTAGTCTTTTCATTTGATATTGGTTGCTGCTCTTCTGAATGGGACCTGGAGCCATGTCACCAATTGAAATCCAGAGATTCCAACAGAGGATTTGGCCATAATCCAGATGGAACAGTCCACCCCAAGACCTCTGAACTAAACCACACTTAAACTTCAGAGACAGGTGAAGCGCACTACGCAGTCCTGAAAAACTGCTGGGAAGCAGGCCCAAATTATCTGAAAATAAAGACTATTAAGACTGATTGGGACTTTTGGGAAAATCTACAAGCCATTTGGGCTACAGCAATTGCAATACCTACACCAGCTCAAGTTTTGCTGTAACATTTTCAAAGCTTTCTTCATCACTTTGTTGAATATTTGATGTGTTCAGTATTATTGCAAGCTGTATGTCTTCCATTCTCTTAGAATGTTGCCTGCTGGTATTCCGGACTCGGAGGAGGCCTAACAGCTTTCTTTATAACTTGTTTAAGTATTGCTGTGTTTGGTATTCTTGCCTGCTGTATTTTTCCTATTTTATTAGGATGCTGTAAAAGAATGATATTGCAAAGTACAGTACCAAAAGCTGCCCCTTCATAATCCCTCTTTGTTTCAAATGGTTATTGTTATCAATGCCCCTTAGTGGGATTACTTTTGCCCCTCCACATAAAAAAGAAAAAGGAAAAGAAAAAGTGGTGAATGTTGGGAAATTTAATTTAGTCTGCCTTGGGTCTGCTTATATATGTATATATTGGTTTTATATGACTGAACCCTTGCCTGGTGAAACTACACAGGAGGATGGATGGCACAGAAGACAATAGCTATATGAGAGTATATGCTTGCCATAAGATAATGGATGCGGCCTGCTATAGAGGATTCTGGGAAACCATATTCTGGATAGAAGTATGCAGAATATTGGGCCTAACAAGAAATTACAGGTCAAGCAAAGAATTCAAACTAATGAGCACAAAAGCACTCTCTTTAGCTTTGCACGGTTTCAATTAGTGCCAAGAAGAAGGAAAAATACAGGAAGGGTCAAAGGTCACAGACCATGCATAGATAAACAGACCTAAAAGCAAATCCAGATGTATAGAGGTCACAGGCCATGCATAATTGAGCAGATCTAAGAGCAGGTCCAGATGTACAAATGTAAAGAGATTCTCCCCTGGGGAAAAGTGACACCTAAGTAGTTATGATGGATTCACTGAGGCTAATTTGAAGCAGACATTTGAGACAGGGAGAAATGTATATAAGGCAGCCATTTTGGGGGATTGGTGGGCAGTATTTTCTCCCCCTTCACAGAGAGAGAGAGAAAGTGCTGTCCCCGCCATTTCTATAGACAGACCTTGCTGTTCTGCATGATGCTGGAATAAAAGTCTTTGTAGATAAAGCAACTGCTGTCTAAGTAATTCTTTGATTGGTGATATTTGGGCAACCGTTGTGGGAACCAGAAGCCACAGCACTTATACCTGTAACACAGAGACATCCTATACATCAAGAGATATCCCTGCATAATGCCTTCTCTGCCTTGGATAATGAGGATGCTCAATCCAATGAAACTGAAGGGCTCTTAAATGAGTCAGACAATGCCCAATCTCCTGCTAAAGCACCAAATATGAAGAAAACCTCACCAAAGAGAAAACTACTACTACTTGGAGATTCCATCATCAGAGGCACCAACTTGGGAACACAGTTCAAAGGAGAGAAGATAGTCATGTGCCTACCAGGCTCGACAGCCAGCAGGAATACAATCCAAATTGTTGAAGTACTTAGCACAAAAAGTGAACACTCCAAACTTGATGCTGTTATCCACTTGGGCACAAATGACCTGGCTAGAAACAGTGTTTCTACAGTCCAAAAGGACTTCCAATCTCTGGGAGAGAAACTCAAGCCCATTGTTAACACTGTTGCATTCTCAGAGGTTCTGCCTGTTCTTGGTAAGGGGACAAAAAGGCTGCATTGCATTAACAGCTTTAATACATGGTTCCAGACCTGGTGCAAACAAGAAGGATTCAGATTTATTGGTGACTGGGGAAAAAGATGGACCAACAAGAGACCATACTGTGCTGATGGACTACATCTCTCTGTCACAGGGAAAAGAATCTTAAGTTAAAAATTCAGGCAGTATGCGCATATGCATTTAAACTAGGAAAAGGGGGTGACGGATGTGGAAGGTCAAGACCAGCATGCCACAACCTGCAAAAGCAGAATAATATCAGAAACAGCCACATTTTTACATCACACATCAAAAACAAGTGGGAAGATGTGGGCAGAACAAAATCAATGCAAAATACACACAAGCCAGGTAAATGCTGGAAAGCAATGAGCACAAATGCTCGAAGCTTAGCCAACAAAGTTCCGGACCTGGAAGCCCTAATGGTGGAAATGGATTCGGACACTGTGGCCATTAGAGAAACATGGTTTAATGAATCGCATGATTGGGATATAGCCATAGCTGGCTATAATCTATTCAGAAGAGACAGAGAAAATGGAAAAGGAGGAGGAGTAGCCTTGTATGTCAAAAGCAATATTAAAGCTACTGAAATGCAGGGGACATGGGGAAAAGAAGAAGCGCTCTGGATTGAGTTGGAAAGAGGAGATGGCACTGTCATCCATACTGCAATAGTCTACAGACCTCCGACTCAAATTGAGAGATAGATAACCATTTGATTATAGATATTGCCAAGATAGCCACAAAGGGGGAAGCAATCATTTTGGGTGACTTTAATCTACCTGATGTGGATTGGATTACTCCTTCTGCACATCTGGAAAGAAGCAAAAAAATTGTAGATGCTCTCCAGGATGCATCACTTAGACAAATGGTGATGGAACCAACCAGGGAAAGCTCAACGCTGGATTTAGTGCTAACCAACGGTGATAGCATGTCAAATGTCTGCATGAGTGCCCCTGTGAGCAACAGCCATCATCACACGGTGTGGTTTAAGATAAAAGCCAAGGTACAGGCCAAACATAGCAAGCTCAAAGTCCTAAACTTCAAAAACACCAACTTCAATAAAATGGCCGAGTACCTAAAGGAGAAGATAACGGGGTGAAAGGAGATAAGGGAAGTGGAATTGCAATGGGCTAAACTAAAGGTGGCAATAAAAGAGGCAACAGAAAAATATGTAAAAAAAGTAAACAAAACCAAGAGGAGAAGGAAACCTATTTGGTTTTCCAAAGAAGTGGCTGCTCAAATGAAGGCAAAAAACACAGCTTTCGCAAAATTCCAAAGCTTGCAAACAGAAGAACACAGAAATGAATACAGGATCAAACTCAAAGAGTCAAAAAGAAAAATAAGGATAGCAAAATCAAAGGCAGAGGAAAAGATGGATAAAGATGTTAAGGGTGGCGATAAAACTTTCTTCAGGTATATTCGGGAAAGGAAGAAGATCAGAGGTGGAATTGCAGGACTCAGAAGTGCTGGGAAAGGACTCGTAGAAAGTGACATTGAAAAAGCAAAATTGCTAAATGAATACTTCTGCTCTGTTTTTACTAAATAAAATCCTGGAGATGGACCAGCTGTGACTCCCAAATATAAAAATGGGAATGTAGTAGATACCACACCATTCACAGAAGATGAGGTGCTAGAACAACTTGCTAAACTGAAAGTGGACAAAGCCATGGGACCGGATGGGATACATCCCAGGATACTGAAAGAGTTCGGAGAGGTTCTTGCATGGCCATTAAAGGATGTATTCAACAGATCCTTGGAAACAGGAGAGGTTCCTCAGGTCTGGAGAATGGCTGATGTTGTACCTCTACACAAAAGTGGTGACAGGGAAGAAGTGTCAAACTACAGACCCGTGAGCCTTACCTCAGTGGTGGGAAACGTAATGGAGGCGCTCCTGAAAGAGCAAATAGTGAACTTTCTCAAAACCAACAGGTTGCAAGATCCGAGGCAACATGGTTTTACTGAAGGACGATCTTGCCAAACAAATCTGATTGAGTTCTTTGACTGGGTGACCAAGGAACTAGATCAGGGGCATGCGATGGATGTCATCTACCTGGATTTCAGCAAAGCCTTTGATACTGTTCCTCATAGGAGGCTTGTCAATAAACTCAGTAGCTTGGGGATGGGTAACAAGATGGTAAACTGGATTAGAAATTGGTTGACTGACAGACGACAGAAGGTGATGGTACATGGAGCTCACTCAGATGAAAGGAAGGTGGTTAGCAGGGTGCCCCAGGGTTCGATCCTGGGCCCGGCACTGTTCAATGTATTTGTGAGTGATATTGCTGAAGGACTGAATGGAAAAGTCTGTCTTTTTGCAGATGACACAAAAATTTGCAACAGAGTGGACTCCCCCGAGGGAGTGAATAACATGAGGAACGATCTACAAAAGCTGGAAGAATGGTCTAATACTTGGCAATTATGATTTAATGCGGAAAAAGTGCAGTGTCATGCACTTAGGCAGTAGAAATCCAAGGGAAATGTACGCAATAGGGGGCGAGAGGCTGGTGTGCATGGTTCAGGAGAAAGACATTGGTGTGATTATCTCTGATGATCTCAAGGTGGCAAAACAGTGAGACAAGGCGGTGGCAAAAACCAGGAAGATGTTGGGCTGCATACAAAGAGGGATTACCAGCAGAAATAAGAGGTACTTATGCCACTGTACAGGTCGCTGGTGAGGCCTCACCTGGAATACTGTGTTCAGTTTTGGAGACCATACCTTGCAAAAGATGTAAAAAGACTGGAAACTGTTCAGAGGATGGCGACCAAAATGATTTGGATCCTGCGTAAGAAACCTTATGAGAAGAGACTTGAAGACCTAAATATGTACACTTTGGAAGAGAGGAGGGACAGGGGAGATATGATTCAGACCTTTAAATACTTAAAGAGGAAGGATGAACAAACAAACCTCTTCCAAGGACAGGGAAGCTGCAAAACTAGAGGGCATAACATGAAGCTGCAAGGTGGAAAATTGAAAGGCAATGTTAGGAAATATTTTTTCACTGAAAGGGTGGTGGATGCTTGGCATGCTCTCCCGATGGAAGTGGTGGGGGCAAACACGGTGACGGAATTTAAAACAGCATGGGACAAGCACAGCGGATCCCTTTACAGCAACAGGATAAAAACAAAATTAACTGAACCATCTAACTTCTCAACAAATAGGGGTGTCCTACATGGAGTGGTGGGTGCACCCCTAAACAAAGACATAGGGAGGGGTGGCCTGCACAGAGCGACAGGTGCACCTTCTCTTGCCATAAGAACATAAGAACATAAGATATGCCATACTGGGTCAGACCAAGGTCCATCAAGCCCAGTATCCTGTTTCCAACAGTGGCCAATCTAGGTCGTACGTACCTAGCAGTTTCCCCAAAAGACACAGGTTCCGCAATGCAATGCAAGGTTGCCGTATCTTGCTGGGCAGACTGGATGGACCATGCTGGTCTTTATCTGCCGTCATTTACTATGTTACTATGTTACTAGTACTACACCTTATTAAGATACTATATAGCTATTTGAACTGATGTACTTGTACCCCTGTATGCATTAAGAGATTCCAGTTAAACTGCCCTTATAGAAGAGTATATGTTGTTTAACTCCTACTGCAACTTATATCAACTATAATCAAGTCATTGTTACTTTAAGCTATCAAGATGGCTTTCACCTATCAAGTTACTTGTAACCTTCCTTTCCTTTTTTCTAGTATTTTTGCAAAACCACTGCAACTTGTAGAGTATGCTGTATAAAAAGTTGCTAAATAAATGCATTATCCGAAGTTCGAGCAGAGATTCCTCGGGAATGAAAATAGGGGCATGTTTACTAAAGCCCATGCTAGTAACATCCATGTGGTCTGCGTTATCATTATGGGGGCCTGTGCTAACTTTAAGGGACATGTGCATCTGTCCCCTGAAGTTAGTGCAAGCCCAAGACGCGGAACTGTGCAAGCTAGTACGCAGGGGCATTTAACGACACGTTTTGAGAGCAGCAATCATGGTTAGCATAAAAAATAATGCTGCACTAGCCAAGCCTTGCCATCAATGCCTCTATTCCACCCCAGCCCATCCAGTCCCCTCCCCATTGCATGCAACCCAGAAAGCACAGGATTTTAAGCATGGCAGCCCATCCAGTCCCCTCCCCATTGCATGCAACCCAGAAAGCACAGGATTTTAAGCATGGCAGCCCATCCAGTCCCCTCCCCATTGCATGCAACCCAGAAAGCACAGGATTTTAAGTATGGTAGCCTATGCTAATTTTTAATGCGGTGCCTAAACCATGTGCTACTGAGTAATGCACTTAAGTAAACATGCCTGATTGTGTCAAACATGTTGATAAACAAAAAATAGCTTCTATGTAAATGGCCTCGTTTTCCTAATAGAGGGTAAACTTAAGGTATTCCGGTTTTCGTTTTCTCAGCCTTTCAGTACTTTTATGACCTAGCTGTGAGAGAGCAGGTTAGTTGTACTGTTCATTTTATGTTGAATGGGGAAGCGACTGTGTTTTTTTGTTGTGGCAGATGTGTGGAATGATTGACGATGAGATGCAGAGAGGAAGTGATCTTTTATGCTTGTTTTAATTATGTATGTTTCTACTGTTACCTGCTATGAACTGTGTGATAAAGCAGGTTATAAATGATTTTAAATAAATAAATACTTCTGACACCATTTCTCTGGTGTCAAAGAGCTCTTTGTTGATTGTCTTTGAATATTAATGTCTCAGAATTAACATTATCATTATACTGAGTTAGACCAAAGGTGCATCAAATCCGGTATCCTGTTTCCAGTGCAGATCGCAAGTACCTGATAGATTCTGCGCTATTTATCCCAGGGATAAGCAGGGACTTTCCCCAGGTCATCCTTAATAACACTTTATCAACAGACAATGTGGAGGAGCAGCCTAGTGGTTAGAACACTGGCTTGGTAACCAAGCAACCAGGATTCGATTCCCACTAGCACTCCTTGTGGCCTTGGGCAAGTCACTTAACCCTCCACTGCCTCGGAAGAAAGGCCTGGCAATCTACTTCTGGTGACACTGCCAAGAAAACCCAGGAGCTTCTGGGTCACCAGGAGTCAGGACTGACTCAAAGGCACACATTGCATTTTGCAGGGTCCTTAAGTCCATAGGGAGGGATTTCCATAGTGCAGGCACCAGTAGCGACGGAGCTCTCTTAGATGTTGTCTGCTTAGTCTTGTGATAGCCTACAGGTGTGGTGATCCTGTTGCCATTGTTGGTTCTTCTAGGTCTGTTGTTGACATCCCTGGTTATTGTTTCCTGGAGAGCATTTGCTGAGCTGTGGTGGAAGATTTTGAAGATGTTCAGGATTTTTTGAATTTTGTCCTTGCAATTATTGGTATTCAGTGGAGCTGTTGTAAGACGGGGGTGATGTGTTCAGATCTTGCAGTGCCCATGATGATTCGTGCTGCAGTGTTCTGCACCATTTGAAGTGGATGAATAGTCTGCTGGAGGAGGCCTTGGTATAGTGAGTTCCCATAGTCTAGCAGTAGGGTGATGATTGCTTGGCAAACTGTGCGGAAGTGGTCTTGGTTAAGGATTGGTTTGAAGCTTCTGATGATTCTCAGTCGGTGGAAGGCTTTTACCGCCATTTTAGTAATGTGAGATTTTAGGTTCAGAGCTCTGTCCAGGGTGATGCCCAGGCACCTCACTTCATTCTTGACTGGTATCGTTTTGTTTAGAATGCTGAGTGTTTGGGGCAGATTGAAAGTGGAGTCTCTAGTGATGAACATAGTCTCAGTTTTATCAAAGTTGACCATTAGGTTGTTAGTGGTGAGCCAGGTGTTCATGTCTTCGAGGCATCTTGTCATTGCTGTCATGTCAGGTGATTGTAGGTAGATTGGGGCATATATCATGATACTGTCAGCATAAAGTTGCTAATGTAGCTTGTGGCATTTGATGATGTTGCATATGGGTTGAATGTATATGTTAAAGAGTATAGATGAGAGTGCTGAACCTTGTGGTATTCCTTGTGTGATGGGGAAATGCAGGGATTTCTTTTGTTCACATTTGACTTGCTGCGTACGGTCATACAAGTAGGAAGTAAACCATTTTAGAGTGTTCTTTGTTATTCCGATCTGCTGAAGGCGTTGTAGCATTATGGTATGAGACACTGTGTCAAAAGCCGCTGAGATGTCCATGAACATTAGCAGGAATCCTTTCTTTATGTTGTCTATGCCTTTTAGGAGATTGTCGAAGAAGGAGGTGAGCAGAGTTTCCACATTGTGCTGTGGTTTAAAGCCATGCTGGTGGGTGTCTAGTGGGGCATTGAAATCTATGTGGTCCTGTAGTTGTCTTTGCACTGTCTTTTCAATGATTTTTGTTAGGAATGGTAAGCTTGAGATGGGGCAGTAGGATTTTGGTTCAGAGGGCCTTAGCATGGTGTTCTTGAGAATCGGACGTCTTGTGGCTTGCTTCAGGGATTGCGGCATATGTCCCTGCTGGAGGAATTCTTTTACGATTTTGTGGAGGTAGTGGGATAGATGGCTTCTGGTGGCTTTGATCCATGCCACTGGGCATGGGTCGGATGGTGAAGTTGTTGTGTTGAGATCATTCACTATGTCTTCTATTTGCTGTGTTGATTGTATGCTAAAGTCCTCCCAGGTATGGTGAGGTCTGTCATTCTGAGGTCGTATGTCTGGGAGAGGGGGGTGCTTGTCTGGTTGGTGAACATAACATAAGAACATAAGATATGCCATACTGGGTCAGACCAAGGTCCATCAAGCCCAGTATTCTGTTTCTAACAGTGGCCAATCTAGGTCATATGTACCTAGCAGTTTCCCCAAAAGACACAGGTTCCGCAATGCTTGTACTGGGTCAAGTATTGATACCCTGGGTCCCTTCTTAATAATGGTTTATGGACCTTTCCTCCAGGAACTTGTCCAAACCTTATTTAAACCCAGCTACACTAACAGCCTTTACTACATCCTCTGGTAACAAATTCCAGAGTTTGATTACACGTTGAGTGAAAAAATATTTTATTTTATTAGTTTTAAATAGTTTACCCTGTAGCTTCATTGCATGTCCCCTGGTCTTTCTATATTCTGATAACGTAAACAATCGATCTACGTTTACCCGTTCCACTCCGTTCATTAATTTATAGACTTCTATAGCCGTCTCTTTTTCAGGTTAAAGAGCCCTAACCTTTCTAGCCTCTCTTCATAGGAGTATCTTTCCATCCCCTTTACCATTTTGGTGGCTCTTCTCTGAACCTTTTCTGATAACGCTATATCCTTTTTAAGATAGGGCGACCAGAATTGCACACAATATTCAAGGTGCGGTCTCACCATGGAACGATATAGAGGCATTATAATATCTTTTGTTTTATTTTCCATTCCTTTCCTTATGATACCTAGCATTCTATTTGCTCTCTTGGCCGCCGCTGCACACTGGGCTGAGGGTTTTAACATGTTATCCACAATGACGCCTAAATCTTTTTCCTGGGTGGTGGTTCCTAATGTGGAACCTTGCATTGTGTAACCATAGTTTGGGTTGTTCTTCCCTAGGTGCATAACTTTGCACTTGTCCACATTAAATTTCATCTGCCATTTTGATGCCCAGTCTTCTAATTTATCAAGATCCTCTTGCAATTTTCTTGATAAATTAGAAGACTGGGCATCAAAATGGCAGATGAAATTTAATGTGGACAAGTGCAAAGTGGTGTTCTTTGATTTTATGTAGTTTGCATATTCTTGTGGGTCCAGGTAGTGGATGCAGTGCTGGGAGGTGTCTTTGGTGAGCTTTTGCACAATTTCAAATAATTCCCTCGGTTTATTGGCTGATCTCATGATTAAGTTGGTATGGTGCTGTTGCTTGTGCTCATTGATCAGGTTGTTGTATTCCAATTGCTTGGATCTGTATTGGTCCATTGTGCCTGTGATTTGTCACGCCTCCATTTCCTCTCTAGCCTTCTGAATTTGCGTTTTGCATCCTTGATTTTGTTGGAATACCAGGGAGCACTGGATCTCCTGTGTGCTTGTGGTATTTCTCTGCAAGGAGCTGATGCTGCCTCAGCTATTATCCGGTTCCATTCCTCTATGGTTTTGTCGAGGGTGTCACACTCTTGTTGGAGCTGTGGAACTATTTCCTTTAGAAAAGCATCTTTGTTGTATGCTTTGAATCTTTTGACTTTGCTCTTCTCCTCCGTGTGTCGAGTGGGATTGTCCAGTATCAAGGAGAAGGTCCGACCATGGGACCGGAGTGATTGCTGGGGTTGTGACTTTGCCCTGCCTTATCAGCTGTTTTGGAGCAAAGACCAGGTCGGGAGTGGTACCATGCTGGTGTGTTGGTGCGTTAATTGTCTGCCAGTAATTTAGTGATTCCATGGCCTTAAGGAACGCTGTAGCTTCTTTGGTGGGAGTGGAGGTCAAGTTGTAGTCTCCTAGTGCAATAAGAGGTTTGTGCTTCTTCTATGAGCGCAAACTGCTTCTAGCACCGTGGAGAGATATTCTGCCATGGCACTAGGGGGCCTGTAGGTGAGGGAGTTGCTGATGTACTTATTAGATATATTGATTGTGCTGGACTCGATTGAGTTACTGATAGAGATCAATTTGAATCTGTAGTCTTTTCTGGCTAATATCAGGGTTCCTCCTCCTCTCTTGTGTGATCTGATGCAGTTGAATGCCGAGTAGTCTGATGGGGTGACTTGATTCATAATAACCTGGTCAGAGTCATCAAGCCAGGTCTCAGTGATGCAGATTATGTCCAGTTTATGGTCCAGAATAAGGTCATGGATAGTATTCGACTTGTTCCTGATTGATCTTGCATTTAGTAATGCACATCTGGTAGCGGACGTTATGATTGGGTTGGTGCATGCAGTGTGTGTTGTACGTGATGTATTGTGCATCTTGCTTGCTGTTGGCTTAGTGCACTGGGGCCCTTGAGGGAGGGGCATCCAGGGCATTTGTGTTGGGTTGGGTAGAGAGGAGGTGGAGCAGTGGTGTCTGCACATTGGGTCTGGTACCATGTGTATGGGGTGCTATAGTGTGCAGGAGTGTGAGGTAGGCCATGAGGTACTGGTAGTTGGGATGCATGCTTGTGGTTTGACTGACCTGAGTTCAGCTTGTGAACAGTTCCAGAAGTGGTGAGTTGGTGGTCTCTTGCTTCCTTCTCCTTTCTGTTCTATTCCAGGCTGGCTGTTTGGTTCTGGAATCTCGCTAGTTTGTTGGTTTTGGTGTACCTGCCTCTGTGCCACACCTAAGGGCCATACCAAAGGGCCCTCTGGCGTGGGCATGCCCATCGGAGATGTCTGCTTTTATGTTGCTCCCACTGCCCTGATTGGGCAGGAGCTTCTGAGCGGGAGGTTTTCTCGCTCAGGCGCTTCTACCCCAATCGGGGGAGCTTCTGCAGAGGATGGTGAGTGAAGGCACCGGGATGGTTAGTGCTGCTGCTGGTTTATCGTCAGAGAAGCCTGCTTTTATGAGATAGGTAAATGAGTAGAGGTAGCCATCTTCTGAATATTAGATAACTTATCTGGGCCAGACTGTAAATGCTGAAACTGGGCTTCATGTGCCTGAAGAGTAGAAATAGTCTCATTAGAAAAAACAGAAACTTCCTAAGTAGGAAATTGTTCTGAGCTGCCGTATTCCAAATATCCAACAAGGTAACATTCCCAGGAGACTTAGGGGCAAATCCAGCAGGAAATTCAATTGGCTTTAGGAGGGTGGCTTTAATCTCTGTGGAGAGGAAGCATTCACCCTCACAGCCCTACTTTTTCCAAGAAGAGATACCTTGAAATTAGGGTTAGTCAGAACCTCAGAGATGATGGTGGAGTCCTAGAAATCCAGGCTAAAACTCACTTCTTTGGACTGCATTTGGGCCCTGATCCCCCTAGTCTCCTGTTCACGTCCTATGTGTTTCCTTACCATTGCCCTAGATATATCCTAGTCCCCAGTTGTGTTATCTGTCTTGACTAGACTGTAAGATCTTAGGAGCAGGGACCGTCTCTTACATGTCTCTGTACAGTGCTGTGTATGTCTTGTAGTGCTATATAAATGATACTTAGTAGTAGTAGTAATAGTACTAGAAATGGGGATCGGAGAAGCCCCTGATGAGAAAGGGGAAGGTACTAGTTCAATAGGTGATGAATGCAAAAGCGAACTTACAGTCAGATGTTTGTTTGTTTGATTTGATTTATTGGTGCTTGATATACCGCTTTTCTTGTATAGAGGCAAAGTGGTTTACACAGATAATTACACAAATAATTAAGGAAAAGAATGCCATAAATTTGACAGGAAAGAGGAAGTGAGAAATCAGTAGTAAGAAAGGTTTCAGTAAAAAGGGGAGGGTGAGATTAGCTTGTGCTCCAGGCAACCTAAACTCCAAAAGCCCAGGAGAAGAGAGGTTTTATGCTGAGCCTTAAAGGAGGCAAAGGAGGGTTGAAGGTGAAGGAACCAAGGCAAGGAGTTCCATATTGTGGGTACAGAAAAATAGAACGCTGAGTGGCAGATTTGTCGATGGAATGTTTGTCCATTGGTCCTGTACCTTTCTAGCAGAGGTTACAGTTGCAGAAGACATTTACAAGAACCCTTGGGCATAGTCACCAGAACAAAAGGATCTCAATATCTGGCACCGAGTTGGCACCAAAGGGGTACCAACGGGGCACACTCCTTTGTTCTCATGCCCATGGCTGCACAGCTCACAGCATCCTTTTTATAGATCCAGCAGGTTTGATGATGATGTCAAAGGGGTGGAGCCACAACTGGCACTCAACAAGCGAGTATAAAATTTATGTTTAAATTTAAGGAATTCCATATGTGATAAATGAGTTTCTTGTATAAAGACAATGTCAGATTTTTCCTTCTTAAGATTTTTTTTTGCGTTTGATGGGGTGATTAATCCCATTAACATTCATAGATAACAATTTAAATCAGGGGTCTCAAACACGCGGCCCGCGGGCCGCATGCGGCCCGCGAGAGCATTTTGTGCGGCCCGCGACCCGCGACGCCACGGAGTATCCTTTCTGCTATTTCTGCTATTTTTACTCACTGTTTTCCTTAGCGTGATTCCCGGGGCTGCATGGTGTTGGTCTCACATGACCGCGTCACGCGCCTGCCCTCCACCAATCAGCGACAGGCAGGAGGAGGAGAAGAAGGAGAAGGGGGGGGGCCGGGCCCAGAAGCAGTCTGAGCAGCCACGAGGTACCAGCGCTTTGAAGCATCGCCTGCTTGGAGGAAGGATCGCCTGCTTGAGGATCGCCAGGGTGCACAGCTCTCCGCGGCAGGTAAGGAAGCAGTCTGCCCAGAATTAAGCCAGCCCTGCCTCCCTCAGTCCCTCTCCTCTTCGGCTTTCAGAGCCGCGAAGGGAGAGCTTCTCCCTCGTGACTCTGTTAAGCTCGAGGGGGCAGAGGGGAAATTTCCCATAAGCCTCAGCCGGCTTAACAGAGTCCCGAGGGAGGAACTCTCCCTTCGCGGTTCTAAGCCGAAGAGGAGAGGGACTGAGGCAGGGAGGGAGGGAGGGAGGGATGGCTCTGCCGGGGGGGGGGGGGGGCCGGGGATTTTTGGTGAGGGGGGGGGGGTGGTGGATGGATGGATGGGGGGGGGCCTGTGATTTTTGCTGAGGGAGGGAGGGAGGATGGATGGATGGATGGGGGGGGCTGTGATTTTTGCTGAGGGAGGCCGGTGATTTTTGCTGAGGGAGGGAGGATGGATGGATGGATGGGGGGGGCTGTGATTTTTGCGGAGGGAGGGAGGGAGGATGGATGGATGGATGGGGGGGGGCTGTGATTTTTGCTGAGGGAGGGAGGGTGGATGGATGGGGGGGGCCTGTGATTTTTGCTGAGGGAGGCCTGTGATTTTTGCTGAGGGAGGGAGGGAGGATGGATGGATGGGGGGGGGGCTGTGATTTTTGCTGAGGGAGGGAGGGAGGATGGATGGATGGGGGGGGCTGTGATTTTTGCTGAGGGAGGCCTGTGATTTTTGCTGAGGGAGGGAGGATGGATGGATGGATGGATGGGGGGGCTGTGATTTTTGCTGAGGGAGGGAGGGAGGATGGATGGATGGATGGGGGGGGGCTGTGATTTTTGCTGAGGGAGGCCTGTGATTTTTGCTGAGGGAGGGAGGATGGATGGATGGGGGGGCTGTGATTTTTGCTGCTGCTGCTGATGATGGATGGGGGGGGGGTCACAACTGGTAATGTGCTGTGGGCTGGGGGTCAGAACTGGTAATGTGCTGGGGGGTTTAGCACCCGGTAATGTGCTGTGGGGCTGGGCGGGGTCAGAACCATTACCAGTTCTAAACCCCCCAGCACATTACCAGTGTGCTGTGGGCTGGGGGGTCAGAACTGGTAATGTGCTGGGGGGTTTAGCACCCGGTAATGTGCTGTGGGGCTGGGGGGGGGGGTCAGAACCATTACCAATTCTAAACCCCCCAGCACATTAATGCACAAAAGGTAGGAAAATATCTCTTTATTTTGAGTTTATTAACTGGAATATGTCAGCTCTGGGAAATGTGCATCATTAATGTCTGTGCTTTAGTACAAGAAATTAATTTATAGTTTTATTTCTACAGTGCTGAGGTATTCTGTGTAATTCCTATTTGACATTGCTACTTGTTCTCTTTTCCCAGTAGGTCATGTATTGTTCTCTGAAATGTATTGATTTAATATTTGCAGTGTTGCCTTTTGATAGGTAGGGTCTGGTGCTTTGTGAGTCCTGGTAGTGCTGTTATGATACGGGGGGTTTGCTATGGGTTCTAAATGGGCAGTGTTAGTAGTAGTTCCTAATGTGCCTGGCGGTTGGCACTGGATTATAGTAACATAGAAATTTTCTAGTCTTTCTTTATCCATGCACTCATTATGCAACATTATGCAAATATTTATGCAAATGAGGCCCCTTATGCAAATGAGGCCCCCGTGTCTTATGCGGCCCCCGGGTTACTTTACAAGTCCTCATTCGGCCCTCAAAGCAATTTGAGTTTGAGACCCCTGATTTAAATGATATCAGAATAAAGGGGATACTGAGTTAATAATTCGAAGTAATCTCTATAATAATAGCAATGCACTGTCTCACTATAAGAAACATAGAAACATGACAGCAGAAAAGACCACATTGCCCATCTATTCTGTCCTTCCATATCAACTACAATAGTCCCCTTTTTTCTTTAGAGATCCTCTGTGTTTGTCCCATGCTTTTTTTAATTCAGATACTGTCGTCATCTCTACTACCTCCACTTGGAGACTTTTCCATGTATCTATCACTCTTTCCGTAAAGAAATATTTCCCGAGAAAGAGAAAATTTTAAGTAGGAAAAGGGAACCTATAGTAAAAGCAATGTAAGCTTGGGGGGGGGGGGGGGTGGAGCACCATCTATGAGTCAGAGCAGGGAAAGGAAGCAATGAAAGAATTCTGATTATTAAACAATATGGGAATCATTCTGAACCATGAATATGGCACTTGGACGTGTACGGTACACGTGTAACATGCATAAATGTGCAAACCCATATTCTGTAATGGAAGGGATGTGGCATACAGTCCATATGGACGTGGAACCCTGCACGTCCAAAAGAGGGCCAGGATCAGGGTGTGTCTGGGGCAGTATTCTGATCATGGCAGTGTATGTGTGGCTGCCTGAGACTACATGTGCAAATTAGACCAACTGAAACATGGAATAAGGGCTGGAGATAGACCAAAAAACAACAGGGGGCAGTCAAGGTGCAGGCACCATGGAAACAAACACAACTGAGCATGCGGCACAAAGAGACATGGAGACAGGCTGATGCTGATGTAAAGCATGTTTTTATTTGCAGACATAAGAGATAGAAATACAGTGAATACACCACATAGACCCATGCCACCCCACTCATGGCCCTCCTCATGTGATACCCCAGAACACCACATTGCCCACACCACACATGCCCTCCCACAGCCCATGGCTGACCACCCCCACCCAGCCAACCCCCAACCACAGAAATACTGGAGCATGCACACCCCAAGCAGAGAGGCCTAGCTGTGAG
Source organism: Ichthyophis bannanicus (assembly GCA_033557465.1). Taxonomy (NCBI): domain Eukaryota; kingdom Metazoa; phylum Chordata; class Amphibia; order Gymnophiona; family Ichthyophiidae; genus Ichthyophis; species Ichthyophis bannanicus. The sequence continues at coordinate 937,256,855 of CM066034.1, forward strand.
ACAAGGACTACTGCTATCCCCCATGTCCCCTTGCCCACCCGCTACCCCTCCCCCACCCTGAGGTCATCACACTGGCCCCCTGTGTTGGGACATGTGCTAGAGGGGAGACAGCTATGTCCTCTGAGGATGAGCCGCTGCTGCTGGTGGTATCCCTGCTGTGACCTCCCACAGCCCCATGGAATGCAGGGAGCACCATAGGTGGCCCCATCCCTCGAGGCACAGTATCCAGAATCCCAGACTGTCCCCTGGCTATACCTCCCCCAGATGATGCTGCCTGTGCACTGGTGCGTGTTGCCACCCTACTGGTGGAAGGCATGGCAGTAGGCACAGGATCATGTGCAGGTACAGCAGCAGTGGACTGTGGTGGAGCTGGCAACCCTGCCCTGGAAGTGGCAGACGGCAGCACATGGGCAGAGATGGGGGTCTGGTGCATTCTGAGACCTGCCCAGCTGGCCAACAACAGTCTCAAGCTGGGTGCCCATGTGGCCTAAGGAGGCATCCAGATTGACTTTAGCAGCCAGTTGCTGTCCTTGGAGGGCCAGCTGCTGTTCCTGGAGTGAGGCACCCCTGTGAAGAAGCTCCATCTTTGCCCTCATGTGCTCCGCATTTGCCTCCTGTTGTCCTAGCAGGCACTGGGAGCACTGCACAAGCAGCACAGATGTTCAGTGGGTATCTATTTCCTGCAGATGGCCCCTCCCTATTGCTCTGGTAGCTCCAGGGATGGTGGGAGCTGACCCTCCCCATCCTCCAATGTGATATCCTCCTGCCCCTCTGCATTGTCAGGCCCTGTTGCCATGTCAGTGGGGTTGCCTGGATGTGATCCCTCTGCCTCCTCTGGTGCCACAGAGGTTGTAGCATGAGCAGGTGACTGGGGTAGAGGTGGAACAGGTTGTGGCATGGTTGGCACAGAGGCAGTGCTGGGTCCCACAACTGCAGCAGTACCTATTGAGAGAAGCATGACCGAGCAAACCTTCAGTGATGGAACTCCATAGCGTGTACATGTACACGTACAGAGGTGTAGGCCAAAGAACCTGGAGACACAGCTGCGCAGATGTGTGTGCACAGCAGAGACAGAGCCATGCACTACAATTCAGACCCACAACCACAGAGTCCCCCAACGACATAGCAGATGAAAATGTAGCAGTGCAATGTGACCATGCATGTTCCATGCCCACCCTAAGGGGGGACATGTGTAAGGCACAGTGGGAGGTGAAGGTAGCCCCAAAACCCAAGACGAAGGATACAGTAAGCAGCCATCTATGAGGTGGATGAGACAGATCATGCATATACCCTTGTCCTGTGGCAACCGTGAGGTGTCCAGTTCACAGACACCCTACATTGTAGCAATGTTGGTGATCACCAGGATCCACTCCTCAAAGTCAGTCAGCTGCACCCCTTGACCATCAGGACCCCCACCTCTTCACTGCCGCTTTTGGATCTTGACTCACCTGATGTCCTTTGTATTTCCTTACCATTCCCCCTAGCTGTATCCTATGTCTACAGCTACTGTGTTATCTGTCTCTATTAGATTGTAAGCTCCAATGAGCAGGGAACATCATTTAGATGTGTCTATGCAGTGCTGTATATGCCTTGTAGTGCTATACAAATGTTCAGCAGTCAGTCAGTGCCTTCGCACAAGTGTCATGGTGTACCTGCTGCCACTTCTGCTTCAGGTCTTCAATCTCACAGTTGTTGTGGTAGACAGTGTTTTATTTGCTGACAGATGCCCAGCCATCGCCACTGCCGCACATAGGCACTGAACTTGCACTCCTCTGTGCCCATCATGACTGCAAAGTCACTCACTGAGTACGGCCTCTGTTAGGAGGGTCAGCTTGCCGTCATTGAAGTTGTGCTTCCTTGCTGACTTGCCAGGGGCCATTGCAAAATGCACAGGCAGACACAGATAAGCAAGAAAAACAGAAACAGCAGCTCCAGAACACGTCCAAACCATGGGGGCATGCCCTTCTGTCAATGGATGCTACGTGGGAGTTGGATATGCAGTGGTGTAGACGTACAGACATCTGGCATAGGGCACATGTCTGCATGTATGGTGTCATGTATGCATGAACCTTAGACGTGTGCACGTATGGTTTGCGTAGGTGTGAACCTTAGACATGTGCCGCATAAACAGCATTCATGCATGGGCCTGCACCCTTTCTACAGGCATAACCATTACCGACATAGCTACACCATGACCCTCTGAGTGACAACTACACTGTACTGTCCATGTCTAAAATCTGTCTTATGTCAGAATCATCAATGTTGCCAACCTGGTGATGGCCCCCACCCTTCTACTTGATTTCCCCACCCTTATATGTAACGCCGCTTTGACCCGGTGAAAAGCGGGATATAAATACAGTTAAATAAATAAATAAATACACATTAGCCAACAGTGATGTCTGTTACCCGGAGACCCACACCAGAGTATCCAACAACTCAGCTGCTACAGACAAGTTAGGTGCCACTTGTGCCTATTGTATACTGTATTCCTGAGTCATGGCAGCATGGTGGCTGTGTTGCTAGGACTGGGGGCTACAGGAGAAGAGTTAGGGCCAAAGGTAATCATGGAGGGAAGATGAGGCAGAGGAGAGGGGCAAAGGCCACACACAGCTGATAGCAATGGGTGGTGTAGGCCAACATTACCACTGCACCACACCTGCTGTGCTACGTAGCAGCACAGCATCATGCCAGTAGTGGCAAACCATATTGCCCATCAGGCCATCCCTGCACTGTCAGGCACCATAGTCCCAGTGTACCTTTCAGATAAGCAGCAGTGTCTATCCAATACTGGCCTGCAGGCATGACCTGTCCACCTAGCCACAACCCCCTCTGGGTGACCATGCCAGGCAGCTACCATCCCTGCAGTAGTGGCAATGTCTGCATATCACCCCAGAGGCAAATCACACCACCCCCATTGAATGTCCCCATTCTAAGTGACCCATGCAATGATGGAGGCCAAATAGCAGTGCAAGGGTCTATGGAGGCCCTGACACACCTCTCATACATCCCCTCCCATCAATCACCTCTCTATGATAGACATGTTGAGAGTCCAGCATGCCCACACCATATGGGCATGGATGAAGGCCACTAGCCAGTCCTGCATCCACCTGCTGCACCTACCCCATTCAGGTATGACCCTGTAGAGGCTGTGGTCCCCCGATGGGTCACTGCAGCCCACAAGGACCCCCCTCCAAGACATCACAGAAGTACCCTACCAGACCCCAACCTGCTGGCTAGTTCACAACACCTGGAGTCCAGCTGATTTCTGCCCATTGCAGTCACCGTCCCCACCTGTGGAGCTGCCATAGGAGGACCTGGGACAGTCATGACCAGCTAACACCTGTCTGTCCTGGACAGAGGTACCCCATCCCACATACAAATTTGCTCCCTCAGACACATGCTGCTCATATGCAGGCCCCTGTATGCGCATGCATGGATGTGCATCTACCATGTTGCTAACCAATCTGCAGGCATAGGCCACATTTGCCCCATGCCTGGGTGACCATTCTGTGTGCCTGTCTGAATGTGGATGGTGCTACCATCTGCAGAGCAGCTATGTAGGTCACCCTGACCCTCGCTGAGTGGGTCTAGATGGCCTATATGGATGCCCTGAACTGAGAAATGTGGGATTGGCTGTGCTGTATGCAGACTACCCTGCACATACAGCTATGTTGAGCATTGGGCTCTGTTTGTGTGTGGGAGGAAGTGGTTCGGAGATGGAGCTAGGGCCAGGAGTGGGTGGGGACCTGACACTGGATGTGGTGGGCCTACCCTGAGGTCAGCCATGTATGTGCCAGGTAGGCCAGTCACACAAGGGATGTAAACCATCTCAGAGGTGGTATACATCCCCCTAGATGCCAGGAGTGAACAGAGGCCAGGCAGGACAGCCAGTTGAGGGGGCATAGGGAATCCCTGCAGCCTGATCCCGTGACCAATAGGTGTGATTGGTGGTTGGGATGTGGGTAGCAGCACAATGCTGTATCTGTCATGGAGCATGCCACCATCTTGCAGTGCAATACCATGGCAACATGATGCCATGCCACTGCCACCCCATGCATGTGCCAGGCGGGGCTAGCCGGGTAGTGGAGTGGATGCCAGGGGTGCCTGCCTTGCGGAATGGCCCTGACATCCAAGCCCAATGCTGCGGAGTCTTCTCTTATGGACACATTCAGCCTCCACAGGAGCAGAACCAGGAACAGCACAGGACTTTCCAGATATCTGGACGTCCATACAGACTTGACATGCAGTGGTAGCGGGGGCCTCCACTTGTGCACTACACATGTCCTGACCTTATGCCTCTCCCCACAGGTATGTGCTGCATTGGATGCCCAATCCTGTGATGTCTCGTGAGTTGATATATGCATGACTTGCCATAGCCCTGCTGGAATGTGTGGAACCTGTACGCTGGAGGGCCAGGCAATGTCACCCTTAACCAATTAATCCCAGGCTGAGCTCCCAGTATCTGGGCCTCAGTGATGAGCTCTGTGTGACCCACTACAGTTTTGACCATGCTGCCATCCATGACTTGTGTCTGGAGCTGCAAAACAGACCTGGCACTGCGGTAACACAGACAGGATACAGTTCCTGTCCACATGAAGGTGCTAAGACTCAAAAAAATATGGTCCAGAAACAGAGTGTTAAAGCCACTTAAAATACAAAAAAATCACTCTGATATTAACCAATTGTAGCTAAGAGATCTATGTTATGCTAGTACCAAAAAGCCAATAATAAATCTTTTTCTAAGGGCTGATCTCAGACTGATGACTAGCTTATCCTCAATACGGAGGGAGCAGAGTCTGATAGCATCAACGACCACCCTGTATTATTTCAAAAATGTAGAAAGTGCTTCCTAGTAGTGCTTATTCAAAATTCAAATGAAATCCCAACATTTAGTGTTGCCATAAAATTGATGGATACAAAATCAGCTTATCTTTTATAGAGGAATGAAACGTGGTCTGGAAAAGTGGTTCCCCAACGCCAATCCTGAGTACTGCTATCGCGTTTCACACTGCGTTTCTTCAGGGGTAAAATAACCAAAACTGTAGACCATCCTCAAATGTAGTTAAAAGCCATCTATGAAAAAAAACCAACATTTGAAAAAATGCACATAAGTCAAAAATTGAAATCGCTACAAAAACATCTATGTTATATACATCCCCCTCCATTTTCATTGGTCATGTCAAAATGCATCAGATGAACTTTTTTTAATATGTATATATTTTACTAACCATATTGAAAATGACAAAACATTTGGATAATGCTGCCCACGTCCAAAATCCTTCACAAAACTCCTTAAAGGCCTTTTCCAACGTTCAGAGACGCCGCGCATGCGGAGAGTGATTCAGCAAAGGTATTTAAACTGGCCTCAAAATGACATCAGTTCACTCATGACGTCCATATTTAAAGGGGCCCAGTGCTATTAGATCTTAAAAAATGCCTTATACACAATCATTGAAGCCTTCCCTCTTAAAACTGAAGGGGTCAGGAAAATTTTTATATCTATGAATACTTCAGTCAAAAAACATGCTTTCCAATCAATATAGTTGTTAAGACCTAACGGTGTCAGGGAATTTAGTTCAAAAATCCACCATTGCTCCCTACGAAGAAGGCATTGATCGAGGGTTTTGCCAGTCCTGCCAGTTTCTACTTTGTCAATACAAAAACATGACAATTCTTCAAAACGATGGTTACACTGGAGACAATGCTGCACAATAGGGGCTTCCAAAACACTATGCTTTAAACGGCTTTTGTGTTCACCCATCCTGACACGGAACGCCCGACTGGTCTTACCAACATAAATTAAGTTGCATGGACAACTGATTACGTAGACCACATTTAGCGAAGTGCATGTGGTATGGTGTCTTAGAACGTAATCTTTGCCATTATATGTAAATTCTGACACTTCTTTGGTGATTGAGCATATTCCACAACCCCCGCACTTCTTATGACCAGCTGGCTCCACAACCGACAAATCAGTGCTTTCAGAACTTTTTAATTGGGCCGGACACAGAAACTCCTTCAAGTTCCTAAAGCAAGTAAAGGGAGAATTTGAGAAGAAGCTTGCTGCGGAAGCAAAAACATGAAATAAAGATTTTTTCAAGTACATTTGTAGCAAAAAACCTGTGAGAGAGTCAGTTGGTCCATTAGATGATAGAGAAGTTAAAGGGGCACTAAAAGGCGACAAGGCGATAACGGAGAGACTGAATGAATTCTTTGCTTCGGTCTTTACTGAGGAATATGTAGGGATGTTACCCATGACTGAAGTGGTATTTAAAGTTGCGGAAGAATTGAAGGAAATATTGATACATCGGGAAGATGTATTACAACTATTAGATAAACTGAAGAGTAGCAAATCACCTGGGCCGGATGGTATACATCCAAGGGTGTTGAAAGAACTGGCTTTTTGTCCTTTTTCCTGGCAAAAAGTCAAATCCAACACACCTTTGTTTGTTTTAGAGTCCTCATATTTCTACTGTGCCGTAAACGGGCCCTGCTGGGAGTGCAGCTGGAGCAGGAAAGGCCCCTGCATTCACTGTTCCAGGGGTATTTTTGCACCTGCTTCTAAGAAAGTCAAAATTACAAAGGTACAAAGTGTTCACTTTGTCGTGACCACCCATATTTTGATAGGAAAAAAGGGCATGGATTTTTAGTCCTCAGGTACAACGTACTCATAGATCAACAAGCTCCCTGGGATTTGAAAATTACCCTCTTAAGGATTTATTTTCTTTCCTTAGGCTATGTGTTTGGTATCTTATAATTTTAACTGAAGGCATACAGTAATATTCGATCATCACATTAAGTACAGCCCCAGGCTAGCAGGACTGAGCTGACTGGAACATTTAACCATTTTGTAGCTGAATATCACCCCTAATTTGTGCTGCTGCTCCACCTTCCCCTAACCAGACCCCTGATTCTATATTTCCTTTACCTATTTATGTAAAACTCTTCTGTATATTGCCAATCCCTGAATCTCACTGGGTTACACACCTCAAGGAAAACTTTGCTCAAGGTAGGTTACAAAAACCATTACAAATAAAAATGACAAATATAATGAGAAGAACCACCAAAAGGCACTACTACAGCTAGAAAAAGATCTTCACTTGTAAGTATTTATCTTCTGGAATATATTCTAAATCTTGGGGGAAAAGGGGATTCTTTGGGTTAAAGCTGATAAGTCGGTGTATTTTAGAATTCAGTGTTTTTGCTGAGTCACTCAGGTCTTGGTACCACCAGAGAGCTTTTCATGTAAATCAAATCAGAGTATAGCTTGGCATAGAAAGTAAAAGAGAGTAAATAGTCCCTGAAATAAATTTGTTTCTAGAGAGCTTTTTATTTAAATCAAATCAGAGTATAGCTTTTCCCGGCAATGTTCCTGTATGGGAACATGACAAACTTTGCTTAATTTTGATGTACGCGATTTTCGAATACAAATATTCCTTGCAGAATGTGAACAAGTGGTGACATCATATTTAACAGCGGTGCAAACATTAAATGGTCTCAGTTGCACAACAGTTTTAATTTCACTTAAATTTTCACATTTTTTGCAATTTGAGGGTAAGTCAAATTTAGAAGTTATAATTTTGAGATATTTGGTTGTTTTACATTTTGACGCTGATCATTATGTACGAGGCATGCCTGGTTGTGTTGCACAGGTGCACTCACATTTTATTTGATTTGTGATGGGGTAAATTTTATGGATATGTCTCATGTTCCTATATAGGATCACTGCCAGGATTATCCAAAAGTCGACTAATAATTGCCAATTTGCATTGTTTTCAGATAATTCCTTCAGTTTTGATAAACAATGGATACAAGAAGCTTCTATTGCACCAGATGTAGCAAAAGTCATCGGGCAGTTACAGTCCAAGATGCTATGTTAACTGTGGAACGTTTAACTCGTCTGACAACCATCATTGTGTTGCCGCCATCTGCAGGTGATTATGCAGCTGACAGTGATGTCGAAGATGTTCCTGACAATTTGAACAATGATGACCCCTTTGAAACTGCTGGTGAACTGGAAGTGATAGCAGAGGAGACAGACAAAGATGAGAGTGTTAGTAGTGAAGATGAAAGCAGCACTCCAGCAAAAAAGTGTAAGGGTATGTTTACTAAACCGTCTTAATGTAGCAGCGGCGATGTTATCACGCGATACATAACGTTATATATCACGCGATAACGTCACGTATCGCGCGATAACATCAGCAGCGGCGTTAAGGCACACTAACGCTGTGAATACCGGGTTTGAAGGGTGGAGTAAGGTCTCCTAGAGGGCGGAGATAGGGGTCATTGAGTGGAGAGTGGGTGGGGAGAGGCTCCAGGCACACTAACGCTGTGAAATCCGGGTCTGAACACTAACGCCAGTGAAACCCTCGCATTAGAGGCACATTTGCAGGAGGGAGAAACCATTTCAGTCAGCAATGTACAGCAAAGGCAGGGAGACCCAGAAAAGTGATAGTAGTGATACATGTGCAGGAATCAAAAAGGCAAATAAACATATAAAATGACCAGAACCACATCTGAAATCCCAATAACCCCCTACAAAGTGAATGATCCCACATTGAAATAGCGGTGATCAGGGTTTTTCTTGTTTATATCGGGCAGGTTTGTTTTGGCGTGCACATGTGCAGCAACAGCAGAGTGGGCACGTAGGAAAGGGCAACTGTACTGATGCTGTAAATGGGATAAAGGGGGCTGCAGGCGGCACATGCTGTGGTCCAGCTGGGGCACAGTGCAGACTAGGCAGATGCCTAGGTGGCACATAGGAATGCCGAAATTGTAAAGCAGCAAGACAGCAACTGATGAGGGTCCAACATGGGCACGAGTGTGTGTCCCACAGTGTCACAGGGGATATTACCCAGCAGGTACCCCCAAGGGCACATAACAGTGGCAGGCGGTGCCGGGGAGAAACGCGCATGTCTATGTAGGCACCCCTATCCGAGAACCCACACCATAGACAGCTGCCTCACACTGGATGGCCTGGGACTGCACACCACCAGCACCACCGGCATAAGGGCATGTCAGTATGGTGGCAGAGGGGTGCTGGTGGTGGAGGGGGCAGTGGCATCTGCCCACGGCAGACCACAGCCAAGCCCCGTTTAGGTGGCTGCCGTGCACTGCAACAGACAAGGTCTGTCTGACGAACAGTCATGGTATCCCCAGGGAATTATCTGCCCCTGTGGCAACAGTTTGGTACAGTACACACAGCCAGTGTGTTCAGGGGTAGAAGGTCACAAGTTCAAGTCCCAGCTGTGGCTCCTGCCAACATTGTCCCCATATTTTACCCAGTACGGTAATAAAGACAGAACCTTTATTGCAGATAAAATAAACATGCCTGAAACACCTATATTTTACCCTACAGAGCATAGACACCATAAACATGTGCAATCCCTAGAGCAGAGTTTCCCAACTGCAGTCCTGGAGGGCCAAACACCATTCAGGTTTCATGCTGTGCCTAATAAATATGCCTGTGCTGCATTTGTATGCATCGCCCCCATTGTATGCAAATGTATCTCATGCATATTCATTATGGACAGCATGAAAACCTGAACAGTGTTTGGCCCACCAGGACCGGAGTTGGGAACCTCTGCCCTAGAGCAGCAGCCAACAGAGGCACAAACACCCACACCCACAGGCTCCACTATCCAAAGCCTCATGGAGAGTGAGGCTGTTGGGCGCTGCGCTGAGCAGCATCTCCCAATACTGGCACCTGCATACCTTAGCAATGCCATCCTAAACTTGGGAACACGTTCCACATATATCAAAAGGTTGCTATGAGTAATGTCAGCTAACAAATCCTAAGTTAAACATGATTTGTTGATAGAGATTCATCATAGCAACCTTTCTGATATCTGTGGAGTGTGTTTCAGTTATTGCTTCTGTCAGTGTTTACCATCCCGGGGAGTGACCCCAACAGTATTGAGTACGGTAGCAATGCCCGCACTGTGCCCAGGACTGGTGTGGCGGCCAGGGCTGCCATAAACCTCCATATTTGCACAGTGCTGGCATAGGTGTGGGAGTGTGTGTATCTCTATCCAGTGTGTTGTCTCTGCCTATACCTTACTGAGCCCACACTGCTTGCACTGTTTCCAGTGTTAGCCTGCCAATGTACATAATGAGGAACAAAGTACTGTGGGTATTTATTTATTTAACTGTATTTATATCCCGCTTTTCACCGGGTCAAAGCGGTGGGTATGGCCCGGACAGGGTGGCCTGGGAAGGATGCATCTGCACAGGGTATAGGGCAATGGCTTGGACATTGTAGTGCCCGACCACCACCTGCACGGACAGGGTGGCCACAGCATGTCATGCTGGGAGGTCACTCTCACCCTGACTGAGCAGTGACCACGGCATGGCTAGGTTCCCCCATAGTGCTATGCAGCATTTCTTTCAAGTGATATTTATGGGTTCTCTTTTCTGGGGCCCAATCACTGACATACCTGCTTGGTGTGTGTGTGCTTGCATCCCATTTTTGGGTACACACAGTTTCTCCAGGAACATGCACTATGTACTAGCTAGCAGACTGTCTGCAGTTAGCATGTGTATTGCTAGGACACCTTGCAGGGGTGCCCTCTGCTGGTGAATGTCAGATAGTGGTGGGGGCCAGCTGAGCTTCTCCAGCATTTTGCGATTGCCTTATGTGATGTATACAGATCTGCATTGACTGCCCTGTAGGGTGCCTGTTCCCCAGCAGGACTGGGGTTGATGGTCCTCTACTGCCCCCATTGCAGAGATGTACAATGTGGATCTGTTGGTGGGAGATCCTGTCCCCCACTCTGAGCCACAGAGGGGGGGGGGGGTGGTGGATTGGGTGGTGCTACATAATCTGCTTTTGGGTCCAAACACCCCCCTTCACCTATAACATGTGACCATGGCACCCACACAGGATATGCACTATTCTGGGTACATCATAGTCCACAAGGGCTAGACATGACTGGGAAATACAAATGGACACAGGTGTATCCTAGGTGTGTCTGCAAGGACTACCTATCACACACTGGCACTGATGGGGACCTGCAGCATAGCATATCTCAGCCAAGCCAGGTGCTGCGGACCTGGTGCTGGGTGCCCCACCTCACCCTCAGGGTGAGCACAGGACCTACACAATGTCAGGGTCTGTAGCTACTCTGTGCCAGTAACACACATGGTCAGTTCCCCCTACCAGGCCTAGGTGCTGTGGGGGTGCATACCCTATTATGTGATCAGCTGTAGACTGCTGATCTGCATGTGCAGTGCATCATGGGTATGGGTGGGTTTACCCTATCCTGGTAACCACAGCAGACAGTTTGTGTGGTGACCTGCAATCTTTCTGTAGCCAGCCAGCAGTGTGGTGGTAGCTATAGAGATGTAGCCTACTGGTTACTTCAGTGATGGTGGAGGCAGAGGTCATGGGTTTGATCCCACAGTGGTGTTATTAATAAGGCTCTCTGAGGCTTTTCCTTTTAATTTAAATCAGTGCTGCCATCAAAATGCACCCTCACAGTGCTGTAACCTTAAGGTGACTCATAAGACGCCCTATCGGGCACCCTATAGGGCACATTAGAAGGTGCCTTGGCGGACAGGGCACTTTATAATGTGCCCTATGGAGTGCCTTATAGGGCGCCCTATGCGACACCTTATGTTACGGCACTGTGAGGGTGTTTTTGCTGGCAGCACTGATTTAACTGAAAAAAGGAAATGCCTCAGACAGCACTGATTTAAATGAAATACGGGAACTGCCTCAGACAGCACTAATTTAAATTAGAAAAGGGAAATGCCTCAGACCACCTTCTTACATAACTCTACTGTGGGATCAAACCCATGACCTCTGCCTCCACAGTCATTGCAGTAACCAGTGGGCTACATCTTTATAGCTGCTAACACTGCACTGGTATGAACTTAGGGTTAATGCACGTTAACGTGCCACGGTGCCCACTATCCCGCGATACAGATTCTTGCTACCTTGATGCCGGAACGCCCACTCCTTATATGGCATTCTTCACATTATCGCTGCAACTAGCGCTGGTAACATTAAGACGGTTTAGTAAACATACCCCTAAGAATCTGAAGCAGAAACAGGCAATTCAGTGGAAAAAGTCAACAAAGTTCACTAAGTTAATTTCATCGCTGGTGCCAAGTCATTTACCTGACAGTTTTCCTGTTCTGTTGTCTCTTTCTCTGTTTTCCATATGGAGCCTTATATTCGATGACAAAATGCTGATGGAAATTGTAATGCAAAGCAACCTTTACGCTAACCGAGATAAAAACGACAGTCAGTTTCAAGTCACAGTGGATGAAATTTGTCGCTTTCTGGGAATCCTGCTGTTGTCTGGCTATCACTTTCTGCCACAGGAGTCAGACTACTGGAGCAGTCAGCAAGATCTAGGCGTGCCTATTGTCCGTGAGGCCATGAGCAGCAAGAGGTATCAGACCATCAAAAAATACTTTCACTTGGCTGACAATTCTGAACTCAAAGCAGGCGACAAGACGGCTAAGGTTGCTCCACTTATTACTGCCGTCAACGCAAATTTGGTGAAGTTTGGGTTTTCCCACCATGAATTGAGTATTGACGAGTCTATGACTCCATACTTTGGCTGTCACAGCATGAAAAAGTTTATAAGAGGAAAACCAATTAGATTTGACTTTAAGTGGTGGTGTATGTGTGGCGTCGACGGCTACCCTTACAACAAGCTGTACACCAGACGAGAAAGTTCTACACATTCGATGGAACCTCTGGGCTCCAAGGTCATAAACCATATGGTTGATGTTTTTGAAAAGCATTCCGATGTAATTCGTCACCACCTGTTCTTCGATAATTTCTTTATAAGTTACGCGCTGATCAAGTCACTCGCAGAAAGAAATGTTCCAGCTACAGGAACCATTTGGGAACTGAGAACTGGCGGAACACACAAAGAACTTCAAAGTACAAAGGACATGAAGAAGAGTGGTCAACGAGGAGACTATGATTACCGATGTGATGGGTCAGTCTATGTAGCAAAGTGGCATAATTCGGTTGTCTGCATTGCCAGCAACAATCTCACACATGACCCACTTCAAACCGCATGTCGCCGAGTCAAGGGTACATCAGATGTTGCTGTGTCTCAATCCTTTGTGGTGAAGCGCTATAATGAAGGAATGGGTGGAGTGGATCTCATGGATGGACAGGCTCTTAGCAAGCTACAGGCCATCTGTGTGTGGAAAGAAATGATGGTGGCCACTATTCACAAATGTCCTCAACGTATAACGGACAACACTCTGATCATCCCTAAAGACTCCATTAAGTGCACCCAAACAACTAGGAGAAGAGCTTTTGCCTTCTATGCCCCTAAATGCTGGAACGATCTCCCTCCTGAAATAAGATAGACCAAAGACCTCATTCAGTTCCGGAAGGCAATCAAACACCACATTTTCCTGCTGCACTTCGCACAAGCATCCACCCCGCCCCCGATCAATCACCCACCGACCCCCACAAACTCCCCTTACACTACATAAACAAAGGGGTCTAGAGTAATAGCTGCCCCGTCTATAGTTTTTATGACAATACCGGCCAATTCATAATCTTATGCTCTATGTCAATATATTTACAGTTGCTCTATGTCAATATGTATATAGTTTCCCTGTATTGTTCCAAGTTTTATCTCCTGTTATAATGTAAGCACATAACAGTTTTGACTGAATTGAGCAACCTTTGTTAAATGTAAACCGCGCTGATAATAAATAGCGCGGTATATAAAAGATGTTAAATAAATAAATAAAAATAAATAAATAACGTATCTGTCGTGGCTGCTTGGAAAATACATTGTCACCTTCATGGAAGTGACATGAATCATCTGACATTCAGACGTAACATCACCTTGTGTCTCTTGAAGGGCACTGCCATTCAGGAACATTCAATCAGATCAAATTACGTAGCCAACTTGCCGAAAGATGTCCAGCAGGCACAGGAGTTACTTCATGAACGCATCAGCTGCATGCAGGGACGCTGTAGCATGTGTTCGAAGAACATACGGTCATGTGCAGGGTCTGCAAGGTCCGGCTTCACTCCATAAGGGCAAAACTTGCTTTACTATACTTACGTCTTGCAGTCATTACATGTAGTAAGAAAAGGAACACTGTTAAGAAATTAATAGCGTTTTTGTGGTAGTGCCAGGAAAAAGGTTAACATACAAGTAGAATAAATTGTCTCTGGGTAGAAATAAATAAATTTGTTTCTATTGACCTTTACAAAGAGACCTTCCAGATCGGAGGCAAATTATCTGTGAAGTTGTCTTAAATAGGTGTTAAAGCCAAGTGACAGATCAAAGGGGCAATTTGAAAGGCTCCCTCTATCAAACCAAGGGCTGTGTGATTCATCCAGGAAATTTGTAAGACTTTACGTTAGAAGTACAGGTCAGGGCACTGAGTAGAAAGCCAGTTTTATTAAGTCTTCTTTCCCTCCCACCCCATCTCCTATCCACCCCAGGGATAGTTTTAGCTTTATAGGTTCTTAAACCTATTAAAGGGAAGGAGGTGCCTATATTTATTTATTTATTTAGCTATTTTTCTATACTGCTGTATCTGAGAGTCACAGTGGTTTACATGTAACAATATAGCTCAGCAAGGCTTTACAGAGAACCGATTATAACACAATTGAGCAATATAAAATGGAAATAGAACAAGATTATCAACTTAACATGAACAGAACATTAACTTGTAAGGGAAGGGAGGGAGATAAGGACAAGAGCAATTGCTTTAGGTTGTGGGTGGTGGAGGGAAGGGGCTGTAGGATGGGGGGAAAGGAGGGATGGTTTGGTATCTCCATTGGCGTAGGTGGTCACGTATCATCAGGAAAATGTTCCAAGATTAGGTGAGTTTTCAGGTTTCTACAGAATGTCCTTAAGTCAACAGTTGTGGCTGGTTATCCTCATCAGGAATAGATTAATTAAGGACCTGAGATTAATTAATCTTGAGGTTGAACAAAGTCCATTAAACATATTAGATATAGCTGTATCAGTATAAGTATCCCCAGCAAACTGAAGTAAGTAAACAACTTAAATACCTAAACAAAACTTTAAAACTAAGATGCAGACAGCAGTCCAGCAATGAGGTGGGGGCTTTCCAGTCTTTTGCATTGTGTCTCACGTATGATTTTCTCCCAGTTGGTGAGGGGTCTAATGTGTTCACTATGTGCTGTCAGGGAATGAGTCTGATTTCTGGAGGCTAGAATAGCAGACTGGAGGACATAAGGAAGACAGAGAGGTATATAGAAACGACCTACAGGGACATAGTACTGAAGTCCCAACTCCAGTCTGGCAACCTCCCTGTTGAGATGGAGGAGAGAGGTCACATGACAGAAGTGCATCACCCTGGTGTGGCAATAAGTGATCCTGTAGATAAGACCTGTCCTCCAGGTGATGTAAAACCCTTTCACACTGAAGAGTTTTCTCCCTGGCCATGTGCCCATGAGGGAAGAGTTAGGATGGCCATTATAGTTGGTGATTCGATTATTAGGTATGCAGATAGCTGGTGGCTGGTGGACATGAGGACCACCTGGTAACATGCCTGCTGGTGCAAAGGTAGTAGACCTCACGCACCACCTAGACAAGACTTTAGATAGTGCTGGGGAGGAGTATGCTTGTTGGTCCCAATGATATACCAATGTGTGGGAGGGAGATTCTGGAGGCTGAATTTAGACTTTTAGGTAGGAAGTTGAAATCCAGAACTTCCATGGTAACATTCTCAGAAATGTTTCCTCTTTCATATGCAGGACCCAAAAGGCAGGCAGAGCTCTGGAGTCTCAATGCATGGATGAGACAATGGTGCAAGGATGAGGGTTTTGGATTTGTTAGGAACTGGGCAACTTTCCAGAGAAAGGAGTGGCTTTTCCGAAAGGATGGGCTCCACCTCAACCTGGATGGAACCAGGCTGCTGGCATTAACCTTTAAAAAGGAGAGAGAGCAGATTTTAAACTAGTTAATAGGGAAAAGCTGACAGTTTCCCAAGAGCACATGGTTTGGAAGGATGTATCCCTGAAGGATACTAGCAAAAGACTGAAGTTAGGGCATATCAACAGAGAGGTTCCAATAAAGAAAAAAGTAACCCAAATGCCCCTAAATACAGAGCAAACAGAGCTTAAAGATTCCAAATTACCCCTGTCTACAGATAACCAGATTAATATGAATAAAATACAACCTCTAAAATGGATGCATGTAAATGCTAGAAGTCTAAGATGGGAAAGTTAGAATATATAGCATTAAATGAGAAGTTAGATATGATTGGTATCTCAGAGACATGGTGGAAGGAGGACAACCAGTGGGACACTGTGATACCTGGGTACAAACTATATCGTAATGATAGAGCTGATCAAATTGGTGGAGGGGTTGCGCTATATGTTGAAGGAGGCATTCAGTCACACAGGATTAAAGTTTTTGCAGGAAACAAAATACACTGTAGAGTCTCTATGGATTGAAATTCCATGTAAAAAGGAGAAGGCGATGACAGTCGGTATGTATTACCAACCGCCTGGGCAAAATGGATGATGAAATGCTCAAAGAAATAATAAAAGCTAACAATATTTGCAGCACAGTAATAATAATGGATGATTTCAATTACTTCGGTATCGATTGGGTCAGTATTATGGCAGGACATGCTAGGGAGACATGCTAGCCAGACAGTCATCACCCCAATATTGGACTACGGAAATTCCTTATTCCAAGGACTTCCTAAGCAGGTCACCCATCCACTCCAGCTAGTACAGAACACTGCAGCCCGAATCACAACTGGCACAGCCAAACACGAGCACATTACACCTGTACTTCAGCAACTACACTGGCTACCAATATCTGCACAGGCAAGATACAAGACAACAGTAAACATATTCAAGATGATACACCAATGCACGGCAGATGTCCTGCACACTTTAATAACCAGGGACACAATTAACAGACCCAGGAGAACCAACAGCAGCAATAGATTCCGCGTACCAGCTGGATACCATAACACAAGGCAAGTGACCTCCAACAGAGCCATTTCCCTCTCGGCACCAGCCCTCTGGAATTCCCTCCCAGACGAACTACAGGCAATAAATGACCTCAAGGACTTCCATAAATCCTTTAAAAGCTACCTATTTATGGAATACTATGACCAAACATCCTGAAGACCCCTTTACTAGCCGGAATGTACAATGACACCAACCACTATGTACGATAATCCCAACCACTATCTACGGTAGCCCAACCACTATCTACGATAGCCCAACCACTTTAGTCCCTATGTATGTCCTGTCACCCCTGTTAATCTTGTCCCAACCTGTGTAAACAACCACTTTGATTGAAGGAGAAAGTGGTATACAAATCTGGATAAATAAATAAATAGGGAGATAAAGTTTCTAGATGAAATAAATGACTGCTTCTTGGAGCAGCTGGTTCATGATCCGAAAAGAGGGGAAGCTATTTTGGACCTAGTCCTTAGTGGAACACAAGATCTGGTGCAAGAAGTAATGGTGTTGGGGCCACTTGACAATAGTGATCATAGCATGATCACGTTTGATTTAATAAATGGAGGAAAGACAACAAGGAAATCCACAGTACTACCTTTTAACTTTCAGAAGGGAGACTATGATAAAATGAAGAAAACAGTTAAGAAAAAACTAAAAGGAGCAGCTGCAAAAGTTAAAGATTTACATCAAGCATGGGTGTTGTTTAAAAATACTGTCATGGAAGCCCAGATCAGTTATATTCCATGCATTAAGAAAAGTGGAAGGAAGTCCAACAAACTGCCAGAATGGTTTAAAGGTGAGGTCAGAGAGGCTGTTGTTGCCAAAAACAACGTCTTTCAGGAAATGGAAAAAGGAGCCAAATGATGAGAGCTAGAAACAACATTGGCAAGTTAGATGCAAGGCATTGATAAGGCAGGTAAAGAGAGAATTTGAGAAGAAGCTCGCTGTGGAAGCAAAAATGCATAATAAAAACGTTTTGAAGTACATTTATAGCAAAAAACCTGTGAGAGTGTCATATGGATGATAGAGGGGTAAAAGAGGCACTAAAAGGGGACAAGGCCATAGTGGAGAGACTGAATGAATTCTTTGCTTCGGTCTTTACTGAACTACAGTTCAGTAAACGTGTCCCTAAATGGTTCTACAACATCTTCCTGTGTAACAGAAATCCCAACGTCCTCTGCTAATGACAGTCTACACTGGGAAAAGTCAAGACTTGACCAACATGATTCTAAATGAATTCCATAAACAGAGTTGAAAATATGCAAATGAAGATGTGACTGAATAGAGTGAAGAGGTCTTAAAATGCAATACTTGGAAATTAAACAGAAAGCTTTAAACTTTATCTAATAGTCAGCCAGCAACCAATAAAGGGATCACAAAATTGGTAAATATTATCATAAGACTTTTTTCCTGTTAAATAACTTACAGCCATATTTTGTACTATCTGATGGCATCTTAATTGGGTTTTTTTTTACAAACTATTTCAATAATCTAACCTGCTAGTTATCAGATCCTATACCAGAACAATAAGATAATCATTATTAAAGATCAGCAGAATGTTTCTTATCAAAGGCAAGTTAGCAAATCATGCTCGGAATACCGTAGACATTTGCTTGTTCAGGTTTAAACTGGAGTCCAGATAGATACCCAAACTTTGTATCCATCCATTTAGAGATTTAAACAGCCAATACAGGAGTTATGTGTTTGCCACTCATTGGCAAACATATAAATCCCAACGAATATTGACCTAGGAGGGGATAAAGACCAAGGACCCGATATTCAAAGAGTTAGGCATGCGCTGAAAGTAGGGACCTACCCATGTAATGATGCCATACCATGTACACCAAATATTCAACAAGACAGCTTGTTTTGAAAATCTGCCATAACCGGGTAATGGCAACCGCAGAGATGTGAGAGTGTAACGGGGCGTGGCACATAGGACACCACAATGCTACCTGTGGACCGACATACGTGCGTAGTGAAGCAAATCCGTGCAAGAGAGAGGTGCTATTGCAGAGGTTTTCCAACCCGTGGAATGCACAAACCCGAGTGGGATGGCTGGGGACACCATGTGGGCATTTCACAGACCCCTCCAGAGGTGGAGACACATCTGGACACAGAGGACGATGTGGCTAGCTGCAGGGAGACAGCAGCCATGCCCCCCCCCCCCAGGTGAACAGGCCCAGGGTGAGCTACCCGCATCTGACCAAGGAGAAGGCGTACCAGTGGTACTGGCTAGATGGAGGCACCATCAAGGAGCTGTGCACCAGACTCAGTGGGAACCTAGAGCCAACCACCATGGGAAGCCAGGCACTGCCAGTGATTGTGAAAGTCACCACCACCCTAGCCTTCCTGGCAACAGGGAGCTTTCAGCATGTTTCTGGAGCAACCACTGGCATCGTGAAGTCTGCAGCAGCCACTGAATGCATGCCATCACTGGAGCACTTCTGCATCACATGGAGCGACAGGAGACGATGCAGGCCTTTTATGACTTGGCTGGCTTTCCATCAGTGCTGGGGAGCATTAAGAACATAAAATATGCCATACTGGGTCAGACCAGGATCCATCAAGCTCAGTATCCTGTTTCCAACAGTGGCCAATCTAGGTCATACGTACCTAGCAGTTTCCCCAAAATACACAGGTTTTCACAGTGCTTGTATTGGGTCAAGCAGTGATATCCCAGGACCCTTTTAATAATGGTTTATGGACCTTTCCTCCAGGAACTTGTCCAAATCTTTTTTAAACCCAGCTACACTAACTGCTTTTACTACATCCTCCGGTAACAAATTCCAGAGTTTGATTACACATTGAGTTGAAAAATATTTTCTCTTATTAGTCAGTTTACCCTGTAGCTTCCTTGCATGTCCCCTAATCTTTCTATATTCTGATGACATGAATAATCGATCTACGTTTACCCGTTCCACTCCGTTCATTAATTTATAGACCTCTATCATATCTCCCCTCAGCCGCCTCTTTTCCAGGTTGAAGAGCCCTAATCTTTTTAGCCTCTCTTCATAGGGGTATCCTTCCATCCCCTTTACCATTTTGGTGGCTCTTCTCTGTACCTTTTCTAATAACGCTATAAACACTGATTGCACACATGTGACACTGAGGCCACACATGGGTGTGACTGCGAGGAGGGGAAGCCGTGTGACCCGTGACCCAGCTTGCCTGTGCCATGCTACTGTGAGGGGCACGGTGGCGATGGCACACCTGTGACACAGCACAGATGGGGTGGGCCACACACAACACTCACAGTGACAAACAGGCTATGGGGCAAGCACCACTCACCTTCCTGTGAGGCAGGAGCAGAGCTATCGAAGCTGCTGACCACAGTGACGGAGACCTCGTCCACGAACTGGAGGACTTGTTCCTCAAGGGGGCTGAGTCTGTGCTGGTGCTCTGGTGGCAGCTTGCTGTTGTTGGCCCTCTTCTCCTTTGCAGCTTTCCATACCACCTGACACTCTTTCTTGATATACTGTTGTGGTGGTGGACAGCATTCACCCTCCTGGCTATGCAGGAGAGCATTGAAGCACCATCTCTTCCTGCAGCATTATGGTACCACTCAGCAACCACCCACCCACAGACACCAAAACAGCAACCCCAACCCAACTACCATACAGTACACTAGCGCTACACAAGAGCACCACCAACTCCTAGCAGGAATATGTAGATAGCCAGCTAAGACGGTAACTGCCTTAGCCTAGAGTTTGTACATAGTTTTCCCCAGTTAACCCAAGTTTTTCTACCCTGTTCTCTGTAAGTCCAGTACAGGCTCTACCTTTACTCAAGGACAAAGTTACTGTTATCTGTAAACCGAGCTCATTTTAAAGAGCGCGGTATAGAAAAGACTTTAAATAAATAAATAAATATGTCCCTCCAGGCCAGCTGCTGTGTGCCGGCATCCTCTGCTGCAAAGAGGGTGGCCTGCCACTGAATTATGAATTATGAGCCCCAGAGCCATGGAGGTTTCTGAGGGTGTGAAGTTGCCCTTCCTGGTGCGCTTTGGCCCTTAAGCACTTGGTTAGCCATTGTGCTGCTTAAACACTATGGCGATGGTAGCTTATCTCCCTATCCCCTTTCAACATGCATGGTTATGATGCCCAGGCAGACAACACCCCATCCAAACCCATATTTGCTAACAGCATTTTAACCGCCACACTTTTGAAAATCCGCTTTCGGGTACACCGCCGTATGCTGTCATAGCCGTACAACATGCCGATGAGGGATTTCAATACATGGGGACTGCGCTACCTAGGTAAGTCACAAGCGGCGTGTGCTGGCAGCCATATATGCCCGCTTACGGTGGCGTATTGCTCAGGTACATTACTCAGCTGTGGCACCCAGGGGTCAACTGTGAATGCACGGGTAGTCTGTCAGCTCACTACACAGGTTTGCCAGTATGTATCATACGCACTTATCTATCAGGGGATTTGGGATTCTGTTATTACGTGGGTATTCCAAAATTACCTCCTTGTGCTTGCCCACTTATGGTGTATTAGACGCCTGCCACTATGCTTGCTTCAGCTCTTGTTTTCAAAGCTTGCCCATGTAGGTGCCGCCTGACTGACAATTAGGGTTGCCAACTTTTTCACCGAGAAAAACCCGACACCTGTGGCTCGCCATGCTCCACCCATTCTCCGCCCCTAGTCCCACCCCTGCCCTGCCCCCAGCCCCACCCACAAAAATTACCGGGGATACGTGTAGGCTAACTTCCTTGGTCAGATAATAATTAAACTGGGAATCCCAAAATCCAAACATGAAATGTACAACACTGGAGAAATAAAACTATAAAGTAATTTCCTCTTGCACTAAACAAAAACGCAAAGATGTTAGCAATACACACTTCCCAGACCAGACATATTCCAGTTAATAAATTCAAAATAAGAAGTATTTTTCTACCTTCTGTTTGGGCATTTTTTCAGTTGCAATTGCTCCAGTCACTTTCTTCTGGTTTCTTCGTGTCTTCTGCGATCTATCCATTTGTCCTTTCTTCTCTTTTAGATGTGTTCCATTCTCTCTCTATTTCTGCTTTAACATACTGTTTCCCTTTTGCTCTTTACCCCAATTCTTTTCTTATTCCTTTATCATCCATTTAAATTTCACCCTTCCATTCTCAAGCCCCTCTTACTCTCCCAATACCCAGCCCATCATAGACGTTTCTTCCACACAAAATATTTTTTCCCCTCCCCATTCTCATTCCCCATCCATTCTAGTCCTCCCCCAAAATCAGTTCCCTTATAGTTCTAGACCCACCCAGCATACACTCCCTTCTCGTACCATTCTCCCATGCCCCACATCAGCCCATTTCCAGTCCTATTCTAGCTCTTCATCAGCCCATTTACAGTGCTAGCCCTCACATCACAGGCCATTTCCAGTCCTAGCCCCCACCATCACATCCCATTTGCAGTCCGAGTCCCCCTGCACCATCACAGCCCATTTGCAGCCTAGTTCCGCCCCCCCCCCCACCATCACAGCCCATTTGCAGTCCAAGTTACCCCCCCCCCATAGCCCTTTTCCAGTCCAGGTCCCCCTCCCCATCACAACCCATTTCCAGTCCATGTCCCCCCCCATAGCCCTTTTACAGTTCAGGTCCCCCCCCCCATCACATCCCATTTCTTTCCAGTCCAAGTCCCCCCCCCCATAGCCCTTTTCCGGTCCAGGTCCCCCTCCCCATCACAACCCATTTCCAGTCCATGTCCCCCCCCATAGCCCTTTTACAGTCCAGGTCCCCCCCCACCATCACAGCCCATTTCTTTCCAGTCCAAGTTCCCCCCCCCATAGCCCTTTTCCGGTCCAGGGCCCCCGCCCCATCACAACCGCTTTCCAGTCCATGTCCCCCCCATATCCCTTTTACAGTACAGGTCCCTCCCCCCATCACAGCCAATTTCTTTCCAGTCCAAGTCCCCCCCCCCATAGCCCTTTTCCAGTCCAGGACCCCCCCATCACAACCCATTTCCTGTCCAAGTCTCCCCCCCCCCCCCATCCCCATTTTACGTTCACGTCCCCCCCCCATCACAGCCCATTTATTTCCAGTCCAATTCCCCCCCCCCCCCCCAATAGCCCTTTTCCGGTCCAGGTCCCCCGCCCCACTCACAGCCCATGCAGTCCTTGGCCTTCCCCCCCCCCCCCCCCCGACCAGCACCGCAGCTGTCTGAGAGGCTTCAGAGGGAGCCGGGTAAGCTCGCTCGAGGCCCCGGCTCCCTCTGTACAGCCGCCAGCGTGAAGAGCCTTTTCCTTCACGCTGGCGGTTGTTTCTGTGAAGCCGCGAATGCTGGGAAAGGTTAAAGGGTATTGCCTTTAACCTTTCCCAGCAATTGCGGCTTTACAGATACAGCCGCCAGCGTGAAGGAAAAGGCTCTTCACGCTGGCGGCTGTACAGAGGGAGCCGGGGCCTCGCGCGAGCTTACCCTGCTCCCTCTGAAGCCCTCTGGTGTGTGGGCCGGCCCTGTGTGGGGTTTTTTTTGGACTTCGGGTCGGAAGAAAAGCTGTTTTTTTGCTCTGGCCGCTCCCGATCTTGCAGCCAGAGCAAAAAACCGGCTTTTCAAGGGCCGGTTTTACATCTGCGCCGGCAGCCGGCCTGGCCATGGAAAAACCGGCCAGGCCGGCTGAAAACCGGCCAGTTGGCAACCCTACTGACAATTCGGGCTTTTTTACTGAGCGGGTCTTTTTAGCCGGGTACGATCTGCATCGCTGCCTTGTTCAATATCAGGCCCCAAATGTCCAGTCAAGATTCCTTTACTTTGGATAGATATACGTATAAGTTCCCAGATGCAATCCAAGTAGGGTTGCCAACTAGCTCCAGATGCGCCCGACACATTTGATCCAGTCCTAGGTTTACCCCACTGCATGCAGGGACATGTAGTTTTGATTTTTCCATTGCACTCCATAAGAAAAGCAAGACTACATGTCCCTGCATGCAATGGGGTAAACCCAGGACTGGATCAAGCCTGTTGGGCGCATCTGGAGCCAGTTGGCAACCCTAAATCCAAGAGCAACTCCTCATCTGGTCACATCTTCTACCCAGTCTCT
The DNA here is from genome assembly GCA_033557465.1 of Ichthyophis bannanicus. Taxonomy (NCBI): domain Eukaryota; kingdom Metazoa; phylum Chordata; class Amphibia; order Gymnophiona; family Ichthyophiidae; genus Ichthyophis; species Ichthyophis bannanicus. The sequence goes on from CM066034.1 coordinate 937,280,838, forward strand.
GAACCCTCTTCTCATATCTGTCCCACGGATGCCAAAAATCTATTAGAATGATTTCTTGGAACCTTGGTACAGAATGATCCTACTGAGAAGCACAGTGCAGCCACACCACTGCAATTTCCGGATGATGCCAATTATCCCAATGCTTCATCTTCATCCGTTTGCTCCAACGGAGGCTCTGTATTTATCTCACAGTTTAGTCCCCTTGGTTCAGTACTTTTTAACATTTTTTGTATGTACTAATGTGGGAGGGCTGTCAGGTAAGGTTTACCTCTTTGTAAACCATCCCAAAATCTGCAATATGGTAGAAACTCTGGAACTGTAGATCAGGGTTCAGTAAACCGCAGGAGCCAGGTTGCCATGGTGACTGATAAATCATACCTGGCACGTGGGGCTCAAATACATGAGGGCAGAAGGGCTACAAAAAGATGCGAGACTGGCAAAGTCTACCCATGGGAGATGGGATCCCTGTGGACAAGTGCTGCATTGCAAAAGATCGTGGCAGAAACCTACGGTGTCTGCTCGCAGGAAATGGGAAGTGCTGCAACTGCTGGAGCCTGAAGAATTTAGGTTAAAGTGCACAGATGGCTGAAGAAATTTAAAGGGACAGCAGGTTTGATTTAATAAAGAATTTGTTGGGTGGGTTATGGCGAGCAGGGGGTGAGTGCAAGGCAGGAGGGTGAAGGGGAGAGAGTATAGGAAGGGAAACAGAGAGTTGGGAGGTGGGACAGGGAAAGCAGGAGAGGGGATGAAGTGGGGGAGAATGAAGAGTGCAAGCATTTGGAGGGTGAAGAGAAGAATGTCTGGGAAGGAAAGGGCACAAAGGTGCAGCCCTTTCCCAGCACACATGCAGGCATCTTTGAAAGAAAAGAGCCCACCACCTGTGGCTAGCCATGCTCCGCCCATGCCCACGCATGCCACACACTTGCCCCACCCCCTGTCCCACCCCATCCGCCTTTGCCCCACCCCTTGCCCCGCCCCCTGCCCCCCAAAAAATAATTGCAGAGAGGGCAATGTTCAAACTCAATAAGCAAGATTGTAACACATTCTTAAACAGAAATTCCATACTATCAGAATACTACTACTACTGAGCATATGTATAGCACTACAAGACGTACGCAGCACTGCACAGACCCATGTAAGAGACGGTCCCTTCTCATCAGAGCTTGCAATCTAGTCAAGACAGATAACACAGTAGCTGCAGACATGGGATACATCCAGGGGGAATGGTAAGCAAACACAAAGGAGATCGGGTGAGTGAAGATCCAAAAGCAGCAGCAAAGGGGTGAGTTTTCACAAGAATACCCAGCATTGTTGTACACACACAATGCAGATAGGCCTTTATCAATAAATGAGCACAAAATGAAAAGAGAACTATATAACAAAAAATAAACTAAAACCTCAGAAAGCCAGACGCTGCCTGTGCAACACAAGAGAAACAGAAATGCATCTCCCCTGTACTGTACAAAATAAAAGACAGCAGAAGTCAGGACTGGCATTGGGAGGGAGCAACCTGGTAACTGCCCTGGACCCACAAGCCAGAGAAGGCCTCAGATCTGTCTGAGACTGAAAAAGACACAGCTTGCTAGTGGGCTCTAGGCAATGCAATGTGTGCCTTGGAGTTAACGTCCACTCCTGGCAACCCATCAGTTCTTGGGTTTTCTTGGCAGTGTGACTGGAAGTAGATTGCCAAGTTTTTCTTCTGATCAGCAGTTCATCTATTGTCATTCTGGAAATGACGTGCTAGATTGGTGATTAGGCTTTTCTTCTGAGGCAATGGAGAATTAAGTGACTTGCTCAAGCTAGTGGGAATTGAACCCCGACTTCTTGGTTACCAAGCCAGTGTTCTAACCATGAGGCTACTCTTCTAGTTTCAGCCATGCCCAGCTTCAGCTCCCTTCTAGTCCCAGTCCCTCCCAGCAGCAGCTCCCTTCCAAACCCTGTCCCTCCCAGCATAATCATTTTTAGTTCTAGCCCCACCCCGCTTGAGCATCAGTCCTCCAGCATTGTCTCCCTTCCAATCCCCCCATCCTCCAGCAGCGGCAGAATTTAAAAAGAAAAGTGAAGCCGTGGGGTTGGGCTCGGGCTCAGGCAGCATATAGGGTCATACAGGCATCGGGGAGGGCTGCAATCACCATGGCTGTTCCTGTTTAAGGCCCGTGGTGCTTGTGGCTACTCTACAGTGCTGGATTGCTGTGAGGATTGTGATGGCAGCATCAAGAAGTAGCCACTACTACTGTGGGCCTTAAATGGGAGAAGCTACAGTGATCGCAGTTCTCCCCAAAACCTGCATGACCCCATTTGCTGCCTGAGCCCAGTCCTGCAGCTTCACTTTCTTTTTAAATTCTGCAGCCACTGTCCAGGACTGACAGGCCCACCATGGTCACTGACAGCCCCAATCTCAGCCCAAAGCTGTTCTGCTGCATGCATACAGTCACCCCTGCTAGGGCCATGTTAGGGTTTCTGCTGCTCCCCTGCAACCTATAAATTGGCATCTCTCCCTCATTATTATTAATGTTGGCTACACTACACCCTCCTTTTTCCCAAAACTCCTTTGTGAACTCTTTTCACATGATGCTAGTATTTCTCCTTCAAATCCAATGTTGTAAGAAAACTGCAGTGAAAGGGCAAATGTATGTTGTTGTTGTTGTTAAGTGCCGTCGAGTCAGAGTCGACTCATGGCGACCCTCTGGATAGCTATCCTAAATTATGTTTGGTCTTGAGTCAGGCGGCTCATTGTTGACAGACTGGTACCTGTAGCTGCTGTTATTGTATCGATCCATCTCATTGGTGGCCTTCCTCTTTTGCGCTGACCTTCTATCTTGCCAAGCATGATGTCTTTCTCTAATGATCTCTCTCTTCGCATGATGTGTCCAAAGTATGAAAGTCAAAGTCTTGTCATCTGAGCTTCTAAAGAAAGCTTAGGTTTGATCTCCTCTAGTACCGACTGGTTTGTTCTTCGGGCAGTCTATGGTAAACACAGTATTCGCCGCCAGCACCATAATTCAAAGGCATCAATTTTCTTCCTGTCTATCTTTTTCACTGTCCAGCTTTCACATCCATATGATGTTATTGAAAATACCATGGATTGAACAAATCAAATCTTTGTATGGAGAGAGACATCTCTGCTCTTGAGAATCTTATCTAGGTCTTTCATAGCCATTCTGCCAAGAGCAATGTGTCGTCTGATTTCTTGACTGCTTGTTGCTTCTTTATTGATAGTTGATCCAAGTAGGTTAAAGTTATTCACGACTTCAATTTCTTCTCCTTCAACAATGAACCTGTTGATTATGCCAGTTGTCATGATCTTTGTCATCTTTACATTAAGGTGCAGGCCCATTTTGAGACTATGTTCTTTGATTGTGAGAAGCAAATATTTCAGATCATCTTCACTTTCAGCCAGTAATGTGGTATCATCAGCTATCATTTGTACGCAGACGACATAATGATGTATATCCCATTCACGATCCCCAATCTACCACTTAAATTACTCACTGAATGTTTCAACGAAATTACCACCTGGCTAAACAACAATAACCTCGCCATCAATCACTCCAAAACCGAAGCACTAATTGTAACCAAAAAACAATCATACTCTCCCCCACCACATATTATACTTCAGGACCACGAAATCAAAATAAAGAATGAAGTGCGATATTTAGGCGTCATACTGGATACACATCTCAATATGAATATGCACATAAGAAACACAACAAAAAAAATTTACTTCAAGCTCAGAATCCTAAAACAACTACGTCCTCTAATACATTTACAAGATTTCACGAAAATAATACATGCAATAATAACCCCTCACTTAGACTTCGCCAACCTAACTCTATTAGGGGTAATGAAACAAAACATCAAAAGACTCCAACTTGCTCAAAACGCAGCGGCTAGAACCATCATGAATGTCCCACCATTTCATCACATAACACCTATACTGGCAAATCTTCATTGGCTACCAATACAAAGCAGAATCCTATACAAAACACTAACAACAACCTTCAAGGCTCTAAACAATATGGTCCCACCGACCCTAAAAAATCTCATATCTAAAGAATCAACCAATAATCTACATAGAAGAGACAAAACAAACAAATTAAGGACCCCAAAAGAATACATAAAAGCTAAAAAGACGACTAACAAAAAAGCATTTTCCCATGTGGCCCCCATTATCTGGAATGACCTCCCAGAGGAAATCAGATCAATAAATGAGATCAAAGAGATCCGTAAGAGTCTAAAAACACATCTGTTTAAGGCACACTATGGGCTATCAACAAACTCCCTCTCCCAACAAGAAAACGGATAACAACACTGTTTGACAGAGTGACACAAAATTGACATGATCCAACACCTTCCACTCCTAAGATTTTACACTAGTTTAGAAATTTATAATATATTTTTACGTCTTATGTAATGCACTCATACCCCAATTGTATATAGTTACCAAAATGTTATTTGTTTTTGCACAATTTTCCTTTGTTTTAAGATGTTCCTTGTAAATGATTACTGACTGTTTTGTTTTATAATAGTTACACTGTTTCAGACGTTCATTGTAAAACAGACATCAGCCTGTTATATTATTGTTAAATGTAAACCGCACCTGATCTCTGGAAGGTGCGGTATATAAGCGACTGTTAATTAAATTAAATAGCGAAGGTTGTTGATGAGTCTTCCACCAATCTTCACACTTCTGTTGTCTTCATACAGTCCTGCTTCTCTGATGATTTGTTCTGCATATAAATTAAACAGGTAGGGGGGAAGTATGCAGCCTTGTCTTACACCTTTGCTTATTTTAAACCATTCTGTTTCTCCTTGTTCCGTTCGAACTGTTGCTTCTTGATCAATGTACAGATTACGCAAGAGAATGATCAGGTGTTCTGGTATACCCATGCTTCTTAATGTGGCCCAGAGTTTCTCATGGTTTACACAGTCAAAAGCCTTTCTATAGTCGATAAAGCACAAATAGATATCCTTTTGGTATTCTTTAGTCTTTTCAAGGATCCATCTCACATCCACAATGATGTCTCTCGTTCCTCGCCCTTTCCTGAACCCTGCTTGCACTTCAGGTAGTTCTTGTTCTAGGTATGGCTGTAGTCTCTTTTGAATAATCTTCAGTAGAATCTTGTTGGCATGTGGGATCAGAGCGATTGTGCGATAATTTCCACAGTCAGTTTGATCACTTTTCTTTAGTATTGGTATAAACACAGATCTTTTCCAGTCAGTTGGCCATGATGTTTTCTTCCATATTTCTTGGCAGAGCCTTGTAAGTACGGCTACAGCTGCATCAGATTGCTGCAATACTTCTATGGGAATGCTATCAATGTCTGGTGCTTTGTTCTTTGATAAGGCTTTCAATGCTGCTTTAACCTCTTCTTTCATCACCAATGGTTCTGATCATAAGGTACAGGATGAAACGGCTGTTGGTCCACTTGATCTTTATTTATTTATTTATTTATTTACATTCTCTTATATACCGCACTATTCGGCATCAGCGCGGTTCACATAGAACAAAAAGTCTCAGTACAATAACATGCATGAGTTTACAGATAACAAGGGAAGGAACTTGGATAACAGGGGAAACTATTTACAGTCTATTTACAGATATAATACTACAGCATGGCTACAAGTTATTAGGAACAGGTGCTAATAATATGTTCAATAAACAAAGCGATTCGTCCTATTTCTGTTATTGAGATACCATGGAACTGAATAGCTGGGAGGAATCACTGAAGTCGATGGGTGTAAATGGCTCAATAAGATGTTTGTTAAAGAGGTGGAATTTGAGGGCTTTCCTGAATTGTGTTAAGCTGTCAATGGCCCGTATGCCAGGAGGTAGTGTATTCCAGCACCTAGGGGCACAGAGGGTAAAGGCTCTATTGGCTGTGGAAGAAGAGCAGCTTGTAAGGGCCTTTGGGAGTTTTAAGGAGTTGATGGCTGATGATCTTCTTGCTCTGTTTGGTGAAGTGGTATGGATAAGGTCAGATAAGGAAGGAGCAGAGAGCTTATTGAGGGCTTTGAACGTGAGAAGTAGCGTTTTGAAGATAATTCTAGCCTGAACGGGTAGCCAATGTAATTGAATCAGCAAAGGAGTAACATGGTCAGTCCTGGCAGCCCCCTGGAGTATCCTTGCTGCGGCATTCATAGCCAGCTGTAATGGGTTTAAAGTGGATTGAGGAAGACCTTGGAGAATGACATTGGCGTAATCGAAGTGTGGTATTATCAGTGCCTGGTATATAGTCCTGAAATCTTTTGGTTCTAGCATGGAGCGTAGGTGTCTCAGGGAACGGATCTTGTAATATATTGTTCTGACTGTGTTTCCTATGTGGGACTTCATATCCAGGCGTTGATCCAGAGTGACACCTAGGTAGCGTATTGAGGGTTTGGATTGCAGTTCCGCTTCCTTAGTTCTGATAGATTGTGGTGGGGTGAAGTTGGGGTTCCTAGTGATAAAGAGAACTTCAGTTTTCTTATGTTGAATACGAAGGTTTTGAGAGAGCAACCACTCAGAAACTGCGTTGAAGCAGTTTATTAGGGGGGAGAGATCCAAGCGATCAGTGGAGATGGGAGTGTAAAGTAGAACATCGTCGGCATACAGCATACAGTTGACATTAAATGACCGTATGATCTTACAGATTGGTTGCATGTAGACGTTAAATAGAAGGGCAGAGAGTGAAGAACCTTGAGGGACTCCCTGATCTAGGCGGAAGGGTTCTGTATATTCCTTCCACCTTTTCTTGATCTTCTCAGCATCATTCAACATAGAACCTTGAGCATCTTGTAACATTCCAATTCGAGGCTGGAACTTATTCTTTAACTCTCTTAGCTTTAGGAAAGCCGATCTTGTTCTTCCTCTAATAGTTTCTGCTTCTATTTCCTTGCATGCATCATTGTAGTACTTTTCCTTGTCCTGTCTTGCTGCACGTTGGAAATCTCTGTTGAGTTCTGTTATTGTCTTTCTTTCGCCTCTGGCTTTAGCTTCTCTGCATTTCTGGGCATTTTTCAGAGTTTCTTTCTTCATCCATTTTGGCTGTTTTTGCTTTTTCACCTTTTGTAGAGACTTTTCGCTTTCTTCCAACACAACCTTCTTGATGTCATTCCATAACTCTTCTGGAGCTCTGTCATTTGAATCTAAAGCAGCAAATCGATTTTGCAGGCAGTCTTTAAATTCCAGTGGTATATTCTCAAGGTCATATTTTGCTGCATTCATGAGTGGTTCGCTCTTTTTCAACTTTAGCTTGAGTTTGCATACTAGTAGTTGATGATCTGTACCACAGTCAGCTCCAGGTTTTGTCTTTGTTGATGTTATAGAACTTTTCCATCGTTGACTTCCACAGATGTAGTCAATTTGATTTTATACAATCCATTGGATGAAGTCCATGTGTACAGTCACCACTTGTGTTGATGGAAGAAGGTGTTTGAGATGAATAGATCGTTGGTCTTGCAGAATTCTATCAGTCTTTCTCCAGCTTCATTTCTGTTGCCAAGTCCATATTTTCCAACTACTTTGCCTTCTTCTTTGTTGCCAACTTTTGCGTTCCAGTCACCCATGACTATCAGGATATCCTGTTTGCATGTTCTGTCAATTTCAGCTTGTACTTGTTCATAGAACTCTTCAATTTCATTCTCTTCTGCAGCTGTTGTTGGGCCATATACTTGAATTATAGTTGTGTTGATAGGCATTCCTCGTAGATGAATAAAGATTAAGCGTTCGCTGACTGCATTGTATTTCATTACAGTTCTTGCAAGTTTCTTCTTTATTATAAATGCAACACCATTTCTTCTTTGTCTTTCATTTCCAGCATAGTAGACCATGTGGTCATCTGATGCAAAGTGCCCGATGCCAGTCCATTTCAGTTCACTGACACCCAACAGATCAAGTTGTACACATTCCATTTCATTCTTGACCACCTCCAACTTCCCTTGGTTCATGCTTCATACGTTCCATGTTCCAATGCAAATGCATAGCCAGAATAAAAATAACTACTTAGCAGTAAATACTTTGCATCATTCAAATAGCCTATGGTAGTCCAAAAAAAAAAAAAACCTGATTCTGGTCATCTCACTGATAACAACATAAACATTCTCCAGTACCAGGCATACAGGTAAAGTAACTCCGTATTAACAGAATGACTGGCCTAGTTCACACACTCAGAACACAGACCCTCACCAAGTACAGAATAAGTGACTGCAACCTAAATAAAAATAAAAATATGCAGACAAAAAATTAAACTGAAAAGCCAAGAAGAAGAATTGGAAGAAACATCAACACGCCGGAAAGATGTATTTTATAAACTGAAGAGTAGCAAATCGCCTGGACCGAATGGTATACAGCCAAGGGTGTTGAAAAAACTGAAATATGAGATAGCAGACCTACTGTTGGTAACCTGTGAACTATCATTAAAATCATCTGTAATACCTGAAGATTGGGGAACGGCAAATGTAATGCCAATTTTTAAAAAGGGTTCAGGGGTGAACAGGGAAACTACAGACTGGTGAGCCTGACATCAGTACCAGGAAAAATGGTAGAAATCATTATAAAGAACAAAATTACTGAACATGTAGATAGTCATGGCTTAATGAGAGACAGCCAACATGGCTTTAGCCAAGGAAGGTCTTGTTTTACTAATCTCTTATGTTTTTTGAAGGTGTGAATAAACAGGTAGAAAAAGGTGAATCAGTTGATATAGTGTATCTGGATTTTCAGAAAGCCTTTGACAAGGTCCCTCATGAGAGACTTTTGGCGAAATTAAAAAGTCATGGGATACGAGGCAGTGTACAACAGTGGATTAGGAACTGCTTAAAAGATAGAAAGCAGAGGATAGGGTTAAATGGCCAATTTTCCAATAGAGACAGGTGAATAGTGGAGTACCCCAGAGATCTGTGCTGGGTCCGCTGCTTTTAACATATTCATAAATAACCTGGAAATGGGAATAACGAGAGAGATAATCAAATTTGCAGCTGACACAAAATTATTCAAAGTTGTTAAAACCAAGATGATTGTGAAAAATTGCAAGAGGACCTTGATAAATTGGAAGACTGGATGTTCAAATGGTTGATGAAATTTAATGTGGACAAGTGCAAAGTTATGCACATAGGAAAGAACAATCCAAACTATGGTTAAACGATGCACGGTTCCATGTTAGGAACCACCACTCAGGTAAATAATTTAAGCGTCATCATGGACAACATGTTGAAACCCTCCGCCCAGTGTGCAGCGGCGGCCAAGAAAGCAAATACAATGCTAGGAATTATAAGGAAAGGAATAGAGAATAAAACAAAGTATATTATAATTCCTCTGTATTATGCCCTGCACCTTGAATATTGTGTGCAATTCTGGTCCGCCGTATCTTAAAAAGGATATAGCGTTATTAGAAAAAGTACAGAGAAGAGCCACCAAAATGGTAGAGGGGTTGGAAGGATACCCCTATGAGGAGAGGCTGAAAAGGATAGGGCTCTTCAACCTGGAAAAGAGACGGCTGATAGAGGTTGTGATCCCTCCCCTTTCCAGTACCCATAGGTAGGGGTTAAGGAGTTTAAGTTCCTTCTTTAAACCAATGTTCTGCTACTTCCTGGAGCAGTGCTCGTAGGGAAATGTAGTTTACCACCGTTTCAAATGAAGAGTAGTGTGACTCAAAATGTTTGCAAGCAAAAAGGGATTTATTTCCCCTCCCGGGGTTGGACTTCACAAGGATAAAAAGGTAACACAAAATATCTGCTTTTCTGGCAGCAAAAAGGACAAAATAAGAATAGCTTCCTTCAGCGTGAAATAAACATTTTCTTTCCAGCAAGTTGCAATTCAGCACATGGTTTCATACAGCTCTGTTTCCCTCACAGCCAGCTTGTATTTGCTTCACCATATATTTCTAACATAAAGATATTATCTGTTCAGATAAAGTAATCGTGCAATCCATTTCCTCTGTGGGATAATTCATACAAGGTGGTTCTGTGTCCATTAGTTCCACCTCTGAGCTAGGATTAGTTTGACCAGTTCTTTCTAGGGCCGCGCCCTTTTCTCCAACCCTGAGCCTTTCATTACATTCAGGGTTTAAGTATTGCCTAAAGCCAGTACCGTAGTCCCAACCTTCCAGGCTGTTAAATTCACATGGATTCCTGTAATCCCAGCCCTTGGGCTTACCTGGGGACCTGGCTGTGGAGGCCTTCCTCTGAGGTTTAAAAATACCGGTTGGTTCCCTGCTGAACCTGTGTGAGGCAGTTTCCAAATGCCTTCCTGGCTGCTTGTAATCCCGTGTATGCTTCAGCTGGTCTGGTCTGCTCCTTCGATAGCTCTCAGCCGGAGCCTCTGACCTCCCTTCAGCTGAAAACTCCTTCCAACTTCTCACCGGAAGTCTGCTTTCCTCTCTCTCCTCCCCCTCTCTGCCTGCTGGGGCCTCCTTATGAGACAGCCTTCCTGGGTAGGGCCTGGCTCCACCCCCTAGCAGGTGTTCAGACTTTCCCCGTGACTCTTTGCTAAACTGATAGCAGGGGCGTGTTTCCTTCTCTCGTGCCTTGTTTCCCTGACAACTGGTAGCCATGTGCCTTTGTTTATCTTGCAGCCCTGCACTTTCTACCTGGTTTTCAAGCATTTCTACCGGGCCAGAAGGACTTGCTATGTCACAAGGTCTATAAATTAATGAATGGAGTGGAACGGATAAATGTAGATCGATTGTTTACACCCTCAAAATATAGAAAGACTAGGGGACATGAAATTAAGATACAGTGTAACCTATTTAAGAATAATAAGAGAAAATGTTTTTTCATTTAACGCGTAATCAAACTCTGGAATTCATTACTGTAGTGTAGCTGGGTTTAAAAAAGGTTTGGACAAGTTCATGGAGGAAAGGTTCATAAACCATTATTAAAGGGGACCCAGAATATCCACTGCTTGCCCCAATTACAAGCATTGTGGAACCTGTGTCTTCTGGGGAAACTGCTAGGTACTTGTGACCTAGATTGGCCACTGTTGGAAACAGGATACTGGGCTTGATGGACCTTGAGCTGACCCAGTATAGCATAACTTATGTTGTTATGTTACACACGTGGTGCAACACCAGAGAAATAAAAGAGATGCAGTTCCGAATACTGCGTAAAATATGAAGATAGCACAAGCTGCAATCACTAAATTGAAAATAAAATTATTTTTTTCTACCTTTGCTGTCTGACCATTTTATTCTCTGATCATGCTGGTCCCGATCTGAGGCTTCTCCTTTCCTGTCTTCCCTTAATCTCTTTCCGGTTCTCCCCTTCCAGTACCTTCCAATGTCAATTCCCTTGCATTCCTACGACTGCCACTGGTGTCCATTCCTTTCCAGTCCCCCTCCTTCCCCACTGTCCAGCCCCTTGTAGTCCAAATACCATCCCAGGTATTGGCTTCCTTCCAGTCCCAGTGTCACACCCCCTTGTCAGCTCCCTTCCAGTCACCCTACCCTCTGTCCATCCCCCTTCTAGTGCCATCCTCACATCTCAGCTCCCTTCCAGTGCCAGTGCCCCCTCCCTTCCAGTCTCCACCCCATTACACAGCCACCTAACAGTCCCAACCCCAGGTATCAGCTGCCTGTCAGTCCACCTCCAGTACTATCCCCAGCTATCAGCTCACTTCCAGCCCCCTCCTTCCCCCCTCTTACAGCTCTTTTCCAGCCACCTCCTCCCCCCCCCCAATGTCAGCTCAATTCCAGCGTCCACCTTCGCCCCTTTTTCAGTCCCCTTCCAGCCCTGACCTTCCCCCGTGGCTGCTCCCTTCCTACCACCTGCCTCCTCCCCCCACCATCAGCTCCCTTCCAGCCCCAACCTTCCCCCCTATTTCAGGTCCGTTCCAGCCCCCACTTCATCCCCATGTCAGCTCCCTTCCTGCCACCTCCTTCCCCCTCTGTATCAGCTCCATTCCAGCTCCCTCCTTACCCCCTCTGGCAGCTTCCTTCCAGCCATCTCCTTCTAACATGTCAGCTTCCTTCCAGCCCTCTCCTTCCCCCCCTCTGTCAACTCCCTTCCAGCCATCTCCTTCCCCCGTCAGCATCCTTCCAACACTGCAGCTTTGGTGCATGTCCCCTAGTCTTTCTATATTTTGATGGCATAAACAATCTGTCTATGTTTACCCATTCCACTCCATTCATTAATTTATAGACCTCTATCATATCTCCTCTCAGCCGTCTGTCTTCCAGGTTGAAGAGCCCTAACCTTTTTAGCCTCTCTTCACAGGGGTATCCTTCCATCCCCTTTACCATTTTGGTGGCTCTTCTCTGTACCTTTTCTAATAATGCTATCTCCTTTTTAAGATACGGCGACAAGAATTACACACAATATTCAAGGTGCGGTCTCACCATGGAACGATGTAGAGGCATTATAATATCCTTTGTTTTATTTTCCATTCCTTTCCTTATGATACCTAGCATTCTATTTGCTCTCTTGGCTGCCGCTGCACACTGGACGGATGGGTTTTTTTTTTTTTTTAAATTTTTTATTTTCATTTTGCAACAAACAAAAGAAACAACACACCAAAGGAGACAAAACAATTATACAATAAAGAAAAGTAAACCCAATTACCCCCCACCCCCACGCTTCTTCTCTAGCTGATTATGTCAGTATGTGAGCGCTTCCAAACAACAGTGATTATACATCAAAACAATCAAAAGAGTATCTGCGATACAGCATAATCATGGGACAAAGATATATACAAATTTAGACAGTCAGATGAGAGCATTGAGCAGAATGTACATAGTCATTGAGCATCTTCCATTTAGACCGATGATGAGGAGTCTGAATGGGGGAAGCAAACATACGAGGTACTTGTTCATATTTACTGTAAAGACAGACATGATTCCACCATTCATTGGGGCTCAGCTGGGAGCTATTTTTCCAGTATTTCGTAATTAGGGAAATAGCAATGCCAAGCATAAAGTCCAAAAGGAAGGAAGCCTTTTTGGGAAGAGAGGGGATCCCCGCAGCTGAGCGAAGTCCCACTATCCTCCAAGTAAGGGGCTCTTGAAAGTGCAAAATAGACTGGATACGACCCCAGACCCGACTCCAGTAATACTGTAGTGCGGGACATTCATACATAACATGAGGTAGTGAACCAATGGCCGCATGACATGTCCAACAACTATTGCCCTGAGTAGTATTCCATTTGGCTAATCTGTCAGGAGTGTAAAAACACCGGTGGGCCAGAAAGAAGAGTGTCTGAGTGAGTGAGGCGGATCGGGAGACCCGTGTCACTCTACTCCAGACAAGGCTCCATTGCTCCGGGGTCAAAGTCACATGCAATTCTCTCTCCCATGCTTTCTGCGCTATAGGGGTATCCCTAGTTATAGCATTACATAAGGTTTTGTAAAAATTGGATGCTACACCCGGTGAGCTACCGATAGATCGGATAGTCTCCAACCAACCTTGTGTAGGGGAGGCCGATGGCGGGAGCACCCTAGCACTCCGAAGGCAATGCTGAAGTTGCACCAACTGAAAGTAGTGTTTCGCTGGGAGACCAAATTCAATTTGCAATTCACTAAAAGTTTTCCAGCGACCTTCATGGAACAACTGACTAGGAATCCAAATGCCCCTAGTGTACCAGGGGCTCCACGCCATCGGTTTATTTTGTATTCGAAATCGAGTGTTGTACCAAAGTGGGAGCTTGTCTATCGGACAGAGTCGGGAGTCTAAAGAGTGCATGAGATTATTAAAGGCACCTAAGGTGTCTAAAAGCATTGGTGGAAAGTGGGAGTCTGATGGGAGAGTCATACCAGGGAGAAAAGTAAGAGGAATCGGTTTGCAAAGGTCCTCTTCTATGTCTAGCCACACAGGTCTACTCGGTACTACTGGATCTTCCAGCCCATGAGCGCCTTGTTTGAGAAGAAAAGATTGATGATACTTCAGGAAATCAGGGAATCTGACACCCCCATTTTCCTTATCTGCTTGCAGCTTATGTTTCGCTATCCTAGGTGTCTTGTTTTGCCACAGGTATCTAGTCAGAAGGCCCTCTATATCTTTATATATACGTCGAGGGAAGAGACAGGGCAACATTTCTAAGATATAATTCACTTTCGGAACAATCATCATTTTTATGGTTTCTAATCGACCCCACCAGGTAAGTGTTAAAGGAGTCCAGCGGTGAGTAAGCGCCCGGACTTTAGAGGTTAAGTCTTTGGCATTGAAGGAGATAGTGTCTTCCAAAGGAGAACAATAGTGTACCCCAAGGTATTTGACCATGCGAGGTTGCCATAAAAAGGGGAAGGGTTGCATATCTGCCTGATGAAGCAAAGGATTTAATGGAAAGGCTACCGACTTGGTCCAATTTATCTTATAACCGGACAGTTGTGAGTATTTACCAATTTGCTCTAGGACAGCCGGTACTGAGTCTATAGAGACAAAAAGCATAAGATCATCAGCATATGCTGAAATTTTGATTTCCCTATGGGTGAAGGGGACTCCATGAATCTCCTCCGATTGCCGGATTAGTAAAGCCAAGGGCTCGAGTGCAAGATCGAAGAGAAGTGGAGACAGTGGGCATCCCTGGCGAGTGCCGCGTTGAAGGGGAAAAGGCTGAGACTTTAAAGCATTGGCACATATACTGGCTGTAGGCTGTGCGTACATGGTGCGAAGACAACGGAGAAAACCTTCCCCGAATCCGTACCAGCGGAGGACTGCAAACAGGAAGGGCCACTCTAAGCGATCAAAGGCCTTCTCAGCATCAAGTGAGAGGCCAACAAATGGGCGATCGAGATTAACTGCGGTAGTCAGTACATGGCATAGAGTCCGAGCATTGTCAGCAGTTGATCTACCAGGAATGAAACCGCATTGATCTGGGTGTATTAAGGTAGGCATCCTAACCGAGAGCCGGGTAGAGAGAATGGTGGCAAAGATTTTATAGTCCGTGTTTAGGAGGGAAATTGGACGATAATTAGCTGTTAGTTGCGGGTCTCTCCCCTCTTTCTCAAAAACTACTACATTTGCCATTGAAAAGGACCCAGAAGGAGAACCCTCCTCGGCCAGAGCAGAAAAATAAATTTTCAAAACTGGAGCTAAGTCAGCGTGAAAGGTTTTGTAGAATTCAGCAGGGAGACCGTCTGGGCCTGCGGCTCGACCTGAGGCACATTTCTTGATAGCAGAATGAATTTCTGAGACAGTAAATGGTGTGTCCAAGGCCACTCTATCTTCATCAGATAGGGTCGGTCTTTGTACCCCTGAAAGTAAGCGTTCAAATACATCTGGCTCAAAATCACATTCAGATTGATAAAGCCGAGTATAAAAATCACGAAAGAGTTCTAAGATTTCGGTATCTTTAGTGACCAAGCCCCCCCCCGACGGATTACGGAGGGCGGTAACACGCTTGGCTTCTTTTCGACCTTTTAGGGCATTTGCTAATAATTTGCCAGCACGATTATTTTCCCGATAATATAGCCCTTGTTGTGATTCAATATTTTTAACAGCAGCAGTATACAAAAGCTGATTGTATTGAAAACGCAAGCGTTGTAAACGGAGTAAAATACATGGGTCAGTACGGGACGTGAGGAGACGCTCCCCAGCTTGTATCTGCTGCTCTAGAATCAGTAAATGCTGCTTTCTTTGTTTCCCCTGCCGAATTTGATAGCTAGTTATAGTGGCACGGATAGATGCTTTAAAACCCTCCCACCAAGCCCAGCCCGCTGTGTCATGGGGTGAGTTAAAATGAAAATAATCTTGGATAGCAGCCTTTATATCAACCTGAAAATCTTTTTGACCCAGTAGGGATCTATCAAAAAACCAAGCTCGGGGAGAATCGTCCCGCGCAGTGACACGTAATGATAAAGATATGGCAGCATGATCTGAAATATGGAGAGGATGAGTCCTAGTCGTGTCTACTTGAGAAATCAGTGCTTTGGAAATGAGAAAGTAATCTATTCTAGATTGGGAGTGATGGGGGGCAGAAAAGAAAGTGAACTCTAAGTCGGAGGGGTGAAGCAGCCTCCATATATCTACCAGCGCAAGATCTTGCATCAGAGCTGTAAGGGTAGCAAGACTCTTGGGTGGACTACTCGTTCTAGGCGGCTGTCTATCTATCAGAGGGTCTAACACTTGATTAAAGTCACCACCAAGTATTAATGGAGTATTGGCAGAGGCCTGTGCCAACTGCGCAATACTTGCATAGTAAGCAGGGTTGTCCACATTCGGGGCATAAATGCAAATACATGTAAATTCACTATCTCCAACCTTAAGATGTACTCGGGCCCATCTACCCTCCTTATCAGCGCTAGTATCAATTACAGTAGCTTGCAAAGATTTCTTAACCAGAATGGCTACCCCGCACCGTTTGGAAACGGCGGGAGAATAGGCAGCCACCATATAAGGCTTAACATTGAGTTTCAGTGTTTCAGCAGAGTTTAAGTGCGTTTCCTGAAGAAACGCTAAATCAGCATGCTCATGGCTAAGATAGCTAAGGATTTTCTTTCTTTTGATTGGACTATTAATGCCCTTTACATTGAGTGATAAGATTTTACATAAAGCCATTCAGACAAGTTAAAAATTCTGAGCATGATAGCGCACCTAATTTCACAATGTCCCTCATATTGACTGTATCTGGCTGTACATATGGCATAAAAGAAAATAAGCTTAGATAATACAATGAAGCGCCCCACATTAAAAAAAGAAAACCGCAGCGCGGTAGAGAAGAAGCAGAACCCCAAAAATTACTGGCGACCATGTGTCTGCGGGGAGAAGCCCCAGAGAAGGCCAAAATTGAAAAAACACATAACCTGTAGGACTGTGCGTGCTCCGAATCCGACCGAGGCACACATCATGGAGGGATAGGAGACCACAAAACGAAAGTCATAGAAAGAAAGAAAGAAAGTCCAGGTAGTCCCTGTGCTTGACTATGACCGCCGCATCGGGCCCTTCAAAATGGCGGACAGAGCCGGCAAATAAAAGTCCACGTCGTTGGATTAGCGCATCTGCTCTGCTTCTTTGGAGTCTAAAAATGTTGATAGTAGATCAGGATCTTCGAATGTCCTGGTTTGGTTGTGGAGAGTCACTCGGAGCTTCGCGGGATACAACAGGCCAAAGCGAGCCTGTAGCTGTTGAAGTCGAGGGCGAAAAGCAAGGAGTTTCTTCCGTCGGTCAACGGTAGGCTTTGCCAAATCAGGGAAGAAGGAGACTTTGTGACCTTCAAATTCCAAATGATGGTTCGCCCGGGCAGCATTTAAAATTTGTTCCACTTGTTGATATCGTAGCAAGCGAAAGATAATAGGCCGGGGGTCGTTCGGTTGAGCGCCATGTGGGTAGGAACACGGTGTGCACGATCGATTTCCAATTCTTTATGAAAGGTGATCTTCAGCAAGGAAGGAAGAGTTTTGAGCAGGAATTCTCTCATATCTCCCGCTTCCACCCCCTCCGGTATTCCAATGAGCCTCACATTGTTGCGACGGGCTCGATTATTGCTATCTTCTAACTCTTTTTGAAGATTCTGTATCTGGCGCTCAGCCTTGTCCAGTGCGCCCAAGCGCACCGCGTGCGAGTCGAGGACCCCCGCCATATTGTCCTGCCGTAATGAGAGACTTTCAAGTCGGTCCTGGAGCACTCCAAAGTCTTCTCGCAGGGCTCTAAGCGCTTCTCCATTGGACTGCACCAATTCCTTCACGCCGCGTAGTTCCTCCAAAATCTCCAGGTGCATTTCGGGGTTTTCACGAAATGGAACCATCTTCTGTGGGGAGGACACCTCTGTTTTGGAGCGTTTTCCGTGAGAAGAAGAAGGAGACCCGAAGTCCAAGCGCGCTGGTATATGGGCCGCCATCCCCCCCGAGGTACCCCGGTCAGCCCGGAGCGAAATAGTAAGTTTGTATAGGTATTAAGTCAGGATTCTAAGTAGGCCTCTCGGGAGCTTCAGCGCGAAGCGTCTTACCCGCTGGACATCAGGCTCCGCCCCCCTGGACGGACGGTTTTAACATGTTATCCATGATGACGCCTAAATCTTTTTCCTGGGTGATGGTTCCTAATGTGGAATCTTGCATTGTGTAACCATAGTTTGGGTTGTTCTTTCCTAGGTACATAACTTTGCATCCTTGAGGCTGTAGGGCTATAAAGAAAAGATAAGATAGAGCTCCTAGATTATGCCTAGTGGTGTCTGCCCAGCTCTTTTAATTCTTTATGACTTAATGGCAATGACTGGCAAAAAGAGACAGGTTCCGTAATTAAATATTAGGAATTTTTATTTTAGTATAAAAATAGAAATCATATTACTAGTATTGGGACATGGAGTAATGAGATTTAGTAGTAGCAACTAGCAACAGTTCTTATGCAAACACTAATAAATCACTAAAGAGATTATCAAAGATACATGGCTCACTTTGCATCAGAAAAATCACAGACTAAGGCTACCACCAAAGGAAATAAAGACCAATATCTTCAGTTTCAACTGGCAGGAGGGGCGCATTAGGGTCACAGTCAGCTTCCAAAGGAGCATAAAATCCAAGTAGGCAAGCTAGCTGATAACACAGGGTCCAGCCTTTGCAAGCAAGCTACAAATTGTATTAGCATGCACGGGACACATGGAGTGCCTGCTAGAGTCTTGCTTGTCTCACAGCCTTAGATGACATGCAGTAGCTCTTTGGTACTGTTAGTTGTGCTGAGCATGTTAAGTGATACAATGCAAAAAGCCCCCCAGCTATGTCCATATCAAACATTATTTGTTCGGAGTTGCTATCTTGGAACATGCCCAATTCTTAGAATGGTCAGTCCCAGGGCTCAACCAGGTGTCCAAGTGGCTCAGGAAGCAGCCACCAGGAAGTGATCTCCCCCACAATAGGATTCATGATGAGATATACAGTAGAATGCAGAAGCAGATGACCTGTGCCCATATACATTGCTGCAACATCTAAGAAGCTCTCAGGTTAGAGAAAGGCTTGAAAGTCCCATTGTCAGCAAGTAGACAGAACAGAGAATACTTGTCTTCGGTATCCATATACACAGTACATAGAGGAAGTGTTTCTTTAGCATCAGCATGTCTGAGGCTTAGGAACATGTTGTTTGGTTCGGTTCTGTAGGTCACAGGCAGCCTACAAGGCACACCATAAAATAAATCTGTCTTTGAGATTTCTCACTCTTCCAGAACACCTGCTGTTTCTGCCCACTTGAAAGTGGGTAGAACCATTTTAAAACAGACCCACACATCCCGATTCCTTTAATCACTGTGAAGCATATTCCGATGAGTGCATGCAGGCCCCTTGCAGGATCAGAATCGGGTCTGGATCCGTATGTGCAGGCCGGGACCCGATTCGGATCGGCCTGCATGTACAGACTCCTGCCCGGCTAACTCAGTCAGGCTCCTGAATGGAGCCGCGGTGCCATGGTTGCAATGGCGCCATGGCTCCATTCAGGAGCCGCGATCCCCAGCCACCGATCACAATTTTCATTCCTTGCAGCCCGATCCCCGATTTGGCCTTCCATTGCCAGGGTCAGGCTGCAGGGAACCCCCTGCACTCACTCATCTCTTTGCTACTGTCTGGGCCTGCCATCCTCCAAAGTTCAGGGGGACGTATTCCACCTCTGAGATGGAATAAGTCCCCTGTCTAGATCTGAGGCCCCGGACATACAGGGCTGACTTCAGAATCGGCCCTGTACATCAGGGGCCTCGGCCACCCACTGCCCGCCCTCACTCCACCTCCACAACACCCCCATCTAAGCCTCCCCATATAAACTCCTTATTTGTATGGTGAGGCTTTTGCTAGGGACAGAAGGAGGCAAATAGCGGGGATGGATTCCATCCCCGCTATTCGTGGTACAGAATAGACCTCTGTAGTAATAAGCCATGATGCACCATATCAAACTCTGACATCAAGACCAAAAATAACATCAACATTGAAGCCCCAGTATCCAAAAACCAATAAAACCCATCCAACAAGCCTGCCAATAAAGACTACATGTCATTCGCTCGACAAATTTCCACTTGATATGGATGCAAAAGCTTGTTCACCTCCACTATACCACATAATTGTCCATCGACAATCTTTGATATGATCTTATCCAAAAACGGAGGGTTAGAAATGGGTCCGTAACTTCCCAGAGATTCCTTATCCAATCCTACCTTTTTCAGATGTGGAAAAATCATCTGGAAATAGCTCATGAAGCAAGGATGCATTGATCACCATAAACAGAAAGGCAACCAACCCCTCCATAGTGAATTTTACTACTGAGGTTGGACAGGGATCCTCCAAACTCCTTGTAGGCTTAATAGAGGACAAGAAATCTCATTTGATTCTCTCTAGCAAGTAGGTTTTGGTTTAGGAGAAGAGCATCCATAGGCAGGCTTTAGAATTGCATAATTACTGGCTCAACTTGCTTGGTAGGGGTTGGGTTTAGCATTGGCGTGAGTCTGAGTGGGATTGTTCATTTTCCTATTCATTTGGTAGGCTTGTTCACATTTCATTTAATGGAATTGTATTAGTGTATTGTTTATGACTGTATACCATCTCTGTCATCCCAATAGGTTTGGAAGGGCAATGCTTAAGTAGGTAAATTAAATGTAAATTAAATGATGCCAGTGGGGGATAGGTACATTTTCTTTTTATTATGTCTGAGCAACTGAGGATGTTACTAAGAACCAAAGGAGCTTTCCTTGCCAAATGAAACAAATATTTTAAAAGCTGATGTTTTAAAGCAGGCTAATGAGAAAGGGAAGAATAGTTTTACAACTTTACGCAGAGCTGCTGGTCTTGTTCCTCGTATTCAGCAGAGGATCTCTGCAAGCTGACCTCCTGAAATTATAGAATGGATGAAAGAAGCTCGGCAATGAGAAGTGCAGGTGGAATCTAAACATCTTGATTATTCCGATTCACAGAGAGAATCCATTAATTCTCCTGGCTTTCATCCAAGGATACCACTATTTATTCAGGTTCAGCCAACCCAGAAGTGGAGTCAGCTGAGGACAGTACAGCTCATCAGGAACTCAGACTGCTTAATGAAAGCAGAATTGCCTCATTAGTGAAGGCTGTAGTGGCTGTTATCTTTAGAAGAGCCTAAAGACAGAGAAGTCCATTCAGGGGCTCCAAATTCACCATCCTTTTGTAAATCTGAGGGTTTTTCCAGTGCATTCAGGCATTCAAGATGGTGAGAAGAATGTTGAAATGATTTATGCCAATAAAATGTATAATGACAGTCTGAATTGGCTAAAAATTACCTTCCCTGAATACAGACTTGAAGCTGCATAGAGAAGATGCAATGCTGGGGATTTAGGGGTAGGGAAAGGAACTGAATACACATAGATGATATTTTCAAATCTTCCCTTGCACTGTTCACACCAAAATCTACTTGCAAAAAAGGAAAACATCTGGAGCATTTAATGAAGAAATTAAATGGCAATAAACCTGTACAGCTTCCTCAAGGATGAAGGGCAGGCAGCCATCATGCTTTCTAGTTCATTGATATAGACTTTTTATGCACATTTTCCTAAAATGACTTCAGAGCAAGTTATAAAGAGAATAATTTACAAATCACCTCCACAAATCGAGCAGCAAAGGGATTGCACGCGGGTAAATTGATGCCCACATAGACTGGAGGTGCACCATTGAAAATTCATGCGTGTGCCCATGAATGAACCCCGAAAATATGAACAACCTACTGAGCAAGACATAACAATTTGCAAGTCTTGCTATAAAATCAGGCCCATACACAGGCATATTTGCAGATCTAAATTTGTGCGCTACTGGGTCTGGTTCAAGGAGTCTGTTTTAAAAAGGCACATAGACATCAAGTTTGTCTTTCTGGACTTTTTACATAGCGTCCTGTTCTAGAATTATCCAACTCTGCCCAACCTACACCCCTGAGAATACCTATGTGCAGATCGCTTAAAGTGTGCGTGCTCTGGGTGAATCTCCTCATAAATCCCAATAAATGCTTGTCTATCCCGGGCAATTTAAAATAGTCTTTTTCTACTCATAAAACATGCTTTACACTCCAAAAATACCTTATACAATTATCTGCATAGCTCTGTGAGATTGTAAGCTCCCTGGGGCAGGGAGTCTCTCCATTTACTGTATCCATACACTATTGGACATGTCTAGTACCACTTCAGGCATTTTAAGTGGTAGTAAGAGCAAAGGAGAATATTGTAGGCAAAAGAGATCTATCAGGCCTCCAAATGAGCAAAGGACCCTGAAGTAAGAGGCTTCACAGGAGCATTCGGTCAGTTCAGCATGGCAGTCCCTTTCGTGTCATCTCCATTTCTGCCCTGCCCCACCCCACCCCTCCATGACATTTCCTGTCGGTAGAGTGGTGTTAGTTATAGCACGTAACAGCTGACAACACAGCCAGTTTTAAGATTTCTGCCCCCCCCCCCCCACTTCCTATGGATCAGTGCCCCCTCCCTCATTATTATTATTGGCTACCAAAACTCCATTCTGGACTCTTTTCTCATGATGCTAGTATTTCTCCTTCAAATCCAGTGTTGTAAGAAAAGTGCAGTGAAGGGACAAATGCATAGCCAGAATAAAAATAACTACTGAGCTGTTAATACTCAGCATCATATGATCAGGCTGTGATAGTCAGGGCCAATGCAAGGATTGGAGGTTCCCTAGGTGAGCCCTCCATCGCGCTACTCCCCATTACCCCCCTGCTCCCTATTACTGTTGCTGCCACACTCTCTAGGGCATACAGTGCTAGCAATGGCTCCCAAACCATGCCACAGTACTTATTAACACTCTCCAGTACTGTACTGTGATGTCTTTCACTTACTATCTGCCACTTCTGCCGCCTGCAACGCAAGATGTGTTTTCCTTTCTTGATCAAGTCTCTGTCATTCTTGCTTTTCTCTCGCTCTAGCCTCCCTGCCTACTGGCAGTCATGCACTTAGTGAACAGTAGGAAATGAAGCTGAAGCGAGAGACGAGCCACTTTCTGTGCTGGATCAGGGAGCAAGATGCAAGCTTTATTTCCATTATTCCTAGGTTTTCTTTCCCAAAATTATACTCCTCCAGAGTGAGGTGAGAGAGAGAACTCTCACATGCAGGCATCTGCATAGTCAACAGAAACTAAAATAATGGCTTGTTGCAAGCAGCATGGGTGCAAATAATGCCACCTCAAGGATGGTAATTGCAGGGGGATAAACCTGCCCCCTTCTGCAGTTAGCCTTCAGCCCTGCACTGGTAACACCCCCCTCCCCCCATGTGTTATCAGTGTTGTTGTTGTTGTTAAGTGCCGTCGAGTCGGAGTCGACTCATGGCGACCCTCTGGATAGCTATCCTAAATTGTGTTCGGTCTTCAGTCAGGCGGCTCATTGTTGACAGACTGGTACCCATAGCTGCTGTTATTGTATCGATCCATCTCATTGCTGGCCTTCCTCTTTTGCGCTGACCTTCTACCTTGCCAAGTATGATGTCTTTCTCTAATGATCTCTCTCTTCGCATGATGTGTCCAAAGTATGAAAGTCGAAGTCTTGTCATCTGAACTTCTAAAGAAAGTTTAGGTTTGATCTCCTCTAGTACCGACTGGTTTGTTCTTCGGGCAGTCCATGGTATACACAGTATTCGCCGCCAGCACCATAATTCAAAGGCATCAATTTTCTTCCTGTCTATCTTTTTCACTGTCCAGCTTTCACATCCATATGATGTTATTGAAAATACCATGGCTTGAACAAGTTGAATCTTTGTATGGAGAGAGACATCTCTGCTCTTGAGAATCTTATCTAGGTCTTTCATAGCCATTCTGCCAAGAGCAATGCGTCGTCTCATTTCTTGACTGCTTGTTGCTTCTTTATTGATAGTTGATCCAAGTAGGTTAAAGTTGTTCACAATTTCAATTTCTTCTCCTTCAACGATGAACCTGTTGATTATGCCAGTTGTCATGATCTTTGTCTTCTTTACATTAAGGTGCAGGCCCATTTTGAGACTGTGTTCTTTGATTGTGAGAAGCAAATGTTTCAGATCATCTTCACTTTCAGCCAGTAATGTGGTATCATCAGCATAGCGAAGGTTGTTGATGAGTCTTCCACCAATCTTCACACCTCTGTTGTCTTCATGCAATCCTGCTTCTCTGATGATTTGTTCTGCATATAAATTAAACAGGTAGGGGGAAAGTATGCAGCATTGTCTTACACCTTTGCTTATTTTAAACCATTCTGTTTCTCCTTCTTCCGTTCGAACTGTTGCTTCTTGATCAATGTACAGATTGCGCAAGAGAACGATCAGGTGTTCTGGTATACCCATGCTTCTTAATGTGGCCCAGAGTTTCTCATGGTTTACACAGTCAAAAGCCTTGCTATAGTCGATACAGCACAAATAGATATCCTTTTGGTATTCTTTAGTCTTTTCAAGGATCCATCTCACATCCGCAATGATGTCTCTCGTTCCTCGCCCTTTCCTGAACCCTGCTTGCACTTCAGGTAGTTCTTGTTCCAGGTATGGTTGTAGTCTCTTTTGAATAATCTTCAGTAGAATCTTGCTGGCATGTGGGATCAGAGCGATTGTTCGATAATTTCCACAGTCAGTTGGATCACCTTTCTTTAGTATTGGTATAAACACAGATCTTTTCCAGTCAGTTGGCCATGATGTTGTCTTCCATATTTCTTGGCAGAGCCTTGTGAGTACGGTAACAGCTGCATCAGATTGCTGCAATACTTCTATGGGAATGCTATCAATGCCTGGTGCTTTGTTCTTTGATAAGGCTTTCAATGCTGCTTCAACTTCTTCTTTCATCACCAATGGTTCCCGATCATAAGGTACAGGTTGAAACGGCTGTTGGTCCACTTGATCTTTATCATATAAAAACTCTGTATATTCCTTCCACCTTTTCTTGATCTTTTCAGCATCATTCAACATAGAACCTTGAGCATCTTGTAACATTCCAATTCGAGGCTGGAACTTTTTCTTTAACTCTCGTAGCTTTAGGAAAGCCGATCTTGTTCTTCCTCTAATAGTTTCTGCTTCTATTTCATTGCAAGTGTCATTGTAGTACTTTTCCTTGTCCTGTCTTGCTGCACGTTGGAAATCTCTGTTGAGTTCTGCGATTGTCTTTCTTTCTCCTCTGGCTTTAGCTTCTCTGCGTTTCTGGGCAATTTTCAGAGTTTCTTCTGTCATCCATTTTGGCCGTTTTTGCTTTTTCACTTTTTGTAGAGACTTCTCGCTTTCTTCCAACACATCCTTTTTAATGTCATTCCATAACTCTTCCGGAGCTCTGTCATTTGTATCTAAAGCAGCAAATCGATTTTGCAGGCAGTCTTTAAATTCCAGTTGTATATTCTCAAGGTCATATTTTGCTGCATTCATGAGTGGTTTGCTCTTTTTCAACTTTAGCTTGAGTTTGCATACTAGTAGTTGATGATCTGTACCACAGTCAGCTCCAGGTTTTGTCTTTGTTGATGTTACAGAGCTTTTCCATCGTTGACTTCCACAGATGTAGTCAATTTGATTTTTATACAATCCATTGGGTGAGGTCCATGTGTACAGTCGCCGCTTGTGTTGCTGGAAGAAGGTGTTTGAGATGAATAAATCATTGGTCTTGCAGAATTCTATCAGTCTTTCTCCAACTTCATTTCTGTTGCCAAGTCCATATTTTCCAACTACTTTGCCTTCTTCTTTGTTGCCAACTTTTGCGTTCCAGTCACCCATGACTATGAGGATATCCTGTTTGCATGTTCTGTCAATTTCAGCTTGTACTTGTTCATAGAACTCTTCAATTGCATCAGTGTAGAGCTTAGTAAACACGCTGCTAAATATGGCAAACAACAAGAGGGGCTTGGCAAACCCAACATAACTCCTGAAACTGCACACTGGACCAGCATAGTGTTAATGTAAATATATATTCTGCAAAAAGCAAAGTAAATGCAAGATGCTCACACAAGAGAGTAAAAGAAAAAGCGAGAATCACAGTGCAGTTTATAACACCAAATTATAAAATCATAACTCATTTATTTTGTTGTTATAGACTGTTATTGTTCTTGCTTTTTCTTTTTAAACATATATTCTGCATCCACAGAAACTCCTCCGTCGACAATGGGAGCAGAGCAGAACTAGAACATTCACCTATAGAATTCAATATATTAAAAAAATAATCTGATTCTGGCCATCTCAGTAATAACAACATATACATTCTCCAGTACCAGGCATATTGTGAACTAATACAAAATCTTTAAAAGTAACTGAGGATCTACAGAACGAATCTATCATAGCATGCCAGCATCATCTTCCAAAACTCACACAAGGAGCCTACACAGAACAAAGCAACACTGTAAATATTGTACCGGGCCCTAGAACATCCATACAGCTCTTTGGAAAGCTGAACAAGTCAGATTACTACAGTACAGTATACAGTATACAAACTCCATGTTAACAGAACACCTGGTTTCAGTCAGACCCTCACCAAGTACAGAATAAGTGACCACAACATATTGCAAAAATAAAAATATGTACATAAAAATTAAACTGAAACCCAAGAAGCCAGACTCTGCATGCAGTGCAACACCAGAGGAATAGAAAGAAATGCATTTCTTCACACTGTGTAAAATATAAAGATAGCGATAAATCTGATCACTAAATTGAGAATAAAATTGTTTTTTCTACGTTTGTTGCCTGACTATTTTATTCTCTGATCATGCTGGTCCCGATCTGAGGCTTCTGCTTTCCTTCATCTTCTCTTAGCTCTCTTTCTATGGTCTCTAGTCCATCTGCTATTTCTTGTTTTCCTTTCCATTTTCTTTCATTTATTTTTTCTCTGTCCACTCAGATTTCACTATCCCTTCTTACTATGCAGTCCTCAATCTCCCTCTTCTTACTCCATCTACCTACCACTTTCATCCTTCACCCCAGTCCTCCCATTCTCTCCCCTCCCCACCTCTTCTTTGCTGGTTCACTATTCCTCAGTCTTTTGCTTACTCTCTCTCTCCCCTCCATATTTGGTTCTTTGTATATAGTTAACAAACTGTTAATTGTAAAATTGAATTTCTTTGTAGTTTCACAATGTTATCTGTAAAAGCAGCTTTGCCTGTTTACTGTTGTTCCATGTAAACCGCAACTGATCAATGGAAGGTGCGGTATATAAAAACTCGCTAATTAAATTAATTAAATTAAATTAAATGTATAACATCTATCCCCCCTCCAGTGTCTCTTCCCTCTCTGTTGCTCTCTCTCCAGCATCTCTACTCTCTATCCCTCCAAATCTCCCCTCTCTCTTCCTATCCCGTGTCCAGCATCTCCCCTCATCTCCATCCCATTCCCTCCCTATTACTCCCATGTCCATTCTCTCTTGCCTCTTTCCTACCACCATATTCACCTTCTTCCTTCCCTATTACCCCTCCCCTCCCCCGCGTCCTGCATCCCACTGTGGATGTTCCCATAATTTCCCTGTAACATCCCATGTCCAGCATCACCACTCCATCTCAAAAATCTCCACTACTTGCTTCTCTCTAAGTCCATTCTCCTTTTACTCCCTTCCCATGTCCCGTATTTCCCTTTCATCTCCCTAGGTCCCCGCATCTAGCATGTCCCTTCTGCCTCCTTATTCCACCCCTATGCCCCTCCACGTTCAGCACCTCCCCTCTGTTTTCCTGGCCCCTCCACGTTCAGCACCTCCCCTCTGTATCCTTGTGCCCCTCCATGTTCAGCACCTCCCTCGGTATCCTTGTGCCCCTCCATGTTCAGCACCTCCCTTCTGTATCCTTGTGCCCCTCCACGTTCAGCACCTCCCTCGGTATCCTTGTGCCCCTCCACGTTCAGCACCTCCCCTCTGTATCCTTGTGCCCCTCCATGTTCAGCACCTCCCTCGGTATCCTTGTGCCCCTCCACGTTCAGCACCTCCCTCGGTATCCTTGTGCCCCTCCATGTTCAGCACCTCCCTCGGTATCCTTGTGCCCCTCCACGTTCAGCACCTCCCTCGGTATCCTTGTGCCCCTCCATGTTCAGCACCTCCCCTCTGTATCCTTGTGCCCCTCCATGTTCAGCACCTCCCTCGGTATCCTTGTGCCCCTCCACGTTCAGCACCTCCCCTCTGTATCCTTGTGCCCCTCCATGTTCAGCACCTCCCCTCTGTATTCCTGGCCCCTCCACGTTCAGCACCTCCCCTCTGTATCCTTGTGCCCCTCCATGTTCAGCACCTCACCTCTGTATCCTTATGCCCCTCCACGTTCAGCACCTCCCCTCTGTATCCTTGTGCCCCTCCACGTTCAGCACCTCCCCTCTGTATTCCTGGCCCCTCCATGTTCAGCACCTCCCCTCTGTATCCTTGTGCCCCTCCACGTTCAGCACCTCCCCTCTGTATCCTTGTGCCCCTCCACGTTCAGCACCTCCCCTCTGTATCCTTGTGCCCCTCCACGTTCAGCACCTCCCCTCGGTATCCTTGTGCCCCTCCACGTTCAGCACCTCCCCTCTGTATCCTTGTGCCCCTCCACATTCAGCACCTCCTCTCTGTATCCTTGTGCCCCTCCATGTTCAGCATCTATGTTTTCTTGTGACCCCTCTTGTCCAGCATCTGCCCTATTTTCCTGTGATACTTCCTGAATCCAACAGCTCCCTATGCCGCTCTATGTTCACTATCTTCCTCCATCTCCCTAGCTCTCCATCCCCAAGGTGTTTTCCTTGGCAGTTCATCTTTAATGAATGGCAGGAACCACAGCACTTGAGACAGGATTGTTGTTTGACCTGAAACGTGCACATCGTGTAGTTACCTGATTACATCCCACCACTTCAGCTCTGCTACTTAAGATAAGTGTTTCTCAGCATTTCTAAGAACCTATATTGATTAAAATGGACACAACCATTATATGAAGGTGAGACCCATACTCCCCTCTACCGGTTTCGTCCAACAAAATAATTGAAAAAAGCTTTTGAAGGGGCAACCAATGTTTTCTATATGGTGACTTTAGATATTTTTAGTAATTCAGAAACAGCTCTGCTAAACATAGTCATTTCTAAAATATCCATTCATATGCAGTGGGAGGAGGCAATTTACAAATTTGCATGTGGGGTATCTAAGGATGGCTAAAAGGAGCACTTCTGAACTATCTGTGTGTGTGAGAGAGAAGATTTAAATTCAGAAGTGGGCAATTTCAGACATACATGTTGTGACTCCTCTCCCGGTCCCTATTAGGCATCCGCCTAGGGCCCTGAGGATCAAGTTGCCTTCTAGCACAATAACAGTCTGCAGTCGAGTAATTAAGGCAAAATAAGAATTGGGCTTTATTTCCCCTTCCCTACGGATTTCCTTTTATATAACAAAACCAGGAACAAAAACAGCTTCTTCAAAGAAAAGTATGTTCTTTTCCTTTGGTATTTTTACAGAGCTTCTGCCCACTTGTTCAGCACAATGATTCAATATCATCAGAGAAACATAATGTACAGTCCATTGGTGTGGGTTCAAGGCTACAGCTATTATTTTCCCACTGCTTTAGTTCACAATCCTCCGGAGTTGCAGGTGGGTTAAAATCCTCATAGCTGTTTATATTGTAAAACCCTCTCTGTGAGGCACTGGTTAGCTTATCAGGAAACTGTTCTATGCAAGCCGGGTTTTGAATACCTGGTACTGTGACAGTTTCACTCTGGCCTTCCTTTTCTCTCCAGTGATGAGGAATTATGTCATAACTCCCAGCATTTACTTTACTTCTTATGCCATGCCCTGGCCCTCCAGACAAAACAAAGTTCTTAGCTTTTTCTCTCTTAAAGCTAGGTTCCCACCTTCTCTCTGTTGTCCTGGTTCCTCTCTCTGGGCTACGGACAGCTCCTTCCCGGGACCTCCAGCTACCAGCAGTCTGAGCAGTGCTATGGCCACGTTCCTGAGAAGTTTTTCCCCGGCTGTTTCCTGCTACCGGACCACACCTACTGCTTCCTTGATTCAGCAGGCTTCCTTCTGTGTGACGTCTGCTCTCAGGCTGGTCGCTCACTCCTCCCAGGTCGCTGCCCCCACTGGCTGTTCCTGGATTTACCCAGCAGCTTTTATCCTCATGTCCTTTGCACGCTGCCTGTGCTTTCATGGACAGGTGATCCTGATTAGCTTTTAACCTTCCTGCTACGTCAGGACTAGTGTGTGGTAAACTTATTCTATTGCTCTTTTGCCTCCTGTGAGCTGAGTGTGTTTTCTGCCTATCAGACTCCAAGGTAAATTCTTCTTTTTCACCTATTATCATGGGCTCTACACCGGCTACTGTATCACAATGTGCATCTCCTATATGAAATGGGAGATACACATGTAGATTTTTGCCCTGCCCCCAAACGCCTTCAGAATGCACAAAAATTTATAGATAAATACATCCAGAGCAAAAACATGTAAATCACATCACTGAGCGTTTTTCTGTTATCATATCTGCTTTTAAAATGTGAATAAGACTTCTAAAATACCCCCTTGGTTTCTTGTGTCCTTTGCAGGTTTTTCATTTTGTTTTATTTTTATACATTTTCGTTTTGCTTCATTTGGTTTTTATACATTTTCTTCTTTTTAGAGCAATTTTGCTAATTAAGAACTGACTATGGCTGAAGTCCAAACTAAAACAAAATCAATGAAAGGTTACTAGAAGTATCCAGTCAAATAAAAAAACAAATAGGTTGATGCAGAAAAGCTTAGCGCGGCATTTTCTGGGGCTTTTCCCACACTAGGCTAATTCTCCAATGCAGAAAGCACGCTAGTGCCGGAAAAATGCTAAATAACAACCATGCTAAATTGCAGCGCACTTGGCATGCAAATCACTGCATAAGTAATTATGCTGCTTTTTAATGCTGGATCTTCATGCCAGCTTCGGGTGGGCGTAAAGATCCAGCCGAACCAAAAATGTCATCTGAGGTGAAGTTTGACAAATCACCTCAGATGATCCAGGCATCAAAGAAAGCCCTGATGCCATCAGAATACTGTCAGGGGGCTGGTGTCCCCTCCTGACTCTGACCCCAAGCCCCCGACACTGATCTCCCCTAACAAAAAACAAATCCCCAGTGGCCTGACGGCCCCAATTCCCCCACCCACCCATTAAAAAATCTCTGGTGGCCTGGTGGCTCCAATCCCCCCACCCATACAATAAAAAAATCCCTGGTGGTCAGGTGGCCTCAATCCCCCCACCCATACAATAAAAAAATCCCTGGTGGCCTGAACCCCCACCCCCCTCCCAGTACCTTTAATTTGGAGTGTCAAACTTCACCTCATATGACCCTGTTTTTAGGGACAGCATACTAAACATTATCATCTTCTGTTGGCAAGTGTTTGGTTTAATGTTGATTTTTTGTGCATTTGATAATTTGAATATTACATTCCAGTGCAAAGAGTCAGCATTAAAGTTGCACTATGAAACCCTCACAGGAGCTTTACGCACCGGGCTCTGCGCAGGGTTTGTTCCTAGCCATTTAATTTCTGGGAAAAATATCCTGAAACCCTTGTTAAAATGTTTTGCTTGTTGAACTCTGTGAAATTCCCAGTTACTATATTATATTATATAGACGTTTGCCAAGCCTACTCCAGATCCAATTAGTGATCCCATTCAGAAATTCTATGAGACTGTATCTAAGCAACGTGGACAGGGTTTCACAGAATTTCTGGCCCGGCATTGTCTGGTGCTTTTCCCTCCTCTAGTCCCCTCACCCGCTCCTACCCCATAAATGTACACAACTTAGTTACGTGTAAACCACTTTTATTGAAGGAAAAGGTGGTATATAAAACTGGCTAAATAAATAAATAAAATAAAATAAACAAGAAAAGTCTTTGGAGTAAGTCCCCAGAGAAAAAGTTCCCAAAATAAAAAATCTCGGAAGAGATTTCCATGGAGCTCAAGACCAGACAGTAAAACTTGGGCCAGTCAGGAAGTAGGAATTCACATTATCAGAATATCACCATTGCCTTATGGCCAACCTGGCTATTGAATGCTGGTGTTCTGATATGAATATCCAAGTGCAAAGTTCAGTGTCAAAGGCTAGCCACTGTAGAAGCACTAACCACCACCACTGAAAATATATAAAAAATAAAAAAAGTTTTAACAAGTGTATTAATAAGAATGAGTGGTCGTATGGACCGATTATTGTAATAAAAGGAGAGCTGAAATGTAAAAGTGCTAATATCCCCTTTGCATTTGTATGATGGCCTATCTTTTGAATATCGCTATAATGTCCACTTGGATATAAAATAATACATTTTTCATCGGGTGTGGTGATTAATGAAACAAGTGATTTGGCAAAAGTGGTCTGGTCTATTTGGTGCTATGTCTTTATGAAACAGGCATCTTTTAGACATTTCGCATAGGTGCCCTAGTATCTAATAACCCCCTTTGTGTGGTATTTGACACTCTATGACTTCTCTTTCAGTTTTACTTTACTGCTTTAACATTTTAACAAATTTTCCCTGGAAGACATTAGCCATCTGTTGACCTAAAGAATTGCGAGCTGCCTTCTGCTAAATCACTTCCTGCGCTGTGAGATTGCTCTCATTTGAAATGATTGGAAAGATACTGCTTTAGAAATAAAGGCTGCAGTGGAAAGTACTGTAGAAGTTTTGCATTTGCACCTCATGTTCCAAAACTATGTTACCGTGACCATTCTACAGATTTGATTGAGAAGGAAGCATAGAAGGGAGTAAAACATCTAGCAGACCTTTATCTGGGGTATTCAGTATCACTAACACGGTGCCACTGCAGCAGGCCCTAATTATGGTCCTAATTTTAACCACCCTGTTAGAATCTTGCCAATCCTGGCAACCAGGATATTCAGTGCCTGGCCTGGATATTAATATCCGAGTTTAAAGTTCAGCGGCAGTGGTTACCCACGTTAGATCAGTAGCTGCTGCTGAATATCAGGTCCATAGTGTTTAGCTCATGAAGCTGCAGACCTAAAGACCAGAGTTCAAATCCCACTTTTCTCAGTGTGACTTTGAGTAAGTTACAGGGAGGGCAACTTTCAAAAGTATTCATCTAGGTAAATAAAATGTTCTGCCACGCCAAATGCAGAAAAAAGATTGATGCGCACGTAAACAGCTAAAGAAAAGTATGCTTACACAGCACCACCAAGTGTATTTAAATAATATGCAAATGATCTGCACATATTAAAAGAGAATGGGCCCAATTCCGTTCTGGACGTGCCGGCCCACTATGTGCCCATTCAGAACCGAAAGCACAGAATGAGCCAGGATTCTGATCCCACTGGACACGTCTATCCCCACAGGATCAGAATCACGTCCAGGCTTGTACATGCAGGCCAGGACCCCGAGTCAGGTCAGCCTGCACATACAGGCCTTCCCCGGCTAACTCAGTCAGGGCTTTTGAATGGAGCCATGATGCCATGGCATCCGGTTGCCATGGCACCGCAGCTCCATTCAAGAGCCGTGATCCCCGGCTGCCCGACCAAAATGTTCATCCCTGCAGTCTGACCCCAGATTTTGCCTCCCAAGGCTAGGGTCGGGCTGCAGGGAATTTCCTTTGCCCCCTCCCACCTTTTTTGAGCCACAGGCTTGCCCAATACACCTGACTAGGGGAACTTATTCTACCTCAGAGGTGGAATAAGTTCCTCGTTCAGGCCGCCGGCCCTGGACATACAGGGCCAACATTGGAATCAGCCATGTATGTCTGGGGCCACCGACCACCCACTGCCCACCCTAACTCCTCCCCCGCAATGCTCCTTTCCTGTCCCGTCTAACCTCCCCATACAATGTGCAGGGAAGTTAGTCGGGGTTGGCAGAGGGACCGAATAGCGGGCTCCATCCCCACTATTCCCACCTCGGAATGACCCTGAATGTTAATAAGGTCTGTGCCCAATGCAGAGAACCTCTTAGAGGATTCCTTAACTAGCAGGAGTGCCAGGACCTCTACGGCTGGTCTGAACTGACCTAAAAATTTTGGGTGTGTAAGGAAAGACTATTTCAGGGTATATACTGGTGAACAGTTACCTTCAATGTGAAAATTTTCTGTGTATATCTTTCAGCATATAAGCAAATGTTCGGCATTCAAGAAGAAATGTTTTTTGCTTGTTATCCTTGTGTGTTTTTGGACTGATTTATGTTATTTATCTTTTATTTTGGGGCTGTTTGTTGTGATTTCATAAAAAAATGTTTTTGGCTGAAATAGTAATTATTATGGGGTAAGCGCCAAAAGAACCTGCACGTCCTGCACGTAAACTGAAAGGCAATGTCAGGAAATACTTCTTCACTGAAAGGGTGGTGGATGCTTGGAACGCCCTCCCGATGGAAGTGGTGGGGGCAAACACAGTATCGGAATTCAAAATTGCAAGGGGCAGACACAGGGGGATTCCTTTATAGCAACAGGATAAAATCAAAATAAACATAACTATCTCTTACATCTCAACAAATAGGGGTGATTTACATGGAGCGGTGGGTACACCTCTAAAAAAGGCATGATGAAGGGTGACCTGCATGGGTGGCAGGGGCACCTACTCTTACCGCCTGGCTGGGCAGACTAGATGGACCATACTGGTCTTTATCTGCCGTCATTTACTATGTTACTATATGTCCTGTATTCATAGCGTGAGCATTTGACATTTACCCGCATGCATACACAACCACTTGTAGCAGGTCTCTTTGCTTCCCTCTTTTCAACTTTACACCAACGTTTTGCACACACCTCATTTGCATAATGCCCTTTGCAGCATACTGGTGCTGAATTCTTGCTAACAGAGCAGACTTCAGCGCCGGCTTTCTCCATTGACCTGTAAGTTTGTACCTGAGGACGTGGAGGGTTAATGACTTGTCCAAGGTCAGAGGGACATGATCCTTGACCTCCCTAGTTCCCAGGCGGCACATGATGTCTGTACCGTCATACTGAAAGCAGCGGCATGCAGAAAGTGGCTCTGGATCTGCACATGCTATTTCCTTTCCCTAATCCAAACATGTCCCCACTTAGCAGACATAAATCACTGTTTACAACTTGTGGTGACATCATAGATTTCACTGCAGCTTTGTATACTGCAGGAGTCACTAACCTATGGGAAACCAATATCACAGGCTGGTAACTCCCATAGAAAAGGAATAACACAGCCCGTGGAGATTACTGCAAGCTGTGTTATCCTGAGGGAAAAATAATGCCAGCTCAAGGCATGCCTCTCCAAGGTTTCTCACCAACTGCTAGAGTCCTCTCCAAAGAGCAGCCTACCCCAAAAGGAGAGTTTACTCAGAGCTTGGAGCCAGCATCTGCAAACTAACTGTACAGTCACAATCACCTCTTGGCTATGACTGCCGCCAGGAACTTGCAGTAGGTCAGGATGAAATTGTACAGGTCTTCTGCCATGAAAACAGGTTGTCTGGCAATTGCTGGATCCAGCATAAGAGGGCATGGGCCACGAGGTCCGCACACAATGCTCAGCTGAGGTTGAAAAAGCGTTCTTATTTATTTATTTATGTAACTGGTTCATATACCGCCTTATCTCAAGGTCAAAATGGTTTATGGGTAACAATTAACACTAAGCATCATGGTTTACACGGAACGAGGCAATATAACATAACATAACACAGTAACAAAAGAAACTTAAAGTAACTTAAAGTAACCAAGCAAATAATGACTTTAACTTAATTTATTTATGTATTTCATTTATTTATTTAGCAACTTTTTTATACTACTGTATCTACCAGTCACAGCAGTTTTCATGGAACAAAAGAACAAGTAACTTACATCGAACATAGGGAACAATAAAGAACTTAGCGGAGTGCAGCATAAGTATTTGCATAATGATGAATTGATGCTGGGGGAGATTCATAAGATGATGTGATGGGAGGGTAGCTAAGAGTCTGTGCCAAAGTGTTCCAAAAAGAGAGAGGTTTTAAGCTTGCGCTGGAATTTGCCTAGGTCTCTGAGGGCCTCTATTTCTGGGATGAGGGAGTTCCAGATGATTTGGGCGTAACAGGAGAAGTGATATTGTTGGAGTGGGTGAAAGAAACTGGAATCGAGAGGAGGTTGTGGTCGGTGGACCATGTTGATCTCTTGTTGAGAGGTTGTTGAAGAAGGGGCGAAGGATGTCGACTGAGAGGAGGTGGATGCTCTTGAATATGGTTAGCACAACTTTATATATGATCCTCATGTGGATGGGTGGCCAGTGTAGCTGTTTCAGTGTGGGGGCAATGTCCTCTCGTGGATCCGTGTCTGTGATTACTGCAACTGAATGAGTAGTAACTTGAGTGAGGAAGAAGAGGGGAGGTAGGGAGGAGGATGGGGGATGGGGGATATCAAGGTGGGGTGAGATGGGTCGGGTGATAGTTGAGGGGAAATGGTCCAGTTTGCTGTGAGCCAGGGAGAGAGGTGCAGTATGGTGAAGATCTTGGTAGATTATGTTGGAGTGATTAGCTTAGGTGCCCAAGTATTCAGCAGAGAGGTTAGGTTTTAGTTTCTTGTGAGATTTGTTGATGTCCTGTGTGGCACGGATGTTGTGAGGAAGTGTGTTCCATAAATTAGTGGCATAGAGAGAGAATGTTCTTTTTGATGTGGCTTGGGTACTTGTCCTAACTGCAGAAAATACGGTAAGGGTAAGTTGCATATTGTGTTGTCTTGGTTGATTGCTTGGTATCTTGTACATATATTAGGAACTGCAGATAGCTTGATGAGAGCTTGTGGTACACTTTAAAAGTTATAAATATTACTTTGTATTTGGTGTGAGCTGCACTGGGCAGCTAGTGTAAGCTCTTAAGAACTGGGGTTATGTGTTGGTATCTGGGGGCTCCGTATAGTATCCGAGCTGCAGTATTCTGGGCCTTCTGCAGGGGATGAATCACATTGTTAGGTAGGCCCTGGATGAGGACGTTGCAATAATCCAGGTGAGGAAATAGTAAGGCTTGGAAGACTAGAAAGGGTCGCAGACTTTGTGCCATTTTTATTTTCTAGTATGTGAGTCTGACAGTGTTGCTGATATGTGCCTGAAGTGTTAGACATTGGTCCAAGATTATTCCAAGGTATCGCACTTCAGATTCGACTTGTAGCTGTGCGCCTCATACCTTAATGTGCACTGGGGGATGGACGTTAGTGTCTCTAGTGAGGAAGATGACATCAGTCTTGTTGGAGCTAATGGTTAGGTTGTTTTCTGCAAGCCATTGATTGATAGCTCTGAAGCAAGTTGTTAGGGATGTATATGTAGGCTGTAATGTGGAAAAGGGCACATAGAGCATTATATCATCTGCGTAGATGTGGATCTCCACCCTACTATCATGAGACTCTTTTAGCAAAGTGCCCCCTTCCACTGGGCTGGTTATAGAAATATTATGGCAGAAAAAGACCATATGGACCATCTAATCTGCCCTTAAATATCAACTACAAGATTTCTCTTTTTTCCTTTAGAGATCAGATGTTCAGTGCACACATGGGCTTCAAAGCCCCACACGGTGTGTAGCTTTCTGTCTGCTGTGAAAGAAAGCTAACAAGATGTTGAATGCTGGTTTTGGGGAGCGGAAATGAGATTACGGAGAGAAAAACATCCAGGTGATGTTGGCGGTGGTGGGCAAGGAGAGAGAGAGAGAGAGATATTGGTTGATAGTTGCAGGGGCGCAAGGAGAGAAAGATCGAGTGATAGCTGTGGGGAGAGGTAGGGCAATGAGAGAGAAACCGGTTAATGGATAGGGAAATGAGAGAGACACTGAATCACTGAATGATGCTGGGAGGGGCTTTGAGAGAGACACACACAGAGTGATGGTGCGGAGACTTTGAGAGAGACATTGGATGATGGCTGGGAGGGGCAATGAGAGAGAATGATACTGGTTAATGGATGGGGCAATGACAGAGAGAGAGAGAGAGACACTCCTCCTCTAAACTTACTACCTGCTCCTCTGCTCCCATTCCCACCCATCTACTAAGTTCCATCTCCTCCACTGTTGTCCCTTCCATCTATCATATCCTCAACCTATCACTTTCTATCGCAACTATTCCTGCAACCTTCAAGCATGTTTGATCCTAACTGTCCTTCTAATTATTAACTCATCTCTCTCCTTCCCTTTATTTCTAAACTTCTTGAATGTGCAGTTCACCACTGCTGTCTTTGAGTCCCTTCTGGATCCACTGCAATCTGGCTTTTGCCCTCTACATTCTATTGAGATGGCTCTTACCAAAGCCTCCAATGACTTGTTCCTCACCAAATCCAAGGGCCTTTACTCGATCCTCATCCTTCTTGACCTTTCTGCTGCTTTTGACACTGTTGATCACCACCTTCTCCTTGATACCTTGTCCTCACTTGGATTTAGGGGTTCTGTCCTGTCCTGATTTTCTTTCTATCTCTCCCACCACACTTTCAGTGTATGTTCTGGTGGCTCCTCCTCTACTGCTATCCCACTTTCAGTTGATGTCCCCCAGGGTTCTGTCTTAGGACCTCTCCTTTTTTCTCTCTACACTCAGTCCCTTGGTGCCTGCATCTCTTCCCATGGTTTTCAGTACCATCTTTATGCTCATAATGCTCAGATCTACCTCTCTGTACTTGAAATCTCTCTGGGAATCCAGGTCCAGATCTCTGCCTGCTTATCTGAAATTAGTATATCATCCACAGTCATGGTATAGTCCTCAAAAATGATTATTTAAATATTTTTTGTCAGACCTTGTTGAGGGAAGACAATAGATGAACCATCCACACCAGTCAAACGGTGTCCACTTTATTCTTATAATTGCATCTGAATCAAAAAAACATTATTTAAAAACACACTCTAATCCAAAACTCATCAGAGCTAAATTCACTTATCTTAAAGCAGTGAAAATCGCACAACATGCTCGTTTCAGGGTATTCCAGCCCCTGTATCAAGTGCCCAACAAATCTGTCCATGGTTGATTCGCTGCTTCCAACCGCTACAAAACACTACCATCAAAGGCAGTTAATCATATAAAGGACTAACTTTCGAATGATTGGCTATTCGCACCTGCCATTCAATCAAGAACCCACCAATATGAATGGGGAGTCCAACTCATGTGGAGTTGTTCAGACTGGTGAAACAGCATTTGTGAGTATTTTGTTTATTATAACAACTCTTCCTTGGAATAACTTCTCCCACTAATGCATTATTCTCACTGACCTACCTTAAGAGCTAGCTATGAATAATTTTCCTACATGCTCTTAGATCTAAATTCTCTTCTTCATCCATTTGAATTTAATAATCATTATCTTAACTCTTTTCTTTTACCATTTACAACTTCAGATCGCTTGTGTATATCAGTGACAGGTCTTTATAAGATATGCTATTATATCGTAATTGCTGTTACATTATAGTTTTCCCTTTATTACACTGTAGCCTTTTATCTCATTCCTTGTTACACTTGTTGCAGCTTTCCATCTCCTGCTACTTAGTTAACTACAGCAAGTTTCTTATTCTTACACTGAAATATTTGCATTATTGTACTTGTCCTAGCTAGCCACTCAGTCACCTCTCTCCCCTCCAAGCATTGTCTAGACCTAGGCGTACCATCATTTAGCTCTACTTTTCCCTATAAATAGCCTCTCCCCCTGTATCATAATGTCAGATTTAATTCCCTACCTTATTTTTCTATATGGTCTGGCCCTATCCATCATACCTGCCGGATCCTTTTCACACCAGCAAGGCCTAATTTCCACCATACATGGCTTTGGCCAAAATAGACAAGAAGATATTTTCAACTCGCTGAGACCACCATGTCTGAGAAGACACCAACATCTCATTCACATCATATGCCAGCCCCCTGGAAAATCCCTTACTCAGAAGTCCATAGAAGGAAAAGCCCTAAAGTGTATGACTATAAATGCAAGATATATCTGGAATAAATGGCCGATTGGTGGTTATGTTGATAATCATAAGCTTGACTTGATCTTCATTATGGAATCATGGCTCACAGAAACCAATGCAGTTCTTACCAATCAACTTAAGCTCCCAAACTATGATATTTTCAACTGTCCTAGAGCTAACAGAAGAGGTGGTGGCACTCTCATAAAGGCTAGATCTGACCTACAATTCCAGTACCTCATCTTCTACAACTCTACCAGTCTCAACACTATCATAATTGCTAATAAGCACTTAGCAATAGTGCTTTTCTATCGTGCTCCCTCCACCTGTGTGGACGACCTCTCCATAACCCTAGATTTAGTCTGTAATCACTCACCAAAGACTAGACCACTCTGAATCCTGGGAGACTTCAATCTCCCTGCCTTATCAAAGAAGAACTCTACAGCCTTTCTTGATTCAATGTCTGCTCCAAATTATGAACAAATAATACATGACCTTACCCACTCTAGAGGAAACACATTGGACCTTATCTTTGCACCCTCCCACAGCATATGGTTCCAACAACTCTGTCTAGCCACAAATTTTTCCAGTACCTTGGTCGGACGATAAGGCCATCTTATTCCATATTCCATCTGCCATCCCAGATTCTAATGCATCTATTAATACTGCATTACCAATGGTTCATCTTTCAAACCATTTAATAAAGATGCATTCCTTGCTGGAACATTGCTTAACCTTAATTCCTGCACTTCTGATTTAGTTGACATTATACACTCTTGGAACTCTACCCTAAGCCAGGCTGCTCTACTTTCCCAACCCATGTGCTCTTCTAAAAGATCACATACTGCTATCTGGTTTACAGCTGACCTATGCAATTCCCTACTTAGGAAACTTGAGCGAAAATGGCACAATTCCAGGCTTCCCCACAACAGAGGAATACATACGAAGGCCTTCCAAGAACATCGCATTGTTATTACGACGAGAAGGAAGGAATACCACACTAACATCCTTATGCGCTCCCTCAATAGGCCCCGTGAGCTCTTTCATTTAATCCAGACCCTCACTAAGGATGCATCGCTACATCATACAGAAAACTTGCTTCACCCGCAGGACCTTGCTATCCACTTTCATAATAAGACCAAATTGATCAGCAATTTTTCTGGAGATCCCTGCATAGACATGCCTTCAACTGAAAGCACCAATATCCCTTCTCTGAGCACCTTCTATCTATGCTCCGCTGAGCAAATTGAAAACATAATAAAAGGATTCAACTCCACCACCTCACTTGCAGATCCATGCCCATCCCATTGGATCAAGTCTGCTTACTCTGAATTAAGTCCCCACATCTCCAAAACTGTTCTCCTCTCCTTCAACAATGGTCTTGTTCCATCACCTCTGAAAACTGCTACCATCAAACCCCTTCTAAAAATTCCCAAGTTAGATCCTCTGGACCCGAACTCCTTTCATCCCATATCTAGTCTTCCTTTCCTGGCTAAGATAATGGAGAAGAATGTACAACAACAAATTCAAGAACACATTGATACTTATGCGCCTTTGGATCCACAGCAACATGGTTTCCATCATCATCACCATAATGTTGAGACCTTGCTCACCTCTCTATTTGATAATCTGATTATAGGCATGAATAAACCGAAACAGGACTTCATCATGATCTTCATGGATATTGCATCAGCCTTTGATTCTGTCTGTCATAGCTTCTTGCTTAATCAACTTAAACTTAAGGGCATTCAGACCTCAGCACTAGATTGGTTTCCCTCGTATCTAACAGATCACCAACAGGTTCACATAGATACGCTATGTTTCAACAAAACCAAGGAGTAACGCAGGGCTCTTCCCTATTTGCCCTGTTATTTAATATATATATTCAGCCAATATGCACTATCATTCAATCCTTTGGCATTTTTTACCACATCTATGCAGACGATGTGCTGCTCTACTCCCCATTCTCAATAGATAACCCTAACTTCACTGGAATCACAGACTGCTTTAATGCCATCTCTGACTGGCTAGGAGCTCTGTGAGAGCCATAAGGGAAAGAGTTAACAATCCAAATTGCTGGCATTTGTACTTCATGTGCATTGTGGGATGTTAGGGGTATTAGGTGACATCAGATGGAAAACATGTGAGAAAAAATATACTGCAGATCGCCTTCCACCTAATACGAACAGTGAGAAACATCTCTTGTACAGTCCAGGGGACGAAGGGGCTTGTTTACAAAGCCGCGGTAGCGGCTTCCGCTCAATATCGGAGCTGCAGCCCCATTGAATTCAATGGGGCCGTGGCTCCGATATCGGGCGGAAGCCGCTACTGTGGCTTTGTAAACAAGCCCCTATGTGTATGTAAATAACTATACTCTGTCCTGTTGAGCCATTCTTTGTTAGTCCTTACAAGGTAACTGTGGTCACCCCCTTGGCTTTGCGGGTGGAAGGATCTTCGCAGTGGCATCACATTACCAGACTGCGACCAGCTCCTTACATTGAGACAGCATGAAGTCTCTGTGGACTTTTGTGGGACTCTATGGGGTGGTATGGACATTATTGCATTCTTATACTCCATCACTGCATTCTAACACATGGTATCAGGAAACTAAGCTTTTGAGCAATACTACAAACAGTATAGTATGCAGAGCTTCGCCCCCTTCTGCTCTCTCTGCCCAGTACAAGCATTGTGGAACTTGTGTCTCTTGAGGATACTGCTAGGTACATATGACCTAGATTGGCCACTGTTGGAAACAGAATACTGGGCTTGATGGACCCTGGTCTGACCCAGTATGGCATATCTTATGTTCTTATGTTCTTAGTACTTGGCGGCTGAACCTGTGCCTGCTAGTGATGCCTTATATCTGTATACAGCTATGCATCCGGGGAGTGAGACTCTCCTGTCTAAGATGCCTCACTATAGTGATTTTTTTTAATATACTAGTTCAGCAGATATATGCTAATGGTAATCAGTATTTGGGTATGTGGTTTAAACATCCCCTTGACCCAGCGGTTAGAGTTTTTTCTAAAATGTCTGTTTCTTTATCAAAATGTTTGAATGGATGTTCTACACATTTAGCTTCTATTGTATTTCCAAATCATTCTGGAAGAGTTAGACCAGAGCCCCTAAGATTCTCCCTTGCTGCACCAGCAAATTTTACATTTTGTTACAAGGGTTCCGGGAACATGAAGTCTTTGGGAATTTCTCCCTTATGTCAATATTATTTACTTTTTTCTAATTCTTCTCCCTCTTTAATGGATGTATATTACCAATGCGGTCCTCGTGTGTATGCTTATTTACCTGCACAGTTTTCGGGTGTTTGTGGGCTTCTTCGCCTACATCACCTGATAACCTTTCCCCTTAAAATGCTTGCTTCACAGCATGACCCTTTTCCTTCACCTACCTACACAGATCAGAATCCTCCATTAACTAATAATATCCCAGATGCTATTGATCTTTTGTTCCGCCCCTTCCCCCTACCCACATGCTATTGATCTTTTGTTCCGCCCCTTCCCCCTACCCAGATGCCATTGATCTTTTGTTCCGCCCCTTCCCCCTACCCAGATGCCATTGATCTTTTGTTCCGCCCCTTCCCCCTACCCAGATCTTTATCTTTCTTTATCTTTATTGAATTGCTTGATTGACCGCCCAGGCCGAAACATCAGGGCGGTGTACAATAACAAAATGACAACTGCAGAAAATAAAAGTTAGAAAAGAACGCCAAAGCTGATAGGACAGAGAGAGAATAGCAGGCTAAGACAGAAGGCAAAAAGAACCAGGGGGAGGGAGAAGGAAAGTAGGAAAATGGACGAGGTGATTCAAGGTGGTTGGAGGGCAGAACTGGTGGATGAGGTGCCGTCAGTGGAAGGAGGAATGTCAAAGGCCTGACAGAAAAGGTGAGTTTTTAGGAGGGTTTTAAAGTGAGGATAAGAGGGTTCGATGCGGAGGGGAAGAGGGAGAGAGTTCCAAAGGGCGGGGCCCAGGAAAAAGAAAGCTGAGTGGCGAGTTGATTCTAGGTGAGCATGAGAGGGAGAAGGAAGGAACAGACGACCACCAGAAGATGAGCGGAGAATTCGGGGAGAGGGCTGGAAACAGATAGTATTAGCTAAGTATTGAGGGATATCGGAGTGAAGGACCCGGTGAGTGATAATGAGAATCTTGTAAATGAAA
Organism: Ichthyophis bannanicus; assembly: GCA_033557465.1. Classification (NCBI taxonomy): domain Eukaryota; kingdom Metazoa; phylum Chordata; class Amphibia; order Gymnophiona; family Ichthyophiidae; genus Ichthyophis; species Ichthyophis bannanicus. The sequence continues at coordinate 937,324,568 of CM066034.1, forward strand.
CGAAACTTGATCGGGAGCCAATGTAAGGCCAGGAGACAGGGGGAGACATGGGATCGAGCAGGAGTGAAGGTAACCAGGCGGGCGGCAGCGTTTTGAACAATCTGAAGGCGACGAAGTTGGAAAGAAGGGAGACCAGCATAAATAATATTGCAATAATCCAGACGCGAAACTACCAAAGACAGCACAAGAGTGATAAGGGAGGAAGGGGGAAGTGACGACCGGGCAGCTTTGATACGACACAGGTGAAAGAAGGAGGAACAAATGACAGAGGAAATGTGAGTGTGGAAGGAAAGTGCGGGGTCCAGAGTGACACCTAGATAACGGAGAGAGGGAACCAAAGGGATAGAAGAAGGACCCATGACGGGAGATAGCAGGGGGGCAGGCAGACCGAAGGAAACTCACATAGCAGATGATTTAGCGGGGTTAGCGTGAAGAAAGTTTGACCCAAACCAAGACGCGATAGTGGAAAGACAACAGTTGAGTGGACCAAGATCAGGGGAAGTGGCAGAGGTATGGTGAATTAATAGGATATCATCAGCGTAGATGTGAAAAGAAATGGTGGACTGTTGAATAAGCAGAGCTAAAGGAGCAAGGAAGACATTAAACAGTAAGGGAGCAAGGATGGAACCCTGGGGGACACCACAGACAATGCTAGTGGGAGGAGAAGTTGTAGTGCCGGAGTGGACTGAGAAAGAGCGGCAGGATAGAAATGAACGAAACCAGCAAAGAACAGTACCATGAACCCCAAAATCGGACAAACGAGACAGAAGGGTATGATGGTCAACCACATCAAACACAGAGGACAGATCCAAGGATACCATAATAGAGATGTCACCACGGTCATGAGAGCTATGAAGTTTGGAAAGCAGTGCAGTAAGGACAGATGCCATTGATCTTTTGTTCCGCCCCCTTCCCCCTACCCACATGCTATTGATCTTTTGTTCCGCCCCCTTCCCCCTACCCAGATGCCATTGACCTTTTGTTCCGCCCCTTCCCCCTACCCAGATGCTATTGATCTTTTGTTCCGCCCCTTCCCCCTACCCAGATGCTATTGATCTTTTGTTCCACCCACTTCCCCCTGCCCCAGGTCTAGTAAGAAGAAAACGCTCAAATTATTTGAAGACATTTGATATCCCTGAAGAATTTCAATTGTTTAGTCGTAGTTCTGTTGCTGCAGTTACATTCTTTACATCATGGCTTCAAATTAGTACTAATTCTCAATGGATACAGAAGATTAGGTATGATATGATGCAAATGCTGAATTATACTATTGCAGGTTTTGAAATCATGTCTGAAGATCTTTTTCCTTCATGCTGGCGGCTGTTAATGCGAAGCCGCGATTGCTGGGAAAGGTTAAAGGCAATGCCTTTTTAAAAAAAAAGGGGGAATGAGGTGGAATCCGAGCAGGGCTGAGAGCTGAAAGGATACTGGATCTGACTGTAGAAAGGGTTTATAGTTGCATACTGCCATCACATGGGCAGCAGTTTTCCGCTCCACCATGGTCTCAATGGTGGAGATAACAAATCACATAATGACAGGGAGACAACAGGGCAGGAGAAGACATATCAGGAAAATAAGAACCCAACCAATTGAACCATCCCTCAAACCACCCGGCACCAGTGGAAGGGGCAGCAATATACGTGGCCAGGTTACGTAAATCCTGAATAGATCTCTCAATAGAGACACTTTCATCAGTGAGATTGAAACAACACATCCCTTCAAATTCCGCACACCCATGATTTAAACATAGGAGCAGACAATCAATGGTCATTCTATTCTGCAGAATCGCTGTCCACAAACCAGACATTCTCCTAGGACAAGCAGGATGTGTCAGCCACACCTGGTGACGTCATCCGACGGCGCCGTGACGGAAGTGCTCTCTAGCTCAGAAGCTTCTGAGCATGTGTGAGATGACCCCACCTCCCCGGTCCGCCCCCAGCCCGACCAGTTTTCAATTCTTCCGCCTTGCCTCAAGACGGATATCAGCTCTCTCTCACCATATTGAAAAAATTTATAACCTTTACAATGCCTAAACCGGGATTTAAATTATGCCCAAAATGCAAGAGAAAAATGAACATCTCCGATGCTCACCTGAGCTGCCTCCGATGCCTCGGGGCTTCTCACAACGTGGAGGACTGTGCCTGCTGCGCCCAGATGTCCCCCAGGGCGAAGAAAATGAGGGATTACTCCTTAAAAGAATTCCTGGCTGCTCCGGGGCACTCTGCTGATACCGGCTCTTCAGAACGCGGTAAGTCCGCTAAAGGGAAGGCATCCGCAAAGAAGAAACTCCGGGCGGGCCTAGGCCCTGGGCCTCCCCCCCCCTGCCGGAGAGATCTGCCTCCTTGGCTTCCGCGGTGCCTGGCACAAGCTCCCCCACCGCCGGATGCTCCTCCGATGTTCCCACGCGGGGCTCCAGCGATACGATCGCTCCTCTGCCTTCAGGAGGCCACCCTGATTCCTGCCGCGCCTCCGGACTTCCTCCATTGCCATGCGGCTCAGGCGGATGCGGCCAAGATGGCGCTGCCCACGTGGTCTCGCCAGACTCCGCCCACAGAGATTTGCCTTCCAATCGGGTGGCCAGGTGCGGCTCCTCCCACCTTGATGACGTCAGGGCTTCCCCTCTGCACGGGCTTCCCTCGCCCCGAGCCAGCCGACAGAGGATTTCCCAAGAGGAGCTCCCTCGCGCCGAAGATCTCCTCCGCGCCGAGGGCTCCCACCACAGCAAACACAGCAGCAGCAGCCACCACAAACGCCGCGCTGACTCCCGGGAGTCCTCCCGTCGGCGCGGCGATAAGCACAAAAGACACAGGTGCAAGAGGCACCGGGGAGACCGTTCCTCTTCGCGCGGTGACAGTGCTGCCAGTGATTCCTCCCGCGGCCGCGGGAGAAGCAGGAAGTCCAACTCTCAGGGGCACCGGAGCACCAGATCTTCTGGGTCTAGTACCTCGGAAGCCATATTGCAGCTCTTACAACGCCTGGTGAAACAAACTGCTCCTCCAGGTAGAGACAGCTCCGTGGCAGCCCCTTTGGATTTACAAACTCCTGAGAGGAGGGAGGCATCTCCCACTCCGGCCTCGCCAGAGCATATTCCCTCAAGGGAAAGGAGCCCTTCCCCTTTGCTGGGACAGGACTCCGAAGACAGCGCCCCAGAAGAAGGGGGCCCAGAATCACCTTCATCCAAGTCTGCTCCAGATGAGCAAGGGGAGACGCAGGCTCCGGTGCAAGAAGACCTCACCTATCCAAAATTTTTGAAGAAGGTCGTGGCCAAGCTAGGTCTCACCAAGGAAGAGCCCTCTGACGAGAAAGATCCGGAGGTAATGAAATACCTCAGCGGACCCAAGCTGGCCTTGTCTCTCCCCCTTCACCAGAAGCTTAAGGACAAACAATCCACCCTCTGGCAGTCCCCTGCCTCCGGTCAAGCCTGCGCCAGACGTCTGGACAACAAATATCTCCTCCAGACAGCTCCTGGTTTTGACAAGGCCCAGCTGCCTCACCAATCTATTGTGGTAGCGTCAGCTCTCAAGAGGTCGAAGTCTTCGCGCACTCAAACTACCCATCCCCCTGGCCGGGACCCTAAGCTCCTCGACGACCTAGGGCGGAAAGTTTTCCAGGGAGCGATGCTGAGTGCCAAGATATCAGCTCATCAATTCCAACACCTGCTGTTCCAAGATGCCCTCCTAGCGGAACTTAAAGACCATCTTCCTAAGCAAACCCAGCATAAAGCCATGCTCCAGGAGTTGGCAGAATGCTCCAAACACCTGATGAGCACGGCTTTTGATGCTTTCGACACTGCTATCCGGACAGCAGGCACGGCCATTGCAGCCCGCTGCTGGGCCTGGCTGCGAGCCTCCGGCCTGTCAGATAACACTCACGACAGGATTGCTGACGCGCCCTGCCTGGGAGACTCCCTCTTTGGGGACAAGGTGGCAGATACGGTGAACGGCCTGAAAGAGGACTGCACCACGCTGAAGACATTAGCGGCGGATGGACTCGAATGCCCCTCCTGGTCACAGAAAGGGAGCTATGACCGCAAGCCCTTTGCCTCATCGAAAAAGTATTACGGTTCCAACCGGCAGTGGCAGGCACCGAAATACAAGCAAAACTACAACAAATCATCCTTTCAAAGGCAACCACAAAGAGAACACAAACAGAAACCAGCAAACACCCAGCAGGCCGGTAAGAACACTTCCTCTTTCTGACAATCCGCCCCGGCTGACCATGAGTGTCCCTGCTGCCCCGCCGGTGGGAGGCCGTTTATCCTACTTCCTACCTGCCTGGCAGGAAATCACCACGGACCAGTGGGTCATCCGGATTATCCAAGCGGGCTACCGCTTACAGTTCTCTTCCCCACCATGGCAGCGCACACAACCCAGCAGCAGACCACCGCTGCACCTGGAAGCTGCCCTTGCGGACCTCCTTCAGCAACTCATCAGAACACGAACGATCGAACGGGTTCCCCCCGACGAAATCAACTCTGGCTTCTATTCCCGGTACTTCCTTATTCCCAAGAAGTCCGGGGGCCTTCGCCCAATCCTGGACCTCCGCAAGCTGAACAACACCCTCTTGAAAGAGAAGTTTCGGATGTACTCCCTGAACTCCATCCTTCCCCTCATCAGACCGGGGGACTGGATGGCCACGTTGGATCTACAGGATGCCTACTCTCACATCCCAGTCCACACATCTCACAGGAAATTCCTGAGATTCGTAGCAATGGGGTGCCACTACCAGTACCGGGTACTTCCCTTCGGACTATCCCCAGCTCCCAGGGTCTTCACGAAGTGCGTAGCTGTGGCAGCGGCTCATCTCCGCAAACAAGGGCTCGCCATTTTTCCCTACCTGGACGACTGGCTGATATCAGCACCTTCCGCCACGGAACTCAGGGCGGCAGTGCAAAAGACTACCACTCTGCTGTCCAAGCTGGGTTTCCTGCTCAACATGGAGAAGTCTCGGCTAGAACCCACCCAACGCACGGAGTTCATCGGGGCCATAATCGACACAACCTCAGCCAAGGCCTTCCTTCTAGAGCATCGGCAGGAAAACATCATCCGCCTTGCGAAGAAGGTATCGTCCGCGAAGCAAACCAAGGCCCAGGACATCCTACGCCTGTTAGGTCACATGGCAGCGACTACTTCAGTCCTAACCCTGGCCAGACTGCACATGCGCACACTCCAGTGGCACTTGCGCTCGCATTGGAAACAACGGTCTCAACCTCTCACCACCCTCATCCCAATCAAACCGAGGTATCCCAGAGTCTCCATTGGTGGATGGCCTCAGCCAATCTCAACGAAGGCAAGAGCCTGCAACCCTGCGGCTACCAGTTCATCCTAACCACGGACGCCTCCCCCACAGGCTGGGGAGCCCACCTCTTGCACCTCAGCACGCAAGGAGCTTGGAAAAAGACAGAACAATCCCTCCATATCAACGCCCTCGAACTCCGAGCCGTCAGGTATGCGCTCCAGACCTTCATGCCACATCTCGTGGAGAAGACAGTTCTGATCCAGACCGACAACCAAGTGACGATGTTCTACCTCAACAAACAAGGGGGTACGGGCTCCCACACTCTCTGCAGGGAGGCTCTACAGACATGGTCGTTAGCCCTAGCTTACGACTGCCTTCTACAGGCGACCTACCTCCCGGGAGAGCAGAACACGCTAGCGGACAGACTAAGCAGACAGCTCCAGCCCCACGAGTGGACGCTTCATGAGGAAGTAGCGGAGTCCATCTTCCGACGTTGGGGGAATCCACGGATAGACCTTTTCGCAACCGAGGACAATTCCAGATGCCCTCTGTTCTGCTCAAAACGCCCCTCACCCCGGAGAGTGGCCTCGGATGCATTCGCAGTACACTGGGGGCAGTGGGAACTGGCCTACGCCTTTCCCCCAACCCCCCTCATGACAGCCACCATACAGCGCACCATCAACAACAAGGCGCATGGGGGGCGGAGCTAGCCGCGATAGAAGATGGCTGCCTGAGACTCCGGCTCCTGCCCGGTTCATGGAATCCTGACCACCCTCGCTAGCAATGCCTAACTAGGCACATTCCTAAAAGTGTATACCGGTCTGTGAGATGGCTGCGTTAAAACCCGCGAAGCTTGATTTCTCTCCAACGTCTGGGCACGCGGTAAAACGTACGAAACAAGAAGCTGCCTCTCCCCAAAAGACGGAGTCGGAAAAGATGAGTGCCTCTGGCGTACGGGAGATACTGCAAGAACTCCGGAGTGTGAAAGAGATGATTACCACCAGCAGTGAGACACTCGTGCAACTACAATCAGATATGCAGGAGGTAAAAGAACGATTAACTGGAGTCAACGAGAGACTGCACACAGTAGAAGAAATGGTAGAGAGACACGACGAGCTACTGACGCAGATAGGCCCGTTGGGGGAAAAGGTAGTGGCACTGGAAGACCAGCTGGAAGACCACAGTAATAGGGCCCGACGCAATAATGTAAGAATCACTGGGATTCCTGAAGGCCGAGAAGGAACGTGCCCGGAGGATTATATGCAAAAATTAATACCGGACTTACTGCAAATAAGTTTTGCCTTCCCTTTTGAGGTAGAACGGGCGCATCGGGTCCCATTACAGAAGACAGGGAGAAGTCAACATCCACGCCCTATTATTATGAAGGTGCTACGATACCCGCAAGTGCTTCAGATACTTCAAACGGCTAAGCAGAAACCAGCGCTGCAGATCGACGGATCGAAAGTTGCTCTCTTTCCAGATTTGTGCAAGAAGACGGTGGAGAAAAGGAAAGCTTTGCTTGAATGTCGGCCAGAGCTCCAGAGACTGCAGGCCCGTTACGGCCTATACTATCCTGCTCGGATGAAAGTGACTCTAGGTAACAGTACCCGGACATTTGACTCAGCAGAGAATTTGAAACAATATTTACAAGAGTATAGTCATATGGAGGTAGGGACATAGGTACTCATGTATAACATAGGTTAATGCAGGATAGTACTGATGACTGTATAAGAGAACTGTGTGGCTTAGTGCATATCTGACATTGTTCTTGAATAGGAGTCACAGTTGTAAGGAATATATAGATAAGATGACATACCTTGGGCATATCTGAAGGGGGTGACTCATGATACAAGAATGATATGGGGGTGGTTAAAGGGGTAATATTGTAATACAATAAGGGTGGGAAGAGGCTTGGGGCAGTGGGATGATATAGGGGCGGGTAAGCTCCACTGTTCAAAGTAAATAGTTTAGTGCTAACTGTATAATACTAATGTGTACTGTGGTACCGCAGAGCCTATTCATGAAGGAAAAAGGGTTTTAAATCCTGAAAAAAGATTTTATCATCAGCTGCAATGTTATGAGGAGCCCAATAGAGGGAGCAGGAGTGACCTTCCAAGGCCCAGAGAACTGCACCTCAGAGCTGATGAGGTAATGCAACCTAACAGCCAATGGAGAAAAGGGGGAGTTCCCCTGAAGAAAGGCTGGGAACTTGAAAAGGAGGAACTAGGACAAGTTAGAGAGAGACCAGGGAGAGAGAGACCAAGGAGAGGCATACCAAGGAAGGCCTACCAAAAGGAGGCATATCAAGAAGAGGCTTATCAAGGAAAAGCAGACCACGGAGAGGCACACCACAGAGAGCTTCTGGAAAGGAACCAAGAAGGAGAGCACCATAAGGAGTGTCCAGAGCACCAGAGAGGAAGGAGTTCCTGGCAGGAGGGCATAGTGAATCCGAGGCCACAGAGTTCCAGGAGTCCTTGGTTAAGAGGTACTGGAAAGAAAGGCACAAGGGGAGAAATAAACCCCAGAGTTTGGTGTGAAGAACCGGCAGCAGTAAATGCAAGACACAGTGAGCATTATCTGAGCAAGGATGACGTCTTTGCTGCAAATGGTAATATTCCTTATTCAAATGGTAAAAGGTGTGAATGTGAGAGTGGTGACTCTGCATGAAGGCCAGCTGGAGTGTGAAAAGCCTACTGCTCAAGACAGGCTGAACTACAGCAGGACCAGGCCGTGGGGCTCAACTAAACAAGGTAAAATACCTTTTTATTCTGATAAGCAATATAAGTTAAGAAGAAAGGAAACACAAGATACTGGAGTATATCCTCCCTATCAAACTGTTTGTGAAACAGGGCACTAGCCCTTGGTAAAAAGACTGTATAACATAAGGCAGCCTGCAAGGGGAAGTAACTGCCATAACAAACACTCACATGGGCGCGGCCCTGACTTGAATGCTGAACATTGGAAGCTAGTAAATGTGTTATATGAGAAACCTCAGTACACTCCTCAAGAGTTTACTGACACTGATTCACAGCTGTCTGATACTCAGCCCATGCAGGTGGAATTCAACGAAGACCCACCTGAAACCCCGATGGACTGTAGCTACTGTCAGGCAGGTAGCCTAAGGTCTGTGCATGAAACATAAAATAGTGAACAGTAGCGAATGCCTGTAAAGTTTGTTTATGCCAAGTACTGTGAAGCAACAGTTAAACAAAGCAAGTGTGAATATATTTTCTTTTTGTTGCCTGAAGCAAGGTTTCTTTCAGTTTGTTGAAGTAGTCTCCCATAACTTGAACCATTGTGCTTAAAGGGAAATAAAGCCTTATTTTCCCTACATTCTGGCTATTGTGTTCTCTTGAACTTTGGCCCCCGGTAGGTCCTGGGAACATTACCAAGACCTCTTACAGAAGGACCAAATTCAAAATATATAAAAAAAACTCTCATGTCCATCTGACCTGCCCATACCAACCTTGGCCTCTGGGGCGGCAGCATGACATGAAAATGGCGTAGTTGGCAGGATGTTTTGTTGAGCCTATGTCCAGCCTACAGAGAAGAAGCTTGAGCTATAGGTCTCAAGAAGAAGAAACGGAAAAAAACCCACTTGGATTACAAAAAAAAAAAAAAAACCCGGAGTGGAGCAGTCAAATCCGGAGCGGATTGGAAGAAAATCCTGGAAAAGAGAAATCCGGTATCCAACTGTCGGCGGAGAATCGCAGAACGACAGCGACGTATACTGTTCCAGAGCTGATTCTACACTGTCATCAGGTAAAACGTAGATATACCTGAAAAGTGTAGGATACCAAGGAAAGTATAGGAAAAAAAAAAAAAAAGAAGGGTTTAGGAAAGGAAATTTTCTTTGTGAAAGAGCCACACTTGGTTGTGTTTTGTTGTTTTGTTTCCTTACTACAGATTACCATGGATCCCAAAGAAGTATGTGCGTGGATGGCTAATCAATTTGACAAGCAGGCGAAACTAGCGCTGCAGAACCAAGCGCAAGCGCTGAAAGCCATGCAAGAACAGCAGTCACCTCTTCTGCACACATTGGACAAATGGTTAACCCAGCAGAAGGAAGAAATAGCAAAGAAGGAAGCGGAACTATTGCGAACCTCTGAACTCCATAACACAGAGTTAGGACAGTGGTCATGTAGTGACCTGACAATGGGAAAGTTAAGCCCCAGTGATAATCTGGATGATTTTCTGGATTCATTTAGCAGAATAGCAAAGTCAGCTCGGTGGCCGACTGAACAGTGGGCAGTCAGACTAGCTGCATCCCTGACGGGAGAGGCTCTAGCCGCCTACCGGTCGATGCCTCCAGCTTTAGCAGACAATTATGATGAGGTAGTAATGGCAATTAAAGATCGCCTAGGTCTCACCCCATTTGCTTATAGGAAATTGTTTAGAGCCACTATGCTTAACCCAAATGAAACTCCGAAAGCCTTGGGACATAGAGTAAAGAGCTTGGCGTACAAATGGTTACAGCCTGAGAGAAAGAATATTGAAACTCTCATGGACGCCATAATCTTAGAACAGTTTCTAAATGCAGTACCGAGTAGAGTGCAAAATTTTATAATTCTTCAGAATTGCTGCACTACTACCGAGGCCGTAAGCCTAACAGAGAGATATCTTGAGGCAGAAAAAGTGTCCCAGCCAAAGCTAGCGGTTCCTAAAATGCACTTAGGGATGGAAGCTAGGAGGGTAGAGGGTTCCTCCAGACCAATGTATAGCCCTAGGAGTAATTATGACCCTAAGGATGTGGAAACTGTAAGACGATGTTTTTCATGTGGTAAGAAGGGCCATATAAAAAAGGAATGTTATTCACGTGTTGCATTAGTGGGAGAAGTCCCAAAGACAACAAAAGAAGGTTTTGTGTTGAGAGTAAAAATACACGGAGTTCAGGCTAAGGCACTTCTAGATTCAGGAGCGGACCAATCCATGATGTCCAAACAGCTGTGGTCTATGATCCAAGACCAAGGATGGTCCGTCCCTGAATGTCCAGAAGCGCAGGTCAAAATTAAATGTGTTCATGGATCAGCTACAAGCTACCCCGTGTACAAGCTGTGGGTTAAGGCATGGGGAATGAGAAAACAAATGTTGGTAGCCGTGGTCCCAAGATTACCACAAGAGCTGGTATTGGGTCGCGACTGGCCGCAATTTAAAAAGACTCTGAGAGAGGGTTTATCTCCTCAGACAGTCATGAATTCCACCTGCAGTAGGCATGAGCACACGGGTAGTCCTGAGCCTACTGATCGCCTTAGCACCCAGCGAAGCAGCCTAGCGGCAACCACTAACTCCATGGTCCCTAGTCCGCTCTGGGGAAAGCCAAAGAGAGGCCTGATAAAGGAAACACCGGAGGCGCCTAAGAAATTCGTGTTGAAGTTCTGTAAAACTTCGGAAAAGGCCCGTAGTCCCCAAAGAGCATCAACACAAGCAGCAGGCTACGATCTCCATAGTGTGGAAGATCAGGTCATCCCGAAGCAGGGACGAAAGCTAATCAGCACCGGAATACAAGTGGAAATCCCTCCAGGATGTTATGGAAGGATAGCACCCCGGTCAGGATTGGCTGCCAAACACAGTTTGGATGTAGCCGCAGGGGTCATCGACCCTGATTATAGGGGAATAGTAAAAGTTCTCCTGTGCAATTTTTCTAAAGAAGATTTCGTGGTTCAGGTTGGGGACAGAATAGCGCAATTGATTTGCGAGCGAGTCGGGTTCCCCAGCTTGGAAGAGGTCACCATGCTCACTCCCACTAGTCGAGGTGCAGATGACTTTGGCTCTACGGGGAAGGCAGAGCTAGAAGGACTCATGGCCATAGGGAGTGATTTTCCTGAAGAAGACCTGGGCCCCCATGTGGAAGACCACAAGGAGGACTCCGTGCCGAAAAGCGGGGAGGAACTCCCATTGAGCCAACAGAACGGCCAGCCCCGAGGAGTTGGAAGAGGAAGAAAACTCGGGCGACAGTGGAAGTGGCGGTGGCGATTAGAACGAACCTCGCGGGTGGCGAGTGAGAACTTGGAGGAGAGTCAGATAAAACAGAAGAGATACTATGATCAACGAACAAAGCCTAGGCAATTAAAAGCAGGAGACAAAGTAATGGTCCTAGTATCGGGAGCTACCCCCAAATTCGAGGCCCGGTGGAGAGGACCTCATGTGGTAGTTCAACCTAAGGGACCCACCTCTTACGAGGTACAAGATACCACAGGACGCACGCAAATCTATCATATCAACGCTCTTCGATCGTGGCGCGACCGATCAGGGTTGCTAGCCGCAGTAGCCAACACTTATCACCCAGGAGAAAAACTAGTCAATAACAGGCGGAAGATATACGGTGACAGCAAGCTACAGTACAATACTGCTGCTCAGCTACGAATTCCGTGCTGTGTGAAGGGGGCTTCACCAGCCCGTCATATTTTAAGAGGGGGGATATGTGGTACCGCAGAGCCTATTCATGAAGGAAAAAGGGTTTTAAATCCTGAAAAAAGATTTTATCATCAGCTGCAATGTTATGAGGAGCCCAATAGAGGGAGCAGGAGTGACCTTCCAAGGCCCAGAGAACTGCACCTCAGAGCTTAAGAGGTAATGCAACCTAACAGCCAATGGAGAAAAGGGGGAGTTCCCCTGAAGAAAGGCTGGGAACTTGAAAAGGAGGAACTAGGACAAGTTAGAGAGAGACCAGGGAGAGAGAGACCAAGGAGAGGCATACCAAGGAAGGCCTACCAAAAGGAGGCATATCAAGAAGAGGCTTATCAAGGAAAAGCAGACCACGGAGAGGCACACCACAGAGAGCTTCTGGAAAGGAACCAAGAAGGAGAGCACCATAAGGAGTGTCCAGAGCACCAGAGAGGAAGGAGTTCCTGGCAGGAGGGCATAGTGAATCCGAGGCCACAGAGTTCCAGGAGTCCTTGGTTAAGAGGTACTGGAAAGAAAGGCACAAGGGGAGAAATAAACCCCAGAGTTTGGTGTGAAGAACCGGCAGCAGTAAATGCAAGACACAGTGAGCATTATCTGAGCAAGGATGAAGTCTTTGCTGCAAATGGTAATATTCCTTATTCAAATGGTAAAAGGTGTGAATGTGAGAGAGTGGTGACTCTGCATGAAGGCCAGCTGGAGTGTGAAAAGCCTACTGCTCAAGACAGGCTGAACTACAGCAGGACCAGGCCGTGGGGCTCAACTAAACAAGGTAAAATACCTTTTTATTCTGATAAGCAATATAAGTTAAGAAGAAAGGAAACACAAGATACTGGAGTATATCCTCCCTATCAAACTGTTTGTGAAACAGGGCACAAGCCCTTGGTAAAAAGACTGTATAACATAAGGCAGCCTGCAAGGGGAAGTAACTGCCATAACAAACACTCACATGGGCGCGGCCCTGACTTGAATGCTGAACATTGGAAGCTAGTAAATGTGTTATATGAGAAACCTCAGTACACTCCTCAAGAGTTTACTGACACTGATTCACAGCTGTCTGATACTCAGCCCATGCAGGTGGAATTCAACGAAGACCCACCTGAAACCCCGATGGACTGTAGCTACTGTCAGGCAGGTAGCCTAAGGTCTGTGCATGAAACATAAAATAGTGAACAGTAGCGAATGCCTGTAAAGTTTGTTTATGCCAAGTACTGTGAAGCAACAGTTAAACAAAGCAAGTGTGAATATATTTTCTTTTTGTTGCCTGAAGCAAGGTTTCTTTCAGTTTGTTGAAGTAGTCTCCCATAACTTGAACCATTGTGCTTAAAGGGAAATAAAGCCTTATTTTCCCTACATTCTGGCTATTGTGTTCTCTTGAACTTTGGCCCCCGGTAGGTCCTGGGAACATTACCAAGACCTCTTACAGAAGGACCAAATTCAAAATATATAAAAAAAACTCTCATGTCCATCTGACCTGCCCATACCAACCTTGGCCTCTGGGGCGGCAGCATGACAGTACTTTGGTAAGAATTGTATCCCAGTTATTTGTTCCTGTTAAGAGTGCGACGAGTGCCATCACCGGGGGAGCGAGCGATGCCTATAATGGCTAGTGGTAGGGTTCGAGTGGTATCCCTTAATGTACAGGGAATCAACAATCCAATTAAAAGGAAGAAAATTTTGAACTATTGTAGGCAACAACGAGCGGATGTAATATACTTACAAGAGTCCCACTTGACCCTGGCTGAATCCCATAAAGTGCATGGAGAGGGCTATCAAACTATACTGGCGGCACCTGCATATAGGAAAAAAGGGGGTGTAGCCATATTGATTAGGAAGGCGTTGCAGCCTGTGATTGAAGAAACGGCTATAGACCCGAATGGGCGATGGGCCAGGGCGAAAGTCCAGATAGCCGCAACAACATACACTCTCATGACCGTCTATGGCCCAACGCAGGATGATCCCTGTTTCTTTGAAATGGTGGCAAAAGAACTTCTGCAAGCCGGAACAACTAATATAATTTTAGGAGGAGACTTTAACCTCCTGCAGGATCCCTTACTAGATCGTACACCTTACAAACAGCAGCATAAGCCGCGAGCTTGGGGAATTATCAAGAGCATGAGGGAGGAATTAGGGTTGGTGGACCCGTGGAGGCTCCTTTATCCGGAAGATAGAATATACACCTACTACTCCATCCCCCATCATACACAAACGCGCATTGATTTTTTCCTGATCTCCAAAGCATTAATGCCGGTAATTAGTGCGGCTGAGATACTCCCCAAAGTAATTTCTGATCACGCAGCAATAGGACTGGATCTCAAACTCGGGCAGAGCAAGAGTTCGCAGCTACGATGGTACTTGGACCGGTCGTGGCTTCAGAAGAAGGAGATTGTTGAGGCTGTCCGTCAAGATATTAAGGAGTACTTTTCGCATAATCAATTGGCTGACACTCCGACATGGGCCTGGTGGGAAGCTTTCAAAGCAACCATACGAGGCCGTTTCACGGCGTATAGTACCCGCGACAGAAAAATAGCGATGCAACAAAAGAAGGATCTCGAGAATGAGATACTGGTGGGTGAACGGATCCTAACCAAACGCTCGTATCCACTCATACTACTGAGGCTTCGGCGACTGCGAGGTCAGTACAATTCAATCCTTAATGAGGAAGCAGTCAGGCAGATAAGAACCCAACAAGGTGTGTATTACCATGAGAACAATCGAGCGAGTGCTTTGTTGGCACGCTCATTGCGAGCAAAGAAAGCTCAAGCTCGTATAGCCGATTTGAAAGACAGTACAGGGAAATTGTGCACGGGAGATGAAGACATACTGCAACAAGGTGAAGCATTTTATTCCCAATTATATCAATCAGAGGGTAACTTCAATGAAGAAGCATTTGTCAAGTTTATGGCTGACATTGAGCACCCGACACTCACTGAAACTCAAAGAGGGGAGTTAGCCGGAGATATTACTTGCAAAGAAGTTCAACTTGCAATGCGGCAGTTATCTAAGGGGAAATCAAGTGGGCCGGATGGTCTGCCTGTCGAATTCTACACGACCTTTTCACAGGAACTGGTACCGGAGCTATACCAATACTTCACTGAGCTAAAGAAGGAATGCCCCAATGTGGGATCTTTAGCGGCTGCTACTATCGTAATTCACCCCAAACCTGAGAAAGATGACCAGCTAATAGGAAACTATAGGCCAATTTCGCTGCTTAATGCAGACTACAAGATCTACGCCAAGATATTGACTAATCGGCTTCGAAAAACAATGGCTACACTGGTCAGACCTGATCAGTGTGGATTCATGCTCGGGCGGTCGACGACAGATAACGGACGTTTGTTGGCACATCTTCTTCTCCAAGTGCAGCGCCAGACTAAACCGATAATAGGGCTTGCATTGGATGCCGAGAAGGCGTTCGACAGAGTGGAACTCCCCTATCTTTTTAAGGTTATGGAGTGGTATGGTATGCCTCGAGAATTTCTCGCCAATGTAAAGCTGCTGTATGCGAGACCAACGGCGCGAGTGGCGGCGAATGGTGGACTCTCTGCGGCATTTGAGCTCACGAGAGGAACGAGGCAAGGCTGTCCACTGTCACCACTGCTATTCAACTTGGCTCTTGAGCCCTTGATAACGAAGATAAGGCAACGGGCAAACATAGAAGGCGTAAAAATAGCAGAGCAACAAGTTAAGCTATCAGCATACGCTGATGATCTCTTCTTATTTCTAACTCCGAAGTCGTTGCCAGCCGCTCTGGAGGCCATCTCAGAATACTCAGGAGTCTCGGGATACAAGTTGAACCTAGCTAAAACCACCCTAATAACATTGAGTGGACAGATACCGCCTTCATTCTCCCAGGCTTACCCTTTTCAAATAGAAACGACTTCCTTTAAGTACCTTGGAGTAACGTATGGGGTCACCTTGCAGAGCACGTTACAACACAGTATGGTGCAATGTGAAACAATTGTCAGAGATTACATAAGTAAATGGTCGCCACTAAACCTGACCTGGTGGGGCAGACTTGAAACCATCAAAATGGTCATAGTGCCCAAAGTCAACTATATACTTTCCATGATCCCATTGTTGTTTGAAAAGAGCTATTATAAGAAACTTGAAAAGCTTTTGATAGCGTTCCTCTGGCGCAATAAGACGCCGCGGGTAGCAGCATGGAAGCTCAAGTCTCCCACTAAGCGCGGGGGAGTACATTTCCCGGATTTTTACTGGTACCACATGGGAGCCCTGTTGAAACAGGGCGCGCTGTGGAGCGAGCTAGAGGTGGAGGCTGAGGACCCTATATGGCTACAGGTTGAAGCGGCCCTGAGTACCAACATGCCTTTGTGGCTGCGATTAGGAACGGAATACACTGGGTCTAGTACGGGCAATGAAATTATGAAAGATACGCAACTGGCATATCAAGTGTTGGAGAACAGTATGCAAGATAGACAGGAGTACTCCGAGAGTACTTTGCTGTGGTGTAATGCTAAATTCCGGATCGATGGTGCTTGTTTCCTATGGACCCCCTGGCTGAAGAGGGGCATATATCACTTGGGACAATTGCTGCATAATAAAGTCTTCAAATCCTTTCAGGAGCTCCAGCGTGAATATGGACTGCCCCAAACCTGCCTATATCAATGGTTTCAGCTTAGACATTGCCTAAGTAGGGCGGGAGTGGTGGCGGCTACGACTGGTGCTGCACCCTTCTACTATCGGAAAATTCAGGAGATCAAAAGCGGAGGCAAACTTCTCTCGCAGTTTGTTACGCTACTCAGGGAAGGCGAGCGAAGGAGATGTACAAAGCTTCAATCATGTTGGGAGGCTGAGGCCGGAGCACTTACTGATCCAGAGCTATGGGACACGTTATGGCAAAAACAGATAAGAATTACGAGAGCAGCTTCCCTTACGCAGACCCTCTACTTCTTAGCCCATCGAGCCTACTTGACACCTGTTCGTATAGGCAAGTGGTCCATGGCTTCGGAAGCGGTTTGCTGGTCCTGCAAAACTGAACGGGGCACGCTGGCCCACATGCTGTACTACTGCCCAATACTGCAACGGTATTGGCGACACATCTGGAACAAAATCACTCGATTACTGGATATCAAGGAACCTCTAACATATCGGATTGTAGTCTACAAATCATTGGCAGGTATCCCTGACTTAAAAAAGCGGGATTATGCTGGATTTGACCTGCTAATGGGTTTGGCACTTAAAGCTATAATGTGTCATTGGAAGAATTTTGGGGAACTTACTGAGGCTTTCTGGTGGAGCCTAGTTCGTTACCATTATTTTTGTGAAAGAGCGTATGCAAACCAAAATCCAGGCTTCAAGTTTAGACCACAAAAATGGGACGCCCTCGACCAACTGCTGAATCCTTAAGTTTGGATCGTTCGGGCCTGGATGGGGATGGCACTCGTCACAAGGGGATATTTACAATGTATTAAGATAGGGATTAAGCTTGCTAATAAGGACTTAGATGGTTAGGACATATTATTGTTAGAATACCTGCAAGAATACTACACTGTAGTTATGTATTGTTTAATTGTTTAGTTTGTAGTGGTTTGTTGTGTGTAAAACAATAAATACAATTTCAAAAAAAAAAAAAAAAAACAACAAGGCGCACATCATCCTGATTGCGCCCCACTGGCCAAGACAGATGTGGTTCCCCCTGCTACTGCAGCTTTCACAGGAACCCCCCATCCGGCTCCCGATGAGACCAGACCTGCTCACACAGAACGACGGCACAACCTGGCACCCCAATCTCCAGACCCTTGCATTGACGGCCTGGAGACTGAGAGGGTAAACTTCCAAGAACACCATCTACCGGCGGAGGTACAGCGCATCGTACTGGCTTCCAGGAGACCGTCCACGAGAAAGTCATACAGTCTCAAGTGGAAACGTTTCAGTATCTGGTGCGCAGGCCGAGGAATCCCGCCAGACTCCTGCCCTGTTCCGGTTGTGCTTCAGTATCTCTCCTCGCTCTTCAGTCTGGGCTTGAAGCCCCAGTCAATTAAGGTGCACCTCGCAGCCATCGCGTCCCTGCACCAGCTGCGAAACAACTCGCCCACGGGCTCCATAGCCACTCTTCCCATTGTGACCCGCTTCATGAGAGGTCTCAGGAACCTGCAGCCCCCGGTCCAAAGACCTGTTCCCTCGTGGGACCTCAACACCATCCTCCAGCAGCTGACGCGGGAGCCCTTCGAGCCTCTGCCCTCAGCGGAATCAAAATTCCTGTCCTGGAAGACGCTTTTCCTCATCGCCATCACTTCCGCAAGGAGGGTGAGTGAGCTACAAGCTTTGATGGCTCACCCCCCATACACCAAGATTCACCACAACAGGGCGTCTCTCCGGACACACCCAAAGTTTGTTCCAAAGGTCTCCTCCGTCTTCCACGTCAACCAATCAGTGGAACTACCGTCTTTCTTCCCTGCCCCTCATGGGTCACCAGAAGAGCAACGACTCCACTCACTGGACTGCGTCCGAGCACTGCGCATCTACATTGACAGGATGGCCTCAGTCCGGCAAGGGACCCAGCTCTTTGTGTCCTTCGACCCCAACAAACCGGGACGCCCGGTCACCAAGCGCACACTCTCCCACTGGATATCTGACTGTGTCTCCTACTGCCTCCAGAAGGCAGGCGCTCATCCAACAAACAAGGCGAGTGCACACCAACTCCGCGCATTGGCCACCTCTCTCGCAAGCGCACACGAGGTTCCAGTAAGCGAGATCTGTAAAGCCGCCACCTGGTCCTCGCACCTCACTTTCCAAAAACACTATTGCCTTGACCTCCAGGCAGAAGCCGACAGCTCTTTCGGCCGAGCGATTCTGTCTACAGCGGCAGATTCCACCTTTCCCGACGTGACAGGAGCAACCGACCAAGTCGCAGCCTGTGGGGAGTAACTCCTGTACCTCCTAAACGCCACGGGCCAAGGTGGCCCACCTGGTGGGACCCTCACGATGTTTGTTACTTGCACTATGTGGTTGTTATGACACTGTGGTTGTTATTTGCACAATGTTATTGCACTGTTGCACTATATTATTGCACTGATTGTTCCGTTGCACTGTTGATTGATTGCACTATGTTCTACTTCACTGCGTGTGCCAGCCGGCCATGCACTTATGTTATTGCTTAGTTGCACAATAAACGTCTGTTCTGCACAATAAACGTTTGTTACTATACTGTCTCAGGCCTCCCTCAGCCTCAGCGCGTAACAAGTAGCTGGGGAGACACCAGGTGTGGCTGACACATCCTGCTTGTCCTAGGAGAAAACAGAGTTGCTTACCTGTAACGGAGTTCTCCGTGGACAGCAGGATAGGTCAGCCACACGATCCCACCCTCCTCCCCTCTGAGGGTGGCCTGCGGTCCGCGCCCCAGCCTCTGGCCGAAGCTAATGACTCACTGGTCGGGCTGGGGGTGGACCGGGGAGGTGGGGTCACCTCACACATGCTCAGAAGCTTCTGAGCTACAGAGCACTTCCGTCACGGCGCCGTCGGATGACGTCACCAGGTGTGGCTGACCTATCCTGCTGTCCACGGAGAACTCCGTTACAGGTAAGTAACTCTGTTTTTCATGATTTATAGTAGCTAAGATGGTTGAGATAAGATTAATGGATTTGGCCAAGGAACAAGCAATACGGCTTACTTCCATAGCATTGTGTAATGCTAATGCTGCAGCGAAGTGTAATCAATGAATAAATCCAGGAATCAATTGACAGGGTCCAAGCCAGTTTATTGTGCACAAGGCCCAGTCAGTAAAAGCTTCAAAAGGAACTGAGCAAAGTTTTTACAGAGACATACTCATTTATACCTCTTCTTCAGTTTGATAAATGAGAACTTTCTATTGGTTCCAGCTTGATACATGCAAACTTTCTATTGGTTCCAACGCCCCCTGCACCTGTCCTATCAGAGATCCCTCCTGGGCCTAGCACCCAGCTCCCTCCCTTAGGACTATTCTAACAATGGTGCAGTTTCTTGGTTTGATACTTCTCTACTGCAAGGTCGTTTCTAGCTCCAGGAATGCATGTATTGAAACATTTCTATCTTTCGCCCACAAGAAAATAATGAAAGACTTATGAATTCATGTAAAACTTCTTATTAAAGCAGTTTAAAACAGTTTTCTCATTTTTCACAGATTTTTGGTTCTTTTCTAGCTATAGTGGGGGTTGGAATCCAGGCCTAACTTACAGGCCTTTCATATTTGCAGACTATTCTAGGCCATAGCCTGCCACATTCCCCCCTTTGATTATTCTCACCCGCTAGTGAGAAAGGGTGAGAATTAAATCATTCATTAAACTTGCGTAGTCGCCTCATCTTGGGGTATCGGGGAATATTGCCACATAGCTAATATTTTCGTAGCTGCCTTCCGCTCTACAGTACTATCAATTACTGAGGTTACCATGCGTAAGCAAAGAGGTAGGAGACATGGGAGCAATAAGCACATAGCTAGTATGAATATCACAATAAGCGCATGGGTCTTTAGACCACTTAACCATGAAAATGCTGAACCAAACCACCCATCCAGCTTTAAACTATGCCAGGTCTGAACAGGCAAAAATGTTTGCTTTCTCATCTGAATAGCTATATCTTCAACAACATTCCCATTATTTCCAATCTGCAAACAACAATTGCTTAAATTCAATTTTCCACATACCCCACCTTCAGCTGCTAACAAATAATCTAGAGCTAGACAATTCTGGAGTGGAGGAGTGGCCTAGTGGTTGGGGCAAGGTACTTCAGGACAGAAGGTCGGGGGTTCAAATCCCACTAGAGGACAGCAACCTTGGGCCGGAAGGACTGGGGTTTCTAGTCCCACAGGTGCTCCTTGTGGTCTTGGGCAAGCCACTTAACCCTCCATAGCCCATGTTCCCTGTAAAATAGTTATCTCCAAGTTATAATGCCCTGTTCAATGTAATTTCAGTTTGTTCAATGTAAACCACCTTGATACCTTGAAAGGTGGTATATAAGAAATGTAAAATAAATAAATAGCTGTATGCATTTATGTACTTTGCTTAGCCAAGAGGGTTAGTGCTTTACTAGTTTCATTGGTTATTATTTCAACAACAGCTTGTAAGCGTATTATATGATTTATCATATAAACAGGGGTATGATATCCCCATGTCCCATCTTGCTCCCAAGTAGCAGGTCTGTAGTATGAAATAATTCTCTCAGGTGGCCACTCCTCCTCTCCCCATTTGTCCCATTGGCCTATCTGCAAGACCTCTCGTTTCTGTCGACTTCTGTACACAGGATATCCCAGTTGTTCTCCATGGGATGTAGGTAAGAGGAAAAAGGAAGGTCGTATGGTTCCCAATGCACATGCTCCTCCCCAATGGTGAGGAAGCCTAGCATATGCTCGGGTTCCGCAAATCCAGTACAGTCCAGGTGGTGCTTGCCAGGCATTATAAGCTGCTAAATTAGTCCAGATGCTGGCAAGTTTGGGGAAACGGACTAGAGGATTGGAGGGCTCTGAGGCGTTGACTCCGGACCACCAAGATGTCTTCTTAGTAGTACTGTTGTAGAACTTTTGATTGAGACAGACCAGCTGCCCAACCTCCATGTTAAACTGTGGTCCAGAGCGAGCAAAACACAAATTACCAACATTGGGGTGGGCCAGTACCCACTCACTAGAAGTATTATGTATATCAGTCTGGTTATAAGGAATAGAACAGTTCAATTCTTGTGCCTCCCAAGGCCATTGGTCTCCCATCTTAGTTCCTCCACAGAAAAGACAGTCTGAAATGTGGAGACTAGATGCTACTGCTCCCGCAAGTTCAAGGAACAAGTTCTGGGAAGCAGAAGGAACCTCAAACACTGCTTTCATGGCCTCATAAAAAGAGTGATGTATTCGATAGGGTGAGGATATATGAGCCTTAGTATTCAACTGTATGTGTAGGATTGTTCCAGGATCTATGCCTCCTCCTGCTATATGCAATCCAAATCTGTATCCTTGCTTCCACTAGCTAGGGTCGAGTATGAGGAGTTGCAGGGGATTGCAGGCACCTTTCTGGCATTTCTTAGGTTCAGGTAATCTGATTCTTGTCAGGCTGCCTTTATGACTCTCTCCATCCCGTCCTACAGGTGCATTAGTCCAGGTAGCAAAATATACACAATCCCACTTTGGACAGAAGTAGGCATCTTTAGATGCTGTGCTGTAGACGGTGGTTGGAGAGTTCTTTCCTGTACACCGTCCCCATCCGCAGGCTCCTTCCGGACACATATATTTATCATCATAATAGTAATCTCGTTCCCATGACCCACACTTGTGGTAAGAATTTCTGTTTATTACATCACAGGCATCAAAGTTCAAGACAACATCTTTTGTGGGGTCTGGGAGTGGGCTCGTGGCATTTATGAGGGTTCCATCCTCATCATTCCAGCGTATTTCAAGCACATAATATGAGGGGTTCTGCCGGGGGTTATAACAAGTCTTACTTTTCCCCTTCGTACAGATATTTAATTCTGTGCCATTATAGATGCACCGGCTGACTATACCAGTGCAAGTATAGTAAGAATGGTAAAGTAAAGTCTGAGTGACCTTCTGTCCCGTTCGGGTAGTAGTTATGCAAGCTGCACAAGGGGGTAAGGCAAAAGTCTTTTCCAGGAACCCCAGGACCACCACTCCCACAAGGCAATAGTGGAAGAACATTGTGATTACAGTCTTTGGAGGTCAACTGGAAGGTTGGGTACGATTAACTTGTAGAGTCTTCTTCTTCTTCTTCTTCTGCTTCGATGGTCACCCTTCCGTGGCAGAAAGGGAACTGTAGATTCTGAAGATTTTCACAACGCCAGTTGTCTCCGCAATGTAAGTCGCAATGGAGTCTGTCAGACGGCTGCCTGGGTGAGAATGTTCACAGTCTTGGCAAGTGCATATATCAATATGATTTGCAAGGGATTGTGGGAAATGCAGTCCATTCACACCAGACACAGCTGCTCACAATAATTAGTTGTGCTTGAGTGTAAAGCCAATAAGATATTTATTTATGGGGTTATTTCTCCCAACACAGATATGCTTGGTAGCACATAAAACAGGATACTTGCTTTCAGTGTTAAACTTAGAAAAACAAAATCAGGAAAACAACAGATGAACTTGTCAGGCAATCAAAGCAAAAGAATAAAGACCTGGTTGGTAACAAACTGGTCTTTTCTGTAGGCTTTAGCTAATATTTTCTTAGCAGTGTTTCAAACAACAAGCAAAACCCACAAAGAAGGGAAAAACTGTTCTTTTCAGGTTAACTTCTTATATCTTCACACATAGATTCAGAAGTGATTCCCTCAGAGCTCACAAGCAATTAGGTAAGGCTCAAATGCTAGCAGTTATCCAGCTGAAACCCCTTAGCTGGCTTAATTTCTACTGCATGGCTCAAAATCCTAAGCAGGAGCTTTTCTGAGTAGATTAAAGAACAAGTTTGTATTTCTTTGTGATGGTCGTTGTACTTTGTAACAGTAAATTACCAAAGGAGTTTAGACAGAGAGCAATCCATATATTCACAGCCTGTATCTAAGACCGCTCCCCCTTCTTCAACAATCATGGGTTCAATATCATGGATTGGCACAGAGGAATTTCTCAATGGAGCACTCTCAGGAGAATACTTGTTTCCCTGCTGTCTTTCAAGGTTATAGCTAGGGCATAGATCAGTGTTCATACCTGAGCTTCCATTGCTGTTAGAGTTCCTCTCTAAATAACCTGGCCAGTATGTAGTCCAGTTCTGATGTCCAGCCTTCCAATCCAGATCCCTGGACACTGGATCTCTCTTCACATACCTTCTGGCACGGGTCCTAGGGTCCCTTCCAAGTGCAGCCGTCTCCCTCACAGGTACTGTCTGGAGATTCCTAGCTCTGCAGCACCACTCCTCTGGTTTTCTCCAGTCCAATGGTGTATGCTGGCCTTTTGAATGTCTCCCAGTATACGTACTGCTCTGGACTCCTTTAGACCTCCCAAATGCTTTTCTCTTCTTTCTTCCAAAGGGCTTCTTGCCCTCTCTGTCTGTCCGCTCTGGCTTCTGCTTCTGATGATCCTCCAGATGATGAAGACGTCCAAGCTGAGGATCTCCAAGCTGAATCTGAGGATGAGGATCTCCCAGATGAAACTGAGGATAATTCTCTGTAGAATAAACTCTACCTTTATTCTGCCTAGATGAGTGCTCCACCCTAGCACAGCGCAGCTGTGCTGAATCAGGCCCTGCCCTTTGAGATGAGTGCTTGGGGATTACCTCATAACCCTCCTGATTGAACACACGTTTCCCAACTTCAGCTCCTCTAATGGCTGTTGGAAACCTGGTGCATTCTGGGACTGGTAGTCTTTTATGGAAAAATTCTGTTTTCTTATTTCTACCAGAACTGACAGGTTGCTTGTTCAGAGTCACTTCACCTTTTCTATAGCTCCTTCCTGAGCTATGATAAGCTTCCTTATCACAAGTCTCAGGATCATTCACTGAAATCCATTGCCCAGGGTCAGGAGCGGCTGCCGGCTTCACTCGACTGTGGTGGATCCAGGGTTCAAATTCCGCAACTTTCACTGCTGTGGGGGTTGACAGGATGACAACATAGGGTCCCTTCCAATACGGCGCTAGTGGGGTCTTTCTCCACTCTTTAATCCACACGGATGCTCCTGGCTTGAAAGGATGCAGAGGCTCTGTTAGGTTGATGGGCAATCGATCTTGTACCCAGGTATGGAGACTCTGCAAAACAGAACCTAAAGCCAACAGTTCTTGTCTAGTTATTTCAGATCCTATTTGTCTCATATCTCCTTTAATTCCCTGTACAATGGGTGGAGGTCGCCCATACAAAATTTCAAAAGGGGAGACTCCTAGGGACTTGGTGGGAGCAGAACGTATCCTAAGAAGCGCTATAGGGAGAACCTGAAGCCACTTTAGGTGTGTTTCTTGACAAAGCTTGGACAATTGAGATTTCAGGGTTCTATTCATACGTTCTACTTTCCCTGAACTCTGGGGTCTGTAAGCAGTGTGCAACTTCCATTGTATCTGCAGAGCTCGAGCTAACTGTTGGGTCACTTGGGATACAAATGAGGGGCCATTATCTGATCCTATAGTCAATGGTATTCCAAATCGAGGAATAATCTCATGGAGCAGCACCCTAGTGACCTCTCGGGATTTCTCAGTTTGAGTGGGATATGCTTCTACCCACCCGGAAAATGTGCAAACTAGAACTAACAAGTAGTGATACCCGTTTGCATGGGGCATTTCAGCAAAGTCCACCTGCATATCACTCATTGGGGCCACCCCTACTGACTGAACTCTTGGGGGTGGAACGGGACCTTGCTTAGCATTATTCTTGGCACATGTCAAACATCACTGCGCTACTGAGGCGGTCAGGGGTCCTAGTAGTGAAATACAAAAATGGGGCCTCAGAGCTTTTTCCATAGCTGTTTTCCCATAATGTGTGGCCTGATGAAAAGCATGAACAAAAGCTGGCCCTAATGCTTCAGGGATGACTGTGGGACCGGGAGGTAAGCTACCTTCTGAAGGTGGCAGCACTATCCAACCTTTTTCTGTCAGGACCCCTCCCTCCTTTTCACAGAAATAGTCTAATTCTCTTGCAGTGTATCGGGGCGCCCAGGAACTAAGGGGCACAGGGAATAGGGCTGCTTGCATCGGGGTATCTTGGGTCCTAACTCGTCCTGTTGTGGCTGCTTTTCAGGCTGTGGCATCAGCAAACCCGTTTCCTCGAGTGACTTCTCCTGCTCCTGCCTGATGACCTCGGCAGTGCATGACTGCCACTTGTTTGGGGCCCATACAGCATCTAATAACATCAGTATCTCGGGCCCATTCCTGATGGACTTGCCCCCTGAGGTGATCAACCCTCGTTCTTTATACAAGGCTCCATGCGCGTGCAAAGTTGTGAAGGCATACTTAGAATCTGTGTACACATTTAAGCGGAGTCCTTCTCCTAATGTCAATGCTCTAGTGAGGGCTATCAGTTCAGCTTTCTGTGCTGAAGTTCCTGGGGCCAGTGCTGAGGACTCAACTACCAGATCAAGGGTCACCACTGGATATCCAGCACAACAATGTCCATTGATGACAAGACTGCTTCCATCTACAAAGAAAGTCCGTTCAGGGTCCTCTAGGGGGACATCAGTCAAATCAGGGCGGCTTGAAAATACAGTGTCCATGGTTTCTAAACAGTCATGATCAGGGGGCCCAGGACCAATTGGGAACAACGTAGCAGGATTCAAGGCTTGACTGACCTTTAACTGTATCTGGAGGTTTTCACACAGCATGCTCTGATATTTCAACATTCGTGAATTTGTTAGCCAGAAGTTTCCTTTGTGTTCCATGAGAGTCAGGACTGAGTGTGGCACAGTAACTTGGAGACTCTGTCCCAGAGTGAGCTTATCTGCTTCGCCCACCAGGAGGGCTGTTGCTGCAACAGCTCTCAAACAAGGGGGCCAGCCTTTTGCAACTACATCCAATTGTTTTGACAAGTAGGCAACTGGCCGTTGCCAAGATCCAAGAGATTGAGTCAGTACCCCCAACGCATTTCCTTGTGACTCATGGACGTAGAGATGGAAGGGCTACTGGACATTTGGAAGACCTAGAGCTGGTGATTTTTAGTGTGTACACTTGTATCCCGCTACTTCCAGCGATCAGCAGCAGTTTGCTATACATAACAGTATGGTTGTACAGGCCATGGATTAAAACATACATAATGATTCAGTGGAAAAGTACAGGACACAACACTCAGATTACAGGTTTACACTTGATTGCAAGACAGTGATTTCACATGTATATACATATTTACAGGTTGTCGTCTCTATAGGTGTCTGAAGCGTAGTGCTCTTTCCTTGTGCATGGTGTTTCACTAGGGTTGGAGCATAGAAGTTAGGTAGGATTGAAGTGTGTTTGGAAAAGATGCGTCTTTAGCTTTTTTCTGAAGTCCAACAAGTCACTGTTCGCTCTCAGTTCGCATGGTAGTTGGTTCCATAGCAGTGGGGCTATAAATGAGAATGCTCGGTTGCTGGTATTTGCAGTGACAGATCTCAGGCTACCCGGGACAATGAGGGTATTGAGGTGTGTGGTTCTTCTGCTTCTATTATTTGGCTGAGATGTGATAAGGGTGTTAAGATACGAGGGTGCTATATTATGAATAAGCTTAAATGCGGTGATTAAGATTTTATAATGTATGCGTGCAGAGATGGGTAGCCAATGCAGTTCCATTAGTACTGGTGTGATATGCTCCTTTAGGCCTTTCCCCATGATTACTCTAGCTGCTACATTCTGCGCCATTTGAAGGATGTTGAGGGCTTTTTTAGGTAACCCTTGCAGTTAGTTGCAGTAGACCAGGTGCGGAATGAGGGCTTGAGCAACGGTCCTAAAGTCAGAGTGCTCTATGATACTACGTAGTGGTTGCAAGACTTTTAGTTTGTGGAAGATGGCTCGATTTGTAATTCGGAGATGCTTTTCCATCTTTAGGTTGCAATCCAGTGTCACGCCTAGGTATTTTATTTCGTTCTTTGTGGCGTAGACGTTATTGTTCATGGTGACTGTAGGTGGTGGGTTGAAGCCAGGTTTTCTGGAGATGCACATCACTTCCGTTTTTTTGTGATTTATGGCCATGTTATTCTGTTGCAGCCAGATTTGGAGCTCACTGAGGCATTTTTCCAGTTGACTGATATTCGGGTTGTCGACGTCAAGCTGAGTGTAGAGCATGAGGTCATCAGCATAGATGTGATAACTGATCTTGTGGTCCAGGAATGTTTTACAAACTGGTCGTAGATAAAGGTTGAAGAGGAGGGAAGACAGGGCTGAGCCTTGAGGTATGCCTTGGGTTTGAGGGAATGCTGCGGCCTCTTCATTGTTGAAGTGGACTTGCTGCATTCTGTTGGCTATGTAGGAGGAGAACCATTTCAGAGGGGTACCTGTAATGCCTATGGAAGCGAGTCTGTTTAGGAGTGTGGGGTGATGTACGGTATCAAAGGCGGCTGATATGTCTATGAAGATGAGCATGTACATTTTGCTTCTGTTTTCCAGACCTTTGAGTAGTTTGTCTAGTAGGGCTAGGAGGAGGGTCTCCACACCATGATGTTGTCGGAAACCATATTGGTGGATGTCAAAGGCGTTGTTGTCATCAATGTGGTATTGCAGTTGTATTTGTACTGCCTTTTCAATGATCTTGGCCAGGAAGGATATGCTTGATACTGGGCGGTAGGATGTTGGGTCTTTCTTGTTGAGAGTCTTGTTTTTTAGGATGGGTCATATGATGGATTTTTTGAGGTGAGTTGGCATTAGTCCCTGCCAAAGTGACTGGTTCACTATGTGGGTGATGTATTGAGCAATTTCCTGTTTTATGCCCTTGATCCATGCTGCTGGGCATGGGTCGAGTGGGGAGGTGGTGGTTTTCAAGCTGGAGATTATGTTCGTGATTTGCTTGTCATCTATGCTCCTGAAGGTGGACCATTCTTGGTAAAGAGCAGGTCTTTCCGGGGTGTTGGTTGTTTGGAGAATGGTGCTTATCGATAGATCCTGGGTGCATGGTTCAGGCGCTTGCTGGCTTCAGTCACGGGCTGGAGGGTTTCGCTTTTTGGCATAGTGGTCTGCCAACTGTTGGGCTGTCATTGCCCCGTTTGTAATTGGTTCTTGGGTAGTCTTCGTGAGAGATTTGACTAGTTCAAATAGCTCCCTGGGTCAGTTGAAGGCCTTGTTAAGCGTGTTGGAGTGATAGGTTTTCTTTGCACTGTTAATTTCATTTTTGTATGTTGCGAGCAGTTTGATGTATTCCATTCTATGCTCTTCGGTTTTGTGGCTTCTCCATTTCCTTTCTTGCTTCCTCAGTCCTTTCTTCAGTTTGCTCAGGGTGGGGGTGTACCATGGTTCTGTCCTGATTCTGGATGAATGTCTTTGGGATGTCCAGGTTGGTATTGCGATTTCTTCGATTCCTGAGATCCATTGGTTTACCAGTATCTCGAGGTCCTCCTGTTCTGGATTCATATGCGTGTTTATCGAAGTTATCAGAGTTTCCTTGTTGAATTTTTGGAACCTTCTCCGTGGGTTTGTAGGTGGGGTGTGTGAAGAGTGCTCCGGCATGGTGGGTAGAAGCAATGTGAATTCAATTTGGTGATGGTCCGACCATGGCACTGGGGTTATACGTATCTTGGGTTTTTGAGGCCTATGATGTTTGTTGGGTAAAAACACCATGTCCAGGGTGTTGCCTTTGGTATGAGTGGCATCACAGATTATTTGTTCGTATCCAAGTTGGTCCATGGCTTCATGGAAGATTTCTGCTTGAGCTGGGGTGACCGATGCTAGGTTTAGATCGCCTAGGATAATCTGGTGTTTTTTGCTTGCTGTGGTAGTGATGACTTCCAGGGCGGTTGCCAGGGTTTCATATGAGGATGTGGGGGGTCCGTAGATCAGGCAGATAGATATGGTTTTGTTTTCTATTCTGAGCATGTCGATTCCGCATCAGAGCATTTTTCAGAGACTGGAATGCTGCATCCTGTTCCGGTCCCCACTCTAGTGGAGACTTTTCCATTCCTTTGATAACCTGGTACAATGGTTTTGCTAGCTGCGCAAAATTGGGGATCCATATGCGACAGTATCCCGCGGCCCCCAGGAAGGCTCTTACTTGCCTCCTAGTGGTTGGATTAGAGATACTGCATACAGCTTCTTTGCATTCTGGTCCCAAGCATCGTATTCCGCTGGACAGCTGGAATCCTAGATATTTGACTTCAGTTTGGCATAGTTGTGCTTTGGCTCTTGAGACTTTGTATCCAGCCTCTTTTAAAAGGTATAAGAGTTCACTAGTAGCTTGTAGACATTCATTTTCTGAGTTGGTGGCTATGAGCAAGTCATCCACATACTGAAGAAGAACCCTTTGTCCTGGGTTCACTGGGTAACTTGAAAGATCTTGATTCAGGGCGGCACTAAAGAGAGTAGGTGAATTCTTGAATCCTTGGGGTAATCTGGTCCAGGTGAGTTGGCCCCGCCTTCCTGTTGTGGGGTCTTGCCATTCAAAAGCGAACAAAAGTTGACTGGTGGGGGCTAGGCGTACGCAGAAAAAGGCATCTTTCAGGTCCAGGATGGTGAAATGAGTAGCCTCAGCGGGGATCAGTCCCAAGAGAGTATAAGGATTTGGCACTACGGGGTGTATAGTTTCAACTGCGTCATTTACCTGCCTTAGATCTTGTACTGGGTGGTAATCCCCTGTCCCAGGTTTCTTAACTGGGAGAAGGGGAGTATTCCAAGGTGACTGGCACTCCTTGAGAAGTCCATACTTCAGCAGTTTCATTAAATGGCAATGGATACCTTCAATGGCTGGTTGGGGAAGAGGATACTGTTTCACATGCACTGGTTCTGCTCCTGGCTTGAGGGTGACAATGACAGGGGCTATGTTCTTCGCTAGGCCAGGTGGATTATCTTCTGCCCATACTTCAGGTGGGGCTATGAGGCTGGTAGGTATACAGGAACTGGTTGACTTGATTGGAGGTGCACTATAGAACTGCCACTCTTCTTCTCGGGGAACAGTTAGCACCATCAATCCAGCAGACTTTGGGTTCACAGTCATTTTCATTTCTCCCGCTTCAGCGAAGGTCAATCCAGCAGACTTTGGGTTCACAGTCATTTTCATTTCTCCCGCTTCAGCGAAGGATATCTGTGCCTGGAGCTTGGCAAGAATATCTCAGCCCAGAAGTGGAATAGGGCCCTCAGGCATATACAAGAACTGGTGCGTTATCGTTTGTCCCCCTAGTTCACACATACGGTTCTGCAGGAATGACTTCGTGGCCTTGTTCCCAGTGGCCCCAACAATGGTGACAGATCGAGAGGAAAGAGGAGCCACTGACTTAGCCACCACTGAATGTTCTGCTCCTGTATCTACCATGAAGTCCATATATTGGTCCCCTATCTTCAAACTGACCATAGGCTCCTCGGGACCCAGGGTAAACTTGGAGCCCGGTCTGGCCTAGTCTTCCATGTCATAGCCCGTTGCTACTGCCACTCCTTCAATGGCTTCTTCTCTCTCTTGCTGGAACTGTGCTCAGTTCATTCCTCCCCACCTTTGAAATTGACCTCCTGTTCTCCAGGGACTCCCTCCTCCCCTCATGGGGGCGGAGTCCAGATGCAGGCATTCACTTCTCCAATGTTCTTCTTCTTTGCAGTAGGCGCACTGATTTGCACCAAATTGAGGCCTACCACTTCCGCGGCCTCTTCCACGTTCTCTGGTCCTTTGATTAGGAAAACCTCCTCCACGTCGTTCAACTAAAGCGGCAGCAAGAAGATCTGCTTTGTTCTTCATCTTTCGTTCACTTTCTCTGTCACGTTCATTTTCACGATTCACAAATACTTTCTGAGCAACTTCCATTAACTGTGCTGTATTCATGCCCGCAAATCCATCCAGTTTCTGCAATTTTCGTTTTATGTCTCTCTGGGACTGGCTGACAAAGGCCACATTTATCATACATAGATTCTCCTGAGCGGCAGGATCATATGGGGTATATAGTCTATAGGCTTCGGCAGGGCCGGATTTACGTATACGCCATGTACGCCATGGCGTAGGGCCCACAACCGGCAGGGGCCCACAAAAAATAGAACCAGTTTTTTTTTTTTTTCAACTCGATTAAAAAAAAAACCTGGTGGCTGCCGCCGCGGGGCCCCCTCTGCTGCCGCGGGGGCCCCGTCTACAAGCTGGTCTGGTCTGGTCTGGTCGGGTCGGGTCGGGTCGGATCGGGTCTCGTCTCGTCTCCCTCCCTCCCTCCCGGCTGCGAGAGACGCGAAGATAGAGCGTCTCCTCGCGTCTGTGTTAAGCCCGCAGGGGCTGATGGGATTTCCCATCAGCCCCTGCGGGCTTAACACAGACGCGAGGAGACGCTCTCCCTTCGCGTCTCTCGCAGCCTGCAGCGAGGGAGGGAGAGAGACCCGACCGGACCGGACCCGACCAGCGTGTAGACGGGGCCCCCGCGGCAGCAGAGGGGGCCCCGCGGCGGCAGCCACCAGGTTTTTTTTTTTTTAATTAAATTTTACTTTAGGCCGGGGGGGGTAGGAGTCCTTCCCCCCCCCGGCCTAAAGGAAAATTTAATTTAAAATAAAAACCTGGTGGCTGCCGCCGCGGGGCCCCCTCTGCTGCCGCGGGGGCCCGGTCTCCCCGCTGGTCGGGTCCGGGCCCGTCGGGTCGGGGCGGGTCGGGTCCGGTCGGGTCTCTCTCCCTCCCGCCCTCGCGGCAGGCTGCGAGAGATGCGAAGATGCATCTCTCGCAGCCTGCAGCCTGCAGCGAGGGAGGGAGAGAGACCCCGACCGGACCCGACCCGACCGGACCCGACCAGCTTGTAGACGGGGCCCCCGCGGCAGCAGAGGGGGCCCCGCGGCGGCAGCCACCAGGTTTTTTTTTTAAATTAAATTTTACTTTAGGCCGGGGGGGGGGGGTAGGACTGGTAATGGGCTATGGGGGGGGGTAGGACTGGTAATGGGCTATGGGGGGGGGTAGGACTGGTAATGGACTATGGGGGGGGTAGGGCTGGTAATGGGCTATTGGGGGGCTGGGGCTGGAAATGGGCTGGGCTGGGGGGGGTTAAGGCTAGAGGTGGGCTGATGGGGTTAGGACTGGTAATGGACTGTGGGCTGTTGGGGGGGGGCTTATAACTGGCAATGGGCTTTGGGGGGGTTAAGACTGGTAATGGGCTGTGGGCTGATGGGGGATGTCTGGTAATGGGCTATGGGGGGGGCTAGGACTGGAAATGGGCTGGGGGGTTAAGACTGGAGGTGGGCTGATGGGGTTAGGACTGGTAATGGGCTGTTGGGGGGGGTTAGAACTGGTAATGGGCTTTTGGGGGGTTAAGACTGGTAATGGGCTGTGGGCTGATGGGGGTTGTCTGGTAATGGGCTATGGGGGGCTAGGACTGGAAATGGGCTGGGGGTTTAAAACTGGAGGTGGGATGATGGGGTTAGGACTGGTAATGGGCTGTGGGCTGATGGGGGGGGTAGGACTGGCAATGGGCTATGGGGGGCTGACTGGAAATGGGTTGATGGGGTTAGGACTGGAGGTGGGCTGATGGGGGGTTAGGACTGGTAATGGGTTATAGGGGGGGCTTAAACTGAAAATGGGGTGATGGGGGGTTAAGGACTGAAAATGGGGTGATGGGGGGTTAAGGACTGTAAGTGGGGTGATGGGGGGGCTAGGACTGGAAATGGGCTGATGGATGGCTAGGACTGGAAATGGGCTGATGCAGGGACTAGAAGGGAATGGATGCTGGGTGAGGCTGGAACTAGAAGGGAGCTGATGTTGGGGGAGGATTAGAATGGGATGGGGCTGGAAGAGTAAAATGGAGAAGGGAAAAATATTTTGTGTGGGAGGGATAAAAAATCTACAATTGGCCGGGTATTGGGAGAGTAAGTGGGGATTGAGGATGGAGGGGTAAAATTTGAGTGGATGAAATAGGAATGAGGAAAGAGCAAAAGGAGAAAGATTAGTATGTTAAAGCAGATGTAGAGAGAGAATGGAAAAAAATCTAGAAGAGAGAAGAAAGGACAAATGGACAGCAGACGATGGAGAGTTAGCAGAAGACACGAAGAAACCAGAAGAAAGTGGCTGGAGCAATTGCAGCTGAAAAAAATGCACAAAAGGTAGAAAAATATCTCTTTATTTTGAATTTATTAATTGGAATATGTCAGCTCTGGTAAATGTGCATCATTAACATCTGTGCTTTGTTTAGTACAAGAGCAAATTATTGTATTGTTTTATTTCTACAGTGTTGTACATTCCAAGTTTGGCTTTTGGGATTCCCAGTTTAATTATTGTCTTCCTATTTCTAAATTATGATTACTTGTTTGGTGATGGTCTATGTTCTGCATGTGTAACTGAGCTGAGGTGTTCTGTTTATATAATTCCTATTTGACATTGCCACTTGTTCTCTTTCCCCAGTAGGTCATGTATTGTTGTTCTCTGAAATGTATTGGTTTAATATTTGCAGTGTTGCCTTTTGATTGGTAGAGTATGGTGCTTTGTGAGTCCTGGTAGTGCTGTTAGGATACGGCGGGTTTACTATGGGCAGTGTTTGTAGTAGTTCCTAATGTGTCTGGCAGTTGGCACTGGATTATAGTAATGTAGAAATCTTTTAGTCTTTCTTTATCCATACACTCATTAAGAGGCACGTTTACTAAAAGTTAGTATATGGTAACATTATGCAAATATTTATGCAAATGAGGCCCCTTATGCAAATGAGGTCCACACCCCCCTTGGGCCGCCCCTGCTGGGGGCCCACAATTTTTGTTGGCGTAGGGCCTCACTCAAGGTAAATCCGGCCCTGGGCATCGGACAACCGCTCATAAAAGGCCGCTGGGCTCTCATCTGGACCCTGGATGACTTCAGATACCTTCCCGATATTCATGGCCCTCTGGCCTCCCTTCTTCAGGCCCTGCAGCAAGGCCTGGCGAAATCTCGTTAGGGCCGCTGCCCCCCTTTCATCATTTGGGTCCCACCCGGGATCTTCATTTGGGTAAGCTGCAGTGGCAGCTTGTGGGAGATTTATTCCTCCTCCTTCTACGGGGTTTTCATCTAACCAACGGAGAGCTGCTTGCCCAATTCGTCCTCGCTCCTCAGTAGTAAAGAGGGTGGACAGGAGCTGGTGACAATCGGCCCAGGTGGGCTGGTGGGTTTGCATAATACTAGACATTAATTCTGTTAATTCCTGGGGTTTTGCTGTATAGGATGCATAATGCGTTTTCAAGTTTAATAAATCAGTGGTGGAAAATGGTACGTAGACTAGGCTGGTTGGTCCTGGTGCCATCTGGCCCTGGTCATTTAAAATAGGTACACCAGGCACTTGGCATAATGCCATTAGGTGCCCTGCTTTCTCCTTCTTCTTCAGAGTTATACTTCTTAAATCATAAGGTTCCCGGGCACAAACTTCCTTGGCGGGTGACCCTGAACTGGCAGGAGAGCCTCCGCTCTCAGCATCGTCGGAGGACTCGCGTCCCCCCGACGTACTTGGGCCTGACTCGGGACTGTCACTCGGGGGAGGGAACTTCTTGGGCTGCTGCAGCGGCACTTGCTGGGGTTCCTCATCAGGCTCCGCTTCAGGCAGCGGTGCTGGGGGAACTAACCTATGTGGGTACTGGGGTAACCGGGCCAGGATTTCTGGGGACTCTGGGGCAGAATACACAGGCGGCTTCTCCTCAACCTTTCGGGTCCCCCTAGTGGTGGCTACTAATATTCTACATTGCTCCTCATAGCAGCGCTTCATCCATAAAGGCTGCCTTTCGCAAGCATCTAACCAGGAATCTATATAGGGGAACTGGTCAGGATGCACTTTTTGTACAAGCTGATGAACATGGGAAACCTTTTCTACATCAAAGGTGCCCCCGCAGGGCCATGAAACAGCTAATGCAGGCCACTCCCTATCACA
The DNA here is from genome assembly GCA_033557465.1 of Ichthyophis bannanicus. Lineage (NCBI taxonomy): Eukaryota > Metazoa > Chordata > Amphibia > Gymnophiona > Ichthyophiidae > Ichthyophis > Ichthyophis bannanicus. The sequence goes on from CM066034.1 coordinate 937,359,549, forward strand.
TAGCATTTTTAATCTAGACGGAGACATTTTTATACCGTAGTCTCCTGAAAATCCTTTACGGAAATTCTTGATCATACATTCCAACGGAGTTTGTGTGGACTCCGCCCCTCCCATAATTTATTCGTAACTGCGTACACGTAATGACGTACCAGACAACAAACAGTAAGGATAGGTAGTATGGCTGTAGGTAAGGGGTCCGTACAGCCCACAGAACACTGGGGGGGGGGGGGGGACAAACACCACTCGCTTCCTCCTTTTCGCGACCTGGGCGCGGTCGCCCGGCCAGGAACTGCGCTACTCAGGAGTCCACTTTCGCTCAGTCTGTATTTCAAGACCTCTCAATCACACAAGCAATCATATTTTCACAAAAATCATTTTTCAAGTGCCCAGGTTTTCTGACTGACTATTTCAAACAAGAAGGGTCGATAGCTTCGGCTTCCACTTTCTCTTATGCGGAGCGTACTAGGACCGCCCTTATGAGAGGTGATCAAGCTCTCTTGTCTCGCACATACCTATGTGAGATTTCTCAGTTAGTCTATACCAAATCAGTCTCGCGCACACTTATGCAAGACTCTTTTTCCCAGGCTGTACTTACTGACTATCAAATCACAAGAAATGTCTACTCACCGGATCCAGTTCCCGATACCACACCAGTTCTTGGATTGGATCCTGGACTCCCCTCGGGTTCCGAGGTGTTGGCCGGCCGGAGCCAGTGGCACGCCGAGGCAAGGCGGAACCCTCTCCGGCACAAAAGGGCCGGCGGCACCTGAGGTTTCCCCCGCGGTCGGACAGACACGGTTCCAACCGGGCCAAACCTCGAGGCGAATTGCGTGGATTACTCACTTGAATACCATTCACTACTCGCACTTCCCAGCCAACGCACCAAGAATATGCTGAAGTGAAGTGTAATCAATGAATAAATCCAGGAGTCAATTGACAGGGTCCAAGGCAGTTTATTGTGCACAAGGCCCAGTCAGTCAAAGCTTCAAAAGGAATTGAGCAAAGTTTTTACAGAGACATACTCATTTATACCTCTTCTTCAGTTTGATACATGAGAACTTTCTATTGATTCCAGCTTGATACATGCAAACTTTCTATTGGTTCCAATGCCCCCTGCACCTGTCCAATCAGAGATCCCTCCTGGGCCTAGCACCCAGCTCCCTCCCTTAGGACTGTTCTAACAATGGTGCAGTTTCTTGATTTGATACTTCTCTACTGCAAGGTCGTTTCTAGCTCCAGGAATGCATGTATTGAAACATTTTTATCTTTCGCCCACAAGAAAATAATGAAAGACTTATGAATTCATGTAAAACTTCTTATTAAGCAGTTTAAAACAGTTTTCTCATTTTTCACAGATTTTTGGTTCTTTTCTAGCTATAGTGGGGGTTGGAATCCAGGCCTAACTTACAGGCCTTTCATATTTGCAGACTATTCTAGGCCATAGCCTGCCACACTAATGCAGGTGCTACTACAATGGATTTTGTCAACCTCAGGGCTGTCTCATCACTATAAGGCTCTACATTGGAGTTACAGTTAAGGGGCATAGGCTTTGATCGAGGATAGCGTGAGTGGGAACTAACATTACTGGGGGTATGAGAGAAAATGGCAGTGGTAAGTCTACCGAAAGTACAAGGACCCCCAGTGGTGTTTATGGGAACATAAGTGTAAGCAGGGCCGGCCCGTCCATTGAGCAAGAATGTTTTTTGCACAGGGCCCTGCGCTTCAGGGGGCCCTGCACAAAAAACATTCTGCATCAGCCCAAGTAGATTAAAAAAACCAGCTGCTGCTGCTGCTGCCGTCATGGCAGTGGCAGAATCAAGCATCCTGCAGGGCCCCCTGCATGTCAGAACCTCCCTGCATCAGCTCCCGAGTCCCAAAGCACGGGCTTTCAGAGCCACAAAGGGAGATCTTCTCTGACGTCTCGCGGCTCTGTTAAGCCCACCGGGGCTGATGGGAAATCCCATGAGGCCCGGCGGGATTAACAGAGCCGCGAGAATGGGAAACTCTCGCGGCTATGAAAGCCCATGCTTTGGGACTCGGGAGCTGATGCAGGGAGGCTCTGCTGGGCAGGGGGGGCCCCGCAGGACAGTTGATTCTGGCACAGCAGCCGGTTTGTTTGTTTTTTAATCTAGGACTAGCAATAGGCTATGGGGGGGCTATGACTGGAAGTGGGCTGATGGGGGGTTAGGACTAGTAATGGGCTATGGGGGGGCTAGGACTGGAAATGGGCTGATGGGGGGGTAGGACTGGTAATGGGCTATGGGGTGCTAAGACTGGAAATGGGCTGATGGGGGGGTTTAGGACTGGTAATGGGCTATAGGGGGAGATAAGACTTGAAAGGGTCTGATGGGGTTAGGACTGGTAATGGGCTGATGTGGGGACTAAGACTGGAAATGGGCTGATGGGAGGGGTTAGGACGTAATGGGCTATGGGGGGGGGGCTAAGACTGGAAATGGGCTGATGGGGGGGTAGGACTAGTAATGGGCTATGGGGTGCTAAGACTGGAAATGGGCTGATGGGGGGTTAGGACTAGTAATAGGCTATTGGGGGGGCTAGGACTGGAAATGGGCTGATGGGGGTTTAGGACTATAATGAGCTGTGGGGGGCTAAGACTGGAAGTGGGCTGATGGGGGGTTAGGACTGGTAATGGGCTATGGGGGGGCTAAGACTGAAAATGGGGTGATGGGGGTTTAGGACTGGAAGTGGGCTGATGGGGGGCTTAGAACTGGTAATGGGCTATGGGGGGGGCTAGGACTGGTAATGGGCTGGGGGGTTGCTAGGACTGGAAATGGGCTGAGTGGAAGGAGGGCTTGAACTGCAAATAGCTGATGGGGCCGGGGACAGGGGCTTGGAATGGAAATGGGCTGAGTGGAAGGAGGGCTTGAACTGCAAATAGCTGATGGGGATGGGGGCTTGGAATAGAAATGGGCTGTGAGGGGAGGGGGCTAGGACTTAAAATGGGCTGAGTGGGGGGGGTTAGGACAGGAAATGGGCTGATGGAGGGGCTAGGATAGGACTGGAAATGGGCTGTTGGGGGGTGCTAAGATCGGAAATGGACTGTGGTGGGGGCTTGGATTGAAATGGACTCATGGAGTGGCTAGAACTGGAAGTAGGCTCATGGGGGGCTTGGATTTGAAATGGGCTGAGTGGAGGGGAGCTAGGATTTGACATGGGCTGATGGTGGGGCTAGGAAGGTACTAGAAATAGGCTGAGGGGGCAGGGATTAGAAATAAGCTAATGGAGTGACTCAGGTAGGACTGGAAATGGATAGGGGAGCTAGGACTGGAAATGGGCTGATGGTGGGGTTAGGATAGGATTGGAAATGGGCTTATGGGGGGCTAGGACTGGAAGTGGGCTTATGTGGGGCTAGGACTGGAAATGGGCTGATGCGGGGACTAGAAGGGAGCGGATTCTGGGTGGGGCTGGAACTAGAAGGGAGCTGATGTTGGGGGAGGATTAGAATGGGATGGAGCTGGGAAAGTGAAATGGAGAGGGAAAAATATTTTGTGTGGGAGGGAAGACAAATCTACAATTGGCCGGATATTGGGAGAGTAAGTGGGGATTGAGGATGGAGGGGTAAAATTTGAGTGGATAAAATAGGAATGAGGAAAGAGCAAAAGGAGAAAGATTAGTATGTTAAAGCAGATGTAGAGAAAGAATGGAAAAATCTAGAAAAAAGAAGAAAGGACAAATGGACAACAAACGATGGAGAGTTAGCAGAAGACACAAAGAAACCAGAAGAAAGTGGCTGGAGCAATTGCAACTGAAAAAAAATGCACAAAAGTTAGAAAAATATCTCTTTATTTTGAATTTATTAACTGGAATATGTCAGCACTGGGAAATGTGCATTATTAAAGTCTGCGCTTTGTTTAGTACAAGAGGAAATTAATTTATAGTTTTATTTCTACAGTGTTGTGTACATTCCAAGTTTGGCTTTTGGGGTTCCCAGTTTAATTATTGTCTTCCTGTTTCTAAATTGTGATTCCTTGTTTGGTGATGGTCTATGTTCTGCATGTGTAACTGAGCTGAGGTATTCTGTTTATGTAATTCCTATTTGACATTGCCACTTGTTCTCTTTCCCCAGTAGGTCATGTATTGTTATTCTCTGAAATGTATTGGTTTAATATTTGCAGTGTTTCCTTTTGATAGGTAGGGTATGGTGCTTTGTGGGTCCTGGTAGTGCTGTTAGGATACAGCGGGTTTGCTATGGGTTCTAAATGGGCAGCGTTTGTAGTAGTTCCTAATGTGCCTGGAGGTTGGCACTGGATTATCGTAATGTAGAAATCTTTTAGTCTTTCTTTATCCATACACTCATTAAGAAGCATGTTTACTAAAAGTTAGTGTATGGTAACATTATGCAAATATTTAGGCAAATGAGGTCCCTTATGCAAATGAGGCCCCACACCAAGTCTCCGCACATGGGCCCGCACCCTCCTTGGGCTGCCCCTGAGTGTAAGCAGTTTTACCACATAACAAAAACCAGCCTAAGGGATGATACATTTCTAAGCGAGCATAAGATACCTTCGTAATGAACTTACAAGGTAGTACAGTGTTAGACAAATTAAAAAACCCTATAGTTGCATTTACAAAGATAAAGCAATCTGTGGCTCTAAGCGTGGAGACAACCTGCAAGGAAAAAAGGATCTTGTTAAAATAAGCTGAGGAAAGGCGGGTAACCCTAATTAAGTAGAAAAAAGTAGAAAATGTTAGCTTTGGCAGTTTGCAGTTCAAATTATTCAGTATAAACCTCTGCATTTCACACAGATTAGTAGGCACAGCAATAAGGCATGTCGATAAGAAGGCTCCAGCCTGAAACGAGCTGCATACACAAAAGTCCGAAGCATTCAAAGCAGTCCGGGCAAGTAATACTGCTGTGTTTAGAGTTCCTGAGGCCAACAAGGGAAGGCCCCACACGAATGCCAGAACAAAAGTCAGCATAAGCAGGCGCATGTTGATCATGGAGCTGGTGTTCCACTACACCTTTGTCCTTATAAGCTCCCTCAGCAGTATCTGAAGATGACTCCTTATGCTTCAGCCGTGCGTAGACTAGCCAGCTTCCAGTGTGCGGCTAGCGCAGGGCCCTGTTGTCTGCAGATTCCCTGGTCCTTCGCAGTGTGAGGCGCAGAGGATCCTGGGAATGTTCATGCGCCGTCCACTTATCATCCAGGTCAGGAGCAGCTTTCTTGAGATAGGTATGGTGAATCCACATGGTAACTTCCGCAGCCTTAACTGCATTTGGTATGGCCAGGAGAACTGTATAAGGACCTCTCCAGGTAGGGCACAGTGGTTCACATTTCAATTCCTTAATCCACACACAATCTCCCGGCTGGTGGGTGTGAAGCGGCTCCAAGAAAGAGATAGGCAGTCGCTCTTGTATCCACCTGCTCAAAGACTGAAAAACAGATCCCAATGCCAGTAGGTGTTGTCTCGTAAGTTCATTACCTATCTGCTCTAAGTGGACAAAGGTGAGTCGGTTGATATTGTGTATCTGGACTTTCAGAAAGCCTTTGACAAGGTCCCTCATCAGAGACTTTTGGCAAAACTAAAGAGTCATGGGATAGGAGGCAGTGTACTATTGTGGATCAAGAACTGGTTAAAAGATAGAAAGCAGAGGGTTGGGCTAAATGGCCAATTTTCCCAATGGAGAAAGGTGAATAGTGGTGTACCCCAGGGATCTGTGCTGGGTCCGCTGCTTTTTGACATATTCATAAATGACCTGGAAAGTGGAATAACGAGTGAGGTTATCAAATTTGCAGATGACACAAAACTATTTAAAGTTGTTAAAACCCAAGAGTATTGTGGAAAATTGCAAGAGAATCTTGATAAATTAGAAGACTGGGCATCAAAATGGCAGATGAAATTTAATGTGGACAAGTGCAAAGTTATGCACCTAGGGAAGAACAACCAAACTATGGTTACACAATGCAAGGTTCCACATTAGGAACCACCACCCAGGAAAAAGATTTAGGCGTCATTGTGGATAACATGTTAAAACCCTCGGCCCAGTGTGCAGCGGCAGCCAAGAGAGAATGCTAGGTATCATAAGGAAAGGAATGGAAAATAAAACAAAAAATATTATAATGCCTCTATATCGTTTCATGGTGAGACCGCACCTTGAATATTGTGTGCAATTCTGGTCGCCGTATCTTAAAAAGGATATAGAGTTATTAGAAAAGGTTCAGAGAAGAGCCACCAAAATGGTAAAGGGGATGGAAGGATACTCCTATGAAGAAAGGCTAAAAAGGTTAGGGCTCTTTAACCTGGAAAAGAGACGGCTGAGGGGAGATATGATAGAAGTCTATAAATTAATGAACGGAGTGGAACGGGTAAACGTAGATCGATTGTTTACCTTATCAGAATATAGAAAGACTAGGGGACATGCAATGAAGCTACAGGGTAAACTATTTAAGACTAATAAAAGAAAATATTTTTTCATTCAATGTGTAATCAAACTCTGGAATTTGTTACCGGAGGATGTAGTAAAGGCTGTTAGTGTAGCTGGGTTTAAAAAGGTTTGGACAAATTCCTGGAGGAAAGATCCATAAACCATTATTAAGAAGGGACCCAGGATATCAATGCTTGACCCAGTACAAGCATTGCGGAACCTGTGTCTTTTGGGGAAACTGCTAGGTACGTATGACCTAGATTGGCCACTGTTGGAAACAGGCTACTGGGCTTGATGGACCTTGGTCTGACCCAGTATAGCATGTCTTATATTCTTATGTAAGTCTCCCTTAAGGCCCTGAACAATGGGTGGTGGTTGGCCATACAGTACTTCATAAGGGGAAATACCCAGGGTCCGAGTCGGAGAGGACCAGACACGAAAAAGGGCTATTGGTAAGGCCTGATCCCACTTAAGATGAGCTTCCTGACAGAGTTTGGACAACTGAAGCTTCAGGGGTTGGTTCGTTCTTTCCACTTTTCCCAGACTCTGTGGGCGGTAAACAGTATGATGTTTCCAGGTGATCTGCAGGGCCTTACTTTGGGACACCCAATAGCCAGACATCCAAGGTAGGTGCAGAAGTTCTGAAGTAGCGGCTATACATTCTTCCCGGGAAACAGCGGCGATGAGTAGATCATCCACATATTGTAGCAATACATGCTGAGTAGAGCATGACTGGAACTGACGCAGATCTTGACTAAGGGCATCCCCGAACAGCGTGGAGGAATTCTTGAACCCTTGGGGTAACCGTGTCCATGTCAATTGTCTCTTACTGCCAGTCACAGGGTCTTCCCATTCAAATGCAAACAGTGGCTGGCTAGGAGTGGCCAATCTCAAGCAGAAGAAGGCATCCTTTAAGTCCAAAACGGTAAAGCAGGTTGCTTGTGCAGGAATCAAACTCAGTAGATTGTAAGGGTTTGGCACAACAGGATGAATGGTAACGACAGCTTCATTGACCCTCCGCAGGTCCTGTACAGGTCGATAACCTGGTTTTTGAGCTGGCAGCAAAGGGGTATTCCAGGGCGATTGGCATGGCTTCAGGAGTCCAAACTTGAGTAATCGCTGGAGATGTTTATGAATGCTCTCAACAGCTCTTTGGGGCAGGGAATATTGCTTGACACGAATGGGACAGGCATCTGGTTTTAGTTCCACTATAACAGGCGGGATGTTCCGGGCAAGGCCAGGAGGGTTACCTTCTGCCCATATTCCAAGGAAGTTTTGAAATTCTGGTGGTAGGGGTTGTTGCAGACGAGCCTGGCAGTACAGCCGCTACTCTTCTTCCCTTGGAATTTGTAGAGAAAATAATCCTGATACTGGCGGCCCCAAAACCATCTGAACCTCTCCAGTGGGGGTAAAAGTGATCTGGGCACATAGCTTTGATAGGAGATCCTGGCCCAAAAGCGATACCGGGCACTCAGACATGTACAGAAATTGATGGGCGATTTGGTGTCCTCCTACTTCACAGACTCGGGTGCAGAGAAAGGTTCGGACTGCCCGGTTTCCAGTCGCCCTCACCACGGTGACAGACTTCCTGGAAGCACTTGCCAATGGTTGGGACACAACAGAATGCTCCACCCCAGTATCAACCATGAATGGTATTTGCTGGCCCCCCATTTTAATTGTGACCATGGGCTAGTGGGGACCGAGAAGAATCTGCGAGCCCAGTCTGTCCTATTCACCATTACTCTGGTGCTGGTCCATATTGGTCAATCCAATGAACTCTGCTAGACCCTCACGTTCCTCGCCGGCGTCCTCAGTTGTTCTCCGGGTATACCTTCCTCCTTCGACCTGCCCTCGGAATGCTGGTCAGCCACGGTTTCCCTTTCCTGCATTACTTCGCCCGCCTTTGTTGGGACATTTGTTTTTCCAGTGGCCCATTTCTTTGCAATAGGCAAAGTGATCTCGTTCCAATGATCCTCGCCGGGTTCCTCTACCCCGGCCTTGGCCCCTCGGTTCCTACGTTGACTTCCCTTGTCCTCTCTCGATTAGCGCCGCTGCTAACATATCAGCTTTCTTTTTCATCTTTCGTTCACACTCACCCTTCATCTCCTGGTCTCTGTTCACAAATAGCAACTTCCATCAGCTGGGTCATGTTCATTCCAGCAAAGCCCTCAAGTGTCTGAAGTTTTCTTCAAATGTCCCACTGTGACTGCCCCACGAACGCTGCATTCACCATCCACTGGTTTTCGGGTGCTTCCGGGTCGAATGTAATATAGACATGGAAAGATTCACAGAGTCTTTCATAAAACTGGCCAGGACTCTCGTCGGTAGTTTGCAGAACCTCAGATATTTTTCCCACATTCATTGCTTTCTGGCCCCCCTTTTTAAGGCCTTTGAGGAGAGCTCGATGATAGTGATGCAGGGCAAGGCGGCCTGCCTCAATGTTTGCATCCCAGTTAGGTTCAAGGTCAGAAAGGTCTCTCAGAGCTTATTGCCGGGGATCCTGGTCATCTGGAGGGTTCTTGTCCAACCATTTCATTGCTGACCTAGTCACCCGGTATCTCTCTTCTGTACTGAGTAAGGTTAAAAGGAGCTGACGGCAGTCTGCCCAAGTTGGACGATGGGTTTGAATGATAGACGAAAACAAATCTATCATAGCTTGAGGTTTATCAGTATATGAAAGATAATGAGTTTTCTTGTTCAACAAGTTGTTGGTTTAGAAGGATACATACACAAATGTCCGAGGGCCCTCGATGAGCTGTCCCTGGGCATTAAAGGCAGCCGGTCCTCAAGCCTCTTGGAGGGATAGATTGAGACTAACTTCTGGAGTCTGTTTGCTAGCGCGTAGTGTGCAGTGGTCTCTCCTGAGGTTGTAAGGCTTCAGTACTGGGGGAGGAGGGGTACTAAGCTGGGACTGACCTCCTTCGGACTCAGGGCTCCAGGAAGTTTCTGGAGTGCTGCGGGGGTCTGTATGTGAAAATGGCGCTCCTGCCTCACTGTCCCTTTGACTATCAGAGAGAGTATCAGTCGAGAGAGGCAGGGGAGAGGTCGTATCCATCCTAGCTGGAGTCCCTGCTGAGCCTGATGACCGAGCTGGGGTCATAGGGATCGGCCTAAGAACATAAGGGGGAGGGAATTCTTCTGTCTCTGGCTCCTGTACTAAAACTGGTAGTTTTGTTTTTTCCTTAGGCTGCATTTCCTGTGGACTACGGGACAGGAGTATGCGACATTGTTCCTCATGGCATTTCCAAACCCATTGGGGTCTCCGCTGACATACATCCAGCCAGGAATCAATATAAGGGAATTGGTCAGGATGATTAGCTACCACTACGTGATGCACTCTACTAACTAGATCATAATCAAAGGTTCCTTCTGGGGGCCAATCAGTACTAAAACTCGGCCACTCATTCTGACAATATTTCTTTAACAGGGATGGAGTCATATGAACCCGTAGTCTGCAGAGGATCCTTTCCGAAAATGCTTTACCTTACACTCTAGGGGGCTACTCCTTGATTCTGATCCACCCATAATGGAACAACGGAATCCCTGTTATTAAAATATCCCAGTCCCTGAAAACACAGAACATATGGGCACCAAGGGAAAGGGTATTTTGACAGTAGGAGAGGGATCCTGCTGCCCTCGACACAAAAAGAGTGACCAACAGTCAATCACTTCCTCCTTTTCGCGACCTGGGCACAGTCGCCCGGCCAGGAACTGCACTACTCAGGAGTCTGCTCTCACTCCACAAGCCTCTGCTTGCTCCAAACATATAAATCAATCACCCACCAACACACAGACACCCTCCCTGTCCCAGAAAACCATCTGACTATGAGGAGCGTGGTTTCACCCAAAAATATCAGGCTACTAGGGCGTTCCTCGGGAGGTGATCAGGCTCCCATTCTTCCCGCAGGAAGGACAGATTTGTCTGAACTACAGATACAGAAACAGACCCTCCTTTTTCACTTGCCCCACTCAGATGTCTTCCAGAGACCAATGGGTTGGTTCCTGAACTCCACAAGGGTTCATGGGTGTCGGCCGGAGGGAACCAGTGGCCCCAGTGAAACAAGAGGCAGTACTCTCCAGAACAAGTTGTACGGTGGCACCCAAGATTTCCTCTCGCATTCGCCACCCCCCTCTCCGACCGGTCTGAACCCAGAGGCTGCAAATGCCAAGCCTTTCCTTTCCCGGCCAATGCACCAGAAATGTAGCAGAGTGAGTTAGGAAAGGATACCCAGAGTCTCTAGGAAAACAAGCCTTTATTATGCCAGCATAGGCTCAGCTGAAATCACTTTCAGAGACTGAGCCCCGTTCACGGAGCCCGTATACACTATATAGACATTTTATCAGTTCATCATAGCAACTCTACATGATAGGTTACTTAGTACTGCAGTAAGCCCATGATTGGAGAAATTTGCCGCAGTATTGACACAGCAAAGCAGGGAGGAGCAAGGGTGTGTATTCCTTTCAGCTCTCAGCCCTGCTTGGATTCCACCTCAGGGAGCAAGGGTATGTAGTCAGCAAGGGGGTGTATCCCTTTCAGCTCTCAGCCCTGCTTGGATTTCACCTCAGGGAGCAAGGGTGTGTCATCAGCAGGGGGGTGTATCCCATTCAGCTCTCAGCCCTGCTCGGATTCCACCTCAGAATGGGTAAACGTAGATCGATTGTTTACACCATCAAAATATAGAAAGACAAGGGGGAATGCAATGAAGCTACAGGGTAACCTATTTAAGACTAATAAGAGAAAATAATTTTTCTCTCAACGTGTAATCAACCTCTGGAATTTTCTACCGGAGGATGTAGTAAAAGCTGTTAGTGTAGCATTGTGGAACCTGTGTCTTTTAGGGAAACTGCTAGGAACTTGTGAACTAGATTGACCACTGCTGGAAACAGGATACTGGGCTTGATGGACATTGGTCTGACCCAATATGGCATATCTTATGTTCTTATGTTATTATGTACAGAGAAAAGGTTAAGGTGACATTTAGTGCAAGGTGGATGTTGTGTCTTGTGTCGGATCCAGAATGTTCGATGAATAGGAATGTTTTTAGTCTCTGTCTCAAGTAGAGGATTCATAATGACAGTGTGTATAAGGAGAAAATCCGGTTGCATGTCATTTGCTTGCTTTTTGTTTTTATGTTTAAATTTGTTTATTCACCACACCAAAGCCATTTACAATACACTCAGCTGGGCGCAACTATAGTCCATCATATAAAGAGCACACAAAGAATTATCTGAACACAACGTACTTAATATACCCGGGAAAAGAGAAAGAACAATCATTTGCGGTCTTTTCACTGCACTTTACATACTTCATCTGCCCCCCCCCTAAAACTCCCCCCTTACCTCCTCCCCCCTTAACCCCTCCCTCCCCCCCTTGCCTTTGAACTGCCGGCCCCCCTGGTTAAAGGCTAGGGGTGGTTTCTTCTCCCCAGCCCATTAGCCCTCTCCTTCTTACCTATACCTCTCCAGGCAGCCCAGTAATCCCCCCCCCACCCACCCACCCAAAGGTGAATTCACAAATCGGGTTTGCCACCGATTTACATCCTTATTAAGCTAGGAACCGTCCCCACCTATTATCCTGCTCTGTGCCCTGACCGGTATAGTCTGGAGGTGTGAGCCCCAGCCCCTCATGAAGACCTCCCATCATTTTGGGTTATCCCACACCCTATATCTCTCCATCAACATCAAATTATGCAAACAAATCCTCCATTGCCCATACATAGGGCCCCACGAGTCCAACCAATTATGTAGTATGGTCATTCGGGCTGTCACTAACACCAAACACATCCAATCCCACTCTATCTTACCCAAAACTGCCCCAACATCTTCATTCCAAATATCTAGCACCATGTTCAGAGACGACAATATCAACAATGTCCCCAAGCACTTCTCTAAATACCCTTTGACTTTACCCCAGAAGATCTTTACCTTCAAGCAGTGCCAAAACATGTGCCCCAGCGTAGCTTCCGCGGCCTCACACTCGGGTAACAATTCGTGCTTGCTATCCCCGCCCGCCAAGCCCTATTTGGAGCAAAGTAAAGCCTACGTATCAACATATATTGCATGTCTTGATAGTCCACTGACACACTCAATTTGGGGATATTCGCTATAGCTCACACAACCCACTCTCCATCCACTACGTCGCCAAGGTCCCGTGCCCAGGCCCCCGCTAATTCCTCTTCAATCCCATATGATTCAAGCCCTAACAAAGATTTATGTAACTGAGCCACTTTCGCCACCTGCTCCCCCCCATCATTAGCTCTTCCATCTGCGAGCAAATTTCCCCTTGCAGTGAGATCGCCGGCAGCGTGCCAATATAGCTCTGAATCTGAGCATATGGAAACACATCGCCTCCAGTCCATGCATACTGCTCACTTAGTTTGGCGAAGGACTCAATGGCCCCCTCTCATGTTAGCAACCACTCTATAGTGATAATTCCCCTCTGTTCCAATCTCACAAAACTCTTATCTGTCATTCCCGGCACAAAATCCTTATTCCCCCTCACTGGAAGGTAGGGGGAACAGAACGCCGAGCACCCCATTTTCTCACATAAGTATCTCCAAGCTCCCAAGACCGGATGTAGCATTACAGACCACGTCCGACTATCTATGCCCTTCACTGACTTCATATGCAGTATGTACCTAACTTGCAATGGCTTAACCAGTGCCCCAATCACCTCTATCGGGGTATAGTCACCGGACCCCCATGTCCAATCACGTACATGCCTAAGGAGGCACGCCATGTTATATTTTTTTTATATCTGGAAAACCCATTCCCCACCCCCCCCTCCACGGTCTCTTCAGCACTGCCAGGCGAACCCGAGGTCGCCTGCCTCTCCAAAGCAGCAGATTTATCTGTTTTTCCATCTGAAGGATATCTTTCCTTTTCAACAACAGTGGGAGTGTCTGAAGCGTGTATAGCCACCTGGGAAACAACGTCATCTTGAATAGGGCAATCCTTCCCCCCAATGATAATGGCAGCTCCCTCCATTTCTGTACCCTATCCGTTAACTCAGCCAGCCTATCCGCCATTATCTTCGCTAAGATTTTAATATCCACATTCAACAACGAAATAGGTCTATAGCAGGGGTCTCCAACTCCAGTCCTGGAGGGCCGCAAACCAGTCAGGTTTTCAGGGTATCCCTAATGAATATGCATGAGATATATATGCATTAGAAATAGCCTGTCAAACTGACTGGTTTGTGGCCCTCCAGTGCTGGATTTGGGGACCCCTGCCGTACACCTCTGTCATGTATGATTGTGAGTGGGCAAGGTACAGATGTCCTCGACATCAAAAGGGTAGATAGAATGTGTCACATCCCTCCTCATTTCTCACCACCACCAAAAAGTTGTCTAATAGACAATATTTTGGTGGTGGTGAGAAGCGAGGAGGTATGTGACACATTCTATCTACTCTTTTGATGTCGAGGACATCTGTACCTTGCCCACTCACAATCTTAAATGACAGAGGTGTAAGGTGGGGGTCCCCAAATCCAGCACTGGAGGGCCACAAACCAGTCAGTTTGACAGGCTATTTCTAATGCATATATATCTCATGCATATTCATTAGGGATACCCTGAAAACCTGACTGGTTTGCGGCCCTCCAGGACTGGAGTTGGAGACCCCTGGTCTATAGGAACTTGGGAGGAGTGGATCCCTACCTGGCTTAGATAAGACTGTGCCAAAGGCTTTATTTGTCTCATAGAGAAATTTCCCTTTTTGAATCATATCCCCATAATATTCCGTTAAAGGGATCGCCACCTTGTCCTCCATTATTTTATAAAACTCCCCCCTTAGGCCATCTATTCCTGGAGCCCTCCCACTCTTTAGATTTTTAATCGCCTTTTGCACCTCCTGGATGGAAATTGGCACATTCAGCACCTGCAATTGAGCTGTCGTCACTCTCGGCAAAGTGCAACCCCGCAGGAAATCCCTTCCTCCCCCCGATTCCTCACCTTCCACCACATATAACTTTTGGTAGTAGTCACAAAACACCTGTTCAATTTCCTCCGCTTCCGATTTTAACGTATCATCCTCATGTCTAATTACCCCCATTTGCCTAGGTCCCCCTTCGTCTCGCACCAAAGAAGACAATAACTTACCAGCTCGATTCCAAAATCTATATAGCTGGTATCTATAGTACATCAGCGACATTTTAGCCCTTTGACCGAGTAACAGCTCCAATTCATTTTGCAGTTCCTTCAGCCTAAACCTAGCTTCCCCACTCCTCTGCTAGCGTGCCATCGTCGCGCTTTCGACAGTTCTTTCTCCAACTGTACTATTCTACTGTTCATTCGCTTATGCTTTTGACTGTGATAACTGATAATTTCCCCTCGCAACACGGCCTTTCCCGCCTCCCAAAAAAGGGCTGGATTGTCCTCATGCTGGGCATTATTCATTGTATAGTCCCCCCACTTATCTCGTAGGTATTTTTCAAACTCCACATCTCCTACTAGATCTAGGGGGTATCTCTAAATCCTCCTTCTACCCTGGTCCCGCTGCCACACCTCCAACACCACCATGGCATGGTCTGAAATTACTGAAGGGCCGATGTCCACCCGAGAGACCCAACTAAACAAGTCCCTTGAAAGGAGAAAGTAGTCGATTCTCGACCATGTCCCATGAGCCCTAGACAGGTGCATGTACTCTCTATCCCCTGGGTGCAAGACCCTCCACACATCCAATAATTCATACCCTTCACACAGCCCCCGAATACACCATGCACTCTGCTGATCACGGGTGCCAGGCATCCCCGAGCGATCCATACATTCATCCATCACCGAGTTAAAGTCGCCTCCTAAGAACAATTGATAATTCCCTAAATTGGAAACCATCCTGGACACTTGCTGATAGAACCGAGCCTCATACACATTCAACGCATAAACTGAGCCTAAAACCACACGCATTCCATTTAGAGCCCCCCAAATAAAGACATACCGTCCCTCTGGGTCTATCTCCACCCGCTCCTCCACCCATCCCACCGTTTTAGCTATCAGAATGGCCACCACCCTTTTTTTCCTTACTGCAGGTGCCCCATAAACTTTGCCAAACCATCCTTTACACAACTTGTCATGCTCTACTGACATTTGGTGTGTTTCTTGTAACATTGCTATTTCAACCCGTTTTAATCTCTACTGTTGCAGCACCTTATATCTCTTTATGGGAGAGCCCATTCCACAAACGTTCCAGGATGCTATTTTCAAAGTTTTATCCATTTTCTATTGGCCACAACATCACCTTCCGCATGTTATTAATACCTCCACATTGGAATGGACCCCCCCAGCCTAGGGCCCACACCTCAAGCCAAATACCCCCACCCCCAGCACCCAGAGCCTTTCAGCAGCGAAACCCTGACCACCCGCACCAAAAACCCCACTCCCTCTCCCTTTTCCCCCATCCCCTCTGCTCCCTCTCCCACCCGTGCCCTCACTGCCACGTAACTTTCCCTCCGAAGATCCCTTTCCCCAGCAACCCCCCTCCCCTCCCACCCGTCCCCCCTACTCAACCTCCGTTCTAGTCCCTTCCCACCTGGAACCCCATTCCAATGACATTCGGGTCCACCCCATGTACTCTTAACTAATCCTTCACTCATCCACCCACCGCTCCCCCTTTTCCCCCTGCTTCCCCCCACACCCCACTATATTGACTACTAGCTTGGAGCGTCTCACCTCTCCTCCACTCCCTTTTAGCCTGACATCTCCCCTTCCCGCTTTTCCCCATGCATAATAATATGTTAGCACAATGATGGAAAAGGATAAAAACAGTAACGCTTGTAACAGTAACTTTACATAGCATCTTATACTTCCCCCATGCTTTAAACCCTACTTCCTTAACCCAGTGTTTGACACTTCGCAGGAGCGACACCATCTCCTTATACCCGCTCCCTTTCACCCCCTGCCCTCCCTCTCGCCCCAATTCCATATACATGTCTCACTTTTCATACACCCCATCAAAAAGTCTTCATTCAAACTCTCATCATGTTCCCCTTACTCAAGGGGCAGAGTCTCCACTTAATTGCGCCAAAAATTCTTGAGCCTCTTCAGGGGTGGAAAGATACTTCATGCGTCCTTTGTATTCTACCCGCAACTTCGCCAGATATAGTAGGGTGAAACGCAGGCCCTTGTTTGCTATCTGTCCACATGCTGCAGAGAACGCCCTGCATTGCTGACTTACTAATAGGGAATAGTCTTGAAAGACCAAGATCTGGTCTGAGTCCCCTGGCTGCTTTCGACGATCGTGAGCAGGACATCCTCCTTCTGCCGAAACTCCAGGAAGCGCGCAATGACAGCATGTGGCCAACGCGCGTTATCTTGCCGTAGGCCCAGCCTGTGTACTCGCTCCTGCTTGATCGGGCCCACCACAGTGTTGGAAAAGTTCTTTACAATCCAGGTCTCCAGAAAACCAGAGAGTTCACTATCTGCCACTGTCTCCGTGATTCCCATGAAGCGCAGACTTTTTCGCCACCCCCGATTCTCCAGGTCATCGATTTTCTCTCGTTGGTGCTTTACTAGACCCTCCAGGGCCATCACCCTCGCCTGTAGGGTATGTTGCATATCCTCCACCTCTGAGATACGTGCCTCGACCTGCTCCATGCGCCCTGTAAAGTCCCCAATGCTCTGGCTGACTTGAGTTAACTGCTCCGCCAACGAGTGGAACCGATCATCTAGCGCACTCACCACCGCAGCACTCACTTTGGACACCATAGCCTGATTCTTTTCTATGCCGGGGCTGGCTAGCGCATCCTCCGCCATCTTGCCCTCTGGGAGCCGACCCTTCTCTTTCGGGCTGATTTTGAGGCCATAAATCTTGCAGGGGAGACCTGGATTTATTTCCCCGCTCTCTCGTTGCCTCCTCCACTGCTTTCAGAAGCTGGGTGAGATTACACACTTCGTTGTGAAGGGAATTGTTGCTGTAATTAGGGTTAGTTTCCCTAGAGCTGGTCCACCAGCGTCCTACCGGCTCATTGCCACCGGAGGTCTCTCTGCTTTTTGTTTTTATGTTTAGAATGACGAGCAAGTTTTTGTTATTGGTTCTTCTTAGTCTGTTTTCTGGATCTTTTTGGATCAGTGATTACATAGAAACATAGAAATATGACGACAGAAAAAGACCACATGGCCTATCTAGTCTGTCCTTCCATATCAACCACTACAACAGTCCCCTTTTTTCCTTTAGAGATCCTCTGTGTTTGTCCCATGCTTTTTTGAATTCAGATACTGTACTCATCTCTACCACCTCCGCTGGGAGACTATTCCACGGATCCACCACTCTTTCTGTAAAGAAATATTTCTGCATATAACTCCTGAATCTATCCCCCTTCACCCTCATCCCATGTCCCCTCGTAGCAGAACTTGTTTTCAAATGAAAAAGGCTCTCCCCTGTACATTTATACCACGGAGGTATTTAAACATCTCAATCATATCACCTCTATCCCGCCTTTCCTCTAAGGTGTACATATTAAGATCCTTAAGATTGTCCTCATATGCTTTATAATGAAGACCACTAACCATTGTAGTAGCCACCCTCTGTACTGACTCCATCCAGTTTATATCCTTTTGAAGGTGCAGTCTCCAGAATTATATCCTTTTGAAGGTGCAGTCTCCAAATGAGGTGGCACCAAAGACTTATACAGAGGCATAATCACCTCATTTTTTCTGCTAACCATTCCTCTCCATATGCACCCAAGCATCCTTCTAGCTTTTGCCGTCGCCTTTTCTACCTGTTTAGCTACTTTAAGATCATCAGACACAACCACGCCTAGGTCCCGCTCTTCTTTAGTGGACAAAAGTACTTTACCCCCTATACTATATTGCTCCCTTAGATAGCTGCAGCCCAAATGCATGACCTTACATTTTTTAACATTAAATCCCAGCTGCCAAATTCTAGGCCATTCTTCAAGCTTAGCTAGATCCCTCCTCATGTTATCTACACCTTCCTGGGTGTCCACTCTATTGCAGATTTTGGTATCATCCGCAAAGAGGCAAACCTTACCCGACAGCCCTTCCGCTATATCACTAACAAAGATGTTAAAAAGAATCGGACCAAGGATAGATCCCTGAGGCACACCACTGGTAACATCCCTTCTCCTCAGAGTGAGCTCCATTTACTTGTACTCTTTGTCGCCTCCCACCCAACCAATTTCTAACCCAAGCAGTAACTTTAGGGTCCATCCCTAGGGCGCTCAGTTTGTTTATAAGTTGCCTGTGAGGAACAGTGTCAAAGGCTTTATTGAAATCTAAATATACCACATCTAGGGCTCTCCCTCGGTCCAGCTCCCTGGTAACCCAGTCAAAGAAATCAATCAGATTTGTCTGACAAGACCTGCCTCTGGTGAATCCATGCTGCCTCGGATCCTGTTTTGCAGTTAGGGGGAACTTTTCAGTTGCATTTTCCTTGTAAATGCTTAGTTGGGCTTCATTCTAAAATATTTTTTTTTATCAACCGGAGGCATTATCTACATTTATTAGTTCTAGGTTGCCCTCTACTTTCTCCTTGGTTGAGGGTTGATGGGTTTTGCCATTAATTTATGTCTGCCTTGCGTATTGCCATCTTTTGCCTATAGCCTTACATGTATTACTCATATTGGTTTCCTCTTCCTATGTGAGTCAATTTTCCTTTCCTCTCTCCCCCCTTAATGTGGACTACAGATGGCCTTATCTTATATTATCTTGTTTTGATATGTTATGTGTTGAGTTGTTTTTCTTGGATGGTCATTCTTTGCTTCCAAGCTTTTTGCTTGATTTATTGTAAAATCTTTATAAATATTAAATTTTAAAAAAAAAACCTCACTATTTTCTCTTTCAGCAGCGTTTTCAATAATTTACTCACCACCGAAGTTAAACAAACCGGCCTGTAGTTTTCAACCACATCCTTACTTCCGCTTTTGTGTAAAGGCACCACATGAGCCTCTCTCCAGTCTTTGGCACCACTCCCGACTCCAAAGAGGCATTGAAAAGGTCAGTCAGTGGAGCTGCTAGAACGTCCCCAAGTTCCCTCAGTATTCTAGGGTGTATCCCATCCAGTCCCATCGCTTTGTCTACTTTAAGTTGAGCTAGTGTCTCACGAACACAGTCTTTTGAAAATTATTCAAGATGTCCCTCGCTTCTGTTCCTGTTTGTGGGTGTTTTCTGAGGTCCTGCTCCTGGTTCTTCATCTGTGAACAAAAAACAGAAATATTTGTTAAGCAATTCCGCTTTATCCTCATCAGCTTCTACATATACTTCCCCTTCACCCTTGAGTCTGACAATACCACTTTTGCCCTTCCTCTTCTCACTAACATATCTGAAAAATGTCTTATCACCCCATTTTGGCTTGGCTCATTCCAGTCAGCCATAGCACTTGCCAAACAAGACTACTACATCCATTTGATCAACTCCCTTGCCTCTGACCCTCGCCGTCTCTTTAATACCCTCAATTCTCTCCTCAAGATCCCCCCGCCCCCAGTCCCACCCTCCCTTTCTGCCCAAACCCTAGCCGACTACTTCCACGACAAAATCCACAAGATCACCCTCCAATTCCCCACCCCCTCAGCTACCTCCCCCTCCCCCCTCCCCCATCCATACTTTCTCTGCCACCGTCTCTTCCTTCCCTCCGATCTCTGAAGAAGAAACCACACTCCTTCTTACCTCCTCCAAACCCCCACCTGTTCATCCGACCCTATCCCCACCCATCTCCTACACCCATCTCTCCCACCATTGTCCCCCCCCCCATCTCTCATATCCTCAACCTTTCACTCTCCACTGCAACTGTCCCCACTGACTTCAAACATGCTGTTGTCACACCCCTCCTCAAGAAACCCTCACTCGATCCCACATGCCCTTCCAACTATCGACCCATCTCCCTTCTTCCCTTCATATCTAAACTACTAGAACGAGCCGTCCACCGCCGCTGCCTCGACTTCCTCACCTCCCTGGCCCTCCTGGACCCACTACAATCCAGCTTCCATCCCCTACACTTCACTGAAATGTCTCTCACAAGAGTCTCCAATGACCTGTTCCTGGCTAAATCTAAGGGCCTCTACTCTATCCTCATCCTTCTTGATCTCTCTGCTGCCTTTGACACCGTTGACCACAATCTTCTCCTCACCACCCTCTCCTCCCTTGGCTTCAAGGACTCGGTATTATCCTGGTTCTCCTCCTACCTCTCCCATCGCTCATTCAGTGTATGCTCTGGTGGCAAATCCTCCTCCTCCCCTACCCCGCTCCATGTAGGTGTACCCCAGGGATTCGTCATGGGCCCCCTCCTTTTCTCTCTCTACACCCAAGCTCTTGGTGCGCTTATCTCCTCCCATGGCTTCCAGTACCATCTCTATGCCGATGACTCCTAAATCTACCTCTCTACTTAATATTTCTCCAGCAACCCAGTCCAAGATCTCTGCCTGCCTTTCCGACATCACTACCTGGATGTCTCATCACCGTTTGAAATTGAACATGGCCAAGACTGAACTCCTTGTCTTTCCCCCCAACTCCTCCCCTCCTCTTCCCCCTTTCTCAGTCTATGTGGACGGAGCTACTATCCTTCCTGTTCCCTTGGCCCGCAACCTAGGGGTTATCTTTGACACCTCTCTCTACTTCTCCGCACATATCCAGCTTGTAGTTAAGACCTGCTGTTTCTTCCTCTACAACATTGGCAAAATCCGCCCGTTCCTCTCTGAACACACTACCAAAACGCTTATCCACTCCTTAGTCTCCTCTCGCCTTGATTATTGCAACTTGCTCCTTGCTGGTCTCCCCATCAGCCACCTCCTTCCCCTTCAATCTATACAAAATCACGCTGCTCGACTAATTTTCTGCCAGTCCTGCCATGCCCACATTACTCCTCTTCTCAAGTCGCTTCACTGGCTCCCTGTCCAATTCCACATCCAATTCAAGCTTCTCCTACTGACCTATAAATGCATTCACTCTATGGCCCCTCTATACCTCTCATCTCTTATCTCTCCCTACGTCCCCTCTTGGAACCTGTGCTCCACTAACAAATTACTTCTATCTATGCCTTTCACCCGCACTGCTAACTCCCGACTTCGCTCCTTTCACCTTGCTGCACCTTACGCCTGGAACAGCCTACCTGTGTCTATACGCCAGGCACCCTTCCTGGCCCTCTTCAAATCCAGGTTGAAGACCCACCTCTTCAACGTTGCTTTCAGATCCTGACTTCTATCCTTATCTTATCTTAAGCCCCCGTCATTTCTCACGACCAATTGTATAGACCATACTGTGCCTTGCACTAAACTGACCAATGCTCTCTATTGTTCTGATTAGATTGTAAGCTCCGATGAGCATGACTTTGACAGGCAGGGACTGTCTCGTGTATACTGGCTGCCTCTCGGAGATTAGCTGTACAGTGCCGCATGCATGGTGCTATACAAGTGCTAAATAGTAGTAGTAGTAATTTTATTGCATTGTCTATTTCCTCCTCTTTTTGAATCTTTGCTTTCCTGACTACTTTGCTAGCTTCTCTAAGTTTTTCCAAATATAGATGCCTGTCTTCCTCTCTCTGTGATCTCTTGTATTTCATGAAGGCCTCCCTCTTTTACTTCACCTTTCAGCTACTTCTTTCAAAAGCCATAGCGGTCTCCTTTTCCTTTTACCTTTATTTACCATTTTAACAAAAAGGT
Source organism: Ichthyophis bannanicus (assembly GCA_033557465.1). Taxonomy (NCBI): domain Eukaryota; kingdom Metazoa; phylum Chordata; class Amphibia; order Gymnophiona; family Ichthyophiidae; genus Ichthyophis; species Ichthyophis bannanicus. The sequence continues at coordinate 937,381,541 of CM066034.1, forward strand.
TGGTTGCCCTTAAAATATCCCCTTTCAATTTTGCCCACTGTTTTTCTTCATCCCCCAGCTGTTCCCATCCCGCTAACAACTCCCAGAGGTATTGGCCCATCCTGGCAAAGTTAGTCTTCCTAAAGTCTAAGACCCTCACCTTTGAATGGATTCTAACAGCCCTAGTCCTAATACTGAACCACACCATCTGGTGATCACTGGATGCAAAATGATCTCCCACTATAACATCAGAAACACTTTCACCATTGGTAAGCACCAAGTCCAGTATGGCCCCTTCACGTATGGGGTCTGTTACCAATTGCCTGAATAGTTCTCCCTGTAGAGAATCCAGGATCTCATTACTTCTAGATGATACTGCAGCAGGAATGTGCCAATCAACATCTGGCATATTGAAATCTCCTATCAGTAGCACTTCCCCTTTCCTAGCAATGCTGCGCATGTCTTCAATTAACTCTCTGTCCACCTCTTCCTCTTGTGAGGGAGGTCTGTATATCACGTCAATTCAAATAGATTTCTCTTTTCCTCTTTCTAGTTTGAAAGGTGTTTGATGATGTCTGGTGTATGATCTTGAATACAGTACATAGTGTTTTGAATTTGATGTGTGTCTGCACTGGGAGCCATTGTAGTTGTTTTAGGGTGGGCATGCTGCCATATTTTCGGCCGTCTGTAGGAGGTGTATTGTGTGCTTTGGAAGGCCTTGGTAGATCAGGTTGCAGTAATCCAGAATCAATGTGATTGTTACTTGGCACACTCTTAGGAAATCGTTGTTGCAGAGTAGCAGTCTTAGTTTTTGTACGATTCTCATTTTGTGATGTGCTGTTTTGTTGTTATGGATTTTATATAGTATGGAGGAGAATGTGTGTGTTGGAGACGTGAGGTGAGGATTCGATCATTAGGCATGTAGATAGCTGGGTGGCTGGTGGACGTGAGGATCGCCTGGTAACATGCCTGCCTGGTGCGAAGGTAGCGGACCTCACGCGCCACCTAGATAAGGTCTTAGATAGTGCTGGGGATGAGTCTGCTATCTTGGTACATGTCGGTACCAATGACATAGGAAAATGTGGTAGGGAGGTTCTGGAAGCTAAATTTAGGCTTTTAGGTAGGAAGTTGAAATCCAGAACTTCCAGGGTAGCATTCTCCGAAATGCTTCCCGTTCCACGCGCAGGACCCAAAAGGCAGGCAGAGCTCCGGAGTCTCAATGCGTGGATGAGACAATGGTGCAGAGATGAGGGGTTTGGATTTGTTAGGAACTGGGGAACATTCTGGGGAAAGGAGGGGCTCTTCCGAAGGGATGGGCTTCACCTTAACCGGGATGGAACCAGGCTGCTGGCATTAACCTTTAAAAAGGAGATAGAGCAGCTTTTAAACTAGATAATAGGGGAAAGCCAACAGTCGCCCAAGAGCGCATGGTTCGGAAGAATGTATCCTTGAAGGATACTACAAAAAGCAGAGAGGTTCCAAAAAAGAGTAAAGTAGCCCAAATGCCCTCGAGTATGGAGCAGACAGAGCTTAAAGATCCCAAATTACCCATGTCTACCAATAGCCAAATTAATATGAATAAAATACAGTCTCTAAAATGCTTGTATGCAAATGCTAGAAGTCTAAAAAACAAGATGGGAGAGTTAGAATATATAGCACTAAACGAGAGGTTAGATATGATTGGAATATCAGAGACATGGTGGAAGGAGGACAACCAGTGGGACACTGTGATACCTGGGTATAAACTATATCGTAATGATAGAGCTGATCAAATTGGTGGAGGGGTTGCGCTCTATGTTAGAGAGGGCATTGAGTCAGAAAGGATTAAAGTTTTGCAAGAAACAAAATTTGCTGTAGAATCTCTATGGATTGAAATTCCATGTAAAAAGGGGAAGGCGATGGCAGTGGGAGTGTACTAACGTCCGCCTGGCCAGAATGAACAAATGGATGATGAAATGCTCAAAGAAATCAAGGAAGCTAGCAAAAGTTACAATGCAGTAATAATAATGGGTGATTTCAATTACCCCGGCATCGACTGGGTCAGTGTCACAGCAGGACATGCTAGGGAGATAAAGTTCCTAGATGAAATAAATGACTGCTTCTTGGAGCAGCTGGTTCATGAACCGATCAGAGGGGAAGCCATATTAGACCTAGTCCTTAGTGGAACACCAGATCTAGTGCAAGAGATAAGGGTGTTGGGGCCACTTGGCAATAGTGATCATAGCATGATCACCTTTGATTTAATTAGTGGAGGAGGGATAGTAAGGAAATCCACAGTACTACCCTTTAACTTTCGAAAGGGAGACTATGATAAAATGAGGAAAACAGTTAAGAAAAAACTAAAAGGAGCAGTTGCAAAGGTTAAAGACGTACATCAAGCTTGGATGTTGTTGAAAAATACTATCTTGGAAGCCCAGACCAGCTGTATTCCACGCTTTAAGAAAAGTGGAAGGAAGTCCAAAAAACTGCCAGCATGGTTTAAAGGTGAGGTCAGAGAGGCTGTTGTTGCCAAAAAAGCATCTTTCAGGAAATGGAAAAAAGAGCCAAATGACGAAACCTGGAAACAGCACAAGCACTGGCAAGTCAAATGCAAGGCATTGATAAGGCAGGCAAAGAGAGAATTTGAGAAGAAGCTTGCAGCGGAAGCAAAAACACGAAATAAAGACCTTTTCAAGTACATTCGTAGCAAAAAACCTGTGAGAGAGTCAGTTGGTCCATTAGATGATAAAGGGGTTAAAGGAGCACTAAGAGGCGACAAGGCGATAGCGGAGAGACTGAATGAATTCTTTGCTTCAGTCTTTACTGAGGAAGATGTAGGGATGTTACCCATGACTGAAGTGGTATTTAAAGGTGCGGAAGAATTGAAGGAAATATCGATACATCGGGAAAATGTCTTACAACTATTAGATAAACTGAAGAGTAGCAAATCACCTGGGCCAGATGGTATACATCCAAGGGTGTTGAAAGAACTGAAATATGAGATTGCAGACCTGTTATTAGTAATCTGTGAACTATCATTAAAATCATCTCTAATACCTGAAGATTGGAGGATCGCCAATGTAACACCAATTTTTAAAAAGGGTTCCAGGGGTGATCTGGGAAACTACAGACCGGTGAGCCTGACGTCAGTACCGGGAAAAATGGTAGAAACCATCATAAAGAATAAAATTACTCAGCATGTAGATAGTCACGACCAAATGGGAGACAGCCAACATGGCTTTAGACAAGGAAGATCTTGTCTTACTAATCTGTTATGTTTTTTTGAAGGAGTGAATAAACAGATGGACAAAGGTGAGTCGGTTGATATTGTGTATCTGGACTTTCAGAAAGCCTTTGAGAAGGTCCCTCATCAGAGACTTTTGGCAAAACTAAAGAGTCATGGGATAGGAGGCAGTGTACTATTGTGGATCAGGAACTGGTTAAAAGATAGAAAGCAGAGGGTAGGGCTAAATGGCCAATTTTCCCAATGGAGAAAGGTGAATAGTGGTGTACCCCAGGGATCTGTGCTGGGTCCGCTGCTTTTTGACATATTCATAAATGACCTGGAAAGTGGAATAACGAGTGAGGTTATCAAATTTGCAGAAGACACAAAACTATTTAAAGTTGTTAAAACCCAAGAGGATTGTGAAAAATTGCAAGAGGATCTTGATAAATTGGAAGACTGGGCATCAAAATGGCAGATGAAATTTAATGTGGACAAGTGCAAGGTTATGCACCTAGGGAAGAACAACCCAAACTATGGTTACACGATGCAAGGTTCCACATTAGGAACCACCACCCAGGAAAAAGATTTAGGCGTCATTGTGGATACCATGTTAAAACCCTCGGCCCAGTGTGCAGCGGCAGCCAAGAGAGCAAATAGAATGCTAGGTATGATAAGGAAAGGAATGGAAAATAAAACAAAAGATATTATAATGCCTCTATATCGTTCCATGGTGAGACCGCTCCTTGAATATTGTGTGCAATTCTGGTCGCCGTATCTTAAAAAGGATATAGCGATTTTAGAAAAGGTTCAGAGAAGAGCCACCAAAATGGTAAAGGGGATGGGAGGATACTCCTATGAGGAAAGGCTAAAAAGGTTAGGGCTCTTTAACCTGGAAAAGAGACGGCTGAGGGGAGATATGATAGAAGTCTATAAATTAATGAATGGAGTGGAACGGGTAAACGTAGATCGATTGTTTACGTTATCAGAATATAGAAAGACTAGGGGACATGCAATGAAGCTACAGGGTAAACTATTTAAGACTAATAAAAGAAAATATTTTTTCACTCAACGTGTAATCAAACTCTGGAATTTGTTACCGGAGGATGTATTAAAGGCTGTTAGTGTAGCTGGGTTTAAAAAAGGTTTGGACAAGTTCCTGGAGGAAAGGTCCATAAACCATTATTAAGAAGTGACCGAAGATATCAATGCTTGACCCAGTACAAGCATTGTGGAACTTGTGTCTCTTGGGGAAACTGCTAGGTACATATGACCTAGATTGGCCACTGTTGGAAACAGAATACTGGGCTTGATGGACCTTGGTCTGACCCAGTATGGCATATCTTATGTTCTTATGTTCTTATGTTCTTAGGATTGAATAGTGCAACCTCTTGAACTCTCCGCTCTCCCCCCACCCCACCCCGATGTAGCCAGCAGGTGCTGAAACTTGCATTGCTGCCATCATTGCAGTTATTTTGGAGGACTGAGCAAGGGGCGGGGCACAGGTGCAACATGTAGTGAGTTTTTCTCTTTCAAAAAGTTGGCACCCCTACTTAAGCCCCTTTCTGCACATGGCAGACACACCCGAGGGCCTTGAGCCCCCGTAGGGGAAGCCTTGGATCCAGACACTACCAGAAGTGTCTCTTCAAGCAAGGAAGGCCTGAAAGCAGCCTGTGAGCTGCTTCAGTAGCTGCTGCTCAAAGCTACAAGAAAGGACTCCCTGTGGCCCTGGGGTTATATGTGTGCAGGCTAGAACCTGTGATCTCCTCACCACATGCCCATCCAGAAAAACCATATGGGCATCCAAAATGGCCACTGATGGGTAAATCGTAGGAGAATCAGTGGAGGCCTCAGAAGCAACATCAGGCTCTGGGTCCTGTATGGGAAACCTGAAAATGTTGAAAAAAAATTCTCCCACAGTGTCCCCATCACACATGGGTGAAAAAGAACCCACCACAGAGCTAACCGGGTGGGAGCGGCAGAGCTTCATGCTGCAGAAATAAAAAAGGAACCAAGAAAGGCCAGCGGAAAAGAAAAAAACTGGTCACAGCAAAAAGGGAATCTTCAGAACGTGCAAGGCCAGCTGGCTGAAACCCTCAAAGGGAAAGTCCAGCCCCCCTCACAGGCTAAGGCACAGCTGCCAGAGAGAGAAAAACATCTCTCTCTTTTTTTTTTCTTTTAAATTTGGAATTGCTTTAGTAAGCAGTGTAAGGGAGCCAAATACAGTCTATAAAAAGAATAGGTTATGAAAAAAATCAGAAAAAAATACAGCGAAGCTAAGAAAGCAGAAAGGGGCACCAGTGGACAGGGAACGTGGGTGAAACTTACAAATCCCACTCAGTGGTCCTGTGGGGTCTTCCTGTCCACCCTTCAGCATACAAAGCACTAGGAACCCAGGAGTAGCAGTGCTGGACTCAGGGCAAGCTCTTGGCTCATGCAGATGGGAGCATAACCAAGCTCTGAGCAACACTGAACTTACTAGTCTTTGCCACACTGGCAACCAGACAGTAGTGTGAGCCAATACAGTCAGGCCTATCTGCACTGCTGCACCATTCCAAACACCTTTCCTCTTGCTGGAAGCAGACTAATACTGGCTTCTCTCATTGCTGCACCAGAGAATATACTAAGTGATGACATCACTGAAAGATGCTGAAGTCTGTCTCCCCCTGCTGGCAGGAGAGCATCCATCTAGACTTAACCTAGCAGAATGATAAGGAATGCTTACATACAAAACACATCAAAGTACATGTTCCTATCAATGTACATCTGTACACCCCAGTGCAATTTTACTATAGTCATTTTCCACACACATCATATATTTCACACGCAGAAGATTCTTTATAAAATTACCCCATAATATGACAATGTTATCCTCAAGGTACTGAGCTAGCTGTTTACAGCCAACTACTGACAAGTCTGAACAGGAGCAGACAGGAGATATCTGTAATGCAAAATTGCTCTTTTACAAAACTCCTCTCCAAAGTAATCTCTTTTTCTCCTCTGTGGTCTTTATATTAAAGCAAATGTGCTCTAAACAATCATTTATCAAAAGCAGACTTAAATTTGAGCCTCTTTCTCTCAAGAGTATGTTCCTTTGGTCTTAAAGTCTGGGGTGATTTAGTTGGGGGGTCTGTTTTTCCTCAAATTCCCATGCAAATGCCTGTGAAATTGCATTCTGTTTCCTATATTTTTTATGACCCCTCTAAATTAGCCGCCTTTATTAGTTTTCGCCTAGCCGCTGTTTCCCAATAGGGGGACGGTGTATTGTTGTCCCATTGCAGATGTAGTAAAGCCCGGTGTTATGGCAGATTTAGTTTATCTTCTTAAGTGATTCTTAGTTTATTTCCTTAATCTGTCTTGGATCCCTTCAGTGTGGGGCCAGAGAGGCAATGGCATGGGTACATTTCTTTTTCTTCATTTCCTGTATTTAATTGTGTAATTTTTCTGCTCTTGCCTCTTTTCCTTTTCAAGTGTTATTACCTTGGATATGTTATTTGATAATCTGCATAAATAAAACTTAGAAAAAAAAAGAATATATCCCTGCTGCTTGTGGGCCTGCTATTCCTCTAAGTTAGAGAGCAAGTTTCAAAGTAGAAATCCAAACATCTCTTTTAAGGGACAAGAGTCTGACTTAAGAATAACATTGTAGCTAACACATAATGCCTTAGCAAATACCAAGTCAGAGGCCAATGAAACATTATATATGGTTTCCTTTTATTTGATCAAGAATTTCTTATTTTTAGCAATGCAGAAAATATTAAGAACATTAGAGATGCCATACTGGATCAGACCAAGGTCCATCAAGCCCAGTATCCTGTTCCTAACAGTGGCCAATCCATGTCACTAGTACCCGGCAGGTTCCCAAAAAGACACACAGGTTCCACAATGCTTGTATTGGGGCAAGCAGTGGATTACCAGGGTCTTCTTTAATAATGGTTTATGGACCTTTTCTCCAGGAACTTGTCCACACCTTTTTAAAACCCAGCTACACTAACAGCTTTTACAACATCCTCCGGTAATGAATTCCAGAGTTTGATTACGTGTTGAGTGAAAAAATATTTTCTCTTATTAATTTTAAATGGGTTACACTGTAGCTTCATTGCATGTCTCCTAGTCATCTAAATTTTGATGGTGTAAACAATTGATCTATATTTATCTCCCCTCAGCCTTCTCTTTTCCAAGTTGAAGAGCCCTAACCTTTTAAGCCTTTCATCATAGGGGTATCCCTCCATCCCCTTTATCATTTTGGTGGCCTTTCTTGTACCTTTTCTAATTCTGCTATATCCTTTTTAAGATAAGGCGACCAGAAATGCACACAATATTCAAGGTGTGGTCAATCCATGGAACAATACAGAAGCATTATAATATCTTTTATTTTATTCTCCATTCCTTTCCCTATGATTCCTAGTATATTATTTGCTTTCTTGGCCACCGTTGCACACTGGGCAGAGGTTGTCAACATATTATCCACGATGACACCTAAATCCTTTTTCCTGGATGGTGGTTTCTAAGATGGTATTTTGCATCATGGAACCGAAGTTTGGGTTGTTCTTTCCTTGGTGCTTAACTTTGCACTTGTCCATATTAAATTTCATCTGCCATTTGAACGCCCAGTCTTCCAATTTATCAAGGTCCTCTTGCAATTTTTCACAATCCTATTGGGTTTTAACAACTTTGAATAATTTTTTGTCATCTGTAAATTTGATCATCTCACTCATTATTGCCATTTCCAGGTCATTTATGAATATGTTAAAAAGCAGCAGACCCAGCACAGATCACTGGGGTACTCCAATATTCACCTTTTTCCATTGGGAAAATTGGCCATTTAGCCTTACTCTCTGCCTTCTATCTTTTAAAAGTTTCTGATCCACAGTACTACACTGCCTCCAATCCCATGACTTTTAATTTATTTATTTAAAAGGCTTTCTATACCACCTTCTCCTGTAATCAAGGCGGTCTACACAGCAAACAATCAAAGAAATGCTGACTTTAATTTTGCCAAGAGTCTCTCATGAGGGAACTTGTCAAAGGCTTTCTGAAAATCCAGATACACTACTGTATATCAGCCAGCTCACCTTTGTCTACCTGTTTATTCACACCTTTAAAAAAATATAACAGATTGGTAAGACAAGACTTTACTTGGCTAAATCCATGTTAACCCTCTCCCAGTAAACCATGACTATATGCATGATCAGTAATTTTATTCTCTATAATGGTTTTTACCATTTTGCCCAGTACTGATGTCAGACTCACAGGTCTGTAGTTTCCTGGATCACCCCTGGAGCCCTTCTTTAATATTGGTATTATAATAGCCATTCTCCACTCTTCAGATATGATAGTTGATTTTAATGATAGTTCACAGATTACACAGGTACACTACCAAAAAACTGCCTCCAGTTTTGCAACTGATTCCTATAGATTTTGGGGTGCTGAATCCAGGAAAAATAGCCAAAATGTTCCATCACGTCACGTTTTCTTGCAAAATTAGATTTCTTACCCATATAAGGAATGTTCACATAATTTCTTTTTAGCCGACTGCAGTTTATTTTCTTGGCCCAAAATAGAGGTTGTAATGGTTAACTAACTAGAAACACTCCCTCATGATATTTTAGAGTGTTTTGTATTCATTTTATACATTAACAGGACAATTGGGAGGCGGGGGGCTAAATCCAGTACTCGCGCTGGCGCATGTTCTTTCCTGTTCACCTCGCCTCGTTCGCTCGCTCAAACACGGTGGTTGCGACATGAACGTTCCTGTCAAATTTCAGTTTCTTGCAAGTTCATTATTACCTTTTGTTTGCTCAGTCGTAATCCAGCTTTATTCCGAAGTGGTTCACTACAGTTGTAGTTTGCAGTGCTGTGTATTTGTGATGGCTCACAGAGCCAGAGGTTGCGTCAACTCTCCGGACAGTTTTTGTTTTATTTGTGGGGAATATACCGTGAAAAAGCGGCAGAGGAACATTTCTGCATTTATTTAAAAAGTATATTTCGCCTATTTCGGTTTGAAGTTAGGCGATCAAGACAAACCGTGGGCTCCTCACAAAGTGTGCAAGACATGTGAGGAAGATCTACGCTTATGGATGAAAGGTAAAAAACAAGCATTTCGTTTCGGAATAACTATGATGTGGCGTGAACAAAGAGACCACAGCAGTGACTGCTATTTTTGCTCTTGCATTGTGAAGGGATACAACTTAAAAAATAAGAACGTAATAAGTTACCCCAACCTTCCCTCAGCAATTAGGCCTATGCCTCATAGCAACGAAGTACCTGTGCCTGAACCACCAAAATCTTTGGATCATATTTGTGTGGACGGTTCTGATCATGATGAGACTCATCAGATGGCTTTTCCCGATGAGTCCAGTACTTCCGAGTTTGAAACTGAACCAGATCCGAAACCTGAACTTTTCTCTCAAGCTGAATTGAATGATTTAGTCCGAATTTAGGACTCCCAAAAGATGCTGCCCAACTGCTAGGTTCTCGGCTTAAACAGAAAAATCTATTGTCACCAGGAACAACTTTTTATTGGTACTGCAACCGCGAGACACAATTTTTGAAGTATTTCAGCAAAGAGGAAGATTTGGTATTTTGCAACGATATATACGGAGTGATGGAAAAGTTTAAACTCAAGTATGATCCTGCTGAATGGCGGCTGTTCATTGATTCGTCAAAAGACAGCATAAAAGGTGTTCTTCTTCATAATGGCAACACATTCGCTTCAGTTCCTATTGCTCACTCTGTTATTCTCCAAGAAAAATACGAGAATTTGGCCCTGATTCTTCAGAAGATTCGTTATGATGAGCATAAGTGGATGATTTGTGGAGACTTTAAAATTCTATCCATGCTATTAGGACAGCAATCCGGTTTCACCAAATATCCCTGCTTCCTTTGCTTGTGGGATAGCCGGGCCCGCGACCTACACTGGGGGAAAAAAGACTGGCCAATTCGGGAGTATTTGAGACCTGGTGAGAAAAATGTTCTTCATGAGAGCTTGGTACCTCGTGATAAAATTCTATTACCACCTCTCCACATTAAGTTGGGTCTCATTAAGCAATTCATCAAGTCCCTTCCAAAAGATGGTGAGTGCTTTCGGTACCTTTGCTCAAAGTTCCCCCGACTTTCTGAAGCAAAGCTAAAGGAAGGAGTGTTTGTTGGCCCTGATATAAGGAAACTCATTTCAGATGGAGCATTCGCTGAAACGATGTCCGAGAAGGAAAAAGAAGCCTGGGATTCCTTCAAGGATGTTGTTCTCAAATTCTTGGGGAACAGGCGGGATGAGAACTATAAGGATATTGTTGCCAGGATGCTCAATGCCTTCAAAGAACAAGGCTGTAACATGAGCCTGAAAGTCCATTTCTTGCACTCCCATGTGAACTACTTTCCCGAAAACTTGGGGGCGTACAGTGAAGAACAAGGTGAAAGGTTTCACCAGGACATCAAGGACGCAGAGAGAAGGTACCAAGGAAGATGGAACACCACTATGATGGCTGATTTCTGCTGGTTGCTGCTGCGGGAAACCCCAGATGAAAAATACGCCAAGCAGCGCACCAAGAGAAGCATTCGGGGGAAGAAGAAACGGGCCCACCAGGAGATTGATTGACCCAAGAATGACTTTAAAATCTAAACTGTGTTGACAAATATCGTGTTTTTACTAAACTTTGAAATAAAAATTTGCTAGTTATTACCACAGTGTCGGATCTCATTTATTAGAATTTTATTTTCACACCATCGGGTGTTTGTCTTCATGTATTGCAATGGTGCGGTTTGCGTTTTCTATTCTTACATACATACCTGTACAACATTTTTTGCACATTTCTTTGCTTTGCTTTGTGTCTAACCTCGCTCTTATATGCTCAATGTTTGTGCACATGTATGTGGCTGTTTTAAGTGCAGACAATTTTGCTACCATCACAGTGTGTTTTGTTGACATTACTCTATTCTTATGTGCTGCCTTGTTACAATTTTCTTTATTCTTATTTGAATAACTACTAAACAATTAGTATAAAGAATTCATCCAAGAAACCTTTATCTCGATCGCACTCAATCTGAAACGTTCACCTCAAACTGCTAACCCAATGTAGCAAAAAATCTGTACGTGATGGAGCAAATTGGTTACCAGATTTGGATTCAGCGCACCAAAAAACGTAAAAATCAATCGAAACATTAGTGGCAGTTTAAAAAAAATTTTTTTTAGTGTACCTGTGTTATTAATAGTAGGGCTGCAATCTCATATTTCAGTTCTTTCAATACCCTTGGATGTATACCATCCAGTCCAGGTGATTTGGTACTCTCCAGTTTATCAAATAGTTGTAATACATCGGTTTATCAATATTTCTTTCAATTCTTCTGATATATCACCTTTATATACCATTTCATGCACTGGTAAATTCCCTACATCTTTTTCAGTAAAGACCAAAGCAAAGAATTCATTTAGTCTCTCTGCTCTGGCCTTGTTTTCTCTTAACACCCCTTTTACTCATCTATCATCCAATGGTCCAACTGACTGTCTCACAGGTTTTTTGCTATGAATGTACTTGAAAAAGTTTTTGTTATGCATTTTTTCTTCCACGGCAAGCTTTTTATTTTTCAAACTCTCTCTTTGCCTGCCTTATCAGTGCCTTGCATCTAACTTGACAATGCTTATGTTGTTTCCCATTTTTGTCATTTGGCTCCTTTTTCCATTTCCTGAAAGATGTTTTTTTGGTCGCAACAGCCTCTCTGATCTTGCCTTTAATTCATGCTGGCAGTTTTTTGGCCTTCCTTCCACTTTTCTTAAAGTGTAGAATACATCTGTTCTGGGCTTCCAAGATAGTATTTTTAAACAATGTCCATGCTTTATGCAAATCTTTAGCATTTGCAGCTTTTAGTCTTTTGTTAACTATTTTTCTCATTTTATCATAATCTCCCTTTTTAAAGTTATATGGGAGTACAGTGGATTTCCTTGGCATCCTTCTTTCCTTTAGTAAATCAAATGTGATCATGCTATGATCACTATTGCCAAGTGGCCCCAACCCCCAACACCCTTATCCCTTGCACCAGATCCTGCATGCCACTAAGGATTAGGTCCAAAATAGCTTCTCCTCTTGTCGGTTCAGGAACCAGCTGCTCCAAGAAGCAGTCATTTATTTCATATAGAAACTTTATCTCCCTAGCATGTCCTGCTGTGACACTGACTCAGCCAATACCCAGGTAATTGAAATCACCCATTATTACTGTAAGGTAACTTTTATTAGCTTCCCTGATTTCTTTCAACATTTCATCATCCATCTGTTCATTTTGGCCAGGCGGTCATTAGTACACCCCCACTGCCATCGCCTTCCCCTTTTTACATGGAATTTCTATCCATAGAGATTCTTCAGCATATTTTGTTTCCTGCAAAATTTTAATTCTATGTGACTCAATGCCCTCTCTAACATAGAGCTCAACCTCTCCACCACTTTGATCTACTCTATCATTGACTGTCCTGATGATGTCACGCCATGCTGTCAGCAGTAAGCTGGCATCGTCTGCCATAAAGAGGGCAGTGTACTGCCTAAGGATTAGCCCATGGGCCATAGAGGTCTCGGAGGGTGTGAAGTTGTCTTTTGAGTTTGCATTGGTCGTTTCTGCGCTGTATCTGCCATTGTGCAGCTCAGGCACTATGGCGGCGTTAGGCTACCCGCATAGGCCCTTTAACACATATGCGGATACAATGTGCAGCCACTCCATGCCCCATCCAACGGCGGATCCAGTATCCACGTAGGTTCCTGAGCACTGATGGTATAAAAATCTGTGTGACAGCTATCTGCCATAGGATGCCATAGCTGCACACTATGGCGTGACAGCATTGTATGCGTGCATGGGCGCCCAGACTGTAATAACCAGGTTGGACAGATAGGGCAGTATGTGGGCATGGCCACCACGGTGTGAGGACAGGTGTATGGCATCATTCCGATCGTGTGCCCTCTCAGAGATGACACATGCATCTTGCAGTGGTAAAGTGGTGGTGCTGCCAACCATTCTGCACAGGTATGGCACAGAGGCGCTACCCATGCAGAGCTCAGACTGCCACTGTTCTGTGTGTGATGTCTCTGTGCCATGTCCACTCACATGGACGTGACCCACAAGGCACATGCCCCATGCCCATAACCTCCAGACCCCATCCCTGCTCCACAAAACTGACACCTTGTGATCTCAAACCAGGAACAGCTTATTGCAAATCCTGTAACAGGTACCACAATGGCAGCAACAGCAGTATAAACAACAGATGTCCAGACATCTGTGGCTGTGCAGTCCCCCTCATTATGGCCCATCGCAGGGCAATCCCTGGCATGGGGATGGGCTATGGTGCAGGGGGCCCTATTTCTTCCCTGTCACTGCAGCAGTGAGGGCATCCAGGTGCACATAAATGGTTTGTGCTGCTGTTCACATGTCCTCCCTGAGGAGCCAAACTTCTGCCACCAGGGCAGCCAGAGCCTATGGGTGCTGGAATGTATGTGGGGGCCCACAGCTGCAGAACGTGACCCAAGGGTCTTCTGCACATCATGCACAGTCTTTGCCAAGCCCTGTAGTGGGCACAAGGCACTCTGGGATGGACATGGGTGGGCATGGCTATGGGCTGCAGGGCACAGCCGGGAGTGCAGCTTCTCCTCTGGCCCCCCACATGGTGCCTGCTAACTGTGCACTGCATTGCATTGCACTGCCATACATGGGGCACTTGTGGGGTGGTGACTGCATCCCCCCTGCTACCCCTTCTGGGCCCACCTCTGCTCTGGCTGCAGGGGACAGCTCTGGTCTTGCTGCCACCTCCTTCTCCTTGGATTTCCTGCCCTTCCTCTTACCCTCCAATCCCTCCTCCTTCTTGGACTCCCCACCCTGCTCCTAACCCTCTGATTCCTCCTCCTCTGTAGACTTCCCATCCCACTGCTGCGCCATTATTTATTTATTTATTTATTTACATCTCTTATATACCGCACTATTTGCGATCAGCGCGGTTTACATAGAACAAACAATATCCGACAATAAACAAGAGTCAGGTCATTACAATGAACAGGAGCAGTAAACTTGGATAACAGGGGAAACTATCTACATATGTGGAACATTGAACAAGGTAACTGTATATATGAGAGATGGAGTTATTGTGTGTTGCTCATATATGGTGGCTGGGGTTCGGGGGAGGCTGTGAGGTATTTAATGAAGAGGAAGTGTTTTAAGGCCTTCCTAAACTGGCTCAAGTTGGGGATAGCTCTGATGTGTTGTGGTAAGGAGTTCCAGAGGCTTGGGGCACTCAGACTGAAGGCTCTGTTTGAAGTTGATATGGCGCATCTTGTCATCACTTTTGGTATTGCTAGCATGTTGGCTGCAGAGGTTCTTCTTATCCTGTTGGGTGTGGGTGGTTGTATGAGGTCACATATTGAAGAGGCGGATAACCCGTTGATGGCTTTGAATGTCATCACTAAGGTCTTGAAGCTAATCCTGGCTTGGATGGGGAGCCAGTGAAGCTGTATCAGGAGGGGTGTGATGTGCTCTCTCCTTGGTGCTCCAAAGAGGATTCGCGCAGCGCAGTTCATGGCAAGTTGTAAGGGATGTAAGGTTGTCTGGGGGAGTCCTTGTAGGATGGCGTTTGCATAGTCAAAATGAGGGATGATGAGGGCTTGGTAGATGGTACAGAAGTCGCTCATCTCGAGTAGAGGGCGTATGTGTCTGAGGGATCTGATTTTGAAGTAGATTGCTCTTACTATTTTTGCTATGTGCTGCTTCATGTTGAGGTTCTGATCCAATGTGACTCCGAGATACCGTATGGCTGATTTTACTTGTAGTTTGGCGTTGTCTACTTCCAGTTGGTTAGGTGGAGTGAATTCTGGATTTCTAGAGATGAACAGGACCTCAGTTTTCTTATGTTGGATACGCAGATTTTGGGAGAGGAGCCATTCTGATATTGCATTGAAGCAGTTGGTTAGTGGGGTGAGGTCCGGGCAATCCAGTGATATTGGCAGGTACAGTAGGACATCGTCTGCGTAAGTCATGCAACTCACATTGAAGGATCTAATGATGTTACAGATGGGTTGGATATAAATGTTAAACATAAGTGACGATAGGGAGGATCCTTGAGGGACTCCTTGACTTTGTAGGAATGGCTCGGATGTGGTCCCGTTTGTTCGTACATGTTGCCATCTTCCAGATAGGTAAGACCTACACCACTCAAGCGCTGTTTCGGTAATGCCTTTCTCTCTTAGTCGAATCAGGAGAATCTCGTGGCAGACTGAGTCAAAGGCTGCCGCAATATCTAGAAAGATAAGTGCGAAACCTGTACGTGAGTTGTCGATGCCTGAGATTATGGTGTTGAAAAGAGTAGAGAGTAGTGTTTCCACTCCGTGTGACTCTCTGAACCCGTGTTGTGATGGATCTAGAGGTGCGTTAGTGTCCACATGATCTTGTAGCTGCCTGTAGACTATTTTTTCAACGATTTTGGCGAGCATCGGGATACTGGATATGGGTCTGTAAGACTCGACCTTTTGAGGGTCTAAATTGGTGTCTTTAAGCAGCGGTCTAACGGAGGTCTGTTTGAGCGTAGATGGGAATGACCCAGTGCTGAATGATAATCCTATCATTTTAGCTAAGATTGGGGCAAGGTCGGATCGTAGATCTTTTATCCAGAATGCTGGACATGGATCTGAGTATGAAGTGGAGGTATTTAGGGTAGCAATGGTGTCTTCGATAGTTCTCTTAGACGGAGTGGTAAAAGTGGTTAGAAATGCTGTGCGTGCTTTGTCGTCAGGAGGGTCTGGTATCATCATCTTGTCAGTCTTGCATAATTTTGATTGCATAAATACGGCGTAATCCTGTGGGTGTATAGATCCTGTGCGTTCCGGGGTCGGTTCTTTGGCAAGATATTTGACCAGGTTGAAGAGGTCGTGCGGTTTGTTTAATGAACGTTTCAGAGTGTCAGTGTGATGTTGTTTCATCTTGTCTGTGACTGCCCTGCGATGTGTGTGTAGGAGTTGGATGTATGCTGCTTGGTCACTGCTGGTACGTGATTTCCTCCAGCGTTTTTCCGATCTTCGTAGGAGGGTTAGAGACGCCCTTAGGTCAGCTGTGAACCATGGTGCGGATGTTCTTTTCTTTGGGGCTTTGGATGTGGGGGGACGAATTGCGATTGAGCTGAGTCTGCTGTTCCACGTGGAGATTAGGACATCTAGGTCTTGTGAGGTGTTGTCAAGGAGAGAGTTTGTTTCAGCCAGGATGCGTTCTTTGTTAAATGGGTGAAATCTTCTGGTATTTGCGGTTGTGTTTGTTTGTGAGTTCGTAATGGGTCTCGGTGACTTGATGGGGGTCGGAATTTGAAAGGAAATGAGCTTATGATCCGACCATGGAACTGCTGTTAGTGATAACGTGATGTTTTGTGCTTGCTGAAGCACCGTTTGTGGGGCGTATATCAGGTCGAGAACGTTGCCCTTTGTGTGTGTGGGTTCATGAACCAATTGGGTGTATCCCAAGATATCTAGGGCTTCTGTGAAGGCGGCTGCTTGATTGTCCTGTAGGGATGGTAAGTTAAAATCTCCTAGTATCCAGTTAGGTTTATGTGGAACATGGGTATTTGATGCTAAGTTTATGATATTGGAGAGGTTGTCTAGATCCGCAGAGGGCGCTCTATAAATAAGGTTTATGGAGCAAGAGTGGTTGGAAATAGATAATGTTTCAAGGGAATTGGTGTTGCTGGCTTCTTCCAATTTGAATTGAAGGTCGGATCTGGCGATGATGGCAACTCCTCCACCATGGCTTCCTCACTGCCTTCCCCCTTCCGTGGTGTTGTCCTCCATCTCTATACTGCTGGACTCCTCCTCCCCGTCACTGCTGGAGGTACCACTGGGATCTGCACCTTGGGACAGCTACACTGACTGGACCACTGCTCTGGGTTGGTGCCCGTGGTGGGCAAGCATTGTCTGGGGGCTCCCTCAAACTGGCTGTGGAATAAGAGGGAGGGGGTTAAATGTTCACACAGGCATAGCCCTGGGGTGGGACTGGCACATCTCCAGGGGGCCTGCCCAAGCATTGTACAACCCACCTTTGGTCCACGGAGGTGTACCATCCCACAGTGTACACTGCATGCCCTCCCCTTTGTCCACCTCCAGCCATCTCCAGCCACCTCTGTTCCCCTCTCACATGCCCAGCTGTGGATTGTGGGCCCCCCCAGGTGATGGACATCCACAGGGGACAGTGTGGGCAGGTGTGCAGTGTGAATCTGGGCCCACCCTTCCATGCCATGCCCCAGCCATGTGTGTGCACATCTACATGTATTGGGTGCTGACTGGTGTGCATATGGGATAGTGGCACTGGGGGATGGCAAGGCTGCCCAAGCACATTCCCATCATTGTGTACGGGGGATCTCCCACCAGATGGTCTGCCTACACTTGTCTGGAAGCCATGGCTGCTACTCCCTGCATCTTCAGGACTCCACTGTGTACCCCACTAACCTTTCTCAGCCACCAGCTGCTCCCTGATGTGCTGCAGCTGGTTCAGTTGCTTCTGACACAGTGTCCTGTAGTGGCACTTTAGGGCCTCTAAGGTGCATCACACACCATAGTCACTCAGGGAGGAAAGAGGGGGGGACACACACAGTTGTGTGCTTCCACATCACCTATTGTGCCTACCTGTATCCTGCCTCAGCCTGGTGGCCTTCCATCCTGGGGACAGGGGCATACCCATGGGTAGAAGTTGTGGGGTGCATGTGGTGGTACACCTCTAGCATCTGGGACTGGATTCCTACCCACCACTCCCCTGGACCTTTGACATGTGCCTCATGCCACCATCAAGAGTGCCATCTGGGCCACTGGTTCACCTGTGTAACCACTCTGGTCCCTTCAGTCAACTCTACAGTCCTCCCACTTCCCTTGCTCCCATCTATTGCACATAGTCTTGCCTTGGCACCATGGAACATGGTTGTGGACTGTGAGTGGCCTTGGCTGTGGGCAAGTGTCATGGCAGAGGTTATCCACTATTTCAGGGGCCACATCACTGCATGGTTTGTTAGGTGCTGTGCAGGACATGGTGGTGTGGTTTGTGTATGCTTGCCATTACACATCTGTCAGTTCCTGTGGCATCACATTATCGACATGCTGCTACAGCTGGACAGGGGGTGATGGGCTATGGTGGCTGATCTGCTTGCAGGGACAGATGGGCAGCACAGATGTGAATCACGTCACAGGGGCTGGGGGGTGGGGTGGATGTCCAGAACATCCACACTGGCCAGAGGAGTCCTCTGGGGTGGGAAGCCCAAGTCACAGCTCCCCATGCACCAGGCAATGCCTTTGCTGTGCAAGCCCTGTGGTGTTGCTGCCATCTGACACCATGGGGTGCAGCTGCCTCCCCGCCTACTGTGTTTCGATATGCTTACAGCTGCGGGCAGCCAGGGATGGCACCTGTACCATGCTTGGCCCATCCCCTCGCTGTCACCTGTTCTGAAACCATTGATGCTGCCATCAGCATGTGGTTTGGCCTCACAGCACTATCTCCCTAAGCAGATACACAGCTGTGCCTTTCAGGGTGTGGAATATAGCAAAATATGACCTTGAGAATATACCACTGGAATTTAAAGACTACCTGCAAAATCAATTTGCTGCTTTAGATATAAATGACAGAGCTCCAGAAGAGTTATGGGATGACGTCAAGAAGGTTGTGTTGGAAGAAAGCGAGAAGTCTCTACAAAAGGTGAAAAAGCAAAACGGCCAAAATGGATGATGGAAGAAACTCTGAAAATTGCCCAGAAATGCGGAGAAGCTAAAGCCAGAGTAGAAAGAGAGGCAATCACAGAGCTCAACAGAGATTTCCAATGTGCAGCAAGACAGGACAAGGAAAAGTACTACAATGACGCATGCAAGGAAATAGAAGCAGAAACTATTAGAGGAAGAACAAGATTGGTTTTCCTATAACTACAAGGGTTAAAGAAAAAATTCCAGTCTCGAATCGGAATGTTACAAGATGCTCAAGGATCTGTGTTGAATGATGTTGGAAAGATCAAGAAAAGATGGAAAGAATATATAGAGTTTTTATATGATAAAGATCAATTGGACCAACAGCCGTTTCATCCTGTACCTTATGATCCAGAACCATGGGTGATAAAGGAAGAAGTCAAAGAAGCATTGAAAGCCTTATCAAAGAACATTGATGGCATTCCCATAGAAGTATTAGAGCAATCTGATGCAGCTGTTACCATACTTACAAGGCTCTGCCAGGAAATTTGGAAGACAACATCATGGCCAATTGACTGGAAAAGATCTGTGTTTATACCAATACTAAAGAAAGGTGATCCAACTGACTGCGGAAATTATCGTACAATCGCTCCAATCCCACATGCCAGCAAGATTCTACTGAAGATTATTCAACAGAGACTACAACCACACCTGGAACAAGAACTACCTGAAGTGCAAGCAGGTCTCAGGAAAGGGCGAGGAACGAGAGACATCATCGCGGATGTGAGATGGTTCCTTGAAAAGACTAAAGAATACCAAAAGGATATCTATTTGTGCTTTATTGACTATAGCAAAGCTTTTGACTGTGTAAACCATGAGAAACTCTGGGCCACATTAAGAAGCATGGGTATACCAGAACACTTGATTGTTCTCTTGCACAATCGTACATTGATCAAGAAGCAACTGTTCGAACGGAACAAGGAGACACAGAATGGTTTAAAATAAGCAAAGGTATACGACAAGGCTGCATACTTTCCCCCTACCTGTTTAATTTATATGCAGAACAAATCATCAGAGAAGCGGGATTGTATGAAGACAACAGAGATGTGAAGATTGGTGGAAGACTCATCAACGACCTTCGCTATGCTGATGATACCATGTTACTGGCTGAAAGTGAAGATGTTCTGAAACATTTGCTTCTCACAATCAAAGAACATAGTCTTAAAATGGGCCTGCACCTTAATGTACATAAGACAAAGATCATGACAACTGGAAAAATCGATAAGTTCATTGTTAATGGAGAAGAAATTGAAATTGTGGACAACTTTAACCTATTTGGATGAACTATCAATAAAGAAGCAACAAGCAGTCAAGAAATCAGACGACACATTGCTCTTAGCAGAATGGCTATGAAGGACCTAGACATGATTCTGAAGAGCAGAGATATCTCTCTCCATACAATGATTTGACTCGTTCAAGCCATGGTATTTTCAATAACATCATATGGATGTGAAAGTTGGACAGTGAAAAAGATAAACAGGAAGAAAATTGATGCCTTTGAATTATGGTGCTGGTGGAAAATATTGCTTATACCATGGACTGCCTGAAGAACAAACCAGTCGGTACTAGAGGAGATCAAACCTAAACTTTCTTTAGAAGCTCAGATGACAAGACTTTGACTTTCATACTTTGGACACATCATGCGAAGGGAGAGATCATTAAAGAAAGACATCATGCTTGGTAAGACAGAAGGTCAACACAAAAGTGGAAGGCCAGCAATGAGATGGACTGATATAGTAACAGCAGCTATGGGTGCCACTCTGTCAACAATGAGCCGCCTGATTGAAGACTGAAAACAATTTAGAACAACTATCAAGAGGATCGCCATGAATCGACACCAATTCGATGGCACTTAATAACAATAACAACATGGCCTTGCATGGTGCTCATCCCCTCCCTTCCCATGCATGTCTTTCTACCTGCTGAGGCAGAGTTTTAAGGCCCTCTATATGGCCATGGACAGCCACAGGTTTGGCCGCCAGCCCCCCTGGGTGTAGCATCCCCTCGTACCACAGCATGGAATCGGCAAGTGCCTCATACTCATTGGCGCAGAAGTTTGCAGTCCTTCTCGCTGCCATGCCACTGATGTCTATCCACCCAGCCACAGGGGTCTTTTGCACAGGCAGCCCACGGGGCTTTCGTGAAGGTGTCATCAATGCACGGGTACACTGGACGGGCAATACCATGGGTTCATGCACACTTGGTGTCCCGCCTCTCTGGCCGCTGGTTTGGACCCATACATGGGTATCGTGGCCTTACAGCCTCTTAGGTGCCAAGCCCGGGTTCTGGCTCCTGCACGTAATTGTCTATGCCGTGCTGGGTGTCTGCCACTGTGCTCGATTTGTGCCGCATTTTCAAAGCTTGGCAGTTTTGAAGGCACATGACTCACGATTCAGGCACTTTTCCTGAGTGGGTATCTTATTTGGGTATGGTATGCCTTGACACCTTGTTGAAAAATCCTTAGTTTCTAAAGCTAATTGATCACAATCCCTGAGCATCAAGCCTCTAGCTGCATGCATTTCCATTTCTGAACCAGCCTGGCACCTTCTAGTCTCTTATACAGATAAGGTTTGACTGCACATCGAGTTGTCCAGCCAAAATGTATCTACTAGCGGCAACTGACTTAAAAAAAATAAACTCTTAGGCAGTTAACACATGGCTGCTGACTAATAAGGTGCTTTTGAATATCAACCTGCACTGTTTTTGTCCAAAAATGCTTTTGAAAATTGCCCACCTTAGCGATAGGCTACCATCGGCAGGCTTCAGTACTGAAAACTGGCATTGACAACTTTTGGACTCAAATTTCATATGAGAGGTTTACAGTATGTGTGTAAAGGAAAATGGAGACCATATAAAAACCAATGGGATTTTCTCCCTTCTTCCTTTGCAAGCAGTGATTGGTTTCTGTCTTCCCCCTGAGAGCGTGCAGGACGCCACAGCTATTCATCCCCATTCCAAAACCAGAGTGAAAAGGCAGATGAGGCATCACATTCTACCACATGGGGTAATCTAGCATCAAAGTGGCCCAGAGAGGTGGAGTCTCCCAGGGCATCTCAGCTGCACATAGCAAGACACAAAGTCTTTCTAACATTCTCAATAGAATCAAGCCAGCTTATAATGTTACATAGCATGGCCTGATACTTAACCATGGCTGCCACCATTAAATAAAATCCAAATATTCAGTGATGATATTACTCAAAGTTGCTAATCGCCTGTGGATTGTAAAAAATTGCAGAAGGATCTAGTGAAGCTGTGAGACTGGGCATCCAAAAGGCAGAGGAACATTAGGAAGTGGATTTACTAAAATGTGGTCACTTTTTCCACTTATTTAGTGCTAAGAGCAAACACTATCACATGCTAAGAGCAAAGCCACGCACTCTCTGCCAAGGGCACATTTTGGCTATGTTATAGAAAAAGAAACAACAGGTTTTAGCTATCTATTCGATGTATGTAGAGGAGAGGAAGGGGTCAAAGATGACTTCAAGCCTGAAAGCTGAGGAAACTGGGAGGAGTAGAGTGTTATCCACAGAAACAGAGAAAGGAGGAAAGAGGAAGGTGGATTTAGGGGGAAAGATAAGAAGCTCAGTTTTAGCCATGTTCAATTTCAGAGGGTGATAAGACATCCTGGCAGCCATGTTGGATAAGCAGGCAGAGATACTGGATTCCCTTGATTCCTGGAGGGATTTCAGATGCAGAGAGGTAGATCTGAGAATCATGATAAGAAGTTATGATGGCAGTTTTAACTCGTTGGTTGTTTAACACATGGTAGCAGTTACCGTGTGCTAAAATACATCTTAAATGCTTTGCACACTTTAGTAAACATGCTCTTCAATGTGGACACATGCAAAGTGATGCACGTTAGGAAGATAAACCCAAATTATAGCTGCTTAATGCCAGATTCCACATTAAGATTCACCACTAAGGAAAGGGATCTAGACATCATTGTGGAAAATACATTTAAATCTTCTGCCTTGTGTGCAGCATTAGCCAAAAAAGCAAACTTAATATTAGGAATTATTAGGAAAGGAGTAGAGAATAAAACAAAGAATATCACAATGCCTCAGTATTGCACTTTGAGAACTGTGAGCAATTCTAGTAACCACGCCTCAAAAATATGTAGCAGTGTTAGAAAAGGTTCAGAGAAGGGCCACCAAAATGGTAAAGGGGATGGAACTATTCTCCTATGAGAAAGGTTAAAGATTTTAAGGTTCTTCAGCTTGGAGAAGAGAAGTCTTGGGAGGGATTGAGGTCTGCAAAATCTTGAGTGGCATGGAACAGGTAAACAGGAATTGATTACTTACTCTTTCAAAAAATACAAATAGGAGAAAATATTTTCTCTCAATACATAGTTAAGCTTTGGGACTCGTTGCTGAGGATGTGGTAAAAACAGGTAGTATAGCTGGGTTTGTAAAACGTTTGGACAAATTCCTGTAGAAGAAGTCAATAGATGTTTATTAAGGTATACCTGAGGAAAGCCCCTGTTTATTCATGGGGATAAGTAGCGTAGAATCTGGCTACATTTTGGGATTCTGTTGGGTACTTGTGACATGGATTGGCCACTTTTGAAAAAAGTAGTAATAGTAAAGAAGGGCAAGGAGGCGACAAAGATGATGCCAAGCTTGCAAGCTGAGGAAACAGGGAGAAAGTAGAATGTTATCTACAGAAGTAGAGAAAGGAGGAAGGGGTGATATAGGCTTTGGGGGAAAGATAAGGAGCTCAGTTTTAGCCATGTTCAATTTCAGATGGTGGTGAGACATCCATGCAGCAATTTCAGATAAGCAGGAAGAGATACGGGCCTGGAAGCCTGAAGAGATTTTGGGTGTAGAGAAGTAGATCTGAGCGTCATCATCGTAAAGATGGTACTGAAACCCATGGGCAGAGATGAGTGCACCAAGGAACTGAGTGTAGAGAAAGAAAAGGAGAGGTCCCAAGACAGACCCTTAGAGTACATCCACTGAGAGCAGGATAGCAGTAGAGGAAGAGCCACCAGAATATACACTAAAAGTGTGGTGGGAGAAATAAGAACAGAACTAGGACAGTTCAGAGCTCTTAAAACCAAGCAAGGACAGGGTATCGAGGAGAAGGTGGCAATCAACAGTGTCAAAAGCAATAGAAAAGTCAATAGGGATGAGAATTAAGTTAAGACTCTTGGATTGGTGAGGAACAAATCATTGAAGACTTTGGCGAGAGTCCTTTCAGTAGAATGTGGAGGGTGAAAGCCAGATTGCAATAGATCCAGAAGGACTTGGGAGGAAAGAAAAGTCAAGACAATGGCAAACCAAGTGTTCAGGTAGTTCAGAAATAAAGGGGAGGAGGGAGATGGGTCGATAAATAGAGGGACAGTTAGAGTCTACTGAGGGTTTCTTGAGGAGAAGTGTAACCACGGCATGCTTGAAGGCTGAAGGAACAGTTGAAGTGGAAAGCAATAGGTTGAAGATATGACAAATGGAAGGGATTGCAGTGGAGGAGATGGAGTTTAGTAAACAGGTGGGAATAAGTTCAGAGGAGCAGGTAGTAAGTTTGGAGAAGGAAGTAAGATATGTGGTTTCCTTCTCAGTGATCTTAGAAAAGGAAGAAAGGGTGACAGAGGTTGAGGGAAGGAACTGGAAGCGAAGAGGGAGAAGGGGGGTGGGATGGAGCTGACCCTGGAGACTCTTGTGGATTTTGTCATGGAAATAATCTGCTAAAGTCTGGGTGGAAAGGGAGGGGGGTTAGAGGTGAGGCACTTTGAAGAGAGAGTTAACATAAGAACATAAGATATACTATACTGGGTCAGACCAAAGTCCACAGATTAGTTCACAGATTACTAATAGTAGGTCTGCTATCTCATACTTCAGTTCTTTCAACACTCTTGGATATATACCATCCGGTCCAGGTGATTTGCTACTCTTCAGTTTATCAAATAGTTGTAATACATCGGTTTATCGATATTTCTTTCAGTTCATCCACAGCATCTCCTTTAAATACTATTTCAGTCATGGGTAACATTCCTACATCTTCCTCAGTAAAGACCGAAGCAAAGAATTCATTCAGTCTCTTTGCTATGGCCTTGTCCCCTCTTAGTGCCCCTTTTACCCCCTCTATCATCTAATATTTAAATCTTCCAAATACTCGTTTGTTATCACCACAGATTTTGTTTGATAAATATCTGTCTGAAGTATTGGGTTACCAAGAAAGGTCTAAACCTTCTATAAATAAGTTGTATTATTTACCTCAGATGGCTGTAGCTGCTAGTGGGTCTCTGCAAGGAGCTGAAGCCCTTCCTCAATTAGATTCTTTGAATGTATCTGACTTTATTGAATCTTCTCATGATTTGATTAGCACTAGGTCTGCTCTTCTTGTTTCTTTTAATTCTGAAATTGATAAAAACACAGTTATGCGTTTGTTTTTTCAAAATAAGAATGCTATTTTCTGTGGTGGGGAAATTAATATCTTTCCTGATGTTTCCAGGCAAACACAGCTTAGATGCAAGGCTTTCCTTGCTTTGAAGCCTCTGTTTTGGCTATGGGTGCCACTTTTTTCCTTAAGTTTCCTTGTAAATGCCTGGTCATGTCAGGGGGGACCAAGTATGTTTTCTCTGAGGTTTCCTCGCTGGAAGCTTTTCTTAGTAATCATTGCCCACAGGGCTAATGTAGTTTTGACTGATTTTGTGTCTGCTAGCATGATTGTATAAACTGAGTTGTTTAGTATTTTTCGGGCTTAAGCTTCTCTCCCAAGATATCTTTATTATTGCTTGATTTTGTATTGTTTTATGTTAGTAGCATTTAAGAATCTCCCCATGATGTGGACTGTTGAGTTTTTCTCTTTTTTTTCTTTGATAATTATGTATTGTATTTATTTGAAATTACCAATATATATATATATATATATATATATCATAATGGTCAAATTGACTCTCTCACAGGTTTTTTGCTACAAATGTATTTGACAAAGTCTTTATTATGCATTTTTGTTTCCACAGCAAGCTTCTTATCAAAATTTCTCTTTGCCTGCCTTATCAAAGTCTTGCATCTAACTTGTCAGTGCTTATGTTGTTTCCAAGTTTCGTCATTTGGCTCCTTTTTCCATTTCCTGGAAGATGCTTTTTTGGCAACAACAGCCTCTCTGTCCTCACCTTTAAACCATGATGACAGGTTTTTGTACTTCCTACCACTTTTCTTAAAGCGTGGAATAAAGCTGGTCTGGGCTTCCAAGATACTATTTTGGTTTGAAGTAAATCTTTAACCTTTACAATTGCTCCTTTTAGTTTTTTCTTAACTATATTCTTCATTTTATCATAGTCTCCCTTCTGAAAGTTAAAAGGTAGCACTGTGGATTTCTTTACCGTCCTTCCATCATTTATTAAATCAAACGTGATCATGCTATGATCACTATTGCCAAGTGACCCCAACACCCTTATCTCTTGCACCAGATCTTGTGTTCTACTAAGGACGAGGTCCAAGATGGCTTCCCCTCTGGTCAGTTTATGAATCAGCTGCTCCGAAGAAGCAGTCATATAGTTCATCTAGAAACTTTATCTCCCTAGCATGTCCTGCCATGACACTGACCCATTTGATACTGGGGTAATTGAAATCATCCATTATTATTACTGCATTGGAACTTTTGTTAGCTTCCCTGATGTCTTTGAGCATTTCATCATCTAATTGTTCATTATGACCAGGCGGTCAATAGTCCCCCTCCCCCCCCCCACACACACACACCACTACTGTCATCGCCTTCCCCTTCCCCTTTTTACATGGAATTTCAATCCTTAGAGATTATACAGTGAATTTTGTTTCCTGCAAAACTTTAATCCTTTGTTACTCAATGCCCTGTCTAACACAGTGCAATCCCTCCACCAATTTGATCTTCTCTATCATTACGATATAGTTTGTACCCAGGAATCACAGTGTCCCACTGGTTGTCCTCCTTCCACCATGTCTCTGAGATACCAATCATATATAATTTCTCATTTAGTGCTATATATTCTAACTCTCCCATCTTATTTTTTAGGCTTCTAGCATTTGCATACAAGCATTTAAGGGGCTGTATTTTATTCATATTAGTCTGGCTATCGGTAGGCAGGAGTAATTTGGAATCTTTAAGCTTTGTCTGTTCTGTACTCAAGGGCATTTGGGCTACTTTTGTCTTTATAAGAACCTCTCTACTGATATGCCCTAATTTCAATCTTTTGCTAGTATCCTTCAAGGATACATAAGAACATAAGATATGCCATACTGGGTCAGACCAAGGTCCATCAAGCCCAGTATCCTGTTTCCAACAGTGGCCAATCTAGGTCATAAGTACTGTCACCAGCAGGAGCTGGACTGTGGCCAAAGCTATCAGCCAGACTGCTGGGCCTGACCTTTCTTGTAGAAAGTTGTAGTTGTGAGGCAAGTGGTCAGGTTTTTCAAAAGGATTTTTATTCCCCTCCCGGGGTTGGATTTTCAAAAAGGTTATAATACAAAAAACTCAGGATACAACCATTCTTCTGGTAAACTGAAGAAAACTTAAACATAGCATCTTGCTTCAACAGAAATCATAAATCACAGTATAAAGCTTATCCGATATGCTAGCTGTCTCTTCTTAGCTTTCTCAGCACTCATGAGGCACTCTTATCCTGGCTTCAGCATAAGGAGGAACCCATATCGGATAACAACAGCGTACAATCCATTGCTTCATCACATGGACCTTCAATACCAGCCTCAGTAATCATAGGCTCACACTTTGCTCTATCATTTACAGTGTTTTCATTAGAACAGAAAGTTTGCACCTTTCTTAATCCCGTATCTCTCTCAGTGCTCTCTGAACAGCCCTCTTCACAGCAAGGCAAATAGCTGTCATATAACTTGTAGTAGCAGGAAGGAGAGACACCTTTCTCTGAGTAAGCTTTATCTTTAAAACTTTTAAACTTCCTTCCTTTTACATTTGGCTGTAACCCATAACACTGTTCTCTTCTATTATATGAAGATTTCTCCTGTGGAAATCTTTTGCAGGGTTTCACTGGCACACACTCTTCAGGGTCAAACATACACACGTCTTCAATAGCATTTCTTTCCCTCTCTGGGGCTTGTAACTGTTTTAAGCTGCCATGCCTTTCAGATTCATACGGTTTGCTTTTTGCTGCCTCCCATTCATTCAGCACAGCCCGGTGCTTAGGAAATTCAAGCTGCGTCAGAGGTAAGTGCTTCTTACAGCTGACCTCTCTGTGTGAAACTCTCCTTGTTTCTTTCTGTGAATTTCTTTGTGGCTTCCTGCTAGAAGTTTCAGGCAGTTCTGACTCTGTGTCTATATTTCCTGAATATTCTGAGCTCTCTTCTGAGTCCTGCAAGTTTCTCGTGTCCTGCCAGTCTAACTCTGACTGCACTGAGCATTTTTTATACAGCTTCTTGGGCGTTCCCTTGCACAGGTGAAAGCCGTTTTCATCAGCAGCTGGGGAATGCTTACTAGCTAGGCGTGACTGCAGACCTCGTGTCTGAGTTTGTTTACATTGCCTATGGTAACTGGGAACCTTGTGACTTGCCTGCCTGTCAGAATCTAAACTGCAAACAGCAGATTTCTGTGCTTCTGAGGCAGAGGGCAGATCTTCCGTGTTACAGTACCTAGCAGTTTCCCCAAAAGACACAGGTTCCTCAGTGCTTTTATTGGGTCAAGCAGTGATATCCTGGGTCCCTTTTTGGTTTATTGACCTCTCCTCCAGGAACTTGTCCAAAGATATTTAAACCCAGCTGCACTAACAGCTTTTACTACATCCTCTGGTAAAAACAATTTCAGAGTTTGATTACACGTTGAATGAAAAATTATTTTCTCTTGTTAGTCTTAAATAGGTTACCCTGAGCTTCATTGCATGTCCCCTAGTCTTTCTATATTCTGATGACATAAACAATCAATCTACGTTTACCCGTTTCACTCCATTCATTAATTTATAGAACTCTATCATATTTCCCTTCAGCCATCTCTTTTCCAGATTTAAGAGCCCTAATCTTTTTAGTCTCTCTTCATAGGGGTATCCTTCCATCCCCTTTACCATTTTGGTGGCTCTTCTCTGTACCTTTTCTAATAATGCTATATCCTTTTTAAGATACGGCGACCAGAATTGCACACAATATTCAAGGAGCTATCACACCATGGAACGATAAAGAGGCATTATAATATCCTTTGTTTTATTTTCCTTTCCTTATGATACCTAGCATTCTATTTGCTCTTGTGGCCGCTGCTGCACACTGTTCCAAAGCATGCGCTCTTGGGAAACTGTCGGCTTTCCCCTATTATCTAGTTTAAAAGCAGCTCTATCTTCTTTTTAAAGGTTAATGCCAACAGTCTGGTTCTGTTCCAGTCAAGGTGGAGTCCATTCCTTCAGAAGAGCCCCTCATTTCCCCAGAATGTTCCCCAGTTCCTAACAAATCCAAAACCCTCATCTCTGAACCATTGTCTCATCCACGCATTGAGACTCCGGAGCTCTAACTGCCTTTTGGGTCTCGCATGTGGGACGGGAAGCATTTTGGAGAATGCTACCCTGAAAGTTCTGGATTACAACTTCCTACCTAAAAGCCTAAATTTAGCCTCCAGAACCTCCCTACCAAACTTTCCTATGTCATTGGTACCGACATGTACCAAGATAGCAGACTCCTCCCCAGCACTATCTAAAACCTTGTCTAGGTGGTGCCTGAGGTCCACTACCTTCACACCAGGCTGGCATGTTACCAGGTGATCCTCACATCCACCAGCCACCCAGCTATCTACATGCCTAATGATCGAGTCACCAACTATAATGGCTGTCCTAACCCTTCCCTCATGGGCACATGGCCCTGGAGAAACCTCCTCAGTGCAATAGGGTATAACATCGCCTGGTGGATAGGTCCTAGCTACAGAATCACTTCCTGCCACAGCAGGGTGATGCTCTCCTCTCACGTGACCTCTCTCCTGCATGGCAACAGGGATGCTGCCAGGCTGGAGGTGGGACTTCAGTACTATATCCCTGTAGGTCTCATCTATGTACCTCTCTATCTTCCTTATGTCTTCCAAGTCTGCTACTCTAGCCTCCAGAGATTGGACTCGTCCCCTGAGAGGAAAGAGCTCCTTGCACCTAGTGCACACGTAAGACCCCTCACCAACTGGGAGAAAATCATACATATGACACTCGATGCAAAAGACTGGAAAACACTGATCTCGCTGCTGGACTGCTGTCTGCATCTTAGTTTTAAGGTTGTGTTTAGGTATTTAAGTTCTTTACTTACTAAGGGTTGTTAGGGATACTTATACTAATAAAACTATATCTAATATGTTTAATGTACTTTGTTCACCTGAAGCTTAATTAATCTCAGGTCCTTAATGTATGCCTGATGAGGATAAATAGCTGCACCTGAGAGTGAATATGGCACCTCCTTTCCATTAAGAGATTTAAGCACCTATAAAGCTAATATTATCCCAGGGGTGGGTGAGTGTCGTGGAGGGAGCTAGGGAAAGAAGACCTTATTAAAAACTGGCTGCTACACAGTACCCTGTCCTGTGCTTCTAAGGTAATCTGTGACCAATTTCCTGGGTGATTCACACAGCCCTTGCTTGGATTGAGGGAGTCTTGGGTTCTAAATTTAACAAGAAAGCTCTCTTCTGTGTTTTAAATTTAAACTGAAAGCTCTTTGCTGCTACTAGGCCCCGACTGAGAATTAAATTTAAACTAAAAGCTCTCTGCTGGGTTTTAAACTTAAACTGAAAGCTACCTGGTGAGATTTTAATTTAACTAAAAGCTCTTTGCAGATACGAGGCCCTGACTGATTTAATAAATACACTGAATTCACAGATTAATCAGCATTAATCTAAAGAATTCCTGGGTGTAGCTGGGTTTAAAAAAGGTTTGGACAAGTTCCTGGAGGAAAGGTCCATAAACCATTATTAAGAAGGGACCCAGGATATCAATGCTTGAACCAATACAAGCATTGTGGAACCTGTGTCCCTTGGGGAAACTGCTAGGTACATATGACCTAGATTGGCCACTGTTGGAAACAGAATACTGGGCTTGATGGACCTTGGTCTGACCCAGTATGGCATATCTTATATTCTTATGTTATGTTCTTATGTTTTTCACCAAGATTTAGAAAAATTCCCAGAAGTAAATACTTACAATTGCATATCTCTCTCTCCAGAAGTAGCAGTCCCTTTTTGTAGTCCTTCAAGAGTTGAGAATCTTTAAAGAGATGGTGAGGGTCAGAGGCGCATGAGAGTTAGTCAAGTGGACATAGTACTCTTGCTTGGTGAGTGCTATGGCTGATTGGAAAGAGGCTAGCATGAATCTGAAATATAGGAAGTTCACAAGAGTGTGGGATTTGAGCCAAATGCACTCAGCTGAGCAGGCAGAAGTAGTGGGTTTTAGAGGACAGCCAGGGCTGAGGTACAGTACGCCTCTTAGGATGTGGCATGGGAGGAGCAAGAGCATCTAGAGCAGAGGAGAGGGCAGTGTTATAGGAAGCTACGGCCTCATCAACAGATTCAGATCAGTCCACCAAAATCAGTCTACCTTTGGTCACCTTCCTGATCACCCCAACACATCTGATCCCTTTCCCAACCTCCCAAAGCATACAAACACTCCCTGACCTCTCTCTGGCAACATGTAGCCTGCTAGATTCCCATTTCTGAATTTACTGAGGTAACTGGTATTCATTGGGAGCAGGTGTGATACCTACTCGCTCCTGTTCTTATGGCATTGGGTTCCAAAATGATGCCAATGACCCCTAGCACTCAAAAGAACCAAGTGCCTGACAACAAATACACATCTCTAGAGTCTTATAACAGGCCGAGATGAGAGCAAACACATACCTGAAGAACTCACAGGAAGTGCTTAGCTGGCTACAGGAGGCAGGACTATGACTGAACAATAAGAAATTATAAGTAGATACTTGGGTTATCTCACCTCTGATGCCGCATCCAGATAAAATAGCCATCAGAACCCTTAACATCAACTTCAACATCTATGCAGATGACATTATGTTGTATGGACCATTCAACCATAATCAGTCCACCAAAACAAAACTCGCATGCTTTGAAGAGTCTCACAATGGTTAGAAAGAAACAACCTGACCATCAACTATAAAAAGAATGAAGACATCACCAGACTCCATCACCTTAAACAATAACAAAATAAAGGTACAACCTGAAATCAAGTATCTTGGAATTACATTGGATCAGCACTTCTCCCTCAAATCGCAAATACAACAGACCACAAAAGCTGTCTACCACAAAATAAGAACCCTTCAATGACTACGCCCCCTCCTCGACCCGCCGGACTTCCACTCGGCATTCCAAGCCATAATCCTGCTGCATATGGACTACTGCAACTCCATTTACCAAGGCCTGCCACACAGCTCTGCATATCACAGCAGGCATTCTTATGGGAACCTCAAAATATGATCACATAACACCAACTTTGAAACAACTGCAATGGTTCCCACTTACCAGACGGATCAAGTATAAGTGCGCATCTGATAACACATAAAACACTCAGCAGCAAACCCACATCTCACCTACACACACTGCTCCAAACTCTGCAACATAACCGCGCAAGGCAACAATCTGCTACAAACACCTTAATCACATCCCCCATGCAAGAACAAAATCAACCAAACAAGCCTGCACTTGAGCCTTCAAACTGTACACACCATCAGCCTGGAATGCACTCCCAGACACAATACGTACCATCACAGACATACCCACATTCCGAAAACACCTGAGAAGCCTTCTGTTTATTGAACCCTTTACCCCCCCCCCCACCCCATAAAATCAACATCAGCAGTAAACAATAACACAAGGAAACCAAAGTTTGATACACTATGTTGTATGTACCCCGACCTCATGTAAATATTGATAGATGTCTAGAACCATCTACTTAACTGTACATAGTTTAACTTGTTACCTGTACATAAGTTCAATTGTTCAATGTAAAATCCTAACCACTGTTCATTGTGAAACGTCTTGACCATGGTGAAAGATGGTATATACACCTTGCTAAATAAATAAATTATGGAGTTCTTGGTGCTTTTTTGTCCATAGTACATTATAGGCCCAGTATTGAAAGATACTTTTGCGGTGAGCAGTACCCGCTTACCGGATTAGTGCTGATGAGCTGATTCAGCAACACGATCTGGATGGTGCCTCTGATTGCCTCGCCGCTAGGGTGATCTGGGGGTGGAGCAGAGGCAGTAATGAGGACTATCCCGACAGTGCTTTTCAGCACAACTATCCAGCTAACTACTCATACACACAATGCTGCCCTATGTGCTATGCGGAAAGGCGGAATATTGCCGCTATCCTAGTAGGTGCTGTGCAGACTATGAAATCCTGATATTCCAGAAATATAACAACATAAGAATGACCCATCAAGCCCTCTTCTCAAGTTGCTTCATTGGCTCCCTATCTATTTCTGCATCCAGTTCAAACGTCACCTACTGACCTATAAGTGCCTTCATTCTGCATTTTCTCACTACCTTTCCTCTCTTATCTCTCCCTCATCCCTCCTCGGGAGCTCTGCTCTTCTGGCAGATCCCTTCTATCTGTGCCCTTCTCTTCTACTGCCAACTCCAGACTTCGATCCTTTCACCTTACTGCTCCTTATGCCTGGAACAAATTACCTGAGTCTGTGCGTCAGGCTTCATCTCTGGCGCTTTTGAAATCCAAGTTGCAAACTCACCTCTTTGAAGACGCTTTTGGATCCCGATCTGCTTAGTCTCCTATGCATTTCCTTGCCATTCCCTAGACATATCTAGTCCCCAGTTGTTGTGTTGTCTGTTTTGACTACACTGTAAGCTCTGATGAGCAGGGACCTTCTCTTGCATGTTTATGTACAATGCTGTGTACACCTTGTAGCGCTATAGAAATGATCATTATTAATAGTAGTAGTAGTAGGGGGAACTTGTGGTGATGTAACTGTGGTCCTTGCAGATCAGGAGCAGCAATTTAAAAATCTGCTGCCACACACACATTAGGGGGGAGGGGGGGGAGTACATTCATGGGTTCATTCCTCATGTGCAGAGAGACACACATACAATGTGGCAGGTACTTTATAAGAGGCTCTGAGTTTGACGGAGGCTCTTGTAAAATGCTATGAGAATTATACTGTCATCATTAGAGGTGTCACTCCCCCTATCCACATCTTGTCTAAAGGAGTGTGTGTGTGCTCTTTGCAAGGTGTGATGGGAAGTGGGTGCCAGTAAGTCCCAAGTGATCTCCCCTTTAAATACTAACCAGGCCCAACCCTGCTTAGCTTCTAAGAGCAGCCAAGATCAGGCCTATTTAGGGCAGCAAAGCCACAAGGGTTGATTTGAAATCTGACTTACACATTAAGTGGCTTTTTTACATGCCAGATTAACATTGGTTTTGTGCACATTTGATTGCTTTGGTCCCTTTAACTTTATGGTTTTGGCTCTCGGCTTTACCAATATTTTTGATATGATTCTTCAATAACACTAATTGGATTTTGCCTCCCTGCAGTAGTCTGTTTTTGAGATCTTGTCTTCATTTTTCAAAATGCTGTGTAGTTCAGCAATTTCTATGGAGCTCAGAAATTGATTAAAGGAAAATTTAGGATGCTCTTCTATTATAGAGAGAGAAAGAATTCACAGCCGTTACCTCCCTATAAATGTTTCACTTTGAATATTCATTTCCTCATCAACCCATAGGAGAAAATCAAGGAAATGGATTTAAATTTGTTTTAATTCCATACTTAATTTCATATTGCACACATTATCATGCCACCAATCTAGATACTCATTCAGAGAGGTCTTTGTCTCCTTCCAAGTCATCAAACTGACATTAGATGACAAATTAAACCATGTTTTAAGAAACAGATTTCTCCTTTCATTCAGAATAATCTGTTCTGCCCTTGTTCCCAAAACTAAGCACACAAGAGCATGAAACAGGTCACCAGAATAGTACGTTTTGACGATGAAACACATTACTAAAAAGAACGGGGGGAGGGAGGGAGGAACATATTCAGAAGCATTAACAAGATTAACCGACATGCAACCATGACAATCATGTGAATGGGAGATTCAGCGGCACATAAGTGTTTTGTGTTGCTGAATATCCCATCCTATGGTAACTGCATATTAGCACTGGGGCATTACAGGGGCAGATCTCACACTCCAATGGTAACTGCAGAGCTCTGGGGCATTGCAGGGGCAGATCTCACACTCTGATTGTTACTGCATAGTACTGGGGCATTCCAGGGGCGGAATTCACGCTAGCCGATCAGCAGCAATATGCAGCCACTGGCCAATTTACATAAACCAGCTAAGGTTAAGCACATAAAAGGATGGCCTAACCTTAGCCAGTTTAGCTAACTGGACAAACCAGATGTTTAATGCTGGTGGCCGGATATGACCCCGTCATTGAATATCCGAGTCTAATTTAAATGGTGATGGCCAGACATTTTACTCAACAGCTGCAACTGGGACATGCTGTTTTTGTTAAGTGCCGTCGAGTCGGAGTCAACTCATGGCGACCCTCTGGATAGCTATCCTAAATTGTGTTCGGTCTTCAGTCAGGCAGCTCATTGTTGACAGACTGGTACCCGTAGCTGCTGTTATTGTATCGATCCATCTCATGGCTGGCCTTCCTCTTTTGCGTTGACCTTCTATCTTGCCAAGCATGATGTCTTTCTCTAATGATCTCTCTCTTCGCATGATGTGTCCAAAGTATGAAAGTCGAAGTCTTGTCATCTGAGCTTCTAAAGAAAGCTTAGGTTTGATCTCCACTAGTACCGACTGGTTTGTTCTTCGGGCAGTCCATGGTATACACAGTATTCGCTGCCAGCACCATAATTCAAAGGCATCAATTTTCTTCCTGTCTATCTTTTTCACTGTCCAGCTTTCACATCCATATGATGTTATTGAAAATACCATGGCTTGAACAAGTCGAATCTTTGTATGGAGAGAGGAGACATCTCTGCTCTTGAGAATCTTATCTAGGTCTTTCATAGCCATTCTGCCAAGAGCAATGCGTCGTCTGATTTCTTGATTGCTTGTTGCTTCTTTATTGATAGTTGATCCAAGTAGGTTAAAGTTGTTCATGATTTCAATTTCTTCTCCTTCAACGATGAACCTGTTGAATATGCCAGTTGTCATGATCTTTGTCTTCTTTACATTAAGGTGCAGGCCCATTTTGATACTATGTTCTTTGATTGTGAGAAGCAAATGTTTCAGATCATCTTCACTTTCAGCCAGTAATGTGGTATCATCAGCATAGCGAAGGTTGTTGATGAGTCTTCCACCAATCTTCACACCTCTGTTGTCTTCATACAGTCCTGCTTCTCTGATGATTTGTTCTGCATATAAATTAAACAGGTAGGGGGAAAGTATGCAGCCTTGTCTTACACCTTTGCTTATTTTAAACCATTCTGTTTCTCCTTGTTCCGTTCAAACTGTTGCTTCTTGATCAATGTACAGATTGTGCAAGAGAACAATCAGGTGTTCTGGTATACCCATGCTTCTTAATATGGCCCAGAGTTTCTCATGGTTTACACAGTCAAAAGCCTTGCTATAGTCGATAAAGCACAAATAGATATCCTTTTGGTATTCTTTAGTCTTTTCAAGGATCCATCTCACATCCACAATGATGTCTCTCGTTCCTCGCCCTTTCCTGAACCCTGCTTGCACTTCAGGTATTTCTTGTTCCAGGTATGGTTGTAGTTTCTTTTGAATAATCTTCTGTAGAATCTTGCTGGCATGTGGGATCAGAGTGATTGTGCGATAATTTACACAGTCAGTTAGATCATCTTTCTTTAGTATTGGTATAAACACAGATCTTTTCCAGTCAGTTGGCCATGATGTTGTCTTCCATATTTCGTGGCAGAGCCTTGTAAGTCCGTAAACAGCTGCATCAGATTGCTGTAATACTTCTATGGGAATGCTGTCAATGCCTGGTGCTTTGTTCTTTGATAAGGCTTTCAATGCTGCTTCATTGTCCTCTTTCATCACCAATGGTTCCCGATCATAGCGTGGTATATAAGAAACTGTAAATAAATAAATAAATAAATAAATAAGGTACAAGTTGAAACGGCTGTTGGTCCACTTGATCTTTATCATATAAAAACTCTGTATATTCCTTCCACCTTTTCTTGATCTTCTCAGCATCATTCAACATAGAACCTTGAGCATCTTGTAATATTCCAATTCGAGGCTGGAACTTTTTCTTTAACTCTCGTAGCTTTAGGAAAGCTGATCTTGTTCTTCCTCTAATAGTTTCTGCTTCTATTTCCTTGCATGTGTCATTGTAGTACTTTCCTTGTCCTGTCTTGCTGCACGTTGGAAATCTCTGTTGATTTCTGCTATTGACTTTCTTTCTCCTCTGGCTTTAACTTCTCTGATTTCTGGGCAATTTTCAGAGTTTCTTCCGTCATCCATTTTGGCCGTTTTTGCTTTTTCACCTTTTGTAGAGACTTCTTGCTTTCTTCCAACACAACCTTCTTGATGTCATTCCATAACTCTTCTGGAGCTCTTTCATTTGTATCTAAAGCAGCAAATCGATTTTGCAGGCAGTCTTTAAATTCCAGTGTATATTCTCAAGGACATATTTTGCTGCATTCATGAGTGGTTTGCTCTTTTTCAACTTTAGCTTGAGTTTGCATACTAGTAGTTGATGATCTGCACCACAGTCAACGCCAGGTGTTGTCTTTTTTGATGTTACAGAGCTTTTCCATCATTGACTTCCACAGATGTAGTCAATTTGATTTTTATACAATCCATTGGGTGAAGTCCATGTGTACAGTCGCCGCTTGTATTACTGGAAGAAGGTGTTTGAGATGAATAGATCGTTGGTCTTTCAGAATTCTATCAGTCTTTCTCCAGCTTCATTTCTGATGCCAAGTCCATATTTTCCAACTACTTTGCCTTCTTCTTTGTTGCCAACTTTTGCGTTCTAGTCACCCATGACTATCAGGGTGTTTGCATGTTCTGTCAATTTCAGCTTGTACTTGTTCATAGAACTCTTCAATTTCATTCTCTTCTGCAGCTGTTGGGGCATATACTTGAATTATGGTTGTGTTGCTAGACATTCCTCGTAGACGAATAGATATTAAGCATTCACTGACTGCATTGTATTTCATTACAGTTCTTGCAAGTTTATTATTCATTTCCAGCATAGTACGTAGACCATGTGATCATCTGATGCAAGGTGCCCGATGCCAATCCATTTCAGTTCACTGCCACCCAACAGTTCAAGTTGTACACATTCTATTTCATTCTTGACCACCTCCAACTTTCCTTGGTTCATGCTTCGTACGTTCCATGTTCCAATGTGTAAGACATCTTTACAGCTTCTGACTCTCATTTCATGTGCAGCTACATAGCAGTCAGACGTCCCGAGGTCTTTGATTCAACCACATCATAAATGCTGGCTTTACTCTGAAAAGTCTTCAGCTCTTCTCCAATAGCTAGTTGAGTGCCTTCTGACCTGGGGGTCTCATCTTCCAGCACTATAGCACAATTTATTTTGTTGTAACTATCCACTGGGCTTTCATGGCAAGATACAGAAGTAGATTGCTGGGCCTTTCCTCCGTGCAGATTAAGTTTGGTTTTGTTCCCGTTGTCACAGAAATGTGATCCTCCGTAATCAACACTATCCCATTCTGCTGCTGCCCAGATTGGTGGTTTGTCTTGGTCTGGCACCTCAGCTGAGACCTGTCCATCTTGGGAAACCCTGCCAGTAGTTAAACTACCGATAGTTTAGCTCTCAGCATCACTGATGCACACAAGCCCTCATAGCACGACAAATTGCAAACCAAGTGAGGGACATATCTACTTCAAACTCAAACTATTAAAGCACCTACGTCCTGTTCTACCTGTCCAAGATTTCAGATCAGTACTTCAGCATCAATTACACCACATTTTTACTATTGTAATAACATATTACAAGGATTAGCCAAACAGAGCATTAGATCACTTCAAACTGCCCAACACGTTGCTGCACGAATAGTCTCACTCACAAACATCTCTGAACACATCACACTGGTGCTATATGAATTACACTGGCTCCCCATACAAAGCTGAATACACTACAAGATAATTATGATGACCTTCAGGCTTCTCAGACAAGTAACCCCTTCACATCCACCCCAATCACTATACAAGAAGAAACACAACCAAAATAAGAGAATAATAAATATAAATTAAGAATTTCACCAGACTTCCATAGTTCCAATAAAGTGACAAATAACAGAGCATTCTCGCACTATGAACAACACAAGCTCTGGCAAGTTAGATGCATGGCATTGATAACACAGGCAAAGAAAGAATTTGAGAAGAAGCTTGCTGTGGAAGCAAAAACGCATAATAAAGACTTTATCAAGTACATTTGTAGCAGTGAGAGTCAGTTGAATCATTAGATGATACAGGAGTAAAAGGGACACTAAGAGGGGACAAGGCCATAGTGGAGAGACTGAATGAATTCTTTGCTTTGGTCATTATTAAGGAAGATGTAGGAATGTTACCTATGACTGAAATGGTATTTAAAGGAGATGCTGCGGAAGAATTGAAAGAAATATCAATACACTGGGAAGATTATTAAACTATTTGATAAACTGAAGAGTAGCAAATCACCTGGACCGGATGGTATACATCCAAGGGTGTTGAAAGAACTGAAATATGAGATTATAGACCTGTCATTAGTAATCTGTTAACTATCATTAAAATCATATGCAATACCTGATGATTGGAGGATGGCCAATGTAACATCTGTTTTTAAAAAGAGTTCCAGGGGTGAACCGGGAAACTACAAACCGGTGAGCCTGAGACAGTACCAGGTAAAATGGTGGAAACCATCATAAAGAACAAAATTACTGAACATGTAGATAGTCATGGCTTAATGGGAGATAGCCAACATGGCTATAGCCAAGGAAGGTCTTGTCTTACTAATCTGTTGCATTTTTTTGAAGGTGTGAATAAACAGGTAGACAAAGGTGAATCAGTTGATATAGTGTATCTGGATTTTCAGAAAGCCTTTGACAAGGTCCATCATGAGAGGCTCTTGGCAAAATTAAAATGTCATGGGATAGGAGGCAGTGTACTGTTGTGGATCAGGAACTGGTTAAAAGATAGAAAGCAGAAGATAGGGCTAAATGGCCAATTTTCCCAAAGGAGAAATGTGAATAGTGGAGTACCCCAGGGATCTGTGCTGGGTCTGCTGCTTTTTAACATTTTCATAAATGACCTGGAAATGGGAATAATGAGTGAGGCTATCAAATTTGCAGATGACACAAAACTATTCAAGAACAATGCAAACTATGGTTACACGATGCAAGGTTCTACATTAGGAACTACCACCCAGGAAAAAGATTTAGGCGTCGTTGTGGATAACATGTTAAAACCCTCCGCCCAGTGTGTAGCGGCGGCCAAAAGAGCAAATAGAATGCTAGGTATCATAAGGAAAGGAATGGAGAATAAAACAAAGGATATTATAATGCCTCTGTATCGTTCCATGGTGTGACTGCACCTTGAATACTGTGTGCAATTCTGGTCTCCATATCTTGAAAAGGATATAGCGTTATTAGAAAAGGTACAGAAAAGAGTCACCAAAATGGTAAAGGGGATAGAAGGATACCCCTATGAAGAGAGGCTAAAAAGGTTAGGGCTCTTCAACCTGGAAAAGAGACGACTGAGGGGAAATATGATAGAGATCTATAAATGAATGAATGGTGTGAAACAGGTAAACGTAGATCGATTGTTTATACCATCAAAATATCGAAAGACTAGGGGACATGCAATGAAGCTACAGGGTAAACTATTTAAGACTAATAAGAGAAAGTATTTTTTCACTCAACGTGTAATCAAACTCTGGAATTTGTTCCGGAGGATGTAGTAAAAGCTTAGTGTAGCTGGTTTTAAAAAAGGTTTGGACAAGTTCCTGGAGGAAAGGTCCATAAACCATTATTAAAAAGGGACCCGGGATATTTATTTATTTATTTTATTTATTTAGACAGATTTTTATACCACCTTATCTTACAATCAAAGTGGTCACATCACAATTGGAGGGTTACATTTAAAGTGAGGGTACTTAACAACATCACTGTTTGACCCAATACAAGCATTGTGGAACCTGTGTCTTTTGGGGAAGCTGTTAGATAGTTATGATCTTGATTGGCCACCTTTGGATACAGGATACTGGGAATGATGGACCTTGGTATGACCCAGTATGGCACA
This sequence comes from Ichthyophis bannanicus, assembly GCA_033557465.1. Classification (NCBI taxonomy): domain Eukaryota; kingdom Metazoa; phylum Chordata; class Amphibia; order Gymnophiona; family Ichthyophiidae; genus Ichthyophis; species Ichthyophis bannanicus. The sequence goes on from CM066034.1 coordinate 937,422,610, forward strand.
TCTTATGATCTTATGACACACTCTTTCAACCTGACCCTTATGCTCACACGCTTTTTCCCTCTTCTCTTATGTATTCTGTTGAGCTGTGTTGGGGTGTCATTGGGCTCTGCTCACCACCAGGCAAAGAATCTGACTGCTGACTCAGCCGCAGCCCTCTCATCCCACACCACTCACTGCTCATCCGCCCACTGTTGCTACTTTTCCTGTGCGGCGGCCTCTAACTTAAAAAAAAAAGAGGAACATGGTTTTAACTCCTGCACTGAGAAGGCTGGTCTGGAATGGTCACGCCTCCCTCTGACGCATGCTTCACATCAGAGGAAGTGGGACAAGACCAATCTTCCTAGAGCAAAGATGCATGCTTTTTAAGAACATAAGAACATACGAAATGCCTTACGGTGTCAAATCAAACTCCATCAAATCCAGTATCCTGTTTACAACAGTGGCCAATCCAGGTCATAAGTACCTGGCAGGTTCCCAAAAAAGCACACAATTTCCACAATGCTTGTCCCGGGTCAAGCAGTGGATTTCCCGGGTCCTCTTTAATAATGGTTTATGGACCTTTCCTCCAGGAATTTGTCCAAACGTTTTTAAACCCAGCTACACTAACAGCTTTTACTACATCCTCCAGTAATGAATTCCAGAGTTTGATTATGCGATGCGTGAAAATATATTTTCTCTTATTAGTCTTAAATAGGTTACCCTGTAGCTTCATTGCATGTCCTCTAGTCTTTCTATATTTTGATGGCATAAATAACCGATCTACATTTACCCGTTCCACTCCATTCATTCATTTATAGACTTCTATCATATCTCCCCTCAGCCGTCTCTTTTCCAAGTTGAAGCCCTAACCTTTTAAGCCTTTCCTCATAGGGGTATCCTTCCATTCCCTTATTGTTGCTCTTCTCTGTATCTTTTCTAATTCTACATAGTAACATAGTATATGACGGCAGATGAAGACCAGTATGGTCTATCTAGTCTGCCCAGCAAGGCGGCAAGAGTAGGTGCACCTGCCGCTCCATGCAGATCACCCCTCCCCATGCCTTTGTTTAGGGTTGTACCAACCGCTCCATGTAGGGCATCCCTATTTGTTGAGATATAAGAGATACGTTTATTTTGATTTTATCCTGTTGCTATAAAGGGATCCACTGTTTCTGTCCCATGCCATTTTAATTCTGTCACTGTATTTTCCCCAACACTTCCATCGGGAGGGCATTCCAAGCATTCACCACCCTTTCAGTGAAAAAGTATTTCCTGACATTGCCTTTCAATTTACCCCTTGCAGCTTCATGTTATGCACTCTAGTTTTACAGCTTCCCCATCTTTGGAAGAGGTTTCTTTGTTCATAAATACTCTTTAAAGGTCTGAATCATATCTCCCCTGTCCTTCCTCTCCTCCAGAGTGTACATATTTAGGTCTTCAATTCTCTTCTCTGACGAAGGCTCCAAATCGTCTTGGTCGCCTTCCTCTGAACCGTTTCCAATCTTTTTATGTCCTTTGCGAGATATGGTCTCCAAAACTGAACACAGTACTCCAAGTGAGGCCTCACCAGCATCTTGTACAGTGGCATTAGTACCTCTTCGTTTCTGCTGGTTATTCCTCTTTCTAAGCAACCTAGCATCCTTCTGGCTTTTGCCCCCGCCTTGTTGCACTGTTTCGCCATCTTGTGATCCTCAGAAATAATCACTCCAAAGTCCGCCTGGTCTGTGCACAGCAGCCTGTTGCCCTTCTATCGCATACGTTTCCCTTGGATTTCTGCTTCCTAAGTGCATGACACTGCACTTCTTCACATTAAATTTTAACTGCCAAGAATTAGACCATTCTTCCAGCTTTTGTAGATCTTTCTTCATGTTCTCCATTCCCTCAGGGGAGTCCACTCTGTTGCAAATTTTCGTGTCATCTGCAAAAAGACTTTTTCCATTCAGTCCTTCAGCAATATCACTCTCAAATACATTGAACAGTATCGGTCCCAGGACTGAAACCTGGGGCACACTGATAATCACCTTCCTTTCATCCGAGTGAGTTCCATTTAACATCACCTTCTGTTATCTTTCAGTCAACCAATTTTTGATCCAGTTCACCACCTTGGGACCCATCCCCAAGCTATTGAGTTTATTGATAAGCCTCCTATGAGGAACAGTATCAAAGGCTTTGCTGAAATCCAGGTAGATGACATTCATCGCATGCCCCTGATCTAGTTCTCTGGTCACCCAGTCAAAGAACTCAATCAGATTTGTTTGGCAAGATTGTTTATTTATTTATTTATTTTATTTATTTATTTTCTCTTATATACCGCGCTATTCTGCATCAGTGCGGTTTACATTGAACAAACTGAAATTACATTGAACAGGGCATTATAACTTGGAGATAACTATTTTACAGGGAACATGGGCTATGGAGGGTTAAGTGGCTTGCCCAAGACCACAAGAAGCACCTGTGGGACTGTTGTTCTTTGGTAAAATCATGTTGCCTCAGATCATGCAACCTGTTGGCTTTGAGAAAGTCCACTATTCGCGCTTTCTTTAAAAGGATAGAGTTAATTCTGCTATATCCTTTTAAAGATATGGTGACCAGAATTGCACACAATATTCAAGGTGTAGTCGCACCATGGAACAACACAAAGGCATTATAATATCCTTTATGTTATTCTCCATTCCTTTCCTTATGATTCCTAGCATTCTATTTGCTTTCTTGGCCGTTGCTGCACACTGGGTGGAGGGTTTCAACAAATTATCCACAATGACACCTAGATCTTTTTCCTGGGTGGTTGTTTCTAAGGTGGAACCTTGCATTGTGTGACCAAAGTTTGAGTTGTTCTTTCCTAGGTGCATAACTACACTTGTCCACATTAAATTGCATCTGCCATTTGGACATCCAGTCTTCCAATTTATCAAGGTCCTTTTGCAATTTTTTCAAAATCCTCTTGGTTTTTTAAACAATTTTGAATAATTTTGTGTCATCTGGTCACCTTGCTCATTATTCCCACTTCCAGGTCATTTATGAATATGTTAAAAAGCAGCAGGCCAGCGAGCACTCAGGAAGGGAGTTCCAAGATGACGGATTGATGTGAACGGTTCGCAGTGGCGTTTTTCTGTTATGGGCAAAAGAAATGCTAAGGGGGTTAAGAAGCCCTCCCTTACCCCAACGGCCTCGTCTTCGTTACCTTTGCGAGTGGTGGGTCCACTCGATTCCTTTCTCATGCCACAGCAGCAGCTGGGAGTAACGATGGTGTTGAGCCCTTCTGGCCTCCCGTTGGAGTTGGATAGCTCGCCGGGAGGCTTGGGCCAGAGATCTTGCCACTGGAGCAGTGGCGCCCTCCCAAAGATCCTTTGCTCGCAAAGAGTCCAGCGTTGTTGGAGGAAGCCTTTCCTCCCGGTTCGGGAGGAGGTGCAGAGCCTGGAGGGTCGACTCCGCTGAGGAGTAGTGGAGCAGTTGGATCATCTCTCCTTGACAGCTCGGGAGTACCTGTTTTGGGGAAGGCTGTTAGCAGAACGGCTGACGCCTTATCTGTGGCTGGGACCTCGGCAGTGGAGCAGCGGACCTTAGAGGACAGCACAGCAATGGCACAAGTTCCGGTAACTTTTTCCTTTGAGAGACCCGTTTAATTCACCTTGGAGACTATTTGGTCTGCCATTGTAAAGCTTGGGGAAATGTTTGCACCCCAGATTTCTGCTTTGGTGGCTCAGTCTCAAGTCCATACTAATTTGCTTCAGCAGCATACTTTAGAAGTTTCTGCTTTACAATCTTTGGTGTCAGATCTTCAGCAGAAAGTGGCCCAGTGTGAAGATGGTAGTATTTCCTATCTGAAGGATGCATTGGCTTTAAAGACAAGGATTGAAATGTTAGAAAATGCATCAAGATATTCTAATCTTCGTATTATAAATTTCCCGAAGGTTTCAAGCATTCGTTCAAAGGAGATTTTATTATTTATTTATTTATTTATTAACAATTCTTATATACCGCACTATTAGACATCAGCGCGGTTTACATTGAACAAAAAACATCCGACAATTTACATATGTCTGGTCAATTACATTTAACAGGAGATATAAACTTGGGAAATAGGGGAAACTATATACAAAGGTGTGTTATCTGACAAGAGATATCATAGTTAACTATATACAAAGGTGGTGCAATAGTATATGGAACTGTTTGTATTTACATTGTGTAGTTGGCCTGTTGCGATGGTCTGTCTGTTTGGCCACTCCTGCTATTCACCTGGAGGTTATGTTCTGAGCTGTCATTGAGATATTTAAGGAAGAGGAAATGTTTCAGTGACTTTCTGAACTGACTCAAATTTGGTACTGATCTGATTTGTGCTGGTAAGGTGTTCCATAAAGTGGGGGCACAGAGTCGGAATGCTCTGTTGGCTGTTGATCTGGCACATCTTGTGGTGTCGTTTGGGATAGCTAGTGTGTTCATTTCTGCTGTTCTTCTTGGCCTGTTTGGTGCAAGTGGAAGTATGAGGTTGGAGAGAGAAGAAGAGGTGAGCCCCTTGGTCGCTTTAAATGTTAGCAGTACAGTCTTGAAACTGATCCTTGCTTGAATGGGAAGCCAGTGTAGCTGTTTTAGGAGTGGTGTCACGTGGTCTCTCCTAGATGCCCCGAGGAGTACCCTCACTGCACTATTCATGGCCAGTTGCAGGGGGTTCAGGGTGGACCGGGGGAGCCCCTGTAGAATAGAGTTTGCAAAGTCGAAATGGGGAAGTATAAGGGCTTGATAAATGGTACGGAAATCATCTGGTTCAAGTAGTGTGCGTAGGTGTCTGAGGGATCTAATTTTAAAGTAGATTGCCTTGACTGTGTTGGCTATGTGACTCTTCATGTCAAGGTTTTGGTCCAGTGTTACTCCAAGGTAACGTATTGCAGGTTTCACTTGGAGCTGGGCATCCTTTACATTAATACAACTAGGAGGAGTGAAGTTGGTGTTCCTTGAGACGAAAAGGACTTCCGTCTTTTTGTGTTGTATTCTCAGGTTTTGGGATAGGAGCCACTCTGCTACGGTGTCAAAACAGTTAGTCAGCGGTGTGAGGTCCAGGCAATCCAATGATATTGGCATATATAGTAGCACATCGTCTGCATATATCATGTAACTGACATTAAAGGATCTGATGATGTTGCAGAGGGGTTGAATATATATATTAAACATCAATGCAGATAAGGAGGATCCTTGGGGTACACCTTGACTTTGTTGGAATGGTTCAGATGTATCCCCGTCAATTCGGATGTGCTGCCATCTGTCGGACAGGTAAGATTTGCACCATTCAAGTGCTGTTCCGCAGATGCCTTTTTCCCTTAACCAATATCAAAAAAGTCAAAACAAAAAAACCAGAAGAACAGCTCAATAACCTCAACTATCTAACAAAAACCAAAAAACCTAAAGGAAAAAGCAAATTTTTAATGTCGGGATCCGCGGACAAGAGCTGGGGAGAGGAAAAACCCCCCACTCAGTGTCAGCAGAGGCCTTTTATTTATTTTATCAAAACCCTAACAAATAAACTCAGTAGTGAAAATCACTTATCTGATAAAAACCAGACGGGCAGCAAAACTCCAGACAGCGACATGCATGTTTCGAGCCGCCAAGGCTCTGTATCAAGCTGGTTTCAAAATGTGCACGCCCTGCACATTTTGAAACCAGCTTGATACAGAGCCTTGGCGGCTCGAAACATGCATGTCGCTGTCTGGAGTTTTGCTGCCCGTCTGGTTTTTATCAGATAAGTGATTTTCACTACTGAGTTTATTTGTTAGGGTTTTGATAAAATAAATAAAAGGCCTCTGCTGACACTGAGTGGGGGGTTTTTCCTCTCCCCAGCTCTTGTCCGCGGATCCCAACATTAAAAATTTGCTTTTTCCTTTAGGTTTTTTGGTTTTTGTTAGATAGTTGAGGTTATTGAGCTGTTCTTCTGTTTTTTTTTTTTTTGTTGTTTTGACTTTTTTGATATTGGTTGTGATTTTGAGTCAACACATTTTTTGAAGGTATGGTTTTTCTCTTTTTCCCTTAACCGGCAGATGAGAATTTCATGGCATACCGAGTCAAAGGCCGCTGCTATATCGAGAAATACAAGAGCGAAACCTTGGCGTATGTTATCCATACCTGAGATTATGTTGTTGAGGAGTGTTGTAAGTAGTGTTTCAACTCCATGTGACTCTCTGAAACCATGTTGAGCCGGATCAAGTGGAGCAGAGGTGTCTATATGATCTTGTAGTTGCCTGTGCACTATTTTCTCAATGATTTTTGCTAGCATAGGTATGCTAGATATGGGCCTATAAGATTCTACCTTCTGAGGATCAAGTTTAGTGTTCTTTAACAGCGGTCTTACAGAGGTCTGCTTGAGCGTAGTTGGAAATGAGCCGGTGGTGAAGGACTGGTTTAAAATTTTTGCTATAATTGATGATATGTCACAACGCAGGTCCTTTATCCAGTGTGCAGGGCAAGGGTCTGTGTGCGCAGTGGATGTATTTAGTGCTAGGATGGTATCTTCAATGGTTTCTTTGAGGGAGTGGAGAAGGATGCCAGAGATACTGGGTAGTCTTGTTCATCAAGAGGTTCCGGTATTAATATTTTATTAGTTTGGCACATTTTAGATTGCATATAAATTGCATAGTCCTGTGGGTGGATCATGCTGAGGTGCTCCGGGGTTGGTTCTTTGGCAAGTGTTTTAACTAAGTTAAACAGGTCATGAGGTTTATTCAATGACCGTTTCAGGGTGTCTGTGTGGTGTTGTCTGATTTTATCTGTGATGGTTCTACGATGCTCTGCCAGGTGTTGGATGAAAGCTGCTTGGTCACTACTGGTGCGTGATTTTCTCCATCGTTTTTCTAGCCTTCTTAGAATAGTTAGTGAGGCTTTTAAGTCCGCTGTGAACCATGGGGCTGTAGATCTCTTTTTTGGGTTCTTGTTTGTTGGAGGGCGGATAGCAATAGTGCTGATTTTTTTGTTCCAGGAGGAGATCAGTTCTTCAAGGCTTAGTGAGGTGTCATCAGAGAGTGTGCTAATCTCAGAGAGGATGCGTTCTCTGTTAAATGGTTGGAAACTTCTGGTAGATGAGTTAGTGGGCTTGCTTTTATCCATTATTGTCTTGTGTGAATGGTTAGTGGTATGCATCTGGAAGGTGATGAGTTTGTGATCGGTCCATGGGACTGCCGTTATGGATAGTACTATGTTTTGTGGTTGGTCCAAAATTAGCTGTGGTGCGAATATGAGGTCGAGGATATTGCCTTTCTCGTGAGTAGGTTCTCTCACCATTTGCGTGTATCCGAGGCTCTCTAGGGCATCTAGGAATGCTGTTGCTTGGGTGTCCTGTAATGATGGTAGGTTGATATCTCCTAAGATCCAATTGGGTTTGTTTGGGCCCTGGGTGAGAGATGCCAGATTTATTATGGTTGCTAGGTCATCTGGATCTCCTGATGGTGATCTATAGACCAGGTTTATAGAGCATAAGTTGTTTGAAATAGATACTGTCTCTAGATGGTTGTTGCTGTTGGATTCCTCCAACTTAAACTGTAGGTCGGCTTTGGCGATGATAATTACTCCTCCGCCTTTTTTGTTCTGTCTGTGTCCGGTGAAGGCTGTAAAGTTAGGTGGGAGCAGCTGGTTAAGGATGATATTGTCTTCCGCTGAGAGCCATGTTTCGGTTACCATGAGAATGTCTAGTTTATGGGATATTATTATGTCTGTGATCGCTGGCCACTTGTTTCGAAGTGAGCGGGCATTTATAAGTGCATACTTCATGCTACTAGGGTAGAACTTTTTAGATTGTCTGGTTTTCTTGTTGTGTTGTAGTGGGACTTGTAATAGGAGGTTGTGGTGCGAGAGGTTGGCCCCACGTGGGTTGTGATAGGGGTCTCCTGACCATTTTCTCTCCCTATGTAGTACAATAGGAATGTGGTTTTGTGGGGTGGTGAGGGCCAAAATATTGGATGGTAGTGCTATAATAAGTAGGAACAGGCATATCAACCTGATGATCATGTCTTCCATGTTAACCCCAAGAGGTAGGAGGCTTGCAGGAGGTGAGTCAAGGCGGTTTTTGGCACACTAGAGCTGACTGGATCTTAGCTGGTATATTGTGTAACCGGTAAACAGGCTAGTGTGTCATATCGTATGATGAGAAGACAGTATTTGTAAATTTATGGGTGGTGACGACAGTATGTCTGTCTATCTACTGACAACAGTATAATTTTCTGGAATATGGCAACAGTATGTCTGTCTATCTATTGACAACAGTATAATTTTCTGGATTATGACAACAGTACATTCTATCTAGCTACTGGGGACAATAGTTCACAACTAGTGAGTATTGGCAACAATGTATCTTATTAATATGAACAGTGTATGTTTATAGCTACTTAGTATATTTACTGATATGGTTACTAACAATAGTAAGCAAGGTTTTAAGGGATATGCAGGATATCAGTTAGAACATAGTTCCATTTGTATGTGGTATACTTGCTGTTCTCGGAGAGGGATCAATTCAGCAGTGCAGCGAGCTGCTCGATTTTGTTTGAAGTATCGGTTGCCGATTTGCTATTAAGTTGTTGAGGCGTTAGGCCAGCGTTCTTTTCCCACCTGTCGTGCCCCACCTAAGGGCCACGCCAAAGGGCCCTCTGGCGAGGCCCTCAGGCGCGGGCCCGCAAGGCGCGGGCACGCCTGCCGGCGCGATCTTTTTGAGTCAGTTGGTCTGGCCCAATTGGCCGGAGCTGGTTTCCTGGGCTGCCCTCACCTCTGGAGGCTCAATCCCCCGACTGGGGAGAGCCGATGAAGGAGGTGGGTGAAGAGAGAACGTGCGCCTGCCGGCGCGATCCTTTTGACTCAGTTGGTCTGGCCCGATTGGCCGGAGCTGGTTTCCTGGGCTGCCCTCACCTCTGGAGGCTCAATCCCCCGACTGGGGAGAGCCGATGAAGGAGGTGGGTGAAGAGAGAGAACGTGCGCCTGCCGGCGCGATCCTTTTGACTCAGTTGGTCTGGCCCGATTGGCCGGAGCTGGTTTCCTGGGCTGCCCTCACCTCTGGAGGCTCAATCCCCCGACTGGGGAGAGCCGATGAAGGAGGTGGGTGAAGAGAGAACGTGCGCCTGCCGGCGCGATCCTTTTGACTCAGTTGGTCTGGCCCGATTGGCCGGAGCTGGTTTCCTGGGCTGCCCTCACCTCTGGAGGCTCAATCCCCCGACTGAAATATTTGGTGGAAGGTTTGGGAGTTCCTATGGAGTCCCATCCCCCTATGCTTAAAATGTATTATCTCCCTTTGGGTAAAAAGGTGGTTGGTGGTGGGATAATCCCTGGAGTAAAACAAAGTGATGTTTTAGATGTTTCTGCTATTTTGGAAACTTCATTAACTGAATCTGTTTCTCCTTCTACATTGATTGTAACATTTGCTCTTCCCTCAGATAGGGATTGGTTCGTGCGAATGTTTTTTAGGAAACGTAATGTATTATTCTATGGGCTAACTGTACGGGTTTTTCCAGATTTATTTGAGAAAACTCAGAAATGACGGAAAGAATTTCTACTCCTTCGTCCAGGTGTTTTGTTGCTGGGGGGACAATTCTTTTTGAAATTTCCCTGCAAATTTATGGTTAGGTTGAATTCTGTTTCACATATTTTTTTTGAGCCATCACAGTTGCTGGCCTTTATAAGTGCTCGCCGCCCCGCTGAGATTGACTCATCTTCACTGTAATAGTTTTTTGGCCTGGTTGTCTGTTTCCGTCAGGTTTTTTCTTCTCAGATTAATATGTTTTGGTCCTCCCCCAGATGTTGTGGGCTATAATAGGGGCAGGAATCAATGTTCCCTCTAATTTTCTGTAGGCTGTGTGCGCATAAAATATCAGCTTTGCAACTTTTGAAGGAAGGTTAAATTTTTGTGCGCCACATAACGACACTCGGAGTTATATACTTTAAAATTTGACTACACGTCAGAATACAGTATGTACACCACATTGATTGCACTAGAAAATATTGTAGAACTTATGAAAACCGTAAATACACAACTTTTAAATTTTAAGACGTCTGTGTTGTTTTCTATCAGAATCAGAACCCAAATGTTTGTGCGCTCTGTTATAAAGTATGTGTGCTCGCTCGGCGAGGTGTATGCGCACGCGCACAGCTTAGAGGGAACAGTGGCAGGAATGTATATTGTTTCTTTTGGTCTCCTTGGTATAATATTGATGTATCAATGTTGGTTTTCTTTCTGTACCCTAATTTCTATACAAGTGTGTTTATGCGTGGCTTTATTGTAAAATGATAAAGGTAAAAAAAAATCAGCAGGCCCAGCACAGATCCCTGGGGTACTCCACCATTCATCTTTCTCCATTGAAAAAATTGGCCATTTAGCCCTACTGTCTGTTTTCTATCTTTCAACTAGTTCCTGATTCATAATAGTTCATGACTTTTTAATTTTGCCATGAGGGACCTTGTCAAAGCCTTTCTTAAAATTCAGATATACTATATCAACAGGCTCACCTTTGGCTACCTGTTTATTCACACCTTCAAAATAATGTAACAAATTTGTAAGACAAGACTCCTTGGCTAAATCCATGTTGGCTTTCTCCCATTAAACCATGACTATCTATATATTCAGTAATTTTATTCTTTATAATGGTTTCTACTGTTTTACCCAGTACTGATGTCAAGTTCACCAGTTTGTAGTTTCCCGGATCATACCTGGAATCCTTTTTAAAAATTGGCGTTACATTGGTTCTCCAATCTTCAGGTTCTACAGATGATTTTAATGATAGTTCACAGATTACAAAAAACAGGTCTGCAATCATATATATTTCAGTTCTTTCAGCACTCTTGGATGTATACCATCTGGTCCAGGTGATTTGCTACTTTTTATTTTATTAAATAGTTGTAATACATCTTCCCGATTTATCAAAATTTGTTTCATTTCTTCTGATATATTACCTTGAAATACCATTTCAGGCATGTGTAACTTCCCTATATCTTCTTCTGTAAAGACTGAAACAAAGAATTCATTCAGTCTCTCCACTATGGTCTTGTTCTCATTTAGCATCTCTATTATCACTCTATCATCCAAAGGTCCAACTGAGTCTTTTATTGATTTTTTGCTATGAATGTAATTTTAAAAGTTTTTATTATGCGTTTTTGCTTCCATGGCAAGCTTTTTTTGAAATTCTCTCCTTGCCAGCCTTATCAATGCCTTGCATCTAACCTGCCATTTCTTATGTTTCCCGTTTTTGTCATTTGGTTCCTTTTTCCATTTCCTGAAAAATTTTATTTTATTTTTTTTGCTTCAACGGCCCCTCTGACCTCACGTTTAAACTGTGTTGCAGTGTTTTGGCCTTCCTTTCACTTTTCTAAAAGTGTGGAATACACCTGGTCTGGGCTTCCAAGATAGTATTTTTAAACAATGCACATGCTTTATCTTTATCTTTAACCTTTGTAGCTGCTCATTTTAGTTTTTTCTTAGCTATTTTCCTCATTTTATCATAGTCTCCCTTTTGAAAGTTAAAAGTAGTACTGTGGATTTCCTTGCCATCCTCCCTCCATTTATTAAATCAAATGCAATCATGTTATGGTCCTAACACTGTTATCTCTTGCACCAGATCCTGTGTTCCACTAAGACTTGCTCTCCCAACTTAATTTTTGGACTTCAAGCATTTGCATACAGGCATTTTAAGAGGTTGTATTTAATTCATATTAACAATCTGGTTATCAGTCGATAAGGGTAATTTGGAATATTTCAGCTCTGTCTGCTCTGTAATTAAAGGCACCTGGATTACTTTTATCTTTATTGGAACCTCCCTACTAGGATGCCCTAACTTCCTTCTTTTGCTAGTATCCATCAAGGATACATCCTTCCAAACCATCTGCTCTTCCCCTACTATCTAGTATAAAAGCTATTCTGTCCCCTTTTTAAGTGTTAATGCCAGCAGCCTGGTTCCAGCCTGGTTAAGGTGGAGTCCATCCTTTTGGAAAAGCTCCCCCCCCCCTTCCCCCGAATGTTGTCCATTTCCTAACAAATCCAAAACCCTCTTCCCTGCACCATTGTCTCATCCACGCATTGAGACTCTGGAGTTCTGCCTGCCTTTTGGGTCCTGCACATGGAATGGGGAGCATTTTTGGAGAATGCTACCCTCAAAGTTCTGGATTTCAGCTTCCTACCTAAAAGCCTAAATTTGGCCTCCAGAATCTCCCTTCCACACTTTCCTATATCATTGGTACCAACAGATAATAAGACAGCAGGCTCCTCTCCAGAACTATCTAAAACCATGTCTAGGTGGCATGAGGTCTGCTACCTTTGCACCAGGCAGGCATGTTACCAAGTGATGCTCATGTCCACCAGCCACCCAGCTATCTACATGTCTAATGATTGAATCACCAACTATAATGGGTGTCCTAACCCTTCCCTCATGGGCACAGGCCCCGGAGAAACCACCTCATTCTGAGAGGGTTTTACATCACCTGGAGGACAGGTCCTAGCTACAGGATCACTTCCTGCCACAGCAGTGTGATATTGTCCTTTGACATGATCTCCATGGCAACAGAGAGGCTGCGAGACTGGAAGTGGGATTTCAGTATTACATCCCTGTAGTTCTCATCTATAAACCTCACTGTTTTCCTTAGCTCCTCCTATTCTAGCCTCCACAACCAAGCTCTCTCCAAAAAGATTTGCATCCAAGAACGGTGTATCATCAAGGTACTCCTGCACATCTTTTCTGAAACCTTGGTAAAGCCAATCAACAGCTATCAATGTTCACTGCAGAAGTTCTTGTTGCAGTTCCTGCAGACTCTCCTAGTCCCCCATCCTCACCTTGTCTACAGCATCATATCACGCCACGTACGCTGGCTGCTTTCCCATCAGCACAATCTCTTTTTCCGTCAGATTTTGCTTCACGTTCCTCGGATGCACAGGTTTGTCTCTGGAATTCTGTGCTTGGTGCTGCATTGGATAGTCTAGCTCCCCTTCGCCCCTCTTCTGTGTTGTCATAGCAAGCGCACTCTGCATGGTTTCATCCAGTTTTGTGTCTACAGCGGTTGCAACTTCGCCAAGCAGAGCGCCACTGGGAGAAGCACCCTTCTCTGGTAGCAATGACTCGGTTCAAACAGCTTTATTCCGCCTATCGCCTGGCAATCCAGGCAGCCAAACGTTCATTCTATTCCTTGGAAATTTCTGAGGCCGCTAATTCATCTAGACAGCTATATACTATCCTGCATCGCCTCTCCTCTACTATGCCTACCGCCCCACTTCAGGTTGCCGCACCTACTCCCTCTTTGTTGGCTACTTTCTTCTCAGACAAGATTCATAACCTACGCTCTTCTTTTTCTAATCACCCACCTCCACCTTTATCTCCCTCCTCTTTGTCACCCTCCTCAGAGGAGACCATTCAGGGTGCTATTGCTTCCCCTCTGTCACCACCTAATCAAGCACTAGCTCACACTTGGTCCACCTTTCATGCTATTACTCCCTCAGAACTGCTTAAGACTATCTCCAATTCTAGGAAGACTACTTGTCAACTGGACCCCATTCCTTCAGGGTGGCTGCCCAATCCTTCACTCCATCTTCTGTCTGTTATTTTAACAATTTTAAATACCAGTCTATTTTCTGGTTGCTTCCCTATGCCATGGAAGTCAGCTATTATCCATCCACTCCTGAAGCAACCTTCTCTCGATCCCTCTGTTTTAGCACATTGGCGTCCTGTCTCAAATCTTCCCTTCTTGGCTAAGGTATTAGAACAGTTGGTGTTTTTTCAACTAGCATCACATGTGGAAGCTACTAATGTTCTTCATCCGAGACAGTCAGGTTTCCGTATGGGACATAGTATGGAAACAATTCTTCTAGCCCTGCTAAATGAACTACATGTTGCCCATGATCGGGAGGATGTCACTCTTTTGGTGTCTCTTGATCTGTCCTCAGCGTTTGATCTGATTTATCACCAGACCTTGCTCTCTCGAGTCTACGATGCGGGCCCGCGGGGCACGGTGTTACAATGGTTTCACTCCTTCTTGTCCACCCACACTTTCTCCGCTCACGTCAACAAGCAATCTTCTCCCTCTTTTCCTCTTTCATGTGGGGTTCCCTAAGGGTCGGTTCTGTCTCCCCTATTGTTTAACATTTTTCTGGCTCCCCTACCCCTTTTAATTCAACAGTATCCAGTTTCCACCTACATTTATGCAGACGATATTATCCTGCTCTTTCATACCTCCTCTATCAATGTGGATATCTCAGCTCTAAATGCTTGCCTCTCCCATGTCGCATCGTGGCTTGCCACAAACTATCTTCATTTGAACCCATCCAAATCCACTGCTATGTGGGCCTCATTAAGTACCTCCTGTCCAGATATTGCCCCTCAAATTGATTTCACTCATTTTCCTCTGATGTCTTCTTTTCGTTATTTGGGTGTGATCCTGGATTCTTCCCTTTCCTTTCATGACCATATCGCCACTCTCATTTGTAAGTCTTTCTATGCTCTGCGACAAATTAGAGCAGTCTGGTCCCTGCTGCCTCCTTCCTCTCTCACCACTCTGGTATTGGCTTTGGTTATGAGCCACCTAGACTATTGTAATGTGGCTTTGGCTAATTTACCCGCGTATCAACTTCAACGTTTACAGTTATTGCAAAACACAGCAGCTCGGATTATCTGATCTGCTAGTCGATATGATCATGTCACCCCTATCCTCCACCACCTTCATTGCTTACCCCTTCATTACAGATTTCATTACAAGTTCTTAATTTTGATTCACAAGGCTCTTCACACATCCACACCACTTTACTTGGCTAACCTTATCTCCCTTCACACTCCATATCGCCAACTTTGATCTTTACATGCTAATCGTCTCTGTTTGCCCTCACCCTCTCAGGCCCATCTCGAACAAACTCGTCATGCTGCATTTTTCTTTCGTGGCCCCTCACTTTGGAATGCCCTGCCATCTTCCCTCCGCTTGGAACCCTCCTATGCACAATTTAAAAGTTTACTGAAGACCCATTTATTCCAACAGGCTTTTGACCTCCCCTGTGATACTACTACCTAATTGCTTTTTCTTCTTTTGGTCTGTCACTATTGATTTCTATTGCTTTCCTATGTTATATTGGCATTCTTTTCCTTTCTGTAAGCATTGGCATGTTTTATTGTAAACCGCCCTAATGTTTATATCAAGTGTAAAATAAAGATAAAGATAAAGGAGTGGAGGAGTGGCCTAGTGGTTGGGGCAAGGTACTTCAGGCTGGAAGGTTGGGGGTTCAAATCCCACTAGAGGACAGCAACCTTGGGCCAGAAGGACTGGGGTTTCTAGTCCCACAGGTGCTCCTTGTGGTCTTGGGCAAGCCACTTAACCCTCCATTGCCCATGTTCCCTGTAAAATAGTTATCTCCAAGTTATAATGCCCTGTTCAATGTAATTTCAGTTTGTTCAATGTAAACCGCACTGATGCAGAATAGCACGGTATATAAGAGAATGTAAATAAATAAATAAAAATAGACTGACTGGAATAGACGCATCTCACATGCCTCCCCCTCTTTTTATACAGGAGTAAAATTTCTCATCTCGAGGGAGAAGCCAAGCAAAAGCTCGAACACATTATCTGGTACTTCACCAACTGGAATGATCAAATAACCAGCATCTTGCCCTGGTGGTGGGGGAGGGAGGGGTGAATGACTGAATGAAGAGTTGGATTAGGGAGCAGAGTAGCTTTTCAGATGTTCCCTCTCCAGTCCCGCACAGATGCCAAAGGGGGTTCATCCCAAGGAGTGAGTGAGATTTGGGGCTAATGAGTGGGGTTGTTCTCATGGTGCATTCATTCTATAAATTTGGAAAGATCTCTATGTTTGCTTTGTAAATTAAAGGAGTGCTAGAAAATGATATTTAGATTTCTTCAGTATGATGTAAAAGATTCCAGCAGAATTAGGACATATCCTTGTAGAATTTGCCATACGAAAAAAAAAAGTCAATCTCATTCTGGTTTCATCTAATTAACAACATAACCCTTCTCCAGTATCAGGTATATTGTGAAGTAATACAAAACCCTACAAAAGTTGCTTAGGACAGAGCAAATCCTAACATTCCATAACAGCGCCATTGAGGACCTATGTAGGAAAAGGCAGCACTGTAAATATTGCAGTGAACCCCCCAAAAAATCAGTACTATCTATCGGGAAAAATGAACAAGCCAGATTACTGCAGATCCCCACACAGACACTGAGTGCTAACAAATGATTTGTTCAATTTTCCCGATAGGTGGTATTAGATAGACCCTGACCAAGTAGAGAACAAATTACCACAAACTGGCAATAGAAATAGTTGACAAAAATTGAACTGAAACCCCAAGAAGCCAAACTGTGCATGCAGTATAGAAACAGCAATGCATTTCCCCCACTATTTATTAATTTAAAAGCTTTTATATACCGCGCTCTTTAATATCAGTGCGGTTTACAATTAACAATTCTTGCATGAGACCAGTGAGAACTGCCTAGTGCTTACATAGAACAGGATCAGTAACTTGGAGCTGTAACTGGGTGAACTATTTACACATTCAACCATCAAAGCAGTGGCTGAGTAACTATTTACAAGTTAGATGTTAGGCCCAAACTGAATGGTTAAGGCTGGGTCTTCTCAGTTAATACATTAATCATTATAATCATTCTCAGTTATTACAATACTCAATATAGTCAGTATATCAGCACTTGTTGAATGTACCTGATGAACGGTTCTGCAGATCGGTTTGTCTTAGACAGTTTGCGAGGTGTTGGTTCCGATTTGAGTGAGTTGGGGTGTGGGATGTGGTTGTGTTATGTTTGGCTGTGAAAAGTGTAGAATATTTGACACTACTGTGTCAAATATTAAGACAGCAAATATAAATTCCAAAAACTGACCAATTCCACTTGCTAAATTAAAAATAAAAATTGTTATTGAACCTTTGCTGTCTGGCCAATTCATTTTTCTAATTGTGTTGGTCCCAGTCTCTGGTTTCTGCTGTCCTCATTTTCTCGTAATTCTCCAGGATCGCCAGACCATTTGCCCACTTCACTTTCCTCCTATATTCTTCACTTCCTCCCCTACATCCATCTCTTTCAGCTTTTTGTTTCTCTGTCCACTTATGTTTCACTTCTTCCTACAATCAAGTCTTCAATCTCCTACTTTTTATTACTTTCCATCATTTCCCTCTTCCTGGCCTTCTCATTCCCTGTCCCCTTATTCTCCAGCCTCCTCTCCCTCTCTTTCCCCTTCCTTCCAGCATCTCCTCTCTCTCTCTCCCTCCCTCTCTTTCCCCTTCCTTCCAGCATCTCCTCTCTCTCTCTCCCTCTCTTTCCCCTTCCTTCCAGCATCTCCTCTCTCTCTCTCCCTCTTTTTCCCCTTCCTTCCAGCATCTCCTCTCTCTCTCTTTCCCCTCTTTCCGACATCTCCCCTCTCTCTCTCTCTCTTTCCCCCACTATCCAGCCTCTCCTCCCTCTCTTTTATCCTAACCATCTAGCATATCCTCTCTCTCTTTTTCCCCATCATCCAGCATATCCTCCCTCTCTATTTCCCCCTCCTTCTAGCATCTCCCCCCTCTCTCTCTCTTTTCCCCACCATTCAGCATCTCCTCCCTCTCTTTTGTCCTCACAATCTAGCATCTCCTCTCTCTCTCTATTTTCCACTTCCATCCAGCCTCTCTCTCTCTCTTTTACACTCCTTCCAGCATCTCCTCTCTCTCTACTTCCCCCTCCTTCCAGCATCTCCTCTCTCCCTCTATTTTCCACTTCCATCCAGCCTCTCTCTCTCTCTCTCTTTTACACTCCTTCCAGCATCTCCTCTCTCTCTACTTCCCCCTCCTTCCAGCATCTCCTCTCTCTCTTTTTCCCTTCCTTCCAGCATCTCCTCTCTCTCTGTTTCCCTTCCTTCCAACATCTCCTCTCTCTCTGTTTCCCTTCCTTCCAACATCTCCTCTCTCTCTGTTTCCCTTCCTTCCAACATCTCCTTTCTCTCTTTTCCCCCTCCTTCCAACATCTCCTCTCTCTCTTTCTTCCCCGCATCCAGCATATTCTCTCTCTGTCTTTTCCCCCTCCATCCAGCATCTCTTCTCTCTCTTTTCCCCAACATCCAGCATCTCCTCTCTCTCTTTTCCCCAACATCCAGCATCTCCTCTCTCTCTCTTTTCCCCAACATCCAGCATCTCCTCTCTCTCTCTTTTCCCCAACATCCAGCATCTCCTCTCTCTCTTTCCACCACCATCCAGCATCTCTTCTCTCTCTCTTTTCCCCCTCCATCCAGCATCTCTTCTCTCTCTTTTCCCCAACATCCAGCATCTCCTCTCTCTTTCCCCACATCCAGCATCTCCTCTCTCTCTCTTTTCCACCACCACTCCAGCAAGCATCTCCTCTCTCTCTTTCCACCACCATCCAGCATCTCCTCTCCTCTCTCTTCCACCACCATCCAGCATCTCCTCTCTCTCTCTTTCCCCCACCATCCAGCATCTCCTCTCTCTCTTTCCATCACCATCCAGCATCTCCTCTCTCTCTTTTCCCCAACATCCAGCATCTCCTCTATCTCTTTTCCCCAACATCCAGCATCTCCTCTCTCTTCCCCCACATCCAGCACCTCCTCTCTCTCTTTCCCCCACCATCCAGCATCTCCTCTCTCTCTTTCCCCCACCATCCAGCATCTCCTCTCTCTCTTTCCCCCACCATCCAGCATCTCCTCTCTCTCTTTCCACCACCACCATCCAGCATCTCCTCTCTCTCTCTCTTTCCCCCACCATCCAGCATCTCCTCTCTCTCTCTTTCCCCCACCCTCCCTCATCTTCTCTCTCTCTTTCCCCCACCATCCAGCATCTCCTCTCTCTCTTTCCCCCACCATCCAGCATCTCCTCTCTCTCTCTTTCCCCCACCATCCAGCATCTCCTCTCTCTCTCTTTCCACCACCATCCAGCATCTCCTCTCTCTCTTTCCACCACCATCCAGCATCTCCTCTCTCTCTTTCCACCACCATCCAGCATCTCCTCTCTCTCTTTCCCCCACCATCCAGCATCTCCTCTCTCTCTTTCCATTACCATCCAGCATCTCCTCTCTCTCTTTCCATCACCGTCCAGCATCTCCTCTGTCACTTTCCCCCACCATCCAGCATCTCCTCTCTCTCTTTCCCCCACCATCCAGCATCTCCTCTTTCTCTCTTTCCCCCACCATCCAGCATCTCCTCTCTCTCTCTTTCCCCCACCATCCAGCATCTCCTCTCTCTCTTTCCCCCACCATCCAGCATCTCCTCTCTCTCTTTCCACCACCATCCAGCATTTCCTCTCTCTCTCTTTCCACCACCATCCAGCATCTCCTCTCTCTCTTTCCACCACCATCCAGCATCTCCTCTCTCTCTCTTTCCACCACCATCCAGCATCTCCTCTCTCTCTCTCTTTCCACCACCATCCAGCATCTCCTCTCTCTCTCTTTCCCCCACCATCCAGCATCTCCTCTCTCTCTCTTTCCACCACCATCCAGCATCTCCTCTCTCTCTCTTTCCACCACCATCCAGCATCTCCTCTCTCTCTCTTTCCACCACCATCCAGCATCTCCTCTCTCTCTTTCCACCACCATCCAGCATCTCCTCTCTCTCTTTCCACCACCATCCAGCATCTCCTCTCTCTCTTTCCACCACCATCCAGCATCTCCTCTCTCTCTCTTTCCACCACCATCCAGCATCTCCTCTCTCTCTTTCCCCCACCATCCAGCATCTCCTCTCTCTCTCTTTCCACCACCATCCAGCATCTCCTCTCTCTCTCTTTCCACCACCATCCAGCATCTCCTCTCTCTCTCTCTCTTTCCCCCACCATCCAGCATCTCCTCTCTCTCTTTCCACCACCATCCAGCATCTCCTCTCTCTCTCTTTTCCCCACCATCCAGCATCTCCTCTCTCTCTCTTTTCCCCACCATCCAGCATCTCCTCTCTCTCTTTTCCCCACCATCCAGCATCTCCTCTCTCTGTCTTTTCCCAACCATCCAGCATCTCCTTTCTCTCTCTTTTCCCCAACATCCGGCATCTTCTCTCTCTTTTCCCCCCTCTATCCAGCATCTCCTCTCTCTCTTTTCACACTACTTCCAATATCTCCTCTCTCTCTTTTCCCCATCATCCAGCATCTCCTCTCTCTCTCTTTTCCCCTTCTTTCCTGCATTGCCTCTCTCTCTTTTCCCCACCCTTCAATATCTCCTCTCTCTCTCTTTTTGCCACCATCCAGCATCTTCTGTCTCTCTCTTTCCCCTCCTTCCAGCATCTCCTCTCTCTCTCTTTTCTTGACCATCCAGCAACTTCTCTCTCTCTCTTTTTCCAACCATCCAGCATCCCTCTCTCTCTCTTTTTCCCACCATCCAGCATCTCCTCTCTCTCTTTTCTTGACCATCCAGCAACCTCTCTCTCTCTCTCTCTTCCCCTCCTTCCAACATCCCCTCCCTCTCTCTCTTTTCCTCACATCCAGCATCTTCTCTCTCTTTTTCCAACCATCCAGCATCCCTCTCTCTCTCTTTCCCCACGATTCAGCATCTCCTCTCTCTCTCTCTCTTTCCCCCTCCTTCCAGCATTTCCTCTCATCTCCCCTCTTTGTTCCGCATCTCCTCTCTCTCTTTCCCCCTCCTTCCAGCATTTCCTCTCATCTCCCCTCTTTGTTCAGCATCTCTTCTCTCTTTTTCCCTTAATCCAGCATATGTCTATTCACCCCATCTATCTTCTACTACGTCCCCCATGTCCAGCATTATTCTTCTGTTTTTGTACTCACTTCCCATGTTCATTATCTCCCTATATCCTCATTCCCCTAAATCCAGCATCCTTCTCTATGTCCCAGTAAGTCTCCTCTATGCCCAGAATCTCCCCTCTGTCTTCATACTCCCCCTTGTGTCCAGCATCTCCCTTGTCACCTTATTATCCCCCCCCCCACCTGTGCAGCATCTTTCCCCCACTCTATATCCACCTTCTGCCCTCTATCCCCTTATGTCCTACACCCCTTGTCTGCTCTCTACCCTTCTATCCTATGTCCAGAATCTGCTCTCAGACTCCACCTGCTTCTACTCTTTTCCAGTTTCTGCCCTCCAAACCCCACTTTGTGTTCAAAATCTTCCCTCCACCCCCACCCTTTTGGGTCCATCATCTATCCTTTGCCCCCTCTTCATATCTAACATCTGGCCTCTGACCCTAATTGCAATCCTTCGCAACCCCTACCCCATGCCACTCCTCCACTGCTGCCGCTGATTTTTCTGTACCACAGCAGCAGGTCTCCAACTTAAAAAAAACTAATTTTGGTATGATGATTTCTACAGGAAAATGTCCTAGGTCTATTACTACTACTACTATTAATCACTTATATAGCATCACAAGTTTTATGTAGCGCTGTACAAGGACATATAGAAGATGGCACTGCTGAAATCTTTTACATCAAAGTGAAAGGGTTGCTACTGCTGGAAAGAAATCTGTGCTTGTAATTCCTTCTGGGGCATTCTCTAAATCTTGAGGAAAAGGGAATTTTTTGGGGTAAAGCTGATTAATCTGTGTGATTTAGAATCCAGTGTATTTGTTAACTCAGTCAGGGCCTAGTATAGGCAGAGAGCTTTTAGTTTAAGTTTAAAACCAAGCGCTTAGTATTAGCAGAGAGCTTTTAATTTATATCAAACCAGAGTATAGCTTAGCATAGAGGGAATGATAAGGTAAACATTCTTTGAATAGACAGAAATATACAGCCCCATTCCAGGAGGGGGACATCTCCGCTGAAGACGGGACTGTTAGGACCTGATTCTGGTCCGCGGGAACAAAGCTGGCCTCCTGCAACTCGTAAATTAGATGCAAGGCATTCATAAGCAGATAAAGAGAGAATCTGAAAAAAGATTGCTGTGGAAACTAAAAGCTGTTTTCAAATACATTCTTAGCAAAACACCTGTGAGAGAGTCAGTTGGACCATTAGATGATACAGGGGTAAAGGGGATGCTAAGGGAGGACAAGGCCATAGCGGAGAGACTGAATGAATTCTTTGCTTTGGTCTTTACTGAAGAAGATGTAGGGAATTTACACATACCTGAAATGGTATTTAAAAATAATGTATCAGAAGAACCAAAACAAATTATGATAAACAAGGCAAATGTATTACAATATTTGATAAACTAAAGAGTAGCAAATCACGTGGACTGGATGGCATACATCCAAGGATACTGCCAAGAAATTTAGGCAGTTCATACCTATCTTAGACTAAGGGATTTAAATACATTCCTAAAAAAAAGAAAAGCAAAAGATTATTTCCCTAGACACTTTTCTCTTTCCTGAGTCAAGGGACTGGTAGAATTTCTGAAATTCAAGGAGATCTTTATCACATAAAGTTGCATTAAAGTCACAAGAAATATCTTTGGTTTGTGATGAGTGCAGAGCACATTCAGTATGGTGTGCTACCTTTTGATTTTGCTTCTTTTTATTAAAGGTGCATATATGCGGAAAATACATGGTTTATACCAGCCCTTGAATAGAATCCCTACATGTGCGAGCATTTGTTCTGTGTTAATACTCGAGGTACATTAAAAAGCGATTTAACTAGGCATGGCTATGGTTTTATATAATTACCTATGGAGCGAGATTCCATAACTGCACGTCTGGCCTGTAGACACATCTAAATCAAAAACTAATTCTGCATCTTCAGGTGTGGATGTGCCCGCGGGTCTGGAATCGGGGAGATAGACGTGTTTGGCATGGCACGGGCAAAGCACTATTCTGCTGACGTGCATACAGGCACAGGCCATGCATTATAATGGAGAAATACATCCCCGTCAATATTATCAAATGTGGGTAAGCATTTTGGACATCCCCTCGTCCACTGTATTCTGAAACGTTACATGTTTTAGAGTCTGCCTGTCCCCATGAGGTAATCTGGGATGCCACGTCTATCGTGAAAAATGTGCATCTTCTAAGCTGCTCATCACTGACAGTAGTCTGCTGATTCAAAGTAGTCATACATACGAATGAGAAATGAAAGCGTCCGCAACCTAGACCATATGCCAGTCCCCTTAGGCCCTGAAAAGTGCTAGGTAATCACAGTGCACCCCAATATGGTATACGAGAATGAAAACATGAACATTTATGTGAGGACATACCTTGCAGCAAATGGTACGTGGCATTACAAAACGACTGCAGGGATTCCTGCCTTGGTCATCTCTATAAACACGCTTTAAACTGCTAAGGATGGACCCTTACCAAGTGCACCAAACCCAAAACTAATATTGCACTTCCCCAAAGGATGCATAATATTGCTGAGCAACAAGCATATGCCCTTTTCATGCCTCTGACCTATAAGTGCACTCATTCTGCTGTTCCACACTACCCTTTCCCTCTCCGTACACCGTTCCTCGGGAACTCTGTTCTTTTGTCAGATCACTTCTATCTGTGTCCTTTTCTTACCCTGCCAACTCCAGACTTCAATCCTTTCACCTTGCTGCTCCTTATGTGTGGAACAAACTACGTGAGTCTGTACATCAGGCTGCTTCTCTGGCCCTTCTCAGAGTCCTCTAGTGGGATTTGAACCCCTGAACTCAGGCCAGAAGGTCATGGGTTCAAATCCCACTAGAGGACAGCAACCTTGGGCCGGAAGGACTGGGGTTTCTAGTCCCACAGGTGCTCCTTGTGGTCTGGGCAAGCCACTTAACCCTCCATAGTCCATGTTCCCTGTAAAATAGTTATCTCCAAGTTATAATGCCCTGTTCAATGTAATTTCAGTTTTTTCAATGTAAACCACCTTGATATCATGAAAGGCGGTATATATAAGAAATGTTAAATAAATAAATTAAATAAATAAATTCTCAAATCCAGGCTGAGTGCTCACCTCTGTTGCACTTTTGAATCTGATCCGCCTAATCTCCTTTGTGTTTCCTTATCATTCACCCTAGATGTATCCTGCCCACAGCTGCTGTGTTGTCTGTCTTGACTAGATTGTAAGCTCTGCTGAGTAGGGACCATCTTTTACGTGTGTCTGTGCAGTGTTGCATACGTCTTGTAGTGCTATGCAAATGATCAGTAGTAATGGTAGTAGTAGAGCCTTCTGGCTGTGGCATCTGATTCCCACATATCTGGGTACTGGCATTTCTCACAGCAGCACCACCTGTCCCTACATGGCGTATGTCATCTGTATACACCCGCTTTCTGTGGGGCAACCCTGTCTGCCTTCCCTCAGTCTGCTTTGTGGCACTTCTCCCCTGGTCAGGCCTGTGTGGGCATGGGAGGGGGCATCCCTGTGCCATCATGCCAGCCTCCAGATATATCCCCATTCTTGCAATTTGCATAGATCCTGGACTGGGGAAGAATGTAGACCTCATGGCATAATCTGGGAGATGTGGGCACAACATCAGTCATGTCTCGCAGTACCTGGCACAGCGGATGTATGGCTGCCCTATCACTCTGCCAACAATAGCAGATCTTATTAGAGTACCCTATGGCATAGGTTCCAGAAGGAATCTGAATAGGTTCCCTATAGTGAAATGTCACAACATATCCCTGTAAATTATAAGGGACCCTCAGAATATGAGCATTGAGCAGTGGAAACAGCACCGGTATATGCTCAACAGAGACATCATTTGTCTCTGAAAGTGTGCACTATGGGCATGTACTGGTGCTGTTTTCACTGTTGAATGCTCATATTCTGAGGGTCCCTTATAATTTACAGGGATATGTTGTGACATTTCGCTATAGAGAACCTTCTCTGATTTTGTCTGCCCAATCACACCGGCACCTGGAGACGCTGCGGTCATCCATACGGTCCAGGTAATGCAGAAGAGCATCCCAGATCCTCCCACGCACACACACACACTCTTACTTTCAATCACGAATACATAATTGTGCCAAAAAGATGTCCTGAACCTATACATAACAGCTATCACTTTAAATAATAGCATGGGGTACCAGGATTAAAAATATGAACTCTGTTTCTGACCCACCCAGGAATCTGTTCCTTACTCACGCCCAAGCTATCCCTACATCAGCTGTCCCAAATTTGAAAACATGGGAATTGCTAGGGTTCCCTAGATTGGCTCCTTTAACACAAACAGCATTTTTCAGCATTGGGCATTATACACACTATTGCTCTTCTTAATATTTCTGTCAGGGTGTTTATTAATGTTTCTCTGCCATACACCATTCCCTAACCTCTGCTTTCTGCTCCATAATACTACATCTTGTGTTTTTCCAGACTGTAGTCAAACCAGTTCAGCACATACTTGTCATATCCATTCTTTTCTATGGGACAGATAGTAGAGCACAGCAAAATATTTTCTAAGTCCTGGCCTTATTCCATTATTTTAGCAGGAATAATGTGCATGTTGCCAGGAAACACATAATACATATACGGGCCTTTCCTGAATATGCTTTATATGTTGCCATAGCTGACCATGCCCCAATTCTGCCCCTTCTGGGGCCGTTCTGAGATCCTTGTGCTAGTGCCATGTACATGCACGATAGCATGGTTTCAGAATATGGTTCGAAACATTTCTAGCACATAAATGACCCCGACGCACAAACAAACCCCTTATTCATGTTCTGAAATGACCCCTGTGGAGGCCGATTCCAATCAAGGCATGTCCGGACCGTCCAGACGTCCAAAAAATGGATGGGCACAAATTGTACCCAATTCTACAACCGCGGGAGCTAGACGTTCCCGCAGCTCCAGAATCAGGCTAATAGATGACCTAGCATGGCCCCAATTTAGTAGCGTGAAACGTCCCCCTTCCTGCCCGGCCAGCTTGCCCTGTGCTCCTGCTGGTGCCATGGCATCCCATCTAAATGGGGGTTGGATGTCCAACCCAGACATCCAACCCCACTATTTGGGGGTCAGAATGACCCCCTTAGTGTATAAAGTAGGGCGTGAAGGGCATCAATTTATTGATGATGTCATCGTATTTTTGTAAACATTATCTTAATTGTTATTGTTGATGTTTTTATAACGATGTGCATTTGTTAACATCTATTCGGTTCATTTGGGTGCCTAAAAAATGGAAAGTTTGTGCAAATCACTTATACATGTATATACTGGTGAGTTAACCTTTGACAAAGTCCCTCATCAGAGACTTTTGGCAAAACTAAAGAGTCATGGGATAGGAGGCAGTGTACTATTGTGGATCAGGAACTGGTTACAAGAGAGAAAGCAGAGGGTAGGGCTAAATGGCCATTTTCCCAATGGAAAAGGGTGAATAGTGGAGTACCCCAGGGATCTGTGCTGGGTCCACTGCTTTTTAACATATTCATAAATGACCTGGAAAAGGAAATAACGAGTGAGGTTATCAAATTTGCAGATGACACAAAACAATTTAAAGATGTTAAAACTCAA
This sequence comes from Ichthyophis bannanicus, assembly GCA_033557465.1. NCBI lineage: Eukaryota > Metazoa > Chordata > Amphibia > Gymnophiona > Ichthyophiidae > Ichthyophis > Ichthyophis bannanicus. The sequence continues at coordinate 937,448,856 of CM066034.1, forward strand.
GAGGATTGTGGAAAATTGCAAGAGGATCTTGATAAATTGGAAGACTAGGCATCCAAATGGCAGACAAAATTTAATGTGGACAAGTGCAAAGTTATGCATCTAGGATACATAGAAACATAGAAATATGATGACAGAAAAAGACCACATGGCCTATCTAGTCTGTCCTTCCATATCAACAACTACAACAGTCCCCTTTCTTCCTTTAGAGATCCTCTGTGTTGGTCCCATGCTTTTTTGAATTCTGTTACTGTCCTCATCTCTACCACCTCCACTGGGAGACTATTCCAAGGATCCACCACTCTTTCCGTAAAGAAATATTTCCGCAAATCACTCCTGAATCTATCCCCCGTCACCCTCATCCCATATCCCCTCATAGCAGAACTTGCTTTCAATTGAAAGAGGCTCTCCCCCTGAACATTTATGCCATGGAGGTATTTAAACATCTCAATCATATCACCTCTATCCCGCCTTTCCTCTAAGGTGTACATATTAAGATCCTTAAGTCTGTCCTCATATGCTTTATAATGAAGACCACTAACCATTTTAGTAGCCACCCTCTGCACCGACTCCATCCTGTTCACATCCTTTTGAATTTGCGGTCTCCAGAATTGCACACTATACTCCAAATGAGGTTGCACCAAAGACTTATACAGAGGCACTATCGCCTCCTTTTTTCTGCTAGCCATTCCTCTCCGTATGCACCCAAGCATCCTTCTAGCTTCTACCATTGCCTTTTCTACCTGTTTAGCTACTTTAAGATCATAAGACACAACCACGCCTAGTTCCCCTCTTCTTTAGTGGACAAAAGTACTTCACCCCCTATACTATATTGCTCCCTTGGATTGCTGCAGCCCAAATGCATGACCTTACATTTTTTAACATTAAATCCCAGCTGCCAGATTCTAGACCATTCTTCAAGCTTAGCTAGATCCCTCCTCATGTTATCTACACCTTCCTGGGTGTCTACTCTATTGCAGATTTTGGTATCATCTGTAAAAAGGCAAACCTTACCCGACAGCCAAACTACGGTTACATGATGCAAGGTTCCACATTTGGTACCACCACCAGGAAAAAGACTTAGGCGTCATCGTGGATAACATGTTAAAACCCTATGCCCAGTGTGCAGCGGCAGCCAAGAGAGCAAATAGAATGCTAGGTATCATAAAGAAAGGAATGGAAAATAAAACAAAGGATATTATAATGCCTCTGTATCATTCCATGGTGCGACCGCACCTTGAATATTGTGTGCAATTCTGGTCGCCGTATCTTATAAAAGATATAGCGTTACTAGAAAAGGTACAGAGAAGAGCCACCGAAATGGTAAAGGGGAAGGAAGGATACTCCTTTGAAGAGAGGCTAAAAAGGTTAGGGCTCTTCAACTTGGAAAAGAGACGGCTGAGGGGAAATATGACAGAGTTCTATAAATTAATGAAAGGAGTGGAACGGGTAAACGTAGATCGATTGTTTACATCATCAGAATATAAAAAGACTAGGGGACATGCAATGAAGCTACAGGGTAACCGATTTAAGACTAATAAGAGAAAATATTTTTTCACTCAACATGTAATCAATCTCTGGAGTTCTTGGAGGAAAGATCCATAAAGCATTATTAAGAAGGGACCCAGGATATCATTGCTTGACCCAAAACAAGCATTGTGGAACCTGTGTCTTTTGGGGAAACTGCTAGGTACGTATGACCTAGATTGGCCACTGTTGGAAACAGGATATTGGGCTTGATGGACCTTGGTCTGACCCAGTATGGCATATCCTATGTTCGTATGTTCACACTTAAATACGTTAGTTCTAACACCGCATTCAATGCATGACTAAAGAACAAAAAGGTGAAAGGAACAGGACAAAATGCCAGAAAAATCTGGAAAATTTCATTTAAAACAACCATGAGTATGAAGCAAATTTTTTTTGGCCATACACATTTCACATTTTTTGTAACCAGCCCAGAACCATGGCAATTAGACAGGAGAGAAATATTGTAAAGAAATAAACAAGGACTTGAATTACAGTAGACATTTTCTACACTGAAATAGAGGATTGAAAATTTGAAAAAGGGACTTTTATGTTATTATTTAAGTGGGATTTTATATTTAATTCAAGGTCCAGGAGTATTTCTGGGTGCACACAGAATGGTTTCATTCAGGATAATTTTTTCAAATGGGTTAGTTTTGCTCATAGAATGGCAGACATAAAACTTCATCCTACGCCATGCTACGTGGAGCTAAGGGAAAGAGCTAAAACCAAGACAAGACATAAAACACCAAACATCAAGGAATTAATCAATTAACCTGCACCAATGTTAACCCTATGCAAAGCTAGTAATAAAGAATAGTTAAAATGCTTTTCCAACAAATTTGGTGAGCTCAGAGGGTAGGGCTAAATGGTCAATTTTCCCAATCGAGAAAGGTGAACCGTGGAGTACCCCATGGGTCTGTGCTGGGTCCGCTGCTTTTTAACATATTCGTAAATGACCTGGAAATAGGAATAACGAGTGAGTTGCTAAAACCCAAGAGGATTGTGAAAAATTGCAAGAGGACCTTGATAAACTGGAAGACTGGACGTTTAAATGGCAAATGAAATTTAATGTGGAAAAGTGCAAAGTTATGCACCTAGGAAAGAAAAAACTAAATTATGGTTACACGATGCAAGGTTCCACATTATGAACCACCACCCAGGAAAAAGATTTAGGCATCATCATGGATAACATGTTGAAACCCTCCGCCCAGTGTGCAGTGGCAGCCAAAAGAGCAAATAGAATGCTAGGAATCATAAGGAAAGGATTGGAGAATAAAACAAAAGATATTATAATGCCTCTGAATCGTTCCATGATGCAAGCACACCTTGAATATTGTGTGTAATTCTGGTCGCCGTATCTTAAAAAGGATATAGCGTTATTAGAAAAGGTACAGAGAAGAGCCACCAAAATGGTAAAGGGGATGGAAGGTTACTCCTATGAGGAGAGGCTAAAAAGGTTAGGGCTCTTCAACCTGGAAAAGAGACGGCTGAGGGGAGATATGATAGAGGTCTATAAATTAATGAATGGAATGGAACAAGTAAACGTAGATCTATTGTTTAAGTTGTCAGAATATAGAAAGACTAGGGGACATGCAATGAAGCTACAGGGTAACCTATTTAAGACTAATAAGAGAAAATATTTTTTTCACTCAACACACAATCAAACTCTAGAATTCATTACCAGAGAATGTGGTAAAAGCTGCTCATGTAGCTGGGTTTAAAAAAGGTTTGGACAAGTTACTGGAGGAAAGTTCCATAAGCCATTTTTTTAAGGGGACCCAGAAAATCCACTGCAAGTCCCATACAAGCATTGTGGAACCTGTGTCTTCTGGGGAAACTGCTAGGTATTTGTGACATAGATTGGCCACTGTCGGAAACAGGATACTGGGTTTGATGAACTTTGGTCTGACCCAGTATAACATATCTTATGTTCTTATGTATATTTGTAACAAACTTTGGTTACTATTCTATGTAACACAGAATTGTTATTTGGAAACGACTTAGATTCCTATAAAAACAAGAAAATAAATTAATTAATCCATCTGTCAAATTTACTGCTAATGCTCGGCGTAGTACGTGCATCGTGCCAAAGAGAGCTTCTGTCTGGCGTTCATAAGATGTAACATGCATAAACATTTTAACAACTCTTATTTATCCAACACAATGGGAAATATTTCTGTATCCTTCTGCCACCTTCTTGGTCTCTGACTGCATTTCTTGGTACTTCAGGATCTTCTCCCTCTCCACACAATTCACAGAGCAATCACTTGGAACTGACACCTCTATTATCAATGCCGTTCTAGTGTTTTTCTCCTTTACCACTGTGTCAGGTTTCCTTGCATCCATCTTCTTATCCATTGGAATGGGAATGTCCCAAGTGACATTAATTTCTTCATTCTTCATTCTTCTCTTAGTCATGTTCCCAGTGTTTTTCCAGTACAGCAATGCTGTAGTATTTACAAACCTTCCAATGGATAAGACATGACACCTTGTTGTGCTATTCTGTATAGACATTTTCTGCCATCAGAACTTCGCAGCCAGCTAGAAGATGAGTAGCTTTTTCCAGCTGTTTTGTTATGAAATCTGTATTGATCTGTTTTACCAGTTTTCTCTGTGCTTACTGTGAACCATCTGGTCCATAAACCCCTATCCTGGATTTGCAACTATCAATCTCTCATCTTTGCTGTCAGGAGGAGGAGGAGGGAACTTTATCGTACCCACTGAAGTGAGCTTACAACCTGAGGGAGGCACATCTGCAGCAAGTGCTGGATGCATGATCTTAGACTTTAGGAAGACTAACTTTGCGAAGATGGGCCAATACCTCAGGGAGTCGTTAGTGGGATGGGAACAGCTAGGGGATGTAGAAAAACAGTGGGCAAAACTGAAAGGGGGTGTTTTAAGGGCAACCAACCTTTTTGTTAAAATGGTAAATAAAGGCAAAAGGAAAAGGAGACCGCTATGGTTTTTGAAGGAAGTAGCTGAAAAAGTGAAGAAAAAGAGGGAGGCCTTCATGAAACACAAGAGATCACAGAGAGAGGAAGACAGGCATCTGTATTTGGAAAAACTTAGAGAAGCTAGCAAAGTAGTCAAGAAGGTAAAGATTCAAAAGGAGGAGGAAATAGCCAATGCAATAAAATGGGGGGATAAGACATTTTTCAGATATATTAGTGAGAATAGGAAGGGCAAAAGTGGTATTGTCAGACTCAAGGGTGCAGGGGGGGAATATGTAGAAGCTGATAAGGATAAAGCGGAATTGCTTAACAAATATTTTTGTTCTGTGTTCACAGATGAAGAACCAGGAGCAGGACCTCAGAAAACACCCACAAATAGGAACAGAAGCGAGGGACATCTTGAACAATTTTCAGAAAACTGTGTTTGTGAGAAACTAGCTCAACTTAAAGTAGACAAAGCGATGGGACAGGATGGGATACACCCTAGAATACTGAGGGAACTTGGGGACATTCTAGCAGCTCCACTGACTGACCTTTTCAATGTCTCGTTGGAGTCGGGAATGGTGCCAAAGGACTGGAGAGAGGTTCATGTGGTGCCTTTACACAAAAGTGGAAGTAAGGATGTGGTTGAAAACTACAGGCCGGTTAGTTTAACTTTGGTGGTGAGTAAATTATTGGAAACGCTGCTGAAAGAGAAAATAGTGAGGTTTCTGAAGTCCAGCAGATTACAGGATCCGAGGCAGCATGGATTCACCAGAGGCAGGTCTTGTCAGACAAATCTGATTGATTTTTTTGACTGGGTGACCAGGGAGTTGGACCGAGGGAGTGCTATAGATGTGGTGTATTTAGATTTCAGTAAAGCCTTTGACACTGTTCCTCACAGTCGACTTATAAACAAACTGAGCACCCTAGGGATGGACCCTAAAGTTACTGCTTGGGTTACAAATTGGTTGGGTGGGAGGCGACAAAGAGTACAAGTAAATGGAGCTCACTCTGAGGAGAAGGATGTTACCAGTGGTGTGCCCCAGGGATCTGTCCGTGGTCCGATTCTTTTTAACATCTTTGTTAGTGATATAGCGGAAGGGCTGTCGGGTAAGGTTTGCCTCTTTGCAGATGATACCAAAATCTGCAATAGAGTAGACACCCAGGAAGGTGTAGATAACATGAGGAGGGATCTAGCTAAGCTTGAAGAATGGTCTAGAATCTGGCAGCTGGGATTTAATGTTAAAAAATGTAAAGTCATGCATTTGGGCTGCAGCAATCCAAGGGAGCAATACAGTATAGGAGGTGAAGTACTTTTGTCCACTAAAGAAGAGCGGGACCTAGGCATGGTTGTGTCTGATGATCTTAAAGTAGCTAAACAGGTAGAAAAGGCGATGGCAAAAGCTAGAAGGATGCTTGGGTGCATACGGAGAGGAATGGCTAGCAGAAAAAAGGAGGTGATAATGCCTCTGTATAAGTCTTTGGTGCGACCTCATTTGGAGTATAGTGTGCAATTCTGGAGACCGCACCTTCAAAAGGATGTGAACAGGATGGAGTCGGTGCAGAGGGTGGCTATTAAAATGATTAGTGGTCTTCATTATAAAGCATATGAGGACAGACTTAAGGATCTTAATATGTACATCTTAGAGGAAAGGCGGGATAGAGGTGATATGATTGAGATGTTTAAATACCTCCGTCGCATAAATGTTCAGGGAGAGAGCCTCTTTCAATCGAAAGCAAGTTCTGCTACGAGGGGACATGGGATGAGGGTGAAGGAAGATAGATTCAGGAGTGATATGCGGAAATATTTCTTTACGGAAAGAGTAGTGGATCTGTGGAATAGTCTCCTAGTGGAGGTGGTAGAGATGAGGATAGTAACTGAATTCAAAAAAGCATGGGACAAACACAGAGGATCTCTAAAGATAAAAAGGGGACTGTTGTAGTTGTTGAAATGGAAGGACAGACTAGATAGGCCATGTGGTCTTTTTCTGTCATCATATTTCTATGCTTCTATTAATGATACCAAAACTGCAACATTCTTTGTAAATAACGGGAAACCCAGAACCAAGAAAGAAAAGAACCAGACCAGAATAAGAAATTGTATAAAGAAACGTGTATAATGTGCAATAAAATTTAATAATATACAAATATTAAAAAATATTAAAAAAGGTAAACAATTAAATGAATAATAATAATGTATGAGGAAGAGCCCCAGGGGAAGGAACATAATAAATTTCATACCTGTTATAAAAATATACTCAAAAATATGATAATATTGGAATTAAAAAAAGATGATAATACTGGAATTAAAAACCGGCACTATTGCCTATTGCACTATTGCACGGTATAAATAAAACCTAAAAATGCCCAAATCAATAAAAAACACATAGCATACATTATAGCTATTATTCAAAAAAACAGCAGCAAAGAGACGTACAACTAAGGAAAACCTGTCATACAATAAAAGCAGCGTGAGTACCGAATTATAAGATAACTTAATGAATCTCTATAGCTTGAACTGACCATGAAATTATAACAATGTATACATAAAGACTGATGTATATGTACATTACTGAAAAAGAACAAATTAAAATTATATTGCAGAGATAATGCAGTGTGGCAAAAATAAAACCAGAAAAATATAATAAATACTATTTTGAGAATATGTAAAATGAATATTCCTAGCATTTTTCTGCAACATAACAAATTAGAATTGATAAAAGAACCAAAAAAACATAGCATTCTAGTAAATAAATTCTGCATGTAATAGAAGAAGATGAAACCATGAATAAAAGGTATGCACGACTGAAGACCAAAAAGGCAAATGCCTCATAGCTCACATTACAGAAGTCAATGAATATTTAAATAGAGATGTACCTGTGCTGTGAGCAACCTGTACAACAAGGCATGAATTCCTTGAGAAATGCAAAAGCGCGCCTTTAGAAGCTCAAGGGGCACGTCATGAATTATGCATGAGTGACAACGGTGTGACATCATCACATTCATAAATAAATAATAATCATGTGTAAGAAAAGGACAAGATAAAATTACATACTTGTCATGAAAAGAATAATATTGGCTACAAAGTGTTGTTCATATAAATAAATATTTAAAAACCGGCACATTGCACGTTATGAATAAAATGCCCAAATTCACAAAAGGAGCAGCGAAACGATGCTCAAAAGAAAACCTATCTAACATTAAAAGTCTTGGGTACATAATGAATCTTTATAACATAACTGACCAACTCTTATGAGGAAACTAATGAAGAGCTGCATAATTAAAAAATGAATGTATAGATTATATTGCATAAATAATGTAGTATGACAGAAATAAATACAGTAACCGGGTAGTCGGACCCGGCGCTCACTATTCCTGCTCCTGCAACCCCCGCAATTCCAACATTCCCCCCTCCCCCTCACAAATGCCACAGACAATTATTCTTGGGTTAGAACTGGTCGCAGCTTTATTTGCCAATTTAAGATACAAAACATACTAAACCAGAATAATCAACAACCAACCAACCCCCCCCCCCGCCCAACGGAGCGATGTGACACCAGCCATGCTATTATCAAAGTGCCCTCGCCTCTGCACTGGTCGCATTCACCTCCACCGGCCAAATTCCTATCACCCCTGTCCGACTTCGCCATATCACTAGCAAAAGTCTACCAGGGGTTTTCCGGGCCGCGGGCACACCTCCCACGCCCCCAGTGGCCTAAGGCTCCGGACCCTGGACACCTCCGGGATCCCCCTAGCTGCGACAACCCTAAGTCTCGATACCCCCACTACCCTAAGGGTGGGCGGGTGGGCCGCGATGCTCCCAGGATCTGCCGCATGTGCTTCAACCACACTGCTGCCGGCTGAGCACATGCCCATCCCGCCGCCTGATTGGCTCCCACGCGCCCCGCCGCACGCGCAGAGCCAATCAATTTAAAATATGCACGAGCGTCGTAGCCGACGCTCACCTCTCTCTCCCCCCCCCCCCCATCTCCTTAGATTGAGCGCGCGCAGGGTCCCGTGCCGGGCCAAGCACCCGGTTAAGCTCGTTCGCTGGGAATCTGCCCCCGCCCTCTCCGAAGTAGATCTAATCGTGGGGATATATATACATTAGATGATCCCAGCATTTTGTTTGCAAATTAACAAATGAAAACTGGAAAACCATAACAGTGTAACAAATAGGCGTTGCGTGTGGACGACTAAAGATCAACAGAACAAATAACTCATATTTGTCCCTCCTGCAGTAACAGGCCATAATATTTATTTTATTTATTTATTTAGCAAACATTTATATACCGCTGCTTCCAGCGATCAGCAGCGGTCCGATTATAATAGGAGAACTGTCAAATCAGTACAGTAGAATTTGGGGCGCGCATAGGTTGATTCGGAGGGTAAGGCACATCACAACAAGTGGGTGTAAATACAGTAGAATTTGGGGCGCGCATAGGTTGATTCGGAGGGTAGGCACATCACACAAGTGGGTGTAAATAATAGTCAGCTTGACCTCACCATCACCCCGGTCCCTTGGTCAGATCATAGCCTGATAACCTTCCAGATACCTTCAAATTCAAATTCGCCAAATCTACCAAAAAATGCACCTCCACCGCATCATAGACGCTTTAAATCACTGGATATCGAAGTGTTCAACGCACAAGCACTACCTAAGTTGTCAATTTCAACGACTGACGTCAATAAAATGGTCGACAACTGGAACGATACACTCCAACAATATTCACAACTACCTACAATTCACAATGCGATTTCTCCTAACAAGGATCCTAACATAAGGCATAATGCCCCCTGGTTCTCTCCAGATATTCGAACATCGCTGCTTCAACTGAGAAGACTAGAAAGAAAGTGGAGACGCTCTCATGAAATCATCATCCATGATGAATACATGGCGCACCTCAAAAGTCACCGTGAACTAATGTGGTCCAAAAGGAAGGAACATCATGCAAAATTACTTAGTCGTTCACTAAACAAACCCCGCGAGCTATTCAGCTTAGTTAAATCACTATCCAAGGAGCCTTCACCGCAGCAGCAAGAATATATCCATCCCCAACAGTATGCGAATTACATCCAATCCAAATTAACCAGAACAATTTCGGATTCATCACAAGCATCCCCTCAATTCACGCAGTCTCAAGCACCACTCCTCAGTATCTCACCTCCATCATCCAAAACCATCAAAGAACTAATTGCCACCTTGAATACCACTACCGCAGCCAACGACCCATGCCCAGCACACTGGATCAAATCAATGCGCTCGGAGCTCAGTCCATACATAGCCAAAATTGCAAACCTCTCCTACTCCACTGGAACTTTCCCAGTTGCTCTCAAGCAGACTTCAATACGTCCCCTATTAAAGAACAACCAGATTGACCCTAAGAAGGAAGAATCATACCGTCCAATCTCCAGCATCCTGCTTCTTGCCAAAATTCTGGAGAAAGAGACACAACGCAAAATTCAGCAATATATTGACACATCTTCCCCTCTAGATCCGTGCCAACATGGATTTAGGGAAATGCATGGAGTCGAGACTCTCATGACCTCATTAATCAATACGCTCATCTGTGGGATCAATAACATAAGATCAGGCGTCGCAATGATCTTCCTCGATATATCCGCTGCGTTTGATTCAGTAGACCATAAGATTCTACTATCGCGACTCTACGAAAAGGGCATACAAGGCCTAGCATGGAACTGGTGTAAATCATACCTCGAAGATCGTTGGCAACATGTTCGCATCGACTCCAAAACATCAGAACCATTCCTCCAAACGCAAGGGATTCCACAAGGCTCCTCTCTATCGGCGCTCCTCTTCAATATATTTATGCAGCCAATTTGCCAAATCACCAAATCATTTAATGTTTCCTGCCTCATTTACGCTGACGACGTGCTTATTTTCACCCCGAATGATATAACGAGTCCAAATTACACCAACTTAACCAACTGTTTCAATGCAATAGCAGATTGGCTTTTAGATCAAAACATGCGAATCAACTTCAAAAAGACTGAAGTTTTAATGGTCACAAGAAACAAGCTCTTCTCCCCCCCTGCATACCTCAAGGTACGGGACGCTGAGCTCCCAATCAAGAATACAATCCATTACCTAGGTGTGATCCTTGATCAATGACTGGATTTTACCTCTCACATAAAAAGCACGGTAAAAACTATTTACTTCAAGATAAAAACATTACGCCACCTAAGACCCATGCTAGAATACAATGACTTCCGCTCAATATTCCAAGCAATAGTCACTCCACACTTTGACTATGCAAATATTGTATTACATGGTCTTCCAAAGAACACCATTAACCCCCTGCAACTAGCAATGAATGCTGCGGCACGCATCCTAGTTGGAGCATCAAAGAGAGACCATATCACGCCAATCCTTAGGGACCTTCACTGGCTCCCTATAGAATGTAGAATTAGCTATAAAGCTCTCCTCATCACATTCAAGGCCTTAAATAAATTATCACCAGCAACGACTTCAGACCTCATCAGTCTAACTCCCAAGACAAGATCCAGGAGACCACTCGCTGAAAATACCCTAGTCATTCCCAGTGAATCCACAAATTGGTCCCAATCAACGATTAACAGAGCATTTAAATCTTATGCGCCTAGATGCTGGAATAAACTTCATCCAGATATCAGAGCAATACGAGACATGAAGCAGTTCAGGAAGGCTATCAAGCACTACCTATTCACTGAGTACTTCCAGCCACCGTAATGCTATCTAATATGTCATAACACAGATTCATAGGCATAACCACTCCATAAGACATACCTGCTAGAACTAAGAAATTTTGATGTAATTACTCTGTACACTAAAATCTCGCTGCTAGTTGATTTTATGTAAATAGTTCAATCGTTATTGTAGATAGTTACCCTTGTTACCTAAGTTTTTTGCCCTGTTATCTGTAACTCATACGTGTTTTCAAATGTACTGAGATTGTTTTGTTCCATGTAAACCGCGCTGATGCTGAATAGGTATATAAGAAACTTTAAATAAATATAAATAAATAAATATCTTGTAGTTTACATAACAAAACGATAAAATTTGCCCAAATATAAATGAAACGATATACCTGTGCTGTGAGCATCCTGTACAACAAAGCATTGAATCCTTGAGAGACGCCGCAAAAGCGTGCCTTTAAAAGGTCAAGGGGCATATCATGAATATGCATGAATGACACGGTGTGACATCACAACACTCAAGGCATAAAATAAAAAGTTGTATATATAGAGAACACATCTATAATAAAAAACAAAAAACTAATCACACGTAATATTATAAAAAATAGGCGTTACGGATGGTATAAAAAGAGAAGAACCATGAGCAAAGCATTCAAAACGTCAAATGCAACCATGAATAAGACACAGTCATGACTGATGACAAACAAAGCATATCTCGTAGTTCACAATCCAGTTATCATTAATGTTTCTCCGCAATTAAAAAATATTAAATGATTACAATATACCTATTATGTGAGCAGTCATTCCAATGAAACTTAATTCCTTGGAAGACGCCGCAGCCCATGCCTTTGAAAGATCAAGGAGCACATAATAAATAAACCATAGAAAACACTGTGTAACATCACAGCACACAAACTATATATTAACAAAAAGTAGTTAAATATACACAGAGAACGCATATGTTATAAAAAGCTGATCATGGTTAATCTCACAGCAAAAAAAAGGGGGGGTGGAGATACTGTACTTTAATATCAGGTTGGGAAAAAAATTTGTAACTCATAAGAAAACCAGCCAAATTGAATTCCTGATTCAAGCCGCAGGGTTCAAGGGTTTGCAACTTGTAGATACACCGCTGTTCTAATCTGAGGAGTATTCTATGTCACCTCCTCTCCAGTGTGGATGGACAACCTTGAGTACAAAAAACGTAAGATCTGAAACACGATGGTCCTTGTCTACCCAATGGGAGACCAACGGTTTATCAGGGACTCGTCTACTTAAACAACTCTTATGTTCTATTATCCTTGTCTTGTCTTTAGATGTTGCAAATGTGTTTATGTTTTTGTTATTTATTATTGTTTGTTTGCAGTTCTCTGCTCCCTGATGAAGGCATTGCTGAAATGCGTTGGGGCATTTCTTCAAGTAGCCAACAAGGGCATACTATTAGATACACCACAAAACTAGATATGCATGTCGTGCACCACCGAGATCGTAATAACATCCCAGATCTAGGATCGGACCAAACAGATCACTCTAAAGTAGATGTACAATGTCTACAATTGCCACAAGCAAAATGGCCTGGGAGATTATATGAGGTGGCGGAACAATCTATTGGTACAGTAGAATAGACAGCTCTGTCCTGAATGTTGGTACCCCGGGAGTAAGCAATCATTAAAGGTTTACAAAAACAAGGGTGTAAATGAAGAACTGGCCCGTGTTTGCACAACAGATGGGTAACTTCTGAAGCATCGTGCATAAAAGGAAGTACATCAACCACTTTCACATCCCCTTGAGGAGTGGTAACCGCTCTAGGATATCCATGGGCAAGAAGCCTGAGCTTTAATTCCTTTGCATGATGTTGAAAATCCTGCAATGTTGTGCCTCAATTGCAAAAATTGTCCAAATGAAAGACCATTCTGAAGAGGAGCAGTTGAAAATCGGGCAAACCAGATAAATGCTGCGACTTAACCGGTTTGCGTGGACAACCCCCATTCTGCCCATGGATTGCCTCTGCACTAACTGCACAGTGCTGGAATAGTCTATGGTGAAATTCAGTGGCACTGTCTAGATAGTGCCGCTTGGGGCTTTGTTTTTGAGAGGGTGCTTGGTGGTATTAAGTAGCAGCACTTTTTTATTGCCGCTAAAACTGACCAATGGTCCTCGTGTATTAGTAAAGGAGCCCAGCATATGAGGACCGGCACCTCTTTTGCTAGGACAAATATGCTGATGCCATTGAATATTGTGGTCAGTGCCTTCAGCTGGCTGACTAAGGGCTTTCAATATTGACCTAATTGTTTTTCTCATTTTAAATAAATGAAATTAAACAACAAATAGAAAAAGAAACATAAAGAAAGAAACAGAATGAAACAGATCTATACCCACTTCTACTACTCCTTTACCTTGGGACCCTTTTACCACCTGTGTCCATAGTGTGTGAATCCACAGTGCCTTAAGGAAATACCAGAGCGATATGTGCTGGGAATAGGAGAAGCATGTTGCCAGCTCTTCGTGCACTGTATGTGACCCTGTCGTGGCACTACAAGAGCACAGGTGCAACCAGCCCGCCATGTGGTAACGCAGGTGTGCTGGGTACATGGTGCTCGCCCCACCCACTCTCTGCCCCTATTCCTCCCACTTGCAACCCTCATGAGCCGTGCGCTGCTGACTGGTGGTGTGAGCTGTCATGGTTCCACGTTAGCTGTCACTGCCTTTAGTGTGCACCAGCCCCACGCCAGCAGCTAGAGCCCTTTAGTAAATGCCCCCATTGTGTCTTAGAGGACTGAATTCTTCACACTCTCAGCTTATCAAACCACAGTATTTAATTAAACATTTCCCTGATAGAAAAATTAGTATTTGCAGATTTGCTTCCTCTGTTCTTTTAATAACACAGTGTTGAATATCTATCAGCCAGGATAGGTTCAGTTAATGTCCTTAAATGAGCAGAAAGGACAGTGGGCAGGTCAAGACTCCGATCTACTGCTCACAGTATTCCCAAAGCTTTATTCTCCTACAACCTGGGACGCTTCTAATTTCCAGTAAGTGTACAAGAAAAAACAAACTGGATAAGTCTGGCTTAGGACATAAGACTGTGGCAGGCTATGGCCTAGAGTAGTCTGCAAATATGAAAGGCCTGTAAGTTAGGCCTGGATCCCAACCCCCATTATAGCTAGAAAAGAACCAAAAATCTGTGAAAAATGAGAAAATTGTTTTAAACTGCTTAATAAGAAGTTTTACATGAATTCATAAGTCTTTCATTATTCTCTTGTGTGCAAAAGAAAGAAATGTTTCAATACATGCATTCCTGGAGCTAGGGATAACCTTGCAGTAGAGAAGTATCAAAACTAGAAACTGCACCATTGTTAGAACAGTCCTAAAGGAGGGGGCTGGTTGCTAGGCCCTGGAGGGATCTCTAATTGGACAGGTGCAGGGGGCGTTGGAACCAATGAGAAGTTTGCATGTATCGAGCTAGAACCAATAGAAAGTTTTATTTCGTTTTTTAACTAATTTTTTAATTTTTAATATCATCATTCATTTAGTTTCCTATTACGTTTTTTAATATGTCATTGTAATATAGTGGGTTCAAAAGTAGTGGTTTTCTGTTATATGCTCCCTTCTCGGGTGGCTCTTCAAGTTGGTACAATTTCTTACGATTTCTTATGTTTAAAATAACTATGGATTCTCCTATTCATAGAGAATGCAAGAATGTGTTTGAAATGTAAAGTTAGTTGGTATTTTGTTTGTAATATACATTTACTTTAATTTTGCCCTGATAGGGTATTTATTTATTATTTATTTATTTATTTATTTATTTAACATTTCTTCTATACCGCGCTATTATAATCAGTGCGGTGTACATCGAACAAAACATACTACAATGCATACAAGCAACATTGAGTTTACATAGAACAGGAAAAGAAACATAGGACAACCGGGGTAACTATTCACAGGGTAACTATTTACAGGTTAAATTAGTATTGTCACCAATACTCTAAGCTAATTTGGTATCATCTTCATTTTTGTGTGGGAGGGACAGGTGTAAACTTAGTGGGTGGGCAAGAGTATAGGCTAACCATTTTCTGGTTGTAATAAGGTGCTATGGTAGCTGTGACATGAGGGAAGTTTACCCGATGTGTGGGTGTCAGGGTTGGTGTCAGGGTAGCATATTGTGAATAGGTGGTGTTTCAAAGCTTTACGGAATAGGATTAAGCTTTTGATGCCACGGATTTCATGAGGAAGGGCATTCCAATTTAGGGGAGCGAATATATGTAGTCCAAAACGTCAGTATTATGCAGTTATAAATAAATTTTTGAGTTAGAGCGCATGCGTTGGCGTTCTTTTGAGATTTGACTTTGTAGTGTGAAGCAGTGCCTGAACGGTGGGAAAGTTGTAAGTGTTTTCATACAAGCTTCATTGCGGTGTGTTAAAATAGTTCTGGGATGATATAATTTTGTTTTGACTTTGGAACGTACGCGGTTAAGAAGCCACTACAAAATTTTTTTTATTCTTTTAGGTTACGTATTGATAATTTATTTTTAGAAAAGAATGCAAGAATGTGGCTGCATTGCAAAGGGTTTTTATAATATACATCCATTTTTAACTTTGCCCGGATAAAATAGTGGATATATGACGTCAAGCTTTAATCATTAGTATTATGCTGCTATAAATATATACCCTCGAGCTATAGCGCATGTGTTGGCATTTTTTCAGATCTGAATTCGTAGCAGAAGTAGTGCCTGAACGGTGTGAAAGTTGTAAGTGCTTTTATACAAGTTTTGTTGCGGAGTGTATAATTCCGGACTGATGCAATTGTTTTAGAGTTTGGGGAAACTTTAGAGTATAGCCATCATGGTCTTTTGTATATCGATAACTTTCTTTTATAATATTAACTCTGGGTGTCTATTGGCTTTTAAAGTTTAATTTATTGGCGGACTTGAGTGCCCCCGCTTTGGCTTTTTAATATATTTTTTTAATATATTTCTTCGAGAGATCAATGTCACAAACCAGCGGATTAATGTACGATGAAAGCCCGATCGTTGCCCCAAGGGCTCATTAATTTGTTTTTAACTTATTTTTTTTTTATTATTTATTTATGAATTTTCAACGTGATAAATCAAGTATAAACTTGTACAGAATAATAATACTTGCAACCAGAAACAAGTACAAAAAATATTATAATGCAGAAATAAAACAGCAAGAATTATTTTAGCCCCCTGTAGTGGAGGGGTAAGACCTTGTAAAGGAGAAAAACTCCAAAAGGAAGAAAAAAAGGTAAGTAAATTAAGAGGAGACGGCGCCCTTAGAAGAAATTTAACTAACGATGGAGTCATGTCACAGGTGTAGAGCTAATTGATAAATGAGAGTTTAGGAAAACAGTAAGATCTTCAGGGGAAAAGAAGACATACTTCTGAGATTTATAGGTAATTAAACATTTACATGGAAATCTTAGCATAAAGTGTGCACCAAGTCGAGTTACTCCCGGTTTCAATAAAAGGAAAGCCCTTCTACGCTTCTGCGTCTCCCGTGCAACATCTGGGAAAAGGAGAATCTTCTTCCCATAGAACAATTTGCCCCGCTTCTTATAAAACAATTTTAAGAGCCACTCCCTATCTGAGGAAAGAGCCAAAGTTACTAACAGAGTTGATACAGCTATGTCCTCCTCTTTAGGTGTACTAATCAAATCTGAAACATTGAGAGAGTCTATCTCTAATTGACCCACAGAAACTTTCCCACCTCTTTTCCCCAAAGGGAGATAATAAACTTTTGAGACTGGGGGCAACAACTCTGGCGAAACTGCCAGAACCTCCTGTAAATAACTCTTAAACATATCCAGAGGTGCCTTCCCAGTTATTACTGGGAAATTCAAAAGGCGAACATTACATGCTCGAACAGCATTCTCCAATGTTTCAGTTTTAACCCGCAGATTCATATTGTCTTTGACTAAAGGTTCAGTTAAATCCACAACTTTAGTTAATTGCTGATCCATGATTAATTGCTTGCTGGTAACTTCTGCAATGGAAGCACGTAGTAACGGAGACTCCACTTCAAGTGTGGTAACCCGATCCGAAAGGGAAGAAAATTGAAGACCCACCATTTGGCTGAGATGCGAAATAGCATCCCAAATGCTGTCCAGAGTCACTGAGGCTGGACGAGTCAAAGCAAAAGAGAAACCGGGAGGACCAAAGGAAGCTTGATCTGCTTCCCCCGAAGATAAGGTAATAGCTTCAATTACCTGGACAGAGTCCCCGGTCCCAGACTGAGATGATACAACAGGCTGCAAACCTCCATCACGGTCCTTACTGTGCTCCGGAAGTGGGTCCCGCATATGCGACGCAGCGGCTAGCATTCCAGAAGACCGCCCGTCATCATCCAGCGCCCGAGCAGGCAAAGACCCAGGAGGCATCGGGGGACATCGTCCATCAGGGGAGAGCATGGTATCAAGGGCGGAAGACGCCGAGTCCGAATCCAACGGCGCTGCCAAGCCCGCTCGAATCCCCTCAATCTTCTCCTTAGGCAACTGAACAAAATGATCTATGGGTCCCTCACTGGTAGGTAGAAGCTCCGCGGGAAGAGCTTTCGCCTTGGGTTTCCCCTTTCTCTTAGGCATGTCAGTCGGCTAAACGCACGCCGCCGCCATCTTAGAGAAGCCACTCCCCCCCCCTTTAACTTATTTTTAACTCTATGGCCTCTCTATATGATAAGCCAAAGGTCTTTTTAATGAGATTTAAAAAAAAAATTTTAATGGGATTCCTATCGTTGTATAGTATATAGAAGTGGGACTTTTCCTATATTTCTTTTTATACGTGTCGGTTAATAAACATTGCATTGCATTTGATCATTTTTATGCTGTGATATCGGTGAGGCTTTCGGTGTTTATTGATTTTAAAAGTGTGTTTTATAGGCTGTTTGAAAGTTGTTTCCTTTACATAAGAGTTTTTTCTACATAAGGAGGTTTTTTTAAAAAAATATTGAGGTTGCTAAATCAGTGTTTAGCAAAAAGATGGATGCCCAATTGATTTATTAAGTGTCCAGTTGTGGTACAAAAGTAACACAGCAATTATTTTCATGTTTTTTTTAGTGTATACGCCGGTGGTTATTAAAGTGAAATTTCAATTGCTGCATAGTGTATGGGAGTCTTTCCCATTTCACACGCGTTGGAAAATAAACTGCAAAGGTAAAGAAATATGAATTGAATTATAGTTTCTCTTTTTTTTTTCTTTTTCTTTTTAATTTATTGCACTAGTGATCACAACATTCTTCCTTTTTATGTGAGCTCCACTGATACACTTCTTTCTTTATTTTGGTCCTTTATATGTGCGCTTGGCCTCTGTCATTTCATAACTATTTACAGGCATGTTTACTAAAGTCCGCAAAATACCGCTTCGCAAAATAGCGCACGGCAACGCAGCACTGAAACGCGCAGAAACGCGTTTAAACGCCCCGCACACGTGCGTGTCACTCCCGCACAGGTACGCGGCTCACTAACGGGCCCCGTACAAGTGCGTGGCCGCAAATGTCCGATAGAGGCGTAGAACGGCGAAAGGAGGGCGGAGGAAGGCTCCGGAGGGGCGGAGGGACGGGGTCAATGGGTGGAGAGTGGGAGGGGAGAGCCTCCCCGCACGGTATCGGGCCCGAATTTGCATGTGAAAACTACCGCGAGTGAAATACTCGCGCTAGAAAGCATTTAAAGGGAAGAGAAACCATTTCCGTCAGCAATGTACAGGAAACCCGGGGAAACCTGCAAAACGTCAGCAATGTGATCCATGTGTACAGCACAAAACTGCAATTTAAAATAAAAAATGAGCAGCACAAAAATATGATAAAGATTATGTCAGCTGTGGAACAGTTATAGAAATGTTGAAAAATAAAATACACACCCAGGAAAGCACAAAATAAAAATTTACCTCTGGAAAGGTGTTGGGAGCGGAGAGTGTTCCAAAAAGCAGGCGTTTACTTTGCAGATGTCCCGTTAGTGTATGCAATGGTTGGCCATTAATATCACTGTTGCCTTGCTTGTGTATATGTTTTTTCCCCATTGTTCTGTGGCCCTTCGTGTGTGTTTTATTTTCACGTTTGTCCTGACAGTGGTTGAAGGAGCCCACAGTAAATATGCGCACAGCAGGGTTTGTGACATCATCCTGCTAGGTGTACTATCTCCAGGGAGTGCACAGTCTGTGTGGTGCAGCAGACAGATACAGTACCTCAAAGACCAGAGGTTCAAATCCCAGATGGTACATTTGCCAGACCAGTTTGTAAATTTTATCCATCACGAAACAAAGATGGCACAGACACCCCTGTATTGCAGGGAACATAAGCATGTTGAAAAAACCTATATGTTAACCAACACCGCACACACCCCACAACAATGGTCCTCACTTACAGCAAAATCCCCCACATGCATTACTGTAATGCCAGAATGCAATCAGGTAATTTGTAGAGTTTTCTGAGAGAAGGACATGCCACCATGTTTGCAGACGAGTACATGTGGTGCAGGAGGCAGTGGCTGCCATCCCCAGAGAACAGTGACCTAGCCATGTGTTGTCTGTCACCGTGCACTGCAACAGACAGGCCCTGCTGTATGCACAGTCATGAGCCTCCCAGGGAAATCACCCAATCTGTGACTAGACAGTGGTGCAAAGCACACAGACAGTGCATGCAAGAACAGAAGGTCACAGGTTCAAAGCCTAGTTGGGCCCACTGCTAATCCTGCACATATATTTTGTTCCCACCACCAAACACAGAAAGTGAAGACACTCAGTGATGGCAGAGTAAATAATCATGTTTCCAAAACCAGTGTTTTACCTAACACCGTGCCCCCCCCCCCCCCAAAATGGGCATTAGGTACAGGCAAGTCCTCACAACTCAGTCCTGGAGTGGCACAATGCAATGAAGCTATATGTGTTTTTCCAGATAACGACATGTCGTCATGTTGTGCGAGGTGTACAAGTGATGGAGGGGGCAATGGCAGCAAGCCACAACAGACAGTGCCTTAGGTGTGTGTAGGCTGGCCCTGGCCACCACACCAGACAGCCTATATTGGATGTACAGCCATGGATTCCCCAGGGAATGCAGCCATGATGTGGCAAAACCGTGGTCCAGTGCACACAGTCAGTGTTTACACGAACAGAAGGTCAGAGGTTCAAATTTTGTCTGTGCTTCCTGCCAAACGAGCCCCCAGAATGGAACCACTTTGGAACATGGCATGTAAGACAGAACCTTTGTGGCAGATAATCCAGATATTGTGATATAAATTATTTCTTTGGTTTCCCTTCAACACCACACACCAAATAAACATGTGCATCCTCTACAGTAGATTCCAAGAAATGCACCTCTGGAGGGTCACTGATTGTGCATCTGCTGTGCATGCGCCAATATAAGGCAATGTGAGCATGGTGATGGCAGGGGAACTGTTGGCAGCTGTGCACATCACACCAAGGCCTGGTCTGTATTAAGTGGGCGCTGTGCACTGCAAGTGACAGGGTCTGTCTGAGAAACAGCCATGTATTTTCCTGGGAATGCACTGCCCCTGTGTCAAGATGGTGGTGCAAAGCACACAGGCAGTGATTACAGGAGCAGAAAGTCACATGTTCAAATCTCGTGTGTCTGCTCAGCCAACACAGTCCCCTCAATTGTCACACCATGCAAGTATTTAGAAAAATAAAAGATCCTGTAGTGCAGATAATGCACACATGTGTAAAACCTCTATATTTTACATGAAAGTGTACAGAAATTAGAAACATCTGTATTACATAGAGCAGATTCCCCAAATGCAGTCCTGGAGTGTCACAAATCATTTACATCTTATGAAGTGGGAAATAAAGATGTGTCTCTCCATGTCCATATGCTGCTCCATGGTTTGCAGATGTATCTCATGCATATTCCTGAGGCACAGTTGCAAAACATGATCAGTGTGTGGGGCAACACGACTGGAGTTGGGGACCTCAGGCTGAGAGTATCAACCAACAGGAGCATAAATGTGCAGAGACACAGGCTCCATTAACCAAACACTACAGGACAGTCATGATATTGGCCCTTCTGTACATCTCAAATAACTAGTACGTGCACACCGTAGCACTGTCACCATAAACCATGAAAAACAGTAAACATATATCAACGTGTAGATGTGAAAGGTTACATAGATCAATGCCAACGTCAAGCACAATATGGTTAGTGAGCATTAGAACACCAATATGTCAGATGTTTGGGAAGTGTGTCTCAGGTCAGGTGCATTACAATGTTCACCACCCTGTGTTGTGACACCAACAGTATGCCATACCATTGCCATGCCTGTACTGGGTCCAGGACTGCTCAGATGTCCGAGACTGCAAAAGCAAGCTATATTGGCACAGTGATGGCATAGGTGTGTGAATGTGTGCCTGTCCATCCAGTGTGTGATTTGTTAAACATATTACTCAGCGCACAATGTTTGCTCTGTGTCCATTGCTAGCTTGTCTATGTGCATAATGAGGAGCAAGGTATTGTGGGCATACCTCAGACAGGCTGCCTTTGCCATGATGCATGAGGATAGATCATTAGTCAATGTATTGGACATTGTAGTGTGCACCATCAGCAACATGGACATGGTAGCCCCTGCATGTCTTGCTCGAAGTTCAATTTCACCCTATCTGAGCAGTTAGCATGACATGGCTAGGTCAGCCATAGTGTAATCCACATCTTCTGCAAGTGATATGTATGGGTTTCCTTTTGGGGCCCAATCACTAGCTTAGCTGCTTTGTGGGTGTGCAGACATCCCAGTTTGTGGTCCACACCTATTCACCAGTAATATGCACTATGGATGAGCTAGCAGTTTGCTGCCACCTAGTATGTACAAGGCTGCCACACCTAGAAGGGTGCAGTGTTTGTGCTTTTGAGGCTGGTGAATGTGCGCTTTGGTGGTCTGCTGAGCATTTCCAGGCCTACTGTGTGGTCTGGATGTTCACATAAATGCATGGACCCTCTTAGCTGGTGTCACTCCATCAGCTGTAGGCAGGTTTACATTTTCCTCAAGCACCACCATTGTAGTGAAGGTGGATGTGTTTCTGGGTGACCATGAGTTGTATTGCTCAGTTTTGGTGTTGTTGTAAAATAATCTGTCTATGTATTTCAAACAACTTCTTCCCCCCCTTTACTAAACTAACCTAATTAATGTGTTGCTGTGTAACACACAGAATATGTACAATGTGTTATCATAAAATTATAAAATGTATAAACCTGACACACAAATAAGAGATGGACACAAGTGTAGTTAGCAATGGATCTAGAAGACCTACCCATCAGACACAGTCACTGATGTGTACACACAACATAGACTAGCTTAGCTTATCTTGTTGCCTTGGACATGGTGTTGTGTCTCCCCTCTCACTCTCAGGGTGAGACCAGGGCCTGCACAATGTGATCCTCAGTATAAGCTCTATGTCATTGATCTACATGCTTATTTAAAAGTATCAGGATGAGTGGGTTCATTGCCCTCATAACACATCTGAATGTTATGTCTGGACTGCTTTTTTGCATGTGCAGTGCATCATGGGTATCTTTGTTTTGAGCCTATCATTATAAAAAAGGGAAAAAGGTCATGTGGTGGTCCTCGGTCCCAATGTATGCAGCCAGGGGTGTGTTAGTATAAAGGGCAGTGTTTATCAACCCATTCCTCGGGGAACGCCAGGCCAGTCAGGTTTTCAGGATATCCATTATGAATTGGCATCAGATATATATGCATTAGAGATAGTTTGCCAACGTAACTGGTTTGTGGCCCTCAAGGTCTTGATTTGGAGACCCCGGCCTTACACCTCTGTCATATAAGATTGTCATTCTCCAAGGTACACATGTCCCAGACCTTGAAAGGCTAGATAGAATGTGTCACATTCACCCTTGATTCTCAACAACAACAAAGATTTGTCTAAATGACAATATTTTGGTGGTGTTTAGAAATAAGGAGGAATGTGGAACGTTCTATATACCCTTTTGATGATAGCCCCTGTGATGGCCTTCCTTAACCTGTGTGGATCGGGAGACTATATTAAATGGTGTAAGCACACCCAAAAATATTAGCATGGTGACTGATAGCCCACATTGATGTTTTCTAAGCAGACATTGCTATTTTATCTGCGGTATTGGCAGTCATTCCACTGTGAAAGACATAGCACATGACATCACACAAAAGGCTAAGAACCATTGTGCAGGTGTTGGTAGGTTTAAGTCCAAAATGTGTATACACAATAACAATCTGAAATGTTTTGTTTGAGTTTTTAAAAAAAGACACATAGCAGTGTATAATGTGTGTTGCGCATGTGTGCCCTTTTTTGCGACAATTTCTGCATTTGCGTGGCGGAGTTGCACGTGCACTAACGGCAACATGCGCCAGCTGCGTAGGCCACATGCACGTAGTTTGTCACGCACATGGACGCAATACATGTCTGACCTGCGCCACATGAGTGGCGCAGTTGCACGTAAATCGTTGCGCAAGTTGCAATGCGCATGTGCGAGAAGCCCGCTGCGTGCAATCAGGTGATAATATCTGAAAATGGCGCCCAGAGCAAGGAAGCCCTCCTTCACCCTCCGTGAGCTCAGGTACCTGTCTCGCCTCATTGCACCACGCCAGCAGAAACTCTTCCCTGGCACCACCGGGCAGAGGGACAGCTCCAAGGTACTTAGGGCATGGCAACGTCTACAAAGACGTTTCAATAGAGAAGCTGACTACCCAAGGGAGGTAAGTGTATAGGGCCAGGTCTTAAGAATCATATATGTAGCCTGTGCTCATTGCAAATGTCCATGCTGTTGTGTTGAGGTACTATGAGTGAAAACTGTGCAGAAGATGAGAAGACATACCATAATGTATCTGTATCACTTGTGACTGTGTTGTCCTGCACCCTGGTGTGGATGTAAATGGTCAAAGAGGTTAAGATGCTAACCTTGTGACATGTGAGCTGCTGCTGTGGCTGTGCATCAACATACTGTAACTGCGTAATACCTTACATCAGCATATGTAAATATATCCAACAACATATGGATATGGTGTCATTTGTACCTTGAACAAAACACCTTGGGACCAGCACAAGTATATGTGAAACATAACATTAATGGTATGTGACTCACTCAAGTGATATGGGCTCTATTGGTCATGAATTGCAAATCACATGCCTATCTGCATGGCTCCTCAGAGCCCATCACAGTGGGCTTGCTGTCATCCCTGTGCTATTGGTCTGTGTGCTGTCAGACTTTGAAAATCTCCCACCAATGTGCAGGTGTCCAAACAGATCCTCCCAGTAGGCTAACAATCACCCTGGGGTAATGCTTGTGTGTGCCCACCCACTGTCACACATCCACCCTAACACCAGGAGGACAGAGAGCCCATCACAGTGGGCTTGCTGTCATCCTTGTGCTATTGGTCTGTGTGTGCTGTCAGACATGTAAATAATCCTCACAATGTTCAGGGGTCCAAACAGATCCACCCAGTAGGCTAACAATCACCCTGGGGTAATGCTTGTGTGTGCCCACCCACTGTCACACATCCACCCTAACACCAGGAGGACAGAGAGCCCATCACAGTGGGCTTGCTGTCATCCTTGTGCTATTGGTCTGTGTGTGCTGTCAGACATGTAAATAATCCTCACAATGTTCAGGGGTCCAAACAGATCCTCCCAGTAGGCTAACAATCACCCTGGGGTAATGCTTGTGTGTGCCCACCCACTGTCACACATCCACCCTAACACCAGGAGGACAGAGAGCCCATCACAGTGGGCTTGCTGTCATCCTTGTGCTATTGGTCTGTGTGTGCTGTCAGACATGTAAATAATCCTCACAATGTTCAGGGGTCCAAACAGATCCACCCAGTAGGCTAACAATCACCCTGGGGTAATGCTTGTGTGTGCCCACACACTGTCACACATCCACCCTAACACCAGGAGGACAGAGAGCCCATCACAGTGGGCTTGCTGTCATCCTTGTGCTATTGGTCTGTGTGTGCTGTCAGACATTGAAAACTTCCTCCCAATGTCCAGGGGTCCAGACAGATCCTCCCAGTAGGCTAAGAATCACCCTGGGGTAATGCTTGTGTGTGCCCACCCACTGTCACACATCCACCCCATCACCAGGAGGTCAGAGAGCCCATCACAGTGGGCTTGCTGTCATCCTTGTGCTATTGGTCTGTGTGTGCTGTCAGACATTTAAATAATCCTCACAATGTTCAGGGGTCCAAACAGATCCTCCCATTAGGCTATAAATCACCCTGGGGTAATGCTTGTGTGTGCCCACCCACTGTCACACATCCACCCCATCACCAGGAGGTCAGAGAGACCATCACAGTGGGCTTGCTGTCATCCTTGTGCTATTGGTCTGTGTGTGCTGTCAGACATTTAAATAATCCTCACAATGTCCAGGGGTCCAAACAGATCCTCCCATTAGGCTATAAATCACCCTGGGGTAATGCTTGTGTGTGCCCACACATTGTCACACATCCACCCCATCACCAGGAGGTCAGAGAGACCATCACAGTGGGCTTGCTGTCATCCTTGTGCTATTGGTCTGTGTGTGCTGTCATACTTTGAAAAAATCCTCCCAATGTCCAGGGGTCCAAACAGATCCTCCCATTAGGCTATAAATCACCCTGGGGTAATGCTTGTGTGTGCCCACACACTGTCACACATCCACCCTAACACCAGGAGGACAGAGAGCCCATCACAGTGGGCTTGCTGTCATCCTTGTGCTATTGGTCTGTGTGTGCTGTCAGACATGTAAATAATCCTCACAATGTTCAGGGGTCCAAACAGATCCTCCCAGTAGGCTAACAATCACCCTGGGGTAATGCTTGTGTGTGCCCACCCACTGTCACACATCCACCCTAACACCAGGAGGACAGAGAGACCATCACAGTGGGCTTGCTGTCATCCTTGTGCTATTGGTCTGTGTGTGCTGTCATACTTTGAAAAAATCCTCCCAATGTCCAGGGGTCTAAACAGATCCTCCCATTAGGCTATAAATCACCCTGGGGTAATGCTTGTGTGTGCCCACACACTGTCACACATCCACCCTAACACCAGGAGGACAGAGAGCCCATCACAGTGGGCTTGCTGTCATCCTTGTGCTATTGGTCTGTGTGTGCTGTCAGACATGTAAATAATTCTCACAATGTTCAGGGGTCCAAACAGATCCTCCCAGTAGGCTAACAATCACCCTGGGGTAATGCTTGTGTGTGCCCACCCACTGTCACACATCCACCCTAACACCAGGAGGACAGAGAGACCATCACAGTGGGCTTGCTGTCATCCTTGTGCTATTGGTCTGTGTGTGCTGTCAGACATTGAAAACGTCCTCCCAATGTCCAGGGGTCCAGACAGATCCTCCCAGTAGGCTAAGAATCACCCTGGGGTAATGCTTGTGTGTGCCCACCCACTGTCACACATCCACCCCATCACCAGGAGGTCAGAGAGCCCATCACAGTGGGCTTGCTGTCATCCTTGTGCTATTGGTCTGTGTGTGCTGTCAGACATTTAAATAATCCTCACAATGTCCAGGGGTCCAGACAGATCCTCCCAGTAGGCTAAGAATCACCCTGGGGTAATGCTTGTGTGTGCCCACCCACTGTCACACATCCACCCCATCACCAGGAGGTCAGAGAGACCATCACAGTGGGCTTGCTGTCATCCTTGTGCTATTGGTCTGTGTGTGCTGTCAGACATGTAAATAATCCTCACAATGTTCAGGGGTCCAAACAGATCCACCCAGTAGGCTAACAATCACCCTGGGGTAATGCTTGTGTGTGCCCACACACTGTCACACATCCACCCTAACACCAGGAGGACAGAGAGCCCATCACAGTGGGCTTGCTGTCATCCTTGTGCTATTGGTCTGTGTGTGCTGTCAGACATTGAAAACTTCCTCCCAATGTCCAGGGGTCCAGACAGATCCTCCCAGTAGGCTAAGAATCACCCTGGGGTAATGCTTGTGTGTGCCCACCCACTGTCACACATCCACCCCATCACCAGGAGGTCAGAGAGACCATCACAGTGGGCTTGCTGTCATCCTTGTGCTATTGGTCTGTGTGTGCTGTCAGACATTTAAATAATCCTCACAATGTTCAGGGGTCCAAACAGATCCTCCCATTAGGCTATAAATCACCCTGGGGTAATGCTTGTGTGTGCCCACCCACTGTCACACATCCACCCCATCACCAGGAGGTCAGAGAGACCATCACAGTGGGCTTGCTGTCATCCTTGTGCTATTGGTCTGTGTGTGCTGTCATACTTTGAAAAAATCCTCCCAATGTCCAGGGGTCCAAACAGATCCTCCCATTAGGCTATAAATCACCCTGGGGTAATGCTTGTGTGTGCCCACCCACTGTCACACATCCACCCCATCACCAGGCGGTCAGAGAGCCCATCACAGTGGGCTTGCTGTCATCCTTGTGCTATTGGTCTGTGTGTGCTGTCAGACATTGAAAACGTCCTCCCAATGTCCAGGGGTCCAGACAGACCCTCCCAGTAGGCTAAGAATCACCCTGGGGTAATGCTTGTGTGTGCATATGCAAAGTTAAGACATACACCCTATCCCCTGGAGTCGAGGAGTTCCATCGCAGTGGCCCATCTGGCAACATGGGGATATGGTTGTGTGTCACCTAACAGTTTGCTTTTTGCACCCTATCCCCTGGAGTCGAGGAGGGCCATCGCAGTGGCCCATCTGGCACCATGGGGATACGGTTGTGTGTTACCTAACAAGTTGCTTTTTGCACCCTATCCCCTGGAGTCGAGGAGGGCCATCGCAGTGGCCCATCTGGCACCATGGGGATACGGTTGTGTGTTACCTAACACGTTGCGTTTTGCACCCTATCCCCTGGAGTCGAGGAGGGCCATCGCAGTGGCCCATCTGGCACCATGGGGATACGGTTGTGTGTTACCTAACAAGTTGCTTTTTGCACCCTATCCCCTGGAGTCGAGGAGGGCCATCGCAGTGGCCCATCTGGCACCATGGGGATACGGTTGTGTGTTACCTAACACGTTGCGTTTTGCACCCTATCCCCTGGAGTCGAGGAGGGCCATCGCAGTGGCCCATCTGGCACCATGGGGATACGGTTGTGTGTTACCTAACAAGTTGCTTTTTGCACCCTATCCCCTGGAGTCGAGGAGGGCCATCGCAGTGACCCATCTGGCACCATGGGGATACGGTTGTGTGTTACCTAACACGTTGCATTTTGCACCCTATCCCCTGGAGTCCAGGAGGGCCATCGCAGTGGCCCATCTGGCACCATGGGG
This sequence comes from Ichthyophis bannanicus, assembly GCA_033557465.1. NCBI lineage: Eukaryota > Metazoa > Chordata > Amphibia > Gymnophiona > Ichthyophiidae > Ichthyophis > Ichthyophis bannanicus. The sequence goes on from CM066034.1 coordinate 937,477,249, forward strand.
ATACGGTTGTGTGTCAATTGACGGTTTGCTTTTTCCTCCATATCACCTGGAGTCAAGGATGCCCATCCCAGTGGCCCATTTGACACCATGGGGATATGGTTGTTTGTGACTAACACGTTATATGCATTCTCCCTATCCCCAGGAGTCCTGTGAGCTGCGTAATGGGTCGTGTTAGTGACCCTTCTTCAAAGGTGTATGCAGCTGATGATCTGTGGTAGGACCCCCAACCCACAGGGGGCAAGATCAACATTTGTTCTGGTGTGTATGTTCATAAGCTAAGGTGGTTTAATTCATGGCAGGTACGTTGCAACTACACCATAGTCTGTGAGAATAACATCTCAGCACACATGTGTGTGATGTTCCCGGATGATATGCTAGCTTCAGAGGTTAATGTGCGTATATGCACCCCATCCCCATGAGCCATGACATGTGTTAGCAAATACCTGTAGCATTACCATGTCCCCATACCGTCAATAATACACAGGACCAACACCTTGCCACCTAATATAACCTCAACACCAGCAGACACATTCAGATCACAGATGGTGTTTCAATGATACATGCAACTGTTGTGGCTGGAGAACACACATACACCATTTAATTAAGCATTGTAGCAAATACCTGTTATGTTATTATGTCCCCTGGTGCTATTGATGTTAGTAAACACATGCTGTCAGGCAAGCTGAGCCAGGTCACATGAGGATAACAACATAACATAGACCACTGAGGATTAATTCCCCCCCCCTCCCCCACATTATGGTGTGAGCAACTGTGTCCAATGTAATTTGCACAGAGCAACCAGGTTCCCCATGAGACACAACTCACACAATGGAACTAGTGGTCCAAACATACATATTGTGGGCCCTGTCAAAGATGAAAGTTAAGGTTTCTTTCCCCTGCCAAGCTCAGTAGGACCACCCACACAATGTTTCATCTAAATAAACACAGCCTATGATTGATGGCACATCAGGTTCCCATTGGGGGTGAATACTGGGATGTATACAGAGCATATGAACATTGATGTGTGGGACACATCACATGCTGCCTAACTGTGACTATCATGGACATCATCATGTTGCAACAACCTGTGGCATGTTGTGTCAAGGTCATGCAAGTGGGGGACAGGGTAGTACCAGGATGTGCGGAGGGTGCCAAATACACAGGGTACAGGTGTCAGCGCAAACATGTGCACACACAATGGAACAAATTAAGATGGTAGTATGACCACTAAACGTTGTTAGGAAAAAGGGATGTAGGCCTGCCATGTGTGTGTAAATTGATGACAACACAGGATGCTTAGAAAAAATAAAAACAGTGTAGCGTTATGATCACATCATAAGCTAAATGATGTGCATGTGTGCGGTGATGTTGCCTGTGCAATATGCCTTTTCCAAGTCAAGCTGTTTCACACATCAAGCATGTCACTGTGGCTGTTCAGGCAAAACATCAGCTATTGTAGTGACACACGTGTGTTATTGTCCTTTGTGATGTGTGTCTGTTCACCTGAATGCCACAATGTACACAGATGAACTTAGCCAACACACCCACAAACGTGAACCATGATCCTAAAAGGTGCATGTTACGTTGTAAGACCACCCCTAGCTGTCAAAAGGCCATTATGAGATATGAATATGCAAAAAACATCCGTACTCTTCCACTCAGGCTCCATGTAGGTTTGCTGGAAGGCACCTCCAGGCATGCCCCGGTTGGTCTGGCTGTTTTGCCACACACCCAAAATATGTCACCCACGTCTAGCTGCCACACACACAGGATGCTATAGAGATATGTGGTGAAAAAGGAGGCCAGCCACAGTCCATCCACACACGTGTCGCAACACATTAGCATTTAAAAAGACGGTGTTGCCAGATGTTTGCCCATGTGTTGTGTGAATCTGAAGACAGCATAGCTAAATCCCTGTCTGAGGTTTACTGCTGGAACAGCAGCTTCAGGAGGTCAAAACCCACCCAACCCCCCTTGGAGGGGGGGGCTCTCTCTGTCCGTGTCACTCTCCCACTATGTGTCTCATTGTTGGTCCCTGTGTAAGCTGTATACGTGACTGGTGAGAGACATGTTTGACAGGGGTGAGGGCAGCGCATTCACAACGTGGGATGCTCCCATACACCGTCACAAGTTATGCGTGTCAGCTGTGACGCACATGCTCCCTTGCCACCAGCAGTAAACACATGTCATTACATATGCCTTTTGCCCATGGGAATGCCTACTGATAGGGGATTAACTATGCTGGACAAGAGAGACACACACACCCAGCAGTGTGGCAGAAGCATTAAGACTCTATGCACAATGATTGGGGGGGGGGGGGAAAGTCCCACAAGTAGAAAAAGGTGACCAGTCACTGATGCCCTTACCTTTTCCTTGCTTATCTACAGATTGAGGATCTCCGGAAGAAAGGCAGGGAGCTGCGTCTCCACCATGCAACCTACCTCCAGCACCTCCTGGGTGAGAACTAACAATAGGGTGATGTACAATACTCAGAAAGTGACGTATCTGTAACCAATGTTCCATTATGTCAGATGCCTGTGATTTGCCTACCTATCTGCAAGTGCTATATGTTTGACATACATACGTGCTGATGACTGTTATGTTTCACAGATGGTGATAGCAATGAGGATGGGGCCACCACCTCTGCACATCTTTTCAGAAGAAGACCTACACCACATGATGCAGAGGTGGTGGTTCTGGACACCACGGACGAGGAGGAGGAGGAGGCGGCGGAGGCGGAGAAGGAGGAGGAGGAGGAGGAGGAGCAGGAGGCGGAGGAGGAGGAGGAGGAGCAGGAGGCGGAGGAGGAGGAGGAGGAGGAGGAGGAGGAGGTGTTGGTGGTGGAGGCGCAAATACCTGCATCCCCGCAAGATAGGACACCAGAGGGCCAGAATGGGCTTTTGGAAGGGTTGTCTGGGGGGGAGCCTGCGTTGGGAGAGGGTGCAGGTGATGTTGAGGGGGGGGAAGTTGGAGAGGGCTCAGGGGGGGAGTGTTTCCCAGATGGTGTGTGGGAAAGTGACATGGAGGACAGGGCATCACAGGCCACTGAGCGGTCCCCCCAGCCACAACAGTTGCCTCCACCATCCAGGGCCACACACATGTCCTACGCAGATGGCACCACACAGACAACATGTACCATGTGTGTGTGTGGTGGCAGATGCGTGGAGCACCTGTCTGCGGCCTTGGATGGACTGGAGCAACGGATACACCAGCTGTGTCATTCACAGCAGTGGCTGGCCACCGTGATTGAGAGGGTGGTTGCCGAGGTGGCACATCTTCCATGTCAGCAACCACCCCCTCAATGGCGTCACTGGCGCCAGTAATTGCACCTGAAACGTCACAACATGTGCCCTGTGATGCCCTGTCCTCCATCTCTGGGCATGCTGGGGGAGGGTGGGACCCATGTGTGATTTTGTATTTTTGTGTGTGTGTAATATGTGTGGGTGGGATTTGGAGGGGAGGGGAGGATGGTTTGGGCGGTGGGAGGGTTATGGTATATTGCCCTTTCCAAAACTTGTAAATAGTTTCTGTTACTCATATTTTTCTAACATAGTAAATATATTTTTTGAAAACAGCTGTATGGGTCATGTGTCTCACCTAGTCTATGTGTGAGGATGTCAGCATTGGATATGTGTGTGGGCACATATATTTCTGTTGGGTAAACATGTGTCTGATGATAGCATTGGCCAGATATTATGGTGTTCTAAAATACCATGTGTGTAGGTGTGTTAAACTATGATTATCCATTAACTGTTGCAACGTTGCACCTTTCCCAATGCTGTACATGGCACAGGTAAGGTCCTAGGTGAAACAGAGGTCTGCACATATTTGAGTCTCCAACATAGGCTTTGGAACGATGTATGCCTCTGAAACAGGCATCCCTAGAGTGGGGTGGGAGGCAGGTGATTCATGATGTGGTCAAGGGCACGGGTCACACATATGCCACCAATGTGTATTATATGATGGATTTCACACGGTGATGAGTATGTCAAGTAAATGAGCCATTTACATAATAGTCACCCTGTGACAACATGGATGTCTGTGCAGACTGTGTCACTGCAGCCTCAGGGCTGTGGCTAAACATGTTGCACATGACACATTACATATGTGTGTAGCATGACAATTGTACCTGTATTTTGCTAAGTCGTTGTCGTTCAGGACCTGTGTGTGGGTCATGTAATGCACCCAGCACTGTATCACCTGTGTGTGGCTCATATAGGGCTCCCACCCCCTGACTCCATGATATAAATGTGACAACCTGGACACTCATTGCACACACACACTGTATGTATGTTTAGAAAACGTTTTATTGTTGCAGCTGTACCCTCAAAGTTAGGACGGCATATAAACATATATATGTATATGTTTTGGAGTTTACATTAAACAAGATTTAACTCACACACACACTACATATGATTTGCTTATGTCAGATGTGTCACATGTGACACATAACAAACAACTCTGAGTTACGTTAAACTGAAAATATCTTTAATCAAAATGAGCATAGCCACATAGAAGGATATATTACAGTGTAATGATACAGCAAACTATGTTTTTCCATTATTGGCGACGTGGAAGCCCACACCTGACACGTCGGCCCCCCAAACCTCTCCTCCCCCGTGCACGACCCTCGTGTGGAACCCGTGCTGGTGGTGGTGCAGGTGCACATCGTTGCATAACCTCTAGCATTCCCTCCAGGGCCTCAGATATACGTTGTACCGGCATATGTTGGACAACTTCACGCAATTGCCGCTGCTCAGCACACACCTCCCTGGTGTTCTGCTCCACTGCAAGGCGAATACGGTCCAGCATGCGTCTAGTGCCTGTGCATGGGAGACAGGGTGGTATATCAGATACATCTCCACTACTCTGGCACCATACACAAACATGTAATGCACATCCCATACGATTGCTGATGTGATAGGGCAGACCACCTTACACACATGGATAGTGACAATAAACATCATGACCCCAGTAGTAAATAGCAGACTAACCCACAGGGCACATTCCACCACGTAGATCTGGGATGCCATCACAGCAATTTACAGGCTGTGGAGACATACCCACATACTACTGTTGACGCAACAGGATTGGACTATGAGAGCTATCACATATGCATCGTGTCGAAGACGTGCAGCATGCACTAGACAAAAATAAATCAGATGGACAACAGCAGTGTTTAACACAGGAAGGTGTACCTAATCCATCACAATTGGGAACACAGGTCGAGGGATAAACACAATTCCTGCCACATAACAAGTGTTTGTGAATGAATCAGTGTGATGTTAGTTAAGGGCAGAGAAAACACACCTCACCTGCACATGTGTCCCTCTGCTGCACATATGTGATAACCTGAGTGATACATATGCACCATCAATGATACACAGAGGAGGGTTTGGGGAGCATATCATGTGTGTTGTGCAGAAAACATGGTCAGTTTCAGCAGAGCAGCGGGAGCAACAGAGGGGCCCATCTGACGTCTAACGACATTAGGGCCAATAAGGGGATGCGGCATGCTACGTAACACACAGCTATTTATAGAACCTGGCGAAGGACAGTGGTGTGCACAGTTGGCAGAGTATGTATTGGCTGTCTCTCGGCATGAGGTGTATTAGCTGAGTTTGGTCTACTGTTAGACATGTTATGGTCTTATTTTGGCCATCCTTCCTGCTTATGTGTTTGGGTTTTAGAGAGAGCCAAACAATACAATGCTCACATATGTTTCATCACATAGGCCGCTGGTCACAGGGACAACCTGCAAGATACATGTATATGTGGCAACCTCTCTTTAATGTATGCAATACCTGCCTAATGACACAGATGCACCAGCAATGGAGGAATATATAGTCCTGCTGGACCCTCTGTGTACCCTTATCCTATCTGCAAAAACTAACAGATATGTAGAGCGAGTGTGTATATCCTACCTACCTCTCTGTTCAGGCCACAGGGGCTCATGGAAAATGATGCACATGATTGTGTGGACACAAGGCTGTGATGGATAGCGTTTCAATAGGCCCATTGGCGGCATTGTAAAGCAATGCAGACCATGTTCCCGTTCTGTGTTGTATGTCCCTACAGAGGGTCTCTGCCGACAGAGCTCCCCCACATCACGCCCTGGGACACTACAGGCAGCTACCACTGTATGAGCGATGATAAGCACATTGCAGTGTCTGAGACAGCAACATTGCCAATGTGGTGTGGGGTCCGGATGTGACGTGTATGGGTCTGTGGTGTGTGGTGGGTTAGCACATGAGATGTGCTTTGGGTAGGGCTCTAGGGCGTAAGGTGCCTCTTGTGGTGTCTCAGGACCGTTAATGCCCAGTGTGGGTATTGTACCTGTGATGTGCTGAGCAATGCAGGGCCATGTCTGACTAATGGGTCTTGCAGGATAAGTGCTAGTACTGAACATGAGCTGTTTGGTGATGGTATGAATTCAACTGTCTGTTGTGGCTGCCTAGGTCTCCATACTCTCCTTGAGTTGCTTGCACTGGCTGTAGCCTCATGGGGGTGACTCAGCCCTGATCTGGACCGTGTGCTGGTGATGTAAGTGTGGCCTGGGCTGGGGTTTGTCACAGCACATGACTCTGTATGTGATGATTCCTTTATATTTTGTATTCCAGAGGTGGCTATGTGTAATAATGAAGATGGATGTGTTAGCTAATGTTTGGTTTTGCCTCGTGCAAGGACTATAGCAGAGTATCTGCGGACGTACACAGGAAATGTTAGTGAGGTCATGTTGGTGCATGGACAAAATGTGTTGGTGAGGGGACAGGTTAATGAAGAGAGTTAGAAATTATTTGGCCGTGAGGGGTAATACATCTGCCATTGTTCTGTTTGTTGTAGGGTAGGTGTGGTGTGCAGGATGCCATGTTATGAACATGAGCAAGAGTGTGGGAACTGAGGGACATTCTACAGGGAAATAATGGGTATGATCAGGCAGATGTGACATGTGATAATGGAGAGGACAGTGAACTTTAGTTTTTGAAACAACGCGACATCTTACGCTGTGGGGTGCGCACAACCATCATGTAGCCTGCTTAATGTGTCTGGAGCAATTGTAAATTGGGAAACGTGGAGAAGAGATGGGCATGTTTCTGTTAATAATCCAGTTACATAGCATCTGTGATCGTTACATAAGATGAATACTACTATTATTTCAATTTATTTTGCAATGGACAATGTAGGAGTCACTGTACGGTTTGGTTCTTGATCTCTATATTTTTAGGTCAATGTACATGCACAAATGTTTATATACAGTGCTGATGTAAATTGACTGTTGGCCGTTTGTGGGTTCAGGTTTAATATTTGTCTTTCAGGATGTGATTTGTGTTTTCATGTATGATGAAAATATTTGTCCAGCTATACTATGTGGACTGAGGTATCGGGTTCACATTATCACCCTTTGACGTTGACAATTGTTTACATCAACTAGTAGCCTCTGTAAAGTCTGTACGTGAGCTTGTCAGTTTAGCAGTTAAAGTTATGTGTATGTGAACCCATATATCTATGTCATGGATTCAGAGTACGGTGTGTATGATAGGCCTCTACATGTGTAGGTGTTGTCCAGGATTCCCATGTGTGTAGTCTTTGTCCATTTAGTACATATTTTGGAAAAGGGGTTTGGTCAACTTTATCCATATGCCAATTCCTAAACATTTCCCTTTCTTATCATTGTGTGGTTAAATGCAACAGCAATTGCAGGGCAACTGCTTATGCTCATGGTGCCCTTTGCAGAGTTCTGACACATTATCCCGCAATCCACCTGTGATGCACCAGCTCATAATATTTTTATTGTGTTGATGCATTGGTTGACTTTCCGTACAGGGACATGTTGTTTGTCCTACACCTCTGCATTGCAGTGTATGTCTGATGTTGCCCTACACATGTTATTACAATATGTTCCTCTTAAAACAACAACAGTTGTATTTATATAAGTTTGGGTCACCTATGGAACGCCTTGTCTATGGGTTATGTTACACATTTGCTTAGCTATATGCATATGCTATGTTATCTGATACCTGCAAATGCAGACATAGTGGAAAGTATGATTTGTGAAGTCACAACACAGAGGAGGGTTACAGAGTTTGATATATTTTTGATACTTATGGAAGTAATGTGTTATTTGGCATTCTGCTGTTCCCAATACATTTGGGTGTTTGCAGAGAGTCAGGAGGTAGGTTTGCCAATGTCGCCATCTCCTTCTGCTGTTAGAACGTGCTGGCCCCTCATACACATTCCTCTTATGCCTGCATCTGTGTGTATCAACCTGACGTTACACGATTATACTGGGTGACACAATAACATCAGTTAATGTACCCTTCAAACATATTTTCACACACATATCCGATTTTTAATCATAACATGTAACATGTGTGTAGCTAATGTGGGGACAGCCACCACACAAACACCAACAATAGACTAATGGTGTGTGTGTTGTGGCTCTGAGAGTCCTTGGTCACCCACCTTCAGCATTGCGATGCGATGATGCACCATAGGCCCTCAACTCCCCCATCATCATCTGCCGAAGAGGTGCAGGTGCAGCTTCGGCTGCCATTGGATGTTGTGTGGCCTCTATTGCGGCTTCTACCAGTGGTGTCCTGGTGTGCATGTGTGGCTCCATGGACTCATCATCACCAATTGTGCTGCCCCCTGAGACAGCAGCCTCTGCCTCCCCCAGACTCATTGGGGCTGTGATGTTGAGCTCCACCTCCTCCACCACCGCCTCCTCCTCCTCCTCCTCCTCCTCCTCTTCCACCTCCACCTCCGCAGCACCCATTTTTCTGTAGTCACCTGCATGGGAAACAATAAAAAAGAGAGACACATATGTTTGAAACATATACATATGTATACGTGTGTGATACAGACAATGGAGCAGGAGATCAGCCGTAGAAAACCTACACCATTAGTGTTTTTTATGTGATACAAGGCAGTTTAATGTGCACATGCTCAATCACAAATTAATTGCAATATGGCTGTCCCCCGTACTCTGGAAAAAAATACATACCTTTCAGGACACTTCCTTCATTACAGGTATAGGAAAACATTTAATTGGTCCCGAAAACATACCATACCTCCTGTAAGTCTTTTTTTCTTCCCGGTATTGATATGATTATGCAAATACGTTTTGGATGGTCTCCGCACCTATCTTTTTCCCCCTTCCTAATCCCAATTACAATGGGCAGTTATTCAACGTTTAACTTTAATACTTCCAAGGCCATTTAGACAATGTCTATGTGTAGGACAGCATGGCTCTGCAGCCTTTATGTGAGCAAATTCAATGTGATCCCTTACAGCTGCATTGTCTTATACTTTGTCATTTAAACATATTTATCCCATATTTAAAACGGTACTTGTCGAGGTTAATTTAATTATTTGAATGATTTCAAATTCAACAGCAGCATATCTGTGTATTTAAAATTTATATTGGTCTCTTCACAGACTTCAATTACAGGCCAAGCTTGTTATGGTTGTCAGCTTAATTCAATTAGCATGGGGCATAGGCAAATGCCTACCACTAACACACAGACAGGATGGGTTGACTACGGCCATGTGTGCGGCATGCCGGAGACAGGAAGCCCTCCCATAAGTGTTTTTCCGCAACACGTAGCTCAGTCTGGCCCTCATGTGTGTGTTGTGCCCATGCACACATGACATGTTGCCCTTGTGCATGTTCATGGTCACATTGCACATGTTTGCCCATAGCATGCTGCTCCTCAGAAGAGCAACAAATGTGTGTACATGCGTGTACCTGCACCCACCATACAATCTGGTTTTACAAATCAAAACGTTTGTTTTTAGAATCTGAATATGGGTCTTATTTCTATGTCACCTTATGTTATCATTACTCCATGTGACTCTCAGTGACCTATTGTGTAGCGCATGTGATCTATACACCACCTATCACCCACTTAGCTGCACATGCAGCAATTTATTGATGGATTGTCATAGGAACATGCCTTGGAAATGACCAGGACTGTAATACAGTGTATGGCAATCCCAGGTGTGTTTGTCGTCTAGCTACATGTGTCTGTGTGTGTGTGTGTCTCAGAATCGTAGAATATTATGCGGATGTATTTGGGAGCTAAGTTAGGAATGTTCATCACAGACATGTCAACATGAGAGGTGATGTAGGGATATATCAGACACATGTTCCACCAGCATAGGTACATAATGAGGATTTTGTGACCCATATGGGGGTATATGTGCATATGAGTGTTCTGTTTGACATGTTTTGATTATACAGGACACAGAAAAACACATTTGTTGTACATACCTGCATGTGGATGTGCGGTATCAAGGGCCTCAGGCAGTCCACGAAGGTAGATATCTCCCAATCGTGTTGCAAGTTCTTGTTCGAGGGGTGTGAGGGTGGGTATAAAGGGTCCACCGCCACCTGTGCCCATAGCATGTTTTTTTTCAGCAACCATGTGCTGACGGACACCTCTTTTGATGTCTGAAAATCTTTTTTTGAGACCTTCCACATCACGTGCAGGACCCCCTACCTCAGCCATTGCATCACGCGCATCCTCCCACACGGCCAATCTGTTTGCCACAGTTGCACGTGTGCTCATTCGGCCAAATAATACATCATAGTTGTCAATGACATATGACAGTAGTATGTGGTTTTCCCTGTCACTGAATTTGACTGCTCTCTTCCTCTGTGTTGCTGGCAGAGGTGTCCTTTTTCTTTTGGCCGTTTGGATGTAAAGTGACTGTTGTGGCACAGCAGATGGCCCTGCCTGTTCCTGACTAGCCTGTGCCATGGTTGACTCATCACCAACTGGCTGGCCCACAGCCTCCACCACCTCACCCTGATCCTCTCTGTCACTGTCCCTCTCCATCTCCATCTTGGGCAAAGGCTACTCTCAACACACCCACACTCTACTACACACAGCAGGACAGAGCCCAAAACAAAACAAAACCAAGGACACTACAGGTCAGACGACAGTACACTGTAACAATGGTGAACTGTGACTTAAATAAACAAGGGGACAGAGATAATACAGGAACCTTTTTTGGTAACCACTCCCTCTCTCCTGTGCCGTATCCCTAACACACTCTCTATCCCTCAGACTCTGTCTAACTGTCTCTATCTCTCCTTCCTCAGACGTAATCCCACCACAGCCTCAATCCCTATTGCATTCTCTACCAGTCTTTCTCACTCTTTTCTGTTGACTACGTGTAGCCTAGGCTCTGTGTCTGGATGTCTCTGCAACTCTCTGTCTGTCGTTGGAAATCCTCTAACAACCCTCAACGTGTGCCTCGTGGTCAGGCCGTTTTATACCATTTTTCCACGTGAGTTTTGGCACATGCGCATTTGTGCAGGCGTGGCGCTCCTGCGTCGCGCTCGTGCATCGCGCTCCTGCGACGTGCGCGTGCCGGCTTACGCATGGGTGTCTTTACACGTCACCACCCATATGCTCTGTAAAATATAGTAGTACAACGCATGCGCGTAACGAGTTGTGCCGCATGGGCGTCTTTGTGCGTTTTGCGCATGTGCGAGGCAATGCGCATGTACGTGTAACCACGCACGTGCCCACACCCATGCGTAGAGTCGCGCATGCGCGCCACACCGGATTGCCGTCTACGAGCAATTGCGCATGCTCATTGCCCGTTTAGGCAAAGACACAATCTATATATTTGAAGGTGAAGAGTTTGTCCAGGTTGAGGGTTATAGTTGGAGAAGAGTAGGAGTGTGTTTGCTGAGAGACAGGAGGGGAGTTGTAGCAGGTGTATGTTTGGATTGTTTTGTTGCTGTTTGTACTGTTGATTGTATAGTCTTTTGTGTGTATAGTCCTCTGTGGTGTGAAGTTTGTACATAGCTTAGATAGGGTTTTGTGTGTGCCAGTGTTTAATTTTGTGTTTAGTTTGCTGGGAGGAGTTTATGGCGCATATATATGTTGCTGCATGTGTCCTGTGCAGTGGGCAGATGCTGGGGTTTGCCGGACAGGGGAGATGGTGTCGATGGGGCTGTGGAACAGGGCATGGGTATAGTCCCGCAGCAACTCAGGCCTGCAGCTGTGGGGGCGGTCCAACCAGGTGCTGTGCGTGCACGGCGCTGTCGACGTCCCGAGGTGCAGGCTCGGCAGCCACGCCTCTACAGGCCCCGGCCCCAGCTCCATGACATGCGAGAGGACCAGGTCATCTCCCTTTACCGACTGAGCACAAGAGCTATTAGGGGACTCTATGAGGATCTCAGACCTGACCTTGAGCCCCTAACTGATCGGTCCCATGCAATACCAGGTTTAGTGAAGCTCCTTGCTGCCTTACATTTCTTTGCCTCCGGCTGTTTCCAGTCATCTGTGGCCGCAGTGGGTGGCATGAGCCGCCCCACATTCTCACGATGTCTCCACCAAGTACTGCGTGCCATGGTCAGCCGGGTGGGGAATTACATAGCCATGCCCCACACTAGGCAACAATGGTGGACCCTGCAACAGGCCTTTGAGGCATTAGCCGGGATACCACACGTGATGGGAGCTATTGATTGCACACATGTTGCCCTGGTCCCGCCTAGAGACAGGGAGGTAGCGTACCGCAACCGCAAACACTACCATTCCCTGAATGTTCAGGTTGTGTGTGATGCAGATCTACATATTCTGAATGTGGTCCCTAGGTTTGCAGGGTCCACCCATGACTCCTATATCCTGCATCAGTCGGCAATATTCACACAATTTGAGGAGGGACGATATGTCGACTGTATATTGCTGGGTGAGTATGTCGCAATGTGTAATCTATTTATCTCTTTATACATGTCTCTATGTGTAATCACAGATGTTGATGTACTTTGATGGTACACATGCACTTCACATATGATAGATGTTATCCACAGGCCTGGTGTCAGTAATCATGATGACAGGTGTCTGTACATCTTGTACATGCAGAAACATTAAACACACATCATAATGTTCTTAACAGTATATGATCTTAACATGCACATGTTGTACATGTGCATACACCACAGTGAATATGTCTATGTTGGTAATGCTTCCCTCAGAGTGCATGTTGGTAGCATATGCAAACATGGGATGGTGTTTGTGGGGTTTTTGAACATCACATACTAATGTGTTGATGGTTAATTATTTTATAATGTTTAGAGGTTATTTATAGTTAGTTTTTTTTTCCACAATCCGTAGAACTACACACATGTCATCTGTGTGTTAGGTTTACACACACATACACTGTGCTGGAGTTGTCACCCAGGGGGCAATAGCTAACATGAATAGGTGTATATGACTTTCTGATGACTGATGTGGACATTTCCAGCAGGGAAAGAAACGTGTATATAGCTTTGCCCATACATATTGGCTATGTCACAGTAGGCTAGGAACACTAGATGGGGTATAGCTTACATTTTGACACTGTATATGAGCGTGATTTAATGTAAGCTTGTGTGTCCATCCGCACTTAGCTTCAAATTGTGGAGAGATTACTGTTATAGCAGGGGGACCATGTGGGTGCATACAGGGAAGTATTGGAACTAGCTACACAGGACGGTAATGTTCAAATGCATGTGTTGTTTTGCAAAACTTATGAGGGGTACAGAGTGCATGTTGGACGACTGTACCTTCAAAGGGATGTTTACAGGATGGTGAATGTGAAGAGGATGGGAAATATAGGGATTTGCAAACAGCACTACACAACATATGTAGCCAGACTAAACATTCTGGATATGCTGACCTTCAACAACAGTATGTATATAGGTGCTATGTTTTTAAATCTCACATCACTCCATGGCATACATGTTGTATATGTGTGGCTCTAGAAAATGGGTGTCTGTTTCTTATTGGTTACTGATGGGACATTCCCTTTGATTATGTGAGCATTGGATTGCTGTTGTGGTCTCACAGTTGTGGTGTTGCAGATGTGGACAGTAAATGCATGACCGTACACATGTTGCGCTGAAACCCCCCCCCCCCAACACACACACACACACACACACAGTATGTAGGGGTGGATCTGGTAACATTTTAATCTTTGCTATGTGTTTACAGGCTGCACTGGCCATGTGTTGATTTTATGTCATCATATGTATATCTGTAAGAGCTGGATAGTTGTTGTGCTGTATATCAGTGTAATACAGTTTTGTGGGTTTTGATCTCATGTGTACAAAGCTGTTACGTTTTTTTCACATGGAGCCCTGCATTTACATGCAACATTTCTTTCTGCAGGTGATGCAGGATATGGTTGTCGCCCCTGGCTGCTGACTCCTGTTCGTCGGCCACAGACACGTGCAGAGCAGAGGTACAATGAGGCCCATGCCTCCAGCTGCTCAGTCATAGAGCGCACCTTTGGCGTATTGAAGAGTCGCTTCAGGTGTCTGGATAGGACAGGTGGGGCCTTACAATATAAGCCACGCACTGTTGCAGAGATTATCATAGCCTGTTGCATCCTGCACAACATTGCTCTCAGGCACAATATCCCTGCAGAGATTAATGCGGATCTTGAGGAAGATCCAATGTGCCCCCCTGTACGTGCCAGTGGTGACACACGGGAGGGCTCAGCGGTCAGGCAGAGGCTAATTGCAGAGCTCTTCTCATGTACGTATGAATCATATTAACACACAAATGTGCTTTACAATGTGTGTATTGGTTTTTGGGTTATTTTTTATGTACATATTGCATGTGTAGGCCACACTGCATTAACAGTTGAGTCACAATGCAAACATCACAAAGGTGCCTGGGTGTGACACAAATGATGGGTGGAGTGCACAGCAACAGTTGGTGGCAGATGATGTTTGGGTTTGTAGGTATCTCTGTGGGATGTTTTGGCGGGTGACATTCCCAATTAGTGTTGCTCTGTGATAGCAGCAGCTGTTGTCAGATCACAGGTTGCTTTGTATCATTGTATGGCTAACGCACAGTGTCAGACATATGTGGAGATGTTAACGCTGGGTGTTTGCTCCCTGTTAGTGGACATTTTTCCATTGTGTGGAGTTTACATCAGACCCATTTGTGATGCTTTTATTTTGATAAAGCTCATGTGATATGCCTATGTTTGAGTGCCCCTCATGTGTGCTTCAACATGTCACACTAAGCACAATATACTTTGTGAGTGCTAGTATGTGTGGATGGTATTACAAATGTTTATGGTTTGTGCATGTCAACTGTGATGTGTGTCAAAATGTGAAGATGAACAGGTAGCCATGACATGGATATGTTTAGTGGTGTTGCCCTGTGCATTGTCCAGCTAGGGACTTTTAAGAGAACATTCTTAACTTGTTGAGTGTAGCTTCACTGCAGTGATGGATATATACACACACATTGTGAGATTTATTTGTCATAAACATCAATGGGGGGTTTACATTAGCCAGGTGGTGCACAGAATGTGGGTATGTCTTGTGGTATGGCAGGTATTTCATGGATTAAATGGCGTATCTCACTGATGCTGTGATAACATCTGTAATCATGTGTGTGATATAGGCTGGGTATGTTTGTGGGTCACATGACCACAGACCATAGGAACAAATAGATTGCAGACACAATAAAACATGGATTACATTGCCTTATAAACAAAGACGTAGGTGACAGCTATTTATCAGAAGTGCACATGTAAGGTGTGCATGTTTTGTTGTGCTGACTATCACACATTGACATGGCATGCAGTCCTCAGGGGTTTGTCACATGCAGTGATGGGGTGGGCTTGTTTACAACATGTAGGTCATTTTGATTGCTATTTGTGCATATCATCAGCACATAGCTGACAATATTACTGAAGATATGGGATGTTCAAACCAGGATAGGTTTTTGATATGTGGCTTAATGAGGTGGAGGTTCATATTTCCAGTGCGTTTTGCGATTTGGCAGTGGCTTAACATACTACTTTGGGAGAACTTTCAACAGGTAGAGGGGTCCTTTCTACAAAACTGTTGCAGCAAGGGGTATATTGCAATATGGGACTGATACACAAGCCAGGTGTACGCATCCACCTCTATTGCTCTGTGCGTACAAGGACAGAGAGGTAAGGGAGGGGACAGGGACACTACACACACCTGTAGATCGCCTGAAATACCTCCATGATGCCTTTTACACGTATGAGCTATGTGCATTGTGATAGTGAGCAGTCTGTAATAGTGAGCTGTTGTTCAGTGTGACAGCTGATGACATGACAGTGCAATGTGTGATTCTCTGCTTTAACATTAAATTTGTTTGCTGCTCTTATGTCTCTTACTGCAGAGGACATTCTTTTGGCGGATGCTGTTGGCCTGGTGCATTGTCATGTGTCTATACATCAGCAAATATGCATTTTGTTTTGGTAGGTGGATGTACATTGACATGGTGTGTGTGTTGCATTAATTACAATCATATCTGTTTACTGATCTGTCATATTGCACAGATGATTGGTTTTCTTGTTTGTTAGTTTTAGGCTGTGTCACCCATATTTGGATTGTGGCACTCATATTCCCTTGTGTTTTTGTTCAGGATGTCCAATTGCACACTCTCAATGTGACATGTACAGCAGACCTGCATGTGTGTGTATGATGTTTTTTTCTGTAGTTTGGCTATACTTTCTTGGTCCTCAAGCAATGTTCTATGAGACAACAACAGGGAATTTTTTCATGGTCACTGGGCCATTATATGTACAGATATACATACACCTGTGCACATACCGGCTCTATGTTACAGTTGGCAATTGTGCAAATTTTTTGTTTTGTAAGTGGCTTTTTCTCAGTGGCATGAGTGATGACGCATCGCTCATACATCATACATTATCATGTGCTGTTATGGGTCTGTGCCCTTGGGTGTCAGTTGTGACTGTGATACCTCTTACATAGTGGCGTTTACATTGTCAACATTAGGGGGATGTGTTGTGTGCATTGTGAGAACATGTATATTCTAGTGTGATTAAGCACTGGTGTGTTTTTTATTTTTTTCAGATATGTTCATAATCTGCACAGTCATCTACAGTGGCTTGACATGCTGAATCCCCACCTTTTGTGGACATTGTCTCCCTTCAGGTGTACCTGAGATTGTTGGGTAGTGACTACAGCGATTGATGCAAAACACATGATGCACACACACGGTAGGTGTATGTGTTTGTTTTTGACATAATTACATTTGACTTAAACTGTTGATGATTTCATGTTGTTGTGATGGTCATGTAACATTTCCTCTATGCTCACATGGACAGCTGCATATGGTGTGTAGCTGCAACACACCTGTGTGACTTGAGCATGGACATTAACATATCCATGTGACACCCATGTCTGTGTTGATGAATAGGGATGTTGGCCACAAGGTTATTTGTAATATCGCTATCAGGTCATGTATGCCTTTGTATCCCTTTCTTCAGCATATCCCAAGCTGTGACGTAATGACATTTGTATTTATTTTCCATGTTATATGCGGATAACATATGTCTCCTCTCCTGACACAGGGTAGATGTCAGACCAGACACACGTCTTACAATGCAGCTGTTGCCAACACCACACACCTGTTTGACGAGAGACCACCATGCACGCCTTTGTCATGACATTTTCCCATTGGATGTTTTACCAATGAGAGTGCAACACATGACTGGGATGGACATTATTGAGATTTGACTACTGATTTCCCCATGCCAGGGGTGTCAATTGCACTGCAGATGCAATTGTTGGGCAGGAGGTGCTCCTCATTATAGGGGACACACATGTACTTTGAGGGAATGTCGTATATTGAACACAGACACATGACTATGCATGTCCAGAGCTGTGAAAACAAATTGTACATGATTTCTAGGATTGAAGATACTATTGTTACTTTTTACAATGATCCCCCCTTGTGCAGCAGCAACTGACATGGACATTGTATGTCGTGCATTTTGCAACAGTTTTTATTTGGATGTGTTTTGACCATGGCTCTAACATGGCACCAACGCTATTCACATGTTTTTATTACAACACAGGCACACAGTCCATGTATTTGTAATGTAGCCACTGATGGGATGCTCCTATTGTCAAAATCAACCTATTTTCCACCTGGACATAATCCCTATTTATAATCCACAATGCTTTCACGCACAAAAACATCTTGGAATGATGTGTTGAGTGACCCAAGGGTGCTTACATGCATGTGTGTCATCACTATATCATGTTGCAATGTGGATTGTACTTGTCCAAATGACTGACTATGTTTGTGTGACACAACATGTGGACCTATGGCTGCTGTGTGGATCCCTGTAATATGTTTGTTTAAATTTTCATTATTCATAAGCTGATTCTTGTGTGGGCTTACAGTGCATACATGACAGTCTGCATGTCTGTACTCAGCTTGCATTTCCCATCTTCACGGTCATGATAATGGCTTCTGTTTGGTAGCAACACTCACATTGCCACATTATGTTTGATGTGTGGCTTTGTGCATGGCCATAAGACTATGTAACTTCAGATTGCCATGTATCCTGCAATATGTGCCATTGCACTTTTTCCCCAATACAACAGTGCATGTAGACCTTATTGAGTGTGTGACAAGTGCATGTTTCTGCTGGTTTTTGTGTTGGAATTATGTCTGAGCTCATGTGCATGTGGTACCTGTTAGAAGATGCTTATTGTGATGTACATGATGATTTGTGTCCACAGTCGTGTAGGCTGTAATACTATATCAGGCATTGGGATGTGTACGTCACCACTACTTGTATCGCATGTTTTCTGACTTTCAAAGCCTTTGAACAAAATAACTTATATAAGTTAGTTTGCCCCTGTTTGGACATATGGATATCTTCTGAGGAAAAGATGAGGTGTGTTATGTCCTCAGCATGCTGCATCTACTCTGTAAATGCACTCATATGTGGATGACCCATTTGCAACATTCAGCAGCAAGGGGGGGCTGGGGGTTCTGTTGTGCGGTGCAGAGCATGCACCTGATGCACATTCTATATGCTGTCGCTAATTTGGTATCAAGCTAGTTACCTTTGTGTAGGAGGTGGCTTTGTGACATGCTAATGGTTTTCAACACTTTCCAAAGTGATGTCCTCAGTCCTCATTTGATGATGGCACTGTATACAATATTTGTGATGTGCAAACTAAATACAATTATGTATTTCACCAACATTTGTGTCCTTTGCTGATTTTATTTCAGGTCTGTCACCGTGATCAATGTGTGCATTTGTATCAGTCATGGCTCCTTGTGAGGCTGGAAATCCATTTCCATCATGGCAATGTCACAGCATGTAGATGATGTTTTTATTTTTGATAGGTGATGGAGGGTTACATAACCTGTCATAGTCCACATGGTTTGCTGATGTGATTTGTTAACTGTTTGTTTGTGGTGCAAGTCATGTTTTACTTTAATATGTTAGTCCTCCTTTATTTGAGCATACATCCCCTTTATGTGTTCCTGTGCTGTTCATGTACATGGGGCACATGTGCTCACCTCCTTGTACAGTGGCAGCTGTGTATGTGACAGCCACATGGCACATCACTGTGTATGAACGCTTGACATACACACAATCCCTTTGCGATATTTGTGCTATAATGAGCTCATTGTGCTGTTTTGGGTATTGGCTACAGTCATGTTCTTATCTCTGTTTTATGCATGTCTTTTACACACATGTCATCTTTATTTAATTGATTCCACTGGCCTATGTGGACCATGATGTACCACTAGATTCCTGACCTCTACACACAGCCTTCCCTTTCTTCACTGTGGGAAATGGCGCATCCTGTGTGCTGCATAGCCCTGACATTTTTTTGGTTATAGCCAACACACACTTTATGGTCTTTACATCTCATTGCATGTGGCCATTCATCTTTGATGTGATTATGTGGGTTAGTGTGCTCAACCTGATTGCATGTTGAGATGTCTCGTGATCTTAATCAGATTATTTACATGATCCAGGGAGCTTACTATGATACCCTTTGCCGTAAATATTTGCTCATTGCAGAAAATTACATTGTGTTTGTGCAGGTGTGTGTGTTGCACATTTGTGCGAGCAATTACATATGTACATTGGGGATAAGCATGTGCATTTGGTCCAGTTTGTTTTTTCTGTGTTTGTTTGACTTGACAGCCAGCAGTTGTTTTGTGTACTAGCATGCAGTTTGTGGTTAAGCAGCCTTTGCTGATGACCTCACATGGGCGGTGTTGCTTAACGTTTTAGCCATTTGCATTTGTGCTATTGGTCGTAATTCTGTTTACTGTCTACTGTGTTTGGTTTGTATGCTTGACCTGCATATGTGCTTTTAAATATGTGTAACAGTCATATGTGGCCACATCGGTGGCTTGACCACATTGTACCATGAGATGAGGTGTGGGACACCCTTCTGTCCATTCTTTGTCTGCCAGCTATGTGCCATCCTAACCTGATGTGCATGCTGCTCAACCACGTCGTGGACTACCGCATATTTGTGCATTGCATCTCAACCTGTTTGCCTCTTGTGTGTGTGCTCTGCCTAGCACTTGTACTATCCCATCATCCTGATATTTCACATACTACGCAGTTTCTGCCTGCCCTGCTACACACATATTCCCATCCTCTGTTGCACACTGTCATTATGGCACGTTACATTACCATCAATCTGTGCATCGTTTTAGCTGTGGACGATATGTTGTTCACATTTTTGGGGTGTCACATGGCCTGCAGGTACTTTATGCAGTCGATCAACTCATGTCATTCCTTCATTGACTTTGGTATTGTCTGTGGTCTCTGCTCTGTGCATTGTTTGTGTTATGTGTGTTTTTGCCACATACCTGTGATTGCATTCCAAATGTGAGATGTAAATGTTATTGGCTAAGCCTCTTAATTTCACCTATACATCCTTAGCGCATCTTCTGCCACACCTTTGAATCACAGAGCTTATGGGTTGCCTACGATAGTGGCCTTGGGTGTGGGCAGCCTTTGAACACGCCCACTGTGTAAAAACTTACATTTCCTTTTTGCTGACAGCCTATGTTTGTGCTGTTACGTGTGCTGCACCATGAAAGGTGCAATGCTATAAGGCACAAGGGGGTAGTTGTCTTACTATGCCAGGGATGCTTGATGTGCACTTGCTCCCAGAGAGAGGACATACCTCTGGCAAAATTATTCACTGGAATGAGAAAACCAGGACCCCTGCTACATCATTGGTGTATTGACCAGTTGTCAGCATTCATAACATAGGGGTGTGTGTATTTACAACATACCATGGATAACATGGAGCTGTGTTCGTCCAATCATTTCAGTCGCCAGTGGTAATAGGGCAGTTTAATAGATGATATTGACTCAGATTCCATGTTGATAGGAGTCACCAGGTGCACTCTACAGCCACAGCTTGGTATATAAATAAGGCGTGACCCAGGTCTGCTATTGATGATATCACAGCGACGGGCTGCACACAGGCCCAGGGAAAGGATTGCAATATGAGATTAACTCTGACACCCTGTTGATATCATTAACCGGGGCCTGTCTGCAGTCCTTGACTGCTAAATCACGTATCCCATAACTGTGTCAGCACACCTACCTTTTTTTTAACATACGTTACAATGCACAATGCTGCCAGAAGAAACAGTACTGTGACCTTTCCCTGCCTCATAGGGCACCCTATACACCGCACCCTCGGCCACTCTTTCAGCAGCATTGTAGGGTGGCATTGCAGACACTGCATTTAGAGATCTGTCCTCTGGGATGACTTCAGCGACACGTTATGTTTCAGTGCTGGGAGAGTACATTTGCTTGAAAGGAATTATTGCACACATATTAACTACCTCCCTCCTGAGCTAATCTTTCCCCTACCAAGTACTGCCTCTGCCAGACATGTTCATTTGCCATTGTGGGTGATTGGAACCCTTGATCTCTGCACCATTGCACAGTGATAGTGTTTGTGTGATTTTAAATCAGATAAACACCATATGCCTGTCCAACATTATTATGCCTCCACAACCATTGGCACACACACTTATGACCAGCAGCAGAACCCCTTATGCAACCATATTGTCCTATGATTCATCCAGCTGGCTTCATTATACACTGAGGGTGTTCAAACCCCTGCTCCCTGCAGTACTGCTCATTGTTCAAACCATCATGCTGTGGCTCAGCTGGTATGCTTCACCATCAATGCGCATCTTATGCCTCCCAGTATTCGGAGCCCTCCAAAACCATTCCTGCAACGTTTTACGCACAGCAGCGCAAGCACCTCTGTCGGCCATTTCTTTTGTGACTTTAAAAATATTACACAGACAGATGCTTTCAGTGTGCACTGGGGTGGGGGGGGGAATCGAACCCCTGCTCACTACATCATTGGTCAACGTTCCAACCATCAGGCTGTGGCTCAGCACTTCTGCTTTTCCATCAGTGCGCGACTTATGCCTCCCAGTATTCGGAGCCCTCCAAAACCGCTCCTGCGCCGTTTTACGCACAGCAGCGCAAGCACCTCTGTCCGCCATGATTTTTCAGAATGCAAAAAACATTACACAGACAGATGCTTTCAGTGTGCACTGGGGTGGGGGAGGGAATCGAACCCCTGCTCACTACATCATTGGTCAACGTTCCAACCATCAGGCTGTGGCTCAGCACTTCTGCTTTTCCATCAGTGCGCGACTTATGCCTCCCAGTATTCGGAGCCCTCCAAAACCGTTCCTGCGCCGTTTTACGCACAGCAGCGCAAGCACCTCTGTCCGCCATGATTTTTCAGAATGCAAAAAAAATTTACACAGACAGATGCTTTCAGTGTGCACTGGGGTGGGGGGGCCAATCGAACCCCTGCTCCCTACATCATTGGTCAACGTTCCAAACATCAGGCTTTGGCTCAGCACTTCTGCTTTTCCATCAGTGCGCAACTTATGCCTCCCAGTATTCGGAGCCCTCCAAACACGTTCCTTCGCCGTTTTACGCACAGCAGCGCAAGTACCTCTGATGGCCATGATTTGTGTGACTGCAAAAATTATTACACAGACAACTGCTTTCAGTGTGCACTGTGTGGTATTACACCCCTGCACACGGAACCATTGGTCAGTGTCTTCACCTTTGCGCTGTGGCTCTTTTCTTGTCCTTGCACTTCGGCGCACCACATTCAGCGACAAAATTTGGACTGCCTCCTAAACTATATTCTTCCCCATATTAGGTACTGCCTGAAACAGCCTTGTTCATTGCGCACTGTGGGGTTTCGAACCCCTGCCCCTTGCACCATTGCTCAGTGTCTTAACTGTAGTACTACAGCTGGGTTCTTTTGTGTGTGGTCAGCAGCGCCCCTCTTGCCCTTCTGACGCGCTAATGTAGACCCCGCACACTTGCGCCCCACGCATATGTGCGATCGCTTTAGTCCGTTTTTTCTCTTTTTTCTGCCTGGCCCGCCCACTCCTTATATGGCACCAGCACACTAACGGGAACCCGCACAGCAACGGACTTTAGTAAACATGCCTGAAAAAGTCAAAAGTAAATATTAAAGGGTCAAAATATCTGAATCTAGACACAACAATACAGAAAATATGCAGCAGAAAGGAAAAAGGAAGGGGGAAAAAGGGGGAACAAGAAGGGAAGAAAAGAGCAAAGGAGGAAGGGGAGCAAAGGGAAAGGAAAGGGGAAAAAAGGGAGGGGGATGGGGAGAGAAATGGAAAGGAAAGGAAAGGAAGGGAAGAAAGAGGGAGGCAGGCGAGGAAAGGAAGGAAGGGAAAATGGTACAAATATATGTGCAGAAAAGGCAGACCCTTGGTGAAAATCGGATACTAGCTGTTTCCAGCCTAAAGACTGGTTCCTTAACCTTAGTTGTTGACAACAGTTATTAAGAAATGAATTAAACTATTTCACAATTGATGGCTTCGTGCCAGCTTCTTGCACCTATACAACAGGATGGAATGATCAATGTTTCAAATGCCGCTGCCCAGTTGGCTTCTACATTGTCTGACTGCCCCAGATATTCAATGCTGATGGCCGAATATGACCTGGCATTGAATATCTGGGGCAGTCAGACAACGTAGAAGCTAACTGGGCAGCGGCATTCCATCCTGTTGTATAGATGCAAGAAGCTGGCACGAAGCCATCAGTTGTGAAATAGTTTATAGCGGTGATGGCTAACCGCTGAAAGTGTGCAAGCTGCCGCTGCTGAAAATGTATTGGCTGCCATCGCTGAATATTTCCCTCCCCTCCCCTTGTGATATGTCTAGAAACAGCGCCAATGATAATGGAGGACTAACTTTGGGCAGTGGACTGAGAACCAGGGAAACTAGATTGAAATCCCACTGCTGCTCCTTGTGAACTTGATCAAGTCTCTTCCCATTGCCTCAGGTACAAACTTAGATTATAAGCCCTCTGGGGATAAGTAAATCCCTACTGTATCTGAATGTAACTCGCCTTGAACTTCTGAAAAAGGAGTGAGCTAAATCCATGTACTCCATCCAAGGTATACTGAAATGTATTATATTAATTAATTGGTTAATGTTCAAAACCATTTATATGGTTAGCAGTGGATGCTGACATATGTGGTTTTTTAGGATATTGATTGCTTCAAAACATATTTTGGATAGACAACTCTAGGAATGGCCACAAGTATTATGGGGTAAGACTATGATGTTCTTGTTAAGTGCCATTGAGACAGTGCTGACTTATGGTGACCTTCTGGATGGTTGTTCTAACTGGTTTTCAGTCTTCAATCAGGTAGTTCATTGTTAATACAGTGGCATCCATAGTTGCTGTTATTGTATCGATCCATCTCATTGCTGGCCTTCCTCTTTTGCATTGACCTTTAACCTTGCCGAGCATGATGTCTTTCTCTAATGATCTCTCTCTTCGCATGATGTGTCCAAAGTATGAAAGTTGAAATCTTGTTATCTGAGCTTCTAAAGAAAGCTTAGGTTTGATCTCCTGAAGTACCGACTGTTTCTTTCTTTGGGCAGTCCATGCTATATACAGTATCTTTGCCAGCACTATAATTCAAAGGCATTGATTTTCTTCCTGTCAATCATATGACCTAATCGAAAATACCATGGCTTGGACAAGTCAGATCTCCATGTGGGAAAATACATCTCTGCTCGAGAATCTTGCCTAGGTCTTTCGTAGCTATTGACCCAAGCAGGTTAAAGCTGTCCACTATTTCTATTTCTTCTCTATCAACAATGAACGTATTGATTTTTGCAGTTGTTAGGATCTTGTCCTCTTTATATTAAGTACAGGCCCATTTTAAGACTATGGGCCTGATTGTGGGATGCGGATCCCATACGCCATCCAGGCTCAATTCCCCCTCTGGGTCTCCCTGTACGTCCTGAGCTGGCAGGGGTCAGGAGTGGGTGGGATCAGGGCAGAGTGGGGGTGAGCCAGCTTGGCAGGGCGTACAAGGCCAATTCAGGTCACGTCCCTGGACATCCTGCTGGGTCCTTGGGGAGGCGCTGCTTATTCCATCTCAAAGGTGGAATAAGCAGCGAAAACCTGGCAATTGGGGCCAGGGCCCAGTGCGGGGGGTCCCCACTGCCCGATCCAGGTCTTGGCAGGCCAGCCTTGGGTTGGGCGCATGGAAAAGGGGAGCCGAGGACGTGGAAGATGGGGGCGTCTGCGGGGATGATGTCCCTGCAGGTGGCAGGGGCATGCTGTGCCATTCTCAGGCCCGATTCTGGATACCGCAGGAACATTTTGCTCCCACAGTCCAGAATAGGGTCCAAGCGGCCCCGTCTTGCTTGGGGCTGTCCAGATGTCCCGAATGTTCCCCTCTCTGAATCGGGCTCCACATTTCTTGATAATGTTTCAGATCGTTTTCACATAAGATCATAAGAACATAAGATATGCTATACTGAGCCAGAACAAGGTCCATCAAGCCCAGTATCCTGTTTCCAACAATGGCCAATCTAGGCCACAAGTACCTAGCAGTTTCCCAAAAAGACACAGGTTCCACAATGCTTGTATTGGGTCAAGCAGTGATATCCCAGGTCCCCTTTAATAATAGTTTATGGACCTTTCCTCCAATAATGTGGCATTATCCAATAATGTGAAAGTTGATGATGAGCCTTTCCCTCAGTCTTCACAGCTCAGTTATCTTCATACAGTTCTGCTTCTCTGATGATTTGTTTTGCATATAAATTAAACACGTAGGGGGAAAGTATGCAGCCTTGTCATACATCTTTGCTGATTTTAAACCATTCTGTTTCCCCTTGTTCCGTTCAAACTGTTGCTTCCTGATCAATGTAAAAGTTGTGCATGAGAACTCTCAGGTCTTCGGGTATATCCAGCCTTCTTAATGTGGCCCAGAATTTCTCATGATTTTACACAGTTAAAGGCCTTGCTGTAGTCAATAAAACACATATAGATATCCTTTTGGTATTCTTTTGTCTTTTCAAGGTTCCATCTCACATCCATGATGATGCCTCTCGTTCCTTGCCCTTTCCTGAATCCTGCTTACACTTCAGGCAGGTCTCGTTGTAGGTATGGTTATAGTCTCCACTGAATAATCTTGTGTAGAATCTTGCTGGCATATGGTATCAGAGCAATCGTGT
The DNA here is from genome assembly GCA_033557465.1 of Ichthyophis bannanicus. Classification (NCBI taxonomy): domain Eukaryota; kingdom Metazoa; phylum Chordata; class Amphibia; order Gymnophiona; family Ichthyophiidae; genus Ichthyophis; species Ichthyophis bannanicus. Next base: position 937,503,615 of record CM066034.1, read on the forward strand.
GATAATTTCCACAGTCAGTTGAATCACCTTTTTTCAGTATTGATATAAACACAGGGCCTGATATTCAAAGACATTTGCACAGTTTACAGACCTGTAAACTGTGTAAATGCCACTGAACAGGATATTCAGCGGCACTGACACAGCGTTGACTTCAGCTTGCTCTTCGCCACGTTTACCACCCAACCTAGTGATTGCAGAAACTCTACCACTCACTTAGTGCATAATCAAACTCTGAAATTCATTACTGGAAGATGTAGTAAAAGCTGTTAGTGTAGCTGGGTTTAAAAACGGTTTGGACAAGTTCCTGGAGGAAAGGTCCATAAACTATTATTAAAGAGGACCCAGGAAATCCACTGCTTGCCCCAATACAAGCATTGTGGAACCTGTTTGTTTTTGTGGTAAACTGCCAGGTACTTGTGACCTGGATTGACCACTGTTGGAAACAGGATACTGGGCTTGATGGACCTTGATCTGACCCAGTAAGGCATTTCTTACGTTCTTATGTTACACACATAAATGACCTCTTATGGAATACCAACTTATGTAAAATATGTGCCTAGTTTGCATGGCATGTATTTTCAGTGTGAGCATGTGCATGAGTGGAGTATGTAATTTTGTGGCTACCTATTTAGCCTTTGTGATATACCTGAGTATGCTCCATGTCACTGTATCTAGAATTTCCTCTCCACATAAAGAGTTTGTTTTTATGAGGAAATGGGAGAAAATGGCAGCATAGGCAACCCATATAAGAGGCTTGGATAGGTTAAGCTACCCCAGCCCCAACAATGATCTTTCTTCTTTCCATCCCCTGCTTAATCATGGCCTCTTTTGCTGCAATTTGGGGCAAAAGCAGCCTTTTCTCTGCTGCTGCCACTTCCAGGACCTGTCCCTTGTGGACTGTGGCAGCAGTGAAAAGCACAAAACAGGCACAGAGACATAGACTCCATATGCCCCACTCTGGACCATCACATGGAGTCACTGTCCCTGGATTTGGCCACTACTGCTGCAGCAGGAGGGGAAGGAGGGCCTTCAAACAACATGCTGGGCTGGACCAGGTGGGGGTGAAGGAAGATCCTGGCAAGCGTGGGAAGAGTAGATGCTGCATTGCAGGTGGGGATAAAAAGGAGACATGCTGACTTGGAGTTAGGGGTGGACACAGGATCAAGTAGGGTAAAGGAAGATCCAGTGAGGGGGGAGGAGATGCTGGATTGGGAATGGGGAAAAAAGGAGATATGGTAATTTGGCATGGGAGTTGACACAGGGGCAGGTAGGAGTAAAGGAAGATCCTGGGGGGGGGGGGGGAGGGGGGTGGAAATGGAAGGGAAGAGGAAATGATGCATTGGGGATAGGGAAAGAAAGGGGAAATGGTGATATGGGGTGGGGTGGACACAGGAGGGGGTTTACGGTGACAGAGGGGATATGCTGAATTGAGGATGGGGAATGGAAGGCTAAGGACAGAAAGGGTGAATGCTGTGGGCAGAGGGGGTGAAATCATGACAGGGATATGATACAGGGAAGTATGGAGACTGAGGGAGAATGCTGGACAGAGGGAATAATGGAAGACCAAAGGAAGCTGCTGGATATGGGTCTGGGGATAGTGAGACATTGCAATGCTGTACAAAGATGTAGAGGACAGAAGACAGCTGATGGATGGAAAGCTGGAAGATAGAGAGTGAAGAGGAGAGGAGGGGAGAGAAAAATGACAAATGGACGGAAGCCTCTAAAAAGAGATTAACAGAATGCAGAGATAAGCATAAACCAGATACTGGGACCAACACAAATAGAAAATGAAATGGCTATACAACAAAGGTTGTTATTGTTGGTAAGTGCTGTTGAGTCGTTGTCGACTTATGGCGACCCCAGGGATAGTTGTTCTAAACTGTGTCCGGTCTTCAGTCAGCCAGCTCATAGTTGACAGAGTGGCATCCATAGCTGCTGTTCTTGTATCAATCCATCTGATTGCTGGCCTTCCTCTTTTATGTTGACCTTCAACCTTGCCAATCATGATGGCTTTCTCTAATGATCTCTGTCTTGTCATCTGACCTTTTAAGGAAAACTTAGGTTTGATCTCCTCTAGTACTGATTGGGCAGTATTCTTTACCAGCATCATAATTCAAAAAGTAGACAAAAGAACTGTATTTTTAATTTACTAATTGGCTATTCCTACAGGGTCTCCATTGCAAGCAAGGTACTTTTGTGGCACTTAAATATAAAATCTCCAGGAACAAGCAGGAATGAGTCTTCACATATGGGTATCGTCAGTACCAACGGAGCCTGCGCGGGAACGCTCCCCAGCGTCCAATCAGAAAGCTTTTGGGAGCATCCCACAGCTCCTGCGTGCTGCCTTCCCACCTTTCCCAACTGTCTCTCCTCAGTTCTTCTTTTTCCGCGGAGCCAGCAGGTCGTGTTCCTGTCACCGCAGAAGAATTTCTTTATTTTTCTTTATTTCTTTTGTGTCGTGTCTGCCTTCTTCGACGCTCTACCGGTACCGCCGGTCTTTTTTCTTTTCTTCTTGTAAAAAAAAAACACTTTTTTCCGTTTCTTTTTTCTTCAGGTGCACTTGCGTTTTGGGCCTTAGGCCCAAAACTTTTTTTCCTTAACATGGAAAAGCCTGCCTCAGGATTTAAGAAGTGCACAAAATGTGGCGGTACCATTTCCGTCACCGACACCCATGATTGGTGTCTAAAATGTTTAGGTCCTGACCATTCCATAACAGATTGTATGTCCTGTTCTATGATGTCTAAAAGAGGTCGACAGAACCGAGCTGCCAAGCTCAGTACCCTGTTTCCCTCTGATGCGGCTTCGGTGGCATTGACATCTTCCAGGGCTTCTTCTTCCTCACAAGTATCTCAGGTAACTAAACATAAATCCAGCCGGTCCTCAAAGGGTAGGTCTCCTTCTAAGCATCGAGATGCCTTTGGCGTTGCCCTCGAGGATTCTGCACCGGCAAAATTACCCCGGCGGGAGGCTTCGGCCTCTAAAGCATCATCATCAGGGTTCCAGGATGATCTCAATGGCGTGGCCTCGACAGATCTCCTGGTGCCATGCTCTGGGGTACCGGTGGCTTCCACCGGTACCGACTTCCAAGCATTGGTGGCGTCGATGGATCAGAGGATTCTGTCCATAGAACGCAGTCTGGCGGCTTTCTTTGTGGCATCGACACCCGTGGTACCGCAACAGACTATCCTACCGGTACCAGCTCTAGCATCGCCATCGGTACCGATCCCAGTACCGGTGGCATCGACATCAGCATCGGTGTCCGCTATGCCGGTACTCTGTCCTCTGAAGCCCTCCAGTACCGATACCCCGGTACCGGTTATTCCCGATACCGATCCCGGTCGGTACGGGTATCGGGCTTTGCAAGAGCATCTGGAAAGACGATACTTCGATTCCTCTGAGGACTCTGAGGATTCTGAAGAGTCGGTCGATGCAGTGATGCTTCTTCCACAGGAGGAGTCCTCTCCTAAATGAAGGATGTCTCCTCCAGAGGACTTGTCTTTTCAAGACTTCATCAGGGAGGTGGCTCGGGGCATTTCCATCACGGTGGCCCCTGAGACAGAGCCCAGAGCCAAGGAGTTAGATATTTTACAATATCCTAAAACTCCTAAGGAGGCAGCTACCTTGCCTATTCATGAGATTCTGTATGATCTCATGTTGAGGATGTGGGAAGCACCTCTGACCACCTCCCCTCATTCTCGCAGGTTGGATACCATGTATCGGGTCCCTCCTTGTCCTGGTTTCCATAAAGCTCAACTTCCTCACCACTCTATTGTGGTTGAGTCTGCTATGAGAAAGATTAGAAGTGCCAAAAGACATGCCTCTAATCCTCCAGGACGTGAATGTAGAACCCTGGATGCTTTTGGAAGAAGAGTCTTCCAAGCTTCCATGCTTGCTGCGAGAATTAATTCCTATAGTCTTTACATGGGAATGTTCTTAAAAGAAGTCACTGATCATTTACAGAGTCCTTTCATTTCTGAAGATAAAAAACAGCACTTTCTCACTTGGCTCAAACATGCCCAAGATATCTCCAAATTCTCCAACCGTGCAGCTTTCGACTCCTTTGAATGCGTAAGCAGAGCTTCAGCTATGGCCATAGGTGCACGTAGAATTGCTTGGCTTCAAGCATCTGATTTGGAGATCTGGGTTCAAGATGAATTGGGAAATATCCCTTGTACAGGTGAAAACCTGTTTGGTAAAGATTGGCAAGCAAAAGCCAATCAGATGGATGCTGAAAATTCTGCCTTGGATCGACTATCCAAATCCACAGCTGCTCCTGCTAAAAAAAGGTTGTTCAAGAAAGCACCTTTTTCTAAAAAGGGAAGATTCTATTCTGCTTATGGTCAGCGGGCATCTTCTGCAGCTCAGTTCCCTACCAAACGTCAGCAATTATCCAAACAGAGCAAAGCAAAGGCTGCTAGGCCTCCTCCAGCCCAGCAACCTCAGTCCCCTCAGGGCCTTTGACTTTCCGCTAGAGAACTTAGCCTTCCTGGCTCTGAAAGGACCAGAGTCCTCCACCATTCCAGGAAGGTTATGTCATTTTGCTCCCAGGTGGGGGCAAATTACAGCAGAACATTGGACACTCTCCATCATAAGAGAGGGGTACAAACTTCATTTTTCAAGCTTGCCCCCTCTCACAAGATTGCACCAGTTCAATTCTCCAACCTCCCTCCTCAACCTGTTGAGGCAGGAGGTTGCCACCCTTCTCGCCCAGGGGGCAATAGAGGAAGTGCCTCTTCAACAACAGGGCACAGGTTTCTACTCCCCCTATTTTCTTATTCCAAAGAAAACAGGGGGCTACAGACCCATCTTAGATCTCAGAGAATTGAACAGATTCCTAATCAAGGAAAAATTCAAAATGATTTCTCTGGGAACTCTGCTGCCATATCTTCAGAGTCAGGATTGGCTTTGTTCTCTAGATCTCAAGGATGCGTACACCCATGTTCTCATCCATCCAACTCACAGAAGGTTCCTTCGGTTCCTTTTTCAAGAGAAGCACTATCAATACAGAGTGCTCCCTTTTGGTCTGGCCTCTGCACCAAGGGTGTTCATGAAATGCATGGCAGTGGTAGCTGCATTTCTGCGCACCCTGGGAATATTTGTCTTCCCTTATCTGGACGACTGGCTCATTCGAGCTCCCACTCAGTCAGAGGCCAAGAGTTCTCTAACCTGCACAATGCGTATCCTTCGGTATTTAGGGCTGGTAATAAACATCCCAAAATCCAACTTGACCCCTACTCAGTCCCTGGAGTTTATAGGGGCGTTGCTGGATACCACAAGGGCAAGGGCCTATCTCCCCCAGGCCCGTTGCCTTCGCTTGGTGCAGTTTTATTTATTTATTTAGTTAGTTATTTAACATCTTTTATATACCGCGCTATTTGTTGTCAGTGCGGTTTACATATAACAAAGGTTGCACATTCGGAGGACAATTGTGTGCTTACATTATAACAGGAAACCTAAACTTGGAACAACAGGGTAAAACTGTAACTATGTACAAAACATATTAGATTCTCTAGTATTCACAAGGAGGGCTAAGGCAAGACCGCAGAGAACTTGAGGCGGAGTTGCCTATGAGGGAATTGGGAGTGGAGATTGAGAGTTTTTGGGTTTAGGAGTGCTGAAGTGGAGAAGGAAAATGTGGTGCTTGATTGCCTTGCGGAATTGAGTGAGGTCTTTAATTGCTCTTATTTCAGGTGGGAGGTCATTCCAGCATTTAGGTGCATAGAAGGCGAAGGTCCTTTTCTTGGTTGTCTGGGTGCATTTGATGGACTCTTTGGGGATGATAAGGGTGTTGTCCATTATTGACCTTCTCGTTCTGATTTTTGGGGTGAGGGAGATGAGATCATTGAGGGATGTGGGGGCAAGGTTGTTGATGATCTTGAAAGTGATGAGGAGGATTTTATAGGTTAACCTGCAATGAATTGGTAGCCAGTGGAGTTCCATGAGAATCGGGGTGATATGGTCTGATCTTGCTAGACCACAGAGCACCCTAGCAGCCGCATTCATAGCGAGTTGCAGCGGATTAATGATGTTCTTGGGGAGTCCGTATAAGACGACGTTTGCATAATCAAAGTGAGGTGAGGGCCTGGAAAATGGTCCGGAAGTTGTTATGAGGTAGCATGGGTCTGAGGTGCCTTAGCGTTCTGATTTTATTGTAGTCAGATCTGGTGGTGTTCCGTATGTGTTCCTTAAAGTCAAAATGCTGATCCAGTGTAATGCCAAGGTAGCGAATAGATGGTTTACTAGGGAGTTCCGCATCTCTTACTCTTAGGGAGGATGGGGGGGGAGAATTCTTTGTTTCTTGATATGAACAGAACTTCGGTCTTCTTGAAGTTTATACGGAGGTTTTGAGATAATAACCAGTCTGTGATGGCGTTGAAGCAGTGAATAAGGTTGGTGAAGTCTGGTTGTTTGACTTTAAATGGTGTAAACAGTAGGACGTCGTCAGCATAGATTAATGTGGAGATATCGAAGGTGCGTATGATATCACATATAGGCTGTATGTATACATTGAACAGAAGCGCAGATAAAGAAGATCCTTGCGGAACACCTTGATGTTGGTGGAAAGGTGTGGAAGTGGTGGATCCGACTCTGACATGCTGCCAACGCTCCGATAGGTAAGACCTACACCATTTCCAGGCGAGGCCACGGATTCCCTTCTCCAGGAGGCGGGCGAGGAGTTGATTATGATTAACGGAATCGAAGGCAGCGGAGATATCTAGGAATATTAGGGCGAAGCTGTTTTCAGCCTTATCGAGACCTCTGTTCAGTGCGTTAGTTAGGGTGGTAAGGAGAGTTTCTACACCGTGTGATTCCCTGAAGCCATGTTGACAAGGATCAAGCGGTGAGGCTATATCGATGTGATGTTGTAACTGTCTCTGAACAACCTTCTCTATTATTTTGGCTAATAGAGGTATGCTCGAGATTGGTCGGTAGGAGTCGGACTTTAACGGGTCGAGTCTGGAGTTCTTCAGGAGTGGTCTTATAGAGGTTTGTTTGAGGAAAGAGGGGAACGAGCCTGTTGCAAAGGATAGCCCGATGATGTTGATTAGGATTGGACTCAGTTCGGTACGTGGAGATCTGACCCAGTATGCTGGGCAGGGGTCACTTGGTGCTGTGGAGGTGTTGATGGAGGTGATGAGATCTTGAATGTTTTTCTCATTTGGTGTGGTGAACATTGTGATAGAAGGAAGTGGGGTGTGAGAGTGGGAGAACGCTGTAACTGAGACTGTGTCAGTTAAGGAGGTCTTGGATTGAAGGTAGTCGGCGTAAGACTGGGGGGAAATAGGAACAAGCTGTGTAGGTGATGGTTCTTTAATTAGGGATTTTGCTATGTTGAAAAGGTCTCTAGGTTTATTTAGTGAGCGAAGGAGAAGATTAGCATGGTATTCACTCATTCTGAGATAAATGGTTTCACGGTGGAGTTTGAGATGGTTCAGGTATGTTACTTTGTCAGATTCAGAGCGAGACCTTCTCCATTTCCTTTCAAATTTCCTGAGGGAGAGGAGGGATGACCGAAGATCTGCTGTGAACCATGGCGATGGTTGTCTATTGTTTTGTTTGTTCTTATTGCTTTTGGTTGAGGCTGGAAGTTGTGCAAAAGACTTTAATGTGGCGTTCCAGTTGGTGATTGCTTCGCCGAGGTCAGAAGGCATTGAATTGAGTATAGGTAAGGCGTGCTTAATGAATTCTTCTTTGTCCAGTGGTTTGAAGTGAGAGGTAAGTTTGGGTTCTGTACTGGAGTCGTTAGGTGGGTATTTAGAATGAAGAGTGGGCATCTGGAACATGATTAGTTTATGATCTGACCAGGGGATGGGTGTGATAGTAGTGTTGAGGTTGGAGTTCTGGCTGATAGCAGCGTGGAGAGCGAAGATTAGGTCCAGTAGGTTTCCTTTATTGTGGGTGGAAGTGTTCACAAGTTGATCAAAACCAAGTGTTTGCATGGCTTCTAGGAAAGCATCTGCTTGGTTGGATTGTAGGGAGGGTAAGTTAAAGTCTCCAAGCAGCCAATTGGAACTGCGCGGGTCGGCTGGGTTGCAGGCTAAATCAATAAAGGTAGAGATGACCTCAGGTGGAGAAGAGGGGGATCTGTAAATGAGGTTTATGGTGATGTCCTTATTGGCAATGGTGATTATGTCCGCATGGATGGAGCTCTTGGATGTGAGAAGTCGAAATTCTAGTTCTGTTTTTGAAAGGATAAAAACTCCACCACCTTTTCGGTTAGTCCTGTGGCAGGTGTGGATGGAAAAGTTGGAAGGGATTATTTGGTTTATGAGAGCTGTGTCAGTATCCTTGAGCCAGGATTCAGTCACCATAAGGAGATCCATGTTATGAACAGCTATCAGGTCCGGTATCACAGGCCATTTCTTACGCACGGAGCGTGAGTTTATAAGGGCACAATTGAGGGAGAGTTGAGTTTTAGGTGGGGCTTTTTTGGGATTGTCTGATTGATTGAGGGCCACATATAGCAGGTGTGAGCGTCGCGGGTGTTGTGGGAAGCTGGTTGCAGAGTGATATGGGTTAGAGTGGTTCCTCCTACCCAGATAGGGTAAGGTGGTGATGTGGTATTGCCCGGTAGAGAGGGCTATGGAGCATTGTAAAGTGTTTACAGCTAGGAATATAGTGGTAAGGGTAAGTAATGGGATGGCCATGATGGCTTGGTGGCTGTTGCGTTGGTCTTGATGTGTGTGGCTGTTGCGTTGGTCTTGATGAGTGTGGGTAGGGTACTACCTATTTGTGGCCCAGTTGTGGCGTGTGTACGAGGGTGTGTTATAGTAAAGACAGAGTAGTCGTGGAAGCAACAAGAGCTTAAACAGAGCTTTACAGGTGTTAGGAGGATTAGCACTACGGTATATAAGAATGAATATGTATTGTTACCCAGAGATAATTACATTTAGCAAGTTACCAGAGCTGAACTGAATGACAGCATAGACAACAGAAACAACAGTCTTAACACTTCTATGGCTTATTAGCAATAGGAAAACACTGATGCAACAATGTGTACTAGTGGATTCTCAGTGTATCATTAACATATATTAATATTGTAGGTATCACATGGCAAGTTGTAATTATCCCATAGCACTTTACTCGGGGATGGGGATGTGCACAGGAACAGGCATTAGAGTCATAGGCAGATGTAAAGTACCTTAGGTAGAATGTTGCAGACTGCAGGGATTGTGCAGCCACAGGGCATACTAGCTGCTTTCAGTGCTTGCCCTTAGTGATGCCTTCGTGCTGCGCCTAAGGGCCACGCCAAAGGGCCCTCTGGCGAGGCCCTCAGGCACGGGCCCGCCAGGCGCGGGCGCGCCGAATGGCGCGAACCTTAAAAGTCCTGCAGTCAGCCCCGATTGAGCGCAGATGTTGCCGCCGCTCCTCCCGCCGCCTGAGGCTCGATCCCCTGACTGGGGAGAGCTGATGAAGGCAGTGGGTGTAAAGGGGCCACGCGCCCAATGGCGCGAACCTTTAAAGTCCTGCAGTCAGCCCCGATTGGGCACAGATGTTGCCGCCGCTCCTTCCGCCGCCTGAGGCTCGATCCCCCGACTGGGGAGAGCTGATGAAGGCGGTGGGTGTAAAGGGACCACGCGCCCAATGGCGCGAACCTTTAAAGTCCTGCAGTCAGCCCCGATTGGGCGCAGATGTTGCCGCCGCTCCTCCCGCCGCCTGAGGCTCGATCCCCTGACAGTTAGCTTCTCAAGCAGAGTTGAAGCCCCACTTAACTGCTCGAGAGATGTTACAGTTGCTAGGCCACATGGCATCCACCGTGCATGTGGTACCATATGCTCGCTTTCACATGAGGGCAGCTCAGTGGACTTTATCCACTCAATGGACCCAGGCATTAGACTGCCTGTCAGACAAAATAGCAAACACAAGTCGCCTCATTTTGTCCCTCCAGTGGTGGAAGTCCCCTCAAAACCTGTTGCTGGGGTCCCCCTTTCAGCAGTCTCTACCCCAAGCAACTCTCATAACAGATGCTTCTCCAATGGGGTGGGGAGCTCATCTGCAAGACCTCTCCACCCAGGGCATCTGGTCCCCACAGGAGAGTTGTCTACATATCAATCTCTTGTAACTCAGAGCAATCTTCCTTGCTCTGCGGGTGTTCCACACCCTGCTCAGCTACAAGACAGTCCTTATCCACACGGACAATCAGGTAGCCATGTTCTATGTGAACAAACAGGGCGGAACTGGCTCTCTGTCGCTTTGCAATAAAGCTTTGCGACTGTGGGCCCTCGCCAGAGAGCATCAGATTCATCTTCTGGCAGTTTATCTTCCAGGCGTTCAAAACTCTTGGGCAGACAGGCTCAGTCGAGTTCTGCTTCCACACAAGTGGTCCCTACATGTGGACCAGGTGTCCAAGATTTTTCAGATTTGGGGAACCCCGGACATAGACCTCTTTGCAAGTCCGTGGAATGCCAAACTTCCCCGGTTCTGTTCCAGAACTCTGGCTCAGGGAGCTCAGGCAAGGGATGCTTTCCTCCTTCACTGGGGTCAAGACTTCCTCTATGCCTTTCCACCCATTCCCCTAATTCCCAAAACCCTGTTCAAGCTTCAGAGAGACAGAGGTCACATGATTCTCATAGCTCCACATTGGCCACAGCAAGTGTGGTACCCTCTGCTTCTACATCTCTCTCAAGCTCCCTTCCTGGAGTTAGGGTCTGCTCCAGATCTCCTATCTCAAGAGGACGGAAAGTTATGGCATCCCAATCCCCAGTCTCTGCATCTCAGGGCTTGGTTGCTGAAGGCCTAGATCTCCAGAATCTTCATCTTTCTCAACAGGTGAAAGATGTTCTTTATGCTTCCAGAAAACCTTCCACTAGACGTTCTTATGCTTTCAAGTGGAAGAGGTTTACTATCTGGTGTTCTGGGAAGGGTCTTAACCCCCTTGCCATACCTCTGGAATCTTTGCTGGAGTATCTCCTCCATCTGTCTAATGCAGGCCCTAAGACAAATTCAGTAAGGGTCCATTTGAGTGCTATTGCAGCTTCCCTTAAGCCTCTAAATGGACAACCTATTTCCTCTCATCCTCTTGTAGCAAGGTTCATGAGAGGCCTCCTTTTAACAAAGCCTCCCATTAGACCACCTCCGGTGGCATGGGACTTGAATCTGGTTCTTGGTCAGCTTATGAAGCCGCCTTTTGAACCTTTGGCTACCACCTCCTTGAAATACCTTTCTTGGAAGGTCCTCTTTCTCATTGCAATCACATCAGCACGTCGTATTAGTGAATTGCAAGCACTCGTAGCTAATCCACCTTATACAAGGTTCCATCATGACAAGGTAGTCCTTAGGACTCATCCACACTTTATGCCTAAGGTGGTCTCGCCTTTTCACCTCAACCAGGTGGTCTACCTACCTGTCTTTTTTCCAGGACCTCATGCATCAAGTGCAGAGAGGAATCTTCATACCCTGGACTGTAAAAGAGCTTTGGCTTTTTACTTACAGAGGACACAGCAGCATAGAAAGTCCTCTCAGCTTTTTGTTGCCTTTGATCCTTCTCATTTGGGACTACCAGTCTCCAAGAGAACACTATCTAACTGGATTGCCCAGTGCATTTCTTTCGCCTATCAGAGTAAGAACCTTTCTCTAGAGGGCCATGTCACAGCTCACAATGTGAGAGCCATGGCAGCCTCAATGGCTCATCTGAACTCTGTGTCTATTGACGACATCTGTCGAGCAGCCACTTGGGCCTCGGTTCATACCTTCACAGCCCATTACTGCTTGGACAAGGACTCCCACCGGGATGCCTTGTTTGGTCAGACTGTTCTCAAACACCTGTTCCATACTTAATCAACTCCTACCCACCATCCCTGATGGGATGCCAGAGATCCGTATGGGGAAGTGCAGTCCTGTCCCAGGGACACACAACTTCTGGGGTCTCTCCCTGGCATCTAAAGCTAGGGAGTCCCCATATGTGAAGACTCATTCCTGCTTGTTCCTGGAGATAGCACAGTTACTTACCTGTAACGGGTGATCTCTGGGAACAGCAGGAATAAGTCTTCACAACCCACCCACCTCTCCTAGGAGTTGTATCTCTCTATCTCTCTTTACTTTCCCTCTCTCTCTTTCTTTGTCTCAGCTTTAAAACTCAGCTGAAGAGAGACAGTTGGGAAAGGCGGGAAGGCAGCATGCAGGCGCTGTGGGATGCTCCCAAAAGCTTTCTGATTGGACGCTGGGGAGCGTTCCCGCGCAGGCTCCGTCGGTACCGAAGATACCCATATGTGAAGACTTATTCCTGCTGTTCCCAGAGATCACCCGTTACAGGTAAGTAACTGTGCTTTCTCTGCCTGAGAGCTCTTATAGGGGTTTTTTTTTTTTCGTTTTTACTTGAATTTTTTCTGCTGCATTGCCTAGTGAATTGTAGCTGTATGGCAAAAGGGGTATTTTTATGTTCTTAGGCAAAGCTCTTTTCTACTATTATAGATTTTTTTTCCTTCTCCTCTGACCTTCAGGTTCAAAGAGGAAGGCAAGCTCTATGAAGTCACTGCTCTTCTCTGATGAGAATTCTTGCTATATAAGGCAACTCACCAATTAGCAAAGATAACAGATTTTTTATTGATTGGTAGGGAAAATCTAAGAAGTAAACAGTTCCATATTTGGATATCTACTAAAAGTAAACAATTTGATATTTTTGAAGGAGCTTTGATTAGGTAATTTTACAAAGGAACCACCTTGGAGTGGAGGAGTAGCCTAAGTGTAAGTGCTCTGGCTTGGGAACCAAAAGACCAAAATTCAATTCTCACAAGCACTCCTTGTGGCCTTTGGAAAGTCGCAACCCTCCATTGCTTCAGAAAAATCCAAGTTATCAATGTTCTTGTTTACTGTACATTACCGAGTTAAAGTTACACTGTAAACCACTTTGACTGAAATGCTAAAGCAGTATAAAAAACTGTTAAATAAATAAATTAAATGATATACCTCAGATACATAATATCAGATTTTAGCAGTGTAAAATAATATCTTTTTAGCAAGCTAGCAGGACTACACACAGGTACACAGAACAGAGCTATTAGAACATCCATAAAAGAGGTTAGCTGCTTTTTCCCTGAGGAAACGTTAGTGACTTTGGTAAGTCTTTCTAATGTCCTTCAACAGGTACCACAGCTCCAACTACTGAACTATGGCTGAGAAGAATCATGTTGCCAAAGCTGTTGACCTCATTTCAACTTCTGCCTCTGTCAAGACGTACAGCCCAATCAAAGTCAGAGAAGAAAGTACAGAGAAGAGCCACCAAAATGGTAAAGAGGATGGAAGGATACACCTATGAGGAGAGGTTAAAAAGGTTAGGGCTCTTCAATCTGGAAGAGAGACGGCTGAGGGGAGATATGATAGAGGTCTATAAATTAATGAATGGAATGGGACAGGTAAACCTAGATCGATTTTTTTAAGCCATCAAAAAGTAGAAAGACAATTTAAGGAAAAAAGTTGCGCCAGCTGCTAAGACCAGTGGCTTTAAAGCCAAAAAGGCCCTGCGTCTGGATCGAGTTTGCCTGGACACATCGGGAAACATATTTATTTTTCCCCCACAAAAATCAGCATTCTTATTCCGAAAATAAAGTCGCATAACTGTGTTTTTGTCAGCTTCAGAGGAAAAGGATACAAGAAGTGTAGATCTCATAGGGATCACATCCTGAGATGATTCAATAAAATTAGTCACATCCAAGGAATCTAAAGAAGAAACCGGGGCGGCAGCCTGTGGCAACCCAGAGGGAGTCGAACCCGGCGGAGGCAAATAATACATTTTAGTAATAAGAGGCTTAGTATTAATTTGATACCCCAGGATTTCTATCAAATACTTATCAAATAAAATCTGCGGGGATAGTAAACGCGTATGAGGAAAATGCAAACACCTAACATTCACTGCTCGCAGACTATTTTCAAGCATTTCCTGTTGAATATGCAATATAAGGCTGTCCTTAATAAATGACAAATTAGTAGACTGTAACAAAGCACATTGAGCATCTAACTTCTGACACTTATGATCTAAGGCAGCAATCTGAAGGTCATGATGGGCCAACTTAGCCACAGAGTCTCGTGAAAAGTCAGAGAATTGAGTTACAACAGAAGACAGGGAAACGTCTATGCATGAGAGAACACGCCAGACATCCATCAAGGAAATATTCTGAGTGTCCACAGGCAAACTAGAAGAACCGTCCTGCTGAGCCCTGATGAAAACCTCCGGAATCTGAAGAACATGCGGCAAGGGAACCGCCACAATGTCAGACAGAGAACCAGGGGAAGCCACTGGAGATGCCACCTCCGGTCACAGGGACTGCTCCTCCACCATTGGTGAAGAAGTCACTGGACAGATAACCTCCTAAATTAGCAAGTGGGGCAGAGTTAAAAACCCCCGATAAAGAAGAGGAGCTATCCAGAGGAGGTGGGGATCTGGAAACGGCAATAGGGAGCTTTTCATTTTCAGACGCAAGAACCACGTGCCTATCCATAGGACCAATAACCTTCACAGATTTAATAGGATTAGCAGTACTCACATTTAGTCTCTTTTTGTGCTTGCCCATTCCAGAGCTCCAACTCCACTACTCCTCGTGTGCCGAAGGGACACAAAAGGAGCTGTACAAGCCCCTTTAGACGCGCCCCTTCAGAGCGCAACCGCGACTGCATGACCACGAAGTAGGCTGCAATTTAAGGCCCTGGAGATGACGTCGGGACTGGGTGCCGCGTCGCGTTGATGATCCGGGAAGTCCCACCTGCCTGCAAACAAGCAGGGAAGACGCGAAGGGCACTCGGACAGCAGCTCATCTCCACACACGCTCCCGAAATGCAGCTCAAGCTTGCTTCCTTTAAGGCCCCGGAGATGACATCGGGACCAGGCGCCGCATTGTGTTGATGATCCGGGAAGTCCCACCTGCCTGCAAACAAGCAGGGAAAATGCGAAGGGCACTTGGACAGCAGCTCACCTCCACACACGCTCCCCACGCTTTTTTCCTTAAATTTCCTTGTAAATGCCTGGTCACTATCAGGGGCACTAAGTATGTTTTTTCTGAAGTTACTTCATTGGAAACATTTCTTTCAAATCAGGCTCCACAGGTATAATAGGTGTGTTATATTGCCTTGTTAGTTTTGCATATTAGCAATGTAAGTAATAATTAGAGTGTAATTTAGTAGGGCATCATCTCTGATCCGTTCATGCGCTCCCCTAGATGTGTAACTTATTTAAGACTAATAAGAGAAAATATTTTTCACTCAACGTGTAATCAAACTCTGAAATGCATTACCAGAGGATATAGTAAAAGCTGTTGGTGTAGCCAGGTTTAGAAAAGGTTTGGACAAGTTCCTGGAGGAAAGGTCCATAAGCCAAAGGGGACCCGGAAAATCCACTGCTTGCCCCAATACAAGCATTGTGGAACCTGTGTCTTTTGGGGAAACTGCTGGCTTGTGACCTAGATTGGCCACTGTTGGAAACAGGATACTGGGCTTGATGGACCTTGGTTTGACCTAGTATGGCATATCTTATGTTCTTATCTTCTTAAGTCGAGGGACAAGTTCCATGTGCATGATGCCTGCAAGCTAAAGCCCTCATGAAACAAGTGGAGGAGCTCAGAGAAGAGGTGGCAAGGCTGAGAAGCATCCATAACAGTAAGAAATATATTGATGAGATGGTTCTTGAGACATCTAAGCTCTCTGACAGAGCTTAAGATGGTATGCTACAGAATGAAGAGAGTTGGACATGAGTCACCAGAGCCTACAGAATCGACAATCCAACTTCTGCAGCCCTTGAATTGAAGAATCAGTATTCAGCCCTAAAGTGGAGGAGGTGAAAACATCCCAGGAATGAGAAGAACAAGAACTCAGCACCCCAAAGTTGCAGAATCATTGACCACAAGGAAGCGAAGAGTAGTGGTGGTTGGTGACTCTCTCCTGAGGGGTACTCAGGCATCCATCTGCCAATCAGACTTGATGTCCAGGGAGGTGTTTTATCTGCCAGGCGCCAACATCCAAGATGTTATGGAGGGTATGCCGAAACTCATCAAGCCTACTGACTATTATCTGATGATGCTTATCCATATCGGCACAAATGATACTGCTAGGTTTCCCTCCAAGTGTATCAAGCATGAATTCATGGCTCTGGAAGACAGGATGAAGCAGGCAGCTGTGCAGGTGGTGTTCTCTTCAGTCTTCCCTGTTGAGGATAAAGGCTGAGGCAGAGAAGCTCGCAAGCTGGAGATGAATGCATAGCTGTGTGGATGGTGTCATCAAGAGCGTTTTGATTTCCTGGATCATGGGATGATTTTCCAAGGGCTTCTGAGCAGAGATGGTGTCCACCTATCCAAGAAGGGCCAAAGTATCTTCCACAACAGACTGGCTGTCCTACTGAAGAGGGCTATAAGCTAGATTCATTAGGGATGGGTGAGGATAGGCCCCAGGTAAGTAGAAGCCCTCAGGTAAATGAAAGATTTAATACCTCTATAGGAATGAGTAAAAGGGACATTAATGCCCATAGTATGGGAAATAAGATCCCAGAAGTTGAGGTTTTGATCGAAGAGGATGACTTGGATTTAGTGGCGGTTACAGAGACATGGTTCATAGACAACCATAACTGGGATGTAATTATACTGGGCTATACTTTATTCATAAAGGATAGGGTAGGAAGAAGGGGAGAAGGAGTGGCACTATATATAAAAAATCTTATTGAAGCTATAGAATTACAAGGCTTATAAGGGAAAGAGGAAACACTATGGGTTAAACTAGAAATAGGGAATGGAGAATCCATTTGCATTTGTATGATATGCAGATCTCTTTCACAGACCAAAGAATTAGACAGAGACTTAATTGAAGACATTTGCAGTATTGCCATGAAAGGAGACGTGCTCCTGATAAGTGATTTCAATATGCCGGATATTGATTGGCACATCCCTGCTATGGTATCATCTAGAAGAAAGGAGATTCTTGATTCTCTACAGGAAGAATTATTTTAGCAACTGGTAACAGAACCAATGCATGAAGGGGCCATATTGGACTTGGTGCTTATCAATGGGGAAAGTGTTTCTGATGTTACAGCGGAGGATCATCTCACATCCAGTCATCACAACATGGTGTGGTTCAGTTTTATGACTAGGGCTGATAAAGTCCATTCTAAAGTGAGGATCCTAGACTTTAGGAAAACTAACTTTGCCAACCATGGGACAATACTTCAAAAAGTCATTAGTGGGATGGAAACTGTTGGGGGATGTAGAAAAGCAATGGGCAAAACTGAAAGGGGATATTTTAAGGACAACGAACCTTTTTGTTAGTGTGGGGGTCTATTCAGTTGTAGTCGTCCTGCCCCTGTAGGACCGGTCAAGATCTGGGCATGTGGCGGAAGCACACTGATTCTGTGGGGGCTAGATGTGCCCGAGGGATCAGAATCAGGTCTACTGGCCTGGACATGCAGGCTGAGCCCCAATTCTGATCAGTCGCATGGCTGGCATCAAGCTGGCTAATTCAGCCAGACTCCTGAATGGAACCACAGTGCCATGGTGTCCCATCACCACGGCACCGTGGCTCCATTCAGGAGCCACGATCACTGGGTGCTGCCAAGAAGATTCTTTCCCTGCAGCTCGACCCCTGATCTGGCCTTCTGTGGCCAGGGTCAAGCTACAGGGAACCCCCTGCCCCCTCACCTTTTTGTCTCTGCTGACCTCCGCTGTCTACCTGCATTCAGGGGGACTTATTCCACCTCTGAGGTGGATGAAGACCCCCATCTAATTGTGTGACCCCAAACGTACAGGGCCAACCTCATAATTGGCCCTGTACATCTGGGAACGCAGCACCACCTGCCGCCTGCCCTCGCTCCTCCCCCGGCCCACCTCCTTCCACCCACAAACAGAGCTCCCTGCACAAGTGGCCTGTATGTGCGGGGAGCTCTACTGTCACAAGAGGTCTCCAGCCATTTAGTGGGTCTGGACATCCAGATCGGATGTCCAGACAAACTAAACAGAGACCACAATGATCCCCAAGTGAATAAATGTAAATGGTAAAGGAGGCCACTGGTCGCTAAAGAAGTACCTGAAACAGTAAAGAAAAAGAAGGTGGCCTTCATAAATACTTGAGGTCACAGGAAGAAGAAGACAACCATCAATATTTGGAAAAACCTAGACAAGCTAGGAAAGTAATCAGGAAAGCAAAGATACAAATAGAAGAAAAAATAGCCAATACATTAAAACGGTGAGATAAGACCATTTTTAGATATGTTAGTGAGAGGATGAAGTGCAAAAGTGGTATTGTCAGACTCAAGGGTGAAGGGGAGGAATGCATAGGAGCTGATGAGCTTAAAGCAGAATTGCTTAACAAATGCTTTTGTTTCTGTTCTATGTTCACAGATGAAGGGCCAGGAGCAGGACTTCAGAAAACATTCACAAATAGGAAGAGTAGTGAAGGGGTTCTTGAATGATTTTCAGAAGACTGCATTCATGAGGAACTAGCTAAACTAAAAATGGACAAAGCAATGGGGCCGGATGGGATACATCCCAGAGTATTGAAAGAACTTGGGGAAGTTCTAGGAGCTCCACTGCTCTTCAATGCTTCTTTAGAGTCGGGAGTGGTCCCAGAGAACTGGAGAAAGGCGCATGTGATCCCTTTACACAAAAGCAGACGAGATTGAGAACTACAGGCCAGTTAAGCTGACCTCTGTGGTGAGTAAATTAATGGAAACTATGCTAAAACAGAGGATAATGAGGTTTCTGGAGTCCAATGGATTGTAGGATCTGAGGCAGCATGGTTTACTAGAGGTAGCTCTTGTCAGACAAATCTCATTAATTTCTTTGACTGGGCAACCAGAGAGTTGGACTGAGGGAGAGCCTCAGATGTGGTGAACTTAGATTTCAGTAAAGCCTTTGACACTGTTCCAACAGATGACTTATAAATATATTGAGCATCCTAGGAATAGATCCTAAAGTGACTGACTGGATCAGAAAATGATTGAATGGTTGGTGACAAGGGTACAGGTAAATGGAGTTTACTCAGAGGAGAAAAATATAACCAGTGGTGTGCCACAGGGATCTGTACTTGGTCCAATTCTTTTTAACATTTTTGTTAGTGATATTGTAGAAGGGCTGTGGGGTAAGGATTGCCTCTCTTCAGATGATATCAAAACCTGCAATAGAATAGATACCCAGGAAGGAGTAGATAACATCAGAAGGGATCTCACTAAGCTTGAAGAATGGTCAGCTGAGATTTAATGCTAAAACATGCAGGGTCATGCATTTGAGCTGCAAAAGTCTAAGGGAGCGGTACAGTATAGGAGGTGAAGTACTTCTGTCTACATGAGAAGAGCGGGACCTGGGGGTGATTGTTTCTGATGATCTTAAGAAAAAGCAATGGCAAAAGCCAGAAAGATGCTTGGGTGCATTGGGAGAGAAATGGCCAGCAGGAAGGAGACCTCATTTGGAGTATTGTGTGCAATTCTGGAGACTACATCTTCAAAAGGATATAAACAGCATGGAGTCTGTGCAGAGGGTGGCTACCAAAATGATCAGTGGACTTCGTCATAAGGCATACAAGGACAGGCTTACAGATGTCAATATGCATACTTTGGAAGAATCCACAATTGAAAGATGATAAAAAATAATTGTCAGATAAACTGTCACAGGGCCTCCTTTTAATCACTTTTATTCAAGACTCTATCAAATTCACGCAATAAAAAAGGGATGGCAGAGAGAGGAGGTACTGTATGATAGAGACATTTAAATACATTCATGGCATAAATGCACAGGAGGAGATCCTCTTTCAATTGAAAGAAAGTTCTGCAATGTAGGGGCATAGGATGAAGTTGAAAGACTCAGAAGTAATATGTGAATTATTTCTTTACAGAAAAAGTGGTAGATGTGTGGAACAGTCTCCCACTAGAGGTAGTAGAGACCAGGACAGTATCTGGATTCAAGAAAGTACGGGACAAACACAGAAGATCTCTAAAGGCAAAAAATGGACTATAATAATTGGTATGAAAGAGCAGACTGGATAGGCCATGTGGTCTTTTTCTGCCGTCATATTTCTGTTTCTATATGCCAGTTTTTGGCATTTACATCTACTATCTTTATATCTTGCACAGTATGAGGGATATGCATCTCTATGTCTATATCTCTGGTGATGCACTGCATGAAGCGTGTGGCTTCTTGCAGTTTGAGTTCAATTTTTGTCTACATATTTCTATATGGTAGAACCGCCCCTGCTTGCACGTGACTGCTCTTTTTTCAGACGTTCTGGCTTTGACATCCCAGATTGCACTCCCATTGCAAAATGTGCCTTAATATGTCTGGTACTGGATTTTGGATTTGGATTTACCTCACACCTTTCTCGGTAGTAGCTTGAAGCAGTACTTCTCAGCATCCCTTCTTCCCTCCCCTCATTGCTTAGGAGTGTCCAAACTGTAAATCCAGCCATGTGTATATCCTGGGCAATTCTATAAGAGCCGAAGTACGAACTGCCTGTGAACTAGCATGGGCAGATATCACAGGCACAGAATGAACTAGCACAGGCAGATATCACGGGCATGGAATGAGCTAGCACAGGCAGTCCAGAGAACTACGAACGTCACTCCTACACCTAAGGAAGCTATAAAGACGCTGGCGTCGGTCACGATGCACTGCAGACATGACGGCATATAACCTGCACTTGACAAAGCACTGCGAAGCAGTGACAGAAAAGATGAGGCAATTCCACACCGACACCCTGAAACGTTCACTAAACAAACCACACGACTTGTTCAATCTTGTCAACAACTTAACAAAAGAACCATCCCCTAGCCAACAAAGCGAGATCCAACCCCAGGAATTTGCGGACTACTTGCAATCAAAGTTATGCCAGACCAATAAGTCCACAGTGACCGCCGCCGCACAGGAGTCACCCTATCCAACACCACTGACCACCTTCGCCACCCCCTCGAAGAGAAGCATTGAGGACACCATCGCTACTATCAACACCACCACAGCAGAAACCGACCCCTGTCCTGCTTTCTGGATAAAGACGCTACGCAGCGAATTTAGCTCGTTCATAGCCAGAATCATGGAGCTATCATTCTCAACAGGCTCGTTCCCGCGAAGCCTCAAACACACATCTATCAGACCGCTGCTGAAAAATAACAAACTAGACCCCCAGAAGATTGACTCGTACAGGCCTATATCAAGCATACCACTACTCGCCAAGATAATTGAAAAAGAAGCCCAACACCAAATACAATGCCACATCGAGACCGCTGCTTCGCTGGACCCCTGCCAACATGGATTCAGGGATTCTCACGGTGTTGAAACACTCCTCACCACCCTCTTCGATAACATAATTGCTGGAATCAACAACACCCCACAAGGGTTTGCCCTCATCTTTATGGATATAACCGCTGCTTTCGATTCAGTAAGCCACGAGCTCCTCTTGGTATGGCTTAAGGAGAAGGGTATTCATGACACAGCCCTAAGCTGGTGCAAATCATACCTGTCCAACAGATTGCAGCATGTAAGATCCAGTGCTACAACTTCAGAACCATTCCACCAGTGGCAGGGTGTACCACAGGGATCCTCCCTCTCCTCATTGATGTTCAACATATACATGCAGCCCATCTGCACCCTCATCCGATCTTTCAATGTTGACTGCTTGATATATGCCGATGATGTACTGCTCTACATGCCATTCTCAACTGACCAGCTGGACCTCTCCCCACTGACAAACTGTTTTTACGCCGTATATAACTGGGTCCAGACTCAAAACCTTCGAATACAGCACAAGAAGACAGAAGTCCTCTTCATCACGAGGAACCAAAGCTTCACCCCTCCAGCCTCCTTAAAGGTCAAGGAGACGGAACTAACTACCAAATCCACAATCCGCTACCTAGGAGTCACATTAGATCAACGCCTGGACATGAAGGCCCACATAAGCAACACAGTAAGAGCAGTTTACCACAAGATCCGGACACTCAAGCACCTGCGCTGTCTGCTTGAGCCCGATGACTTCCGGACAATCTTCCAAGCCTTGGTGATCCCGCATTTCGATTATGCAAATGCAATTCTACAAGGGCTCCCACAATCCACCCTAAATCCACTCCAGCTAGCAATGAACACTGCGGCCAGAGTTCTACACGGTGCTTCCAGGAAGGATCATGTGACACCCATCCTGAGACATCTCCACTGGCTCCCCATCCACGGCAGACTCTCGTTTAAATCCCTACTACTGACTTTCAAGGCCATCAACAGGCTCTCCTCCACCTCCCTCATCGAGCTTATCCAGCCTACGTCCTCTAACAGATCCAGAAGATCCGCAGCAGTCAACACACTGGTAATCCCGAAGGAAATAACGCAATGCACGCAGGCAACGGCAAACAGGGCTTTTAGGTTCTATGCGCCCAGATGCTGGAATGCCCTCCCACCCAACATAAGGGCAATCCCCGACCTTGCCCAATTTAGAAAGGCATTGAAGCACCACCTCTTCCTCAAACACTATTCAGACGACAGTGCACAAACAACCACCCCCCACCACCAGGCCCACCACACCAACACACAAAGCACGTGATGAGGCATCCACACCCATTGGCGCCAGCATCGACTATGCTTACTTGTAAATAGCAGCTTGTATATACCCCTACCCTGGTAGAAATGGTGCCAGCCTTGATAATGCATACCTTATAAATAGCAGCACCGAGTATGCCTACTTCTAAATAGCAGCTTGCATACACCCCTACCCTGGTAGAAGCCACGCCAGCCTTGATTATGCATACCTTGTAAATAGCAGCATGTATATGCCCTCACACCCTGTAAAGATTATACATACTCTGTAAATAGCTACCCCAGCAATGTCCAAGTTACAGTACCTGTTCTCTGTACATACAGAGCAGCTCTGTCTGCTCTGTAAAAAGTTACTGTTGTATGTAAACCGCACTGATACTAAATAGTATGGTATAGAAGAGACATTAAATAAATAAATAAGTAAGCATGCAAGATATTGTTCTACTTGCTTAAACCCCTTTCTAAAATTACCCCGTAAAGATATATGAATATCTCCATTAACTATCTCAAAAGTATAAATAAGCCATGAGAAGCCAGGGAATTATATAGAAAACCTTTCAAGAAGCTTGGTCAGACTTTCTCACTCATTTCTTTTTCTTTAATAACTTACAGAATGGTGTTCTCCTACTTGTCTTTGTTGAGCCACATGAGTTAATGAGCATCTTCTATTTCAAGCTTGTATAATGTCTTTTCTTTTTAATTCTGTAGATAGCCTAGGTATATATGGATAGATCATTCTGTGGTTGCTTGGATACACAGGTTTGTGGTTTTCTGGAACACTGATAAAGATAAGAAGTTCTAAATAGCACCACGGTCAGCCTTTGTATATGAGTGAGCATGCCAGTTTTTGAGTAAAAGGTTGTGCAGTCAGATTTAGAGGGGTAGTTACTAACACTCATTAAGAGAACAATGCATAATTTCTGATCTTTAACACATTGAGAGGGAGGAGTAGCCTAGTGGTTGGAACACTGCCTTGATAACCAAACAACCAGGATTTGATTCCTACTAGTACTCCTTGTGGCCTTGGGCAAGTTACTTAGCCCTCTATTGCCTGGGACAAAAGGCCTGGCAATCTACTTCCAGTCACACTGCCAAGAAAACCCAGGAGCTTCTGGGTTGCCAGAAGTCAGCATTGGCACAAATTGCTAAAATCTTGCATTATTTAGAAACATAGAAATATGACGACAGAAAAAGACCACATGGCCTATCTAGTCTGTCTTTCCGTAACAATTACAACAGTTCCCTTTTTACCTTTAGAAATCCTCTGTGTTTGTCCCATGCTTTTTTGAATTCAGTTACTGTCCTCATCTCTACCACCTCCACTGGGAGACTATTCCACGGATCCACTACTCTTTCCGTAAAGAAATATTTCCGCATATCACTCCTGAATCTAACTCCCTTCACCCTCATCCCATGTCCCCTCATAGCAGAACTTGCTTTCAATTGAAAGAGGCTCTCTCCCTGAACATTTATGCCACGGAGGTATTTAAACATCTCAATCATATCACCTCTATCCCGCCTTTCCTCTAAGGTGTACATATTAAGATCCTTCAGTCTGTCCTCATATGCTTTATAATGAAGACCACTAATCATTTTAGTAGCCACCCTCTACACCGACTCCATCCTGTCCATCCTCCATTTGCCTTTAATGTACTTTAGTTTACCACAACACAAACTAAATAATAATGAGATGCAAAGCATGTAAAAGCATATAAATCACTTCATTATTCTGCAAATCAAATAGGGCCTGATATTCAAAGGCATTTACCTGGGTTACAGACCTGCAAACTACAGGGGGCATTCTGTCCTACAAATAGTGGGGTAACCAGCGCTCCCCATACATACAGAGCATTTTTGCAGGGAGCACTGAACCTGGGCAGGAGG
This sequence comes from Ichthyophis bannanicus, assembly GCA_033557465.1. Taxonomy (NCBI): domain Eukaryota; kingdom Metazoa; phylum Chordata; class Amphibia; order Gymnophiona; family Ichthyophiidae; genus Ichthyophis; species Ichthyophis bannanicus. The sequence continues at coordinate 937,527,974 of CM066034.1, forward strand.
GGGTGATGCTGGGGCAGAGCGGGGGTGTGGCCAGGTGCCAGGACTTACAGAAGCTATTCAAGACGAGTCTCTGTACGTCCCCCGGCACAGAGATGGACGCCTGGCTTATTCTACCCTGATGGTGGAATAAGTGCCAAGCATTTTGCTGTTTGCAGGCTGCAGCCCCCCCCAACCCCATCCCGCCACCGCAGTGCAGCACCTGCCGCATGATCCACATCTTGGGGACCCCCACTGAGGGTCAGATGGCAGTGTGCCAATGTTGCCACACCAAAGTCATGCTCTTTCAGGGCATTCCGTGCCTTTGGCTGGACATGTTGGTACCATGGTGACAGGATGCCACTGCACCGGCACACTAGCCGGAGAATTGTGCTGTCAGGACAAGCAGCCCAGGGAAAATCCCCCGCAGTGGAATACAGGGCATGCTGGCATGTCTAGGTGCCTGATTCCACAATAGTGGGAGCGTCTAGCTCTCACAGTTGTGGAATCAGGTACAACCTGGCCCCATCCAGGTTTTAGGCATCCCCAGGGCCCGGGTGTGCACCGTAGGAATCGGCCTCTATGTAAATGCTGCTAAGTGGGATATTCAGTGGCACTAACACAGGTGAATATTCGCAGGTGCTGCTGGTTTGCGCTCCTGTGTTAACCAGACAGCATCAGGGCTCTCTGTGGGTGGCACCTGTGGCTAACCTGTCAGCGGCAATATTCAGTCGCTGCTTGGTTATTCCTCGGCATTGAAAGTTAGGCACAGAAAAAGCTGTCCTAACTTTCACCACTGAAGCTAACCGGGTAGTGGCTGAATATTATCACTGCCTGGTTAGCTTGCTGCTTCGCCTACTAACCCAGATGGTCAATGCCGGTGGCGGGATATGGCCCCGACATTCTATAGGGAAAAAAATCATATTAAAAATATAAATACAAATATAGACTCTAAAAGAAAGTAAAAACCATCAAAAGATAAAGGAAATAATTTAAATAATATCAGTAAGAGATGCCATACATTAACACATCCATATAAATTAATAATAGGTAACATAAAACCTTTTAAAACAATAAAAATGTTAAAACAGACAATGACGCTTTCAAAATGAGATGAAGATGTGTGATAAGACAGTATGGAGAATATTATATCTAACAGCCAAAGTTATATTGCTATTAAACCATCTCACATTGGCAGGTGCATAAGAAAAACACATGTGGCGAAGTAACCAGACAAAAAATATAATGTAATAAATCTGTATGGATAAGTTTGTTGACCTGGATTATTTATGCCGTTGTCACCCCACAGTATCTCAAAGAAATTTCTTATATAATTAGAATCATAAAAACATCTGCGTTTGAAGCTATGTAAAGGGAAAACTTATTCCAGAGGAGAGCGTGCAGGATCAGAATGTTTGCTGTTGTTACATAGCGTCCTGACAGAACTATAACATCCTATATCTAGCAATCAAAACTGGTTATTCATTAACTTAAAAAATGGAACTTAGCAGTGAGATGCTAATATTGTGAGTGGTGTGCATAGAATCAAGTGGTTACAGACTGTAAAAATCAACGGTCTAACGTCCCTAAGGGACTGAAAACTCCTGTAGATTAGAATAGTAAATTATCCTTTGGGAAACATCAAAGCTACTGTTCTAGCTATGGAGTATCTGAAAGATAGTTGCAAGCTTTGAAACCACCTATCTCGAATTTCCCTATGGACTTATATTTCTAGAGAAATATATACCACATTTACTAACCTTTTCATGGCAAGCTTAAAGCGCTGAGTCACTGTCTTGTGAAAACTTACATCACGTTTCACCACCGTATTTAAATGGGCTTTTGGTGCAAAAAGAAAACGGCTCAGTCAATAAGGTCTTAGACCAGTTGCTGTCCCTAACAAGTTTGTTTTAATTCCCACTGGATTCGGCTATACTGAATGATATTCATAGGATCGTCCCTAGGAGGATTTTAAACTATCAGTCAATTGAAATGGTATAATATCTAAGAAAAATATGTGAATCGTTCCCCTAAGCACATTGTAAACTATGGGCCGATATTGATCTGGGCGTGCTATGTGCTGTGCCGGTGCATAGCCTGCCTCCTCCCACCTAACCCGAATTTTCCATGCCGGGGTCATATGCAGCCCCAGCATTGAAAATCCAGGTATTGCCACACAGCTAGGAGGCCACAGAAGCTACCCATGTAGCACTGACCTTTGATGCTACACAGTTAGCCCCGGTGCCTTACAGGTAGGCAAGGGTTTCCCTCACCTATCTCTAAGGCGCAGAGCTCTAACCGTGTAGCATCGAAAATCGGTGCGCCATGGCCTGCCTCTGCACCACCCCAGAAACCCCTGACACGTCCCGATGCTAACTGCATAGCATCGGGGCGCATAAGGGACAAACAAGGGAATTTTTTAAAGCACCTTGTAGGTGCATTTGAAAATTCCCTGTTTAGGCATTTACATGGGTAACTAGGGCAGTGTGTAAATGTCTCGAAAATTGGGCCCTACATCTTTATACTTACAAATATTTTACTTAATGTCACTTTGCAGTCCCAGTAGTTTAAATGCTTGGACACTCAAATCCATAACTGCATCTTAGGGGGATGTTTACTAAACCGCGCTAAAGGAGCAAATGTGCCATTAGCATGTGCTAGCGGCACAATTGCACCCTTAACGCGCGTAAAACGCCGACTTGGCGCACACTAACGGGGCCAGCAGCATAAAGCGCCCTATTGGTGGGGAGTAAGCAGAAAGTAGGGGTCATTGGGAGGGGATTGGGTGGTAACAAGGCTCTGCTCCCTTAACGATGGCACCTTAACACCAGGAACCTTACTGCATATCAAAACCTGTCGGTAAGTGTGAATTTTGAGGAGGGAGAGCCTATTTGCACGTTTGCAATGTGCTGCACAGACAGGTGAGCCCAAGAGAGTGATAGTAGTGCTCCATTAGCAGCAACAGCATAGTGCCCAAGTATGAAAGGGCACTATGGTGATAGTGTAAATGGGGCAAAGGAGGGTGCATGTGGGTCATGCAGTGGAGGCTGCTGGTGCACAGGACAGACCAGGCAGTTGCCTAGGTGGCACATAAGAACATAAGACTTGCAAATATGCCAGACTGTGTCAGACAAAGGTCCACCATGCCCAGTATCCTGTGTCCATCAGTAGCCAATCTAGGTCACAAGTACCTAGCAGTTTCCACAAAGGACACACAGAGTCCACAGTGCATGTATTGGACAAGCAGGGGATATTCTGGGCTCCTCATTAATAATAGTTTATGGACCGTTCCACAGGAACCTGTCCAAACATATCTGAAATCCAGCTACACTAACAGCCTTTATGACATCCTCTGGAAATGAATTACAGAGTTTGAATATGCGTTGACTGAGAAACCATTTACTCCCAGTAGTCCTCAATGGCTTACATTGTATCTGCATTGCATGTCCCCTAGTCCTACTACAGTTTGATGGCGTAAACAATCGATCTACATTAACCCAATCCACTCCAGGCAATATTTTCTAGACCTCTAACATAACACCCCTCAGCCATCTCTTCCACAGGTTGAAGACACATAACATTGGCAGGCAGTGATGTGTCCCTGCAGAGGCAGATAGTTGTGGGGCAGTTGTGTGGCCATCCATGTATGCCTCTGCTCCCCCCATCCAGACTTTGTGCCCTAGGCACCTGCCAACCTGCATGTTGGATGGGCTGGGTCTGCACACCACCAACATGGACAGGACATGGGCATGTCAGCATGGTATGGGGTGTTGGCGGAGGGGGCAGCAGCACCTATCTGCAGCAGAGCAAAGTCATGCCCTGGTCCTGTGCACAGTACACAATGCAACATGTGCCAAGGTATTGTATTGACCATGGAATGTTGTAATCATATGGTAGCACTGTGTCTCAATACACACAGTTGGTGTGTATATGAGTGGAGGGTCACAGGTTTGGGTCCAGGCTGTGGATTATGCATGGCATGTCCCTGTAGCTAAACTTTAGTCCACAGTGCAGGTACAACACCAACATGTGCAACCCCCCCCCCCCATTGAATTGGCCAGCAAAGGGCACAAACACCCATCAGCCACATAGACAGGCTCTACTATCCTCAGCTAGATCGAGAGTCAGGCTGACAGCACCAGCACACTGAGCAGGCGGTAACATCAGAGCACGCTACTAGCTCCTGCACAAGGAGTACATATTAACAATGCTTGAGTCCCCTCCCCATCAGCCCATTTCCAGTTCTAACCCCCCATAGCCCATTAGCAGTCCTAGTCCCCCTCCTGATCAGCCCATTTCCAGTCCTAGCCCTCCCCCCATCTGCCCATTAATATTTCCTGTGCTACTCTCCCCACGAGCCCAGCCCAGCCCCAGACCTTCTTTAGGGAACTACAAAAAAAACCCACCTGGCTGCAAAAGCTGCTGCTGCTGCTGCTGCTCTTGCAGCAGTGGCAGCAGCAGCATCAAGTGCCCCATGGCGGCTGCCTCCCCGGAAGAGCCCTCACACAGCACCCTCCCCACACCAGCTCTGCCACCACTGCAGCAGCAGCAGCTTTTGCAGCCGGGTTTTTATTATTATTATTTTGAAGGCTGAGTGAGGCGGTCTTTTTTGGAGCAATTTTTGCTGCCCCCAAAATGTTGCCGCCTGAAGCTACCACCTCACTCGGCCTCATTATAGAGCCGCCCCTGCTCAGGTCATTTTCATGCCTGTGATAGTCAGGGCTCTTCTGTGCATGATCTTCACATCACCACTCCCACTCTGTGCTCCTGTGGCTGCAAACATCCTGCCACTTCTGGCTCGGCTGGGGGACACGTCTTCCTTACCCTATGCCACACACTGACATTGCAACACTTTACATTGACACCACCCTGTGCATCAGTGCAGCTGCCTCCCACATGCTTACCCACCTAACTGGCTGCCACATAGGAGCCCACCAATATGGCAGGTCCATCACCTTTACATTAATTTTCCATGGTGCACTTTCCAGCATTAGGGTTACAGCCGTTTTCTTGCCTTTAGATGCATGCTTGTCAACTTGAAGCACCTTAAAACCCTTGGCCATCTTATGTTCGGGTGCCTAAACCCCTTAGGGCACCTTAACGTCATGCGCCTTAACCCCTCAGGGCGCCTTAACTTCATGCACCCTAATCCTCAGGGCGCTTTAACCTCAGGTGCCTTAAAAACCTCAGCACGCCTTAAACTCAGGTGCCTTAGGTTGAAGCGCCATAACCCCCTTGGGCACCTTAACTCTTGTCACCTTAATGTGAGATGTGACGTTACTGTGAGTTAAATGGTCTGGTCGCACTTTTCCGTGCATTACAAGACACATAGCTCCCTTTATGCCAGATTGCCTCCACCCTCCATAGCCTTATATGGCTTCGCGAACCTTAGTGCTGCCCTTACCGCCGGTGACTTTACCACAGTTTAGTAAACATACCCCTTAAAGTATAACCTACATTGTAGGCATTGGATCTATATTTGGTAGACAGTTTTTTAATTCCTCTGTTAAACTGGTGGATTAAATATGTGGTAGAGTTATATTTAGGTGCCTGTAAAGATTATTTTGAACACATGATAAGAATAGAGGTTTAAGTGCACTTTGATCCTCAGCACTAGTGTTTGATTGGGATCCTTAAAGGACCATGGTGTGTGTTTTTCTTAAAAATTATAACAATTGATCTAAATAAATTTTTGATTATCTAGAAGGATATGCTCTTCGGCACAAAGACATTCAAACTTTAATATATATATATATATATATAATATATATATATAAACCCTTTTATTCAGAACCATAAGGCCTCCCCATTCTCAATAAGGTCACTCTCATTAAAATGTTAATATGCCATCTTATAAACTTTATCGATTATGGATAAAAAGAGAGATTTATGACAGCATAGTAAAATGAACATGTGGTAAAATATATTACAGCATTTTAAAATTTCACCCAATATGATTAAAACCATTTATATAAAAACATGGTATACCCATTTGCAATACAAAACTTATCATTAAAAATATTAAAATACCATCTTACGCGCCTTATAGATCTAAAGTAAAAAAAATATAAAAAAATGCAAAAAGATAAATAAACTAATTATAAAATATAAAGTTGTTAGTAAAAAACACCAATAGGATTGTTAAAAAATGTTAGACTGCCATCATGTGTGCCCCATAAGGAAATAAGCTGCACACAAGATGAAGAACACCACTTTAAAACTTAACCTAAACTGTGAAATATATTAAAATATATATATGTCATTGTGACACAAAGGATCTTTTTAGAAATATGAAATTCTATCATCATGTTTGCCTCACATTTGGAATTTTAAACTACAAGGGTAATTAGTAAATGAAGAGAATATTGTATAGGTTATATTAAAATTCATTCTTCAATGTGGCAACCTTCAATTAATTTGTATGAAAGCTCTGAGGGGGAGGGAGTGGGGGAAGGGAACCTTGATATGATGGAGCCCTGTTGAAGATGATTATGTATGACTCTCTCATTTCATGCACAAATGATAGTACAGTAAATAAAGATAGTCAGAAGCTGTAAAGATGTTTCACATATTGGGACATGGAACGTACGAAGCATGAACCAAGGGAAGTTGGAGGTGATCAAGAATGAAATGGAACGTGTACAGCTTGATCGGTAGGGTATCGGTGAAGTGAAATGGACTGTGCCTTAACGTCCCTCCAGTCTGGTCCCGAAACCTCTGGGTTCTGCTCCTCCTCCAGCAGCTTGGAGACTGAGAATGTCACACTTGTGATGTCACTGGTACATAAGCTCCAGAACCACCTCCAGACACCAGTTACCTCAGTCTCCAAGCAGCTGGAGGGTGGTGAGCCGGGCACGGCTCACCAGAGGAGCAATTAAGGAGAGTTAGGAGCCAGTGAGGGTTTGATTTGGCTGGTTAATGGTCAAAGAAGAGAGGATCCTTTATTTATGTTTATTTATTTATTTTACTTTCTTTAATTTAATTCTCAGGCCTTCAGTTTGGCTGGGCTGTGTGTGTGCTGTGCTGTGAGTGCTGCAGTCCTCCCCCACCCCCCGTGGCATCTGCTTGACTGGGGGGGGGGGGGCGAAGACTCACCAGAAGAAGTCCGGTACCAAGGCCCGTAGCGCACAGAAGTACTGACTGCTAGAGCTACCGAGGCCGTCGGGGACACAGGCAGTGCAGCAGGAGAGACGTTGGTTTCCTCACGTTCTTGCGCAGTACTGAGTGTCAGTTTTGGTCAGTTATTCTTCTGTAGGTCCTGGGTTCATTTCACTTCACAGACGCAGGAGGGCTTATAATAAGACAACCCAACAGGTGTGGCTTGGAGAAAGGTTTTTATGTAAAAATAGGCTTAATACATAGGTATTGAACAGAGGTATATAGTGATTGTTACAGAGCTGTTTTAGTGTGCATCAATGAATCTGTGTGTGCATGTGTGAAGTGTGAGAGAGATAGGCCCGAACATGTGGCTCAGAGCCTCATGGAGAGAGAGAGAGAGAGAGGGGTGGAGGGGTGAAGGGAATTGATTATCCGAGCCTCCTGTCCTTCATGTCCACTGGATGGTGGGAGAGAGAGAGAAGCAGGAAGTGTGTCTGTCCTTTATAGTGCCTCTCCAGCACTTCCCCTTGAGGTCTGCTATTGTCTTTGGCCACTCCCTTTAAGGTCTGCTATTCTTGATTTAGCAAGGAGGGGCTGCAGACAGGTCCTAGAGACTGACATCACCAGGGGGTCAGAGTTTAAGTTTTGGAGACTGAATTCACCAGAGTCCACAGCTGCATGAAATGTATGCTGACATCTCCCACACCTTTTTTATTTTTCTTTATTATTTATGCCTGGAAATGGTGGAAGCAAACCTGTGGTACCTGTCCCAGCTGCCATTACCTGATAGTAGGCAGCTTGTCTAATACCTCCTGTATTAAATACCTTGCTATGTCTAGCAGGTCCCCTGTCCTGCACAGTACTGTCTCTAGTACTGTCTCTAGTGTTCTAGAGATAAACAAGTCTCCTTATGAGTCCAAACCTCGTGTCTTAGGTAGAGCAGCCACAACTGGGGGGGAACCCAAGATGCCACTTACGTGCCCATCTTAGAGAGAGTGAACAGTGCATAAGGTCTGCAGGAATTTTTAAGGAGGCTAAAACCAAACGGTACCAGGATGCTATGAGTGAGGATAGGAAGCAATACTAGACTGCAGCTGACTCTGGTATTCAGTGTAATAGGAAATGCCGAATTAGCCAAATTAGCCTGGATGTAGGGGTGGATGCTGGAGAAGTTCAGTGTAACTACCTTAAAATGTTGTTGTTCTGTATGACATGCGCTGCAAGGAAATGTACATTTTTTTCATCTTACAGCACAGGAAAATTACGATAATGCATAGCAATATTTGTACAGCAGTTAAAATAATAATAGGGTGAATAAAAACATTAAAGACATGATCAGCAGTAGGTGAGTAACCAAATAACAATTCCCACACAGACACATGAGCATCTTGTAGCAAGTGTCCAACAATTTGTTGAATGTGTCCATTCTCATAAGCGATGGTGTGATTCACTTCAGTGGATGTTGTTTTAAGGTGATCAATATAGGCATGGAGTTCTGTAAAGTTGAGCAGTTTATGTAGTGTCTCTTCTCCCATGCCAAGTGGTAATGGATGCACAGCATATGAGATAAAGTCTGGAATGTCCATAGAGTCATTGGTAACCAGCGGTGTGGAATAAGTTGTCCCATTAATGGTGAGGGAGACCAGTGGTGTATGACTGCACCAGGTATTGTTTAGTAAATAGTTTGAACTGTACAACAAAGTGTTCTTGGGAAGGCGAATGTCATGCATTCTGGGAGCAATCGAAAAAGAAACATTCTGGGGAAAGAACAGATGAAAACAAAAGTGTCCAGCTCCAAGGTAATACAAACTGTGTGAGGTAGTCAGGGAATATGAGAGCTTAACAGTCAGGGAGCAAGAGGAAGAATTGTTCCAGCAGGAGGTGTCAGCCTCTTTAAACTGGTGAGGTTGACACTTGAACTGAAATGTAGTCTGCTCGCACAAACTGGGGTCCATCGGCTTGAATGAAGTCTAGGTGTCGTCCAGTGGCTGTACCCATGTGAGATGGTCCACAGGATACATAAGCATATTATCAAACTGCACCCCAATATTAACAACAGGATAAATAACTGTGTGTTGTCCTGACCATGGGATCAAAGTACAGATAGAGCAGCCTTGTGGTGAACAAATGGGAACACTAACTGTCCACCAATCAAGGTGAGCTATAGCAAATTCCGGTATTTTGGTACTAGCCATATGAGTGAGAGATGGTGGCCAGTGTCCTAACTTAGCAGTGATCAGAATTTCCTTTAGTATAGTAATAAGCTCGATCTGTACTTGATCACAGGCAAGAGCCCAGGAAATATTTTTTCCCAATCTATATTCTGCATGTGCTAAGGTAACAATTTTTTGTTCTATAATGGGAGATATAAGAGCAAAGGTATCTACAACTACATTGGACAGTTTAGAGGAAGCTTCATTAATAATATGTTGTGAGGTAAAACCATCAGCAGCATGCTGAGCAGTGGATCCCATTTTATTACGCAGCACCTCTATATCAATTATATTAAGGGCACCTAGTGCAGTCCCTGTGCCACCTAAAATTGTATCAAATAATTCACGCTTGTGTCGAAATTGTTTGGCTCGGGGTGTTACTGACTGCATATCAAACCAAGTATTGAGCATTTGTATGTGGTTGGCAACAAACTGAGAGCAATTTGGATATTTGTGAGTAACTAGAAACCATTTGGGAAATAGATGCCAAGTAAGAAAATGGTATTCCACATCATATAAAACATCGTGTGGTGCATCATATTTAATCTGAAAGGGATGTCCTTCCTGAAATGGGTGGATATCAGAAAGGTAGAGTACAGGAGGAGAAGAAGTAGTGGGAGGGGTGGGATGAGGGGTGGTAGGTAAACAAGATACATCCAAAAGGAATGAAGTCTCAGTGATGTGCTGTTGATCACTCACAACCCATGTATAAGTTATTTTCCAGGTACCTCTGTCCTGACAGGAAATATTGTACAAAATCAAAGCAGGAGGACCTAGAAAGTAACGTTCAGGGCGTGCCCTCAATTCTTGTGTCCGTTCTAGAGAAGTGGAAACTGGTGGCTCCCACTGTACTTGAGTGATGTTTAATGAATAGAACACTGGCTTGTCCTGTACGGAACAGAAACTCAGGATGACCAGATCCTTTCCTTCCGGGAACGGTGGGGGTATTTCCTGATAGCGATATACCCCACCTGTGGAGTTAGCCCAGCCAATCGTGCATATTCGGATGATAGTTCCTGTAATGAGACTTGAGTAGAAGAGAGCAGATACAAGAACAACAGGAAACCGAGACATAATAAAAGCAAACTTGTTTCACTCTACTAGGGAGTAAACTAATGCTCCCCACTTATACTACGTAACAGCAAAACAAACAAACAAAAAAATTTTACTACTTATTTACATAGCTATTAAACATATGTTAACTATACAGCAGAAGTAAATAGTTACCGTCCTCAAGCGACTTTTGTTCAGAAAGCAGCTGTCCGTGCTGTCTTCATAAAGCAGCTGTCCGTGCTGTCTTCAGGTGGTAGCTGAAAACAAAGACTGATAAAACACATATTACCCATATGGTTTTAACTGGGTGATGTGTTTCCAGTACTGCTGGTTGTCAGGCATTAGGATCTGGTATAGGCTTGGGCCTAAGGTATCAGTAACTAAGTATGGTCCCTCCCACTGTGCAGTTCCAAAGTGGAGATTTGGTCTAGGTCTCATCTCTGCAAGACACTAGTGACAGGGCTTCCTTCATGTATTCATGAAATATTGATGGGGAATCCTTATATCCCTGTGGAAGCACAGTCCATGCACACTGTTTCGGCCAGGCTGGTGAATTACATGTGGAAGAAATATGTCTAATCAGACCCCTCTCCTCCAGTATCTTCACAATTTTAGTCACTGGTTCTATAGCCTGATGAGGTACTGGGTATTGCTTCTGTGGTGGAGGATCCTCACCTTCCAACAGTATTTCTGTGTGCATTTTCCCACACTCTAACTTGTCTTGAGGCCAGACTGGACTATCAGCCACTTCTGAGGGAATTACACACAGATCATACTGTTGAGCTGCCTTAGTGCACTGAGTTGCTAACTGCATGGGAATGACTTCATGCACTGAAGTTTTAGAAGCACTTGAAGTTCCTGAATACTGCCACAATTTAAGATTAGCCATATCCACCACCAAATTTAACTGGTTGAGAACATCAATTCCAATTATTTCTTTTGGTGTGTTCACTATAGTGGAGGCAGTGGTTTCTAACATTTCCTTGTTTTGTTCACTGTGCACAGGGATACCCCATTTAACTGGGATAGCCACACATTTGGAAGCTGTCTCATTAATTCCTTGAATTTCATAAGTTTCCATATTTTTCTGATCTGCAGTGGGAGAAGCTCAGTTTGTAAAACTAATTCCAGCCCCTGTGTCAATCAAAGCTAATTTATCCTGACCCCCTACTCTACTGATAACATTGGGGCGTGCACAAGAGTCCAGTATCAAGGGTGTTACAAGCCTTAAATTGTGTCCTGGGCCTGTGTCCATTTCATCATCCAGAGGCTCTGGAATTGAGTCCTCTGCTGAGATAAAGGAGGCAGGCTGGGCTATGAAGGCTTGAGACATTTTGATATCTGAACTCAAGAGGTCAGGACATCCCTATGCACTAGCCTTGTGTTTGTCCTGAGCTGCTTGTAAATCCTGTTTTAATTTATCTATTTCTATCTGCAGTATATGTTTGTCTTGTTCCCATTTAGTTTTCTGCTTTTCTAGCCCATCTCTGTGCTTTGAGCTCCTGAAAAGGAATGTAACCTGAGGAGTTTCTAAAAGTACCTCTGCCATGTGCTCTCCAAGGTGTGTGTCCTCTGTCTGTTTCTTGTGTACTGAGAGGATCCCTCGGCTTGCCACTTAGGTGTGTGTCCTCTGTCTGTGTTTCTTATGTACTGAGAGGATTCTTCGGCCTGCCACTTCCGTGCTTCTGATACTGTAATGACCTGCGAGGGCTGGGTCTTCCAAACAGACCCAATTCTGAGCATTAAAGTATCAAAAGGGGTTGCTTCAGGGTCTTCAGAAAATAACAGAAGGTGTTTTGTAATCTCAGGGGATAGCAATTCTAATAAAAATTCCTTATGCATGCTCTCCCCATAATCTTCTGCTTTGGGCCAGGACTCCTGCTCATTAAGAACTGCTTTTAAAATCCAGGCTCTATATGCAAACTGTTCCAGTGTATCATTTGGTAAAGGTGAAATAATTTTAAATACTTGCATTGGGGAACAGTGAAATAGTTTCTCAGTACCCCTTTTAACCAACTGGTATGGGTGAGTGAGAGAACCAACTCTGTAATAGTGTGGGCCCAGAGCCAGATGCATAAGTCTATCAAAGTCTGATTGTTTTCTTCTGTATTTCCCTAGACCCCAGTGAATCAGAATATCAATCGCCCATTTAACCCACTGATTTACATTAAGAGGCATAGTACCAATTTTCTCAACTATTTTTTCAATATCTTTATCTTTTAAATTTTCATGCAATATTACTTTAACTGGTGCTTTGAGTTCAGTACTGGGTACCATGTTTAAGTCATCTGAATTATGCTCCAGACAGAGATCCTGATTATTGCTGGGATCTGGCAGAGATAAACTATCATGATTTTCCTGCTGTGATTCATCTGTGTTCTTCCCATTCCTAAGTCCAACTATGCATACTTCTGTATTCTTTTGTTGCTGATAAGGTGTGTCATAGGCATAAGGTGCTGAGGGAGGGGTGGGTGTTGGCTTTCTTGCAGAGGCCAATTTATCTTTAACGTGCCTCAATTCAAGTTTAAGTGCTTCTAATTGCTCACTAACAGTTATAAAAGAATTTGTGGCTTGTATCACTTGAGTTCTTTGTATAGAGATGCAAATTTGTGCCTCCTCAAGGTCTTTGGTCAATTGTGTGCACTGAGAAGTCAGTTCAGAGTTGTCTTTTTTCATGCTAATGAGTCCCCTGCACATGCCTTGGATAAAAAGGCATTTTCTTTTATTTGTTTTCTTTTTGAATTCTTGATCATGGTTTAACATTTGTCTTTGAATATTATACCATGATGAGTCAGGGAATTCCCCTTCAAATGGACCTCCTTTTCTCTTACAGTATGAAATTATAATTTCTTTAAGTTCTTTAAAATCAAATGCTTCCATATTTGATACTGCAGAAAGGCTGTAGTTGGACTATCTCTAATGTGTAACCTTAGAAGGAGGAATGCTAACTTAAAAAGTGCTTCTCACCTATTTAACAGGGTGGAAGTTTTAGGGTGAAGTTATAGTAAGAAGGGTGTTAGTAGATTAACAGAATTGTATCAATTGCAGCCAGCTCTAAGCCTGCTCTCACTAAGATAGTTACTGACAGGAGACAGAGAAATAAAACTTATGGGACAGGAGATTAACAGAATTGTCAGATATTCCAGCTCACACCAAGATATATACTGACAGGAGAGAGAAATAAAAGTCAAACAGACAAGAGGTAAATTAGTGTTACCAGGAAAGATGTATATTGTACTCTATGAGGGAATATTTAACTGTGTAACTCTGTATTTTCTTAGCAGCTCAAATACTATAGAAAAATCTTTAGCAAGCCTATACATCAAAATAAGACAATTGCAAGCCACTTTGTGTGATGTCCTTAAAATTCTAGATTCTTACAGAGCCTTTTGATAATAAAAATCTCACCTTGTCTAACCCACAAAACAAAATTGTAAATGGTCACATGGACTTTCGATTCTGTCTCACTCTGTCTGAAATCTACTTAATGTATTATACAAAATTATTACTTACCCAACTGGAGATCTGCTGTGAAATCCGAGAGACGAGTCCCCATAAAGATGTCAGTTTTGGTCAGTTATTCTTCTGTAGGTTCTGGGTTCATTTCACTTCACAGACGCAGGAGGGCTTATAATAAGACAACCCAACAGGTGTGGCTTGGAGAAAGGTTTTTATGTAAAAATAGGCTTAATACATAGGTATTGAACAGAGGTATATAGTGATTGTCACAGAGCTGTTTCAGTGTGCATCAATGAATCTGTGTGTGCATGTGTGAAGTGTGAGAGAGATAGGCCCGAACACGTGGCTCAGAGCCTCATGGAGAGAGAGAGAGAGAGAGAGAGAGAGAGAGGGGGAGGGGTGAAGGGAATTGATTATCCGAGCCTCCTGTCCTTCATGTCCACTGGATGGTGGGAGAGAGAGAGAAGCAGGAAGTGTGTCTGTCCTTTATAGTGCCTCTCCAGCACTTCCCCTTGAGGTCTGCTATTGTCTTTGGCCACTCCCTTTAAGGTCTGCTATTCTTGATTTAGCAAGGAGGGGCTGCAGACAGGTCCTAGAGACTGACATCACCAGGGGGTCAGAGTTTAAGTTTTGGAGACTGAATTCACCAGAGTCCACAGCTGCATGAAATGTATGCTGACACTGAGAGCTTCGGCTCGACGGCTCCCGCGCACGGCGGTAGAGCCAGGAGCAGCAAAAGTCTCTATTTTGCGTCCCAGGCCGCAGGTAAGAGGGGCCTCGGTGGTCAGGAGAGCCGGCAGGGCACGGGGCTCAGACAAGCGCAGCGCCGTGGCGTTGGCGAGACAGCCGAGCCGCGTGGTGAAAGCTGCGGGAAAACGCTGCGTTGAGTTTTATTTGGTTTTCAGCGGCTAGCAGAGGTGTCGGGCAGCCTTGTTTTCATGGCGGGGTTTTGGCGGTTAATTCTGAGGCACGGATAGTGCTTAATGTGAGTTAATTTGGTTTAAAAAAAAAAAAGAAGTCACAGCATAACAGCGCAGCAGGTTGGTCTGTGCTGGGAGCAGGGCCTAGGACTCAGGAGTGGTTTTTGAACTCCAGTGCAGCATGGTGCAGGGTAGTGCTAGAGCACCGTTCAAAGGACAGGATGCCTAGACCACTTTGTTTAATTTGTGGGGCTAAAAAAGGCACTGTGTCAGAAGCGGGGATTTGTAAGGGCTGCACTCAGGAGACTGCAGCCCTGGAACTGGCCACAGAGCGGGCAGAGGACAATAGGGGGAAGGTCCCCATACCCCCTCGTCAACTAGGTTCCCCAAGCATCCCTTCTCTGGAGCCCATGCCAGGCATGTCGTCATCTTCTGACCCTCCTAGCACGCAGCCCGTGCTGCCAGGGGGCTTGGCGGCGATTTTTTCTCCAGATTTCGTGACGCTGCTTCATAAGGCCTTTAGCAGTCTTTCGGGTACGCTGGCTTCCGGGGCCTCAGAGGAGATCTCAGCTCTGAAATGCCTGGGGACGCCGATGGATACGGACATGACAGGAATGTTGGCGAAAATGTCCAGGGCCGACAGGGAGCGGACGGCTCAGTCCGTGGTATCGGAGGGTCTCTGTTCGGAGGAGCAGGATATCGAGTTAGATTTGGAGGACAACCTGGAGGAAGGCGAAATTGTGGAGCAGGAAGATCAGGCCAGGGTCATGAGCTTTTTTCGGAGAGAGGAGTTGTCGGCGCTTATCTCGGAAACACTGAAAGAGCTAAATATGCCATCTGGGGGGCCATCAGAGGATTCCTCCCTAGAGGATCCATTGTTGCAGGCTTTTCGCAAGACTCAGAGTGGTTTCCCGGTGCACAGAGTGGTTAAGGAGATGATTCAGGAAGAATGGGATATGACGGAGTCTGCCCTAAAGGGTTCTCGAATGATGGCGCGGCTCTATCCTCTAGCAGACCAGGATCGTGAGTTGTTTAGGTCTCCCAGAGTTGATGCCGCAGTGTTGGCAGTTACTAAGAAAACTACCATTCCAGTAGAAGGGGGTGCGGCCCTTAAAGACCCCCAGGACTGTAGATTGGAAGCTCTGTTGAAACAGGTTTTTGAGGTCAATGCACTCTCGATGCAAGCGTCTATTTGTGGGGCTTGGGTAGCGAGACCATGCCTGAGATGGGTACAGCGTATTCAGACAGATAAAGCCAAGGAGATTACGGCGGAGGCCGCCAGGTTGGAATCTGGGGCAGCCTATTTAGCAGATATTCATTATGACCTTATCAGGGGCCTTTCTAAGAGTATGGCGTCGGCTGTTGCTGCTTGGCAGTACCTTTGGCTACGTAACTGGGCGGCGGACGGCGCTTCCAAAGCACGGTTGAGTAAGCTTCCTTTTAGGGGGAAGCTATTGTTTGGAGAGGACTTGTATAAGTTGGTTAAGGATTTGGGGGAGTCTAAGGGCGGCAGATTGCCGGAGGACAAACAGAAACAGGGGCATCCCCTTTCCGGGCCTAAGGGTCAGCTTCGGGAAGTTCGATGCTTTCATTTCCCCAGATTTGGACAAGCTCAGCTTGTGCGCTTTCCCTATAGAAACCAGGGGTTTTGGGGGTTTCGGGGAGCGGGTCGGGGGTTTGGGGCCGCCTCCTCCTCCGCTTCCTCAGGTACTCGGAAGTCACAATGAAGCCGAGCGGGCCCAGGTGGGGTTGATTCCTGTGGGGGGTCGGTTACGGGATTTTTACCCTGCTTGGATCCAGATCACGTCGGATCAGTGGGTGCTAGAAGTGATTCGAGAGGGCTATGCCTTAGAGTTCCAGAGACCAGTGCGAGATTCTTTCGTGCAGTCACCGTGTGGGGCAAGGCTCAAATGAATGGCTGTGCATGACATGGTGCGGAGGTTATTAGCCCTCAACACAGTAGTGCCGGTACCTTCAGACCAATGCGGCAGTGGTCGATACTCCATCTATTTCATAGTGCCGAAGAAAGAGGGTACTTTTCGGCCAATTTTGGACCTAAAGCGAGTAAACCGTTGTCTCAAAGTGTCCCATTTTCGGATGGAGACCTTGCGTTCGGTGATAGTGGCAGTACAAAGAGGGGAGTTCCTCACGTCCCTGGACTTGTTGGAGGCATATCTGCACATCCCGATACGGCGAGAGCACCAAAGGTTTCTCAGGTTTGCAGTGCCTTTGGGGCACTTTCAGTTCCAAGCATTACCTTTTGGACTGGTGATGGCGCCGTGAACTTTCACCAAGGTGATGGTGGTCATGGCAGCAGCTCTGCGAAAGGAGGGGGTGCTAGTTCACCCTTATCTAGACGATTGGTTGATCCGAGCAAAGTCGAGAGCAGAAAGCGAAGCGGCGACGGCCAAGGTGGTAGCGTTTCTACAGAGTCTCGGCTGGGTGGTCAACATGTCCAAGAGCAAGTTGACGCCATCGCAGCACCTGGACTATCTGGGAGAGCGCTTCGATATGAGCTTAGGGAACATTTTCCTACCAAAGCTGCGAGTGCAACGACTACGGAAGATGGTCTGGGAGTTTCTACGCGAACCGTCTCCAACGGCGTGGAGCTACATGCAGTTGCTAGGGACAATGGCGGCGACACTCGGGTTGGTTCCCTGGGTGCGAGCGCACATGAGGCCATTTCAGAGGGCGTTGTTGCGAAGGTGGTCCCATCAAATGGATATGTTGGGACGGCGGCTGCTCTGTCCTCCGGAAACGCATGTGGCGCTGCGCTGGTGGTTGCGCCCAGGAAGTCTGGAAAGAGGAATGTCCTTGGAGGGCCCAGCGTGGGTGGCGTTGACGACGGATGCCAGTCTCTCAGGCTGGGGGGGCTCATGGTCAGGGCAGTTTCGCTCAAGGGCAATGGACAGAGCTGGAAAGAAGCTGGCCCATCAACAGGCTGGAGTTGAGGGCGGTGGCGAAGGCGCTGCACGTTCTACAGCCTTCTCTCGCAGGGAAAGCTGTTCGAGTGTTTTCCGACAATGCGACCGCGGTAGCGTATATCAATCGTCAAGGGGGCACCAGCAGTGCGGCACTCAAAGCAGAGGCCGGGGATTTGTTCGTGTGGGCCGAGGAGAATCTTCTGGCACTGTAGGCAGCACATGTAGCAGGAGTGGACAATGTGGAGGCCGACTTCTCGAGTCGGGTAAGAGTAGACCCAGGAGAGTGGGTTCTTCACCCGGAAGTGTTCGCCATGCTGGTCCGTCGTTGGGGGATGCCAGTGATGGATCTCATGGCGTCCTTTCAGTCGACACAGGTGGGTCGCTTCTTCAGCAGGAGAAGGGGGTGAATGTCGGAAGGGCTGGATGCTCTTATTCAGGCCTGGCCAGAGGATCAGCTTCTGTACGTGTTTCCGCCCTGGGTTTTAATAGGGCGAGTGCTGCAGCGCATAGAACGTCACCGGGGTCAGGTGATATTGATCGCGCCGGATTGGCCCAGGAGACTGTGGTATGCAGACTTGATGAGGCTTGTGATCGGCAAGCCGTGGCGTCTTCCTCGGTGGATAGACCTTCTCTCTCAGGGGCCGCTGGTCATGCCTTGAGTGGATCGGTTCTCGCTTACGGCTTGGCTCTTGAAAGGGCAAGGTTGACGGCAAAGGGGTACTCGGCGGCAGTTATTTCCACTTTGCTTAAGGCTCATCGGCGTTCGACTTCCTTGGCCTATATCCCCGTTTGGCGAATATTTGAGGTTTGGTGTCAGGAACGGCAGCTGGAGGCATTGAGAGTCTCTATTTTGCATGTCCTGTCATTTCTGCAGGATGGTTTTCAAAAAGGTTTGGTGGCCTTGTCCCTAAGGGTGCAGTTAGTGGCACTGTCCTGCTATAGAGGTAAGGTTGAAGGGGTGGCTTTGGGAGTACATCCGGATATTAAGCGTTTTTTAAGGGCAGTGGCCTTGTTGTGCCCTCCGAAGAGGTCAGTGGTACCTACCTGGGATTTGCCTCTGGTTCTCGAAGCATTGGGGCGCGAACCCTTTGAGCCGCTGTCGAGGGCGTAGCTTAAGGATCTTACCTTGAAGGTGGTATTCTTGGTGGCTACTGAGTCGGCGCGGAGAATTTCCGAGTTGCAAGCATTGTCCTGTCGAAAGCCCTTTCTATCTTTTAGTGAGTCAAAGGTAGTTCTGAGGCCGGTACCGTCGTTTTTGCCAAAGGTGGTCTCGGTTTTTCATATGAATCAAGTGGTTTCTTTGCCAGTTTTTGGGTCTACAGATGACAACTCTTCCTGAAAGCGCTTACACGGTCTGGATGTCCAGAGAGCTTTGAAGCACTACTTGCATAGGATGGCGCCCTTCCGGAAGTCGGATAGGCTTTTTGTAATCTTTGCAGAGGCGCAAAAGGGAGAGGCAGCTTCTAAGGCTTCCGTCGCCCGTTGGGTGAAGGAGGCAATCGCGTCTGCATATCTTCTCAAGGGCAAGTTAGTGCCTGAGAGCTCATTCTACAAGGGGGCAGGCGGTGTCCTGGGCAGAATGCAGTTTGGTGCCGGCTGAGGAAATTTGTAAGGCAGCGACCTGGTCGTCTCTGCATTCCTTTGTCAAGCATTACCGGCTGGATGTCCAGGCGGGAAGGGATATCTGTTTTGGATCTGCGGTGCTTCAGGCAGGTCTGCAGGATCCCACCCATTGATTTTTTTCACTGCTCTGTTACATCCCCAGAGGTTTCGGGACCAGACTGGAGGGACGTTAAGGAAGGTGAAATTAGACTTACCTGCTAATTGTTGTTCCTTACGGAACTCCAGTCTGGTCCCGTATCCCGTCCTGGGGTTTGTAGTTCTCGAGCGCCTGAAGCACGGGGAAGTTACAAGTAAGTAGCACGAGCAAGAGGAGATCCGGTGAGTTTATTTTCCCCAACACAGGCATTCTGTGAGTTTAAGTAGATGCCATGATCCCTACAAAGGGGGGGGGGGGGGGGACGGACCAGGGCATTTCTGGAACAGTTTGCTGTCAAGGTGTGATTGTTGGGGGTTTTGAATACTGTTAGTCAGTGGTTCTTGTTGTTTATAATGTTTACTACTTAATTGTTGCTCCGGGGAATCGGCTTTGTCAATAGGTTACTGGTGTCTGGAGGCGGTTCCGGAGCTTATGTACCAGTGACATCACAAGTGTGACGTTCTCAGTCTCCAAGCTGCTCGAGGAGGAGCAGAACCCAGAGGTTTCGGGACCAGACTGGAGTTCCGTAAGGAACAACAATTAGCAGATAAGTCTAATTTCACCGTATCAGGCACTTTGGATCAGATGATCACATGGTCTACTATGCTGGAAATGAAAGACAAAGAAGAAATGGTGTTGCATTTATAATAAAGAAGAAACTTGCAAGAACTGTAATGAAATACAATGTAGTCAGTGAACGCTTAATCTCTATTCGTCTAGGAGGAATGCCTATCAACACAACTATAATTTATGTATATGTCCCAAGAACAGCTGCAGAAGAGGATGAAATTGATGAGTTCTATGAACAAGTACAAGATGAAATTGTCAGAACATGCAAGCAGGATATCCTGATAGTCAGGGCCGGATTTACCTTGAGTGAGGCCCTATGCCAACAAAAATTGTGGGCCCCCCAGAAAAGATAAAAACGAGCACGCCGGATCAGCTGTGCGCTGTTGGCCCTGACGTCATAATTAAACTGGGAATCCCAAAAGCCAAACTTGGAATGTACAACACTGTAAAAAAAAAATTTACATTAATTTGCTCTTGTACTAAACAAAGCCCAGACGTTAATGATGCACAATTACCAGAGCTGACATATTCCAATTAATAAATTAAAAATAAAGAGATATTTTTCTACCTTTTGTACATTTTTTTCAGCTGCAATTGCTCCAGCAACTTTCTTCTGGTTTCTTCATGTCAGCCCACCTCCAGTCTTAACCCCCCCAGCCCATTTCCAGTTCCAGTCCCAGTTCCAGTCCCAGTCCCAGCCCCCCCCCCCCCCATCGGCTCAAGTAAAATTTAATTAAAAAAAAAACGCTGGCTGCTGCCGCTGCCGCCGCAGCAGTATGGACTGTTCCGCGGGGCCCCCTCTGCCCGGCTGAATCCCTCCCTCCCTCCCTCCGCGATGGCTGAGCCCCTCCGTGCCGGCTTTGAGAGGCGCGAAGGGAGAGTGTCTCCCTCGCGTCTCTGTTAAGCCCGCAGGGGCTGATGGGAAATTTAGGGATTCATGATGAGGCGATGGCAGGAATTGGAATGAGGTACAGAGAGACACTCCCCACGGTCTAACACAGGTCAGTAGCAAAGCTGGTGTTCCCGTCTCACGCGCTTACCTTATTCATCGTTCCATGTTCTAATTCATTACATCGTTTCCCCAGGCTTATGCCCAGTGAGAGGTGAGCAGCCAAGAAACACTGCATGAAGTACAGCACTGAGCCAGAGAAAAAGCCTCAAACCTTTCTCAAATGATAGAGGTCATATTCATAGGACTTACCTTTGTCAGACTCGGCTGAAAGATAGGAGAGAAACCCGTAAGAAGAGCCCTTTTATTTTTAGGATGCCAGGTGTGTGAGCATCATGGAGGAAGTTTAGGTGAGGCACTTCTGAAGCCAAGGAGGAAATGATGAGAGCCGGTAGAGAGCTTTGATATACATCTAATTAAGAGTCTGGCCCACAGCCTTGGCTACAGTCAGCAACACAAACCAATAAAACAACAAAGTCTAATCAGAGATTAGCACAAGTTCCCGTCACAAAAGAAAAGATGTGAAAAATGTGCTTAGTAGAAAAAGAATTATCCTTTTGTATATTAGTAGCTGAAAAATTAATCTTCCCTCATTTTTGTTCCCCATCTAATAATTTGCTATGAGGCAATGAACAGTTAGATGACTTCTCCAAGGTCATAAGGGGCAGATGTGAGGAAAAAGCAGACTTTGAACCATGACCTTCCCGCAGCTCAGCCTCCTGCTCCAACCACCAGGCTGGGCATCCAACTGGAAATGGATCTGAAGGTTCTTAGTCTTACCCCCATCGGCTCAAGTAAAATTTAATTTAAAAAAACAACGCTGGCTGCTGCCGCGGTGGCAGCATGGACTGTCCCGCGGGGCCCCCTCTGCGGGCTTAACAGAGACGCGAGGGAGACACTCTCCCTTCGCGCGTCTCAAAGCCGGCACGGAGGGAGGGATTCAGCCGGGCAGAAGGGGCCCCGCGGGAAAGTCCATGCTGCCGCGGCGGCAGCAGCCAGCGGGGTTTTTTTAAATTTAATTTGAAAAAAGCAGAATGTTCTGCTAACAATTTAACTTTTCCATTTTTGTGGGCCCTTGCCAGCTGTGGGCCCTACGCCACGGCGTACCTGGTGTATAGGTAAATCCGGCCCTGCTGATAGTCATGGGTGACTAGAATGCAAATGGCACAAAGAAGAAGGCAAAGTGGTTGGAAAATATGGACTTGGCAACAGAAATAAAGCTGGAAAAAGACTGATAGAATTCTGCAAGACCAACGATCTATTCATCTCAAACACCTTCTTCCAGCAACACAAACGATGACTGTACACATGGACTTCACCCAATGGATTGTACAAAAATCAAATTGACTACATTTGTGGAAGTCAATGATGGACAAGCTCTATAACATCAACAAAGACAAAACCTGGAACTGACTGTGGTACAGATCAGCAATTACTGGTATGCAAACTCAAGCTAAAGCTGAAAAAGAGCAAGCCACTCATGAATGTAGCAAAATATGACCTTGAGAATATACCACTGGAATTTAAAGACAAATTTAAATCGATTTGCTGCTTTAGATACAAATGACAGAGCTCCAGAAGAGTTATGGAATGACATCAAGAAGGTTGTGTTGGAAGAAAGTGAGAAGTCTCTACAAAAGGTGAAAAAGCAAAAATGGCCAAAATGGACAATGGAAGAAACGCTGAAAATTGCCCAGAAACGTAGAGAAGCTAAAGCAAGAGGAGAAAGAAAGACAATCGCAGAACTCAACAGAGATTTCTAATGTGCAGCAAGACAGGACAAGGAAAAGTACTACAATGAAATGTGGACTTCTCACCTGGACTTGTCTCGGAGATACAGTATATGAAATAGAATTTGAAGATGCCAAATGAGGAACTCCCCTTTATTGGTAAAATCTTTTTACTTCCTCCATCCAGGAGGGAAAGAAGTGGTGAGGCTGAAGAAGTTGGAAGGAGATAATGATGACCTCTCTACCAACAGTCTGGATGTTTCAGCTCTTCTGGGTGGGTCAGAGGGTCAGAAGATGGAGAAGGTTACCCTTCTTGTATCTTTTGTCTTTCTGCAGGACAAAGACTTTATTTTGAGACGTACTTGAAATCAACATGTTATGGGGCATAAATTTCAGACTTTCCCCAATTGGTGCCATGAGACTTAGAGCCCTTTTTACTAACACTTAACTGGAGTTGCCTGCCACACAGCCCATAGAAATGAAATGTGCCAAATAGCTTGGACTGTGTTAGTAAAAGGGGCCCTTAGATCAGGAGGAAATTATTTCTTGATATTCACTCAGAGAGTTTGGCATGAGTGCAATATTTATCTTATGATTTCTCTGTAAATCTTTTCTTTGCTATGAAGAAGTTAAGTATATATTCTTTACGTCCCCGCAGTTATATTTTTTCTTAATAATAAGCATGCATAGAGTTCCTCTCTGGTTGGGCGTGAGGGGAGGCGGAGAAGAGAGGGTTAGGTGAGTACTGTAATTAGGGTAAACTGAAGCATGGGAACATAGAAACATAGAAAATGACAGCAATAAAGACCATACAACCTATGCAGTCTCTCCATCCATATGAACTTCTAAGCTCCTATTGCTTTCTTGAATTCACATGCAGTTCTTATCTCTACCACCTCCACTAGGAGGCTGTTCAATGCATCCACCACCCATTCCATAAAGTTCTTTCCTCTAATTACTCCTGATTCTATCCTTTCAACTACATCCTATGACCCCTCATTTCAGAGCTATCTTTCAATTAAAAGAGGCCCATCTTCTGTGCAATTATATCATGGTATTTAAATATCTCTATCATCCCTCTTCTGCCTTTCCTCCATAGTAAGATCTATGGGCCTGAAATTCATTTGTGTTGGCTGGGCACCTCTAAGGCCATATCCGGCCACCAGCATTGAATATCCGGAGCCACCGCACACAGTGCAGAAGCTAACCGTGCAGCAGCGATATTCAGCTGCTGCCTGGTTAGCTCTGGCAGTGAAAGTTCGGACAGTTTTTGCTGCGCCTATCATTCGCTGCTGAGGGATAACCGGGCAGTGGCTGAATATTGCTGCTGCACAGTTATCCCCGGGTACTGTCCCCAGAATGCCCCGACACGCCCCAATGCTTAGCGATTAGCATCAGGGTGTATAGTGGCAGTACTTGGGGATATTGTGCCGCTGAATAACCCACTTAGGGGCATTTGCATAGTTTACAACTCTGAAAGAAAGCTCTGGAATGAGGAGGTAAAGGATGAAGGTGAAAGGGGATAGACTCAGGAGTAATATGTAGAAATATATCTTTATGGAAAGAGAGGCAGATATGTCGACTAACCTCCCACTAGAGGTAGTAGAGAAGAGGACTCAGTCTGAATTCAAGAAATCATGCAACAAATATGGAGTGTCTCTAAGGTAAAATAAGGTATTGTAGAGCTTAGTAATTGGTATGGATGGACAGACTGGATAGGCCTTATGGTCTTTATATGCCATCATTTTTATGGCAGTGGCCATACTGATGAACAGAGGTAGTAGAACATAATTGGAGGTTGAATGAGGAGGTCAAATGAAGGAGCTTTGAGGCAGAAGAGTCCAGAGGAGTCACTGGCATGGATGTTAAAGTCCCAAGAATGAGAGAAGCAAAGAGGGTTCAAGAAAGAAGGAAAGCCAGGAGTTAAGGTCAATGTGAAAAGAAGAGGGAGGATTTATTTGTTGTTGTTGTTGTTAACTGCCATCGAGTCGGTGTCGACTTATGGCAACCCTCTGGATAGTTGTCCTAAATTGTGTTCGGTCTTCAGTCAGGCGGCTCATTGTTGACAGACTGGCACCCATAGCTGCTATTATTGTATCAATTCATCTCATTTTTGGCCTTCCTTTTTTGTGTTGACCTTCTACCTTGCCAAGCATGATGTCTTTCGGAGGTAGTGGAGTTAATAGGCAGATGGAGTAGACTTCAAAAGAAGAAAAGGAGTGAAACCAAGGTGGAAGAAAGGATTGAAACCTACAAGAAGAGGAGAGTAGCAACTCAGAAACACTGCCTCAGTCACCCAGGTGAGACACATGGGAGAAAATGAAAAAAGGGGAAGGCAATGGTGTATTACCAAAGAAGAAAACCAGCGGAAGGCAAAAAAAACATGGCCAAACACTTAGATAAACCAGGGGAACTTTATTGTAGTGTTTGGCCGTGGTTTTTTGCCCTCCGCTGGTTTTCTTCTTTACCTGTTTATTGCGGAAGGCCTTCCTCTCTTGCTTTTCAATAGTGTAGTACCGCCTGCCAGGCCAGAATGAACAGATGGATAATGAAATGCTAAAAGAAATCAGGGAAGCTAACAAAAGTACAACGTAGTAATGGGTGATTTTAATTACCCTGATATCAACTGGGTCAATATCACAGCAGGACATGCTAGGGAGATAAAGTGTCTAGATGAAATAAATGACTGCTGCTTGGAGCAGCTGATTCATGAACGGACAAAAGGGGAAGCTATTTTAGTCCTTAGTGGAACACAGGATCTGGTGCAAGAGATAAGGGTATTGGGGCCATTTGGTAGTAGTGATCATAGTATGATCACATTTGATTTAATAAGTGGAGGGGGGTCGGCACGGAAATCCACAGTACTACTTTATAACTTTCAAAAGGGAGACTATGATAAAATGAGGAAAATAGTTAAGAAAAAAATAAACGACAGCAATACATCACCTTAGCCCACAATATGCCCCCCCACAGCCCATTTTAAGTCTTAGCCCCCCCATAGCCCATTACCAATCCTAACCCCCCATCAGCCCACTTCCAGTCCTAACTCCCCCATAGGCCATTACCAGTCCTAACCCCCCCATCAGCCCACTTCCAGTCTTAGCCCCCCCCATAGCCCATTACCTGTCCTAACCCCCCATAGCCTATTACCAGTCCTAACCCCCCCCCATCAGCCCACTTATCAGCCCCTCGGTGGGATTAACACCCTGCGGCGTGCTCGATTCTGCCGCTGCCACGGCGGCAGCGGCAGCCGGTTTGTGTTTTTTTTTATGGGCTGGGTTGATCGCTGATGCAAGATGTTATTTGCGCAGGGCCCTGTGCAAAAAAAATTCTTGCTCAATGGACGGGCATTAAGACAGAACCTTCTCAGTCAAATTCCAGGGGTCTATTATTCAGCAGTGGTGGCTAGCATTCGTAAAGCGGCTAGCCATCATCACTGAACAAAAGACTCAGATATTCAACCCTGGGCCATATCCGCCCACTACCATTGAAGTCCGGGTCAGCCAGATTGCAAAGACACTAACCAGACAGTGTTGATATTCAGCCGCTGCTCGGTTAGCTTCTGCAGCAAACGTTAGGCCAGCCTTTCAGGTGCCTAACATTTGCTGCTTTACAATAACTGGGCAGCGGCTCAGTATTGCCACTGCCTGGTTATCGCCTGGTGTCGCTTCCGCTCTGCCCCTGGAATGACCCGATACTAGCTGGTTAGCATGGGGGCACACAGCAGCAGCACCCGCAGATATTTAGGAGGAATAACCATGTTAGTGTCGCTGAATATCCCAGTCAGCACGTTAATGCAGGTGGCAGTTCTGCTAACCACGTTAATTGCTTTGAATATTGCCGCCCCCACCCCCCAGATATCTAGTTTATTTGCTGTCCTTGGTGCTGACCTATTTTACCAGCAGCCTGCTCTTTGCTGCAATGGTGAAGAGGTAGATGTTTGACTTTGCTATCACGGTCACCTTGGCACATGTGACTTCTGCCAGCTATGGTCTTTGGCTCATGATCTGTAATAGACAGCTTGTGGCCTACGTTGCCTCTCACAATGAGCACAGTTACCCTGTAGTCAAACCATACTGATCTCCAGGATGCAGGGCTGATGGTGGCAGCTTGCTGGATCTCGTCTCAGCCTGCAGGGGCACAATACACACATGATTTGCAAGCTCATCTTTTTGAACTGGCCTTCAACGATACTTGAAGTCTGGGGCTAGGGAGGCTTGACACGCCTCTCTCCTCCTCTTTCTACTGCAGCTACTGGAGATTCCTGTCTCCTTTCTCTCTTCTTTCCAAGTTTATGTAGTGCTACCTAGATTAGTGTATTGTAAACGGAATTGCTTTATTTTGACATAAAAAGTGCCATTTAACCCTATACTAGTAATAATTCTTAATGAATCTAACCCAGAAGAACAATTTTTATGGCCACAGCATCTACAATTCACATTCTTTAGTATCCTTCACCAAAGACACCAGGCACCAGAAACATCCCCTATCTAAGGGCACGGAGTTAACTCTACCTTCTTCGTATCACATTTATCATTTTCCCTACACTTGTGTATGTGTGTACCCTGGAAACTAGGTTCCTTTAGTTATGGGTAGAACTTCTGGTTAATTTTGATAGCTGGTTCTGTGACTTTTGAACATTTTTAAATTTTATATACAGTAAAAGCAAACCACTAGGTCTATTTATCAAATTGTGTTAACTACGGTAGTCAATGCATGCTAATATGATTTAACGCACATGAAATATTTCAAGCCCCATTGTTCATAATGTGCCCAATCTTTTTACTAACTATGAACTTAAATTAACGTACACTAACATGGCTTAATAACTACAGTCTTACATTTAAAAAAAATATTTGTGGAATAATTGACCAGTTATACTGTTCCACTCATATCCTTGGGGGGGGGGGGGGAGATATTCAGTGGTGGCAACTAGCACATGTAAAGTGGCTAGCCATCACCACTGAACTCTGAGCCACCATATCCATCCCCTAGCATTGAATATCTGGTTTGGCCGGATAATACCACAGCTGTCCGGACAGCAGTGATATTCAGCTGCTGCCTGGTTGGCTAAAGCAACAAAAATTAGACCCACCTTTCAGGTGCCTGACTTTCACCACATTGGGATAACCGGCTAGAGGCTAAATATCACCGTTCGCTGGTTATCCTCTGCTCCACCCCCGGAACTCCCTGATGCTAGCCGGCAAACTCCGGGGTGTTTAGTGGTGGCACTCGGGGATATTCAGCCCCATTCAGGCAGTTTACAGGTCTGCAAACCACCTAAATCTAGTATACTTCTCGAGTAAAGAGGTTTACAATCAAAATAAAACAATATAGAGGAAAGAAACGACAATTAATACTGTATAGCAAAGAGGAAAATCAGAAAGAAAGTAGAGAGAGGTTAAGAAGAATCCGGGAAAGGAGGACCACTGTTCTTCTGTTTTAGAAAGAGCTGGACACACTGTATCTCACTGCAAATACAGAGAAGTGGTTTTTGGAGTCACAGGTATGGTGAATATCAAACTATCTGAGAAGAAGCGGACAATAGACGAGGGAGAATCATCTAAAATTACTGAAGCTTGGACATGGGTGTACTTGGTCTCTGAGAATTGGAAGAGCTACTGGAGAAGATAGAGGAAGTGCTGAGTGATCCCAGGAAAGTAGGAAAATCTGTTTCTCTTCTTGTTCTGAACTGAGTTAGACAGTATTTGGATTTGGGTCTATTGCTGTTGAATCTGACTCCCAAGAAGTCTTCAGGAAATCCTACTTTGTTTTTAAGAACGAAACCTGGCTGGAATTTGCTTTCTTTTGATGTGAATGTGATGACATATGGAGGTGGTGTTGTGTTGTCCACTGATGTAGTGCTCTGGGTATGGACAACTTACCTCTACCCACTGATTTACCCTCGCTTGCTGTTATGGAGTACCTCATATTGATATTTACAATGACTGGAGCTAGCAGAGAAGATGTCTGGAATTTATAATTTTAACTTTCCTTCACTCTCCTCATTTCCTAAGCTCCACCTCTCCTCTTTTCCCAGATTTAGATGGATAAGTTATCTGGAAAGCGGCTGAATACTGCGGCTTTTCGCATAACTTCTGGCCTACTTCCTGCAAGCTTCAAATCTTGCCCTACTTGAAAGAGAGAAATTTTGGCTATAAAAGTCACCATGAAATTCATTTTATTATAGGCCGTTCAGGTGGTGAGGCCAAGAAGGCATTGCTTTTTAGCCTATTTTATAAAGACAATTAAGTGAACTACTAGGGGAAAATCAGCAGAAATCACAGCTAGATTGAAGCCACGGTCATTTAGGCCTGCTGAAGAGCAGGTGTACTGTTAGCATGTAAAACACATGTGTATTTTGTAAGCTTCACGTGTAAATGGTGATTCTGCTGGCTCTCTGCCCAAACTCTGTCCAAGAACATGCCTACATACCTTCTTGGCACTGAACATACTGGGGTAATTTTATAAAAGGCCTTTATGCATTACAAATCCTTCATAAAATTACCTCCTATGGGATATTACCCTATGGGGTAATTTATAAAAAGCCACCTTGATTTATGCATCGGGCTGATCACACTTGCTTTCACTGTGGGCATGCATATTGGTGCAATTTGGGTGGGACATTGGCAGAGCGAACAAGTATATACGTGAATTGTAAAATACTATAATTTACGCATGTTCCATACAAATTTAGGTTTGGGCGTTAACACAAAGCCCTTGGTCTGGTGTAAGTGATCATACCTTTAATTAACATAAGTTTTCGGACATTTACTTAACTTTATAAACTAGGTGTGAAATACACACGTGCGAAGATCTAGGCCACCTTATAAAATTGCCCTCTATGTGGCCAAAAGTTATGCTTTTTGTGGGACGTACAGTTAGCACATTGAGCCCTGGGCCTTTATTGGGGATAAGGTGACAGGTGAGAAGGTGGAATCATTTAGGCCCTCACTCCTTTTTTAATGGAGGGGGGATTGAAGGAAAAGGAATCCATAAGGCCTTCAGCTGAGCTCTGGAGCAGTGGTGGGAATAAGATTAGATCCATTGGAACCTTTTTCTTTGGGGGCAAGGGGGCTGAGGAGGCCTATTCATCTTCCCCTCACCCTGTTCTGGTCATCCTCCTTCTTCAACTGATGCTAGTATGAATTAGGAGTGCACAGGATTTTGCAAATAGCTTGATCCCCAGCAATGCAGGTGGTGGGAGAAAAGTGTTATACATGCACCAAAGGCCCTACCAATGACACCAATCTGAGTTTGGGGTGGGGGGGGGGGGAGAGAAATTTAGCATGTACACCTACCCAATCCTGCTAATCTTCACCACTCTAGTCCACGATTTCATCTGTGTTGGAGAGGGATCCTCCATCTCAGTAGCATTAGTGAGGGCCCCTCAGAATCTTTCAACCTCAGGGCCCCAAGCTGCTTCTGCCACAGGAAGGCTAAAAACTCAGATACAAAAGCAAGGCTACACTGAGAGCTGCTTCCCTTTCTCCTAAAGGCTGCAGTTATGGCCCTTCCTCCTGTCCTAGCCAGCTTTCTATTGACAGTACAAGAAGCTCTGTGAGGAGGAGGTGGTAGTGGGTAAGATGTTCTAAGATACAGACCCAGCACATTCTGTTCATGCTGAATCCACTTCTCTGTGTTCATGGTTACGCTTCTGTGCAGAAAGGGCAAGCAGAGAAGGCATGGAGAAGAGAAGACACCTCAGGATCCTTATGGAAGATCTGGGAGGCTTGGGCTGTCTGGACAGAGTTTGCACAAATGTATACTGTGATGAAGAAGCCCCATTTTATACCTTAAAAACACAAGATTCACGGCATTTCAGTCCTGAAGCTGACAGGAAAACAGACCATGTGAGCAGCTGTTGTCAGGGACAACAAAAACAAATGCAGCCACGAGGTCTGAAAAAAACACTCAGCAGGGAAACATGCCCTAGTTCCTGATAGCGTGCACCTGAGAAGGGGAAGAGCTTACAGCCCTTATAAGGACAGTGCAGGGAACACAGGGTTAGAACAGCATGAAGAAGAGCAGAGAGAATTGGCTAAACGGAGAGAGCTGTTAGAACAAGCTGATTTACCTGAAGAAGCTGGCCGAGAAGAAGCAGGAAGGCTTTCCCACTTTGACCCAGGAAGTGAGTCAGAGCCAGAGGCAGTAAGGATTCACACGAGCAGCTACCCAGAGTCCTACAGGAGGAAGCAGCTAACAGAAGCAGAGAGCAGGTGTGAGTGTTCTCTTGATTACAAACCCTGTGGAACACGAAGGCTACGTTACAGCCAGAGTGAATGGAAGCAAAAGGCAAAACCGTATGTATCAGGGAGCTGTGACCTGAGGAGTGATTATAGTGGGAGGCTAAGAGTGGTGAATGATAAAAGTGCCTATAGAGTGAATGTGGAGCAGCCTCGTGCAGGAAGTCCAAGGTGGGGGCAGGGTTGTTACTCCCCACAGAAGGATTCAAAGAGAGAGCTGAGCCAAGGGCAAGTGATACCTCCAGTGAAAGACAGACATTACCCAGAAGACGTATGTACGTCAGAAGAGGACATTATAGAAAGCCCTAAGAGTCAGAGAAAACCACGCAGGCTAAAACCTGATACTAGGAAGAGAGTTTATAAGAACCCTGAGGGGTGGCCTCTCTCTCTCTCAGACGCTAAAGAGTACCAGGGCAGTTATTCCAGCCCTAGAGAAAGTGCTGCCAGGAAGTTCTGTGACGGCACGGCACAGGGGAATTTGCAAACAGAGTATAATAAGGAGAATTCTGAGAGCTTGCAGGAACCGATGATAACACAGGTACACTAAAAAATAATTTTTTTGAACTGCCTCTAATGTTTCGATTGATTTTTACATTTTTTGGTGCGCTGAATCCAAATCTGGTAACCAATTTGCTCCATCACGTACAGATTTTTTGCTACATTGGGTTAGCAGTTTGAGGTGAACGTTTCAGATTGAGTGCGATCGAGATAAAAGTTTCTTGGATGAATTCTTTATACTAATTGTTTAGTAGTTATTCAAATAAGAATAAAGAAAATTGTAACAAGGCAGCACATAAGAATAGAGTAATGTCAACAAAACACACTGTGATGGTAGCAAAATTGTCTGCACTTAAAACAGCCACATACATGTGCACAAACATTGAGCATATAAGAGCGAGGTTAGACACAAAGCAAAGCAAAGAAATGTGCAAAAAATGTTGTACAGGTATGTATGTAAGAATAGAAAACGCAAACCGCACCATTGCAATACATGAAGACAAACACCCGATGGTGTGAAAATAAAATACTAATAAATGAGATCCGACACTGTGGTAATAACTAGCAAATTTTTATTTCAAAGTTTAGTAAAAACACGATATTTGTCAACACAGTTTAGATTTTAAAGTCATTCTTGGGTCAATCAATCTCCTGGTGGGCCCGTTTCTTCTTCCCCGAATGCTTCTCTTGGTGCGCTGCTTGGCGTATTTTTCATCTGGGGTTTCCCGCAGCAGCAACCAGCAGAAATCAGCCATCATAGTGGTGTTCCATCTTCCTTGGTACCTTCTCTCTGCGTCCTTGATGTCCTGGTGAAACCTTTCACCTTGTTCTTCACTGTACGCCCCCAAGTTTTCGGGAAAGTAGTTCACATGGGAGTGCAAGAAATGGACTTTCAGGCTCATGTTACAGCCTTGTTCTTTGAAGGCATTGAGCATCCTGGCAACAATATCCTTATAGTTCTCATCCCGCCTGTTCCCCAAGAATTTGAGAACAACATCCTTGAAGGAATCCCAGGCTTCTTTTTCCTTCTCAGACATCGTTTCAGCGAATGCTCCATCTGAAATGAGTTTCCTTATATCAGGGCCAACAAACACTCCTTCCTTTAGCTTTGCTTCAGAAAGTCGGGGGAACTTTGAGCAAAGGTACCGAAAGCACTCACCATCTTTTGGAAGGGACTTGATGAATTGCTTAATGAGACCCAGCTTAATGTGGAGAGGTGGTAATAGAATTTTATCACGAGGTACCAAGCTCTCATGAAGAACATTTTTCTCACCGGGTCTCAAATACTCCCGAATTGGCCAGTCTTTTTTCCCCCAGTATAGGTCGCGGGCCCGGCTATCCCACAAGCAAAGGAAGCAGGGATATTTGGTGAAACCGGATTGCTGCCCTAATAGCATGGATAGAATTTTAAAGTCTCCACAAATCATCCACTTATGCTCATCATAACGAATCTTCTGAAGAATCAGGGCCAAATTCTCGTATTTTTCTTGGACAATAACAGAGTGAGCAATAGGAACTGAAGCGAATGTGTTGCCATTATGAAGAACACCTTTTATGCTGTCTTTTGACGAATCAATGAACAGCCGCCATTCAGCAGGATCATACTTGAGTTTAAACTTTTCCATCACTCCGTATATATCGTTGCAAAATACCAAATCTTCCTCTTTGCTGAAATACTTCAAAAATTGTGTCTCGCGGTTGCGGTACCAATAAAAAGTTGTTCCTGGTGACAATAGATTTTTCTGTTTAAGCCGAGAACCTAGCAGTTGGGCAGCATCTTTTGGGAGTCCTAAATCCCGGACTAAATCATTCAATTCAGCTTGAGAGAAAAGTTCAGGTTTCGGATCTGGTTCAGTTTCAAACTCGGAAGTACTGGACTCATCGGGAAAAGCCATCTGATGAGTCTCATCATGATCAGAACCGTCCACACAAATATGATCCAAAGATTTTGGTGGTTCAGGCACAGGTACTTCGTTGCTGTGAGGCATAGGCCTAATTGCTGAGGGAAGGTTGGGGTAACGTATTATGTTCTTATTTTTTAAGTTGTATCCCTTCACAATGCAAGAGCAAAAATAGCAGTCACTGCTGT
This sequence comes from Ichthyophis bannanicus, assembly GCA_033557465.1. Classification (NCBI taxonomy): domain Eukaryota; kingdom Metazoa; phylum Chordata; class Amphibia; order Gymnophiona; family Ichthyophiidae; genus Ichthyophis; species Ichthyophis bannanicus. The sequence goes on from CM066034.1 coordinate 937,561,458, forward strand.
GGTCTCTTTGTTCACGCCACATCATAGGTATTCCGAAACGAAATGCTTGTTTTTTACCTTTCATCCATAAGCGTAGATCTTCCTCACATGTCTTGCACACTTTGTGAGGAGCCCACGGTTTGTCTTGATCGCCTAACTTCAAACCGAAATAGGCGAAATATACTTTTTTAATAAATGCAGAAATGTTCTTCTGCCGCTTTTTCACGGTATATTCCCCACAAATAAAACAAAAACTGTCCGGAGAGTTGACGCAACCTCTGGCTCTGTGAGCCATCACAAATACACAGCACTGCAAACTACAACTGTAGTGAACCACTTCGGAATAAAGCTGGATTACGACTGAGCAAACAAAAGGTAATAATGAACTTGCAAGAAACTGAAATTTGACAGGAACGTTCATGTCGCAACCACCGTGTTTGAGCGAGCGCGAACGAGGCGAGGCGAACAGGAAAGAACATGCGCCAGCGCGAGTACTGGATTTAGCCCCCCGCCTCCCAATTGTCCTGTTAATGTATAAAATGAATACAAAACACTCTAAAATATCATGAGGGAGTGTTTCTAGTTAGTTAACCATTACAACCTCTATTTTGGGCCAAGAAAATAAACTGCAGTCGGCTAAAAAGAAATTATGTGAACATTCCTTATATGGGTAAGAAATCTAATTTTGCAAGAAAACGTGACGTGATGGAACATTTTGTCTATTTTTCCTGGATTCAGCACCCCAAAATCTATAGGAATCAGTTGCAAAACTGGAGGCAGTTTTTTGGTAGTGTACCTGTGTAATTGATACATTCAGTGACTGTTCTAGCTATGGTGACCCGATGGATTGCACACTGATTTTATCAGATAAAATAGGATCTTTGTGCTAGTCAGAGCTGTATAGTGTGAGAGAAGAAAACACTATATCTCCTGTATTTGAATGCCTAACTTTACTTTGAAGCAAGAAGAAATTGTTCTGTTTATTCCTTTATGTTTTTGCCAGCAACCATGGCTTATTTATTTTGAGTACTTGTGTTTTGTTGTTTTGAATGATCCGACCCCGGGAGGGGAATAAATCCTAATTTGCCTTTACCACTCGAGGCGTGCAACTATATTTCTTGCCACCAGACGCAGGCCTGCTAGCCAGGAGGCAGTCTGCCCACCTGGTGCTGACAATACATGTATGTATGAGTGAAAGGATGTGAAAATCTTGTTAAAAAGGAATAGAGGGTACTATGATGTGGGCAATAGAGTTGGGCTAGTTCTAAAGGTTGCAGGATCTGACCAAGCAGTTTCAAAGAAGCAAGTATTGCAATCTCCAGCAGAGGAAGTGTTACTGTCTCTTTAAAAGAAATGTTGGAAATGCGGCCAATGGATTTTAAAAAGTTTTATTCAGATTTCCTGCTGTTGGTGTGTGATATAGTAAAACAGTAGAAGTATTTTTATGAGTACCAATATAAATGCTTCAAAATCACTCCCACTAATAATGGGAGATGTGCAGACATGACGCATTAGAACCTGAGGCAAGAATATTTGGATCTGAGGACTCCACGAGGGACATAAAAAGCACATATGGGCAAAGCTGGGGCCACTGTAAATATTCTTCATGAAGTGGCTATGTTGACTCCATCCCAAATTTTTTTTTAAATCTGTGAGGAATCTTCTCTTTACCGCCCCAATCCTCCCCTTTTTGAAAGTTGCTATTCATAAAAACAAATATATTTCTAGATTGGTCTCAGAGGCCTCACCACAAATACAGGGGGTGAAGCAAGCTCTAAATTATTACATATGAAAGATGAAACTATAGACAGAGAAACATGTGGTCAGGTTTATTTGTCACTGGTGCCCACCTAATCATCCAAACTTGCAAGTCAGTGATACAAGAAGTTCTGACCCTCTGTACCTCTCTGAGAGTTTTTTCTTGCAGAGCATGGAGATCCAGCTCCCGCTGGTGGGGCATGAAATATCTTACATCTCACAGAACACCGTTTGCTGATCACAATCAACTTTGTCCAGGGTTTTCCCTCATTGTTCAAGCTATTTTGCTCTTTTTAAAATAGAATCGACTACTGGTTAGAACAGCGGACTCGAACCAGAGAGGAGTTAACATCCCATGATGCTGCTTGTGACCTTAGGCAAGTCAATTAACTCTTTATTGTAACTCATCTCAGGACAGGGAAATACCTACTGTACCTGAATATAACTCACCTACTGTACCGGAATATAACTCACCTTGAACTACGTACTTCTGGAAAGGTGTGAACCAAATGGAAATATACACGATTGATATAACAATTAAGCAAATGGAGGAGGTTTTGACTCATCTTAAATTTTCATGGCTGTTTTTGAATGTTGACAAGGAGCATAGACTGATATAGCCCAAATGAGGCTTTGATCATCTCTGAAGAAGCTTTTCCTGTTTGGATGGTTTTTAGGATATTATGAGGAGCATATTCAAATCAATTAACGCATTTAGCAGAACTAATAAGCACTTTAATCATGTTGAGTGGAATATTCAGCGGCACATAGCCAGTTTCTGCCACTCAATTTCCTCCTCTAGTGGTAACTGCTTAGCATTGGGGCATTCCAGGGGCAACACCAAAGATAACCAGGTAGAGGCGATATTCAGCTGCTGCCCGGTTATCTTAAAGCAGCTAAATTTAGGCAGAATAAAGGCTGTCCTAACTTTGGCTGCTTTAGCTAACTGGGCAGTGGCTGAATATCGTTGCTGCCCAGTTAGCTGCAGCGCTTTCTGGCCAACCCGGATATTCAATGATCATGGCTGGATATGACCCTGGCATTGAATATCTGGGTCTTAATTAAAGTGGCGATGGTCAGCAACTTTAACAGCGCTGGACACCGCCACTGAATATCGGCCCCTATGGATTTGAAGATGGACCTATAAGTATGACACTCTATTGTAACAACAGCCACTGTCGTATTTTGTATTTGCATTTTTTACTTTCTTTTCCAGACATGTTTTTGAGATAGGTTTTAATGCTGAGATTTTGGACTAAATATAAATGGACCTGAAGGATACCTTATTATACAGCTATGGAGGTTGTCGTAGAAGGGTTAGGCACCATTCACACATGTAAAACGTGGATTTACACATGGTCATGGACACGTAAGTAGAGATTTTAGAAAAGCTGCTGCTTACATGGGTATACCTGTGCAATACACAATTTTGAAGGGGATGTGTGACACACATGGTTTGGGAAATCCTGAAAAGTATAAATGTATTTCACATTTTGCAATAGAATGAAACCAAAAACAACTATGTATCTGTAAAAGATAGCAGGAACGAAGGAACAGATACGAAGGCTGGCAGTAAATCAGTGAAGGCTTTTATTGATAACCCCTACACGTTTCGGCCGTTAGGCCTTCCTCAGGGGGTAATATAGAAGAGGGCAAAACCTTCTGAACTGTACTTTTCACATAAGGAAAACAATGTGGATTGCGCTCTCTGCGTAAAAGAAGCTTTCTGGCATTTTAATCCCACCTGAAAAAAATCCAAACATTTGAGTTTTGGAGCTCGGCTTCTTAACTGGCTCCCCTCCAGTATTCAGGCTGCAAAATCCACCACTTAGATGTCTCAGTGGCTCTGTTTACACATGTGGAGCCTCAAGCTATGTCCCTCTTTTTTTGAATGTGTTTTTTTGTAAAATGGCTTTTCTGGCTGTACATGCGCCCATTACATTTGTTCTTCCTGTGACCTTACTGATGTTTTACAGAAGGCTGAGTATTCAGTGAGTCTGTAGTAAAATACACTGCAAATTGTGACCATCCAGACTTGGACATCGCTTTTCCTACCTCAATGATCTATGCAAAATTAGGGTTCATGTGTTTTTTTTTAATAGATGCATGCAGAAAAATGCTCTGATCCCATACTTCCAATTGGTGTTAAGAACTGTTTGCTATTGTTGTTTGTTTGTGGGGTTGTGCATTTGTTGGCACGTTTTTGGTTCATTTGGATGCTTACAACACTTTTGTGTGTGCAAATTGCTTGTACACATAGGGGCTCTTTTACTAAAGTGCATTGTGCAGTCAATGCAGATTTTGACACGTGTTAAGCACAGGCTAAAGTCCAAGACCAGGCAAAAGAGCACGCACTGATTTCTGCATTATCAGCATGTCGCACATTGGTGTGATGAAGGGGGTGGGTTAGAGGCAGAGAGTGGGCATGATGAGCCAAGCACAGGTAGCACGTGGATATACTGTCTGTTACTTGCACCTCATGCAATTAGAACCAAACTATCCCTGACATTAGAAGAAAGAGCCGCCTGGGCCAAAGTTAATTGCCCCTCTAATTTTGACAAAGCAGTATTGCAAACAATAATCCGACCAGCATGCTCAGATATCTTATCAATCACATCAACTGAGAACTGCACAACCTGGGAAAGGGATGACCACAACAACAACTCCATGCGTGTCACCACTTCCCATATGTCATGCAGTGAACTTTCCTTAGGTGGAATAACTTTCTCAACAGAGTCATGAAAGGACAAAGGCAGAAGCTTCTGATTTAAATCAGAGAAACTAAGTCCCCAGTCCAAAACGTAAGAAGACCCATGTGGGATAATAGCCCGTACATGTAGAAGGAGATATATCCGAAGAAGTACGAGGTGTGAGAAAAAAGAAACGAGACTGTCCCATAAATGTTTTATTACAAAATCTACAGAGAAATTATGCATTGTCCCCTTCAAAGTAATCCCCCCCCAGAGTTAATGCACTTCTGCATTCACTTCTGCCACGTACAGAAGCACTTGGTAAAGTCCTCCTCCTTGAGGTCCCTCAGCTCCCTCGTCACAGTGGCCCTGATCTCTTCTACAGAGGCAAAATGAGTTCCTTTGAGCACAGTCTTCAGCCTGGGGAAGAGCCAGAAGTCGCAGGGTGTGAGATCTGGGGAATAAGGAGGGTTGTCCAGAGCTGTTTGTTGGCCAAGAACTGCCTTACACTGAGCATGGTGTGTGCGGGTGTGTTGTCGTGATGGAGCAGCCACAACTTATCTCTCCACAAAGCCCGCCTGCTGCACCAAACCTGGTCATGGAGGCGATTGAGGACCTGCTGGTAGAAGTGTTGGTTCACCGTCTGACCCTCAGGCACAAACTCATGATGGACCACTCCCTTCTGGTAGAAGAATGTGATCAGCATGACCTTGATCCGTGATTTGGACATGCGTACCTTCTTGGGTCTGGGTGACAGTTGAGTCTTCCACTGCAGGCTCTATCTCTTGCTTTCAGGGTCGTACTTGAAGACCCAAGTCTCGTCTCCTGTGATGACTCAGCCAACGAACTCCAACTTAACCAGAAATTTCAAGTTGATTCTTTGCTCCATATTTCTGCCACCTCCAGTTGCGTGACAAAGCGATGGAGCAGTGTGCTACAAAAAAAACCTGAAAAAGAAAAACAGAGTGAGAGAGATAAAAAATATTATAGCAGAATAGTGGTGAGATATTGCACAACACAGTGACATAAGCGGTTAGCCAATTGTCATTGAGTCATGGGCATGACTGCCACAGTCTTGTTTCTTTTTTGTCACACCTCATACTCATGGTACCAAAAGACATTTCCAAATCAGGCATAGAGGCCTCCATAGGGACTGATTGAAGATGAAGGTCCATCAGCCCCGCAATTTTAATGGCCTTTACCACCTGCGCTGAGAACACTTTCTTCTTCTGCTTCCCCATAAGACTCCCTCAGGTGATATTCCACTCCTCCAGGCTCTGAAGAGACTCCAAAAGGGTAGTACGTGCCTGCGGCCGCATCCCACGGCTTCCGAAGACTCTTTTACTGGCAGGAGGTGACATCAGCAACTACTCCTCCTCTCTTGTGGTGAACAGGGGTTCCAAGTCACATAGTAAGTAATGCAAGCAAAGTCATTTCCTGGATGTCCCACGGCTGTTGAAGAGTCTTATACCAGCAGAGGGTGACATCAGTAACTGCTCCTCCTCTCTCGCAGTGAACAGGGGTTCCAAGTCACACAGTAAGCAATTCAAGCAAAGCCCTTCCCTGTTCATTATAAGAGAGGAGGAGCAGTTGCTGGTGTCTCTTCCTGCCGGTAAAAGACTCTTCAGCAGCCAAGGGATGTCCAGGGATCGGCTTTGTGTGGGGGATGATGAGTGTGCTCTTTGTGGACCGTCTTCTGGATTGAAAAGTTGGAATAAGGTCTGTAGGTGTGATGGTGGATGGCTTTGTGCTCAGAAGGAGAATCTTGTATTTGATCCAGCTGTTTAGGGGGAGCCAGTGCAGCTGCTTCAGGATGGGTGTGATGTGGTTGTGTTTTGATGCTCCTTGTAAGATGCATGTTGTTGTATGTAGAACCATGCGTAAGGGTATCAGGATTGTGGCAGGCCTTGGTAGATCAAATTGCAGTAGTTGAAGTGTGGGAGAATTATGGCCTGGAGCACAGATTGGAAGTCTGGTGGTTCAAGGAGTGTGTGCAGAAGCTGCAGTTTGAAGGAAAGATGTTGATCCAGGGTGATACCAAGGTGTTTATTTTTTTATTTAGCAATGCTTATATACTGCTTTTCACTGGGTCAAAGCAGTGTACATTCAGGTATGGTATATATTTCTCTTGACCCCAGAGAGCTCACAATCTACGTGTTTTGTACCTGAGGCATCAGAGGGTTAAGTGGCTTGCCCAAGGTGTGCCTGTGGGACTGAAAACCCCAAGGTTGCTGTCCTCTAGTGGCATTTGTTTGTTGTTAGCCACTGGGAGACTTCCAAGAAGCATTGTAGGACTTTGGTGAATATAGGTGTTTTCTGTTGAATGGTGCATAGAGCATAATGTCATCGGCATAGATGTGGAAGTGGATGTTGTGCGATTTGAGGATTGGGCAGAGAGGTTGTAAGTACATGTTGAAGAGGAGAGAGGACAGGGTAGAGCCTTGTGGTACACCTTGTGTTTGGCAGTAAGGGGTGGATATGGCAGTTTCAGTTTTATTTGTTGCTGTCTATTGGTTAGGTAGGATTGGAACTATTGTAACAGTGTCTTGGATTCCGGTGGATTGCAATTCTTGAAGGACGATGATATGGCTGACAGCGTCAAATGTGGCAGAGACATCTAGGACACTAGATGTATTCTTGTTGCGTATCTTGAATTTCTCTTATAAGTCTGTTTAGGATGGAGCCCATTAGTATTTCACCTCCATGGTGGGGTCGGAATCCATGTTGCTGGGGGTCAAAGAGGGCATTTTTGTGGATGTGGTCCTGGAGCTGTTGTTGGACAGTTTTCTCAATGATTTTTCTCACAAAGGGAAGGCTGGCGATCTTTCTGTAAGATACTGGATCTGTGAGGTAGAGGTCAGGCTTCTTTGGGGTGGGACATATGGAGGAGAGTTTTAGGAAGTTATGCATTTGTCCTTAGTGTGGCGCTGTTTGAGCGATTCTTGTGAGCATGGGGCTGAGTTCTTGTTTGGCTGCTGCCGGGATCAGACCGAGCATGCCCCTGGCAGTTAATGCACAGTGGTTGCAGCTACCATGCATTATTTTTAGCATTAAATGTGCATTAGTCGCTAAACCCTAGCACACTTTAGTAAAAGAGCCCCATAGACATCTAAGAATTAATGTGTACAACTGATTTGCAAAATGTTTTCAGCACACATAGAAGGTGCACATTTATGATGAATGCGCACAGAAACACAAAAAGCTACTTGAAAATCAGGAAAATTTTAGAAAAGAAGAACTAACCAAGTTCTTTTTGGCTGTGCACGTTCCTAGCTTTTTCTTGTCATCAATAATAAATTTTATTCTTCTTCATATCATATATACAATGCCTTTTTATAAAGATCAGTCACTCCCATCCCGCGTACTTTAATTAGATCCAGTATACAACTCTGGCCTCTCACTTTTTAATTACATTACACACCCTAAACACTATCTAATACAGCATTGTTGCAGACAACAATTACATTGGCAGATGGAATTTAATGTGGACAAGTGCAAAGTTATACACCTATGGAAGAACAACCCAAACTATGGTTACACGATGCAAGGTTCCACATTAGGAACCACCACCCAGGAAAACGATTTAGGCGTCATTGTGGATAACATGTTAAAACCCTTGGCCCAGTGTGAAGCGGCAGCCAAGAGAGCAAATAGAATGCTAGGTATCATAAGGAAAGGAATGGAAAATAAAACAAAGGATATTATAATGCCTCTATATCGTTCCATGGTGAGACCGCACCTTGAATATTGTGTGCAATTCTGGTCGCTGTATCTTAAAAACGATATAACATTATTAGAAAAGGTTCAGAGAAGATCCACCAAAATGGTAAAGGGGATGGAAGGATACCCCTATGAAGAGAGGCTAAAAAGGTTAGGACTCTTTAACCTGGAAAAGAGACGGCTGAGGGGAGATATGATAGAAGTCTATAAATTAATGAACGGAGTGGAATGGGTAAACGTAGATCGATTGTTTACATTATCAGAATATAGAAAGACTAGGGGACATGCAATGAAGTTACAGGGTAAACTATTTAAGACTAATAAAAGAAAATATTTTTTCACTCAACATGTAATCAAACTCTGGAATTTGTTACCGGAGGATGTCGTAAAGGCTGTTAGTGTAGCTGGGTTTAAAAAAGGTTTGGACAAGTTCCTGGAGGAAAGGTCCATAAACCATTATTAAGAAGAGACCCAGGATATCAATGCTTGACCCAATACAAGCATTGTGGAACCTGTGTCTTTTGTGGAAACTGCTAGGTACGTATGACCTAGATTGGCCATTGTTGGAAACAGGATACTGGGCTTGATGGACCTTGATCTGATCCAGTATGGCATATCTTATGTTCTTATGTTTGTCATGCAATTCACATCAAGGGGTATGTTTACTAAAGCACACTAAGGTAGCATGCAGTAGAGCGCGCTAACAGCAGCAATAAGGCTTCTTCGTGTGGAAAGCACCCTGGGTGTGTAGGGGACGTGGCGGCGTAAAGCATCCTATGTGTCCGTTAGCGCGTGCTAACGGAACCTGGTGCGGTAAGATGACAAGCATGCACTGTAACATATGAAAAGGACAGTGAATTCAAAGCAGGAGAAAGGAGCAGCAATGGAAGACAATCCAAAAGTGAGGGATGAATGGACACTTGGCAGCACATGGACCTGATGAACCCTTTCCATCTGATATTGTTGTCAGTAAGTAGGATGTGCAGATGACATCCAAGATTAATGTAACAGTGTGGTTTGCACATGTCACCGTTAGTACAGTTAGTGTTTTGCATAGGAGAGGCCCAAAAGTTGTCAAGGTGCTGTCAGCATGCTATCGATATCTTCAGAAAAAGAAGGACTGAGAATGAGTGGTGGTATGGAGCAGTCACAGTAGAGGTGTGTTCCATCTGTCAAGCTGTTGCACATGTTCTTCCACGTGTCATGGTATAGCAGTTGCATGTCAAATATTGGACTGCATATGACGGCCATAAGGTGAGTGTGGATCTGTGTTCCCGATGGTGGTAGCAGAGTGTGTGTAATGTCCGTGGTAGTCAGATATTGCAAATGTGATGGCACACATGCCGCTTTGGTCTGTTTGTCCAAGATGTAGGTGTGCCCTGGGGACCCAGAAATACCATTGCAGCAAGTGTGGTGTTTACCTTAGCTTGGTACCAGAATTCCATAATCTACCTCATACATATGGATGACATAAAGCCACATGTCTGTCTCTGTGTCATAATATGGAGCATGTAAGGATGCATGAGGATGGCAGCAGATGGGCACTGATGGAGTGGGATATGGTTGCATGCACAACCTATATGTGTCAGAGTTTCCAATGGCCACTCAAAGTCAGGGTGCCAAGGTTCAATTATGTACTGCATGTGTAGAAGACATCTTCTGGCCCAACATCATCAGCCCCCTGCAATTTTGCATGCCAGAGGCAAAAAAGTATTGCTGTCAGAAATGTATGAATGTAATGTGCATGCATGACCTATGTTAGGCCCTATTGTGGAATGGCTACATCTGTAAATGCACACCCTGGCCTGCAGCTGACAGTATCTCCAGATGAGGATAACAGAACCCTGATGAAGACATGTGGTATCTGAAATGTGGTCTACTCACCAGAAACACAGTGCCTCAAGCATAACAGCAAAATTTCACAGAACCTCACAGAAGATGCTGTACCAAGAAAGAGAATGTGTGTTACAGCATACACTGCAGCTAAAGGTTGTCTGCTCAAAATCACTCTATCGCTATGTGTCCACATGTGGTGTATATATGGTATAGAGGGGACGACGTGCAGTTACAGGCATGGATAGATAGATAGATATATACCAATTGTTTGCACTCCGTGGCCCACACATGTGCTGTGGTCACAGTAGCAACAGTCTCTCAGCAGAGCGAAAACAAGTCTGGTTGTCCTATAGTCATGATTGTAATGAGTATGGTAGAAATATATATCAGCAAAAATGGGGACATAGGTACATGATAGAACGAGGACATTGCACAAGTCTAGACAGAAGAATGAGGAGGGTTTAAAAAAGCATCCAGTACAAACACTGAACCAGCACCCTTGTGTGGCCAAACACAGTGCCCTAGCCACTGTGCCAAACCTGCATGGCATCTGCCATGGCAGCAATTACACAGGTACACTACCAAAAAACTGCCTCCAGTTTTGCAACTGATTCCTATAGATTTTGGGGTGCTGAATCCAGGAAAAATAGCCAAAATGTTCCATCACGTCACGTTTTCTTGCAAAATTAGATTTCTTACCCATATAAGGAATGTTCACATAATTTCTTTTTAGCCGACTGCAGTTTATTTTCTTGGCCCAAAATAGAGGTTGTAATGGTTAACTAACTAGAAACACTCCCTCATGATATTTTAGAGTGTTTTGTATTCATTTTATACATTGACAGGACAATTGGGAGGGGGGGGGGGGCTAAATCCAGTACTCGCGCTGGCGCATGTTCTTTCCTGTTCGCCTCGCCTCGTTCGCTCGCTCAAACACGGTGGTTGCGACATGAACGTTCCTGTCAAATTTCAGTTTCTTGCAAGTTCATTATTACCTTTTGTTTGCTCAGTCGTAATCCAGCTTTATTCCGAAGTGGTTCACTACAGTTGTAGTTTGCAGTGCTGTGTATTTGTGATGGCTCACAGAGCCAGAGGTTGCGTCAACTCTCCGGACAGTTTTTGTTTTATTTGTGGGGAATATACCGTGAAAAAGCGGCAGAGGAACATTTCTGCATTTATTAAAAAAGTATATTTCGCCTATTTCGGTTTGAAGTTAGGCGATCAAGACAAACCGTGGGCTCCTCACAAAGTGTGCAAGACATGTGAGGAAAATCTACGCTTATGGATGAAAGGTAAAAAACAAGCATTTCATTTCGGAATACCTATGATGTGGCGTGAACAAAGAGACCACAGCAGTGACTGCTATTTTTGCTCTTGCATTGTGAAGGGATACAACTTAAAAAATAAGAACGTAATAAGTTACCCCAACCTTCCCTCAGCAATTAGGCCTATGCCTCATAGCAACGAAGTACCTGTGCCTGAACCACCAAAATCTTTGGATCATATTTGTGTGGACGGTTCTGATCATGATGAGAATCATCAGATGGCTTTTCCCGATGAGTCCAGTACTTCCGAGTTTGAAACTGAACCAGATCCGAAACCTGAACTTTTCTCTCAAACTGAATTGAATGATTTAGTCTGGGATTTAGGACTCCCAAAAGATTCTGCCCAACTGCTAGGTTCTCGGCTTAAACAGAAAAATCTATTGTCACCAGGAACAACTTTTTATTGGTACCGCAACTGCGAGACACAATTTTTGAAGTATTTCAGCAAAGAGGAAGATTTGGTATTTTGCAACAATATATACGGAGTGATGGAAAAGTTTAAACTCAAGTATGATCCTGCTGAATGGCGGCTGTTCATTGATTCGTCAAAAGACAGCATAAAAGGTGTTCTTCTTCATAATGGCAACACATTCGCTTCAGTTCCTATTGCTCACTCTGTTATTCTCCAAGAAAAATATGAGAATTTGGCCCTGATTCTTCAGAAGATTCGTTATGATGAGCATAAGTGGATGATTTGTGGAGACTTTAAAATTCTATCCATGCTATTAGGGCAGGAATCCGGTTTCACCAAATATCCCTGCTTCCTTTGCTTGTAGGATAGCCGGGCCCGCGACCTACACTGGGGGAAAAAAGACTGGCCAATTCGGGAGTATTTGAGACCCGGTGAGAAAAATGTTCTTCATGAGAGCTTGGTACCTCGTGATAAAATTCTATTACCACCTCTCCACATTAAGTTGGGTCTCATTAAGCAATTCATCAAGTCCCTTCCAAAAGATGGTGAGTGCTTTCGGTACCTTTGCTCAAAGTTCCCCCGACTTTCTGAAGCAAAACTAAAGGAAGTAGTGTTTGTTGGCCCTGATATAAGGAAACTCATTTCAGATGGAGCATTCGCTGAAACAATGTCTGAGAAGGAAAAAGAAGCCTGGGATTCCTTCAAGGATGTTGTTCTCAAATTCTTGGGGAACAGGCGGGATGAGAACTATAAGGATATTGTTGCCAGGATGCTCAATGCCTTCAAAGAACAAGGCTGTAACATGAGCCTGAAAGTCCATTTCTTGCACTCCCATGTGAACTACTTTCCCGAAAACTTGGGGGCGTACAGTGAAGAACAAGGTGAAAGGTTTCACCAGGACATCAAGGACGCAGAGAGAAGGTACCAAGGAAGATGGAACACCACTATGATGGCTGATTTCTGCTGGTTGCTGCTGCGGGAAACCCCAGATGAAAAATACGCCAAGCAGCGCACCAAGAGAAGCATTCGGGGGAAGAAGAAACGGTCCCACCAGGAGATTGATTGACCCAAGAATGACTTTAAAATCTAAACTGTGTTGACAAATATCGTGTTTTTACTAAACTTTGAAATAAAAATTTGCTAGTTATTACCACAGTGTCGGATCTCATTTATTAGAATTTTATTTTCACACCATCGGGTGTTTGTCTTCATGTATTGCAATGGTGCGGTTTGCGTTTTCTATTCTTACATACATACCTGTACAGCATTTTTTGCACATTTCTTTGCTTTGCTTTGTGTCTAACCTCGCTCTTATATGCTCAATGTTTGTGCACATGTATGTGGCTGTTTTAAGTGCAGACAATTTTGCTACCATCACAGTGTGTTTTGTTGACATTACTCTATTCTTATGTGCTGCCTTGTTACAATTTTCTTTATTCTTATTTGAATAACTACTAAACAATTAGTATAAAGAATTCATCCAAGAAACTTTTATCTAGATCGCACTCAATCTGAAACGTTCACCTCAAACTGCTAACCCAATGTAGCAAAAAATCTGTACGTGATGGAGCAAATTGGTTACCTGATTTGGATTCAGCGCACCAAAAAACGTAAAAATCAATCGAAACATTAGAGGCAGTTTAAAAAAAAAATTTTTTAGTGTACCTGTGTTATCAATAAAGGGAATGTATGTAGTTGCCTGCAGTCTAGAACCAGGTTGATACATCCACATCACCCCTGTAGGATGTGGCTGCACTGTCTGAATAGATGCGATGGAGGCCAAGACCGGCTCACACAGTCCGGATCCAATCTCCCAAGCCTCTCCACTGTGTGGGCCATGCATCAGCTGGGGTCACAGCACCAACACTTTCCAATGGACCACAGCTGAGGCAACACACTCTGGCCGTCTGATAGCTGGGATTGAAAAAAGTATGCATGAAATAGCTCACAAGGAATAGGTACAAGGGTGCCTGAGGCTTTGCTGAACCAGCACCCACTTATATGGTATTTCAACCAGTCCAGAACAAAATCAACATAAAAGAACCAGTGGGTATTAAACCAACATCCACATGCAGCCAAACACAGTGCTCTAACCACTATGCAAGGTATCTGCTATGGCAGCAATTACCAATAAAGGGAATGTATGTATGTATGTAACAGCCTCCATTGTACCAGCAGGTTGTCAGCTCATTCTCAACAGACTGTGATTGACCTGTGTGTTGTGCACATATCTGTCATGGTTAAATATTTCTGATTTCATGGACTGGGTTTGAGTCCTGACACATGTTACATGCATGTTTCAGACATCTACTGCCCTCACACAAACAACACTGTGCACTCTCCCAAGACTCACCCAAAACAGAAATGGCCTCAGATGCATGTCTCTGCCCTCTGCACATTATGAAGGAGATCACAGGAAATGACTTCTGTTGGCAAGTACATACAGATGCAGAATGTTGTTTTGCATTGCATGCAGTAGAATTGGTTGCATGCTACACACCAACAAGTGTAATTTCTGCTGGGCAGTGCTGTGTACAAGGACAGTACAAGAACCCTAATGCTAGGCACCTAAAACGTTTAACTGTGGGAAAGCAACAAACAATGCAGCAGCATGAGCCTGCCTGCAATGTGAGAGCATGTAGGCACCTCCCCTTGTCAGCTGTTGATGGACTGGTGTGCAGTGCAGATATGGGAAGGACCCACAGCATGTTTCTCACAGGTCCCATATACACTCACTGCTATGTCCAAAGCTTATCCCCATGACAGATCTGGTGTAGGAGCTGGAGTATGTGCATTGTGCTGTATGCCCCTCATTGCAGACTGACAGTCTGCAGGCCTGAGTGTCATGAGCCTGTGTGCACATAGTATGTGGGTTATTTTGAGGCACCAACACTGATGATCTATGCCATGCCATATATCACATTTTTGTTTGTTAATTTAACTATGCCAGTCCAGCACATGCATACCCTGCAGCAACACTGGAACTGTATGAAGAGCCCTAGATGCAGCTGGGATGGTGTGTTTACCAGGATATGCAGGTGGGGGCTGTCCATCATGCATAACGCCTGATGCCCATCGCTGCATTTGTCATAGGCCATCTATGTTCTTGGTAGGCCTGTCAGATGGGAATGTTATTTGACCTATACGTTGTCCAGTCATCCTGGATGTGGCATAATATCTGTGAACAACATGAGAACAAGAAAGGAAGGAGTGCAAGAGCTGACATGCATCTGAACCGTGGTTACGGGCTGGCATATTGTGGCTCTGCTAGCATGTCAATAGCAATGTTGTTTGCTGGGGCTGGAAGTTGAGATCTACAATGGCGCTGCACAGACATGGAGACACAACCTAATGCAACTGTCTTGGACATTATGGGGCCCTGCTGCATCAGCTATGTATCTGCTTGCTGTGCAGATCATGAGAATTGTGCCATGGAGTGCATGTTGAGGATGTAAGGCCTCATTCTGTACATGTGAAAACAGCTTGCATCTGTTGTGTCACTATTGCATCTATTGCAGTATGCACCAATGAAGAGCGGCTGTACAGGGTCTGGATGGGTAGCATGCACTGAGATGCTATGTGTGATTCAAACACAATGTGAAGTCAGTATAAACAACAAATATGTGCAGTGGTGTTGGTAAGTTATCATGTACATGATGCCTCCCTTGCCCCTCTATGATATCTGCCATAGTACCCAACAGTCTATTGTATGGGTAAAGGTAATGTACTGTGGTGAAGAGCGCCCTCCTGAGGCTATGGAGACAGATGAAAATCCTGAAGGGCAACAGGATTTACGTCAGATTGTCAATGCTGGAAAGAAAGAGAGACTTCGTTCTGCTGAGCTGAGCATGGATACCAGCCCAGGGGAGGAGTCGTGCAGTCCTGATTGGGCACACCCAGTGCTTGGAAGGGACGTGTCTAGAAGAGAACCTGGTTTTAAACCGGAGTATGGCTTTGCTATGGAGGAGAAGTGGAGGGAGAAGTGGAAGGAGAAGGGGAAGAGAAGGAGCCCAGGGAACGGTCAGAGTACCGTGAGCAGTCAGAGAAGCAGCAGTCAGAGAGAGAAGGCTAGCAGCCAAGGACTGAGCCGAAGCAGTAGAAGAAGACCTGCAAGAATCTGCTCAGAGGCAATAAATGGAAGTCCTGAGGAAAGTGGACCTAGCCCTGGAATAGACACCTGGAGGAAGGCAGAGCCCTGGGAGAGGAAGCCTTCACGGCAGGCAAGAGAGAAAAAGAACTCATTCTGGGAACTACCGTTTGGCCCAGAGAGGCACGGGAACTCTCACAGCTGGAGGACGTCTGAGCCACCTAGGATAAGAGGGGCTTGGCAACAAGTAAGCGATTTGCCAAAGAGCTTCCAGAGTGAAGGTAAACCCAACTCTCCTATATTTGAAACCTTAACAAAAGAGCCTAAGAGTTACTCTGAGTCACTTAACCTGAGAGAGAGGAAAAGGGAAACAGCCTTAATCAAGAGGGAAGTTTAACAACCGATAACAATTCCTTATCTAGCAGACAACAGGCTGAATTGCTTCTCCAGGATTTTAAAGAGTTTTTAAAGCTAACAGCAAACAGACAGCCAGTATTGCAGGAAGCTAATAATTCTATACAGTCTGAGGAATTAATGCAGGATAATTCTGACTTACCTGACTGTGAGAGCATGGACTGTACTATTTGTTGTGTGGAAATACCAAACTGAAGAAAACTGGTTATGCCGTGTATGAGTTGAATACTACGGAGCTGTTTTGCTGCCATGCTAGGAAAGCTTTAATTACCTGCACCTGAAGTGACCCAGCACTGTGAACGTAACAGTGTGAGAAAAGAGGCTGCATTTAAAGTGAATGACCTCTTGGGGCAGAGATGAGTAAACTGCTTAGAAGTAAAGCTGAATTTCTACTTTAAGTTGACTTTATACCTGAGTTCTTTCTGTTCGTGTTAAAGCACCTGTTTTGTTCATATTTCTGAATTTGTCATGCGATGGAAGAATAACCTTAACCATAATAAAAATACTTGCAAATAAGCCTTACCGTCTCTGGCGCACAACTACACTTTATTTCGGAGTGAAAGGAGCAGAAAAACTACAGTACCCAGCATTCCAGGGGAATAGGTTTTAAACTCCTTCCTCACGAGGCAATAGGCCCCGCTCCTGTCTTTAGCCCTAAGGCGGGGCAGGAGGAGCGCCGCAAGTGGCTACGTGGCAGGATCATCCCACGCATGCGCAAGGTGCCGCGCAGAAGAAAGCTACAGGAAAGCAACTGCCAAGAAAGACCCCGGCTGCAGACCATCCTGAAGGGAAGGAAAGAGTCACAGCATCGGAGGACCACTGGCTGCAACGTGAAGTTGAAAGCGTGAAGCAACACCTGAGCCAGGTAATAAGTGTCCACCTGGGAAAGGTTAAGGATACAGGGCTAAGGGGTGATTGCTAGCAAGTCGAAAAAAAAAAAAAAAAAAAGGAAAGTTTTTTTTTTTAAAAAAAAGTGTGAGGTACCGCACTTGGTTTTTTTTTCTGTGTGTTTGTCTTCACAGGAGTTGAAGATGTCTCTGGATCCAGCGGAGGTGTTCAAGTGGATGGCCGCTGAACTGGAGAGACAGAGGGACTTAAGTTTGGAGTTCCAGGAAAAAAATGCTGCGGCCCTGCAGGCTCAGCAGCAACCCCTATTGGACATGCTGCAAGCGTGAGTAGCTGAGCAGAAGAAGCCACCAGAGATACCATCCGCTCCCCCAGGTTTTTCTGCTACAGCTGCGCTTAGTTTAAACGCAGGGATAATGTTTAATTTTGGCCAATTGAAGGACAATGAGTATGTAGATAGCTTCATTGAATGTTTTGAGAGAGTGGCACAGTTAAGTGCATGGCCAAAAGAATGTTGAGCCATTAGGTTTGCGGCATCCCTTACGGGTGAAGCAATGGCTGCCTATAGGAGTATGCCACCGGATCTTGCTGGAAATTATGAGGAGGTGAAAAGAGCGGTCAGGGAAAGGCTGGGCCTTACACCGCTAGCCTACCATAATCTCCTGCGAGCGGTAAGATTAAAACAGGATGAGACCCCGAAAGCCTTAGCTCATAGAATACGCATGTTGTTAAACAAGTGGCTTAATCCAGGGGGTAGATCCAAAGAATCTATAATGGATAGTCTTGTTGTAGAGCAATATATGAATGCTGTACCTACTGAAATAAAAACCTTCCTGATTCTGCAGAGCTGCAAGACCCCACAGGAGGCAGTAGACCTCACAGAACGCTTCTTAGAGGCCAAAGTAATGGCTCATGAAGGCAGTAGTGCTTTAAAGGGGACAGCAATACCCGAATCAGAAAGGAGGTGGGAATTTAAAAATAAAGCAAGCAAAATGTGTATGCCAACCATGAAGGCTAGGTTTCCGCCTAGGAAATGTTTCAAATGTGGGCGAGAAGGGCATGTGCAGAAGAATTGTTTTAAAACTGCCTTAGTAGCAGTAAATGCACAAAAGACCCGAGAAGGATTTCTCATTGAGGTAGAGGTGCAGGGAATTGCTACCACCACGTTACTTGATTCTGGCGCGGAGCAGACAATGCTCTCCAAGGCGCTGTGGCAGCAAGTCCAAGCATTGGGGGTAGCAATTCAGCCTGTCCGCAATGTAAAAATCCGCTGTGTTCACGGAGGTACTTCACTATACCCCGTGTACAACCTTCAAGTGAAAGCGCTAGGTGTGGTTAGGAAAGTTCCCATTGCAGTGGTCCCCAAGCTACCACATAATATAGTTTTGGGTAGGGACTGGCCACATTTCCATAAAGGGGTGGAACAGGGCTTATTCCTAAAAGAGCAAGAAGCTGCCAGAGAATCCCCGGTAGAAGCTCTAACCCAAACCACCGGGAAAAGTATAGTTCCTAGTCCCTTGTTTGCCCACCTAAAGAAGCAAAAAGGGAAAACACAAGCTCCAAAAGAGGAAATGGTGAAGAAACCAGTGTTTGTGTTAAGATTCTGCAAGATGAGCCCTAATGCTCAGACCCCTAAGAGAGCTTCAAGTAACTCGGCAGGTTATGACCTTTGTAGTGCTGAGGAGGTCGTAGTTCCTAGGCAAGGGAAAGCACTGATAGATACCGCTCTACGGATGGAAATGCCACTAGGCTGTTACGGCCGGATAGCCCCACGATCGGGCCTTGCCGTAAAGCATTTTCTAGATATAGGAGTCGGAGTGATAGACCCGGATTATAGGGGTTCTATTAAAATTCTCATGTTTAACTTCGGCAAGGAAGACTTTAAAGTCAGGGTTGGAGATCGAGTAGCCCAACTAATCTGCGAGCGTGTGGGTCTGCCTCCTCTGGAAGAAGTATCCAGCCTGTCAACAACGGCTCGTGGAACAAGTGGATTCGGGTCAACAGGGGGTACCAGTTTCCAAACTCTAGCCGCCGTAGTGGAAGAAAAAGAAGAGGAAGACCTGGGGCCGCAACTCGCAGTGTGTAAAAGCAACCCGGAGCCTAGAATAGATGAAGGCCTATCCTGGGCGCAAAAGCAGGAATTGGTTCAGCTACTAACCAGATACCAGGATGTCCTCACACCGATGCCGGGTAAGACGGACCTGATCGCCCATGGGATCATAACGCCGCCCGGCGAAATAGTACGCCAACGTCCATATAGGTTGCCGGAGGCCAAGAAGGAGGAGGTCATGCGGCAGGTACAGGAAATGTTACAGATGGGCGTTATAGAGGAGTCGCAGAGCCCGTGGAACAGCCCAATTGTTCTAGTTCCCAAGCCAGACGGGTCCATAAGGTTCTGTATCGATTTTCGGAAAGTTAATCTAATATCTCATTTCGATACTTATCCGATGCCCAGAATAGAAGAACTCCTTGATCGCCTAGGCCGTGCCAAATAACTCACCACATTGGACATGTCGAAAGGATACTGGCAGGTCCCACTGACCAGGGATGCCAGACAGAAGACTGCGTTCAGCACCCCGGTAGGCCTGTACCAGTTTAAAAGAATGCCTTTGGGCCTACACGGAGCTGCTGCCACCTGTCAGCGCCTAATGGACTTGGTTTTGCGACCGCATCAAACATACGCTGTGGCTTATATGGATGATGTGGTCATTCACAGTGACAATTGGACACAACATCTCCCACAAGTTGAAGCCGTTCTTATGGCACTAAGGGATGCTGGCCTTACATTAAACCCGGCTAAATGTTTATTTGGAGGCCGGGAAGTTAAGTATTTGGGCCACCTGGTGGGTAATGGGGTAGTGAAACCCCTTACTGATAAAATAGCCGCTGTGCAAGCACTCCCCAAACCACTTAATAAGAAGCAATTAAGGAGCTTCCTGGGGTTAGTGGGGTATTACAGACGGTTTGTTCCAGGGTTTGCAGAGAAGAGTGCCCCTCTAACTGAAATGTTGAAGAAGAACGCGCCTACTCAACTAAGGTGGCGGGAAGAGGCGGAAGAAGCATTCCACCTACTAAAGAATAAGTTGTGTGCAGCACCGGTTCTAAGAGGTGTAGATTTTTCCCAACCGTTTCTGGTACAGACCGACGCGTCGGAGACGGGCCTCGGCGCGGTGCTGTCCCAGCGGCATGACGGTACGGAACACCCCGTGTTATACATCAGCAGGAAGCTGGCCCCAGTTGAACAGCGATATTCAACAATTGAACGTGAGTGTCTGGCCATAAAGTGGGCCATAGACACGCTACGCTTTTATCTCACAGGGCGACGTTTCACTTTGATTACAGACCATGCACCACTCAAATGGCTAAATCAGATGTACAACCATAATGCGAGGTTAACCCGTTGGTTTATGGCCCTCCAAGCGTTCGACTTTCAAGTAGAGCATAGAGCCGGATGGCTCCACCAGAACGCCGATGCCCTGAGTAGAATCACGTGCTGTGCCTCTGGTCAGAAGCCAGCCCGTGATATCTTAAGGGGGGGGGGGATCTGTGGTGAAGAGCGCCCTCCTGAGGCTATGGAGACAGATGAAAATCCTGAAGGGCAAAAGGATTTACGTCAGATTGTCAATGCTGGAAAGAAAGAGAGACTTCGTTCTGCTGAGCTGAGCATGGAAACCAGCCCAGGGGAGGAGTTGTGCAGTCCTGATTGGGCACACCCAGTGCTTGGAAGGGGCGTGTCTAGAAGAGAACCTGGTTTTAAACCGGAGTATGGCTTTGCTATGGAGGAGAAGTGGAGGGAGAAGTGGAAGGAGAAGGGGAAGAGAAGGAGCCCAGGGAACGGTCAGAGTACCGTGAGCAGTCAGAGGAGTAGCAGTCAGAGAGAGAAGGCTAGCAGCCAAGGACTGAGCCGAAGCAGTAGAAGAAGACCTGCAAGAATCTGTTCAGAGGCAATAAATGGAAGTCCTGAGGAAAGTGGACCTAGCCCTGGAATAGACACCTGGAGGAAGGCAGAGCCCTGGGAGAGGAAGCCTTCATGGCAGGCAAGAGAGAAAAATAACTCATTCTGGGAACTACCGTTTGGCCCAGAGAGGCACGGGAACTCTCACAGCTGGAGGACGTCTGAGCCACCTAGGATAAGAGGGGCTTGGCAACAAGTAAGCGATTTGCCAAAGAGCTTCCAGAGTGAAGGTAAACCCAACTCTCCTATATTTGAAACCTTAACAAGAGAGTCTAAGAGTTACTCTGAGTCACTTAACCTGAGAGAGGAAAAGGGAAACAGCCTTAATCAAGAGGGAAGTTTAACAACTGATAACAATTCCTTATCTAGCAGACAACAGGCTGAATTGCTTCTCCAGGATTTTAAAGAGTTTTTAAAGCTAACAGCAAACAGACAGCCAGTATTGCAGGAAGCTAATAATTCTATACAGTCTGAGGAATTAATGCAGGATAATTCTGACTTACCTGACTGTGAGAGCATGGACTGTACTATTTGTTGTGTGGAAATACCAAACTGAAGAAAACTGGTTATGCCGTGTATGAGTTGAATACTACGGAGCTGTTTTGCTGCCATGCTAGGAAAGCTTTAATTACCTGCACCTGAAGTGACCCAGCACTGTGAACGTAACAGTGTGAGAAAAGAGGCTGCATTTAAAGTGAATGACCTCTTTGGGCAGAGATGAGTAAACTGCTTAGAAGTAAAGCTGAATTTCTACTTTAAGTTGACTTTATACCTGAGTTCTTTCTGTTCGTGTTAAAGCACTTGTTTTGTTCATATTTCTGAATTTGTCATGCGATGGAAGAATAACCTTAACCATAATAAAAATACTTGCAAATAAGCCTTACCGTCTCTGGCGCACAACTACACTTTATTTCGGAGTGAAAGGAGCAGAAAAACTACAGTACCCAGCATTCCAGGGGAATAGGTTTTAAACTCCTTCCTCACGAGGCAATAGGCCCCGCTCCTGTCTTTAGCCCTAAGGCGGGGCAGGAGCGCCGCAGTACATAGATATGCAGTGGAGGAACTGTGCCTCTATGGCTATTGAACCCCTGTGTTGCATCAAGGACCCTGTATATCCCAATTTTGTTGACAAAAAAATGATTTCAAGCAAGCTATCCAAACGCCAATATTCTTAAGATTAATTATTTCAAAAATAGTAACAGTTTAAAACAGAGCAAAATGCTTATCTGTAAACTCTGTTCAGAATGCTGTCCCAACGCAAATCAGCAGCGCCAGTGCCAGCGCCAGTGCGTTTCACCGCATCCGCGGTTTCTTCGGGGGATTCCTAAACAAGTTTGAACGCTTGATATTGACATGCAACTGTTTGTCCCAGTGAGCTCTAAAGAAAGCAAAAAAGGTTCAATCAGTACATCGTGCTACATCAAAAGATTTTTTTAAAATCGATACCAATTTCACGTAGATAACATCCAGCAGCAGACAACCATACCTTCAAAATTACCCACTGAACTCGTCTTCAGTCAGAAAGACGCCAACGCATGTGCGGTTGAACAGCTGAGCTGGCTTTTATCTCCGAGCCGCCCCCTGACTGCATAGCGGTGCAAGGTATGATGTCAAAACTTAAAGAGCTCATGCTCCTTCAACCTATATGACCTTATTTCCATTCATTAATAAAAAATCATGTCTTCATTAGGTTCCAGGAACAGTCTCTTACATAAAAAGACAGTGAAAACTCATAATGAATTGTCTCCTCAGTTGCATGTCAATATCAAGCGTTCTGAACAGAGTTTACAGATAAGTGTTTTGCTCTGTTTTAAACTGTTACTATTTTTGAAATAATTAATCTTAAGAATATTGGCGTTTGGATAGCTTGCTTGAAATCATTTTTTTGTCAACAAAATTGGGATATACAGATGTCAACAATCAAGGTTTCCTACTACTCTTTATAGACATCTCGGCCGCCTTTGACAACATCAACCACCCTACCCTGATCCACAGACTAGAAAACTTAGGGATAGGTGGAACTGTCCTCAATGGTTTAAATCCTACATCACACATAGACTAATACGTGTCCAAATAGATCAAGAAGCATCAGAAACCTTCCCTCAAGGACAAGGTATACCTCAGGGATCAGCCCTTTCTGCCCTCCTATTTAACTTATACCTGCAACCTATCACAAACATATTTAGAAAACACAGGATTAGTCACTTTATATATGCTGATGATATCATGCTCGCTATCCCCATAACCACAAAAAACCACACATACGACAAACTAGCTGAATGCATGGCTGAGACCACCTCTTGGATGGAAACCAATTACCTCAGCATTAACCTCAAAAAAACAGAAGCAATGTTCGTTACAAGAACACCTATGACTGAGGATATTTTTCCAACAACAATATCCATCAACAATACATCTATACCTGTTAAAAAAGAGGTAAAATACCTGGGTGTAATAATAGAGCATGCTCTCACCATGCTACCACACATCAAGCAGACAGTAAGAACCATATTTCTTAAACTCAAAACCATACAACACCTAAGGCCCCTCCTGAACACACACGACTTTAGATCGGTTGTCAATACACTTATCACACCCCATTTTGATTATTGCAACAGTCTCCTAATTGGCCTACCACAGAGAAACACATACCTATTACAAAGAGCACAGAACATCTGTGCAAAAGTAATTACTAAAGCTCGACTAACAGACCATGTGACCCCTATACTCCTAGAACTACATTGGCTCCCTATAAACAGCCGCATCAGATACAAAATTCTCCTAACAACTTTCAAACTCCTAAATGACATCGCCCCATCACATCTATCAACACTACTACAGACCCCACCTGAATCAAGAGCTCGCAGACAAAATGCAGCCCACTCACTTGATATGCCAAAGTCATTCATGAAGACTAAAAAATCCTCAAGTGACAGAGCCTTCACGTTCACTGCCCCCATGCTCTGGAATCAACTCCCACTAGACCTCCGTACCATAAAAGACCTCACCCAATTTCGGAAAGAACTCAGAACCTACCTATTCTCTGAACATTTCCAAATCCCCTACCCTCCAAACCCTGTCCCTCAACATCCACAGACATACCAACTCAGAAACCCCAAAAACCACAACTAGATAACCCCACACAGTCCTCCTACACACAAAACTTTGATAAAAAAACGGAAATAAATTCCACCACCTACACATGGCACACGAGTATTCTGTAAAACATTATATAGAACCACCTGTAAATACCTTATGTAAATAGTTTAGGCAGTCTTATATATCTGTCATTACTTGTAAAAAAGTTAGAAAGTTTCCAACACAATGTAATGTATTCAATGTTCCATGCAAAAAGTTAGAACGTTTTCTCTGTTCAATGTAACGTATACAGAAGTATACACAATTTGTTAACTTGTTCCATGTAAACCGCCCTTGATCTCTGGAAGGGGCGGTATAGAAGAAATAAATAAATAAAATAAAAATAAATAAATAAATATACAGGGTCCTTGATGCAACACAGGGGTTCAATAGCCATAGAGGCACAGTTCCTCCCAGGCTCTTTCCCCGATTAAGTCTGAGACCTATTCCCGAATTTTTTTCAGTACTTGGAAATAGTTAGATAGTGGAGCAATTTTTAGTGATCATAGTTTTGATTGCTCTAGTAACCCACTAATTTTTGGTTGTTATACATAGATATGAAGTGGCTGTGTGCACCAGGGGTGCTGCTGCCAGTCCCACATGTGGCACAGGGGCCATAGATCACTTGCAAGAAATAGGAGGCACAGCTAATCATGAGCAAACTCATAAAATGTCATCTATGCCCCAGACAATGTATCACTTAGCTGGCCACATTTTCTTTCTAGCAAGGGATGTCTGTGTGAGCCATAGGTCAGATATCAGTTGTTAAGGTTCTGTTGGTGTATGATGTATGCAGAAACTTGTGCCTCATAGCACTTGCAGAAATGACCAGGTGAGAGACAAATGGTGTACCTCCCCTAATGCCTGTGACTCTGTGAACAAACCCATTGATCCCATATCTGAACATTAGCAAAGTGCACCCTTGTATACATGTGCTGTCTCACGGAGGTTTGAACCATACATATCATACTTGGAAAATTTTGCTGCTCACAGATATGTCTGCTATATATCTCCACACTGGCCATTGATGGCATTGGTGATGTTGGGATGGCAAATAAGTGAGTGAATTGGAGGGCATGCACTGATGTGTCCTGCATTCCAACAAGAATATCTGTATCACATATGGGACATGGCTGATGTTTCAACATAGTTCTAGTGAATGTGTGTCAGCAATGATAGAAACTGATGGTGTGCTTTGCAGGGGCAACAACCTCTCGGATGTGGCACAGGATGTTCAGGTCAATGCATGCCCTCTGATGGCCTGCTAGATAGCAATGAGAAAGTGTACCTATAGAAGTTATTGCTGCTACATGTCAGTGTGCATGAAAGCCAATGCTGCTATGGTTCAGGGAAGCAAGGTTCCTTGGGCAGGTGCCAGAGTCAGATGTGAATGGCAAGCACATGTATGGATGCTATGTGCTGACATATCTGGATCCCAGATTTTCATCTGGGTACTGCAAAGCTTTGTGTTGGTGCATAGCATGACCGCCACCTGTCTAACTTAATGTGAATGTTGTGGTCAAATGTGGTTTGCCCATTGAAGACCAGGGTCTGCACACACAAATGAGAAGGTGCAGGAGCTAGTCAACTAGGGCAAATTTAACAGGCTAACCATGCAGACCCTGTGCCTGAAAGATAGCTAAGGAAAACCTGTGCTGAGCTTTAACGCACAGATGGCTATGTGTGTTGCATAGAAAATTGTTGCTATCCGACAATCATGTTTATCTTCTCCTGCCCTGCCACAGAAGGTCCTTAACACACCCTGATGCCAACCACATAGCATATGGGTGTATTAGGGAGGTACTTGGGATCTCAGAGGGACAGCACCCAAGTAGGTGCCTTAACAAAATCACCAAGAAGCCATGTACACAGGTGACTAGGGCAGTTACCTGTGTAAATGCCTACCAAAATCTGGACCAGGATCAACAATGTTAAGAGGAAGGTAGTTATGAGAAGCACATGTGTTGGCACAGTAAAAGCCCAGTCTCTCACAAGTGCAGAGTCAGCCAAACAGCAGTTTTGGGATGTCACAGTATGCCTCTACATCCATGAAGTGTACAAGTAAGAAAATGTACATGGGATATGCAATATAAGCAATGTGTGCAAATACTGAAAAGTACAACATACAATGGCCCATGTGTGTGACACATTGTCATAAGAGACACAGGATGAAGCACACATGTGACTGTGTAAGCTTTATCCAAATCAAAAATAAAAATAGGGGGCTGCAGATGAGGGATTCCCGTGTTGGCGGGTGTTCCCTTTTTCTATTGGTGGGTTCCCATATTTAACACGCTTGCATTCAGCCTGGTTAAAGCTTACGTCCCGAGCTGCTTTTGGACGGCGTTTTTTCAACATTGTTGCCGATTTGTGAGAATATCGAAGAGCACTTGATACAGGGTACACCACCCGAAATGTGCGCGTCGTGCTACCAGATGTTTTGAGAGCAACATATGTTCACTGGGGAATTTAAAGACGACTACAAAGAGTTCTTGAAGATAAGTGTTTTATTGCCATAAATGGTGAACCTTACGTGAATAAAAAGTAGCGTGCTGTCTGGTGGTAGTCCATTTGCAGCAACAGCATAGTGCCCAAGTATGAAAGGCCATTATGGTGATGGTGCAAATGGGGCATAGGGGACTGCAGACAGGACATGTAGTGGGAGCAGCTGGGGCACAGAGTGGACTAGGCAGTCGCCTAGGTGGCACATAGGAACATAGAAACTGGACATCAGCAAGACAGCAGCTGACAAAGGCCAAACACAATTCACCTACATCTACCTGGTCCACCCTAGTTAACAGTTGCCAGGGCACTGACCTGACATCCCTCCAGCCAACCCTCCCCCAAGCGGAGGGGATATAATATTGGTAGGCGGTGATGGGGCGGATGTGAGGATGCCCATGTATGCCTCCCCACCCCAGACCCCGCTCCCTAGGCAACCGCCTACCCACACAGTGGATGGCCTGGAACTGCACACTACCAGCACCGACAGCATATGGTCATGTCAGCATGGCAGGGGTGTATATGCCTGTGCTGGAGGGGGCAGTGGCACCTGCCTGCAGTGGACCTAGGCCATGCCCTGTACCAGTACGTGCTGTGCAGTGCAGCATAAAAGATCTGGCTGAGGAAAAGTACAGGTAGCTCCAGGGACTGCTATGCTTTTTGTGGCAACAGTGTGGTGCAGTGCACACAGTCAGTGTGTCCAGAAGCAGAGGGTCACAGGTTCAAGTCCCAGCTGCGGATCCTGCACAGCATGTCCCTATATTTTACCCTACAATGCAGATACAACAGCAACATGTGCAAAGTGCAAAGCCCAAAGAGTGGCGAACAGGGGTACAAATACCCACTCACACAGGCTCCACAATCCAAAGCTGCATGGAGAGACAGGATGTTGGCCCCAATACAGAGCTGCAGTTATCACCAGAGCACTACTACTACCTCCTGCACAGTTTATCAGTGTCGGCACTGTGATCAGGACCAGTGTGGCGGGCAGGTTTGCCAACCACCCCTATCTTTGCACAATGCTGCAATAGGAGTGTGTGTGTGTGTATGTCTATCCATTGTTTTGTGGCTGCCCACACCTCACTGGGCCCACAATGTCCCACTGTTACCAGCATTAGCCTGAATATGTGCATAATGAGGAGCAAGGTATTGTGAGTATGGCCCAGACAGGGCAGATTGGCTAGGATGCATCTTCACAGAATGTGGGGCAATGGCTGGGACACTATAGTGCCCGACCACCACCTGCATGGACAGGGTGGCCACAGCATGTCATGCTGGGAGGACACTCTCACTCTGACCAAGCAGTGACCATGGCATGTCTATCTTCCCAGTGATACTTGTATGTTTCTAGTGCTGGGACCCAATCACTGGGATACCTGATTGGTGCACATAGTTCTTCTGTGAGCATGCACTATGGACTGTCTGTAGTTAGTCTATGCATGGTTGGAACACCTTGTAGCGTGCTGCAGTCTGATTATGCTGTCTGCTGGTGAATGGCAGACTGTGGTGTGAGGCAGTTGAGGTTTTACAGACCTAATCCCAGCATTACTGTTGGTCTGCCACTGCCCCAGTCACGGGTATGGCTCTGGCCCACCAACCCTGGAGGGTTGTCTTATACCAGCAGGATGGAGGTTGCTTCACCAGAGCTCAGGCACCTGTCTCTTACCTACAAAAAGGGTGATTGTGGGCCCTTTGGGGTGGATAGTGTATACCACTTTGACTTGTAGAAGCACTGCTACACAAACCTCATGCAAGTCTAGAAAACCCTCTGCCCTGATAACAGGTGCCCATGTCAGCCAGACCCTAACACTGGGTATGTACTAAACTGGGTGGTGTCTGGTCCAAGAAAGCCACATGTGACTGCAGAATACAGATGGACACCAAATTACCTTCAGATGCACTGCAAAGAACACCTGCCACACACTGGTAGTGATGGGGATGTACAGCAGGACCTATCTCTAGCACCACATGTACTGCAGACCTAGTGATGGGCGCCCATCCTATCCCTCAGGGTGAACACAGAACCTGCATAATAGCATGGCCTGTAGCTACTCTGTGCCAGTATCACGCACTGTCAGTTCATCTTTCCAAGCTGAGGTACTGGAGAGGTGCAGACCCCATTTGGTGATCAGCTGTAGACAGCTATTCAGCATGTACATTGCATCATGGGTACTGGTGGGGTTACCCTATCCTGGCACTCAGAGCAGACAGTTTGTGCGGTGACCTGCAATCCTTCTGTAACCAGCCATTGCTGTGAGATACGCCATGGAGGTATAGCCTACTGGTTAGTACAATGCCGTTCTTGGATGTGCTCATGGGTTCAATTCCTCATTGTTCCCTCCTTTCATGCCTGTCCTACTCAAATAGTTTGTATACCTGTAACAGTCATATTTTTGCAGATCTGTGCTGCCAGCCCCTAATACCCTCACCACAGTTGCCAACATTCCTTTGGTCCATCTATCTGCATCTGTCAGCTGTGTAGAGTCCTGTCTGCCTGTGCAGGCTGCCACCCAATGACCTGCACTGCTACCCTTTCCTGCATTGTGCCTCTTCATTGTAACTATCCTGCCTCCTCCGCCTCCACTGGGGGACACATATTCCCATCATCAGCCACCCACTGTCTTTCCAGTACTTTACATTGCCAATACCCTGTGCTGTGGTACAGTTGCCCCCAACATTTTTGTCAATAGTACTGGCAGCCACATGGGAGGCTCGCAGATATGGCAGGTCCAGCAGCTCACAGCTCTCCCTCCTTCACTCACCTGTTCATTGCTTTTCCTCAGTGCTCTATCTAGTGTTAGGGCTACATCTACTTCACTCACCTGTTCATTGCCTTTCCTCGGTGCTCTATCTAGTGTTAGGGCTACATCTGTTTCTATGCCTCACAGGTCATGCATGTCATCCTGGAGCACCTTGAAGCCCTTAGGGCACACTAACCTAGGCACCATAACCTTGTTGGCCTACCTTAACCTATGGTTCCATAACCAAGGTGCCTTCTAAGGTGCCTTGTCCAGGGGTGCCTAATTCGGCGCTTAGCCTAAGGAGCCCTTTAGGGCGCCTTACAAAGCGCCTTATGAGGCACCTTACAAGGCACCTTATAAGGCATCTTATAAGGCACCTAACAAGGCACCTTATAAGGCACATTGCAAGGCACCTTATAAGGCACCTAACAAGGCACCTTATAACTAACAAGGCACCTTATAAGGCACATTACAAGGCATCTTATAAGGCACCTAACAAGGCACCTTATAGGGCACCTTACAAGGCACCTAGCAAGGCACCTTATAAGGCACATTACAAGGCACCTAATAAGACACCTTATAAGGCACCTAACAAGGCACCTTATAAGGCACATTACAAGGCAAATTATAAGGCACCTTATAAGGTACCTAACAAGGCACCTTATAGGGCACCTTACAACAAGGCGCCTTATAAGGCACCTTACTTATAAGGCACATTACAAGGCGTCTTATAAGTAAACCCATCTAGATTTTTTGGTGTGGGCTGTGGTCCTTCCCCTCTGCTCCCCCTGTACATTTTTCTGCGGAAGGCACCCTTCTCTCCTTTGTTGTTTAAAAAAGGTTTGGACAAGTTCCTGGAGGAAAGGTCCATAAACCATTATTAAGAAGGGACCCCGGATATTAATTCTTGACCCAGTACAAGCATTGTGGAACCTGTGTCTTTTGGGGAAACTGCTAGGTATGTATGACCTAGATTGGCCACTGTTGGAAACAGGATACTGGGCTTGATGGACCTTGGTCTGACCCAGTATGGCATATCTTATGTTCTTATGTTCTTATGAGAAATGTCACGTAAAAAAACATTGTGCACTTCAGTCTGTGCTTGCTGGGCTGCTTTGCCAGAACCCTGTACATTAAGCTGTGTACTTTGAGCTGAACTGTGTGATGCTATGATGAACATGCAGTATGTCACATGGTGTGAATGGTGACAGATGTATCCACTTGTGTACGGAGGGGTAGTGTACATGTATGCCATTGCAGCAGGAGACATGTGGGAGTATGGCATCTAGCATGCACATCGGTTGTGTTGAGAGCCAATAAAGCATGGTGGCATGTTCAGCATAGAGAGGGGCAAAATGCCACCCATGTCACATTGTGTAGCTGGTGGCGTATACAAAATCTCTGGGTGAGAGAGGCCATACGTACCATCTACAGCTGATTGGGCCACCCTTTTTAGTACTCTGGTGAATGTCAGGGTGGCATGTAAAGCAATGCCCTACAGCTCTGTTTTTGTCCGTATCTAGTACACAACAGTGTGCTACATTGCATGTAGATGACTGTGTCAAAGGTGGCCCCTGGTGTCCTGTAGCTGAGACACTGTGTGACTGGTATCAGGTATGCGTGCTATAGGATGGGTATTGTGTGTCTTGTTGTGACTGGTAACAAGATGGTGCATGCAGCAATGGTCTATGCCTTTTGTAAGATGTGTATGGTATGGTATGGTCTGTGATCCTCTGGCAGACAGTGGTGGCCCAAGCAGAGTGTGCACCAAACATACCATTGGTTGCTGAGTATTCACCACTGTCTCTAAGATGGTGGCATAGGTTGCGTGACATGTCACCTTTGTTTGGGGGTCTCCATTGTCATGGTGATGTATAGCACTATGTTGTCCCCATGATCCAACAGCATCCCCAGGAATGCTATTCCCTGTACACTGCAGTGGTGCAATGTACCTGTTGTGGTGCATTGTTGAGACAACTCTGGCTATGGAGGCCATGACTAACTGTGTTTGGGCACAGGTTCCTGTGAGGGTGGTGGCATGTTGCCCCTGTGAAATGTCCCTGGTGCTGTGGGTGTCTTATTCATATTATGGGCACACTGTCAGGATGGGTGTATTCCACAGCATGTTGGTCCTTTACACAACATATGTCATGTAGAGTGTCCAGTCTCTGGCACAAATGCGCTGTCCATATGTGTTCCAAGGTGATGTCAATGGTGATGTGTCCCAGGGTTAGGCTTGGGCGTGGCATGTGTCCTGTGAGAAAAGGACCTGTGCTGCCAGAGTGGCAGACATCTGATGGGTCACAATACAACATTGTGATATGGTGGACTCTATAGTCAGCTGTCAAAGGCCATGTTGTAGAATGGCATGTCTGACTGGGTAACACGTGGATGCCACAGCTGGCAACCTCGGTATCTACATCTGCCTGTTGTAACAGATTGCATGGATTTGATTGCCAAACAGATGTTTGTGTGATATGCTCATGCCACTGTGTGTCTGGACAAGATAGTGACAGGTCAAGTGTTAGGTCTGTGTAGCAGTAAGGGTGTAAGGATGCATCTGCACAGTAACGACAGCCCTGACACATCTCCTGGCCCCATTAACAACACCACACAGATGTCCTAGCATTTACCATGTGGTTATGCCACTGTCATGCCCATGCCATGACATCCCACATCCCACTCCTAGAACTTCCAGGAACCTGTGCCACCACTAGTCATCACTACCAACAGCCCCCAATCTGCACATGGCCAATGCCAGACATGCTGGGCATGACAATGTCACATGGCGAAGGTCCCCACTGTGCCCAACATAACCACACATGTTGCATAATATCTGCAGCACTCTGCTCCCCTATATCATCTGCAGATGTCCCCGCACCAACCTGGCTGACGTTGTGCTGCAGACATATCCCTCCTAAAAAGTCACATACCTGACAACATAGCCAGTACCATTGCAGGGCTGCACTGTCCCTCCATGCATTCCCTCCCTACACCACAGCAAGATGACACCAAGCAGTCACACACTGTCCCCTCTGTCCATTCCCTGCACCCCTATCACCACACACCTGTGTCCTGGAAAATTACACCATGCCATTGTGTCCCTGCATGCACCAATGTGGACTGCCGTGTTGACATGCTGCATGTGACCCTGGACCAGTCAATGATGCACAAGTGTCATGCATATTGGCAACATGTATGTACAGTGCATTGCTAAGGTATCCATCCTCTGTGTGTTAGTCATGTCATGTCGAAGTACAACCTGGAATCAATGTGGGCTGTGGGGGGTTGACACCATGTGCTGTACATAACATACTAAGATGTGTTAAGGGGTAAGACATCCTTCATTGAGACACAGAAAATAAGTAGGCCTGAGAATACATGACGGCAGGTCTGTGGTGATGTGTGCATCCATCAATGTGAATACAACGTGGAGGCGCCATTT
Source organism: Ichthyophis bannanicus (assembly GCA_033557465.1). Taxonomy (NCBI): domain Eukaryota; kingdom Metazoa; phylum Chordata; class Amphibia; order Gymnophiona; family Ichthyophiidae; genus Ichthyophis; species Ichthyophis bannanicus. Next base: position 937,594,306 of record CM066034.1, read on the forward strand.
GCTGCAATTACAGCTGCATTCATCCTGGGGACTAACACTTTTGGGCATGCACATCTAGGCACTGGGATGTGACTCCACAACCCAGGGCACCCTTCCCCAAACAATCCATTTTCTGGTATGCACTGGTGTACAGCACACCTGCAGTGATGGCACGGATACCAGTTGGACCAAACTGTGCTTGTTGCCAACACCACTCCACGGCATTCATCTGTGTCAGGTTAGGGGGGCATTGGCAGTATATGTTGGGTCATTGTCCTGCTGGTGGTGAATCTTTGTCCCTGTCTCCAATCTCAAGCAGACTGTTAAAGGTCTTCCATGATTGATGCATCCATCATTCCATTATACCTGCCTGCCTTTCCTGTCTCTGACAATAATACCATCCTCACAGAATGCTGGTGCCATTGCCATGTTTCACTGTGAGAATGGTTGCCCAGAGATAATGGTAAATGATTACACTGCCCAATATATGGCCTATGATGGGCAAAGGGTTAATGATCCTGTCTCATCTGCCCTCATGACCATCAGCCATGTGTGTGTGTGTGGGGGGGGGGGGGGGGTGGTGGTCTGGCACATACCTTATTGCAAACACAAAACATGTTGTTCTATATCTCAGTGTGAGCAATGGCTCTCTCAGGGCCACTGTTCTATGTGGTCCCATTCTGTGGAGTGTCTGGCTTAAGGTGGTCCCATGGACACATACCCCCATCTCCTCTGTGGACCTGGGCAGTTCCCTCAGTGCTATCCATAGTGTCTTTCTGGCATCTCTGGTCATTGATCTCCTTGGCTGATCTTTGGGTTTGGGTGGGCAGCCTCTCCTGTCAGGTTAGTAGGTGTGCCACATTCTCTCCATGTTGCCATGATGTCTGTGAGGGTGCTTCGTGGTGTCATCGCCATATGGGAAGATCTGTTACAAGGCCACCCTAATCTATACATCCCCTCAACCTTGTGTCTGACCTGTCCCGAGTGGCCCTTAGTGTTCATGTTGCCTGCCTAGTGATGATGCTGAGTCACAGGCCTTATGGAACATGGATATTCATAAGACTATCATAGTCACATATCAGGCGATATCGATTGCACACATGTGGACCCATACCAGCTCATTAGGTGATGTTTGTGGTCAATATGTGGGGCCAGATCCTATGTAGGAGTTTAGAAACACTAGAGATGGAAGCATTTGCACATGCACACGCATTCAGTACTGGATGTGTGTCTTTATCTTTATTTAGCACTTTATATACCACCCATTGTCGAGACATGAGAGCGGTTTACAATAAAAATATATGCTAGCGCTAACGAAGGAAAGGAACGCCATTACATAATAAAAGGAAAGATTGACCAAGGGGTCACTTAGAGACAGGCAAGAAACAATAACTCAGCAGGCTTTGGACCCCAACACAGAGGTGGGCAGACACCGGTGGTCCTGGAAAATGGGGCACAAGTTACAGTATACAGGCAAATTGCAAGGAGGGCACAGAAGAAGAGCGCAGCACTTGTCCTGCATATCTACAAGTGCATTATTTTCATCCCACTCTCACAAAATGACCAATATTGTTGGGCCCAAGACCTAACATCCAAATTACCTTGCATCTTCATGCCATTGTGTACGCAGAGGTAAACACATTAGCAAGGCACTGTACATGGTCAAACTGTCCGGAGGTGGGCATTAACCAGAATGTGAACTGTTGTGTCTGTTGTCTTTCCCTAGGTGACCCCCAGTTGACACTAAAGGAGGTGGCAGCTGTAGATGATGGTGCCATGGTGGAATGGGGGCACAGTGACAGTGCTGCAGGGGGGTCCAGGCAGTGAGGCTGAGGCAATGCTGCCTGCTCACACAGGGGTAGCGAGCCCAGATGGGTCTGAGGTGCCTGGTGGTGTGGCCCAGTGGGTGATGGAGCCTGAGGATGGTGGGGAGAAGCATGAGGGTGACATCTGCCTGCACCTGATGGCCAGCAGTAGTGGTGGTGAGGATTTGGCAGGCACCCCCACCACAGCAGTGCAAACACCCAGTGAGATCAGACCAGGTCCTGCACCAGGGACATCTGAGACCACAATGACTGCCAACCCATCCATGAAGAGACAACAGGGCAGGCAGCTGCTGTGGGACATCATGCATGAGATGCATGATTATACCATGACAACACAGGTGGACCTCAAAAATGGGTGACAAACCTTTATGTGCCATGCTGTGTCAAATGGTGTGACAGAGTGCATGCACTGATATTTGGGAGGAGGTTATTGAATGTACATGATATTGTCCCACCATGAACAGACCTATCACCTGTGACTGCTAAAAACATCATATGTTGCCAATATGCCAGGTCTCTGTTGTCCCTGAGCCCCCATTTGCATGTGTTAGCAGGGCAGATATGTAAACATTGTGTGCCTCACTATTGACAAATGTCATGTCCACAGGTATCCACCAGAAGCTGCAGGGCCTCTCCTGGGACATGGGGGGGGGGGGGGTTGTACAGTAGACAACAACATGCTGGCCCAGAGTATGGTTGCAATAGCAGAGGGGCTGCAAGCAGAGCAGTGGCCATCAATCACCATGCAGACATCTTGGCAGACATATCCTCGAGGCAACAGCCACCAGCAGCAGCAGAGGCCACCATAAAAGGTGCAATAGGGCCAAGCTAGCATAGCTGTGGGTGGCCACGTATGCCCTGATGATGGACAGAGGGGTGATACCCATCAATTACACCTGCATAATGTTTGAAATGTAGAACAAAAACATGTACACATGTCTGTCTGTGTCTGTCATTACCACAGCAATGATTCTGTAAGGCCTATTACCAGGTATGGGTCATGGTGTGCACACAGCTAGGTAGACATGTCATGGGTACCCCAACCCTCAGGTGGCCAACAACACATCCCCACCTGTCCTTCCCATATATGTCCCATACTCCTCCCCCCTCCCATTGTGATTGACATTGACTTGCTGGCCATTGCTGTTGAGTGGCCACACATTCCTCTCCTCCATGTCCCTTGGGATCACCCTCAATCTGACATGTGTCCCATACATTCAATCATTAGAGCTGCAGCCATCATATCGACTCACCTGTTTCTGTCTGACTCCACAGCCCATACTCTATGCTCCCCCTTCCTGACATGTGCACTATGTTTGATACCTTTGGACTCAACTGTCCCTTAGGACCATGTCATTGATTGATGTTGCAGGCTTTATGCTGAACACCCTTACCCATTGGGTCACCCCTCACCATAGCAGTGAATGTGCCCATTGACCCTCAGCTACCCCTAGCACACACTCAGTTCTGCTGCTCCACAGCTCTGTCATGAGTCTGCTACTGTTTTGTCCATTATGCCATGTGTGCACACATGGGCATGTCCTGGTCACCAGGCTTATGGGACCAGTGTGCAGAACATAGCCACCAACATTTCCCCTGCTGTGCCTGGGAGGGTGATGTTATCTAGGAGGTCCCAGGAGGTTGCATACAGCAGTATGCATCACCATTGCCTACTATCTGCTGTTTTGACTGGACCATGTGTGTCATACATGTGTGCCTGACACAAACCCTGGGAACCCATGCTATGTGTGCACCTATGCTCAAGCAGATGACAGAGAAGAACACACAACCAGGCCATGGTTAAACAAAGGTAAACAAATCTGTATTTACAACAATAAAAACAAAAGGTAAAAATGTTCATTGTAAACCAAACCATTAACATATATACAATGACAAACAGTGCCAACATGGCAAATTAGTTGGTGGGCCCACCACATTCTGGTCCATGGCCAGGAGGTGTTGACAATACCTGGGACCCAGGATTACAGAGGGCTAGGGTGCACCCATAGCCAGTAGTGGCACTACTACCCCTAGGGGCCTCCATCTGCTGACCAGACTTGATGTACAAAGATATATGCTGTCTGCCAGGTGCCAAAATCAGAGATGTTATAGCGATGATGCCGAGACTCATCAAGCCCACTGACTATTACCCAATGTTGCTAATCCATGTCGGCACAAATGATACTGCCAGGTATCCCTCCGAGAATATCAAAAGTGACTTCATGGCTCTGGGACAGAGGGTGAAGCAGATAGGGGCATAGGTAAAGGGTAAAGGACAAGTCAGAGAAGCCTGCATCCTGGAGATGAATGCATGGCTGCATGGATGGTGCCATCGAGAGCGTTTTGGTTTCCTGGACTATGGGATGCTGTTCCAAGGGTTGCAGAGGACAGATGGTGACCATCTGTCCAAGAAAGGTCAATGTGATTTCAGTAGCAGACTGGCTAATCTACTGAAAAGGGCTTTAAACTAGATTCGTTGGGGATGGATGAAGAAAGTCCCTAGGTAAGTGAAAACCCCAGGTAAGTGAAACATTAAATACCTTTATTGAAATAAAAGGTAAAAGGGGAAACATATGGAAAGCGGTGTGTATAAATGCCTGTAGCATGGGAAATAAGATATTGAAGCTTTAATGGGAGAAGCTGACTTGGATTTAGTGGCAGTTACAAAAACAAGGTTCACAGAAAACCAAGCTATACTTTATTCAGAAAGAATAGGGTAGGAAGAAGGGGAGGAGGAGTGGCACTATATGTAAAAAATTGCAGCGGCCATCTTCATCTGCTCCCCGATCGGGCCAGAGCACAGGGCAAGTTCCCGCTCCTGCACTCCAACCCAATCGGGGTTGTGGGAGGTCCCAGCGGCCCTTTACAACAGCTGCCGCCGGCAGGAGAAAGCTCTCAATTGCAGCGGCCATCTTCATCTGCTCCCCGATCGGGCCAGAGCACAGGGCAAGTTCCCGCTCCTGCACTCCAACCCAATCGGGGTTGTGGGAGGTCCCAGCGGCCCTTTACAACAGCTGCCGCCGGCAGGAGAAAGCTCTCAATTGCAGCGGCCATCTTCATCTGCTCCCCGATCGGGCCAGAGCACAGGGCAAGTTCCCGCTCCTGCACTCCAACCCAATCGGGGTTGTGGGAGGTCCCAGCGGCCCTTTACAACAGCTGCCGCCGGCAGGAGAAAGCTCTCAATTGCAGCGGCCATCTTCATCTGCTCCCCGATCGGGCCAGAGCACAGGGCAAGTTCCCGCTCCTGCACTCCAACCCAATCGGGGTTGTGGGAGGTCCCAGCGGCCCTTTACAATAGCTGCCGCCGGCAGGAGAAAGCTCTCAATTGCAGCGGCCATCTTCATCTGCTCCCCGATCGGGCCAGAGCACAGGGCAAGTTCCCGCTCCTGCACTCCAACCCAATCGGGGTTGTGGGAGGTCCCAGCGGCCCTTTACAACAGCTGCCGCCGGCAGGAGAAAGCTCTCAATTGCAGCGGCCATCTTCATCTGCTCCCCGATCGGGCCAGAGCACAGGGCAAGTTCCCGCTCCTGCACTCCAACCCAATCGGGGTTGTGGGAGGTCCCAGCGGCCCTTTACAACAGCTGCCGCCGGCAGGCGCGCCCGCACCTTGCGGGCCCGCGCCTGAGGGCCTCGCAAGAGGGCCCTTTGGCGTGGCCCTTAGGCGGGGCACGACAGGCGGGAATCAAACAGCAACCTAAGCGATTCATCTCCACACGTAACTCCAGTTCGTCACCTTACAACATACATTGAAAAGACGTACTCGCATGTAGAGAATCTACTTTCGGAAGGACGCCTACTGAGTACAGTTCTCTTCAACTGACTGTGACCCAAGCTCTCCTAGGAAGGATTGACCTCATAAAGCGGCCCACACCAACTACAATCATAGTCACACTTACAGCAAGTACTGCAAGTATTATCAACACAACTAGAACAGTGCTAGCCTCTTCAATTCTTCTTATCCCTTTAACACTGCCTGCTGCCGCTATTTACCGTTGTCAGTATTTACTCTCTCTCCACTGTATTTTACTGTTACCACTTTTTACTGTAGCCAGCATCTACTCTCATCCTACTGTAATTAATGTTGCCATCAGTTACTGTAGTCAGTATCTACTCACATTCTGCTGTAATTAATGTTGCCATCAGTTACTGTAGTCAGTATCTACTCACATTCTGCTGTAATTAACGTTGCCATTTTTACTGTAGCCAGTATCTACTCTCATCCTACTGTAATTAATGTTGCCATCAGTTACTGTAGTCAGTATCTACTCACATTCTGCTGTAATTAATGTTGCCATCAGTTACTGTAGTCAGTATCTACTCACATTCTGCTATAATTAATGTTGCCATTTTTTACTGTAGCCAGTATCTACCCTCATCCTACTGTAATTAATGTTGCCATCAGTCACTGTAGTCAGTATCTACTCACATTCTGCTGTAATCAATGTTGCTATTTTTTTACTGTAGCTAGTATCTACTCTCATCCTACTGTATTTTTACTGTTGTCACTATTTACAGTTGCCAACAGCTACTCTCATTCTACTTTAATGCTACTGTGGTACCTTCTTCTATTGACAGTAATCACTACCTTCACTCAACAGAGTTTACTGTTGCCAATACCATTCAATTTTCACTGTTGTTTCAATTATTACTGTGGTCAGTAGCCTCACAGAAAGCACCAGAATCACAGAATCACCAGAATCACAGAATCCCTCACAGAAAGTTACCTCATCCATTTCAACAAAACCTCCAATGGCTCTACCATTTAATACCCTGGCGATCTGCCTCTTCCTTCTCACAAGCTGGCTCAACGAAGCCCTTGCCTTATATCACACGGCTCACCAAATTCCAATACTTCTGAGTCATGGAAAAAGAAGGGCAGAATCTTCCTATCCCAACTCAAGAATGGAGACCCCCACACGCCACTCTCACCTGATACATATAGCCCTTCAACAACCAAAGAAAAATAAGCAAGAGGAACCCCCTCAACCCTTTTACTTAAACTGTGCTCTCATAAATGCACGGTCTATCCGCAAGAAATGGCCAATCATCACTGACACAATTTCTTCTCATAATCTAGATGTCCTCATGATAACCGAAACCTGGTTATCTGACGCGGATAATGTAATCCTTAACCAACTCATACCCCCCAACTTCTCTGCCCATTCCCAACATAGAGAGAGCAAGAGAGGAGGAGGCATTCTCATACTTACCAAGAATGACCTAAATTTCCACACCGTGGACTCCACAAGCTCAAACAGCATGGACGTATTATCCATCACAAATGAACAATGCCTCATCAATTTAATTTACAGAGCGCCCTCACCCTCCACGGACGACCTGCCTTACATTCTAGACCTAGCAGCTAACTCACGCAAGCCCAACATTCCCAACTGGATATTAGGAGACCTCAATCTCCCAACACTACATCCCAGCCACGCCTCAGCCCTTCTTGAAGCAATCAACGAACTGGGATACAAGCAAATTATTGACACCCCCACGCACGAGAGAGGAAACATCCTTGACATGATCTTTGCCCCTCTTACAGCTCTCGACTCCAACAATAGACTTGACAACTCTGTAACCCCAGTACCTTGGTCAGACCATAATTTAATCACCTTCCCCATCCTCATCAATGGCAAACAGTCACCACACAGAAACAAAAATTCCATTGACTCAAGAGTATCATCTCGGAAATTCAAAACCCTCAACAAAGAACATATAGTTATGGAAACCCTCCCTCTCCTACATGACACCTCTCTCAATCTGGAAAATCTGATCACATCCTGGAACAGCACTATCAGTACCATTGCACTACAACCAGTCCAGGGTAACAACCCAAAGAAAAGAAAATCTTCTCCTTGGTTCTCCCCTGACCTACGAGCCTCCCTCACACACCTAAGAAAACTGGAGAAACGATGGCGTCTCTCACACTCCTCAGAAGACCAAGCAGCCTATAAAGCACATCTATCTGTGCACAGGGAGTCAGTCATGGCCAAGATGAAACAATTCCATACCGATACGCTGAAAAGATCACTAAATAAACCACGCGATCTCTTCAACTTAGTCAAAACCTTATCTAAAGAACCTTCACCAAAACATCCTGAACCCATCCATCCCCAAGCATTCGCCGATTTCCTGCAATCCAAGTTGCTTCAAACCAACAACATTGCAACAATCTCCTCTCAAGTCACCATATGCATATCAAACCTATCCATGTTCTCCACACCATCCAGAAAACATGTTGAAGACACCATCGCTGCTCTTAACACGACTACTGCACAAACTGACCCTTGCCCAGCCCACTGGATAAAGGAACTACGCCAAGATCTCAGCCCCATCATCACTAAAATGATGAACTTATCCTTTACAACCGGCTCCTTCCCACCAGCCCTCAAGAGAACATCCATAAGACCCCTCTTGAAAAACCACAAACTCGACCCACAAAAGGTTGAATCTTATAGACCCATAGCTAGCATACCCCTACTAGCGAAAATAATTGAAAAGGAAGCTCAAAGACAGTTACAGGACCACATTGACACCGTCTCCCCCGGACCACTGCCAACATGGCTTCAGAGAGTTCCACGGCGTTGAAACCCTCCTCACCACTCTCTGCAACAACATCATCACAGGCATTGATAACATCCGCCAAGGCTTTGCTCTCATCTTCTTAGACATTGCTGCGGCTTTTGACTCTGTACATCACAATCTGCTAATAGGGCGACTAAAAGAAAAAGGCATCAATAACACTGCCCTGGAGTGGTGCAAGTCATACCTTGATCAGAGATGGCAGTACGTTACCTCAGGGACCACAACATCCACACCTTACCACCAAAAGCAAGGCGTACCACAAGGATCATCCCTATCCTCACTCTTTTTCAATATATACATACAACCGGTTTGCAATATCATCAGGTCCTTCAAGGTTGAATGCTTGATATACGCAGATGACATCCTCCTATATATGCCTTTCTCCACAGTTCATATGGACCTTTCCCCGCTAGCTAAATGTTTTGATGCAGTATCCGAATGGCTTCAATCCCAGAACCTCCGAATTCAACACAAAAAGACCGAGGTTCTCTTCATCACCAGGGACCCACTTTTCACCCCCCCCATCCCATATAAAGGTGAAAGAAGCTGAGCTCCAATCAAAACCTTCCATTCGCTACCTTGGAGTCACTTTTGACCAACGCATGGATCTGAAACTACACATAACCAACGTAGTCAGAGCAATCTACCTCAAGATCCGGACTCTTCGACATCTTCGCCCCCTGCTTGATCCTGATGACTTCAGAACTATATTTCAAGCCTTAACCTTACCACACCTTGACTATGCCAATGCCATTCTCCAAGGCCTCCCACACTCCACATTAAACCCTTTGCAACTCGCCATGAATACCGCTGCCAGAGTCCTCTACGGAGCATCAAGAAGGGACCATATAACACCCATCCTAGAGCAACTCCACTGGCTCCCCATACATGGCAGAATATTATTCAAAACATTACTACTAACATTCAAGGCCACTAAAAGCATCACCTCCTCCTCGCTAATAGACCTCATTCAGGCCGTCCCACCCAACAGATCCAGGAGAACGATATCAACAAATACTCTAATCATCCCAAAAGCAGCGACAAAATGCCTATCAGTGACATCTAACAGGGCCTTCAGATTCTATGCCCCTAAGTACTGGAACGATCTACCCCCAGAGATTCGTGCTATCACTGATCTATCCCTTTTCAGAAAGGCACTCAAATCCCACCTCTTCCCCCAATATTACTTGACCAACTAACCAATCTTATTCACTACCCAAACTAAGAACAAATCCTGTTATGTATACTTGTAAATACTCTTGTAAATACTCTTGTAAATAGTTGCAATAATGACGTCCCATGTTTTATCCAAGTTCTCTGACCTTGTTCTCTGTAAAACCTAACAGTTTGTTGTTATGGTATGTTGTTATATTGTGAACCACGCTGATTCTGAATAGAGCGGTATATAAGAGCCTGTAATAAATAAAATATTAAAACTTTGGAACTTCAGAGCTTAAAAGGGAGAGAGGAGGCACTATGGGTTAAACTAGAAAGAGGGAAAGAGAAATCTATTTACATTGGTGTGATATACAGGCCACCCTCACAGGAGGAAGAGGTGGACGGAGAGTTAATTGAAGACATACACAGCATTGCCAGGAAAGGGGAAGTGCTACTGATAGGGGATTTCAATAAGCCAGATGTTGATTGGCACATTCCTGCTGCAGTATCATCTAGAAGTAAGGAGATTCTGGATTCTCTACAGGGAGAACTATTCAGGCACAGGGGCGGCCCAAGGGGGGTGTGGGGCCATGTGCGGGACTTAGTGCAGGGCCTCATTTGCATAAGGGGCCTCATTTGCATAAATATTTGCATAATGTTACCATACACTAACTTTTAGTAAACATGCCTCTTAATGAATGTATGGATAAAGAAAGACTAAAAGATTTCTACATTACTATAATCCAGTGCCAACTGCCAGGTACATTAGGAACTACTACAAACACTGACCATTTAGAACCCATAGCAAACCCACCATATCGTAACAGCACCACCAGGACTTACAAAGCACCAGACCCTACCTATCAAAAGGCAACACTGCAAATATTAAACCAATATATTTCAGAGAATAACAATACATGACCTACTGCGGAAAGGGAACAAGGGCAATGTCAAATAGCAACTACATAAACAGAATACCTCAGCACAGTTACACATGCAAAACATAGACCATCACCAAACAAGGAATCACAATTTAGAAACAGGAAGACAATAATTAAACTGGGAACCCCAAAAGCCAAACTTGGAATGTACAACAACACTGTAGAAATAAAACTATAAATTAATTTCCTCTTCTACTAAACAAAGCACAGACGTTAATGATGCACATTTCCCAGAGCTGACATATTCCAGTTAATAAATTCAAAATAAAGAGATATCTTTCTACCTTTTGTGCATTTTTTTTCAGTTGCAATTGCTCCAGCCACTTTCTTCTGGTTTCTTCGTATCTTCTGCTAACTCTCCATCATCTGCTGTCCATTTGTCCTTTCTTCTCTCTTCTAGTTTTTTTTCCATTCTCTCTCTACATCTGCTTTAACATACTAATCTTTCTCTTTCTGCTCTTTCCTCATTCCTATTTCATCCTCTCAAATTTTACCCCTCCATCCTCAATACCCACATACTCTTCTAATACCCTGCCAATTGTAGATTTTTCTTCCCTCCCACACAAAATATTTTCCCCCTCTCCATATTCACTCTCCCAGACCCATCCCATTCTAATCCTCCTCCAAAATCAGCTCCCTTCTAGTTCCAGCCCCATCCAGCATCCGCTCCCTTCTAGTCCCTGAATCAACCCATTTCCAGTCCTAGCCCCCCATCAGCCCATTTCCAGTCCTAGCTCCCCTGTCCATTTCCAGTCCTATCTGAGTCCCTCCATCAGCTCATTTCCAATCTCAACCCCCCGTCAGCCCATTTCTAGTCCTTTTCTAGCCCCATCATCAGCCCATGTCAAATCCTAGCTCCCCTCCACTCAGCCCATTTCAATCCAAGCCCCCTATGAGCCTACTTCCAGTTCTAGCCCCTCCATGAGTCCATTTCAATCCAAGCCCCCACCACAGCCCATTTCCAATCTTAGCTCCCCCAACAGGCCATTTTCAGTCCCATCCTAGCCCCTCCCAGCCCATTTCCTGTCCTAGCTCCCCCCCCACTCAGCCCATTTCCAGTCCTACTCCCTCCCCTCACAGCCCTTTTCCATTCCAAGTCCCCCTCCCCATCAGCTATTTGCAGTTCAAGCCCCCCTTCCACTCAGCCCATTTCCATTCCAAGCCCCCTCCCCATCAGCTATTTGCAGTTCAAGCCCCCTTCCACTCAGCCCATTTACATTCCAAGCCCCCATCCCCATCAGCTATTTGCAGTTCAAACCCTCCTTCCACTCAGCCCATTTCCATTTCCATTCCAAGCCCCCATCCCCATCAGCTATTTGCAGTTCAATTCTCCCCTTCCACTCAGTCCATTTCCAGTCCTAGCAACACTCCAACCCATTACCAGTCCTAACCCCCCCATCAGCCCACAGCACATTACCAGTCCTAACCCCATCAGCCCACCTCAAGTCCTAACCTCCCCATCAGCCCATTTCCAGTTCTAGCCCTCCATAGCCCATTACCAGTCCTAACCCCCCATCAGCCCACAGCACATTACCAGTTCTAACCCCATCAGCCCACCTCAAGTCCTAAACCCCCCATCAGCCCATTTCTAGTCCTAGCCCCCCCACAGCACATTACCAGTTCTAACCCCCCCATCAGCCCACAGCACATTACCAGTCCTAACTCCATCAGCCCACCTCAAGTCCTAAACCCCCCTCCAGCCCATTACCAGTCCTAACCCTCTCCCTCCCATTAGCCCAGGGAAAATTAAAACTTAAAAAAAAGCTGGCTGCTGCCGCCGCGGCAGCAGCAGAATCGAGTGTCCTGCAGGGCCCCCCCTGCCCAGCAGAACACTCCCTTCTTCCCTCCCAGCCTGCCTGCTTGCTTGCTTGCTTGCCTCAGTCCCTCTCTGCTTCGGCTTAGAGCCGCAAAGGGAGAGCTTCTCCCTCACGGCTCTGTTAAGCCCGCTGGGGCTTATGGGAAATTTCCCATCTGCCCCGGTGGGCTTAACAGAGTCGTGAGGAAGAAGCGCTCCCTTCGCGGCTCTGAAAGCCGAAGCGGAGAGGGACTGAGGCAAGCAAGTAGGCAAGGAGGGAGGGAGTGCTCTGCCGGGCAGGTGGGGCCCCGTGGGACACTTGATTCTGCTGCTGCGTGGCGGCGGCAGTGGCAGAAGCCAGCTTTTTTTTTTTTAAATTTACTTTTAAAGTGGAATGTTCTTTGCACGGGGCCCCCTGAAACTCGGGGCCCTGTGCAAAAAACATTCTTGCTCAATTGACGGGCCGGCCCTGTTCAGGCAACTGGTAACAGAACCCACATGTGAAGGGACTATACTGGACTTGGTGCTTACCAATGGTGAAAGTGCTTCTGATGTTATAGTGGGAGTTCATTTTGCATGCAATGATCACCAAATGGTGTGGTTCAGTATTAGGACTAGGGCTGTTAAAATCCATTCAAAAGCGGGGGTCTTAGACTTTAGGAAAACTAACTTTGCAAAGATGGGCCAGTACCTCAGGGAGTTGTTAGTGGGATGGGAACAGCTGGGGGATGTAGAAAAACAGTGGGCAAAACTGAAAGGGGATATTTTAACTGCAACCAACCTTTTTGTTAAAATGGTAAATAAAGGAAAAAGGAAAAGGAGACCGCTATGGTTTTCAAAAAGAAATAGCTCAAAAGGTGAAGAAAAAGAGGGAGGCCTTCATGAAATACAAGAGATCACAGAGAGAGGAAGACAGGCATATATATTTGGAAAAACATAGAGAAGCTAGCAAAGTAGTCAGGAAAGCAAAGTTTCAAAAAGAGGAGGAAATAGCCAATGCAATAAAATAGGGGGATAAGACATTTTTCAGATATGTTAGTGAGAAAAGGAAGGGCAAAAAAGGTATTTTCAGACACAAGGCTGAAGGGCAGGAATATGAAGAAGCTGATGAGGATAAAGCGGAATTGCTTAAGGAATATTTCTGTTCTATGTTCACAGATGAAGAACCAGGAGCAGGACCTCAGAAAACACCCACAAAAAGGAACAGAAGCGATGGGCATCTTGAACAATTTTCAGAAGACTGTGTTCATGAGAAACTAGCTAAACTTAAAGTAGACAAAGCGATGTGACCGGATGGGATACACCCTAAAATACCAAGGGAACTTGGGGATGTTCTAGCACTTCCATTGACTGACCTTTTCAATGCATTGTTGGAGTCGGGAGTGGTGCCAAAGGACTGGAGAGAGGCACATGTGGTCCGTTTACACAAAAGCGGAAGTAAGGATGTGGTTGAATACTACAGGCTGGTTAGTTTAACTTCGATGGCAAGTAAATTATTGGAAGTGGATTACAGGATCTGAGGCAACATGGATTCACCAGAGGCAAGTCTTGTCAGACAAATCTGATTGATTTCTTTGACTGGGCGACTAGGGAGTTGGACTAAGGGAGAGCTCTAGATGTGGCGTATTTAGATTTCAGTAAAGCCTTTTACACCGTTCCTCATAGGCAACTTATAAATGAACTGAGCACCCTACAGATGGACCCTAAGGTTACTGCTTAGCTTAGAAATTGGTTGAGTGGGAAGCGACAAAGAGTATAGGTAAATGGAGCTCACTTTGAGGAGAAGGAGGTTACCAGTGGTGTGTCCAGGCATCTGTCCTTGGTCCGATTCTTTTTAACATCTTTGTTAGTGATTTAGCAGAAGGGCTGTCGGGTTAGGTTTGCCTGTTTGCGGATGATACCAAGTTCTTCAATAGAATAGACACCCAGGAAGGTGTAGATAACATGAGGAGGGATCCAGCTAAGCTTGAAGAATGTCTAGAATTTGGCAGCTGAGATTTAATGTTAAAAAATGCAAGGTCATGCATTTGGACTGCAGCAATCCAAGGGAGCAATATAGCATAGAGCGGGATCTAGGCGTAATTGTGTCTGATGATCTTAAAGTAGCTAAACAGGTAGAAAAGGCAACAGCAAAAGCTAGAAAGATGATTGGGTGCATAGGGAGAGGAATGGCCAGCAGAAGAAAGGAGGTGATATTGCCTTTGGTGCGACCTCATTTGGAGTATTGTGTGCAATTCTGGTGACTGGATCTTCAAAAGGATATAAACAAGCTGGAGTGAGTACAGAGGGAGGCTACTAACATGGTTAATGGTCTTCATTATTAAGCATATGAGAACAGACTTAAGGATCTTAATATGTACACCTTAGAGGAAAGGCGGGATAGAGGTGATATGATTGAGACTTTTAAATACCTCCGTGGCATAAATGCATAGGAGGAGATCCTTTTTCAATTGAAAGCAAGCTCTGCTATGAGGAGACATGGGATGAGGGTGAAAGGGTATAGATTCAAGGGTGGTGGATCCATGGAATAGTCTCTCAATGGAGGTGGTAGAGATGGGGATAATATCTGAATTCAAAGAAGCATGGGACAAACACAGAGGATCTCTAAGGGAAAAAGAGGACTGTTGTTGTGGCTGATATGGATGAGGAGACTAGATAGGCCATGTGGTCTTTTTCTGTCGTCATGTTTCTATGTTTCTATGATGGCTCATGAGCTGCGGAGGCTGGGTCCACACCCCTCTGCCTCCGCAGCTCATGAGCCATCTGTACCATGGCATCCACCAGCTGTCCCACAGTCTGTGTCAGGGCACACTGGCCCTGTCCAAGGGTAACCAGTGTCTCAGCCAGAATGTGGTCCCGGTTCTCCCTTCCTAGACCCCATGTCTATGGGGTTTGGGTGAAGGCCTCGGACTACACCCTGGCTGAGGCACTGATTGCCATCCCTGGGGTGGTCCCCACAAGTGTTGCTGGACTGTGGGGCAACTAGTGGGATTCCACTGGGCTCTCTGCAATCATGAGTCCCAGATGTGTTGTCAACAGTGGCCTGTTGCGGCAGGATCACTATTCCGGGGATGTGGGGCGGCACCTCCTATGTGCCTTCCTCCTTCTCTTCCATCTGCCCCACCCACTCCACCTTCCCCTCAATATCCCACATCCCCATGTGCACATCCTCCCCCTCCACATCCACGGCCTCCTCCTCCCCCTCATCCTCAGTCTCCTCTCACTCCTCATCCTCGCCCTCCTTCTCCTCCTCCTCCTCATCATCATCCTTGCACTCCTCCTCCTCCTCGCCCTCCACCTCCTCCTCCTCCTCCTTGTCCCCATTGTCCACATCCTCCTCCACATCCCAGTTGGCCTCCTCCACATCCAGCTCTTCATCTTCTCCTCCTCTTCCTCCTCCTCTACCTCCACCTCCTTGTCCTCTCTCTCCTCCTCCATCTTGCTGGACCTGTCTGCCTCCTCTGCCACCATCACAGCCTGGCCTTCCAAAGCCAGCCGGCCTGGGTTGCTGCCTGCCCCACAGGTGCTGCTGTATATTCTACAGGCTTCTGTGAACGGGAGCAGAGAGTGCCACATCAGCCACATGTCCTTTGGCCACAGGGAAGTCTCACCTGCCACAATGCCTGCAAGCCTTGTACATAGCTGATGGCCCACCAACCATGCAGCAGGTGAGCAATGCATAGCAGGCCATGCTGTTTCCCCAAATCAAACAGGATATTAACTGCACAGATGGGATGCATCCAGGGGGTGTGAGCATGACAGACAAGGGATTGAGTGCTGACCAGCCTGTGTAGGCAGCTGCAGAGAGGCCGGATCCCCACTGGTGTGATTGGGACCAGGTGGGCACCTGACCTATCAACCCTAGATGTCAGTCCCCAAGTTGGGGGCACAAGGTGTCCCCTGTGGTGCCTTAACAGAAGAGTGGGAGGGGAAGCACAGACAGTGCCAGCACACCAACACTGTGGGGTCCCCAGCAGGGTGTATATGGTATGCTCTGGGGGGGGGGGGGAGGGTGTGTGACCTGCAGTGTGCATATGTTCATACATCATTAGGTTTGATCTGACATGCATCCATTGAGATCTATGGGGACTTTGAGGTGACCTGGCCAAGGGGTGCTACCAGCATGCTGGGGACAGCAGAGGCAATAAGCACATTAGAGGGCTGTGCAAACCATTGGGGTGACTGCTGTACCACAGGTGCTGTACATCAGTGAGGGGGTATGAACATATCTTGACCTGACTGGGTGACAAGGGTTTGGATAGGTACCCTAGTGGTGTGTTCATGGTGGTATGTGTGGATGCACAGTATGCCATTGAGACAGAACAGGTAGGTCATGGGTGACAGTTGGATGTGTGTTGCCTGGAGAGGGTAGATCAGTGATGTTGGCAGGTTGGCATATTGGCAAGATGGGGAGGGCTGAGGGGACTGGGGTGGCAAAGATGGAGGGTATCGGTGCAAGGGTCCATTATGTGGCCACAGCAATGTTCTGTTTCAGGCAGTGGTAACAAATCCCAGCAGCAGTGTAAGGCAGCCAGGCAGGGAACATAGCATGTGGTGAGGGTGGAAGTACACGGATGTTGAGATAGGATAGGGTGACAACAGCACAATGCAGTCTCCCAGAGCCATTTGAAAAGATGTGTGCACTTGGGAAATGTGTGCAATGGGGGATGGGGTGGACACAGGGCACCCCTGGGGTACACCAACTAGGATTGTGCATACAGCAGAGGTGTACCAACACAGACATGACTGATGGGGCAATGGGTGGGTACAAAAGAGGCAAAAGTGGACCCAGAGCCCTCATGGCCCATGTGGTCTGCCATCCTGTATTTCTACTAAGGATGGTCAGGGTCTGCTGGGTGGCTGGTGATTCCACAGACCAGGGTCAGCACCATTGGTACAGGTCTTTGATACCAGGAACCTTATTTCAGACTGTGGCCTCAATATGCATGATATACTGTCATTCAATTGTGTGTGTGATGTTGATCCTGGGAAAGATGTGATGCTGCACACTACCTGTCTGCTGTGCCATCACCATCTCTGTAATGTGCATTTGTTGCATGACCACAGCAGCCATGCACATGTTGCATCAACACATAGCTATATGTTTGGACAGGGGGTTGACCAACAGGTCCATACGGTGCATCTGGGCCTGCATGTCAAACCCTGCATGTTTATGGGTACCTCCCTGCGGTGTGGAGAGTGCCCCATTCCCCCATGCCAGGCATGTTTGCACATCCATAGGTAACTGTTCAGGGCTATCATGTTTGGTACACAGTGCATGGACATATGCCTGCTGGTGCAGTCAAATAAGATCATTTGGCCATCATCATTGCATCACCCATGCTGTTGTGCCACACACATGCTAAATTGCTCACCATATGTAGATGCCCTCTGCTGCTTCTGCAGCCACTGGAGGTAACCAGGCCACCTCCGGCGCAGCTCCCAGCCCTTTTTCTGCAGATCCTCCACCTCTGGAAATAGGGATAGATGCTATCTGTGCCATTCCCAACATAACACTGTCGATCCAACAGCAGACTGGTTATGGGTATGTGGTATGTCACAGTATTCTGTTTGTGGGTGGCAGCTAGCCAGGCCCTGTGAGGTTGCACATGACCTCCCCCTCACAGCAACCCAGTGTTCAATGCTGGGCACAACCCCCATGGCATCGCACAGGCATATTGTGGAGCTGCACATGTTGGCACATTTGCGCACCTGCCTTGGGTCCAACCTATGTACTACTTGCTGTGTTTTTACAGATCACTGTGAAGATGTTACATGGCACAATATGTGCCCAGTGTGAGAGGTTATGTGGCATAGTTGCCCCATACTGTTTCTCTCACACCCTGGCCCTGGACCACAGCATGTTTCCAACACATCGTGTGCACAGTCGTGTGCTGATAAGGCTGACTGCCCTGACATGATCTCTGACAGATGTTCATGGCCACTACCTGTTTCACCCCCTGTTTGTGGTCTGGCAGGTGAGGTATGTGCAGTGCTTAGCCTATCGCTACATATTCGGATTCCGGGCTAAGTATGGAGCAGACAGAGCTTAAAGATCCCAAATTACCCATGTCTAACAATAGCCAAATTAATATGAATAAAATACATTCTCTAAAATGCTTGTATGCAAATGCTAGAAGTCTAAAAAATAAGATGGGAGAGTTAGAATATATAGCACTAAATGAAAGGTTAGATATGATTGGAATATCAGAGACATGGTGGAAGGAGGACAACCAGTGGGACACTGTGATACCTGGGTACAAACTATATCGTAATGATAGAGCTGATCAAATTGGTGGAGGGGTTGCTCTCTATGTTAGAGAGGACATTGAGTCAGAAAGGATTAAAGTTTTGCAGGAAACAAAATCTGCTGTAGAATCTTGTCGTGAGGGCATCCCCTGGTGACCATTCGAAGTATGGGCATGCTCCACGATAGAAATTATTTAGGGAGCGTGATGAAATGTAAGGTCCACGAATGGTGAAATGGTCTTACTTATTTCCAGCTTCCTATGAGAGCTCAATAATGAAACCAAGTGTAGGGAAAACAAGGCTTTATTCCCCGTCGGTGAAAGGGTTAAAATAAGACATTGAGAAATCAAAAGAATGTCCTTTGTTTCAAAAGGTACCAGTATTAACAAGCTGACTAATTGTTAAACTCCACAATTAGTGCAAGGGTTAATCAGAGGAATTCACTTCATTCCAACACAATAAGAATTAAACAAACTTCTTCTCAGTTATACAGTGGCTACAGATTCTAGGCTCGTGGCCATGCACAAACCACAATCCATTTCTTCTGGTGGAGGAATGGGAACAGCATTTATATATTCAATTTCCATGGATTCTGCTCCACTACATTCATCATCAGAGTAGTCACTGTCCCTGTCTGGTACAGGTCTACGTGAAGTGTCCCTAGGCTCTTGCCTCCAATAAGACTGTGTTTTAAGTTCTCTGGGAATTTTCTGAAACCACCCTGGTTTCTTCTTCCTTGCAAACTGAATATTTGTTTTAGCAGTGCCTCTAGGTGTTAAGCATTCAGTATCATGAATAAAGCTTTCATACCTGGAGCCTCTGTGGTTTGAATCCGTGGAGCTTTCTCTCCCAGAAACGTTTCTCCTGCAACAGGTTCTCTGCCGATAAGCTCTAGGCAGGGCTGTGCTTTCTGGCAGCTTGGTAAAACCTGGTGTGGATTCCACTTTATGCTTTGGTAAGAACTTAGCTTTGTCAGAAACTGCTTTTCCTTTGGTGCCTGGTAAAACCTGACTAGTATTTCCCAGAGATGGCAGGCTTTCCTCCAAACCTATCTCTCTGGTTCTCTGGATACGTCTCTCTGCTTTTGAATCAGGAACGTTGTGGGAACAGGGAGTGGCACACTCTCTAGCCTTAGTGCTTTCTCCAGCAGACTCCCTCTGAACAGCTGCTCGCTTAGCCTGGCCCTTCTGAACTCCACCTTTGTGAACTCTGTTCCTTTGGGCTTGCTCAGGTAGGATTCTTTCTCCAAATCCTTTTCCTTCTCTTAGAGCTGCTCCTTCCCTCCGAGCTGTTCCTTCTCTGTCCTCACCTTTGAGGTGTTCCTCTCTTCTGTCCTCTCTCTGGAGCTGTTCCTCTCAATAGAGGTGTTCCTTCTCCATGAGGTGTTCCTCCTTTGCTAACCTCCAGCTTCTGCTTATAAAGGAATCTTTCCTTTGAAACTCCCGGGCTCATTCCCAGGTGCAAGTCATTAGCTCTCTTAGGCTCATTAGCTCCTGTATGATCACTCCTGCCCCCTCTAACTGTGCCTTGAGGTAACTGCACATCTAGATTTCTCTGAGAAACATGGTTTCTTTTCAGGTTTGCTTCTTTATTGATACCCACTTCATGACACATCCCCCCTCTTAAAATATTACGGGCTGGAGAAGTTACTTTTCCTGCTCATACCTGTAACCTGTATCTTTGATTGGATCGGTTCCCGCTCCTGCCTCTGATTGGGGCTGGTGGATTTCCTGGGGCTATATCACTCTGCCCCCAACGCGGGATGCCGAGAAGTTACTTTTCCTGCTCATACCTGTAACCTGTATCTTTGATTGGATCGGTTC
Source organism: Ichthyophis bannanicus (assembly GCA_033557465.1). NCBI lineage: Eukaryota > Metazoa > Chordata > Amphibia > Gymnophiona > Ichthyophiidae > Ichthyophis > Ichthyophis bannanicus. Next base: position 937,614,666 of record CM066034.1, read on the forward strand.
CCGCTCCTGCCTCTGATTGGGGCTGGTGGATTTCCTGGGGCTATATCACTCTGCCCCCAACGCGGGACGCTGAGAAGTTACTTTTCCTGCTCATTACTGTAACCTGTATCTTTGATTGGATCGGTTCCCGCTCCTGCCTCTGATTGGGGCTAGTGGATTTCCTGGGGCTATATCACTCTGCCCCCAACGCGGGATGCCGAGAAGTTACTTTTCCTGCTCATACCTGTAACCTGTATCTTTGATTGGATCGGTTCCCGCTCCTGCCTCTGATTGGGGCTGGTGGATTTCCTGGGGCTATATCACTCTGCCCCCAACGCGGGACGCCGAGAAGTTACTTTTCCTGCTCATACCTGTAACCTGTATCTTTGATTGGATCGGTTCCCGCTCCTGCCTCTGATTGGGGCTGGTGGATTTCCTGGGGCTATATCACTCTGCCCCCAACGCGGGACGCCGAGAAGTTACTTTTCCTGCTCATACCTGTAACATGTATCTTTGATTGGATCGGTTCCCGCTCCTGCCTCTGATTGGGGCTGGTGGATTTCCTGGGGCTATATCACTCTGCCCCAACACAGGACGCCGAGAAGTTACTTTTCCTGCTCATACCTGTAACCTGTATCTTTGATTGGATCGGTTCCCGCTCCTGCCTCTGATTGGGGCTGGTGGATTTCCTGGGGCTATATCACTCTGCCCCCAACGCGGGACGCATTAGCGGGCGCGTGCCTGTGGTGCGTGCCCGAAGGGGCGTGACCAAAGGGGCAGGCCACGTCCCTTCGGCGCAGATTTGGCGAGATAGCGTCTCGCAGATGGGGAAGAGGAAGAAACGCCTCCAGTCGGTTGCTCAGCCGAAGGCTGTAAAAACTGTGGGGCCTATGGACGCACACTTGACTATGAGAGTAGCATCAGATCCTAAAGTGGATATTTCGTCAAGTGAGAAGTCAACTGTGAGTATTGTTTCTTCTAACTCTTCGCCGCAAATGGAGAACTCTCCCCTAGCTGTTAAGGAGAATTGTTCCACTGTTGTGGCTGACTCAAATCATTTAGGTATAGAGGAGCCTATCCTTTCCTCTTCTTTTTTGAGGATCGAACCACCGAATGTGTTATTGCCTCCACCGCTCCCTTCTGTGGTAGTATTTGCTGGGACTGTTGAGCCACCGACCCCCCCGGATGATGTTTCTTTGAGGGATCTGTGGGCTATGTTATCTAAGTTAGAGTTGACCTTGGATTCCTCTCTTCAAAAGGTTTCGGTTTTTACAAAGGAAACGGTTGAAAAGATTGCTAATCAGGAGTCTAGGCTGTCTAATATTGAAAAAACGTTGGTATCTACTGAAGCTCGGATTGATGTACAGCGGACAATCGTAGATACTTTAGTTCGTGACGTGACCTCTTTACATTATCAAGATGAACTGTTGGAGAATTCCTTGCGTTCAAGGAATCTCCGCATCTTGAATTTTCCTAAAACACATTATCTTGCACCTGCAATGCTTTTCTATAAATACTTGAAGGATGTATTGTTAATTACCAATTCTGACTCTATTGCTCTGTTGAATATCTATTATATTTCCTCTAAAAGAAATGTTGTTGAGGATAGAGGTAAGGTAGAAGGGGCACAGGGTGGATCTCATGACTTACCTTCGTTAAATATTTCAAATTTTCTAGAGTCCTCACAGGATGAGGTTCCTGTTAGGGCAACTTTATTAGTCACTGTTGCCTCTGAATTAGATAAACAAAAAATTTTTAGAGCCTATTTTAAGAAGAAATTTGAGAAATTCTGTGGCCAGTGTGTTCAGATATTTCCTGATGTGTCCAGGGCCACACAACGACGACGCAAAGCCTTTTTGGAGGTTCGTCCTCGTGTTCTGGCCCTGGGAGCCTTATTTTATTTGAGATTTCCATGCAAATGCCATATAGTGTATCAGGGGATGCGATATGTTTTTTCTGAAGTGGACCAATTGTTAGTTTTTTTAGAGGGGAAAGGTTAAGTCCTTAGGTTTTTTTGGTTCTGTTTTTCTTTTTTCTTGTATCTTTTCTCCTTCATGGTTAGGGGTTTACCGGTCTTAGTCAGAGATCTATGTTAACTTGTTGAATGTAAGTAAATTTCTCCTAAATGTGGTCTAATTTACAATTCTTATTACTTGTTGATGAAGTGGGGATATTGTTTTCAACTATTGTCCCCAACTATTGTTACTTTTTTTTTATTTTGTATGTTTCTTTATATTTATAATAAACTTTATAAAAAAAAAAAAAATTACGGGCTGAATGTTCATCCTTATTACAGCACGTAATCCTAGACCTCTTCTGTACTGACGTAAACAAGACTAACCTCTCATGCCAGAGTCGAAGAACATTTATGTGGTACACTTGTTCATGTCCCTTTGCATCCCGTATTAGATAGGATGCTGGACCAAGTGGTTTGACCACTATGTAAAGTCCTTTCCATCGGGCTTCAAACTTCGGAGTGGGGCCTGATATCAAGACTATTACCTTCTCACCGGTGGTTAGATGTCGGGGCTTGGTATCTCTGTCATAGTACTGTTTTTGCTTTTGCTGACTGTCCTTCAGCTTTTCTTCAGCAAAACGTGAAGTCCGTCTTAATCGGCTCATTAAACTTCTCAAAAACTGTGGTATCCCTGCTGGACTTATGGAGGTCACCCTTTGGCAGGAGGCGCAGGACTCACAAAAACGTGAGACCTCCTTAAAAACTCCTGGCCAATAGAATCTGGCCAGTATCTGGTCAAGGGTCCCCTGTACCCCTTTGTGACTGCTCACTGGGCGATCATGGGCTAACCTTAGCACTGCAGACTTAAACGTATTTGGGACTACCAGCTGTTTGTGGACATCCTTAGTCCGTGGGTCTATACTTTCCCTGTATAGGAGCCCTTCTTCCTTTATAAATCTTGGGAAAACACTTCTCTTCGTTTGAGCATGTTCAAATGCGCGTGCCAGCGCAGGGTCATCTCGTTGCTCTGCGGCAAATGAAGGGAACTTCTCTACGAGCTCTGCTGGAATCCAGGGTAGTTCCTCACCTGCTTCCAAATCTGCTCTGCCTTGAGAACGTCCCTTTCTCTCTTTGCGCTTTTCGGCTTTAGTCTTTCTATCCCTCTCTGAAGGAGTATTTACTAAATCATCATGGAAAGGGAGGTCATCTAAACTTTCTTCCCTAGAGCATGAGGGTTTTTCTACGGCACTCTGGTTGCGAGTGGAGACGAAAACTTCTCTGGGGTTTAGACCCTTCTCTAGGCCTCTTTCAAACTGTGGCCAGTCCCTACCTAAGACTAGCTCTTTAGGTAATCTGGGCACTACAGCTATCAACATTTTTTTTTCTATTCCCAAACCTCTGACCAGTAAATTGTACACAGGATAAAAGGTGGCAGCGCCATGCACACATTTTATCTTGACTCTGCCCTCTGGTTGATCTGGGGCGGACGTAACTTGCTCTTTGATAACAGACCAGAGCTTGCGCGAAATCATTGTCTGGTCCGCGCCAGAGTCAAGTAGAGCTTTGGCAGCTACTCCTTGTACAGTGACATCAAGTACAAATCCTTCTGATAACATTTGTCTGTTCTCCCCCATGAGAGCAGTACGTACTCGGCACTCATTCATAACATGTCCCAATTTTCCACAGCCAAAACATCTTTTAGAATGATTTTTCTCTACATTCTTATCACTTTTCATATTTTGTGTTTTAAACTGTGAGAGACTTCCTGATGACTGCTTGAATGTCGCTACTGCCATCTTTGCTACCTCCCCAGTATGCTGGGTAGCTAATTCAGCCTCTAAATACCTTTCAGTCAAGGCAATAGCCTCTGCAGTAGTGCGACAATTCTGTAGGATAAGGAAGCTCTGTATACTACTGGGTACTGCAGTCATGAATTTCTCAAGGATTATCATATCCATCAGCATTTCAATGGTTTTTTCACTAGGCCTTAGCCACTTCTCGGCTAAGCTCTTCAGCCTGTGACCTAATGTTTTTGGCGTTTCACCTACTTCAAGGTGCGCCGCACGTAGCTTACGGTTATAGACAAGAGGAGTCAGGCCCAGGCGTTCCCTGATGGCCTTCGTTACCTCGCTATAATTGTTCACTAACGAAGCGGGCATTGCCCTATAGGCTGACAGTACCTCTCCAGTGAGGGAAACTGCCAATCTAATGGACCACTGCTCTTCCGGCCAACCCACGGAAAGAGCTATTCTTTCAAAAGAGTCCAGGAAGTCATCTGGATCATCATTTACCCCTAACTTCCCCAAAGTTAGAGTCTTGTAAGACCCTAGTCCTACCGGACAGTTGCCCAGTCCTGAGCTCTGCTTCAGATGTCCTGCGGATTCTTCCTGTGTCTTCTGCTGATGGCTCAGCCAGGTTTCCAGCATCTGCAAGACTGGCTTCTGCTGTTCCTGCATGGCCAAGATTGCATGCTGCTGTGTTTGTGCAGCCAGTTCCGCTTGCTTGCTGAACTGTGCAGCCATCCAGCTAAACATCTCTCGCTGCTCCATGGCGATGAGATCCCCTGGAAAACAAAGAGAAACAACAAAAAAAAAAAAACCCCAAGTGTGGCTGTACCAAAAATCAGACCTACACGTCCCTCTTTTTTTTTTTCTTTTAAATTTCCCCTTTAAATTTTATTCTTATCCACTCAAGTCATGCCCTTCTACCTGTTACCTGGTAGAAGTGTAGACTCCAGCTCTCAGCAAGGGTGGTGCTGCTCTGCATAGTAGCACTCTCCACTGTAGTCAGGAACCTCACCTTCTGTTCCTTATTTTCTGCGGTCCGGTCCACGTTTTCTCCTCCGATCCGAGTTTCTTCACTTCCGGTCCGGATTTTCCATTTTTTTTTTTTTTTTTAAGCTGAATACTGGTAGTTTTTCTTTTTCTTTCAAGTATGTCTTAGGACTGTATCCAAATCCAAACAACCACGCCATTCTGTCGTGAGGACATCCCCTGGTGACCATTCGAAGTATGGGCATGCTCCACGATAGAAATTATTTAGGGAGCGTGATGAAATGTAAGGTCCACGAATGGCGAAATGGTCTTACTTATTTCCAGCTTCCTATGAGAGCTCAATAATCAAACCAAGTGTAGGGAAAACAAGGCTTTATTCCTCGTCGGTGCAAGGGTTCAAATAAGACATTGAGAAATCAAAAGAATGTCCTTTGTTTCAAAAGGTACCAGTATTAACAAGCTGACTAATTGTTAAACTTCACAATTAGTGCAAGGGTTAATCAGAGGAATTCACTTCATTCCAACACAATAAGAACTAAACAAACTTCTTCTCAGTTATACAGTGGCTACAGATTCTAGGCTTGTGGCCATGCACAAACCACAATCCATTTCTTCTGGTGGAGGAATGGGAACAGCATTTATATGAGTATATTCAATTTCCATGGATTCTGCTCCACTACATGGTCCAATTAAGAGCAAACAGTCACGTCAGAGACAGTCCACAGTAGAGGAACGTGATGTATCCAAGGATAGAACATATATATTTGAGTGTATTTATTGAATGTTTTTGTTTTTAGTTGCCCTGTACCCCTGATGAAGTTTTGTTAAACGAAACACGGCCTGTGTCGGGTGGGCACCATCTATTGGTTTGTGAATAAATGCCTCTTTTTAATATTATATGATTGTCTTGTTCTATCCTTGGATAATTGTGTTCTGCTCCACTACATTCATCATCAGAGTAGTCACTGTCCCTGTCTGGTACAGGTCTACGTGAAGTGTCCCTAGGCTCTTGCCTCCAATAAGACTGTGTTTTAAGTTCTCTGGGAATTTTCTGAAACCACCCTGGTTTTTTCTTCCTTGCAAACTGAGTATTTGTTTTAGCAGTGCCTCTAGGTGTTAAGCATTCAGTATTATGAATAAAGCTTTCATACCTGGAGCCTCTGTGGTTTGAATCCGTGGAGCTTTCTCTCCCAGAAACGTTTCTCCTGCAACAGGTTCTCTGCCAATAAGCTCTAGGCAGGGCTGTGCTTTCTGGCAGCTTGGTAAAACCTGGTGTGGATTCCACTTTATGCTTCGGTAAGAACTTAGCTTTGTCAGAAACTGCTTTTCCTTTGGTGCCTGGTAAATCTTGACTAGTATTTCCCAGAGACTGCAGGCTTTCCTCCAAACCTATCTCTCTGGTTCTCTGGATACGTCTCTCTGCTTTTGAATCAGGAACGTTGTGGGAACAGGGAGTGGCACACTCTTTAGCCTTAGTGCTTTCTCCTAACAATACAAAATTCTAAACCCTCTTACGTAAAGGAGAGAAAATCCCACTTAGGTACAGTGTGACCAATATAACATGAAATTTATTTTTCAGAAACGAAACCTACGGTCCCAGGCAAAAACGGCTATATACTCTCAAGGTTAAATTTCATCTCAAGAAGTAATGCCAAAATTACATCACTGACCGTTTTAAATAGGTTTCTTTTTTTCTATTTGTCAATTATATAAAAGTTCTTTGAAGTAATCACACTATTTTCAACGGACCTCTCTCTCTGTCCTTCAAAAAAATATCAGAGACTATGCTGATCATTTAAATTCACAATTTTGCTTATCTTTTAATCTTGAAGTTCTTTGAAGCTGCAATGATCCCGACGCTAACATCCCGGTACCTCCAATGTGTTTCGGATCTTCATCAGGGGATCGGTTTTGTCAAGCAATCTCTGTGGAAAGAGGAAAATGCAGAAATAAAGACTATACTGGAGTCACAGTGCCTTCTCTACTCCATTAGAAAAGTTTCCTTCATAGACTAAAAACTCTCCCAACATACATTCGAAAAGAATCAACATCAGGCGGTCTCATACATGGCGCCAGCAGAATCTTCATTGGCAAAAAACGCTGCGCATGCGGAGTCACAAACTAAATGAGATCTTTAAACCACCTGTGGAGACGTAAGAATGATGAAAATAACGTCATTCCAACTATGTTTGTAAAAAAAGAAAAAGACCATTAAATGTGTTTAGATGAAGGCGCTGTCCTTTAAAGGTTCAAAAAGATCCAATCGGGATATTAGCCGGATAAGAAACATCACGTTCCTCCAGATCATCCCTCCAATAAAATCAATCTTATTAAATACATGCTCCCCACTCAATCGAGGTGTTTAACCCCTCCGGAATAATCGATCGTAACCGGTAAATCCACTTTTGCTCCCTGATTAGTAAACATTGCTCTCTTGATTTCCCCATTCCTCCAGTTGCTATCCAATCAATCCCAAAACATCTTAAATCTTCAAATTTATGCTGAAATTGTAGACAGTGGGATACAATGGGGGCGTCCAGCACCTTACATTTAAGTTGACTTTTGTGTTCATTAAGACGGACCCGCAAAGATCGAATAGTTTTTCCGACGTAGATCAAGTGACAAGGGCACCAAATGATGTAGACTACATAGTCGGATTCACAGGACGTAAAACACCTTAATTAATAATTTTTGTCATGATACGAAAATGATGTAATTTCCTATGAGACTAAACAAATATTACAATGACCACATAACTGGTGTCCTGTCAGTTGAGTCAAACGAGTAGATAAAAAAGATCTCAATCGCGCGGGACTTAATTGTTCTTTTAGATTAGAATGTCGTGTCCATACACATTTGATCTTCGTTTCTTGAAAACAAGAAAAACTGCTTAAAACATTTTGATGCTTGTTAAAAATTTTCTTAATTTTACCGCTAAGAGGCGAAAACTTGGTGATAAAATTAATAACAGACTGATCTGTAGCTGGCAAGGATACGTGCGATTGCAACAACAAAGATCGATTATTATACAATGCACGTTGATATGCAGTTTTAATAATCCGCGGGGGATAAGCACGCTGTTGAAAGTCAGTCTTCAAACTCCTTGATTGATCCTTATAATCAACTACATTAGAACAATTCCTTCTATACCGAAGGAATTGTGAAAACGGTAGACTATCCCGGAGTTGTTTCGGATGTTTACTGTTATAGTAAAGAAATGTATTCCGGTCTGTAGGTTTCTGGTGAACTGACGTGTGCCAACCATATTGACCTTTCTGAATAACTACATCCAAAAAAACTATGCGATTAGCATGAACATTACAAGAAAACTGAATATGTGTAGTGACTCCATTTAACCAAGACACAAAGTCATGTAAGCTGGCTTCCGACCCCCTCCAAAATAAAAAGATGTCTCAATATATCTCTTCCACCATAACAAATGCTGTTGATATGGTGATAAGGGGAGCCAATGAGTTTCATAAGTAGCCATATATAAATTAGCAACAGAAGGGGCACAGGTTGCACCCATAGCAACCCCTGACGTCTGCTTATAAATCACTCCTTCAAACTCGAAAAAATTGTTATAGATGGTGAGAGTTAACAGCTGAGAGAAAAAATCTAAATGTTCATCCGAGAGATCTCCTCGAGCCCTCAGGGAAGACAAAGTGACATCAAACGTGGCTTGCTGCGGAATGTTCGTATACAGTGCCGACACATCTAAAGTAGCCATCAAAACGTCAGGATCTGAAGCCCATTCTGAGCAATCCAATAACATATTCAAAAAATGAGTTGTGTCTTTAATATATGTCGTTATGTCTTTCACTGTAGGCCGCAAATAGGAGTCAATGTAAATAGATAGAGGTTCTAGTAATGAAGTTTCTTAATGAGCCTTTTCCATCTATAGCTCGATTTTACCTGGTTCCCAAAATACATAAGGATGCTCAGTGTCCCCCGGGACGACCAATAGTCTCAACAAAAGGAACATTACTAGAACCTCTATCTATTTACATCTCTCGGATGAACATTTAGATTTTTTTCTCTCAGCTGTTAACTCTCACCATCTATAACAATTTTTTTGAGTTTGAAGGAGTGATTTATAAGCAGACATCAGGGGTTGCTATGGGTGCAACCTGTGCCCCTTCTGTTGCTAATTTATATATGGCTACTTATGAAACTCATTGGCTCCCCTTATCACCATATCAACAGCATTTGTTATGGTGGAAGAGATATATTGATGACATCTTTTTATTTTGGAGGGGATCGGAAGCCAGCTTACATGACTTTAGGGTATGTTTACTAAACCGCGCACACGTGCGCGGCGCACAAGAGCATACGCTAATGATGCACTTAAGTGCTCTTAAGCGCTGCGCACGTGTGCGCGTCACATTAACGGGCCGGCGCACGTGTGCGGGGCGCTGATGTGCGATAGAGGTGGGGAAACGCTTACGGAGGGCGGAGGAAGGCTCCCGAGGGCCGGGGTGACGGGGTCAATGGGTGGAGAGTGGGAGGGGAGAGGCTCCCCGCACAGGAGCGGGGCTGAATTTCGGCATAAAAAATACCGCGAGTGAAACCCTCGCGTTAGAGCCGATTTAAAGGGAAGAGAAACCATTTCCATCAGCAATGTACAGCAAAACCAGGGAAACTGCATATCAGACTTCCGGTTTGGCAAATGAGCTGATCGGACGGGTACTGATCAACTCCAGGTACTCTACCCCTCAAAACAGCAATATTCTCCCACTATAGGTGGAATCTCCTAACAGTAATTAATAGATGTGCTAACCTACTCAGCGGGATTGTAGCAGTGTCTCAGCAGCGAGGCAAGAGGCCCAATGGCAACGAAAACAATGAGAAAGGAGAAGCCCCGAGTTCCAGAGGCCAAAATGGCGGGGAGCGCACCTAGCAGCCCCGGCTCTGGTGGTACTCAGGGGCTGGTGGCAGAGGTCTCTGCGGCGGTGGTACAAGCCCTAGCCACCCGATTTCAGTAACTGTCGGAGCAGCTGCACGATGTCGGCCAGCGTGTCACCGACTTTGCAGGACGAGTTGAGCAGGAGGAGACACGTGTGTCTGACCTGGAAGACACCCAGAACTCGCTACAAACTAGAGTGGAAACTCTCGAAATGTTGGTTAAGCAATATGGAGAAAAGATTGAAGACCTGGAAAACCGGGGGCGGCGTAAAAATCTGAGATTTGCTGGGATCCCAGAGACTGTGGCGGATGGCGCCTTATATGACTTTCTGCTGGCCTGGATCGCTAAACTGATGGGCGACAAGGAAAACACCGCCATAAAGTTGGAACGAGTGCACAGACTAGGCCCAAAGAGGGAACAAGCACGAAGTCCGTGTGCAGTCATAGCACGTTTCTTGGACTACCGGCAGAAAGAAGAGGTGCTTAGGACTGCCCGGAGCCGTAACTGGCAGAACTCTGCTGCGGAGAGAATACTGGTCTTCCAGGACTACTCGGTATTAGTCAGTCAGCAACGGCGGGCCTACTCCACTGTGTGCACGCAGCTCAGGCAAAAGGGGGTGCGTTTCTCCCTATTATACCCAGCTCGATTGCGGGTGGACTTCCAAGGTCGGCCTAGATACCTGCCCTCACCCGAAGCGGCTGCTTCTTTTTTGGACACTCTCAACAATTCTGCAGGTTCCAGCCCTTGACACTGCTAATGGAATTCTTGACGGCATATTGGTATTGAAGGGGGAATCCTAGCGGTTGGGGGACAGTTTTGAAAGACTGGGGCTGATTCATACACCTCTATGTTACTGTGTATGTACTGCCATTTCCCCTCTCCCCTCTTCCCCTCTATTCTCTGATTCTCTATTTTCTGTTTGTTCTGAATTTGTATGGGAGACTGTATTTGTGGGGTTGGGGAACTGGGCAGGCGCTAGTGAGGTTTGAATCTGAATGCTATGTTTGTTTTAGTTACTAGTTGCAATGTACTGCAATAGTGTTACTCTATAACCATTAAATAGCAACATTGTTTCGGTTGCACCTTCACCTTGCTCCCTAGCCTGCAGAATGGTTACAGTTACTCGTTTAGTATGGGAGAGAGAGGGGGGGGGGTGATTGGACTGGTTAGGTGTCAGCTACGTGGGTCTGGGAGAAGTGCACCTAAATGTGGGTTGGGGAGGGGGGTTGGATAGGCTCCAGTGGGCTTGTTGGTCCCTGACCCAACGCCCCACCGTGGTAGTCAGGGCACGTAACTGGTTGTGCTCTGGGGAGCAGGAACCGCAGGCTTTAAAATCTAACAACCTCCTGCTTGCGTATTTTAAAACGTGGCGGTGGTATCCATGGAGTTGGTAATTTTAGAGTGCGGGATGGGAGGGAAGGAGATGAATGTAAGGGATAGAGGGCGGTCTGCTCAGGCCGCTGATTACTGCTAGATAAGAGCTGCGCAGATCGGTTACCCTCCCCCATTCATGGGAATCTCCCCTGAGGCTGGGCGGTCGGATGGGATGAGGCAGAGAACATGGGAATCCGAACTCTGGCTGTAGATAAGGGGTTGGCTAACTGTGGACTAGGGCCTTAATAGGACATATATGTTGAGATCGGGGGAGATTATTGCGGGGCCTGGTGGTTTAGGCAGTTGGAATGGACAAGATGGAATGGGGAGGGGCACTTCGGGATACTTGAAAACAGGGGGAGGCTTTAAGGGCGGGTATGGGGAGTTGAGTGGATGAGTGGGTAATTGTCGATTGCACACTATAGAGGAGACTATGAAGACTGGGATGGGGGTAGCCCCGATTGTCAAAGGAAGGTTGTCCGACCATCCGGACGGACTAGCAGAGGAGGGAAGGGGAGGGGAGCGTTGGGAGGTGGGGGTGGGGAGGGGGAGGGTATGGGAGGGGGGAATATTTGTTACTTTAGGATTTCACAATTGGCAGCAGGGTCCTAGATGGAGGAATGAACTAGGAGGGCTCCAGGCTGGGGGGGTCCTTCTTATGCGAAGGGGAATGTATCTTTGTCGGAACCTTGACACTGCCTTGTCGCTCTGAAAGTCATCTCCTGGAATGTTTGTGGATTGGGGAACCCTATTAAGAGATACAAAATATTGCAAGCTCTGGCCAGACATCAGTGTGATATTGCAATGCTCCAAGAAACACACCAGATGGCAGAGGAACATGGTAAACTTTGTAGGAACTGGGTGGGGCAGGTGTGGGGTTCTCCAGCTAAAGGGATTAAAGGGGGCGTAGTGATTATGGTCCACAAGCGTATTCGTTTTGTGGCAGAAATGATTCGGTCGGATGACGCTGGGAGGTCCCTTCTGATCTCAGGCCTATTAGAGGGGAGGCCGGTGATTCTTGGAAATTTATATGGTCCTACAGTGTTTGACTCTGGCTTTTATAGCGGTTTGGCTTCAGTTACTGAGCAACTACCGGATTGTCCCCTATTCTTGGGGGGGATTTCAATGGGGTCCTTGATGTAGACCTTGATACATCTAGAGGAGGGGAGGTGAGGGAGAGGGTACTGCCATCTCGAATGCTGCAACGTTTTTGTAAGAGACTGGGCTTGATCGATCCCTGGCGACTGTTGCACCCCTTAGAAAAGGACTTTACCCATCAGTCTAGAGCACATGGCACTAGTGCGCGTATTGATTATCTTTTACTGTCGGCTGCTTTGTTTGCCTCTGCAGGAGATGCCCAGATTGGTCCTTTGGAAATCTCGGACCACGCCCCGATTTGGGTAGAATTGCAGTGGGGTGAAGTAGCCCCGCGAGCACGACTTTGGCGGTTTCCTTTGGGACTCTACCATGATCTGCAGTTCCATCAATTTATTCGCCAGAGGTGGAAGGAGTTTATTAGCGATCATCAAGCTCATATGGATGACCCTGAATTGGTGTGGGAGACGGCAAAGGTGGTTCTTAGGGGGGATATCATAGGATTTGCTGCTAGGAAGCATAGAATACTGGCTGAGCGCATTATTACGCTCGAGCGACGAGTGACTAAGCTCCGACGCAGTTGTGCTCACGCGCCATCGCCTGCGCTTAAGAAACAGTTATGGGAAGCCCAGGTGGACCTTAATGAGCTATTGCACCAGCGGGCCAAGAAATTGGTTCTTTATTATAGATATTGGTTGCATTGCTATGGAGAGAAGCCTGGGAAGCTGCTAGCATGCTGCTTGCGGGGTCGGCGAGGCTCATCCCTGGTGGTGGCCCTTAGGGATGACAAGGGTAGTGTGCATAACAGGAGTGAGGACATTGCAAAGGTTTTTCGCAGTTTTTTTCAATCTCTGTATAGAGCAGAGCCGGGACCTGCGGAGACAATGTCTGCCTATCTAAACGGATTGGAATTGCCATGGCTCACTGAGGAACAGAGGGTGGTGTTGGATCAGCCTATCACCTTGCAGGAGATACAGTCAGCTATCGCAGTGGCAAGTTGTTATAAAACACTGGGGCCGGACGGGTTCGGTGCAGAGTTTTACAAACTCCTTAGTGAATGTGTGAGCCCACTACTGTGGGAGGTCTTTAGTGAGAGAGCAGAGCATGGGGCCTTCCGCTGGGGGCGGAATCATGCCCACATTACATTGATTCCAAAACCAGGTAAAGACCCGATGTTGGCTGCCTCTTATCGCCCTATATCCCTTCTTAACTTTGATTTAAAATTGCTCGCTAAGGTTCTGGCTGTTAGACTGGCTGAAGTGTTGGGACACTTAGTGCATGAGGCACAAGTGGGTTTTGTTAAAGGACGCTACGCGGTTCGGAATCTCCGAAAAATTTGGCATCTTTGGAGTGGGTACATACCCGACAGCAGGCTTCGCTTCTTATCAGTTTCGACGCGGAAAAGGCCTTTGATAGGGTTAATTGGCACTATCTTTGGAGCCTCTTGCCATACTATGGTCTGGGTACTGCCTTCTGTCAACTAGTGCAGAGTCTGTACGTCTCACCGATGGCGGGTATTTTGTGTAATGGGGTGCTTTCCAAAGATTTTGAGTTGGAGAGGGGCACACGGCAGGGTTGTCCTCTCTCTCCCTTGTTGTTTGTTCTCTCGTTGGACCCCCTGATTCGGGCTATCGAGCGTTCGGGGGAGATACGGGGAGTGCGGATGGGACAGCAGGAGTTTATCATCTCAGCTTTTGCTGATGATTTGTTAGTTCATCTGACTCACCCGGTTGATTCTTTGCAGCCTCTACTGAGGGAATTCACGCGATTTGGGGCCTTTGCAGGCCTTCGCATTAACAAGGACAAGTCGGAGGCATTGGATGTCTTGGGGCTCTTATGGAATAAGTGGGGGGGAGGGTTTCCTCTTAGATGGGCGGATGAAGAATTCCTATATTTGGGTATCATGTTGCCCAGACGGCCTCAGGCGTTATATGGTTGTAATTTGGAGCGCTTTTTGAAGCATCTGGCCACACAATTAAAAGCATGGGAATCTTTACCACTGTCGCTCTCCGGGAGAATAGTGGCCGTACAACTGATTATTTTACCATGGCTTTTGTATTGGTTGCAGACCCTACCAGTCTGGTTGTTGGGTCGATATCTGCATCGACTAGAGGCCTCTCTTAAAACATTCTTATGGAAAGGGAAAAAAGCGCGTATACCTTGGGTTCGATTGGTAGGGAAGTGGCGTGAAGGGGGTATGGGGCTGCTGGATTTGAAGATGTATGCCCTAGCCTGTCAGGCTCGACATTTGGGGGATTGGTTGGGAAGTACAGATGTATATACACCTAGGGCATTGGAGGAGTGCCTAGTAGCCCCGTTCACTTTGCTGGGGGTCCTGCACGAGCCGAAATGTAAGTTACCGGGCCGTGTCTTGCGGAGTGCGCTGGTAAACTCTGTCAAGCGAACCTGGCAACAGCTCAATAAGTATTGGGACGAATCATGGAGGGTATCTAGTTGGTTGCCCTTGCAAGGGAATGTCAACTTCCCTCCCGGGTCTGAGACGGAGACGTTTCGAGACTGGGGGCTGCGAGGTATACGGAACGTTGGGCACTTGGTAGATGCAGTGGGAAGATGTAAATCTTTCCTGACACTGAGTCGGGAGTATGACCTGCCTACCAGACACTGTTTTGCATATATGCAGGCCTCTCACTATGTATCCTCTTTGCCATGAGGAGCGCTGAAAATTGAATGCTCCGCTCAAGTATTAGAATTTTTCAGCTTAGGAGAAGACTGTCCGCCATCGATCTCTATCTTGAAACATCGCCTGGATAGTTTCAGGACAACCCCCAACTATAGGGGAATCGAGATGGCTTGGGAAGCTGAATTAAGGAGGGAAGTTGCTCCGGGGCTGGTCAAGACGGCTTTGAAATGGATAGTTCGGGTGACACAGGGGTCTCGCTGGAGGGAGGTCCAGTTTAAATGTGTGACCAGAGCTCATTTCTCGCCGCGGAGGGCATTTCGTAGTCAATTACTGATGGATGGCAGCTGTCCACGTTGCTCGGAATCTTTGGCCACTCTACTGCATATGTGGTGGGGATGTCGGAGATTGCGTTCCTATTGGGCTAAGATATGCACCTTTTTGAGTGGGTTACTGCAGCAGCAACTGAGATGGACTGGCCTCTTTGTAGTGTTGGATCTGATGGGACCTCCCTGCCCAGCAAAGAGAGGGGAAAGGCTATTAATGCGGAAGGCCTGTCTGGTGGGGAAGGGGCCGATTCTCCGCCTATGGAGAGACCACCAACCGCCTACCTTTGCTGAATGGCGAAATAATTTCCATCACCTGATGTTAACAGAGCGATGGCTGGCTCGGGGCAGTGTCAAGCGTTGGACAATGTTTATGTCAATATGGGAACCCTATATTCAGCAGCTAGGGGTTCGTAGCCGGAATGAGATCCTCCAACTGGGGACTTGAGGCAATAGCGTTGCGTCATAGGGGAGATGGGAGTGAATAGTAGTTGCTGCCGATTGATGTTTATATGATTCTATAGCATTGTTAGAGGAGTGGGTGGAGGGAGGGGGAGGGGGGAGGGGAAGGGTGGGAGGGAGGGCGTGGGTCGGGATAACATGATATAACCCACCTGTTGTATTTCTCTATGAGGACTCCCGGTGGGGATCAGAACACACCCCCCGGGATGCTTATGTTTGATGTTTTTACTACTGTCTGTTGGTGGAAATTAAATAAAGTCTATAAAAAAAAACCCTGCATATCAACGTGCATTGTATAATAATCAATCTTTGTTGTTGCAATCGCACGTATCCTTGCCAGCTACAGATCAGTCTGTTATTAATTTTATCACCATGTTTTCGCCTCTTAGCGGTAAAATTAAGAAAATTTTTAACAAGCATCAAAATGTTTTAAGCAGTTTTTCTTGTTTTCAAGAAACGAAGATCAGATGTGTATGGACACGACATTCTAATCTAAAAGAACAATTAAGTCCCGCGAGATTGAGATCTTTTTTATCTACTCGTTTGACTCAACCGACAGGACACCAGTTATGTGGTCATTGTAATATTTGTTTAGTCTCAGAGGAAATTACATCATTTTCGTATCATGACAAAAATTATCAATTAAGGTGTTTTACGTCCTGTGAATCTGACTATGTAGTCTACGGTGCCCTTGTCACTTGATCTACGTCGGAAAATCTATTCGATCTTTGCGGGTCCGTCTTAATGAACACAAAAGTCAACTTAAATGTAAGGTGCTGGACGCCCCCATTGTATCCCACTGTCTACAATTTCAGCATAAATTTGAAGATTTAAGATGTTTTGGGATTGATTGGATAGCAACTGGAGGAATGGGGGAATCAAGAGAGCAATGTTTACTAATCAGGGAGCAAAAGTGGATTTACTGGTTACGATCGATTATTCCGGAGGGGTTAAACACCTCGATCGAGTGGGGAGCATGTATTTAATATGATTGATTTTATTGGAGGGATGGTCTGGAGGAACGTGATGTTTCTTATCCGGCTAATATCCCGATTGGATCTTTTTGAACCTTTAAAGGACAGCGCCTTCATCTAAACACATTTAATGGTCTTTTTCTTTTTTTACAAACGTAGTTGGAATGACGTTATTTTCGTCATTCTTACGTCTCCACCGGTGGTTTAAAGATCTCATTTAGTTTGTGACTCCGCATGCGCAGCGTTTTTTGCCAATGAAGATTGTGCTGGCGCCATGTATGAGACCGCCTGATGTTGATTCTTTTCGAATGTATGTTGGGAGAGTTTTTAGTCTATGAAGGAAACTTTTCTAATGCAGTAGAGAAGGCACTGTGACTCCAGTATAGTCTTTATTTCTGCATTTTCCTCTTCCACAGAGATTGCTTGACAAAACCGATCCCCTGATGAAGATCCGAAATGCATTGGAGGTACCGGGATGGTAGCGTCGGGATCATTGCAGCTTCAAAGAACTTCAAGATTAAAAGATAAGCAAAATTGTGAATTTAAATGATCAGCATAGTCTCTCATATTTTTTGAAGGACAGAGAGAGAAGTCCGTTGAAAATAGTGTGATTACTTCAAAGAACTTTTATATAATTGAAAAATAGAAAAAAAGAAACCTATTCAAAACGGTCGGTGATGTAATTTTAGCATTACTTCTTGAGATGAAATTTAACCTTGAGAGTATATAGCCATTTTTGCCTGAGACCGTAGGTTTCGTTTCTGAAAAATAAATTTCATGTTATATTGGTCACACTGTACCTAAGTGGGATTTTCTCTCCTTTACGTAAGAGGGTTTAGAATTTTGTATTGTTAGGTGACTATCACCCTCTTGGATAAGAAGACCTATTGTTTGTGTTACCACATCATTAGTGCTTTCTCCAGCAGACTCCCTCTGAACAGCTGCTCGCTTGGCCTGGCCCTTCTGAACTCCATCTTTGTGAACTCTGTTCCTTTGGGCTTGCTCAGGTAGGATTCTTTCTCCAAGTCCTTCTCCTTCTCTTAGAGCTGCTCCTTCCCTCCGAGCTGTTCCTTCTCTCTGTCCTCACCTTTGAGGTGTTCCTCTCTTCTGTCCTCTCTCTGGAGCTGTTCCTCTCAATAGAGGTGTTCCTCCTCCATGAGGTGTTCCTCCTTTGCTAGCATTCAGCTTCTGCTTATAAAGGAATCTTTCCTTTGAAACTCCTGGGCTCATTCCCAGGTCAAGTCATTAGCTCTCTTAGGCTCATTAGCTCCTGTATGATCACTCCTGCCCCCTCTAGCTGTGCCTTGACGTAACTGCACATCTAGATTTCTCTGAGAAACAGGGTTTCTTTTCAGGTTTGCATCTTTATTGATACCCACTTCATGACAATCTATATGGATTGAAATTCCATGTAAAAGGGGGAAGGCGATGGCAGTGGGGGTGTACTATCGACCGCCTGGCCAGAATGACCAAATGGATGATGAAATGTTCAAAGAAATCAAGGAAGCTAACAAAAGTTACAGCGCAGTAATAATAATGGGTGATTTCAATTACCCCGGTATCGACTGGGTCAGTGTCACGTAGAACATGCTAGGGAGATAAAGTTCCTAGATGAAATAAATGACTGCTTCTTGGAGCAGCTGGTTCATGAACCGACCAGAGGGGAAGCCATATTAGACCTAGTCCTTAGTGGAACACCAGATCTAGTGCAAGAGATAAGGTTGTTGGGGCCACTTGGCAATAGTGATCATAGCATGATTGCCTTTGATTTAATTAGTGGAGGAGGGATAGTAAGGAAATCCACAGTACTATCTTTTAACTTTCGAAAGGGAGACTATGATAAAATGAGGAAAACAGTTAAGAAAAAACTAAAAGGAGCAGTTGCAAAGGTTAAAGACGTACATCAGGCTTGGCTGTTGTTGAAAAATACTATCTTGGAAGCCCAGACCAGCTGTATTCCACGCTTTAAGAAAAGTGGAAGGAAGTCCAAAAAACTGCCAGCATGGTTTAAAGGTGAGGTCAGAGAGGCTGTTGTTGCCAAAAAAGCATCTTTCAGGAAATGGAAAAAAGAGCCAAACGACGAAACCTGGAAACAGCACAAGCACTGGCAAGTCAAATGCAAGGCATTGATTAGGCAGGCAAAGGGAGAATTTGAGAAGAAGCTTGCTGCGGAAGCAAAAACGCGAAGTAAAGACCTTTTCAAGTACATTCGTAGCAAAAAACCTGTGAGAGAGTCAGTTGGTCCATTAGATGATAAAGGGGTTAAAGGAGCACTAAGAGGCAACAAGGCGATAGCGGAGAGACTGAATGAATTCTTTGCTTCAGTCTTTACTGAGGAAGATGTAGGGATGTTACCCATGACTGAAGTGGTATTTAAAGGTGCGGAAGAATTGAAGGAAATATCGATACATCGGGAAGATGTCTTACAACTATTAGATAAACTGAAGAGTAGCAAATCACCTGGGCCGGATGGTATCATCCAAGGGTGTTGAAAGAACTGAAATATGAGATTGCAGACCTGCTATTAGTAATCTGTGAACTATCATTAAAATCATCTCTAATACCTGAAGATTGGAGGATCACCAATGTAACACCAATTTTTAAAAAGGGTTCCAGGGGTGATCCTGGAAACTACAGACCGGTGAGCCTGACATCAGTACCAGGAAAAATGGTAGAAACCATCATAAAGAATAAAATTACTCAGCATGTAGATAGTCATGACCTAATGGGAGACAGCCAACATGGCTTTAGACAAGGAAGATCTTGGGGTATGTTTACTAAACCGCGCACACGTGCGTGGCGCACAATAGCGCACGCTAATGATGCACTTAAGTGCTCTTAAGCGCCGCGCATGCGTGCACGTCACATTAACGGGCCTGCACACGTGTGCGGGGCGCTGATGTGCGATAGAGGCGGGGAAAGGCGTACGGAGGGCAGAGGAAGGCCCCCGAGGGGCGGAGGGACGGGATCAATGGGTGGAGAGTGGGAGGGGAGAGGCTCCCCGCACAGGAGCGGGGCTGAATTTCGGCAAAAAAAATACCGCGAGTGAAACCCTCGCGTTAGAGCCGATTTAAAGGGGAAGAGAAACCATTCCGTCGGCAATGTACAGCAAAACCGGGGAAACCTGAAAAACGTGAGCAGTGTGATACATGTGCACAGAACAAAATAGCAAAAAAAAAAATGAAAATGACCACAAAAAATTCCAAATAAATTATACTCCAGCTGGGCAACAGTGATGTTAATGGGCAACCATGAAAGACACTCCCAGGAAAGCTCCAGAAAAAAAGAAATGATTTTTGGAAAGGTCTACGCTCCGTAGACTCGTTCAAAAAGCACTGCATTTTAATGGAGCTTTCCTGGGAGTGTTTGTCATGTTGCCCATTGATATCACTGTTGCCCAGCTTGTTTTTGGTTTTTTCCCCTTTTTTGGAGGTCATTTTTGAGGTTTAATTGCACCTTTGTCCCCATACAAGGTAAACGAGCCCACAGTAAAATTGTGCAGAGCAGGGTGTCTGACTCGTGCGGCCAGGTTTCCTATCTCCAGAGACTGCAGTGTCTCTGTGGCCACAGTGTGATGCAGCGGACACAGCCAGTGCCTGAAGGACCAGAGGGTCACGGTTCAAATCCCAGCTGGGGCTCCTGCCAACCCAGTCCCCATAGTTTTACCCACCACTAAACAGTGATAGTACAGACACTCCTTTATGGCAGAGAACATAAGCATGGTTCCAACACCTATATTTTACCCTACACCACACACAAACCATAACAATGGGCATTACCTACAGCCGAGTCCCCCAAATTCAGTCCTGGAGTGCCACAACTCAATCAGGTCATATGCTTTTTCCCAGATAGGGACATGTCTGCATGTTGGCGGAAGGGTACAGGTGGTGGAGGGGGCAGTGGCTGCAAACCACAGCAGACAGTGGCCTAGGCCTATGCAGGCTGGCACTGTCCACCGCAACAGACAGGCTCTGTCGGATGTACAGTCATGGACTCCACAGGGAACACAGCATATGTGTCACAACACGGTGGTGCAGTGCACACACACAGCATATGCAGGAACAGAAGGTCACAGGTTCAAAGCCCAGCTGGGGCTACTGCCAATCCAGTCCATATATTTTTCCTACAACTAAACCGTGATAGTAAGGAGAAACCTTTACTGCTGAGAACATACGCATGGTTCACACTCCTATATTTTACCACACCAAACACAGACACCATAAACAGGCACATTACCTAGAGCAGAGTCCCCCAAATGCAGTCCTGGAGGGCCCCACACCATTCAGGATCCATGCTGCCTCTAACAAAGATGCCTGTGCTGCATATCTATGCACCACCCCCATGGTATGCTGATGTAGCTCATGCATATTTATGAGGGACAGCATGAAAACCCGAACAGTGGTTGGAACACCAGGACTGGAGTTGGGACACTCTGCCGTAAAGCAGCATCCAACAGGGCCAGACACACCCACACCCACACCCACAGGCCCCATTGGCCAATGCCTCCTGGAGAGGCAGGACATTGGGCCCTGCCTGTATCACCCAATACTAGCAGTTGCATACCTTAGCAATGCCACCCTACACCTGGGTATATGGTACACAGCTATCAAACGTTGCCCATGATAACTGGCAGATATCAATTCCTACGTTAAGCACATTTTGCTCATTGATCTCCACCATAACAATCATTGTGATGTCTGCGGTGTGTGCTTCAGGTCTGGTCTCTGACAGTGTTTACCACCCTGGGGAGTGACCCCCAACAGTATTGCGTACCATATCCATGCCTGTACTGTGCCCAGGACTGGTGTGGTGGGTATGGCTGCTGGACTCCTCTATAGTAGCACAATGCTGGCATAGGTGTGGGGGTGGCTGTCTGTCTATCCAGTGTGTGGTGGCTGCAAACACCTTCCACAGCTCACACTGCCAGCAATGTTGCCAGTATTGGGCTGCCAATGTGCATAATGAGGAGCAAGGTACCATGGGTATAGGCCGGACAGGGTGGCCTGGCCAGGGTGCATCTGCACAGGGCATAGGGCACTGACAGGAACATTTTGTGGGAGGAGTGGCCTAGTGGTTAGAACAAGGTACTTCGGGCCCGAGGGCCGGGGGTTCAAGTCCCACCTGGGGACAGCAATCTCAGGCCGGAGGGACTGGGATTTCTAGTCCTATAGGCACTCCTTGTGGTCTTGGGCAAGCCACTTAACCCTCCATTGCCCATGTTCCCTGTAAGTATTAGCGTATGTGTGTCATATCCCCTCATGTTAAATGTATCTCCCAATTGACCGCTTTGACCCGGTGAAAAGCGGGATATAAATACAGCTAAATAAAAATAAATAAATAAATAAATTTTAGTGCCTGGCCACCACCTACACAGACAGGGTGACCTCAGTATGTCCTGCTGAGAGATCACTCTCACCCTGACTGTGCAGTGACCACAGCATGGCTAGGCACCCCCATAGTGCTATATGGTATTTTTCTCATGTGATAGATATGGGTTTCCTTTTGGGGCCCAGTCACTGATTTATCTGCTTGCTGAGTATGCTGATATCCCAGTTTTGGGTGCACGCATCTCCACTGGGAACATGCACTGTGGACTAACTAGCACACTGTTTGCAGCTGGTATGTGTCTTGATGGAGCAGCTTTTGGGGTGCAGTGGCTGAAGACTTGCTGCTGGAGAATATCAGATAGTGGTGGGGTGAAGCTCACCATATCCAGGCTTAATGTCTGTCTGCTACTGTGGTATGGATGTGTATAGAGCTGCATTGACTGCCCTGTGGGGTGTCTGTTCTTCAGCAGAACCCGTGTTGATGGTCCCCTCTACTGCCACCTTTGCAGAGAGGTAGAATGACCCACACAACACACACACCACACACTGTAAATATACATTTGTAAAAAGTTAGATGTGTTTGTTTTAATACCTACAAAGTTTATATTACTGTTCAATGTAAATAGTTGAATTCTATTGTTCTATGTAAAATGTATACAAACTGTGTACAAGACTGTTAACCTGTTATATGTAAACCACCCTTGATCTCTGGAAGGGGTGGTATAAAAGAAATAGTTAAATAAAATAAAATAAAATAAAATAAAATAAATCTATTGATAGGAGACCCTGTTTGCCACTCTCAGCTCTGGAGGAGAGGGGGGTGGTGGTACATAGCCCACCTAGGGGTCCATAGGGGCTACACCTGACTGAAACAGACAGAGATATCCAAGGTGTTTGTGCAGAAACTACCTATCTCACACATTAACACTGCTTTGAACCTCCGGCATAGCCTCATTGAGCAATGGAAGGTGTTGTGGACCTGGTCCTGGGCGCCTCACCGCACCCTCAGAGTGAGCACAGTACCCGCACAATGTGACGGTGTGTAGCTACTCTGTGCCAGTAAAACACACGGTCAGTACCCCCTACCAGGCTGAGGTGGTGTGTGGGTGCACATGGTTACTTCCCTCTACCAGGCCGAGGTGCTGTGGGGGTGCATTGCCCATCTTGTGTTCATCTGTGGACAGCTGATTTGCATGTGCAGTGCATCATGGGTATGGGTGGGCTAATCCTATCCTGGTGACTGCAGCAGACTGTCTGTGTGGTGACATGCAGGCTCTCTGCAGCCAGCCAGGGGCTTGCTAGTCACTATAGAGCTGTAGCTCAATGGTTACATCACTGCCTGTGATGCCAGAAGGCATGGGTTCAGACCCACAGTGGGGTTATTTGACAGGGTTGTCCAAAGCATTATCTGTTTTTTACTGTACATATTTTGCTGCCAGCAAATACACCCTCAGCGTACTGTACCCATAAGGTGCCTATGAGGGCGCTTTATAGGGCGCCCTATAGGGCACCTTATGGTTTCCGTCCATATAAGGGGCACTGTACATTTTCCTGTGACGCAACTTATAGGGTGCCCTATAGGGTACATTTTAGGGTGCCGTGGCGGACAGTGCACTTTAAAATGTGCCTTATAGGGCGCCTTATGTTAACACGATTTGAGAGTGCGTTTGCTATTAATGATAATTACAATAAAAATAAAATGCCTCCTAAAGCAATCTTCCCCATATTATGTCTCAGCCAGCCTTGTTCATTGGGCACTGTGGGGGATTGAAACCCTGAACCTTGCACCATTGGTCAGTGTCTTAACCATGGTGCAGTGGTTCTGTTCCTGTGATTGCACATCAGCGCGCCACCTTATGCGGCCCAATATTAAAATGCCTCCAAATTATTAGCATGCAGCCTTATGGCCATCAGTGCACCGCCAATATTACACTGGCTCCTAAAGTAATACCTCAGCTAGCAGTTTTCATTGGGCACTGTGGGGGATTGAGCCCATGATCCCTGCACCATTGGTTAGTGTCTTAACCATTGTGCTGTGGCTCTTTTCTTCTTTCTGCACATCAGCACGCCACTTATACCTCCCAGTATTATAATGCCTCCATAAACATCAGCGTGCCGACTTCTGCCGCCCAGTATTAATATGCCGCCAAAAACATTAGTGCACCGCCTTCTGTGCCTCATAAATTAACACCTCAGCCAGCTGTCTTCATTGGGCACTGTGGGGGATTGAACCCCTGATCTCTGCACCGTTGGCCAGTGTCTTAACCATTGTGCTGTGGCCCTGCTCCATGTCTTGTACTTCAGCGCACTGCTTATGCCTCTCGCGCAGCTATCCCATGCACTAAGGTGCGGGGCGCACATGGGCGCTGTGCACCTTAGCGCATATGTAAATTCCGCCTTTCCTTTTTCAGGACGGAACGCCCACTCCTTATATGGCACCCGCACACTACCGGGGCCCGCACTTTACCAGGGTTTTAGTAAACATGCCCCTTGTCTTACTAATCTGTTATGTTTTTTTGAAGGAGTGAATAATCAGGTGGACAAAGGTGAGTCGGTTGATATTGTGTATCTGGACTTTCAGAAAGCCTTTGACAAGGTCCCTCATGAGAGGCGTTTGGCAAAACTAAAGAGTCATGGGATAGGAGGCAGTGTACTATTGTGGATCAGGAACTGGTTAAAAGATAGAAAGCAGAGGGTAGGGCTAAATGGCCAATTTTCCCAATGGAGAAAGGTGAATAGTGGTGTACCCCAGGGATCTGTGCTGGGTCCGCTGCTTTTTGACATATTCATAAATGACCTGGAAAGTGGAATAACGAGTGAGGTTATCAAATTTGCAGATGACACAAAACTATTTAAAGTTGTTAAAACCCAAGAGGATTGTGGAAAATTGCAAGAGGATCTTGATAAATTGGAAGACTGGGCATCAAAATGGCAGATGAAATTTAATGTGGACAAGTGCAAGGTTATGCACCTAGGGAAGAACAACCCAAACTATGTTTACACGATGCAAGGTTCCACATTAGGAACCACCACCCAGGAAAAAGATTTAGGCGTCATTGTGGATACCATGTTAAAACTCTCGGCCCAGTGTGCCGCAGCGGCCAAGAGAGCAAATAGAATGCTAGGAATGATAAGGAAAGGAATGGAAAATAAAACAAAAGATATTATAATGCCTCTATATCGTTCCAAGGTGAGACCGCACCTTGAATATTGTGTGCAATTCTGGTCACCGTATCTTAAAAAGGTTCAGAGAAGAGCCACCAAAATGGTTAAGGGGATGGAAGGATACTCCTATGAAGAAAGGCTAAAAAGGTTAGGGCTCTTTAACCTGGAAAAGAGACGGCTGAGGGGAGATATGATAGAAGTCTATAAATTAATGAACGGAGTGGAACGGGTAAACGTAGATCGACTGTTTACCTTATCAGAATATAGAAAGACTAGGGGACATGCAATGAAGCTGCAGGGTAAACTATTTAAGACTAATAAAAGAAAATATTTTTTCACTCAACGTGTAATCAAACTCTGGAATTTGTTACCGGAGGATGTAGTAAAGGCTGTTAGTGTAGCTGGGTTTAAAAAAGGTTTGGACAAGTTCCTGGAGGAAAGGTCTATAAACCATTATTAAGAAGGGACCCAGGATACAATACAAGCATTGTAGAACCTGTGTCCCTTGGGGGAACTGCTAGGTACATATGACCTAGATTGGCCACTGTTGGAAACAGAATACTGGGCTTGATGGACCTTGGTCTGACCCAGTATGGCATATCTTATGTTCTTATGTTCTTAACCTCATTCTGCCTTCACCTATCAGGTGGTGATAATTCCTAGCTAACACCAAAAATGGGGGGGGGGGGGGGAGAACACCCATGATCTCAATGTCTTGATGTAAAGAGATTAGTCCATGGACTAGCTCAATCACATCAGGAGTCCAGTAACCCGCTCTCAGGCATGTCACATATCTATTGATGACAATCTGTCTGCCCTTAGGCACTTTACAAACAAAGAGGCATGACAAAAGATGTCTTACATAGTTCATACATTACACACACACATCATGGTTGACTCCATTACATATCTTTCAAAGGACTGTTATACTGGGAACCCTTGGAACCATCATGACATGAACATTATGT
This sequence comes from Ichthyophis bannanicus, assembly GCA_033557465.1. Classification (NCBI taxonomy): domain Eukaryota; kingdom Metazoa; phylum Chordata; class Amphibia; order Gymnophiona; family Ichthyophiidae; genus Ichthyophis; species Ichthyophis bannanicus. Next base: position 937,640,611 of record CM066034.1, read on the forward strand.
AGATATATGACATATATAGGTGCCATGATGTGTTATCTATTACACACACCCCTAATGCCTCTGTACTTCAGAGATGTCCATATATCCCTTATGCTATGGTGGGCTTCCTCACAGGTGTCACTGCAGACCACTGATTTCTGCAGTTGTGATATCATCAACTGATCCCAACATTGCCACAGTCACCCACATGGTATTTCTGTCTCATTTCCTCAGGGGAGGTTCATAACTGGCATTTCACCTGCGGGTCACCTATTACCCAATGGGGGTCCTGGCTATCACCAGACACAGTCAAACACACCAATGTGTGTAATTTGAGGATACCTCAGATGGTTCCTCCTGGGCAGACAACAGATTGTGAGGAACGTGTCTTTTCTGGAGGCCGTCCATGGGAGGCAACAGAAGTTCTCACTAGAGTACATTTGGGATGGCAAACTGCTGGTTGTGCAATGATGTTCTCGGACGTGATGCCAGAGGCAGATCACTCTTTACTAGTGGATATCTCTGGATTTGCACTCACACCACAACAGGGTCATGCTTTGGATAAGGGTTGATCATGGGTGCCCTCGATATGATCTGATTCCTTTCGGTTACATTGGCATCAGGGACATTTCTTATGGAATGTTCATCTGTGAGCAACATCTCTGGCCCACTGGGATGGGTATTGTTTGAGAGATTGTGATGGAGGTTTCTGCTGCTGATGGGTATCGGGCTCTTAATGGTTTTGAGAGACAAATGTTACCTATGAGATCCTCTTGGATCCCTCTGGAACCACTTCCTTCAGCAGTTGCTGTTTTACAAACCATAGTGTCTAGGAATATACCCACTGTCATGACCTCTCCACATATGACATTGTTGACTACTGAGCAGCATGCCCTGAAAGGGTTACAAAAGATGAATGATGAAGTCATTCAACAGGCAGATGAAGGGGGAGGTATTGTGCTTTTGGATGGAGCTGCATATTGGGAAGAGGCTGCTAGACAGCTGTGTGATAGTTCTGTATCTGTACTGTCTATATATTTAACTGCAAGGTTACAACAACATGGTGAGATGCTCAAGGAGAGGGCCTGTGATACTAGTTTTGACACAGCGAAGGAATTACCGTTTCTGAATGTATGTGCCCCAGGGGTCTTCGTTTTCTATCAGCTTCCAAAGATACATAGGGATGTCATTAACCCTCTAGTACGCCCCACAGTATCTACAAGGGGGACTGTACTTTTGCCCCTATTGCTTGATATTGGGACCTCTTTACATCCCTCAATGTGTAATATTGCTTCGGTTCTTGGGATATGACACTTTTTCTGATTCTTTTGACTGAGAAGGTCCAGTCTGGCTAACATCATGGAGTTTTATTGGAGACCCTGGATGTGGCTAATGCTGTGAAATCCGAGGCTGAAAACTAACGCCAGTGAAACCCTGGCGTTAAAGCTGATTTAAAGGGAAGAGAAACCATTTTTGTCAGCAATGTACAGCAAAATCAGGGAAACCTACAAAAAGTGATAAGTGTGATACATGTGCACAGAACAAAAGTGCAAATAAACATTGAAAATGACCCCAACAAAATATAAAAAAAAACATAACCAAGCCGGGCAATAGTGATATTAATGGGAAACATCGAAAAACACTCCCAAGAAAGCTCCAAAAAAGGATATGAATTTTGGAAGGGTCTACGCTCCGTCCCCATACAAGGTGAATGATCCCACCTGAAATAGCACTGATCAGGGTTTCCTCTCCATTGGACAGGTTTCCTATGGCTTGCACATGTTCCACAACAGCAGGGTGGGCATGTCAGAATGGGCAACTGGACAGATGCTGGGAAAGGGGACACAGAGGGCTGCAGACGGCACATGCTGTACTGCAGCTGGGCCACAGTGCGGACTAGGGTGATGCCTAGGTGGCCCATAGGAATGCTGAAACAGTAGAGCAGCCAGACAGCAACTGATGAGGGTCCAGCATGGGCATGAGTGTGCTTCCCTCAGTGTCACAGGGGATAGTACCCAGCAGGTACCCCCAAGAGCACAGAACATTGGCAGGCAGTGCTGGGGGGAAGCGTGGACATCTATGCAGGCACCCCTACCCCAGAACCTGCACCATAGGCAGCCGCCTACCCGCACAATGGATGGCCTGAGACTGTGCTCCACCAGCACCACCAGCAGACGGGCATGTCAGCAGGGTGGCAGAGGGGTACTGGTGGTGGAGGGGGCAGTGGCAGCTGCCCAGAGCAGACCGTGGCCTAGCCCTGTGTAGGTGGGTGCCATGCACTGCAACAGACAGGCCCTGTCTGACGAACAGTCATGGTATCCCCAGGGAATGCACTGTCTTTGTGGCAACACGGTGGAGCAGTGCACACAGCCAGTGTGTTCAGGAGCAGAAGGTCACAGGTTCAAGTCCCAGCTGTGGTTACTGCCAACCCAGCCCCCATATTTTACCCACTACTACAACATGCTAATACAAACAGAACCTGTATTGCAGATGACGTAGACATGCCCAAAACACCTACATTTTACCCTACAGAGCACAGACACCATAAACATGCGCATTACCTAGAGTAAAGTCTCGCAAATGCAGTCCTGGAGGGCCAAACACCATTCAGGTTCCATGCTGCCTCTAATAAATGTGGCTGTGCTGCATTGCTATGCACTGCCCCCATGGTATGCAGATGTATCGTATGCATATTCATTAGGGACAGCATGAAAACCCGAACAGCGTTTGGCCCTCCAGGACTGGAGTTGGGAACCTCTGCACTAGAGCTGCGGCCAACAGGGGCAGACACACCCGCACCCACAGGCTCCATTATCCCAAGCCTCCTGGAGAGGCAGGATGTTGGGCCCTGCGTGCATCTCCCCATACTAGCACTTGTATACCTTAGCAATGCCACCCTAAACATGGGAAAACTGTACACAGCTATCAAAAAGGTTGCTATGATAACTGGCAGATAGCAACTCATATGTTAAGCACAATTGTCTGATTGAGCTGCATCATAGCAACCTTTCTGATGTCTGTGGAGTGTGCCTCAGGTCTGGTGTCTGACAGAGTGACCCCAACAGTATTGCGTACCATAGCCATGCCTGCACTGTGCCCAGGACTGTGTGGTGACCAGGGCTGCCAAACACCTCTATAGTTGCACAATGCTGGCATAGGTGTGTGGAGTGTGTGTCTGTCTATCCAGTGTGTGGTGGCTGCCAACACCCTCCACAGCCCACACTGCTAGCACTGTTGCCAGTATTGGCCTGCCAATGTGCATAATGAGGAACAAGGTACTGTGGGAATAGCCTGGATAGGGTGGCCTGGCCTGGCCGCATCTGCACAGGGGATAGGGCAATGGCTCGGACATTGTAGTGCCCGGCAACCACCTGCACGGACAGCGTGGCCACCGCATGTCCTGCTGGGAGGTCACTCTCACCCTGACTGAGCAGTGACCACGGCATGGCTAGGTTCCCCCATAGTACTATATAGTATTTTTCTCATGTGATTTTTATGGGTCCCTTTTGGGACCCAATCACTGACTTATGTGCTTGGTGTGTATGCTGACATCCCAGTTCTGGGTACATGCATCTCCTCCAGGACCATGCACTATGGACTAACTAGCAGACTGTTTGCAGCTAGTATGTGTCTTGCTGGAACACCTTGCAGGGTGCAGCGGCTGGAGGCTTGCTGCTGGAGAATGTCAGATAGTGGTGGGGGGCAGCTGAGCATTTCCAGGACTTCTGTCTGCTATTGTTTTATGGATGTGTACAGCTCTGCATTGCCTGCCCTGTAGGGTGTCTGTTCCCCAGCAGGACTGGGGTTGATGGTCCCCTCTACTGCTACCATTGCAGGGAGGTAGAATGTGGATCTATTGGTGGGAGATCCTGTTTCCCACCCTGAGCCCCAGAGGGTGGGTTGTGTGGTGGTACGTAATCCACCTATGGGTCCAAACACCACCACCTACACCTACATCATTTAACCATGGCACCAATACAGGACATGCACTATTCTGGGTGCATCATAGCCCATAAGGGCTAAACATGACTGAGAACTACAAAAGGACGCAGATGTAACCTAATTGTGTCTGCAGGAACTACCTATCACACACAGTAGCAGTGATGGGGACCTGCAGCATGGTGTATTTCAGCCATGAAAGGTGCTGGGCGCCCCACCTCACCCTCAGGGTGAGCACAGTACCTGCACAATGTGACGGTCTGTGGCTACTCTGTGCCAGTACCACACACGGTCAGTTCCCCCTACCAGGCCGAGGTGCTGTGGGGGTGCATACCCCATCTTGTGCCCATCTGGCAACTGCTGATTTTCATGTGCAGTGCATCATGGGTACGGGTGGGTTAACCCTATCCTGATAACCACAGCAGGCAGTTTGTGTGGTGATGTGCAGTCCTTCTGCAGCCAGCCAGGGGTTTGTTAGCAGCTGTAGCCCACTGGTTACTTCACTGCCTGAAAAGCCAGAGGTCATGGGTTCAATCCCATGGTGGGGTTATATGATAGGGCTGTCTGAGGCTTTGTCTATTTTTAATGTACATTAGTGCTGCCAGCAAAAACACCCTCAGAGTACTGTAACCTTAAGGTCCCTCATAAGGCGCCCCATAAGGCACCTTATAGGGTGCTTTATAAGGCGCCCTATCAAGCGCCTTATAAGGTGCCTTATAAGGTGTCCTATAGGGGACATTATAGGGTGCCTTGGCGGACAGTGCACTTTATAATGAGCCCTATGGTGTGCGTTATGGGTTGCCTTATGCGGCACCTTAGGTTACGCCACCGTGAGGGTGTGTTTGCTGGCAGCACTAATTAAAATAAAAGTAAAATGCCTCAAAAATCACCTCCTAAACGTAAAGGGTGATGCCTCAGCCAGCCTTATGCATTAGCCACACTGGAGGATTGAACCCATGACCCCTGTACTATCAGTCAGTGTATTAACCATTGTGCTACACCTCTGCTTCTATGTGTGCATGTCTGCGCGCCTACTTAAGATTATCGTGCGTTAACGTGCTTAGCAGCATTTTTGCCCGATAATGTGCGCAGAGGGAGTTATTGCGCAATAATTCCGTTTTGCTACGTTAAGACCGAGACGCCCACTCCTTTTATGGCATCCTGCACACTATCGCCGGGTGCATGTTAAGACTGCTTAGTAAACATACCCCTAAGGGTTAGGTAGAGATATTATGTGTGCTAAGGCTGTTGGGGTATGTGTAATATATACAATTCTACAAAGCCTCTATTTGGTATCTATGTGCACAATGTGTATTTTTCTGATGGGTTCAATGGGTTAAGGCCAGAAGGCTTTATGCAATATATGTAATGGTTTGAGGCATAAGAGTTGTGTATCATATAGGTCATATGTGCGTTACCTTTTCTCATGTCTTTTGGTATGTGCTGGGTTTATGGCCATAGTGATTGCACCAAATAGATATGTGTCACACCTGTGGTGCGTATTTTAAATCCTATGATGTGACAGAGCTACTTAATGGACATATCTTCCTAGGCCTGGACATTGGGCTTATGGGTGCTGGGTTCCTTTGTCTCCATTGTTAATGTGAGGTAGCACTGATCCCAATTTGTTGTGATAATGTAGATGGATGTTATCTGGTATTTTGGAATTCTGGGTGTCATTCTGCTGTAACTGTCTGATAAAAGTGGCTACATGTTGGCAATGTCAGCATATGCATAGGGCCACAGGTTGGCATTCCTGACATGCTGTGTCAGATAGCTACATCTGATGAATGGTGGTGCATTTGGGGACAAGGCTAATGGTGATAGGTGGTGAGTTATAGCCTGTAGATACACCTGGTCAGAGGTGTTACACTGTGTTGTGGGTCACTATCTGCACATGCAGTATGTTAGCTGGTCATGGTCTTGTTTTTTCTGGGTTTCATGGAGTTGCCAGTACAGTGCCTTGTCAAGCTCTTCATTCTCTCAGGATTTGACCTTTTTTGTTTATATACATATAACCTGCATTTTGATTGCAGGATCATTTTGATGTTTCTGATTGGCTCTAGTAATATTGACCACATTGGTGGAGTGGAAGGGCAAAGAGACACCTTGTATGTCACATTGGCAAATTGCAATATGGAAAGGTTGCAAGGCCACATTCCTTTTGTTATGACAGCCCTATGTATAATCTAGTCCATACAGTTGTCCACCAAAGGCACATATTTCTGGGATTAGGCTTTCCCTCTGACATGAATTCTATGCTAATGCGCTGGAAATTACATGGTACCACACATAAGTGGACCGCAAGGGCTACACAGCAGGATCCACAGACCAGGCAGGGAGGTCATTGATGCACGATGCTACAAAGACACCAACATTAACAAAGAAATGGCTGCATGGATCCACAGTAGAGATGGGGACATCTGTTTATAAGAGCACTTTGGCCCATTGACTTCACAGACTGGGGCTTTCTGGAGGCTCTCAGATATGTATCTCAGCCATTGCACAGGGGGAACTGTAAAACTGGAAGGAAAACACTTTTGGGGTTTATACAACATGTGATGGACCCCCAAACACATGGCAGAGGGGTCTCTGTTCAGATGTGAAACTGAGGGGGAACAGGTGAGCTCCAGCTCCATCATGCATATCACCCATGTGCAACAATAACCCCACACATCCCATCGCCCCACAAACAACATTCTGACAGTGCAACATGGTGGTGTCAACAGCATGTTGTGTGGATGTTTCTTGTCAGAGTGCACTGGAAAACCGGTCAGGTTTGTTGGAACACAAGCTGCCTCTACATAGGGGTCCAATTTGTGACTAACCTGTTTTACTCTGCATGAGCATTGTGAGTGGGACAGAGGTTCACCTTCTAACACAACAGTGAATCTACAGATACATTTCATACCGTTTCAGTGGGAAATATGTACATATCTTCTGATGGACTAGCCGAGGCCTCAACCTTACTCCACTTACAACACACTAACATGGGCTGTGGACTTCTGTACCCTAATGAAAAGCATTTATTTTTCAGGAGTTGCAACAGTTTTGCCCCAAGGACTGTCTGAGATTCCCAGAGGATGGATATGGTGGGATGATGGGGACATAACGCAATAGACTTTCAGCTGGCGGTGCATTAAGAGCTCCCTCAAAGTCTTCATTACCCTGGATGGTGTATACACATGCAAACACACCTTTTTTTTTTCTTATTTAAGAGTCAAATACTTGCATTAGGTCATAGCAATTTTGTGTACTACACATGCTTCTATCCTCCAATATGCAAATGTGAATGATTGTCATGCGCCAAAACAAGACAAACACCAATGAGATGAATACTTTTACAGGGCACTGTGCATGTCACTATTATTCCTGCCCTATAGTCAAGCTACAATGTCCTGTACAGCTGATCAGCTCACAGATCACTCTGTGTGTATGGTGTGCCCAATAGATGATGTGTGTTACCTACAACCTGCTATGTGTAGTTAAAGTGCATGTGGTACCTGTCCCTGTGTACTTACATCTCATGGATATTCAGCTCATGCATTGAACCATCTTCCCAGGTGTTCCCAGGAGTGCTTCACCTTGAACAGATTCTGGCATATGCTCAAAGAGGGAAAAAGCCATCCCTACTTGTAGCAGATGAGCCTGCCCAGGTCAGCTTTGCTGAAGTGGGGCTTTTGTGAACAGGCAGCCATTTTGCCTCATGGAATTATTTTACTGTGTTGTTACATCAGAGGTTTGTGGCATCTCTACAGCACACCCTAGGGCAGGTTGCATCAAGGCGCCTTACAGTACAGTGTGGGTGCCTAGACTCTCTTCATGGCACCTTACATGACTCTTGGATGCCCAACATGAGTGTATGGCACCTTATGTGACCACACAGTGCCATACATGACTGCAAGGCACCTTACAATAGTACACTGATGCCTTATGCTTACAGGACCATGACATCTAATCCTGACCCTGTGAACCAACAGAGCCTTTAGTCTCAGTGCCCCAAGATGCTGGAATGCATTACCCCCTGATATCCGGGCTATTAAGAGCCTACCACAGTTTAGGAAAGCCCTCAAATGCCACCTCTTCAACAAGTACCTTATTGAGCCCAACGACATCTCCTAGAGCCCAAAGACACCCAGCGATACCATTTCCAGACAAATTTATGGTATCTCAACAACACACCAAGTTTGATACTGAAACCCATAGTGGTGTTTATGTTTCTATGAAACCTCTGTTCTTATGATTCCATGCAGTAAGTTTTGTAAATAGTTTAACCCTGTTATCCAAGTTTTTGTGCCCTGTTATCTGTAAACTCATACGTGTTAACTGTACTAAGCATTTTTGTTCCATGTAAACCGCGCTGATGATGAATAGTGCGGTATATAAGAGACAGTAAATAAATAAATAAATAAATAAAATAAATGTTTCTGTCTTCTATTTACATTTGTCATGTTGGACCATGTTTTTTTTAGTGCTGTCCCTTGGTGAGTCACATAACTGTGTTTCCCTGGGCTATCAGGGAACAGTATCACTAGAAGCAATTTACCAGGCTTTTTCTTACAATGCAATGGAGGCCACTGTGACATGCCCAGAGTCACAGGGAGTGTCAGTGAGGATCAAACCTTTGATCTGCTGTGTACTGGGTAGTCACTCTGATCATTGGGCTCCACCTCCACCCTGAATGTCTATTTCTAGAAATATAGAAATGTCTGTACATGTCTACATTTCTCCCTCTCTGTGGGCTATACACACATATATGTTTTTATGGGCTATGTATATCTCTATCTCTCTTTCTCTCTCAATATGTATGAACGTCTCTACACACACACATACACATATATATATGTCTGTACACATATACATCTGGCATGGAGAGGTAGCCCAGTGGTTAGTACAACTACCTGGTACACAGAGGATCAAGGGTTTGATTCACAGTGACACCCCTTGTGACCCTGACCATCTCATATCACATTTTGCTCCATTGTCTTGTAAGACAGATCTATGTGCACATAATATGGCTTCATGTCCATCTGACATGGGCTAGGGGCACATTCTCTCTCTATATATCTTTTTATGTGTATATATGTCTTTATATGTGTATAACTTGACATATCTATATGTGTCAGGTAGTACCTCCGTGCCTTACCACATCAGTCTTAGGTGTTTGCCCTGTGAGATTGCCTCTCATACCCGGTTTCCACAGGGCCATTCCAATGCTTTTATCCTCTCCATCAGGTGACATCGGTGGGGTCTGTGTGTTTTGTGGGTCTCTCTAATGGTTGTAGGTGTCATTTCGAGCCATATGACACAACATGTAAGTGGCTAGCCCACAGGTGTCATATGGCTGCATATTCATGGGGCAGAGCTGCACATTCTCCATGCTTGTGTGTGGTACCAATCTGGTAATGCCTTGTGTCCTACATCTGCTGTGTTCGCATGTGCACACCCTGGCCATGGCCTACAGCAGAGGCCAGGCACACATCATGTCAGATGTGTCTGGGCACACTGTGCCAATAGTGCACAGCAGAAACATGTAAGCATGATGTCAGCTACAGAGTCAATTCAGTGGCCAGCCTGTTCCATGGATAATTCTCAGTGCATATTTACCATAAATACTGACAAAAAAAGATTTGTGGCCCACAGTCAAAATGCACTTGGGAGGGCTTCAAACCCAAACTGTGTGTTAACCTTACACATAACCAAACCATTAGGCTACATCTACAATTACATAGTGTGCATTTGAGACATGTACAGATCTCATCCCCCTGCAAGACCCTTGAGTCAGGCAAATAGAGTCAGGCTCTCAGCAGGACTTATTCACATATAGCATGTGGGGCTTCCCAATATGCACTTGGTTGACAAAGCAGCATACTGCTGTGTGTCCATCCATCGATACAGGCAGTCAACATTTCATGGCCATCACCCTACATGGGTATTCATCAGTCATTGAACATGCCATGGAGCCCAAATTGTTTCTCCATACCTTCAATGGGCAAGACTCTCACCTCTTGACTACACCTCGACACAGTCAGGCACAGTGCTGGCAGTCACTGGGGATGATGCAGGTCCATGCAAAGAATATGCTACACCTATGACATGATTCAGCTTTACAGATATATTTACAGTCCATGGTACATCCCACCTCAGATTTGGCTACGGCAATGCACATGCATTACGTGATGCACACAACACGCAGTACTGCAACTGCTCATGCCACAGTGGTACAGACTACATCTCATGTGTAATCATGGTGACTGTCCCTTCACTATCCTTCACAGGCCATACTAACCACACACTCACATGTATCTGTGGTTGTAGTGTGCATTAATGAAAGGTGTCTCAGCACATGTGCAGGGTGTGCTATCCCCTGTGACCTGCTACACAGGGCAATGTGGGTACAGCTGCACACATACTGAATATAGACCACTTTTAAGCAGCATATGGTCCATCGCAGACCTCCCTGGACCTCCATGGGGTACCATGCACACATCTCCAACTATCCTAGCTGACAGGCCAGTTTTGGGGACACTCCTGATGGTCCCATCCATTCACTCTGCCTTTGCTGCTGCACTGAGTACCACTATCTGTTCATCCCTCCATTCCCCATGATGCATTGCACATTCAGACCTGTCATATGCATGGCCTCAGACATGCCCAGAGGCTCTGATCCTTCACATGAACCATGGTTTTACAGGAATTCAGAAGTCCCACTACAGACAGCTGGGTTGCAGCAGCAGGTTCATGTATGGTGTGACAGCCCCATAATAGATGAATGAGGTTGTACCCAAACCCACAGCAACAATGACTCACACTCATCACTGTAAAAGGAAGGTGGTGCACAGTCAGTTCACACCCATTGCTGCAGCTGCTAGTACTTTGACGAGCCAATCTAACACAGCAGGTACCACCACCCTACATGAATCAGCCAATGCAGGGACATTGGATTTAGGCACACTCCAGCTGGCCAAAAGCTTCTGTCCTACAAGAACATATGTACACAACACATTCATGTGCAGTCTGCTTGTCCAAAAATCTACAGCAACGCTAGACAGCAGGCACAGAACTCAAACTGCAACCACAGAACTGCATCTTTAACCAGAGCATATCATATTGTGACTATGTAGTCAAGGCATGGTCACAGCACAGTCAGGGTGATGGTGGCTTGTCAGCAAATTATGCTGTGTGCATTCTAGTCAGGCTAATGGCTATCACATATTTGCCCGTCTCTTCCATATACGTTCCCTCTCACACATGTACAGCCTTTGGTAAATGTACTGTTTCATGGATTTCCCAGAATCCTCTCCCCTTCATTTGCATACATTTTATTGTGGACCTGTGCTGTGGGACTGTGGTGCAGAGTGCAATGGCTGATGAGCTTCATTCATGCTACAGGTGCATGCTGCATCACAGCAACCTACATCTACCACATTCCCAGGTGCCATGTACCCCTATTTTGTCTGTGGCAATGAGCAGGACACATAATACCATGCCTTTGTTCAGCCATCATGTTTTCTCACTGCCACTAGACTATACTGACATGGCATGAGAGGCATATCCACTCATTTACACTGCAGGTGCAGTGGGCACCCCCACAGGGAGCCACATGTACAGGGGCTGTGCACAGTCTGTACATTTTGTGAGGGGGGACCAGCAGCACATTATACATATAAACATAATGCTAGACCATCGCATGCATGCACACTGCACACCAGCACCTCACATTCCACAAAGCACCCCCCCCCCACCCATCATGGTCTAGAGACCCTCTTGGGAAAGTTGGTCAATATAACCATTGTTATATACCCCTAGACTGGGTGTACCTGCCCAATGTGCATGCATTACTATAACTCAATTCACGGTACACAGCCTTGCCACAGCTGTCACACCATAAATGCTCTATCTGTGTGATTTGACATCATACCTTGCACTGTGTATTTCCTCCTCTTCAACTCTGCATGTGGGGATCCCTGTTTGCTGCCATGTGGGAGGTTGCACCTACTGCTCCTGGTCACAGCTGCTCTGGTACAGTCATGATATTTGTGTCTATCATTGATAATCCACATATTGGCCTTGATCCTGCATCCTCTAACTCATTCACACAATGGCCTTTTATTTGGAAACACAGAGCAGCTGTACTTTGGAGTCATATTTGGATGTCCACTGTCAGGGTTTCTGAGGGCCTGGCTTAGTGTGTGCCTATGTGCACCTAGCTGTCTGCATGCTCTGTGATATACTGCACAACTGCATCTACAGACTCATTGTAAAGTTAATGTTTAGAAACATGAGGGTTGGCATGAACAACAGTGTGAATGATGGATCCCAGGCGAGGTCTGTAACTAGGAAGAGAGGTACAGGTGGCGAGTTGCTTGGAATACAGACAGAGTGCACTTCCTTCATCACTGATTGTAGCAGAGGGTGAAGGCTAACTGGGTGAGTGGTGGGTTGAATTAAAGGGGGAAAGGTGGGGACATGGCACAGTGACTGAGGTTGGCCTTGTGAATGTGATGAGCCGTGAGTGCCATAGAGGGGGGGGGGGGGGAATTGAGGTCCACTGCTCATGACCTTGGATGATATGTTGATGTAAAAGGAATTGAGTCTAGCTATGTGATCTACAGATTGGCCTAGAACCTGCCAAGCTTCACTAAAGTAGACAGTGACCTTAGGGCTTGTGCTACAGAACTGGCAGATGCCTTGGGCCAAGCAGGTGTACTTAGGTGGTCAGTACAAGGTGCATGTGGGCATGAGTCGGTACATTCCTATATGCACTTCACTGACTGCAGACCTTGTGATATGATGGCAGGCTGCATGGACATTTGCTTGGTGGGGCTATACTTATTTAACATTTCTTATATACCACCTTTCATGATATCAAGGCAGTTTACATTGAACAGGGCATTATAACTTGGGGATAACTATTATACAGGGAACATGGGCAATGGAGGGTTAAGTGGCTTGCCCAAGACCACAAGGAGCACTTGTGGGACTAGAAACCCCAGTTCTTCCAGCCCAAGGTTGCTGTCCTCTAGTGGGATTTGAACCCCCAACCTTCTGGCCTGAGGTAACTTGCACCAACCACTAGTTTGGATATGTGTGGGTTGGCGTAGGCGATGGTGCAGGTGCTGGAGTCTAGGAGAAGTATGGAGCTAGAATGTGAGGAACAGATGGTGAGTTAGTTGCTTGGAGGGCTGTGTGTGCCTCCCTTCTCATAGATCATAGCAGAGGGGGAATGGTAACAGTGGTAGTAGGGGGGAGGCTTGGGTGTGAGGGGGAAAGGTGGCAGGGGGAAATGGCAGAGCTCACGGTGACTGAGGTGGCCCTTGTGAATGTGATGAGCCATGCATGCCATGGGGGGTGGGGGGGGGATCACAGCCTACTACTCATGATCTTGGATAGTATGTTGACATAAAAGGAATTGTATCTAGCTATAGTGAGCCACAGACTAGCCTCAAACCTACCACCCTGTATTCATGCACACAGTGACCATATGGATTATGCCACAGAGCTGGCAGGTGCTTTGGGCCATGCAGGTCTACTTAGGTGGTCAGTACAAGGTGTATATGGTAATGAGTCGGTATATTCCTATATGCACTTCGCTGAATGCAGGCTCTGTGGCATGATGGCAGATTGCATGGACATTTGCTTGGTGGGGCTATAGTTTGGATATGTGTGGGTTGTGCAGCTGCTGGGGCCTAGGTGACATGTGGAAATAGGATGTGGGAAACAGGTGGTGAGTTGGTTGGCAGGAGGACAGTGTGTGCCTCCCTCCTCAACAGTCTCGGCAGAGGGTGAAAGGGTAACAGTGGAGGGGAGTTGGTTGGACATGCAGAGGGTGAGGTGGGGAGGTGGCAGACCTCATAGGGACTGACATATGATCTTCTGGGTCTTGTGAGGAATGCTGACAGCCAGGGCCAGCCCATCATGACCAGAATGGGTTGGGGTCAGTGTCTGTGCCACCTTGCAGGGAGATGGGATAGATGTGAATGGACATGCCATTCCATTGTCAGTGAGAGCTGCAGGTAGGCACCTGTCACATCCTACCATAGTCCAACTGTTTCCAGATGCAGGCTACACGCACTGCAGCACACCCACACAGTTGCACGGCACTAACATTGTCAACATGGTGTCAGTGACTTGGGGGGCATTCACATCCACCTGCAGCTGCATGTCTGTGTGCTCGCACAGTCTCAGTAGTGTCATACCACACATCTTTGATGTGCACCCTAGGCGGTTGCCCTGTAACCCTCCTACACCCATGATCCCCATGGGGCTGCACACCTGACACCTCCTTTCTTACACAGCAGCACCCATGTGTCACTCCATTTGCCACATTAGCAACATCAGCCTTGTGCCCTGTCTTAGTTGGGCACTATGCTGTTGCTGCTAGTGTAGCACTACTATCACTAACTTGGGCTCCCCTATCTATTTGCCACATTGCTCACATTAAATGGTCTCTCTCAACTTCGACAGGTACCTTTTCCGCAAGGTTTTGATTTGTGGTACAGTTCCCGGCATTAAGGTGCCTTTCGTCAGGTTGTGCAATCGGTGTTAAGGAAGCACGCATTGTTCATGCCCACTCCCTGCCCATTGATCCCCCTGCTCTGTCCCATACATGCCTTATCTCCACCCACAGGGTGCTTTACACTGCTGGTACCGTTAGCGCACACTAGTGGCGTTTCAGTTGTGCTAACGGCACACTTGTTCCTTTACCGCGGTTTAGTAAACATACCCTTAAGTGTCTCCAAAACTGAATCGGAAATGTTTAAAAATGTATTATAAGGATAGCTGAATAGGGATGATACGGAAAACACATATACAGACATGCACGCTACACAATCACATACACATTTCCAGTTTTATTTTGTAACGTGCTCAAACCCTTCATTTTAACCATTATAATAAAAGAACTTCATGAAAAATGACAAAATAATTTATGATTATATGAAACATTTGTGATAAATCACAAACTATACATATTAATAGAAAAAAATGGAGCTAATTCTTCAAAAATATTTGATTCACAATGTGCAACTGATGAGCCATTGCAGCGAATCATCAGCCACGTATACAGAATGATGTGTGCGATGTGAAAGCTGCATGGAGACATATATAAATAGGTACAAAATGTCAGTAGGATTTATGGAAGACATATTTCTGCTTCCCCCTCCCTCTCCTTTCCAAAGTGCTTTGTTGCACAAAATTCTCTGCTGTCTGTAGAAAGTATGCTTTTTCTTTACATGTATGAACTAGAAAACATGCGTCTCTGTTTTCTTTTTGATGTCGATCCAGAAAAATACAATTTCATACAAACAATAAAAAGTGCAGTTTAATAAAAAAAAGTTGCTATAAAATTATATAAAGTAGGAAAAATGATCTGTGTTCTTTTACAGTGATCAAGGATGCTTCAAGAAAATCTGTGAGCAGTAGCATGATATACTGGTAACTCTTTATTCTGCATTAGTAAACTATTGTGTCAGATATCTTTACATAGTACAAACCGATACTTGAAGCTAGGCGTGTTTCCAGTGTAGCCCTTTTCCTTGGGTATAAGTATATCAGGATCCATAATAACCTTTCTTGTTTTGATAATCACTGCCTTTAGCATCTGTATAAAAATAAACATCCCTTTTTAATCCCTTTAGGGCAGTGGCATTTTCTCTCAATCCTCAAAGGCCATTAACCTGTCAGGGATTCAGGATATCCCTAATGAATATGTATGAGTGAAATTTGTTTGCATACCACCATCACTGCATGCAAATATTTGTCACATATACAAAGTTATCCTGAAAATCTGCCCTGTTGGCAGCCCTTGAGGATGGGGAATCAATCCCACCGCTTTAGAGTGTTAAAGGTGAACAAGCCTTTTATTTGTTTCATCTATGCAGTCACTTCTCCGACACCTCTCCCTCTCCACACATAGTTTAAGGTCCCATTTAAATTCTGGAGCCAAAACAGGAAAAAACTGTGACACCCCCCCTCCCCCTCGCCCTTCTCCCTGCCAAGGAAAGGAACAAACTCCCTGTAAGGGAATGGATGATTGAATACTTTTTTTTTTTAACTGTACAGACCCTGAATGGAGAAACCCCCCATTAGGACAACTCTCACCCACTCATCTCCAAACATACTGATGAGACTCATTTCAAGCATGCTTACAATACAGTACAGCATCATCACAGAGAGTTCACTTTTCAATTCTAAACAGATTTCAGACTTGTTTTGGCCTCAGTTTAGTGATAAAAGTAAAATAAAGAGTCTGCTGTTGTTTGTTCCATTGCAACATCAGTGCAGTTTGGCTTTGGGAACCTTTTGATCTCTACCAAATGCATTGGAGCACATCTGATGCATTTTCTATAAACAGCGTTGCAAGCTGTGTCTTCAGGAGCACCCTTTTTTAATCATGGAATACATATAATCCTTCACTTATATATACTTGTAGATATATAAAAAAAACATAAATGCTGAAATGATGCAAATTGATGGCAACAGAAATAGACGACAATGGAGAAAATTGCCATCACTCTTAACTGTATGCTCTAATAAGTAAACAAGGCACCCCTTCATTAGATTCCATTAACCTATGGCGTGACATTAATTTATTCTAAGGCTTCACCTTAAGTGTAAGGAACTTAATGTAGTGTTCATAATGAAAGTGGGACAAACCACAGAGCTGCTTGTCACCCAATTCTGTTGCCGTGTATAGAAAGGTTACCTGCTAGACTTCCCATGTTCAGTTTTTGAAACACACATGTAGAATTACATCTTACGCATTATAGAACAATTTTATGTCATCTCTCACAGTCAAAGTCTGACAATTTTTGCATTATACTAGGAAAGATGACTTATGCCTAAAGACATTACATATAGTGGGTAGTTCATGTATATAACAAACCCTTTCTTATTCATTTTATACAAGCATTAAATTAAAAAGATATTTAAATACATAGTCATAGCCAAGCTATAGAAAACACAACCAGATAAATCAAACTGGATTAGGAGGAGATTTGTAGCAATTATATCGCAGGCCGACAACCAGGGGATGCTGCAGCAATGTCTCCAGCAGGTGGCATTACGATACATTCCAAAATGTTTTCCCTTTTCAATTTTGAAAGTGCTATGGCCCAATAGACTGCGTAGTGAAGCATTGAGCTTCTTTAGTGCCTTGAAAAGTCCACTTTCTATGGATTTCCAGGAACTGTTTTTTTCACTGTCCACAGACAATTTCAGTGTTTACTTCTCTTTTAGTCTTTCAGTTCCTTTTACCAACAAGACCATTACTGATGGCATGTAGCTGAACAAACCCAGATAGAGTAGACTGTCTCATATTTTGACTATTTAATTTTTGCAATAATAAATCTGTGAGATGACGTGTCTGCTCCTCCCTTGTATACAAGGAGATCCTGGGGATCATTGGTGACTTTTCTACAGTGCAGCAGATGGGGGAGATAAGCATGAGGGAGCCGGTGACTGGCATTAGGGGAGAGGCGTTTATCCTTCAGTATAGATTGAAGAAAGCTGGCTAGGACAGCGATCCACAGCATTAATCTGGAGGAAGCTGGTGTCCTCGGAACCATTTCTCAGCGAATCCCCAAAGAAGCTGGTGGAACCTGGAGGAAGATCATACACTAGAAGGGAAGAAAAAGGAAACAATTAAATAAATGAATGACTCTGCTAAGCTGTAAAGGGGATTGTAGAAATAACACAATTGGTTGTGGATAAAATGTTCTGCTCTTTTGCACTCATATAAATAAGATATGCTTTACTGTTTAACGTTCTTTTAGTTCAGGAAAGTTAGTGCTGCTGAATGTCCCACTGAGCATCATTTAGGTAGTTTTCAGTTTTGCAAATCACCCAAATACATTTGAATATCCCCTTTGTTTTATCCCTAATGAAGTTTAGTATCTGAAACTATATTATTTATAAAATACTTTAGGGAATGTTTACTGAAGAGAGTTAAGTGTTTGCATATACCATACCATAACTACAAACGTTAAGGTGCAGTTAGTGCAAATCCTAACATAGTAACATAGTAAATGACGGCAGATAAAGATCAGCATGGTCCATCTAGTCTGCCCAGTAAGATGGCAAAAGTAGGTGCCCCTGCCGCTCCGTGCAGGCCACCCCTCCCCATGTCTTTGTTTTAGGGGTGAACCCACCGCTCCGTGTAGGACACCTCTGTATGTTGAGAAATTAGTTAAGTTTATTTTGATTTTATCCTGTTGCTGTAAAGGGATCCACTATGTCTGTCCCATGCCATTTTGAATTCTGTCACTGTATTTTCCCCCACCACTTCCATCGGGAGGGCATTCCAAGCATCCACCACCCTTTCAGTGAAAAAGTATTTCCTGACATTGCCTTTCAATTTACCCCCTTGCAGCTTCATGTTATGCCCTCTAGTTTTACAGCTTCCCCGTCTTTGGAAGAGGTTTGTTTGTTCATTATTCTCCCTGCTGTGTAGGTGTAGGCAACCAGAGAACAATGGATAGACATACACACCAACTCCTATTGCAGCATTGTGCAAAGATAGGGGTGGTTGGCAACCCTGCCTGCCACACTAGTCCTGATCACAGTGCCGAGACTGCCAGACTGTGCAGGAGGTAGCAGTAGTGCTCTGGTGGTGACTGCAGCTCTGTGCTGGGGCCAACAGGTTGACTCTGCATGGAGCTTTGGATAGTGAAGCCTGTGTGAGTGGGTGTTTGTACCCCTGTTGGCTGCTGCTTTGGGGATTGCATATGTTGATGTTGTATCTGCATTGTAGGGTAAAACATAGAGACATGCTTTGCAGGATCCACAGCTGGGACCTGAACCTGTGACCCTCTGCTCCAGGACACACTGGCTGTGTGCACTGTACCACACTGTTGTCAGAGAAGCCCAGCAGTCCCTGGGGCTACCCTTATGTCTCCTCAGCCAGACCTTTTCTGTTGCACTGCTCACCACGTACTGGTACAGGGCATGGCCTAGGTCCACTGCAGGCAGGTGCCACTGCCCCCTCTAGCACGAACACACACACCCCTGCCATGATGCCTGGCCATATGCTGTCGGTGCTGGTAGTGTGCAGTCCCAGGCCATCCACTGTGCAGGTAGGCGGTCGCCTAGGGAGCAGGGTCTGGGGTGGGGAGGCATACATGGACATCCACACATCCCCCCCCCCCCATTACCGCCTACCAATACAATGTCCCTTCCACTTGGGGGAGAGATGGCTGAGGGGATGTCAGGTCAGTGCCCTAGCAACTATTGGCTAGGGTGGACCAGGTAGATGTAGGTAGATTGTGTTGTGACAGCTGACTGTGGACAGGCTAGGGCATGCACCTCAGGTATAGTGTACCCAGCTTGGCCTACTGGGTATATATGTTTCAGACAACGTGCAGTCACACCCTGCAATACCTTACTAGGGGCTGCAGTAATGGGTGTTCAGTTACCTGGGTTTACAAACTGTTTGGGAGGCATCCTTGGTGTGGTCTGTGGACCCTTGTTAGACTGGTCCCCAGATGTGCACTGATTACCATATTACAGGCATAGTGGTACCTGTGTGACCTTTGGGGTACTTGCTGGGTTATGTCCCCTGGATGGGACACTGTGGAACACTGACTGCTGGGCAAGTTTGGCCTTGGTCAGCTGCTGTCTTGCTGATGTCCAGTTTCTATGTTCCTATGTGCCACCTAGGCAACAGCCTAGTCCACCCTGTGCCCCAGCTGCTCCCACTACATGTTCCGCCTGCAGCCCCCTTTGCCCCATTTGCACCATCGCCATAGTGCCCTTTCATACTTGGGCACTATGCTGTTGCTGCAAATGGATCACTACTATAACTTTTCTTGGGATCCCTGCCTATGTTGTACATTGCTGACGCTTAAATTGTTTCACACTCCTGCAAATGTGCATCTAACGACAGATTTTCAGTCCCGGAAATGTTCAGCCCTTCATTTCCCCACATTAGTGTAGAAGGAGCCTCTCCCTGCCCACTCCCCGCCCATTGACCCCTTCTCTCCGCCCTCTCTCCACCCTCTGCGGGACTTACTGCGGACGGTGACGTTAACACGCGTTAGGTACCCTTAACGTGCGTTAACATTACTTAACGTGCGTTAACATAGCCGCTGCTATGTTACCACGGTTTAATAAACATACCCCTAATTCTCAGCTGCCAAATTCTAGACCATTCTTCAAGCTTAGTTAGATCCCTCCTCATGTTATCTACACCTTCCTGGGTGTCTTCTCTATTGCAGATTTTGGTATCATCTGCAAAAGGCAAACCTTACCCAACACCCCTTCCGCTATATCACTAACAAAGATATTAAAAAAGAATCGGACAAAGGACAGATCCCTGGGGCACACCACTGGTAACCTCCTCAGAGTAAGCTCCATTTACCTGTACCCTTTGTCGCCTCCCACGCAACCAACTTCTAACCTAAGCAATAACTTTAGGGTCCATCCCTAGGGTGCTCAGTTTGTTTATAAGTCGCCTGTGAGGAACAGTGTCAAAGGCTTTACTGAAATCTAAATACACCACATTTAGGGCTCTCCCTAGCTCCAATTTCATGGTCACCCAGTCAAAGAAATCAATCAGATTTGTCTGACCAGACCTGCCTCTGATGAATCCATGTTGCCTCGGATCCTGTAATCTGCTGGACTCCAAAAACCTCACTATTTTCTCTTTCAGCAGCGCTTCCAATAATTAATTCACCACAACTAACCGGCCTGTAGTTTTTGACCACATCCTTACTTCCGCTTTTGTGTAAAGAGACCACATGTGCCTTCAAACCTGTTACCCTTTCTTCATTTTCTGAAATTACTAAGGAGGAAATTTCATATCTTCTCTCCTTCTCCAAACGCACCGTGCTGATGTCCCTTCCCCCATCATATCCTCAACCTATTGCTTACCACTTTAACTGTTCCTGTGACCTTCAAACATGCTGTGGTTACACCTCTCCTCAAAAAACCTTCTTTATATCCTACCTGTCCTTCCAATTATTGGCCCATCTCCCTATTCCCTTTCACGTCCAAGCTATTCGAACATGTAGTTCACTGCTGCTGTCTTGACTTTCTTTCCTCTCAAGCCATTCTGGACCACCTGTAATCTAGCTTTAAGTCCTCTACATTCTACAGAGACAGCGCTTGCCAAAGTCTTCAATGACCTGTTCCTGGCCAAATCCAAAGGGCTTTTACTCAATCCTTATCTTTCTTGACCCAATTGTTGCTTTTGACACTGTCCATTACCATCTTCTCCTCGATACCCTGTTCTCGTTTGGATTTAGGAGCTCTGCTCTATCTTGGATTTCTTCCATCTCTCCCATCGCACCTTTACTGTAGGTTCTGGTGGATCTTCCTCCACTGCTATTCCACTTTCAGTCAGTATACCTCAGGGCTCTGTTTTGGGACCTCTTTTTTTCTCTCTATACTCATTCCCTTGGTGATCTGATCTCCTCCCATGGATTTCAGTACCATTTTTATGCCGATGATCCTCAGATTTACCTCTCTGTACCTGAAATTTCTTCCAGGAAACCAGGCCTGCATCTCAGCCTGCTTCTCTGATGTTGCTGCCTGGATGTCCCGCTGCCATCTAAATAATCTCTCTCCCCTTCAATCCATTCAAAATTCAGCCACATGGCTAATCTTCTGCCAATGTTGCTACATTCACATAACCCCCTCTTCTCAAGCAGAGCCATATCAAGGACTGTGTGAGAGGTGTGGCCACATAGGGCACAAGTACAGAACAGGTGCTGATGTCATCACTGGGCTTCCAGGAAGCCTGACAAAAGCAAGTTCCTGCATGCAGCTGAGTCAGTGGAAGAGCGCCAGTGCTAGCTTGTATGGTCCCTTTCTCAAGTGACTTCACTAGCTCCCTATCCATTACTGCAACCAGTTCAAACCTCTCCTAATGTCTTACAAGTGTGTTCATTCTGTGGCTCCTCGTTACTTCTCTCTTATCTCTCCCAACACAACTCCTAGACAACGCCTCTCATCAGACAAATCTCTTTTATCTGTGTCCATCTCTTCCACTGTCAAATCCAGACTTCATTCGTTCCACCTTGCTGACCATATACCCGGAACAGAGTACTAGGATTGGTACATCAGGCTCCACCTCTATATGTATTTGTGGAGGAACAGCCTAGTGGTTAGAACAGTGGTTTAGTAACCAAGAAAACATGGTTTGATTCCCACTGGCATGCCTGGGGCAAGTTACTTTATTCTCCATTGCCTGGTCTACGTCTAGTCACACTTTGCTAAGAAAACTCAGAAGCTGCTGAGTTGCTAGGAGTCAGCACTGACTCATCCTCACACATAGTAGTTTAAGCCACAGTATGGTGGCTGAAATGTTGGTTCCAGTTATGAAGACACAGCATGACCTGGAAAACTGGAAAGATCATCATACTGGCTATGGAAGCCCAAGAGAACTTTTAAAGAAATTCTGAACATCTTTAAACTTACCAAAGAACCTTTCAATCTATGGGAAAAGAGACGTATCCAGCCTTTCTCCAATGGACTTTCCCAACAAAATTCAAATTCAAATTTCCCATCTCAATCCCACCAATCTCGTTTGAGGACTACTATATAAAAGAATAGACATCCACTGCTTAACCACTTCACCCTGAAGAAAGCCACAGTATGGTGGCTGAAATGGTGGTTCCAGATACAAAGCCACAGCATGACCTAGAAAACTACAAAGATCATCATAAGCAATACTTTCTCTGTTCCATTATTAGTTCACTGATGTATGGACTTTCCTACAATAATTCTGAAACATTTTATGGATTAAAATATGGGGATCTGAATATTTATTGCATGATTATACAAGTTCATCATTTAGTTGGATTTGGAGCAATGATTAGAAATAAAGTTACACCATAGCACATTATTCTCCAAATGGCAGTATTCTCATGTTTATGAAGCTCCTTCCAATTACTGTATTTCTGGTTTGTAAACTTTATCCGTATTATCGCTGATTGGGCTTCCACACTTTTTCGATTCAACTACATTTTTATCTGGTTCCTCTGCCTGCACTGGAAATCTATGGCTCAGACTGCCACAGCATCAGACAGGAACTACAGTACATGGATCACCTGCCTCATAACATAATCCTCATAATCCTCTTTACCTGTGATTCCAGAATGAGTTGAGAAGGCTTTATGAAACACATCAAACCCTGCCTGGCCCATGGATGTGGGAACATGACAGTCTTCTAATGGAGGGTCTGCATTGCAGAAGCTGCCAGGTTGGCTGTTTCTCTGAGCATCACCATAATGTGGAGGGCACAACGTCTGCAACTGACTATAGAACCCTATAGATCAAGAAGAAAACAGAAATAGGCAACATTGTCACTAAATGCAAAATTTGATACAAAATTTGGTTTTCTAAATATACCCTGACAAAGCAGCATATGTTTCCGACTAGGAAAATATGTAGGATTTCAGAATTTTCAGGATGGAGGACATAACACACTTCAGTGGTGGAGGCCAAAACATATTGGAATTTCTGAAAGCCTCTGATAAGCACAGTAGATCTTGAGTTGGGAAGAGAAAGCTAGAACACCAGAGTAGACTAGCTATGAAGAAACTTTCAGCACTGTTAGTAGAACACCGTCTAGGCACTAGATAGACGATCTTAAATGGAGAGTGATAGTAGAAGTATTCAGAGATGGATAGGAGGAAATCAGGAATGTCGGCTTAATTATCAGGAACAATCACAGATTTTTTATTTGAACATTCGGACTCCTAATGGCCTTAATTTAGAGGTCGAATGGCTTTCATTACTTTGAAGTACCTAGTTATCACACCTGTTTAACTGTCATGTGACCACATGGCATTAGGTGCACCCGTGGTAATTGCTCCACGTGTTAGCGGACACATCTGCACATTAACAGGAACGTGCTAGCCACACCCCTGAAAGTTACTATGGAGGTTTTACATCTAACGCATGCTAGTTTTTGAGCTAAATGCACATTAAAGTGCAAATACCTAATGTTCTTTAGTAAAAAAGTAAAAATGTTCTTTTGTTAAAGTGCAAATACCTAATGTTCTTTAGACCATTAGTGTTTGATTGTGACTTTTCTAGAGAAGATTTTTTTTTCATAAAATATTTTCATAACTCAGAACTCCGTCCATGCTGCACTCAGACTCCTCCCCTGAGCACGCCTACTCTACCACGTATGGGCCAGCTTGCCTTGTGAATACTTATGGACATGACCTAATTTTATAAAAACTCTTTTACGCACCTAAGGGGTATGTTTACTAAACAGCGCTAACATCACGTTATCGCGCGATACGTAACGTTATTGCACGATAAAATCGCACGATAACGTTACATTTCGTGCAATAACATCTCCGGCGGCATTAAGGCACACGGAGGGTGGAGTAAGCCGTTCAAGAGGGTGGAGAGAAGGGGTCAATGGGCGGGGAGTGGGCGGGGAGAGGCTCCAGGCACACTAACGCCGGGATTTTAAGGGCAGAACATTACCTTGCCTGAAAACCTAGCGTTAGAGGCACAATTGCAGGAAAGAGAAACCATTTCAGTCAGCATTGTACAGCAAAGGCAGGGAGACCAAGAAAAGTGATAGTAGTGATACATGTGCAGCAACAGCATAGTGCACAAGTACGAAAGGGCACTACGGTGAGTCTGCAAATGGGGTACAGGGGGCTGCAGGCAGGACATGCAGTGGGGCAGCTGGGGCACAGGGTGGACTAGGCAGATGTCTAGGTGGCACATAGGAATGCAGAAACTGCAAATCAGCAAGCCAGCAACTGACCAAAGTCAAACATGCCCACGAGTGTGTGTCACACAGTGTCCCAGGGGACAGTACCTAACAGGTACCCCAAAGGGCACATAACAATGACAGATGTTGCCGGGGGGAAGCACAGATGTCTATGTAGGCACCCCTACCCCAGATCTCACACCATAGGCAGCCGCCTACCATCACACTGGATGGCCTGGGACTGTGCACCACCAGCATAAGGGCATGTCAGCATGGTGGGGGAGGGGTGCTGGTGGTGGAGGGGGCAGTGGCAGCTGCCCACAGCAGACCAAGGCCAAGCCCTGTTTAGGTGGGTGGCGTGCAGTGCAACAGACAAGGGCTGTCTGCAGAACAGTCATGGTATCCCAGGAAATGATCAGCCTCTGTGACAATAGTTTGGTGCAGTACACACAGGCAGTGTATTCAGGGGCAGAAGGTCACAGGTTCAAGTCCCAGCTGTGGCTTCTGCAGACCTTGTCCCTATATTTTACCCTACAGAACACATACACCATAAACATGTGCACATCCTAGAGCAGAGGTACTCAAATCCAGTCCTGGAGGGTCACAAACCAGTTAGGTTTTTGGGATAGCCCTAATGAATATGCATGAGATATATATGCATTATAAATATCCTGCCAACCTGACTGGTTTGTGGCCCTCCAGGACTGGATTTGGAGACCCATGCCCTACACCTCTGTCATTTAAGATTGCGAGTGGGCAAGGTGCAGATGTCCTAGACATCAAAAAGGGTAGACAGAATTAGTCACATTCCTCCTCACTTGAGAATTGAGAAGGAATGTGACGAATTCTATCTACCCTTTTGATGTCTAGAACATCTGTACCTTGCCCACTCACAATCTTAAATGACATAGGTGTAAGGCAAGGGTCTCCAAATCCAGTTCTGGAGGGTCACAAACCAGTCAGGTTGACAGGATATCTCTAATGCATATATATCTCATGCATATTCATTAGGGATATCCCGAAAACCTGACTGATTTGCGGCCCTCCAGGACTGAATTTGAGTACCTCTGCCCTAGAGCATCGGCCAACAGGGGCACAAACACCCACACCCACAGGCCCCACTATGCATATCCTCATGGAGATCAGGCTATTGGGCCCTGCGCAGAGCAGCAGTTACCACCACTACCACCTGCATACCTTAGCAATGCCTGCACTGTACCCAGGACTGGTGTGGTGGCCAGGGCTGCCATCCACCTCTATCTTTGCACAATGCTGAAATAGGTGAGGAAGTGTGTGTATGTCTATCCAGTGTTTTATGGCTGCCTACACCTTACTGAGCCCACTTTTTCCAGCGTTAGCCTGCCAATGTGCATAATGAGGAGCAAGGTATTGTGGGAATGGCCCGGACAGGGCGGTCTGGGCAGGATGTATTTGCGCAGGGCATAGGGCAATGGCTGGGATACTGTAGTGCCTGACCACCACCTGCACGGACAGGGTGGCCACAGCATGTCATGCTGGGAGGTCACTCTCACCCTGACTGAGCAGTGACCATGGCATGTCTAGGTACCCACATAGTGCTATACACTGTTTTTCTCAAGTGATATCTTTGAGTTTTCTTTTTTGGGGTCCCAATCACTGACATACCTGCTTGGTGTTTGTGCTAACATCCCACTTCTGGGTGCATGTAGTTCCTCTAGGAACATGCAATATGTACTAGCTAGCAGACTGTCTGTGGTTTGCGCAGAGCTACTCAATTCCAGTCCTGGTGGCCCACAGCCCTGCAGGTTTTTGGGATATCCCTAATGATATGCATGAGATATATATGCATGAGATAGCCTGCCAACCTGACTGGTTTGTGGCCCTCCAGGGCTGGATTTGGAGACTCCTGCCTTACACCTCTGTCATTTAAGATTGTGAGTGGGCAAGGTACAGATGTTCTAGACATCAAAAGGGTAGATAGAATGTGTCACATTCCTCCTAGATTCTCAACACCACCAAAAAGTTGTCTAATAGACAATATTTTGGTGGTGGTGAGAAGCAAGGAGGAATGTGACAAATTCTAACCTTTTTGATGTCTTGGACATCTGCACCTTGCCCACTTACAATCTTAAATGACAGAGGTGTAAGGCAGGGGTCTCCAAATCCAGCCCTGGAGGGCCAAACACCAGTCAGGTTGGCAGGCTATCTCTAATGCATATATATCTCATGCATATCATTAGGGATATCCCAAAAACCTGCAGGGTTGCGGGCCACCAGGACTGGAATTGAGTAGCTCTGGGTTAGCATGTGTATGGCTGGAGCACCGTGCAGCAGGTGTAGACTGACTGTGCCCTCTGCTGGTGAATGTTAGATTGGGGGGGGGGGGGGGAGAAAGCTGAGCTTTTCCAGGCCTACTGCCTGTCTGCCAGTGCCCTATGTGATGTGTACATATCTGCATTGACTGTCCAGCAGGACTGGGGTTGATGTTCCCCTCTACTGCCTCCATTGCAATGATGTAGAACATGGTTCTGTTGGTGGCAGAACCTGTCCCCCCACCCTAACACAGAAAGGGTGGGTCCAGCCCCCCCTTGCTCTTATAACAAGTGACTATGGTAACCACACAGGATATGTACTATTTTGAGTACAACATAGTCCACAAGGACTAGACTTGACTAGAGAATACCGCACAGTTTACCTCAGCCAAGCCAGGTGCTGCGGACCTGGTGCTGGGCGCCCCACCTCATCCTCAGGGTGAGCAAAGGAACCACACAATGTCACAAGTCTGTAGCTACTCTGTGCCAGTAACACACACGGTCAGTTCCCCCTACCAGGCCGAGGTGCTGTAGAGGCGCATACCCCATCTTGTGATCAGATGTAGACTGCTGATCTGCATGTGCAGTGCATCATGGGTACAGGTGGGTTTACCCTATCCTGGTAATCACAGCAGTTTGTGCGGTGACCTGCAGTCTTTCTGAAGCCAGCCAGGGTTGTGTTAGAGCAGTGGTTCTCAACCCTGTCCTCGGGACCCCACTAGCCAGTCGGGTTTTCAGGCTATCCACAATGAATATGAATGAGATATATATGCATTAGAAATAGCCTGCCAAACTGACTGGCTTGTGGCCCTCCAATGCTGGATTTGGGGACCCCAGCCTTACACCTCTATCATTTAAGATTGTGAGTGGGCAAGGTACAGATGTCCAAGACATCAAAAAGATTAGATGGAATATGTCACATACCTCCTCGCCTCTCACCACCACCAAAATATTGTCTATTAGACAACTTTTTGGTGGTGGTGAGAAACTAGGAGGGATGTGACACATTCTATCTACCCTTTTGATGTCGAGGACATCTGTACCTTGCCCACTCACAATCGTACTTGACAGAGGTGTACGGCAGGGGTCCCCAAATCCAGCACTGGAGGGCCACAAACCAGTCAGTTTGGCAGGCTATTTCTAATGCATATATATCTCATTCATATTCATTGTGGATAGCCTGAAAACCCGACTGGCTAGTGGGGTCCCGAGGACAGGGTTGTGAACCCCTGCATAGGTGTCAAACCTGTCCTGGAGGGCCACAATCCTGCCAGGTTTTGGGATAGCCCTAATGAATATGCATGAGATATATATGCATTAGAGATATCCTGCCAACCTGACTGGTTTGTGGCCCTCCAGGACTGGATTTGGAGACCACTGCTTTACACCTCTGTCATTTAAGATGGTGAGTGGGCAAGGTACAGATGTCCTAGACATCAAAAGGGTAGCTAGAATGTGTCACATTCATCCTCGATTCTCACCACCACTAAAAAGATGTCTAATGGACAATATTTTGGTGGTGGTGAGAAGTGAGGAGGAATGTGACAAATTCTATCTAACCTTTTTGATGTCTTGGACATCTGCACCTTGCCCACTCACAATCTTAAATGACAGAGGTGTAAAGCAGTGGTCTCCAAATCCAGTCCTGGAGGGCCACAAACCAGTCAGGTTGGCAGGATATCTCTAATGCATATATATCTCATGCATATTCATTAGGGCTATCCCAAAACCTGGCAGGATTGTGGCCCTCCAGGACAGGTTTGACACCTATGGGCTATAGAGATGTAGCCCACTGGTTGCTCCAATGACTGCTGAGGCAGAGATCATGAGTTTGATCCCACAGTGGTGTTATTTAATACACCTGTCCAAGACATTTCCTTTTAATTCGTGTAACAGTCAGACACATCTCTACAATCTGTCCTGCCAGCAAAAACACCCTCACAGTGCAGTAAGCTAAGGTGCCTCATAAGCCTATAGGGCACATTATAAGGGGCCTTGGCAGACAGGGCACTTTATAATGTGCCCTATGGCAGTGGTCCCCAACCCAGTCCTATGGGGCCCACCAGCCAGTCAGGTTTTCGGGATATCCCTAATGAATATGCATGAGATATATATGCATTAGAGATATCTTGCCAACCTGACTGGTTTGTGGCCCTCCAGGGCTGGATTTGGAGACCCTGCCTTACACCTCTGTCATTTAAGATTGCGAGTGGGCAAGGTGCAGATGTCCTAGACATCGAAAGGGTATATAGAATGTGTCACATTCCTCCTCGATTCTCACCACCACCAAAACGTTGTCTAATAGACAATATTTTGGTGGTGGTGAGAAGTGAAGAGGAATGTGACACATTCTATCTAACCTTTTTGATGTCTTGGACATCTGCACCTTGCCCACTCACAATCTTAGATGACAGAGGTGTTAGGCAGGGGTCTCCAAATCCAGCCCTGGAGGGCCACAAACCAGTCAGGTTGGCAGGCTATGTCTAATGCATATATATCTAATGCATAGTCATTAGGGATATCCCAAAAACTTGACTGGCCGGTGGGCCCCATAGGACTGGGCTGGGGACCACTGCCCTATCCAATTCCGCATCCAATTCAAACTTCTCCTGACCTATAAATGCATTCACTCTATAGCCCAGGGGTGGGGAACCCTGGTCCTGGAGAGCCGCAGACCAGTCAGGTTTTTGGGATATCCCTAATGAATATGCATGAGATATATATGCATTAGAGATATCATGCCAACCTGACTGGTTTGTGGCCCTCCAGGGCTGGATTTGGAGACCCCTGCCTTACACCTCTGTCATTTAAGATTGTGAGTGGGCAAGGTGCAGATGTCCTAGACATCGAAAGGGTATATAGAATGTGTCACAGTCCTCCTCGATTCTCACCACCACCAAAAAGTATATTTTGGTGGTGGTGAGAAGTGAGGAGGAATGTGACACATTCTATCTAACCTTTTTGATGTCTTGGACATCTGCACTTTGCCCACTCACAATCTTAAATGACAGAGGTGTAAGGCAGGGGTCTCCAAATCCAGCCCTGGAGGGCCACAAACCAGTCAGGTTGGCAGGATATCTCTAATGCATATATATCTCATGCATATTCATTAGGGATATCCCGAAAACCTGACTGGTCTGCGGCTCTCCAGGACCAGGGTTCCCCACCCCTGATCCAGTGTGTGGTGGCTTCCAACACTCTCCACAGCCCACACTGCTAGCACTGTTCCCAGTATTGGCCTGCCAATGTGCATAATGAGGAGCAAGGTACCGTGGGAATAGCCTGGATAGGGTGGCCTGGCCTGGCCGCATCTGCGCTGGGCATAGGGCAATGGCTCGGACATTGTAGTGCCCGGTACCACCTGCACAGGCAGAGTAGCCACAGCATGTCCTGCTGGGAGGTCACTCTCGCCTTGACTGAGTAGTGACCACGGCATGGCTAGGTTCCCCCATAGTGCTATATAGTATTTTGCTCATGTGATATATTTGGGTTTCTTTTTGGGGGCCTAATCACTGACTTATCTGCTTGGTGTGTATGCTGACATTCTCTGGGTTCTGGATACATGCATCTCCTTCAGGACCATGCACTATGGACTAGCTGGCGGACTGTCTGCAGCTAGTATGTGTTTTGCTGGAACACTTTGCAGGGTGCAGCGGCTGGAGGCCTGCTGCTGGGGAATGTCAGATAATGGTGGGGGGCAGCTGAGCGTATTATATTATTTATTATTATTAGAGTCTCTTTTATACCGTGCTATTCAGTATCAGTGCGGTTTACAATGAACAATAAAATACACATTTCCGATGGTACTTTGTGTTTACAGTTGAACAGGTAATGCAACTTGGATAACAGGGTAACTATTTACAATTTAAGACATAAGTGGGGACTCTTTTGACTTCAGTCAAGGGGGTTCTGAGAGGCTTGTGAGGATGGTGCAGCGTCCACATTGGCTTCTGGCTAAAACTGGAGGAAGAGATGAAGTTTTAAGGCCTTTCTGAACTGAAATAAGTCCTGGATTGATCGGATGCCGTGAGGGAGGCTGTTCCAGTACCTTGGTGCGCAGAAATTGTAGGTCCTGCCTACTGTTGCCTTGGTGCATTGTGTTATTAATTTTGGGACTACCAGGGTGTTAAGTGTTACTGACCTTTTGTCCCTATTGAGAGGAGTTGTCTGGATTAGTTCAGTCAATGATGCCGACGAAAGCCCTTTAATAACTGAATACGTGGTGATGTCACTGAGTTGAGTTAAAGCCTCCGTCAAATAAAAATCTCTAGTTTGTAACACTAGAGGGAGGGGCCATAGTGTTACAAACTAGAGATTTTTATTTGACGGAGGCTTTAACTCAACTCAGTGACACCACCACGTATTCGGTATTGCTGCAAGATCCTAGTGTTGAGCTTCAAGCTACCATTAAAGATCTTACCCAAGAAGCACTAAATAATAAGCTCATCTCTAAGAAAGAACACAGGTTTCTGAACACGGTTGACCCGCGACTGGCCCAGTTCTATACAGTTCCTAAAATACACAAGCACTCTACACGACCTCCGGGTCGTCCCATCGTGTCTACCAAAGGGACTTTATTAGAGCCTTTGTCCACCTATTTAGACTCTTTTTTGCATCCGTTATTGACAGATATCCCATCCTATCTCAGGGACACCACTCACTTTCTGTCTATATTGAAAGATCTTTCGGGTTGGGCTAAAGATGATCGGATATATTTAGTGACTTTAGACGTCCAGTCTTTGTACACGAGCATTCCCCAGGAAGCAGCCAGTCACATAGTACAACAAACCTTGATAGCCCGTGGGGATTTATCTCAGTTACAATTGCAATTTTTATCGAACCTTACTTCATTGGCACTTTTCAGGAATTTTTTTGAATTTCAAGGAGTTCTCTACCACCAAATATCTGGAGTGGTCATGGGGGCCACGTGCGCTCCGTCAATCGCTAACCTTTATATGGGGTCTTTTGAAAAAACGTTTTTTCCTACCTCACCGTACCACACTAACATCAAGGCCTGGTACCGATATATTGATGATGTTTTTATGTTATGGCAGGGTACTGAATCAATACTGGGGCTCTTCCTTTGTTGGTTGAATTCTCAAGACGTTAATATCAAGTTTACTAGTGAATTTCACAAATGCCATAAAGGCATTACGTACACACTGAAGCAAGCCACCACCTGTGAATCTACTCACGTAGTTTATGCGGTAGAGTGCCCATGTGGCCTCTTATATATAGGCAAGACGATCCGTCCTTTTATTTATTTATTTATTTTATTTATTTAAAGTCTCTTTTATACCGCGCTATTGACATCAGCGCGGTTTACAGTGAACATTAAACTACACATCTCAGATTGCTGATTTGTGTTTACAAAAAACAGGTATCATAACTTGGGTATACATTAAAACAATTTTAACAGGGAAAAACATGATAAATATATACAAACCACTTTATGTAGCTATATAAAGGGTTAAATGAACTGTACAAGCATCTCATAGTGGGGGAAGGTTAAATGTGTGATTGCGAGTATTCAGTCAAGAGTGTGAGATGCGTGTGCTTGGGGAGCTGCGTTGAGGTGTGGAAGTGGGTGGATGTGAGGTGGAGACTGAGGCATCATAGTGAAGAAGAAAAAGGTGATGTTTCAGTGCCTTCTTGAATTGACAGAGATCACTGATAGTTCTGATAGTTGCGGGTAGAGCGTTCCAGCAGGATGGTGCAAAGAAGGCAAAGGCTCTAGAACTGGTAACTTGGGAGCACTTAGTGCTTGCCTTAGGGAGAATGAGGGTATTTGAGGCATTGGATCTTCTTACCCGATTAGGAGGTGTAATTGATACTAGCTCAGAAATGGCAGTGGCTGGGTATTTCTTGATGGCCTTGTGGGTCATAGTTAGAATCTTAAAAGAGATCCTGGCTTGTATGGGGAGCCAATGCAACTGTTTTAGTATTGGAGTAATGTGGGATCTTCTGGAGGCTCCGTGGAGGAATCTTGCGGCTGAGTTCATTGCAAGTTGTAAGGGGTTGGTCGTACTCTTTGGAAGGCCATGTAATATCGCATTGGCGTAATCAAGGTGGGGCATTATTAGGGCCTGAAAAACAGTTCGAAAGTCTTCAGGTTCTAACAGCTGACGAAGATGGCGAAGGGTCCGAATTTTATGATATACCAGTTTTGTTATGTTGTTGATATGAGCCTTCATGTTGAGCTGCTGATCAAGTGTAACTCCCAGGTATCTTACTGAAGCCTTGCATATGAGCTCTGCGTCACGAACTTTGATGGATATGGGTGGAATAAATGCCGGATTCCTGGTGACAAAGAGGGCTTCTGTCTTTTTGAAGTTTAACTTAAGCCTTTGCGCATTTATCCAGTCTGTGACTGCGTCAAAGCATTTGATTAGAGGGGAGAGGTCAAGATGTTCAGTCGAGATTGGCATGTACATCAAGACGTCATCGGCATAGACAAGGCAGTTGATGTTAAATGAGTGGATAAGGTCACAGATGGGCTGCATGTAAATGTTAAACAGCAAGGCAGATAGGGAGGAGCCTTGTGGAACCCCTTTCGTTTGGAGGAAGGGGTCGGATGTGGAGGGGCCAGAACGGACGTACTGCCAACGATCCGAGAGGTATGACACGCACCATGATAGCGCCGAACCGTGGACTCCCTTCTCTCGGAGGCGTCGAAGAAGGACTTCATGGTCTACTGTATCGAAGGCAGCGGCAATGTCCATAAAGATTAGAACAAAGCCTTGTCTGATGTTATCCAGGCCTATGGATAGAGTGTTGAATAGGGTTGTCAATAGCGTTTCAACACCATGCGCTTCACGAAATCCGTGCTGGCAGGGGTGCAGTGGCGCGTTGGTATCTATGTGATCCTGTAATTGACGTTGAGTGATCTTTTCAATGATTTTCGATAGGAGGGGTATGCTGGAGATAGGTCTGTAGGATTCCATCATTGAGGGGTCCAACTTATTGTTTTTTAGGAGAGGTCTGATGGCGGTCTGTTTCAGGCTTCGAGGGAATGTTCCAGTAGAGAATGATACATCTATAAGCTTGGATAGGAAAAGGCTGAGCTCAGCACGTAGGGATTTTATCCAGGGAGCTGGACACGGATCAGAGGGTGATGTAGTGGTGTTTATACTTGATATAGTGTCTTGAATGACTCTGTTGGTTGGGGTAGAGAAGGATGTGATGGTGTGTTGGGTCACACTTAAGGAATGATCAAGTGGGGGTTGAGGAGCAGATAAGGGTGGACTAGTTGAGAAGAGGGGCTTAGTAGGTTGAATAAGCTGGTTACTTTTGTTTCGCAAGTAGTAAGCGTATTCCTGGGGGTCTGGGTGAGTCGAGTTCCCTTGAGATGGTTCTTTTGTTAGGGATTTTACAATTTGGAAGAGCTCGTGAGGTTTGTTTAGGGAGCGTTGTAGTCTGTTTGCATGATATTGTTTCATGCTTGATGCCACGGATAAACGATGTTTTCCTAATTGTGATGTATATGCTTTGTGGCTCTCAGTTGTTCTTGATCGTCTCCAGATTAGGATGAAGGAACATGAAAGCCGACTCCGTTGTATCCGGAGAGAAGCTCCACTGGTTGAACATTGTTCCGCTGAATGCCACACGTTTGCCCAGCTTCGCTGTTGGATTATTGAGCAAGTGTCAAACAGCGGTATGGGGAGATCACGTGACAAATTGGATCTACACTCTAGATACTGTTCAACCCAGGGGGCTTAATTTTAATATAGATTGGTCCGCTTGCCTCCAATGAGTTCATTATACAACACCTGACTTTTTAGTTGGCCTTTAAAAATGGCAATTTCATCTTCAGAACGCATGCGCGGCGTCCTCAGATTTCCTAAAGAAGAAATGGAAGGCTGATGGTTTGAGATCTGAAGCTGCGCTACTCTCAGGTTTAAATACTGTTTCTCTTGAGAATAACCTTCAGTGGTATTACATAGCTTGGTGCATTCTTTTTATGATGGTATTATTCAGTCAATGATGATGTCATTTTTTATTTTTCTTCAGAAACATGTTGAAGATCTGGTCCCTTGAGAAACCCTACGTGGAGAAACGCATGGGCGCCTAATAAGACAGGCGTTGGGGCATTGCCTTTCTTTCAACGACAAAGGAAAAGGCAGACAGTATGAAATAAAAAATTAAAAAATTGGAAGAATAATAAGAAGACCAAGACCAGTCACACCAATACTTGAGTTAAGTGATTTTTTTCTATTTGCATTGAGCATTTTTGTGATTTTTGAGACGGTTGGTGACGATCATTAGGTTTTTCACTATTCATAAGCCGTTGATGTATTAAACCCTGCACACGTCCAGGATATTGTATAACATTTCTTGGTTCTGTAGTGCTAAAGGGGTATTTTCTGAGGCTTATGCAGTGATAATAGGAATAACACTGAATAGTAATACAAAGGTGAATTGTTGAATGAGGTCCCGTTGAGGCTTATATCCCATTAAACCATGACTATCTACATGTTCAGAAATTTTGTTCTTAATAATGGTTTCTACTGTTTTCCCAGTACTGACATTAGGCTCACTGGTCTGTAGTTTCCAAGATCACCCCTGGAACCCTTTTTAAAAATTAGCGTTACATTGGCCATCCTCCAATCTTCAGGTATTACCGATGATTTTAATGATATTTTACAGATAAATCTGCAATCTCATATTTCAGTTCTTTCAACACCTTGGATGTATACCATCCAGTCCAGGTGATTTGCTACTCTTCAGTTTATCAAATAGTTGTAATACACCTTCTGGTTTGTTAATATTTCTTTCAGTTCTTCTGCTGCATCATCTTTAAATACCATACCATTTCAGGCATGGGTAACTTCCCTACATCTTCTTCATTAAAGACCGAAGCAAAGAATTCATTCAGTCTCTCCTCTATGGCCTTGTCCCCTCTTAGTACCCTTTTACCCCTCTATCATCCAATGGCCCAAATGACTCTCTCACAGGTTTTCTGCTACGAATGTACTTGAGAAAGTTTATAGTATGCATTTTCACTTCTACAGTTTTCGTCATTTGGCTCCTCTTTCCTTTTCCTGAAAGATGCTTTTTTGGCTATAACAGCCTCTCTGACCTCACATTTAAACCATGCTGACAGTTTTTTGGACTTCTTTCCACTTTTCTAAATACAGCTGATTTGGGCTTCCAAGATATTATTTTTAAACAACACTCATGTTTGATGTAAATCTTTAACCTTTGCAGCTGCTCCTTTTAGTTTTTTCTTAGATGTTTTCCTCATTTTATCATAGCCTGCCTTTTGAAACTTAAAAGGTAGTAATGTGGATTTCCTTGCTATTTTTCCTCTATTTATTAAATCAAATGCGATCATACTATGAACACTATTGCCAAATGGCCCCAACACCCTTAACTCTTGCACCAGATCTTGTGTTCCACTGATGAGGTCCAAGATGGCTTCCCCTCTTTTCGGTTCATGAACCAGCTGCTCCAAGAAGCAGTCATTTATTTAATCTAGAAACTTTATCTCCCTAGCATGTCCTGCCGTGACACTGACCCAGTCGATACTGAGGTATTTGAAATCACCCATTATAATTACTATACTGTAAATATTGTTAGCAGCCCTGATTTCTTTGAACATTTCATCATCTATTTGCTCATTCTGGCCAGGCAGTCAATAGTACACCCCCACTGCCATCGCCTTCACCATTTTACATGGCATTTCAATCCATAGAGATTCTACAGTGTATTTTGTTTCCTGAAAAACGTTAATCCTTTGTGACTCAATGCCCTCTCTAACGTAGAGTGCAACCCCTCCACCAATTTGATCTACTCTATCATTACATTATAATTTGTACCAAGGTATCACAGTGTCCCACTGGTTGCCCTCCTTCCACCATGTCTCTGAGATACCAATCATTTCTAACTTCTCATTTAGTGCTATATATTTTAACTCTCCCTTCTTATTTTTTACAGTTCTAGAATTTGCATACAAGCATTTTAGAGGCTGTATTTTATTCATATTAATCTGGTTACCATAGGAAGAAGTAATTTAGAATTTTTAAGCTCGTACTGTCTGCTCTGTATTTAAGGGCATTTGTGTTACTTTTGTCTTTATTGGAACCTCTCTGCTGATATGCCTAGCTTCAATATTTTGCTGATATCCTTCAAGGATATATTGTTCTATTGATATGCCCTAACTTCAATCTTTTGCTAGTATCCTTCATGGATACATCCTTCCGAACCATGAGCTCTTGGGTGACTGTCGGCTTTCCCTTATTATCTAGTTTAAAAGCTGCTCTATCTCCTTTTTAAAGGTTAATGCCAAAAGCCTGGTTCCATCCCAGTTAAGGTGGAGCCCATCCCTTCAGAAAAGCTTCTCCTTTCCCCAGAATGTTGCCCAGTTCCTAACAAATCCAAAATCCTCATCCTTGCACCATTGTTTCATCCACGCATTGAGAATCTAGAGCTCTGCCTGCCTTTTGGGTCCTGGGCATGGAACTGGAATCATTTCAGAGAATGCTACCCTGGAAGTTCTGGATTTCAACTTCCTACCTAAAAGCCTAAATTTGGCCTCGAGAATCTCCCTATCACACTTTCCTATGTCATTGGTACCAACATATATGAAGACAGCAGATTCCTCCCCAGCACTATATAAGACCTTCTCTAGGTGGTGCGTGAGGTCTGCTACCTTCGCACCAGGCAGGCATGCTACCAGGCGATCCTCATGTCCACCAGCCACCCAGCTATCTACATGCCTAATGATCGAATTACCAACTAAAACGACTGTCCTAACCCTTGCCTTGTGAGCATATGGCCTTGGAGAAACCTTCTCAGTGCGAGAGGGTTTTACATCACCTGGAGGACAGGTCCTAGCTACAGGGTGATGCTGTTCTATCACGTGAACTCTCTCCTCCCTGGCAACAGAAATGCTGCCAGACTGGAGGTGGGACTTCAGTACTATTTCCTTGTAGGTTTCGTTTATTAAAAACTTGGATATAACAGGGGTATTAACCATATTGGATACATGGTTTCCTGGTGTTGGTTATGATGGTTG
The DNA here is from genome assembly GCA_033557465.1 of Ichthyophis bannanicus. Taxonomy (NCBI): domain Eukaryota; kingdom Metazoa; phylum Chordata; class Amphibia; order Gymnophiona; family Ichthyophiidae; genus Ichthyophis; species Ichthyophis bannanicus. The sequence goes on from CM066034.1 coordinate 937,678,514, forward strand.
CTGCTATTGTATGGAAGGTAGAATGATTGGATGTGTTCATATTTCATTGAAGTGGGTGTGACCTTAGCCACAACCTGTATTTTATGCTGCTCTTCTCCTGCCCTCTCCTTTCCCCCTCTTCTCGCCCCTCTCTGGTGTGAGTGTCTTATCCTTTCCTGTCCGACACTGGCGTTCCTCCTCTGCCAGTGATTTTATTTGTTTTTAAATTGTACACCGCCATGCTGCGTCAAGTGAAGGGCAGTTTATCAAGCCAAAACAAACAAAAACAGTATAGTATTGATCAGAATGATGTCAGATTATGTTTTTACAGCTCTCTAGTTTCCTCCTCATGCTTTGCTGCCTTTTCTTAGCTGATAGCAGGAGAGGAATCGGTGGCATGGAAGATCGGGTGCTTCTCAAGCTCCTTCTTCCTGTCACTGGCATCTCTTCTTCCATGCAGTAGGACTCTGCCGAGAACCAGGCAGGTCAAACGGCTGATCTGAGCTGTGAGCCCTGTGAGGCGGAGAGGCACCAGCTAAGTACGACTGGGCCTGCTGCACCTTCAGCTACAGTTTCCTTCTGCTAGTTGGGATTCTACCACTGAGGAAGGGCAAAGAGGGCCAGAGGGTAAACATTGACCCTCAGGCACTGGAGACTCACGGTATGCCACTGAGTTAAGCTCCAATAATATATGCTAGAAACGAAGATATTGTGTCCCCCCCCCCCCCAAAAGCAAGTTAAAATGAAATAACAAACATCTGACCTTTATTACAACTCATTTCGTGCGCAAGATCAGCTGTAATGTTGTCTGAAACTCATAAAAGCTCAACGTCTGTTTCATAAAAACAGCTTCATCAAGTGCAAAGGACAGGAAATCAATGTAAGAACAAAGTAGTTACATTAATAACAGAAACTCTTGCGCCAGACAAAGGAGGCACACAGATTTTCTGTACGTGAAATGATGGATTCAGCTACCTCGATAAAAATCTATCACCTTTTACAATATTTTTTTATTGGTTAACTTTTATTTCTGAGCTATCAAGTAGACTAATATGGCAACCACACAACTTTAACTAAAATGCCATTGTTATATTTCTTAGAAAACAGCATTCATGTACACAGAGACATACAAAAGAAAAGAGAAAGACGGCAAAAATGAGAAAGTACATACAATTATGCAAGAACAGACAAACTAAAGGCGAAGCAGGTGTTTGTTCACTACATCTAAGAATATGGGCTACATTTCATGTCTTATCGCTGCTTACTGACGCTGTCTCTTTTGTTTGGAATATGCTAAGTCCTCCGACTGTGGGTGGCGATTGCTGCATCTGGACTGCTTACCCTAGCATCCCTCTGATAACTCTTCTACTAAGACCTTTACCATGTTTTCTCTTTCCTTCTCTAGTTCAATAAATTCTTTAACAGATACCACAAAACTGATTTGCCCTCCTTTATCTCTTCAGTAGCCAATCCTGCCCTCCTGGCTGAGAAAGTAATAGGCCTGGTACAGACTGAAGCAAGGACAGTGGCGAGTCTGTGAAAATACCTGCCACCACTACCATGGTAGCTGAAGGGACCTCAGAGGTGATTCTGATTCTCTTACTCTGTTGCTGTTTTCTTTGCATTGGTTACCAGTAATTGCTAGACTGGATTTTAAATGATTTGTTTGATATTTAAAATCTTGTGTGTTTTTTCTCCTATTTGTTTGCTTATATAAGTTTATGTCCAATGACAACTTTGACTCGATCCATATAAAAAAATTAAAATTTCTAGAATTCAGGTTATTAGGGTCAAGTAAGAAAATGTTTCAAGGGTTTAGCCCCCTAATGGTGGAATAAACTCCCATTTTAGTTGCATATGGAAACATCATATGTTTCCTTTTGTAAATCTTTGAAAACTTGGCTTTTAGAAAATATTTTGGTACTGATGATAAATTTTATTCCTGATTCTCATTGTTTTTAAAATTTTCATATTTATGCTTCTTTGTATTTTTGATGTGTACTATAAACCACTCTGAGCTACTTGTTGGGCAGGATATAAAAGATTAAGGGGGATGTTTACTAAAAACCGGAAATGTGCGCGCCGCAAAATAGCGCACGGCAACGCGGCACTGAAACGCGCAGAAACGTGTTTAAACGCCCCGCACACGTGCGTGTCACCCCCGCACAGGTACGCGGCTCACTAACGGGCCCCGTACAAGTGCGGGCCCGCAAATGTCCGATAGAGGCGTGGAACGGCGAAAGGAGGGCGGAGGAAGGCTCCGGAGGGGCGGAGGGACGGGTTCAATGGGTGGAGAGTGGGAGGGGAGAGGCTCCCCGCACAGTATCGGGCCCGAATTTGCATGTAAAAAGCATTTAAAGGGAAGAGAAACCATTTCCGTCAGCAATGTACAGGAAAACCGGGGAAACCAGCAAAACGTGAGCAGTGTGATATATGTGCACAGCACAAAAGTGAAAATAAAAATAGAAAATGACCACAACAGAACTATTAAAAATAGTAATTCAGCTGGGGAACAGTGATAGTGATGGGCAAATACAGAAATCACACCCAGCAAAGCTCCAGAAAAAAGAAATGAATGTTGGAAGGGTCTACTGAGAGGAGACTCTTCCAAAAAACATTTCCACGTTTTGGAGCTTTCCTGGGAGTGTTTGCTATGGTTGCCCATTAATATCACTGTTGCCCAGCGTGGTGATATTTTGTCCCACATTTCCCGTGGTCATTACCGGGGTTTATGTGCACGTTTGTCACCAGACAGGGTGCATATGCCCACAGTAGAATTGCGTAGAGCAGGGTTTGTGACTCCATCCTGCCAGGCTTACTGCCTCCAGGGGCTGCACTGTCTCTGTGGCCAAAGTGTGGTACAGCGGACAGAGTCATTATCTCTAGGACCAGAGGGCAGAGGTTCAAAACCCAGCTAGGGCACCTGCCAGCCCAGTCCCTATATTTTACCCACCACTAAATAAAGATAGCGCAGACACCCCTGTATGCATGGGGAAAACACCCATATTTTACCCAACACCGCACACACACCACAACAATGGGCATTACCTACAGCCAAGTCCCCCAAATGCAGTCCCATACTGCCACATTGCAATCAGGTCAACTGCTTTTTCTGAGAGAAGTTCATGCCAGCATGTTGGCGGACAAGTACATGTGGTGCAGGGGGCAGTAGCTGCTAACCACAGAAGACAGAGGCCTAGCCATGTGCAGGCTGGCACAGTCCACTGCAACAGACAGGTCCTGCCGGATCCACAGTCATAGACAGTCCAGGGAATCCAACCAATCTGTGGCTACACAGTGGTGCAGTGCACACAGACAGTGCATACAAGAACAGAAGGTCACAGGTTCAAAGCCCAGCTGGGGCTACTGCCAATCCTGCCCACATATTTTTCCCACAACTAAACAGTGATAGTAAGGACACACCTTTCATGGCGGGGACATATGCAATGGTAAGACATCTATCTTTTACCCCACTGAGCACAGACACCATGAACAGGGGCAGTACCTAGAGCAGAATCACCCAAATGCAGTCCTGGTGGGCCACACACCAGTCAGGTTCCATGCTGACACTCATACAAATGCCTGTGCTGTATATCTATGCACCACCCCCATGGCATGTAGATGTAGCCCATGCATATTCATGAGGGATAGCAGGAAAACCCGAACAGTGTGATGCAAACCTGGACTGGAGTTGGGAATCTGTGCCGTAAAGCAGCAGCCATCAAGGGCAGACACACCCACACCCACAGGCCCCATTGGCCAATGTCTCCTGGAAAGGCAGAACATTGGACCGTGCATGCAGCACCCAAAACGAGCACTTGCATAACTTACCAATGTCACCCTACACCTGAGGTATACGGTACACAGCTCGGAGACGTTTGCTAGGAGCACAGGCAGGCAGTTATCCATACGTTACGTACATACTGCTAGTTGACCCCATCCAAACAATCTGTTAGGTGTTTGCGGGGCATGCTCCAGGCCTGGCCTCTGACGGTGCTTACCACCCTGGGGAGTGACCACCAGCTGTAATGCGTACCATATCCATGCCTTGCCGTGCTCAGGACCGGTTTGGTGGGCAAGGCTACTTACCCCCTCAATCGTAGCACCATGATGGCAGAGGTGTGGAAGTGTGTGTCTGTCTATACAGTGGGTGTTGGCTGCAAGCCCCTTCAACAGCCCGCACTGCCAGCACTGTTGCCAGTATTGGCCAGTCAATGTGCATAATGAGGTGCAAGGTACCATGGGTATAGCCAGGGCAGGGTGGCGTGGCCAGGATGCATCTGCACTGGGCATAGGGCCCTGGCAGGGACATTGGCTGGGATATTGTAGTGTCCGGCCACCACCTACACAGACAGGGTGGCCAAAGCATGTCCTTCTGGGGGATCACGCTCACCCTGACTGTGCAGTGACCACAGCATGGCTAGGCCCCCCCCATAGTGCTGTATAGTAGTTCTCTCATGTGATAGATATGGGTTTCTCTTTGGGGCCCAGTCACTGATCTATCTGCTTGCTGTGTATGCAGACAGCCCAGTTCTGGGTGCATGCATCTCCATTGGGAACATGCACTATGGACTAACCAGCAGACTGTTTGTAGCTGGTAAATGTCTTGCTATAATGGCTTGCAGGGTGCAGTGGCTGTTGGCTTGCTGCAGGGGAATATCTGGTGGTGGAGTGCAGCTTACCATACCCTGGGCTTATGTCTGTCTGCTATTGTGTTATGGCTGTGTATGGAGCTGCCTGCCGGGGGAGGGGAGGGGGGTGGTCCTCAGCAGGACTGGGGTTGATGTTGCCCTCTACTGCCACCTTTGCAGGGAGGTAGAGTGTGGATCCCTTGATGGGGACCATGTTTGCCACGGGGGGGGGGGGGTGTGCGCCTGATGGCTGCAGACAGGGATATCCATGGTGTTTGTGCAGAAACTAGCTATCTTACACATTAACACTGCTTTGGAACGCCCGCTTGGCCTCCATCAGCCATGGCAGGTGTTGTTGACCTGGTCCTGGCCACCTCATTGCACACTCAGGGTGAGCACAGTACCCGCACGATGTAACGGTGTGTGGCTACTCTGTGCCAGTAAAACACCCGGTCAGTGCCCCCTACTAGGCCAAGGTGCTGTGTGGGTGCACCCGGTCACTTCCCCCAACAGGGCCGAGGTGCTGTGGGGGTGCATTCCCCATCTTGTGTCCATCTGCGGACAGCTAATTTGCATGTGCAGTGCATCATGGGTACGGGTGGCCTAACCCTATCCTGTTGACACCAGCAGACTGTCTGTGAGGTGACGTGTAGGCTATCTGCAGCCAGCCAGGGGCCTGCTTACAGCTATGGAGCTGTAGCACAATGGTTACATCACTGCCTGTGCAGCCAGAGGTCATGGGTTCAAACCCACAGTGGGGCCCTTTGGTAGGGCTGTCCACAGCTTTATTTTTATTTACTGTACATATGTCTATGCCGGCAAGACCACCCTCAGCTTACTATACCCATTAGGTGCCTCTGAGGGTGCTTCATAGGGCGCCCTGTAGGCCACCTTATGGTTGCCATCCCTATAGGGTGCACTATACATTATCCTGTGTCGCAACATACATGCTGCCCTATAGGGGTCATTCAAGGGTGCCTTGGCGAACAGTGCACTGTAACATGTGCCTTATGGGCCGCCGTATGTTAACATGCTGGGAGAGTGCGTTTGCTAGTAGTGATAACAAAATAAAATTATACAGCCTCCACAACATAATACATACTGCCTCAGCAGGCATTTTTCACTGGGCATTGTGAGGAGTTGAACCCCTGATCCCTGCACCATTGGTCAGTGTTTTAACCATTGTGCTGTGGCTCTGTTCCTGTGCTTATGCATCAGCGCGCCGCCTTGTGCCTATCAGCGCGCCGCCTTCTGCCGCCCAAGGGGACCAGTGCGCCGCCTTCTGCTGCCCAAAAATAACTGTGCGCCGCCTTATGCCGCCCAAAAAGCACTGTGCGCCGCCTTCTGCCGCCCAAAAATAACTGTGCGCCGCCTTATGCCGTTCCAAATTAATTTGCCTCCTAAAACAATGTTAATCATTACAGTTACTGCCTCAGCTGACCTTTGTCGTTGCGCACACTGGGGGATTGAACCCATGGCCCCTGCACCATTGGTCAGTGTCTTCACCATTGTACCACGGCTCTGTTGTTTTGTATACTCAGCAGCGCACCACTTTGCCTTTCCACACGCTAATGTCGACCCCCGCACATTAGCGCGACGCGCACACGTCCGGTTGCTTACTACCGTTTTTTTTCTATTTTCTGCCTGAACCGCCCACTCCTTATATGGCACAGGCACACTAGCGCGGCCCCGCACGTTAGGAATGTTTAGTAAACATGCCCCTAAGTTAAATTAAATTTTAGAAGGGTTAGGTACCATTTACAAGTATAAATTGCCCTACATGAATAAGTGGCAATTTTAGAGAAGCTGACACTTGTATGTATGTGCTGGCAGCCTGCAGGAATTTCAAGGAATCATGTTCTGTGCCTGGGCTAGACAGTCCTTCTAACTATACGTTTATTCCTATTTCACAAGGACAATAAACATATATTTCAGAAAATTTCCCCATCAACCTTTATACCTGCTTGGAGTCACACATAACTGTAGGATAACTTCTTGTTTGAGTCAGGGCTAGGAAGGAACGTTTGAGCGAATTAGATCTTACCTCCCTTGAGTGAAAAACCACTCCAACATTGTAAAAATGTGTGCTTTGAGCTTGGGCCCTTAATTGGCTCCCATTGTATGTGCAGTTTTGCAAAATCTTTTACTTACATTTCAAAGTGGCACTCGCATGTATAGGCATGTAAATATAGATGCATATATGTGCACAGGCTCTGAGTAATGCTGCTTTTGTGTTATTTTTTGCTTCCTCTGCTGTATGTGCCACCAAATACATGCAGATTTTCTGTGCTGCTATACATATTTTGTAGGGATATGCAAGCCAAAAAATTAAGGGCTCAATATTCAGTGGAGACAGCTAGTACGATCACAGCACCTAGCCATCACCACTGCATACTAAATGCAGATAGTCAATGCTGAGGGCACATCTGGCCACCGGTATTGAATATCTGGTTCAGTCACAGAAGCAGGAAGCTAACTGGGCAGCGGCAATATTCAGCCACAGCCCAATTAGCCTCTGCAGCAAACATTAGGCCAGCTTTTGCTGTGCCTATCTTTCGCTGCTGATAGATAACTGGACAGCAACCGTATATCACCAGTGACCGGTTATTCTCGGATACTGCCCCCAGAATGCCTCGATTCTAAGCGGTTATAGCAGCAGTACCTGTGGATATTCAGAGGCACTATCCATGTTAGTACCATTGAATTTCCTGCTTAGGGTCAATTACATGGTTTACAGAAATGTAAACCGTGTAAATGCCTTTGAATACTGGGCCCTTTATTTTGTTTATGGGATTTTTTGTTTTGTTTAGGCATTTGTTCATTTCAGGGCAAAGCTATGAGCTTCCATAATATAGTTATCGATAAATAGTGCTAACTATTGGGCAATATATTCTCCATTAGTGCGCACTAGTGTAGACAATATATAAAAAATTCACACAATTTATGGCTTTCTTTTCTCTCATTTCTGGATAAAACTATATGAAACGCTGTAGGAAAATCGTTGACATTTTCTGTGTTGTTGTTCTCCGGTATTACATAAAATGCTCTACATAGTGCATTGCTGGGGTTGGGGCAGGAAGGCAAGAGGGGGGAGGTGAAGAATGGGAGGAGGCAGATGCTACACTATTGGGGGTGGAAGGGGAAAGAGCAGATGATGTACGCGGGGGGAGGGGGAAGGCAGAAGGCATATACTGCACTTTTGGGGTGGTAGAGAATGAGAGAGGACAGATGCTGCACTGTTGGAGGGTGGGGAGGAAGGGGAGAGGGCAGATGCTCTACTGTTGGGAGTGAAAGAGGAAAGGACAGATGCTATAATGTTGGAGGGAGAAGAAAGTATTACATTATATCTTTCCAAAATCAAATATCCTCTGACTTTTACAGTTGACCCAGGATGCCCCACTTGTATTTCTTCTGCTACCCCTCCTTGTGTTGCCATCTTGTCTTACATCTCTTTCCTATAATTTAATGGCGTTCTTTTCTGACTTTTAAATTGTTTTGTTTTACTGTAACCCGCTCTGCTGTCCCCACTAAGGGCGGTATATCAAGTTTTAATAAAATGAAATGAAATGAAAATTCAGTGAGTCTTTTAGAGAATGTTGTTGTGGTTAAGTGCCGTCGAGTCAGTGTCGACTCATAGCGACCCTCTGGATAGTTGTCCTAAACTGAATTCGGTCTTCAGTCAGGTGACTCATTGTTGATAGAGTGGTACCCATAGCTGCTGTTATTGTATTGATCCATCTCATTGCTGGTCTTCCTCATTTGTGTTGACCTTCTACCTTACCAAGCATGATGTCTTTCTCTAATGATCTCTCTCTTCGCATGATGTGTCCAAAGTATGAAAGTTAAAATCTTGTCATCTGAGCTTCTAAAGATAGCTTAGGTTTGATCTCCCCTAGTACTGACTGGTTTGTTCTTCAGGCAGTCCATGGTATACACAGTATTCGTTGCCAGCACCATAATTCAAAGGCATGGATTTTCTTCCTGTCAATCTTTCTCACTGTCCAACTTTCGCATCCATATGAGGTTATTGAAAATACCCTGGCTTGAAAGAGTCGAATCTTTGTAAAAAGAAAGACATCTCTGCTCTTGAGAATCTTGTCTAGGTCCTTCATAGCCCTTCTGCCAAGAGCAATGCATCGTTGGATTTCTTGACTGCTTGTTGTTTCTTTATTGATAGTAGGCTAAAGTATCTCCATCAACAATGAACTTATTGATTTTTGCCAGTTGCCAGGATCTTTGTCTTCTTAACTCTGAGGTGCAGACCCATTTTAAGACTATGTTCCTTGATCTTGAGAAGCAAATGTTTCAGATCATCATCACTTTCAGCCAATAATGTGGTATCATCAGCACAGCGAAGGTTGTTGATGAGTCTTCCACCAAACTTCACACCTCTGTTGTCTTCATACAATCCTGCTTCTGTGATGATTTGTTCTGCATATAAATTAAACAAGTAGGGGGAAAGTATGCAGCCTTTTCATATACCTTTGCTGATTTTAAACCTGTTTCTCCTTGTTCTGTTCGAACTGTTACTTCTTGATCAATCTAAAGGTTGTGCAGGAGAACAATCAGGTGTTCTAGTATACCCATGCTTCTTAATGTGGCCCAGAGTGTCTCATGGTTTACATAGTCAAAAGCCTTGCTGTAGTCAATAAAACACATATGGATATCCTTTTGGTATTCTTTAGTCTTTTCAAGGATCCATCCTGCATCTGTGATGATGTCTATTGTTCCTCGTCCTTTCCTGAACCCTGCTTGCACTTCAGGCAGTTCTCGTTCCAGGTATGGTTGTAGTCTCTGCTGAATAATCTTCAGTAGCATCCTGCTGGCATGTGGAATCAGAGCAATTGTGTGATAATTTCCACAGTCAGTTGGATCACCTTTCTTTAGTATTGGTATAAACACAGATCTTTTCCAGTCAGTTGGCCATGATGTTGTCTTCCAAATTTTCTGGCAGAGCCTTGTAAGTATGGTAACAACTGCATCAGATTGCTGTAATACTTCAATGGGAATGTCATCAATGCCTGGTGCTTTGTTCTATGATAAGGCTTTCAATGTTGCTTCAACTTCTGTTTTCATCACCAATGGTTCCAGATCATAAGGAACAGGTTGAAACAGCTGTTGGTCCACTTGATTTTTATCATATCATGACTGTATATTTTCTTGATCTTCTCATCATCATTCAACATGGATCCTTGAACATCTTGTAACATTCCAGTCCGAGGCTGGAATTTTTTCTTTAACTCTTAAGAAAGCTGATCTTGTTCTTCTAATAGTTTCTGCTTCTTTTTCCTTGCATGCATCATTGTAGTACTTCTCCTTGTCTTGTCTTGCTGCATGTTGGAAATCTCTATTGAGTTCTGTGATTGACTCTCTTTCTCCTCTGGCTTTAGCTTCTCTGCATTTCTGGACAATTTCCAGAGTTTCTTCGGTCATCCATTTTGGCCGTTTTTGCTTTTTCACCTTTTGTAGAGATTTCTCACTTTCTTCCAACACAATCTTTTTGATATTATCACATAACTCTTCTGGAGTTCTGCCATTTGTATCTAAAGCAGCAAATCAATTTTGCAGCCAGTCTTTAAAGTCCAGTGGTATATTTTCAAGGTCATAATTTGCTACATTCATGAGTGTCTTGCTGTTTTTCAACTTTAGCTTGAGTTTGCATACTAGTAGTTGGTTATCTGTAGCAGTCTGCTGCAGGTTTTGTCTTTGTTGATGTTATAGATCTTTTCCATCGTTGACTTCCATAGATGTAGTCAGTTTGATTTTTGTACAATCCATTGGGTGAAGTCCATGTGTACAATCGCTGCTTGTGTTGCTGGAAGAAGGTGTTAGAGATGAATAGATCATTGGTCTTGCAGAATCCTATCTGTCTTTCTCCAACTTCATTTCTGTTGCCAAGTCCATATTTTCCAACCACTTTGCCTTCTTCTTTGTTGTGAACTGTTGCGTTCCAGTCACCCATGACTATCAGGGTATCCTGTTTGCATGTTTTTTTCAGTTTCAGCTTGTACTTGTTCATAGAACTCATCAAGTTCATCCTCTTCTGCAGCTGTTGTTGGGGCATATACTTGAATTATATTTGTGCTGATGGGCATTCCTCATAGATGAATTTCATTACAGTTTTTGCAAATTTCTTCTTAATTATAAATGCAACACCATTTCTTTTTTGTCTTTCATTTCCAACATAGTAGACCATGTGATCATCAGATGCAACATGCCCAATGTCAGTCCATTTCAGTTCACTGACACCCAACAGATCGAGTTATACATGTTCCCTTTCATTCTTGACCTCAAAATGTAAGAAATCTTTGCAACTTTTGACTCTCATTTCATGCGCTACTCCTTACCAGTCACCACTGATCCACCTCTCTACTACAGTCTATTCAAAATTCAGTTGAATTACTTTTTTCACCAGGGTTGCTTCAGATATAATAACTTTACTCAAGCTATTATATTTGTCCTTTATCTGCTTTTACATTTAGTTTAAGTTTCTGTTATTCTTCTCTATCCATTATGTCTCTCCTCATACACTGTGACCATATGATAAGAGCTTTCCACCTTGATGTGTTGAATGCCTGGAATAAAATCCCTAAATTCAGGCATCATACATCCTCTTTGCCTCTATTAAAATCCAGTCTGAAGATCTTTGAGACTACTTTTACGTGTAGTGTCTACTGTGAAGTGTTGGATGGCAGGGAAATTGTCTGTCCGTATAAACATGTGTATGCGAGGCTACTGAAATGTCATGGTTGAGGTTTCCCCAAAGCAATCATCTCTTTGGTGGAACTGCGTGGTGGAGGAAGTTCAACTGATCTCATGTTTTAAAATCTCATGAGACTTCAAACTGAGAGATCAATCCAAACTTCCTCCAGCACACGGCCACCATTCAAGAGAGCTGATCATGGTGGGGGAAGCTTGAACTATGGCGTTTCTGAGGAGCTGCAGCCAAGAATAAGAAAGGGTGAGTGAAAAAGAAAAGATGAAGAGGGGAAGGGGGTATGAGAGAGAGAGAGAGAGATACTGGATGAAGCCTGGGGGGGGGGGGGGGCGAGTTATGAGACAGACACACACACATATTGGGTGAAGTCTTGGGGTGGAGCTTAAGAAAAAGAGAGAGAGAGAGAGAGAGAGAGCAACTGGGTGAAGCCTTGTGGGAGGGGGTCATGAGATAGAGAGAGACATTGGGGGAAGGGTTTTGGGGGGGTATTAGAGAGAGAGAGACAGGAGAAATCCTGGGAGGGGAGTCATGAGAAAGAAAGGTACACACACAGGCCATGACACTCCCCATGACACACTCACACATGCATCCACCTTGTCTCTGATATATACACACGTGCATGCATGTGCATCCTCCCATACCTCCTATAAGACACACATATGAATTGCCCACGTCTGATTCTGGAAATGGGGTAAACATGCCATGTGTCGGGGAGCGTGTGAGGAGAGAAGGTTGGCTGTCCACCCTGTGCACCGCGTTGGGAGTCTCCTCAGGCAGCCCAGAGCACCCGGTCCATCTGTGCGGCGCCTGGCCCTGCCATCATCTAGGGGGCCTTAAAAGCATGACCGCTACGCGGTACGCTGTAGCGGTTGCGTTCTAAAGGGGCGCGTTATTAAGGGGCTGGTAATGCTCCTTATGCGCTCCTTTGGCGCTCGAGGAGCCGGTCCTTGGTCTTGTAGGATGGGTAAACGTAGGAAACGTCATCAAAATGTGAGTACTGTGAATCCTACTAAAGTTGTTAAAGTTTCCGGTCCTATGGATAGGCATTTAGTCGCCGTGGGAAATATGGAGGCTAAGGTAGTTGCTCCATCCGAGACTCAGCTCTCCAGTGACAGCTCCTCAATATCTTTGGGGGTTAGTATCTCTTCCCCTTCTGTTGGTAATGGAAAGATCGTCCCAGTTACCTCCTCACCAGTAAAGGAGGTATTGCTGCAGCAGGTGGATTGTTTGCCATCTTTATCCCCTTCTGGGCCCTCTATAGACCCTGGGATTGTTCCTTTACCCCGGGTCTTGAAGGTCCCGGAAGGTTTTGCTTCAGCACACCGGGATGGTTTATCGCCTGTACCTGTGGACTCACAGGAATTCTCCCTCTCGGATGTGTGGCGGGTTCTTTCTAGGATTGAATCTTCACTAAGTTCGGTTGTGTCTCAATTCTCAGATTTTTCAAGGGACTCTGTGGCGAAATTTGCCCAGCATGACTCTCAGATTGCTGTATTGGACCAAAAATGCCAGAAATTGGAAGCTCAGTGTAATGTGTTGCAAAATTCCTCAATGTCTTTCATAAAGGATAGTATTATTTTGCATACTCAGCAAGAAATATTAGAAAATAATTTGAGAGCTTCAAATGTGAGATGTTTAAATTTTCCTTACACACGTTTCTTGTCTCCTCAAATTTTATTTGACAAGTATTTGATGGAAACTTTAGGCTATTGCGAAGATATGAAACCGCATGTTACAAAAGTGTTTTACATTCCTTGTAAAGGGACAAATCCAGAAGAGATTTCTTCTGGAGCTGCCCCTGTTGCATCCCAGGATTCTCTGGACGTTTCTGCGTTCATTGAGTCCTCTCGGGATATAATTTCAACACGGGCTACACTTCTGGTATCATTTGCGTCTGAAGCTGAAAAGAATGCTGTGATACGATTATATTTTATGAATAAAGAGGCTGTTTTCTGCGGGGAAAAAATTAATATGTTTCCAGATGTCTCCAGGAAAACTCAGCTTCGTCATCGGTGCTTTTTATTGTTAAGGCCCCGCGTCCTCGCTATTGGTGCTACGTTTTACCTTAAATTCCCTTGCAAATGTTTAGTTACTTCTAAGGGCACCAAGTATGTCTTCCTGGAAACATCGGCATTGGAAACTTTTCTTTTGTCACATTCTCCACAGGTTTGATAGTTAGTTCTTGGTTAAATTCTTGTCATCAGATGGTAAAAAAAGAGTTTAAAATGACTAGGTCAGCTTTCCCTTTTCTTGCAGTTTTTCTTTGTGTATGTTTTCTTTCTCTATTGTTTGTTTTATTTTGCTCCTCATGATGTGGACTGTATTTAGTTTGCTTATTTGATTAGCAATGTTTAATTTTTGGAATGTTTGTATTCTTGAATTTGCTGAATAAAATATTTGGAAATTTGCAAAAAAAAAAAAAAAAAAAAAAAGTCATGTGTCACATTGCTAATCTACGCTTTTCAACTTTTAAAATCTTAAACTCTGATTTTCCTAATTATTATGTTGCTGTTTTTAATGAATTCCTCTAATAAATTAAATTCCCAAAGTCTCTTATTTGACATGTACATTTGCGCTGAATAGATTGTAAGGACTTCCTCCTAAGTGAATGAGAACAGCGCCATCTGGGGTAAATTTATCATGCTTTTTCTGTGTATAAAGTTTGTATTGCACACGGTAAAGTGCTTTTATAAAATTGTATAACTGCAAAAGCAAATAAAAAGCAGGCACAACCCACACTATGGTTACACAATGCAAGGTTCCACATTGGGAACCACCACCCAGGAAAAAAATTTAGGAGTCATCGTGGATAAAGCACAGTTACTTACCTGTAACAGGTGATCTCTGGGAACAGCAGGAATAAGTCTTCACATATGGGTACATCGGTACCGATGGAGCCTGCGCGGGAACGCTCCCCAGCGTCCAATCAGAAAGCTTTTGGGAGCATCCCTCAGTGCCTGCGTGCTGCCTTCCCGCCTTTCCAACTGTCTCTCCTCAGTTTAGTTTCATAGCTGAGACAAAGAGAGAGAGAAAGAGGAAAGGAAAGATAGATATAAAAATACAACTCCTAGGGGAGGTGGGTGGGTTGTGAAGACTTATTCCTGCTGTTCCCAGAGATCACCTGTGCTATCTCCAGGAACAAGCAGGAATGAGTCTTCACATATGGGGACTCCCAAGCTAAGATGCCTGGAGCCATAACATGTTGAAGATTGAAAAACATGCTACATCTCATATGGTCAGGCATCCTGAGGATGGCGAGTAGGAGTTGCATAGAGAGGAGCTGCAGAAAAATCAGCTAACCTAAGAAAGGACTACCCTCAAGGAGTCCATCTATGTATGTATGATCATTATCAAAAGATATATTGAAATGAACAATCACCATAATAATGAAATGAATAATCACCATATAACGCTCACCTACTGGATTGCAGGAAGTAGAGAGGCTGATGGAGTCTACTGGGGATCCAGCAGAATAATGTCCAAGGTGACCTCACTGGAGTGAAGGTGGAGGTCAACATCTGGAAGTGAGAGGTGACCCCAGGATTCAATTAGGGTAACACAAACACGGCAGGTCTTCAGTGGGAAGCTTCATGGAAAGCTGAAAACTCTTTTGGCTACAGAAGTATTCAGAGGTAGGAGCAAAAAGGAAGACTGACCGATCTGGGCAAACAGACCTAGTCCTTGAGGGAGGAAAGGGTATGAGAAGAACCCCATACTTCCAAGAAAGGACAGATGTTTGAGGAATCGAATCTGAAATCCACTGAAGATCCACCATGTCTTTCCTAACTGGTGAGAGGTAGGAAGACATTGGGGCATGGAGCTTCAGGGATACGTAAACCTAGGATACGGTAGGGCTGTCAGTTCCACAGCAGTGGTTGTGTGCAAAATATTCGAAACATACTGTGGAACAGTATGAAGCTGTGCAAGCCCACTGTCAGAAACATACAGGAAGGTAAAAACCTTTATGAGTATAGACAGTCAGGAGAGAAGTATGGAAATACATATCTACTTATAATAAGTATCTGGACAGATACACACATATATGAAGAGATATGTTTATATATATATATATATATATATATATATATATATGGGTATATAGATATATAGATATCTATAATAAGATCTGAAGGGCATAGCATATGCACACTTAGCTGACAGACAGATACATCTACAGAGATGTATATAGGTAGGTATATATATATATATATATATATACCTGAATATATGGGTCTAAAGATAGATGCCTGCAACTAAGCAGACAGAGCTATGCATATCAGGATATTCACATGGAGATGTGAAGGGAAAAGATTCATCTAAGAACAAGGAGGTGAAACCTACTTGAGAAGGTATATAGAGAATCTATTCCCCCAGAGATGATGGTAAAGGAATGCTATCCAGTGAATTACCAGGATGGTTATGTGAAAAAACAGAGGATAATATCAGTCTGTAAACAGCAAGTCCGGAGTCCTGTGGAACTCCAGCATGGTAAAAGGACAGAAATGCATAGGATAAGATACCAGGTTGACCTACGTGAGGGACAAAGGAGGTATCAGGCGTTTTCCAGATTAATATGTGCTGTCCTTGAAGTATTAGGATACCATGAGGACAAGCTGCAAGAAAAAAGAGTATATTCCCTAAGGAATGGGATAACTCTTAGACTTTCATGTGGAGAAGGCGTATGTCCTTTTCCCTCTTTTTTTTTTTTTTTTAAAGAAGATAGCAGGGTATGAAGAACCCTCACAGTCATAGGGGATGACTGAGAAAGCCTTTTTCAACCATGATGGACAGCCATTAGAGAAACTCTATGCTCTCTAGCAGGGGCCCATAGTGGAAAGCTTCTCAGTAGGATTGCAGAGAGCATTATGCAGGAGAACTGGGATGTAGAACTGGCTGATGGAGAAAACTGACAGCCACGTCCACTACGTTGCCAAACCCAGAGATTGGAGATGGCAAGGGTAAAGTGTAAGAAGCCTGTAGTGAAAAGATTATCCAGGAAAGATGTAGAAAACTTTCTTGGAATCACTACTAAGGCTAGACAGGAGTGGTGGAAGACAAGACTGGGACTTGTGGAAAAGTACCAGTAGTCAAGCACTGGACTCCTGCATGGGCAGCTACTGAATAGGACAACAGAGAGAGTCAGTCTGTGTCAAACAGAGAGAACAGACTGAACAAAGAGAGCAAGCTGTCTCTGTCTGCAGAGCTGCCTAGATAAAGAAGGGAGTTTACTCAGGAGAAGAAACTCTACAGTGAAAAGAAAGACAGAAAAGTCTTTCAATGGTATGGTACCACTCTTACAGGGGAAACCCTGGCGAAGAGGGTAGAGAGAGAAGCTGAAGAAGGACTTACCACATGGTAAGTCCCTGGAAGGAAAAAATTCATGCTGGTACAGAGAAACTATCATGTGATAGTTGCTAACCTCTCTTCTAGTCAGGAAGAGGTGGAAAACTCTGTAACTTATAGACATGAACAGTTCAGCATAGTGAAGAGTAACTGGATTTCCTGAGAATAGGAATCCCTGAGCAGAGTTTTGAATGGAAAAACAGTGAAAAACTTCTGCTGAAAAGAATTAACTGTAGTTATAAAAAGATTAATCAGAAACCTATGGTTACTGTGGTTATTCAGCCTGGCTAGAGTTTGGATTCTTCAGACCAGGGCGAGACTTCCCCTGCTTGGGAACATCAGAATGATGGGCAGGAGAAGAGGAAAACCTTTTTCTTTTAGGGAAAGAAGGTTTGGTAGGGCATTTCCTACCTGCTGAGGAAGGAGAAGGCTTAGGATGGCCCTCAGAAACAGGAAAGTCAGTGGAGCAATGAGCAACCTGACGTAAAGACTCCTTATTGAAGAGATTTTCTCCAGTACAAGGAGTATTACTCAGTCTTTGTTGTGCCCATCTACTCAAGTCTGAAGCTTGGAGCCAGGCTTTACGACGTGCTCCTATGGCTATAGCATAAGTTCTGCTAACAGACTCAAAAGAGTCTAGGGAAGCACGAGAAAGAAACCAAGAGATATTTTGGCTATGACTAAGAAGTAAGGAATAGTCTGCAGCCTTGGGTTCTGATAGAAAAGGAGACAAAAGAGATAATTTCTTTGTGATCTCCTGAAGGGATAGACTCATATAGAAAATATAGGAGAGAATCCTTGTTGCCAGCATAGATGTTTGGAAGGTTTGAGGTCCAAAGGCATCCAGTGTTCTAGATGCACACCCTGGTGGGAAAGAAGAATGTTTTTTCTTGCTTTTTACCTTCCTCATTGCTGATTCCACTACAATGGAATGATGGGGAAGTTGAGGCTTTTGAAATCCTGGAGAGGGGGGCAACTGATACAGAAGATCAGTTGCTGTAGGAGGTGAAGAAACCCTTAAAGGTTTTTCCCATACCCTCAGAAGAAGATTCTGCAAAAAGTGATGTAAAGGAAGCATTATAACTTCCTTTTCTGCAGAAAAATCCTGAGAAGACTCATAGCCAGGGATAGGAATATTAAGGAAGGCTGCCATGTCAAGGAGAAATTTCTGAAAGGAAGGATCTCTGATGGGAACCATCCCTGGACAGGTTAGACCTGAAAAGGAAGCCTGGGCACCGGAGGATGTACCTGTCCGGTGCAGCACAGGATTTGTAATGGATGGATACTGGAACTGACAATTATGAGTTGAGACAGTCAGTAGTGCATCATCCATGTCAGGTATCGACTCCAGACTAGGTATAGAAAGGAGTGATCCGAGTGAACCAAGCATGGAAGGAGCTGGTCTCGATGATACTGCTGGTACCAACATTGATACCGATACCGGTAGCTGTGCCGGAATCGCCGAAGCAGTCAGCAGAGGCTGCTCAAACGGTACCGAGGAAACTCGAAAGTGTCGGTGGATATCCTTGGTACCGCGCATCCGGAATTGGTGCGTGTCGGTTCTGAGACGCGTTGGTACCCAGTCTTCCAGACTAGATATCGATTCTAGACTTGGCATCGAAGGAAGCGAATCCATCGATGCATATCTAGATGGTACCGGCGTCAGGGATCGTATCGACGGAGCTGTCGATACTGGAAAATCAATCTGGGTATCGATCGGTCCCGAAGGCACCGAGTACACCAGATGACGATCCCTAGTGAGGAGTGGATCGCTCCACACCAGTGCCGATGCCGGGTTATCGGTACCGCTCGAAGCGGATGCCACCCCCGTGCATGGCTCAGATATGTTCTGTGAGGGGTGAGCCCCAAGAACAACCTGAAACCCCTGAAATGCTTTGGAGCCCGAAGACTCCCGCTGGGGTTTTAATGCCAATGGGTTCTTGAGGGCAAGGCCGGGGCCGTCAGCATGCTTAGCATGAGACATACCACTCAAGGATTGGCTAGTCTTAACAGACTGTTTGTGGGTTACCTGATCCTGTAGAGAAGAAATGGCCGGTGCCCTGACACAGGGAGGGTAAACGGTATCGAGGGAAACTCGAAATAGAGAATCTCTTCTCACAGCATTGAAGCCTGATGGTTCAGGGGAAAAAGGGTCAGGACCCAAACAGGTTAGACACCAGTTATTGGAGTCTAAAAAGAAAACTGTATTTCCACAGTGAAGGCACTTCTTAGGAGAAGAAGGCTCCATGTGGAGAGGCCTTATAGGCCCAAAACCTTTAAGACAAAAACTGAGGGAACTGTCCCTCAGTTTGAGAAAAAGAAAAGCAAAAAACTCCACCGGCGGTACCGGTGGCGGCGGGAAAACAGCCGCGACCACAAGAAAACAAGAATAAAAGAATTAAAGAAAAAAGTTTCTGCGGTGACAGGAAGACGTCCTGCCGGCTCCACGGAAAAACGAAAAACTGAGGAGAGACAGTTGGAAAGGCGGGAAGGCAGCATGCAGGCGCTGAGGGATGCTCCCAAAAGCTTTCTGATTAGACGCTGGGGAGCGTTCCCGCGCAGGCTCCGTCGGTACTGACGTACACATATGTGAAGACTCATTCCTGCTTGTTCCTGGAGATCATGTTAAAACCCTCCGCCCAGTGTGCAGCGGCGGCCAAGAAAGCAAATAGAATGCTAGGTATCATAAGGAAAGGAATGGAAAATAAAACAAAGGATATTATAATGCCTCTGTATCGTTCCATGGTACGACCGCACCTTGAATATTGTGTGCAATTCTGGTCGCCGTATCTTAAAAAGGATATAGCATTATTAGAAAAGGTACAGAGAAGAGCCACCAAAATGGTAAAGGGGATGGAAGGCTACTCCTATGAAGAGAGGCTACAAAGGTTAGGGCTCCTCAACCTGGAAAAGAGACAGCTGAGGGGAGATATGATAGCGGTCTATAAATTAATGAATGGACTGGAACGAGTAAACGTAGATCGATTGTTTACGCTATCAGAATATAGAAAGACTAGGGGACATGAAATGAAGCTACAGGGTAAACTATTTAAGACAAATAAGAGAAAATATTTTTTCACTCAACGAGTAATCAAACTCTGGAATTTGTTACCAGAGGATGTAGTAAGAGCTGTTAATGTAGCTGGGTTTAAAACAGGTTTGGACAAGTTCCTGGAGGAAAGGTCCATAAACCATTATTAAAAAGGGATCCAGGATATCAATGCTTGACCCAATACAAGCATTGTGGAACTTGTGTCTTTTGGGGATACTGCTAGGTACGTATGACCTAGATTGGCCACTGTTGGAAACAGGATACTGGGCTTGATGGACCTTGGTCTGACCCAGTATGGCATATCTTATGTTCTTATGTTCACATGGAAAGAGCTGCCAATTTTTACACAATTTCTGTGTAAGCAATTACCAGGTGTGTAGTTTGGGTAGAGTGGAGGTGGAGTTGTGATCTATGTCCATATACAACTGGCGGGGATGTTATACAACAGCAGGAGCCGCTATTCGTGCCTCAGAATGACCCCCTTAGTAAAAAATAAATCTTTTTAAAAATAATTAGTCATTGCATACATAAAACTGCTTATGACATGCTTATAGGATAACTGTATAGAGAAATGGACTACACATTCATAACTGTGCAAATATTTTATAAAAGGCTCAGTGGGTGCTAGGCCTTTTATAAAACATATAGGGGCATATTTACTAAAGTGCACTATATGTTAGCATGGGGTTCAGTGCATGCCAAATGCACCATGGTAAAACGTCATGCACCCTAAAATACGGTCATGTTAAAAATCCCGCACCACCTGAGTAGCATGGGTTAGGGGAGACACGGGGTGGTCCTTCAAAAAGTAGAAAGACTAGGGGACATGCAATGAAGCTACAATGTAGCACATTTAAGATTAATCAGAGAAAATATGTTTTCACTCAACATGTAATCAAATTCTGGAATTCATTACCAAAGAATGTAGTAAAAGCTGTTAGTGTAGCTGGATTTAAAAGAGGTTTGGACAAGTTCCTTGAGGAAAAGTCCATAAACCATTATTAAAGAGAGGGACAAGCAGCATGGAATCTTTATACTTTTTGGGAACCTGGCAGGTACTCATTACCTGAATTGGCAACTGCTGGAAACAGGATATTGGGCTTGATGGACCCTTGGTCTGATCTAGTATGGCATATGTTATGTTCTGGACGGCATGGGCACATCGTGGGCATTTTTGGTGTGCATTACCCGGTAATTACATTTAGGGGTATGTTTACTAAACTGCGGTAATGTCTTTCACGGTAGGTTCCGCGGTAAAGGTAGAGATGCCCATATAAAGGCATGGGCGGTGCATCGTTACAGCAAGCTGACAGAGAACGCATGTTACAAGGTGCCTTAGAATAACGAGCGTTACAAGGCGCCTTGTAAAGCGCCTTGCAAGGCTCCTTATAAGGCGCCTTGTAAGGTGCCTTGTAAGGTGCCCTGTAAGGTGCCTCAGAAGGCACCCTATAGGGCCTCCTAGGCTAAGCGCCATATTAGGCACCCTTGGACAAGTCACCACAGAAGGCACCCTGGGCTATGGAACCATAGGTTAAGGTGGCCTAACAAGGTTATGGTGTCCTAGGTTAGTGTGCCCTAGGGACCGCAAGGTGCCTCAGGATGACATGCATGACCTGTGCGGAAAAGAGACAGATGTAGCCCTAACACTAGATAGAGCACTCAGGAAAGGCAATGAACAGGTGAGTGAAGGAGGGAGAAGTGGGAGCCGCTGGACCTGCCATATCTGCGGGCATCCCATGTGCCTGCCAGTACTGATGACAAACATGGTGGGGCAGCTCTACCACAGCACAGGATGTTTATTTATTTATTTTATTTATTTAGCTGTATTTATATACCGCTTTTCACCGGGTCAAAGCGGTGTTACATAGGGGTGGGGGAATTAAGTATAAGGGTGGGGCCATCACCGGGGAGGCAACATTGATGATTTTGACATAGGACAGACTTTGGACAAAGGATAGACATGGGACATAGACATGGTAGTTTTGAGTTAGGGGCTCATTGGGGTGAGCTCAGTGGTTTGTGGGTTTTTCGGTGGGGGTCGAGTTGAAGTATTCCTGGAAAAGGATGGTTTTTTAGCTGTTTTCTGAAGGATAGAAGGTTGGTATTGTTTCTGAGATAGCTCGGTAGAGAGTTCCATAAAGATGGAGCATAAAGCTCAAAGGCTCGGTTGCAGGTCCGCTGCGAGCATTTGGTTCTTTTGTGGGGGATGGTGAGGGAGACGCTGGAGGCTTGTCTAGTAGATCTGCCGTGGGCTGGGCGTGCTAGTAGGGTGCGAAGCTGGGAGTCCTGCGTTTGATGGATAGCTTTGTGGGTGAGAAGGATGGCTTTGTATTTTGTCCGTGCTTCAAGGGGGAGAATGTGTAGATCCTTCAGTATTGGGGTGATATGGTCGGTTTTCTTTGTGCTCTGAATGATTCTCGCAGTGGTGTTCAATGCAGTTCGGAGGGGGTTGGTGTGTGTGGCTGGAAGTCCATGGTAGATTATATTGCAGTAGTCCAGATGTGGGAGTGTCATGGCTTGCATCACTGTTCGGAAGTCTTGATGTTCCAGGAGGGATTTGAGACGTTGCACTGTTTTTGCCTTATAGAATATAGTTCCGGAGGTTTTAGTGATCTGTTGCTTCAAGGTGAGGGCTTGGTCAATAATAATGCCCAGGTATCTTATCTGTGGTTGTATTTGGATGCTTGTAGTTCCTATGTTGAGGTGTGTGGGTGGTGTGAAGTCAGGGTCCTTTGTTACTATGAGGGCTTCAGTTTTCTTTATGTTGATGGATAGGTTGTTTGTTTGTAACCAGTTAGAGACTGCGGTGAAGCATGCTGATAGGTGGGTGTTTGTTGGGTTTGTGGTTGTAATGGGGGCGTAGAGCATGATATCGTCAGCGTAGATGTGGAAGCTGACGTTGTGTGTGCGTATGAGTGTGCAGAGTGGCTGGAGGTAAATATTGAAGAGCATGGCTGACAGTGTGGATCCTTGGGGTACTCCCTGGTGTTGCTGGAAAGGGGGGGAGGTTGAGGCGCTGGTGCGGATTAGTTGTTGTCTGTTTGTTAGGTAGGATTGAAACCACTTCAGCACGGTGTCCTTGATCCCGATAGTCTGTAGTCTGTGTATGAGGATGTTGTGGGAGATGGTGTCAAAGGCTGCAGATATATCGAGGAAGATCATGGCGTATCCGGAGTGTCTGTCTTGGATTCCTGTGAGGAGGGTGTTCATCAGTGTGGTCATGAGGGTCGGGCGGAAGCCGTGTTGTTGAGGGTCGAGTATGTTGTTAATATCCAGGTGTTCCTGAAGCTGCTGCTGGACGATCTTCTCAATTACTTTGGCTGTGAAAGGTAGACTTGCTATGGGTCTATAGGATGCAGGGTCGAGAGGATCTAGGTTTTGCTTTTTCAAGGAAGGTCGGATGATCGTGGTTTTGAGGGCATCTGGCATGTGTCCTCTGGAGAAGGATTCGTTGACGATGCGGGTTAATGGTGTGCTCAGTTCATTTTTTGATTTCTTTATCCAGTCAGTGGGGCATGGGTCCAGCGGGAAGGTGGTGGTGTGGAGGCAGGCGATAGTGGCTGAAAGTTCTTCTGTTGATGTTTCTTTGAAGGTGGACCAGTCACTGTGCAAGTTGGGGTGGAGGTTCTCTGTGGTTGACTGTGAGGTTAGCTGTGGGCTTTGTGGTCGTTGTAGTTGTTTGTATTGACGGGCTAGTAGTTCCGGTGCAATCTGCGGTAGTTGGTCAGAGTTGTGTGGTGTTTTTGTCAGTTTTTTGATTATCTGGAAGAGCTCACGAGGTTTGTTTATTGAGGTGTTGATGATTTTCATGTGGTAAATTTTCTTTGCTTTGTCAGTCTCATAGTGATAGGCGTTGAGTTCGTATAGGTATATTATTTTGTCATTTTCGTCGTTGGTTTTTCTCCATTTTCTTTCAGTTCTCCTTAGTTTTGTTTTTAGCTTTCGGAGACTGGGAGTATACCATCTAGCCCTTGTGGAAGGGGGCCTGGTGGCGGTTGTGTTTGTTGGAGCTTCAGACGCAGTGGAGATCGTAGTATTCCAGTTGTCTATGAGGTCATTGATGTCATTGGAGTTCGTTTGTAATTTGGGTAGAATTTGGTCTAAGAAGTCCTTTTTGTTAAATGGTTTAAATCGTCTTATATGGTGGTTATCATCCTTGTTGGTCTTATGTTGATACGTGTAGGATAAGGTGATGAGGTGGTGGTCGGACCAAGGTACTGGTGAGATCCGTGGGTCTGTCGTTGTGGCGGTGGTTGTGGAGTTGAGGAAGACGAGGTCCAGTGTGTTGCCTTTTTCGTGGGTGGGTTCTTTTATAATCTGTATCAGATCCATTGCAGTCATAGCGGTGTGGAAGGTCGTTGCATGATCTTCCTGAAGTGATGGGAGGTTGAAGTCTCCTAGGATGACTTGATCCTTGGTCGAGCTGGTGCTTTCTGGTATGTGTTGTAGTAATCTTGGTAGGTCAGAGGTTGCGGTGGGTGCTCGGTAGATTAAACATATGGAGAGGTGTTTGTTGGTGAGGGTAAGGAGATCAGCTTCAGTGGTGGTTTCTGAGGAATGGGTCCTGAAGTGAAGGTCGGTTCTTGCTATGATGGCGACACCGCCTCCTTTGGCGTGCTCTCGGGAGCGGTGATGGAGGGTGTATCCTTCTGGGGCTAGTTGGTTCATTAGTACTGTGTCAGTGTCGGTCAGCCAGGTTTCTGTTATGCATAGGATGTTTATCTGCTCAGTTGTGATTAGGTCATGGAGCATGTGGTATTTGTTTCTAACAGAGCGTGCATTGATTAGAGAGATGGTGATGTGGAGATGGGGTGGGGGGTTGGTGATGTGAGTGGATGTGTGCTGAGCCTGTGGGTGAGTTTGTTTCGGTTTGTGTGTGAGTGTGGGTTGAGTGGGGCAGCGTAGATTGTTGAGTGCATTGGGGGGGGGGCAGAGGGTCAGGAGGGGGGTGAGGAGGTAGATGGGGGCTAGGAAAGGTGGCATGATTGGTGGATGTACCTGATGTTTGGGGACCAGGCTGGGCTTCGGTGTTGATTGCAGGGAGCTGTGAGGTCGTTGGTTGCTTTTGTTGTGTCTTCGGTGTTGTAGTGGATCGCTGTTGTATTGAAATGGTGTTGGCAATGTAAAGTACCAGAAAAACAGTTGGTGGCTGACAATGGGAATACGTGTCCCCCAGTGGAGGCGGAGGTGGCAGGATAGTTACAATGATGGGTGGACAGAGGAGTGGTGGTGGTGCCATGCAGATCAGGCACAGGCGAGGCAAGCACGATGAGGCGCAATGCAGGAAAGGGTAGCAGTGCAGGACATGGGCTGGCAGCCTGCACAGGCAGACAGGACTCTACACAGCTGACAGATGCAGATAGATGGACCGAGGGAATGTTGGCAATTGTGGCGAGGGTATTATGGGCTGGAAGCGCAGAGCTGCAAAAATATGACCTCTACAGGCATGCACACTATTTGAGTAGGACAGGCATGAGAGGAGGGAACAATGAGGAACTGAACCAATGAACACTGCCAAGAATGGCAATGTATTAACCAGTAGGCTATACCTCCATGGTGTATGTCACAGCAGTACCCATGATGCAATGCACATGCTGAATAGCTGTCTACAGCTGATCACCAAATGGGGTCTGCACCTCTCTGGTACCTCAGCTGGAAAAGACGAACTGACTGTGTGATACTGGCACAGAGTAGCTATAGACCATGCCATTGTGCAGGTTCTGTGGTCACCCTGAGGGGTAGGATTGTGCCCAGCACTAGGTCCGCAGTACATGTGGTGCTAAAGATAGGTCCTGCTGTACATCCCCATCACTACCAGTGTGTGACAGGTGTTCCGTGCAGTGCAGCTAAAGGTAATTTGGTGTCCATCTGTATCCTGTAGTCACATGTGGCCCTGTGGGACCAGACACCAGCCAGATTAGTGTGTACCCCGTGTGAGGGTCTGGCTGACATGGCAGTTGTTATCAGGGCAGAGGGGTTCCTAGAATTGCATGAGGTGCGTGTAGCAGTGGCTGTATAGGTCACAGTGGTATACACTACATTCCCCCCAAAGGGCCCACATCACCCTTTTGTAGGTAAAGAACAGTGCCCCCGCCCCAGGGAAGCAACCTCCATCCTGGTTGTACGAGACAGCCCTCCAGGGTTGGTGGGCCAGAGCCATACCTATGACTGGGACAGTGGCAGACCAGCAGCAATGCTGGGGTTAGGTCTGGAAACCCCAAATGCCTCCCACCACTGTCTGCCAGTCACCAGCAGACACACAGTCAGACTGTACCTTAAAAGTGTTCTGACCATGCACAGTCTAACTACAGACAGTCCACCAAGAACTATGTGCAGCAAGCAGGCATCTCAGTGATTGGGACCCCAGCACTGCAGAACACAAATATATCACTAGAAACAAATAGTGTAGAGTGCTATGTGGGAACCTAGACCTGCCATGGTCACTGCTCGTTCAGAGTGAGTGCCCTCCCAGCATGTCATGCTGTGGCCACCCTGTCCATGCAGGTGGTGGTCAGGCACTACAGTGTCCTAGCCATTGCCCCACACCCTGTGAAGATGCATCCTGGCCAATCTGCCCTGTCTGGGCCATACCCAGAATATCTTGCTCCTCATTATGCATCTTATCAGGCTAACGCTGGTAACAGTGGGACATTTTGGGCCCAGTGAAGTGTGGGCAGCCACAGAACAATGGATAGACATACAAACACGCTCACTCCTTTTGCAGCATTATACAAAGATAGGGGTGGTTGGCAGCCCTGCCCGCCACACTAGTCCTGATCACAGTGCCGACATTGCTATACTGTGCAGGGGGTAGTAGTAGTGCTCTGGTGATAACATCATCCCAATGCTGGGGCTAACAGCCTGCCGCTCCATGCATCATTGGATTGTGGAGCCTGTGTAAGTGGGTGTTTGCACCCCTGTTCGCCACTGCTTTGGGCTTTGGGCTTTGCACATGTTGCTGTTGTATCTGCATTGTAGGGTAAAATATAGGGACATGCTCTGCAGGAACCACAGCTGGGACTTGCACCTGTGACCCTCTGCTCCTGGACACACTGACTGGGTGTACTGCACCACACTGTTGCCACAGATGCATGGTAGTCCCTGGGGCTACCTGCACTTTTCCTCAGCCAGACCTTTTATGTTGCACTGCACACCACGTACTGATGCAGAGCATGGCCTAGGTCCACTGCAGGGAGGTGGCACTGCCCCCTTCAGTATGGGCACCCCCCCCTGCCAAGCTGACGTGGCCATTTGTTGTCAGTGCTGGTAGTGCACAGTCCCAGGCCATCCACTGTGTAGGTAGGCACCCGCCTAGAGAGCAGGTTCCAGGGTGGGGGGGCATACATGGACATCCTCACATCCCCCCATCACTGCCTACCACTATTATATCCCCCCTCCACATGGGGGCAGGATGGCTGGGGGGATGTCAGGTCTGTGCCCTAGCGACTATTGGCTAGGGTGGACCAGGTAGATATTGGTGGATTGTGTTTGGCCTTGGTTAAATGCTGTCTTGCTGATCTACGGTGTCTATGTTCCTATGTACCACCTAGGCGCCCGCCTGGTCCACCTTGTGCCCCAGCTGCATGTCCCTCCTGTGGCCCACCTATGCCCCAGTGGCCATTCATACTTAGGCACTATGGTATTACTGTACATGGAGCACTACTATCACAGTTTTTTGGGCTCCCTGCCTGGGCTGTACATTGCTGACATGTAAATGGTTTCTCTCTCCTGCATCTGTGCATCTAACTATTTATTTACATTCTCTTAAATACTGCACTATGCATCAGTGCGGTTTATATTGAACAAACTGAAATTACATTGAACAGGGCATTATAACTTGGAGATAACTATTTTACAGGGAACATGGGCTATGGAGGGTTAAGTGGCTTGCCCAAGACCACAAGGAGCACCTGTGGGACTAGAAACCTCAGTCCTTCCGGCCCAAGGTTGCTGTCCTCTAGGAGGATTTGAACCTCCAACCTTCCGACCTTAAGTACCTTGCCCCAACCACTAGGCCACTCCTCCACTCCACTCTAACAGCAGGTTTTCAATCGTGTTAGGATTCAGCTCTTCAGATCAGCGCATTAGTGTGAATGGAGCCTCTCCCCGCCCACACTCCACCCATTGACCCCTTCTCTCCGCCCTCTCTCCACCTTCTGCGGTGTTTACCGTGCCGCGGAACGTCTATGATTGTTAACGTTACGTAACGCGCGTTATGTAAGGTTACCGCAGTTTAGTAAACATACCCCTTAGTGTGGGTGCACTTACAGTCACTACAATGGTTGGTGTTACGAGCACCTGCACTGATCATGCCAAACAGCAGAAGCGTGGGGGGCGCTGTGTAACCCACGCTACTAACATGGGGATATACTAGGCATGCCTCCAGATTCTAGCGCGGGTTGAACACCATCCCTACACTTATTTTCAGGGCCAATCACACGTTACTGATGCAGATGTTAGTAAACATGCCCCATATAGTGTCACCAAAGAAACATATGTATTTGGTGCTCCATAGAAGAGAAAGGGCTAATTTATAAATGTAAATGCACAATAAAGAGTTACAGTGGGGGCACTATATACATGTATATGCCATGATTTCATAAATAGTTGCAACAGATGTGTGTATGTAGCACCCCTTATACACGTGGAGCACTATTCCATAACATGCACGTCCGGCCTGTGGATACATCTAAATCAAAACGGGCTCCCTTTGAACCTAATTCCGCACCCGTGGGTCTGGATGTGCCCAGGGGTACAGAATCGGGGCGATAGACGTGTTTGGCGCAGCATGGGCAAAGTGCAATTCAGCTGGCCTGTGCACACCTCCATGGGTATGGCTCACGCAAGGGTGCAGGCATGGACCATGCATCATGATGGAGACAACCGTCCCCGTCAATATTATCAGACACAGGTAGGTGTTATGTATGTCCCCGTACACACCACATTCTGAAATGTTACACATTTTTGATTCTGCCCATCCCCATGAAGTACCCGTGGACGCCACACCCCTTGGGAAAAAGGTGCATCTCCTAAGCTGCTCATCACAGACAATAGTGTGCTGACACAAACTAGACAGAAATACCAATGAGAAATGACTGCTGCTGTAACCTAGACCATACACTAGTCCTCATACCCTGAAAAGTGCTAGGTAATCCCAGTGCACCCTAATATGGTATAAGGGAATGTAAATAAGAACATGTATGTAAAGATATACCTTGCATGACATGATACTTGGCATTTGGAAATGGCTCAAGGTAGTCCTGCCTTGGTCATCTCTACAAACACGCTTTAAACTGCCAGGGATGAAACTTACCAAGTGCACAAAACCCAGAACTAACCTTGCAGGTCCCCAAAGGATGCATTATATTGCTGAGCAACAAATGTATGTCCTTTTTGTGCCTATGGCCTATAAGTGCACTCATTCTGCTGCTCTGCACTACCATTCCCCTCTTATCTCTCCCTACACCCCTCCCAGGAACTCTGCTCTTCTGTCAGATTGTTTCTAACGGTGCCCTTCTCTTCTGCTTCCAAATACAGACTTTACTCCTTTCACCTTGCTGCTCCTTATGCCTGGAGACTCAGGCTTCATCTCTGGCCACTCTCAAATCCATACTGAGTGCTCACCTCTTCGTTGCCATTGTTGGATCTGATCCGCCTAAGCACCCTTGTGTTTCCTGATCATTTCTCCTGTCCACAGCTGCTGTATTGTCTGTCTTGACTAGACTGTAAGCTCCGCTGAGCAGGGGTCATCTTTTATGTGTGTCTGTGCAGCGCTGCACACACCTTGTAGTGCTATAGAAATGATCAGTAGTAGTAGTGGGGCCTTCTGGCTATGACATCTGAGGCCCACCTATGTGAGTACTGGCATTTCTCAAAGCAGTTACACCTGTCCCATCGTGGCGTATGCCAGTCTATATACATCCGTTGTCTGTGGGCGCAACCCTGTCTGCCTTCCCACAGTCTGCTTTGTGGCACTGCTCCCCTGGTCAGGCCTGTGTGGACATGAGAGAGGAGATCCCTGTGCCATCACACCAAGCAGCCAGATTCCAGATATGTCACCACTCTAGCAGCTCTCATTGATCCAGGCCTGGGTAGGGATGTAGGTCACGTGGTACAATCCAGGGAATGTTGGCGCATCAGTCATGTCTCCCAGTGCCTGGCACAGAGGATGTATGGTTGCTCTATCACACTGTCAACAATATCAGATCTTACTAGAATACCCTATGAAAAATAATCCGGAAGGAATCAGCATAGGTTCCCTATGCCTAAATGTCAAAACATATCCCTGTCAATAATAAAGAACCCTCAGAATAAGAGTATTCAGTTGTGCAAACAGCACTAATACATGCTCAAAAGTAACACCATTTCTCCCACAAAATGTGCATTATGGGCATGCATTAGTGCTGTTTTCACTGTTGACTGCCCTTATTCTGAGGGTCCCTTATTATTTTGACAGGGATATGTTTTGCTATAGTGAACCCTCTCTGATTTTGACTGCCTGATCACACTGGTACTTGGTGACGCTGCAGTCATCCATACGGTCAAGGTACTGGCCATGTGTTCATGTCTACCCTGCATTGAAGATGAGCACATCAGATCCCGGGCACCCCCAAACACACACACACACACACACACACACACACACTCTCACTTTCGGTCACAAAAACATTCTTCTGCCAACAAGATGCTCTGAACCTATACATAACTGCTATGACATAACATAATAGCATGGGGTACCAGGCCTGAATGTATGATCTCCGTTTCTCACCCAAACAAGAATCCTTTCCCTGCTCATGCCCATACTATGCCTACATCAGCAGTCACATTTTTCAGAACATGGGAATTAATAGGGTCCCCTAGATTGGCTCCTTTAAGTATAGTCAGAATAAACATTGCTCTTCTTAATATTTCTGTAAGGGTGTGTATTAATGTGTCCAGACCTTCCAACAATCTCTCACATCTGCTCTCTGTACCTTACAACTGCATCTTGTGTTTTTCCAGACTGCAGTCACACCAGTTGAAAACATACTTTCACAACCATTCTTCAATATGGGACGCATTGCAGAGAAGAGCAGAATTTTTTCTAAGTCCTGGCCTTATTGCAAGTTTCAGCAGGAATAACATAAACGTTTCCGGGAAACACTTAAATATGTACACATGCTTTTCATTAATATGCTTTATACGTTTCTGCGGCAGACCATGCCCCCATTCTGCCCTTTCTGGTCATGTTCTGAGATCCTCATGCTAGCATGTCAGCAGTGTTTTAGAATATGGTTAGGGACGTTTTCAGCATATAAGCGTCTCCGTGCATGTGCCAATCCCTTATTCGTGATCTGGAATGACCCCCATAGAGTATGTGCTCATTTTATAAACTTGCATGCACGGGGCTCAGCAATAAAGGAGCCTTCCTCGGAAAAACATACTTTAGTCTCAGAGAGATGGATTTGGCACTCAGAAAGGCAGTGGCATACCAAGGGTGGGGCGGTGGGTGGGGCTGGCCCTGGGTGCCAGCCAGGGACGGGGTGCACACCCGCAGGGCCCTTGGAGGCAGCATGGCAAACTTACCATTAAGCTGGTTTGCCATGGTGCCTCATGCTCAAGGACTGGCTGCTCTTCTCTCCTAGCCGAAATCTCGTGAATCGTGAGATTTCGGCTGGGAAAGAAAAGTGACTGGCCCTGGAGCACAAGGCACTGTGGCAAGCTAGCTTAATAGTAAGTTTGCTGTTCTGCCTCTATCGGCTCAGCTGGTCATGGGGGTGGGGTGCATCGCAACACACCAGGAGGGTGGGCGCCCACCCTGGGTGCCAATGGGGCTGGGAACGCCACTGCAGAAAGGTATGCAAATATCCACCATCAAACACTCTTAAAATTCCCAGGTCCTAAAGACATGTTAGTTAGGGGTTATGCATGATGTTGAGCAGCTGTAGTGTTATACATATGGAATACACATATTCTGGGAAAGACTGCATAAAGCATTGACTCCTTTCCATGGGGATAAAATTCTGCCTTCTATCTTCTATACATATATGTAGCATCTTTTCTACAATCACTACTTATAAAGAGCAGAGTTTTATATATGAATTGGCATATGCATAGTGCTGCAGGTTTCTAAAATTAATTCTAATGTTCTTAATCTGACAATTCAGACATATGTAGACTAGTAATTACCTGTTTATATTGAAGGATATAGTATCCAATGTGTTTACAGAATTGATAGATACCTTTGTATGCGAACCCATAACCCCCCAAGTGCATACAAAATGAAAATAAGCAGTCAGTTTTATTGATTTTCTTCCAAATACCATGGTGTCAGACAGCTTAAGTTTTAAATTACTGTAACTATTCAAACTTTGCAGAGCCTTTAGTAAGAAAATAAGCTTTAATTATTCTGTGCCATACATTCTGTCAAAACCTGACAGTTTAACACAATTCATGGTTTGCCAAAAGGTTCAAACGTTTACATGAATCATGCGTCAAAACTGTAGAGCACATTTATAGCATAATGGAAATTCAACTGACACAAGTCATGCTTTAGCACAAAGGCAGTTGGACAAAAAAATCATTTGAAGTTCAACAATGAAGACAGTGTCTGTAGGTGAACGAAAAACATTTGCCTTGTGTCTCTATTTTGTTCTGCTTCTTTTTAGGGACATTTTTCCCACATTTAAACAGCTCCCCAGTCCAGATGGCATGCCTGGTGACACATATGCCTTCGCTGACCCAGAGGTCATGAAGGGAGTAGACTTAAATAAGAATATAAGAACTGCGGTACAGAGTCAGACCAAAGTTCTATTAATGCTAATGCCCTGCTTCCAATAGTGGCCAATCTTGGTCATAAGCCCTAGCATATCCAAAAGGTAGCCAGTTCCATGCTACTTATCCCCAGAGATAAGCAATGATTTTCTCTTGGTCTATCTTACTAATCGTTTATGGACATTTCCTTCAGGAATTTTTCCACACCTTTTTGAAACCCAGCTCCACCATCTGTTTTTACCACATCTCCTGGCAACAAGTTCCAAAGCTTAATTACATATTAAGAGAAAAATTCATTTTCTCCTGTTTGCAGGGTTGGACTCAGAGTTGGACTCATGCACTTCCTTGCTGTTTAACTTTGAAAGCCCTCTTCTTTGCCATACCCTCACACCTCTCCTCAAAAAACCTTCTCTTGACTCTAGCGTTCCTTTTAATTATCGAACAATCTCCCTTCTCCCTTTCATTTCCAAAATTCTTGAAAGTGCAGTTCTCCACTGCTGCCTCAAATTTCTCTCCTCTCATGCCCTCCTTGATCCTCTCCAGTCTGGTTTTCATCCTTTTCATTCTACTGAAACGGCTCTTGCCAAACTCTCCAGTGACTTGTTCCTGGCTAAGTCCAAAGGCCTTTACTCAGTTCTCATTCTTCTTGACCTTTCTGGTGCCTTTGATATTGTTGACCACCTCCTCCTCCTCGACACATTATCATCTCTTGGTTTTAGAGACTCTGTGCTGTCTTGGTTCTCTTTCTATCTCTCCAATCGCTTCTTTAGTGTTTGCTCTGGTGCTTCCTTCTCTACTGCAATGCCTCTTTCAGTTGGTGTACCCCAAAGGTTTGTTATAGGCCCTCTCCTTTTCTTTCTCTACACCCAGTCCCTTGGTGCCCCCATCTCTTTCCATGACTTTCAGTATCATTTTTTATGCTGATGACTCTTAAATCTATCTATCTTCACCCGACATTTCTCTTGCATTCCAAGCTCGTATCTCTGCCTGTTCATCTGACATTGCTGCCTGGACGTCTCACCGCCTTCTGAAATTGAACATGGCTAAAACCAAATTTCTTCTCTTTCCCCCTAAACCCTCCTCCCACCTTCCTCCTTCCTCCATCACTGTTGACAATACTCTTCTTTTTCCTGTTTCCTAAGCCTGTAACCTTGGGGTCATCTTTGACTCCTCTTTTTCCTTCTCCACACATACTCAACAGATTGCTAAAACCTGTTGTTTCTTTCTTTATAACATTAGCAAAATTTGTCCCTTCATCTCTGAACACCCAACTAAAATTCTTGTCCACTCTACCTCCCGTCTTGACTACTGCAACCTCCTCCTTGCTGGTCATCTTTCTCGTCTTCAATCTATTCATAACTCAGCTGCATGGCTAATCTTCCACCAGCCCAGAAACATCTCTTCTGAAATCACTTCATGGCTCCCCTTCTATTTCTGCATCCATTTCAAACTTCTTCTAATCTATAAATGTATTCATTCTACTGCCCCTCATTACCTTTCCTCTTTCCTCTCTTACTACACCCCTCCTTGTGAACTTCGCTCCTCCTCTGGCTTCCTTCTTTCTATGCCCTTTTCTTCTAATGCCACCTCCAGACTTCATTCCTTTCACCTTGCTGCTCCTTATGCCTGGAACAAGCTTCCTCTATCCTTACATCAAGTCTCATCTCTCCCCCTCTTCAAATCTATGCTAAAGGATACCTCTTTGAAGCAGCTTTTGAATCCTAATCTCTTGTTTCCCTTATGTCTCCTCTCCCTATTGAACCCTTATTTTTCTTGTATTACATAGTAACATAGTAAATGACGGTAGATAAAGACCAGCATGGTCCATCTAGTCTGCCCAGTACAATGTCAAGAGTAGGTACACCTGCCGCTCTGTGCAGGCCACCCCTCCCCATGTCTTTGTTTGTTTATTGTTTATTGAGGTGCTTAATAGACCGCCCATCAGAACAGCGTCTGAGCGGTTTACAAAATACAATTAAAGGTTGCTGAAGCAAAATTAGGAAAGGAACGCCATAATACGACAGGAAAGGAGAGAGAGGAACATAACATAAGAACTGCCATACTGGGTCAGACCAAGGACCATCAAGCCTAGTATCCTGTTTCCAGCAGTGGCCAATCTAGGTCATACGTACCTAGCAGTTTGCCCAAAAGACAGGTTCCACAATGCTTGTACTGGGTCAAGCATTGATATCCTGGGTCCCTTCTTAATAAGGGTTTATGGACCTTTCCTCCAGAAACTTGTCCAAACCTTTTTTTAAACCCAGCTACATTAACAGCCTTTACTACATCCTCCGGTAACAAATTCCAGAGTTTGATTACATGTCGAGTGAAAAAATCATTTTCTTTTATTAATCTTAAATACTTTACCCTGTAGCTTCATTGCATGTCCCCTAGTCTTTCTATATTCTGATAACGTAAACAATCGATCTACGTTTACCCTTTCCACTCCCTTCATTAATTTATAGACTTCTATCATATCCCCCTCAGCCGTCTCTTTTCCAGGTTAAAGAGCCCTAACCTTTTTAGCCTTTCATAGGAGTATCCTTCGATCCCCTTTAGAATTATGGTGGCTCTTCTCTGAACCTTTTCTAATAACGCTATATCCTTTTTAAGATACGGCAACCAGAATTGCACACAATATTCAAGGTGCGGTCTCACCATGGAACGATATAGAGGCATTATAATATCTTTTGTTTTATTTTCCATTCCTTTCCTTATCATACCTAGCATTCTATTTGCTCTCTTGGCCGCCGCTGCACACTGGGCCGAGGGTTTTAACATGTTACCCACAATGACGCCTAAATCTTTTTCCTGGGTGGTGATTCCTAATGTGGAACCCTGCATAGTGTAACCATAGTTTAAGTTGTTCTTCCCTAGGTGCATAACTTTGCACTTGTCCACATTAAATTTCATCTGCCATTTTGATGCCCAGTCTTCCAATTTATCAAGATCCTCTTGCAATTTTCCACAATCCTCTTGGGTTTTAACAACATTAAATAGTTTTGTCTCATCTGCAAATTTGATAACCTCACTCCTTATTCCAGCTAGATTATAGAGCCAGATTCAGGGAACACCATCGTGGGGGTGGTGAAAGAGGGCATGTAGGAGAAGAGAGGCCAAAAGCTAGACAGAAGAGGTGAGTTTTTAGGTTTGCTTAGGGGTGAACCCACCACTCCATGTAGGACACCCCTATTTGTTGAGGAATTTGATGGTTCAGTTTATTTTGATATTTTCTTGTTGCTGTATTGTATTGTCTGTCTTAACTAGATTATGAGTACTTCAAGAAGGGACTGTCTTTTTATGTGTTTGTACAGCGCTGCGTACATCTTGTGGCGCTTTATAAATGATAAATAGTAGTAGTAGTAATACTCTAGAAGCTGATTCCCTAGGGAGTCTTCTAGTTTGCCTAATGATTTGGCCAACCCTGCCTATTTGTTTTAAATATACTACTTTGTAATTTCATGGCATGTCCCCATGTCTTTGGATTTTTTGAAAGAGTAAACAATCTATTTGCATTTACCTGTTCCAATGAACTGAAGATTTTATAGACCTCTATCCAGCACCGTACTTAGGCCTGTGCAAGCGGTGCAGCCACACAGGGCACAAAAATATAGGGGCGCATTTAGGGTTGCTGACCGCCGGCCTCAGCTTCCCCCCTTGCTGCCTGACTTTGCCCCGTTGCAGCTTTTCTTGTTCCCTTGGCGGCAGTCGTTGCGGCAGTGGACCTCCAATTTAAAAAAAAATATGTGGGGAGGGAGGGATCAGACCTGCCAGGCAAGCGTGGAGTCGTAAAAACCCATGCTTTTTTTAAAATTGACGGTCCACCAAGGGAACAGGAAAAGTGGCAGGGCAAGGGCAGGCAGCATGGGGGGGGGGGAGCTGGCTGGACATGAAGAGGTAGGGTAAGGTGGGGAGATGCTGAGTATGGGGGAGATAGGAGCAGAAGGGCTATGCTGGGCGTGGGGGTTGGGCAAATGACAAAAGTCTTATGTCATTGGGGGTGCCAGGTGTGCAAGTCGCACAGGGCACATTTATGACTTGATACAGCCCTGCCTCTATCATATCTCCCCTAAACCTCTTTAGCTTTTCCTCATAGGAGAGGCATTCACTCACTATTGCTCCTTTTGCTGGCAGACATTGCTGCACTAGCTAGATTTTCTTCTTCAGAGAGGAAACTTGAATGTGGGTCTCCTGCATGCCCTGAGTCTCCGTGTGGCCTAACGTTATGTGGTTACTTATCCAGTTGACGGTCTGAAATCACTACTAGCTTGATAAGTCCTTGCACCATCCTTGCCCTACTCACAGACTGTCCCAGCACGACCTGGAAAGTGCCGAGGTAGTTGAAGGAGATATTCAACGACACTATCAAAATAGTGCCACTGAATATCCCTCTCAGTGGGACTTAGCCGATTGGCAG
The DNA here is from genome assembly GCA_033557465.1 of Ichthyophis bannanicus. NCBI lineage: Eukaryota > Metazoa > Chordata > Amphibia > Gymnophiona > Ichthyophiidae > Ichthyophis > Ichthyophis bannanicus. The sequence goes on from CM066034.1 coordinate 937,715,407, forward strand.
GTCCTGCAAATTCGAATAACCCCTTTTGAATAAAGGTCCCCCAAATTTTTAGCCAGTAAAGTGAAGTTCCAATTAAATCACAGATTGCACCATGGATATTTTAGGCAGAAAGTGGTGGAGAGAAAAGTGTGGAGTGGCACTGAGAACAACATCTATGTATTGGAGTCAGAGTTTTGTCCCTGCTCCTCGGGATCTTACAGTACAAATTGTTTATGAAACTTAAGAATCTGCCTCATCAAAAAGGGGGGGGGGGGTGTCCCCTTATGAAAATTTAGGAGTAGTGATATTAATATTCTAAGGCCCAGTGTAATATATACGATATGTGCTCTGGGAGTTAGTGATGTTTTGGTATGGAATGTCTTTTTTGAAAGGTTTTATTTATTTTATTTTTTATTTAGCAAGCATTTGTATACCGCTCCTTCCAGCGATCAGAAGCGGGTATGATTACATAGAAAAAGCTGTCAAATCAAAACAGGAAATTTATGGTATATACATGATTGATTCGGGAGGAAAGGATGGCACACAGAAAATTATCTACTTCTAGTCTATGGGGAAAGAGTTTACATATGTATATTTTTACATAGAAGGTTCTCTGGGTCTTTGGGTAGATAGTTGCCCTTCATGTGGATTTAGAACAGGTTGAAATGACTTTGAAATAGGTGCGTCTTGAGTTTTTTTCTAAAATCCGATAGATCTTTGCTGGCTCGTAGCATGGGCAGTAGTTGGTTCCATAGTGTAGGTGCTGTGTATGAGAATGCCCTGTTACTAGTGCTGACTTTGACAGATCTTATATCTGTAGGGGTGTGGAGGGTGTTGGAGTTGATGGTTCTTCTGTTTCTGTTGGTGGGTTGCATGCCGATTAGGGTGGAGAGGAAGGATGGAGCAATGGAGTTTTGTATTATTTCACAAAGTGCCTGGTAATGGAAAGATTTTGTGGGTTATTTTAGAAGCCCTATTTGTGCTTTGGATGTCTGAAAACAGGCATGAAAACGTCCCAAAACCATTTTGGAAGCCAGCTCTCTGGATGTCCCCAGCGAGAGGACGTCCAGTTCTGAATGAGAGCATAGAATGGGTGTGTCCGGGGCGTTCCCAGTACTTGGACATCCTCTTCCAATTTCAGAAACGCCCTGAGCGTCCTGAGTCTCCTCCAAGCTTATACCTGCTCAATAAACACTAAAACATTAACTGCTCCAATAGTTCATCATTGTATGTCTAAATCCCACACATTTGATCAATTACGATGGACTGTCTTGGATATGATTCCTTCGCTTTTGCGAGGAGGTGATCGTCGAGCGCTGCTTCATCAAAGGGAACAGCACTGGATTTTCACTCTTAATACTGTTACCCCTTCAGGACTGAATGCGGAGATTGAATGGGGGTTATTGAAATGAATTTCACTTTTAGTGTTATTGACGTCATCGGTTACTCCTGTGCGTAATGCTGATGTCATCACGTGTTCAAACGGAACAGGAAGTTGGATGGGTTTAGCTTGAAAAAGAGCCAAATTCATAGTGGGCTTGAAACACAACTGATTTGTGTCGCAAGTACCCAACCACAGTTTGATGTGATACGGAAGTTTGGCTAGCGAGTCATTTTGGGAGTTAATTGGAGTTCTTTGAGGACAAAAAAATTTTTTGGACTATCCAGTTTAAGAAGTTTTCTAGATGGCTTTCCAGATGGTTTTCTCTGGCGATTAACGGTCCTGGACTCCCTTCTACTCAGCTAAGTGTTACTACTTCCTTACATTGATTGTTCTGCTAGTTGCAGATTTGTTTGAAAACGCTTAAGTCTACAATAAGTAGTTCTAATTTATGCAGGGGCTGGTCCTTTAGGGCTTGTTATAGCCTCAGGCATTCATAGGTCATACAGACCTTTTAAATAAATGTTGAATAAAAAGGAGGGCCTGCTACTAGAGAGTGTGTTACACCCTCACAGCAGGTGATCCGACAAAAAATATTAATTTGAGAACAAGGTTCCTAGTAGAGAACATGTTATGACAATAAATACGGGCCCTTATGGTAGCTTGCATGAGACGGATGTCTCAACTGTAATCATCTCAACACTACCCCTCCCACAACATTCCCATAAAAATGAATATTTAGACATCATAGGCCCGATATTCAAGTAGGCAAGCTATGTGCCGCTATAGTTCATAGCCCTGCCTGCTCACCTCTAACCCCGGATATTCAATACCACGGCAATGGCATTGAATATCTGGTTTTGGCGCCCAGGGAAAATCGCAGCAGAGCCTAATTGGGTAGCGGTGATATTGCACCACTACCAGGTTAGCACCCGCAGCTAAAACTAGGCAAGCCAAAAGGTGGCCTGGTTTTAGCCACAAATCGCTGCTAACCAGGTAATGGTGTAATATCGCCACTACCCGGTTAGCGGGATGCCCCACCTCTTCTCTGCCCCGGAACGCCCCCAACATGGCCCGATGCTCACCAGATAGCATCAGGGCACATAGGTGACATAGACGGGGATATTCAATGGCACTAACCTCATTGAATACCCCCGTTTAAGGCATTTACATGGTTTACTGAATTGTAAATCGTGTAAATGCCTTTCGAATATCAGGCCCCATACTTTTAAATATTAAACTTTGTTTTGTAAATACAGTATATACATAATGAAGGAGATTTCAAAAAAAACATTCAGAAGGGTAAATGGACTATTGGATCATTGCCCATTCTTCCTGAAGGTAAAAGTACGTAATGACTCTGAGTTTGTGTGCCTGACAGGAACTAAGGCTTTGCTTTCACTGTAGCTGCTCTTTGTAACCCCCAGCCTCTCCAGAAGCTGCTGCCCAATGTGACTACCTAGTTTGTCTAGTCACTGGTTGGTCCGGCCCTTATAAAAAAGCTAATTTTAATACTTAAAAGTACGCAGGCCAATATTCAAAATCACTTTTGTGGTGGGTAGCGGTACCAAACAAATAAGTGTTTTCAGTTTTTTAAATTGTGGTGGATACATGTATAAGTTTGGTCATTTTAATTGTGAAACAGACAAAGTAATACGTTTAAAAATGGGAATGGTTTGGGGTAAAGGTTGTAAAATCCTTAAATGGGTAATTTTATAAACCATTTTCATGCATAAAAAGGCTCTTATAAAATGCGTGTCTAAAAGTATAGCTGGCATGTACTTGTACAGAAGGTGTGGTCAGAAGTGGACGCTTGATAAAGCATAGGCAGAGTCTATGAAAAATATATTTTATTAAATATATGCGTAAAGCATGTGCTAATGTTTATACCCACAAATGTCTGCACTTTCAGTCTAGGTGTGATTGTTACAGGATGTGTTCTAGTACTTTGTAAAGACATAAAGGCATATAGGCAGCTACGTCTCTTTATAAAATAGGCAAAAAACAGGCACCAGTAACTGCAAGAAAGAACCAGGGGGGAATCGGGATTGAGGAATCTTGTGGGGTCAATCAGGGGTCTTTGCTATTGGGGGAGGCGTGTTGGATATTTGTGGAGATGCTGAAGTCTGAGGTGGGGATTAGTCGTACTGATTTTGGGGAGGGGTAATCAGGTGGGTGCTAATGTCAAGGAGAAGGGTGAGGGGGGATGTCAGGGGGTGTGAGATGGATGCTGGCAGGAGCTCCTAGAAAAATCATGTAAAAGATATATGCCCCCCCCCCATGTGCGGTTTTTTAAAAATTGCTGCTCCCATTGGATACAGAGATGCACTGATGTTCACTCCTATATGTTCTTACATGTATTTTACAACAGGCTTTGTGTTTGACACAGCCTTTGTAAAATATGATGGGAATTTTCCAAGCCCCGACCTGGACATCTTAATTCCCCTCTCCACGTCCTTTATATAGTCTTACAGAATGCTCTGGGAGGACTGGTGGTGGGGTCAGGATGGTTGAGTTAAACCTCGGGGGAAGACAGCCTATGGGCATGAAAGGTAATTAGGCGGGGGAGGGAGTATAAGCACAAGGCAGAAAATTCATCTGGGACACCTAATTCCCTTGCACTAGCTCTGGAAAGAAAATCTCAAAATAAAACCAATTGGGTGTGTTAACTCTCCTCTAGCATGGCCTGAAGATATTGCTATCTAGTAGCAAAAAAAATGGACTCAGAAAAGAAATTGGTTCTAAACAGCACAGAAACAAGTGCTAGGATCTAGTTCATGGTGAATACAGAGTGACTTGTCTTTTGTTATCTATGACCTTTGCACCAGCTTCGGTAAACCATAAATTATTCAGCAGTCTCACTAATCCACAGAAATCCTTACAAATCTGTAAAGAAAATGCTGAGAAAGGGAGTCCAAGATTCTGTCATTCAAGAACGCATCAAACTCATTAATATAATGCCGGGATTCCTAAAGCTATTGCTAGATGCTCAAGACCTGCTTTATATTTTTAAGGACACCAAAGAGCATAAATTAAATAAAAAGCAGCGCTAATATATCAAATAAAGCACATGAATATTCATTGTGGTCATCCTGAAAATCTGGTCTGTGTATGGCACCCAAGGATTTCCATTGTCCATCCCTGCTACAGTGGAAGAAGAAAGCAGGTAAAACAAGCATGACCATTAAATGTGCTTATATTTGCTTCTTGTAATTGCAAGTTAACAGGGCAAACATAATTCATCAAAGCAAATGTCAATCAGAAAACTCTTTGCATTGCAATTAATGTTTCCTAGGTTAATTGGAATTGGTTTGATGAATTTGGTTGATGTACTTCATTAATTCAGTTCACAGAATATTTAAATGCCCTGCCATCCCAGAGTTTCATGTGTGATGAGGGCACAGGCCAAGTGAATCAATCAAGATGGTTTCCCTGCCTTACCTTGGACCTGGATGCTATTTTGTTGAAACGAGGGAGTTGTTACTGGCAGGTAGGTCTTCAGCTGTGCGGTTGCTGCCTGCTGGACATGAGGCGGCTGTGGGGTTCGCTTCTGCATAATGGCTGCAGGAGCAGGAATTCTTCTGGGACTGATATGATGTGGGGATGGAATGGGTGCTGCAAATCTGCAGGAGTAAAAAAAAAAATCCCAAACCCAAAACATTAGCCATAAGACAAAGAACAGCTAAGGCAACAATTTAAGGGTGCCTAATAACTACTACTATATTTAAAGAAGCTATAAGGAGGTTTGGCATTCAACCTAAAGAACCCAATGAAAGACTATAGGTTTGCTCAACCAATTTGATGAGCGTGTTTAGTGAAACATTTGCACAATACATAGTGGATCTCCAAATTTGCCTCAGGGTTTATGGAAGAGTAGCAAAGTAGTTACAGCAATAGGGCTAAAACTAGATAAGCCTGGGTTCAAATTCCACTCTTGTCTCTTGTTCTTTTTTAAAGTTTTTTTAGCCTTGGGCAAGTCACCTAACCCTCTACAGCCTCAGGTAAAAACTTAGGGGCATATTTACTACTGTGCACTAGTGGTTAGCGCAGAGTTTACTGTGTGTGCGGTAACTGATAGTGTGTACTAAAAATCCTGCGCTAACCACCTAGTGAGGACTGGGGCAGAGTGTGGGTGTTGACTGTGCATTGCAGTTATTGTGGGCATCAATAGTGTGTCCTAGGCGTCAATGTCAGAATTAGCGTGGGTGTACTGACTGCCAAATCAATGGGTGCCAATAACTGCACCCTTGGTACTTGTGGCAATTATATACCACGGGAGTGGCGCTGGAGTCATGTGAACTGTATGAACACATGCCATGCACACCTTCATTCATTAGCACAGGTCCGGCACTATCCCCCATGGTAATCTTTGGTCCTGAACACATGGTAAAGTACAATATTTTAGAAGTGGAGGACTAGCCTAGTGGTTAGGGCAGAAACCTAGAACCAGAAAGAGTAGTATTCAAATCCTACTGGCACTCCTTGTGGCCTTAGGCAAATCACTTAACCCTTCACTGCTCAGGTCCAAACTTAGATTGTAAGCCCTATGGGGACAGAGAAATAACTTCCATACCTGAATGTAACGCACCTTGAACTACTCCTGGAAACAAGAGAGCTAAATGCATGTAAATAAAGTGCCCAATTTTTGAAGGCTTTTACATGGGTAATTTCCCTAGTTATCCATGTAAAGGCCTTATCCGGGATTTTCGAAGGGCACTTACATGAGTAGTGCCCTTTGAAAATCCCAGATATGTCCCTAAAGCGCCCAGACGCTACCTGTATAGCATCATGGCGTGTTGGGGGCATTCCAAGGCAGAGTGGAGGTGGGCCATGGTACTACCCATGTAGCTCTGATTTTCGATGCTACGCGGTTAGTGCTCTGTGCCTTAAAGATAGGAAATATGGAAAAGCCCTGCCTATCTTTAAGGTGCTGGGCTAACCGTGCAGCATCATAAATAAATGCTACATGGGTAGTTCCTGCAGCTTCCTGTCTGTGCGGCGACACCTGGATTTTTTATGCCAGGCCGCATATGACCCTGGCATGGAAAATCCGGATTAGGCGGGAGGTGGGCGGGCTATGTGCCGAAGCGGCACATAGCACCGCCCAGCTCACATTCGGGCCCAAATACTTTAGGGCTTCAAAGGTACACCTTAGAGGAAAGGCAGGATAGAGGTGATATGATTGAGATGTTTAAATACCTCCGTGGCATAAATGTTCAGGGGGAGAGCCTCTTTCAATTGAAAGCAAGTTCTGCTACGAGGGGACATGGGATGAGGGTGAAGGGAGATAGATTCAGAAGTGATATGCGGAAATAGCGTAGTTACTCACCTGTAACAGGTGTTCTCCAGGAGCAGCAGGAATCAGTCCTCACTTATGGGTGACGTCGGCGCCGACGGAGCCCTCGCGGAGCAATTTTCCCCAGCTTTCAAAGAAAGCCTTTGGGAATTGCAGCGCGCATGCGCGGTCGTCTTCCCGCCCGAGGGTGCCATCTTAGCCAGTCAGATGACATAGCTAAAAAAGACAGCATAAAAAATTTGCAAAAAGAACATAAGCAGACGATTGCAACTCCAAGGGGAGGAGGGAGGGTAGTGAGGACTGATTCCTGCTGCTCCTGGAGAACACCTGTTACAGGTGAGTAACTACGCTTTCTCCAGGACCAAGCAGGAAGTCAGTCCTCACTTATGGGACTCCCAAGCTCAAGGCTACCGGAGACCCTAAGCACAAAAATGAGCTCCCTCTAGCTCAGCAGCACAGAAGGATAGAATCTTCGCTGAATTATCACCCACCGGTAGCCCACATCCGGGATGGAGGGTAGGAGTTGCTCAGACCTCAAAGAGATTACGGAGGACTGCCTGTCCGAAAGCACTGTCCCTACGGGACTCCCTCTCGAGACAGTAATGGACCGCAAAAGTCTGGCTCGAAGACCAAGTAGCGGCCCGGCAGATGTCTGCCAGCGGAACAGAGCGGAGGTAAGCCACTGACGTGGCCTTTGCCCGAACGCAATGAGCCGTGACTCGACTTTCTAAGGAGAGTCCGGCTGCCCCATAAGCCCAAGAGATACAGTCCGCAACCCAGATGGACAGAGTACGCTTGGAGACCGGGAGCCCCAATCTATTGGGGTCGAAAGACACAAAAAGCTGAGCAGCTTTACGGTGCTCCCGCGTACGGTCAAGGTAGAAGTTCAGAGCCCTTCTACAGTCCAGGGTATGGAGGACCGTCTCAGCTCGGCTGGAGTGTGGTCTGGGAAAGAAGGTTGGAAGTACCACCTCCTGATTGATGTGAAAAGGGGAGACCACTTTAGGCAGAAATTTCGGATGAGTCCGTAGGACCACCCTATTCTTGTAGAACCTAGTGTAAGGGGGATCAGACACGAGGGCCTGCAATTCACTGACGCGTCTAGCGGAAGTGAGGGCTATCAAGAACAGTGTTTTCCAAGACAGAAAACGGAGAGAGAACAGGTAGCCATAGGTTCAAAAGGCGGACAGGTGATCCGCTGCAAAACCACATTCAGGTCCCAGTCAGGCGCTGGCGGGCGCAGAGGTGGTTTAAGTAGAAGGAGACCTCGGAGAAACCTCGCTACGAGAGGGTCATTGGAGAGAGGTCTGCCGTCCACCGGCACATGATGTGCTGAAAGAGCACTGAGGTGAACTTTGACGGAGTTGGACTTAAGTCCCAGATTAGAGAGGTGCAGCAAGTACTGCAAGATCACCGACACCGGGCAGGAGAAGGGATCCTGAGACTGTTGGGTACACCAGACTGCAAAGCGACGCCATTTAAGGGCGTAGCATTTGCGGGTAGAAGGCCGTCGCGAAGCCAAGACGACCTCCTCCACCTCCGCCGGCAGGAGAAGGGGAGCAAGGACTACCCTCTCAGCAGCCAGGCCATGAGGTTGAGAGACCTGAGGTTGGGGTGCAGGAGGGACCCCTGATCCTGAGTGAGGAGATCCGGTTGTACCCCCAGAGGGATTGGATCCTCCACCGCCAGTTGCAACAGGAGCGGAAACCACGGCTGCCTGGGCCAGCGAGGGGCCACCAGGATCATGAAGGCTTTGTCTCGGAGAACCTTGAAAAGAGTCCGAGAGACTAGCGGGATGGGAGGGAAAGCGTACAGAAGGCTCCCCGACCACGAGATCAGAAAGGCGTCCGCCGCAACCCGAAGGGGGTGCGGCTGACGAGAGCAGAAGCGAGGAAGCTGCCGGTTGTGAGGACTGGCAAAGAGATCCACCGTGGGGAGACCCCACTTGAGGAAGAGCTTCTGAACTACCAAGGGATCCAGACGCCACTCGTGCGGCTGGAGGACCCTGCTGAGTTTGTCTGCAAGGCAATTTTCTTGGCCCGGGAGATAAACTGCCTTGAGGAGAATGCCGTGACTGACGGCCCAAGAGCAGAGCTTCTGTGCCTCCCGACAGAGGAGGAAGGAGCCCGTGCCCCCCTGCTTGTTCACGTAGAACATGGCAACTTGATTGTCCGTCTGGACAAGGACGGACTGTTGGGAAGTCAGGTGGGAGAAGGCCTTGAGAGCTAGGCGGATCGCCCTGAGCTCCAGGAAGTTGATCTGCTGAGCAGACTCCCACGTGGTCCAGAGGCCCTGAGTACGTGCCTCTTGGCAATGTGCTCCCCAGCCCAGGAGGGATGCATCGGTGGTCAGCACCCGGGTCGGCTGAGGGGACTGGAAAGGCATTCCGAATAGCAGGTTCGGCTGCCGGAGCCACCACCGGAGAGACGAGACCAGCGGCTCGGAAACGCGCACTAGGTCTGCTAGGCCGCCCGTGGCTTGTCGCCACTGCTGGCGGAGACACCATTGAGCAGACCGCATATTCAGGCGGGCATTGGGGGTCACATGGACGGTGGAAGCCATATGGCCGAGCAGTCTCAGGAAGCGCCTGGCGGAGACCAGGGGCTGGCTGCGAAAGCGGTCGGCTAGGTCCATGAGCCGTTGAGCCCTGTCGAGCGGTAGGTACGCTCGCGCCTGAGGAGTGTGCAGCCTTGCGCCGATGAACTCGAGATCCTGTGAGGGGAGCAAAGTGGACTTTGCGAAGTTTATAACAAAGCCCAAGTGCTGCAGCAGAGTCACCGTGCGGCACGTGGCGTTGGTGACCTCCTGAGCGGACGCTGCTCTGATGAGCCAGTCGTCGAGGTACGGAAAGACATAGAGGCCGTGAAGCCGGAGATGGGCCGCCATGACCGCGAGACATTTTGTGAAGACTCGCGGTGCGGAGGACAGGCCAAAGGGCAGTACTCTGTACTGGTAATGATTTCCTGCCACCACAAACCTTAGGTATTGGCGGTGGCTTGGGTGGATGAGGATGTGCGTGTAGGCATCCTTTAGATCCAAGGAGCATAGCCAATCTCCCTGCTGGAGGTAGGGCAGAAGGATTCCAAGGGTAAGCATTTTGAACTTCTCCCGCACAAGGAACTTGTTGAGGTTGCGCAAGTCCAGGATGGGTCTGAGGCCCCCTGTTCTCTTTGGTATCAGAAAATACCTTGAATAAAAGCCTTGACCTCTCAGGTGGTGTGGCACCGGTTCCACCGCCTGTTCCTGCAGAAGACCTGCTAACTCCTGAAGGAGCAACTCCCTGTGCAGAGGGGGGCGCGGAGGCTCTCCCGGAAAATAGGAGGGAGGGACCTGATGGAAGTGGAGAAGGTAACCTTCTCGCACGACCTGAAGCACCCAGGCATCTGCGGTGATGCTGGACCACCTGTGGGCGAAGTGAACCAGCCGGCCTCCGGTGCTGGGAGGAACCAGCGGGGGGGGGGAGAGGCTATGCTGAGCGAGTCAAAAACCCCCACCCTGCTGAGCAGGGGCTGGTGGCGCAGGCTTGGGGGCTTGCTGCCTACGGGACCCGTTACCCCGTCCCTTGGCCTGCTGGCCCTGTTGGGGAGCTGCAGGGGCCTGATAATGGGGGTATTGTTTGTAGGCAGCCGCCTTCCTCGGGTAAAAGGACTTTTTCCCCGAGCCCTTCTTTTTCTGGGAAGGGGCGGAGGTCTTCCTAGAAAGCCTGGTCCTGGTGAGAGTCTCAGTCTCAATTTGTGCAGCCTTTTCCGCCATGGGCTTGCCAAAGAGGTTTTCGCCTCGGCAGGGGACATCGACCAACTTGTCCTGTACCCAGGGCTCAAGGTCTGACGACTGAAGCCAAGCCTGTCGGCGGGCACCGATGCCGGCTGCGGCCACTCGAGCCGAGGCTTCAAAGCCATCATAGGCTGCTCGGGACATGAACTTTGAGCATTCCCGAATGCCCATGGACAAGGCTAGGAACCTCCGCAAGGGCTCCTCGGAGAGACCAGCGGAGAATCCGGCTAGCTCTTTAGCCAGATCCCGGAGATACATGCCCATGTATAGCTGGTAAGTCTGGACACGACATGCGAGCATAGAGCCCTGGAAGCACTTCTTGCCAAGGCCATCCAGGTTACGGGCCTCCCTTCCAGGAGGCACCGAGGAGTGCATCTTCTGGCTCTTAAGACGATGCATGGCCGATTCCACTACCATGGAATGGTGTGGCAGCTGCGCCTTTTGAAAGCCAGGGCTCTTGCGGACCCGATAGATAGAATCGACCCGCTTGCTCAGGACCGGCGAGGAGGCCGGACTCTCCCACATGCGGAAGAGTAGTCGTTCCAGCATAGGAGGAACCGGCACAGTAAAGTGTTCCCTCGCGGGAGAGTCATACTGGAGGGCGTCGAGCTCTTCGGCTCGAGGCTCCTCCTCGGGATCCGCAGGGAAGGCCAAAGCCTTGGCCATATCCCTAACGAAGTCCGAGAACCGGGCATCCTCCGGGGGGGACTGCTTCCGAGGCTCGGACTCCGGTGAGTCCGATGGGACACACCGAGTCCGAAAAGAATCAGGTGACTCTTCCTCCTCAGACTCCCAGACCGACTCCGACGAGGACTCGGTGGGGTCGGCCCGGGCAGGGTGCGGCGCCAGCCGCCCCGACGCCGAGGGAGTCGGCGTCGGCGACCTCGGTCCCGAACGGGAGGCTGAGGGTGACCTCGACCGAGGATCGACTCGAGTTCTCATCGACTCGAGGATCGGCTCGGTCTCCGGGGTCGACTTGGATGTCGACGTCCCGGCGGTTGGGGCAGCGGCGCCAGCGAGGCCAGCGAGCAGTGCCCTCTGCTGGTCCATGAAGGCAGACAGTCTGCTCTCCAAGGCCGTCAACCTGAGTCCGAGCTCAGGTGACCCAGCAGCCCCCGACTCGGGCCCCGACGGCGTCGGGCCCGACGTCGGCTGTCGCGGAGGCGAGTCCAGAAGGACCACAGGACTTACCCGGGCAGGCATCTCCGACTCCAGGCGAGGTCGCTTCGGGATGTGTTCCTTCTCCAAGGACCCGGGGCGGCTGTCGGGGCTATGCGACCTGGCCCTCGCGGAACCAGGAGCGTCCACCGACGCCGCCCTCGCGGGTTTTTCCCTTCCGACGATGGTCCCCGGAGGGAGAACCTCGGTCGGAGGAGCTCCGGCGACGGTCCGAACTGGAGCCTTTCGACACGGAGGCCTCCGACGAGGTCCGGGTACGGCTGGGGTCAGCGAAGATTCTCTCACGCTGATGCCGCCGACTTCTCAACGCCTTTGAGGACAGTTTGCTGCAGGGCCCACAGATCAGTTCCTCATGATCCGGGCCCAGGCAGCGGAGGCAAAAGTCGTGTGTGTCGGTTAGTGACATATTTCAGTCACACCGACCACACCGCTTAAACCCACTGGCAGCCATCGGGGGGAAAAAGGGCCCCTGCGAGGTCAAAGGACCGGGCTGCCAGGGAAACCGAAAACGAAAGCTGACCAAGTCAGAAAAACCGAAAAAAGTAAGAGGACTCGAGACCGGCGTCGCGAGTCCGGGCGGGAAAACGATCGGCGTCGAACCGAAAGAAAAAAGGATAAAATAAAGAAGAAAATCAACTTTTTCGCGGGGACAAGACGGGGACGTCTGTAGGGCTCCGCGGAAAAAAAGAAGACTGGCTAAGATGGCACCCTCGGGCGGGAAGACGACCGCGCATGCGCGCTGCAATTCCCAAAGGCTTTCTTTGAAAGCTGGGGAAAATTGCTCCGCGAGGGCTCCGTCGGCGCCGACTTCACCCATAAGTGAGGACTGACTTCCTGCTTGGTCCTGGAGAAATTTCTTTACGGAAAGAGTGGTGGATCCGTGGAATAGTCTCTCAGTGGAGGTGGTAGAGATGAGGACGGTAACTGAATTCAAAAAAGCATGGGACAAACACAGAGGATCTCTAAAGGTAAAAAGGGGACTGTTGTAGTTGTTATGGAAGGACAGACTAGATAGGCCATGTGGTCTTTTTCTGTCGTCATATTTCTATGTTTCTATGGCGTATGTTTACTAAACCGTCTTAATGTGCGCTCTGTGACGTTATCGTGTGATAAGGTACCTTATCACGCGATAATGGTGCTTTTTAAGGCACACAGGTACCTTATCGCACGATAACGCACGCAGCGGTGCAAACGAGCACTGAAAGCGGGGAAAGGCTCCCGGAGGGCAGAGGAAGGCTCCCCAGGGGCGGAGAGAAGGGGTCAATGGTTGGAGAGTGGGAGGGGAGAGGCTCCAGGAACACTAACGCTGTGAAATCCGAGGCTCAAAACTAATGCCAGTGAAAACCTGGCGTTAGAGCTGATTTAAAGGGAAGAGAAACCATTTCTGTCAGCAATGTACAACAAATCAGGGAAACCCACAAAAAAGTGATAAGTGTGATACATGTGCATGGAACAAAAGTGCAAATAAACATTGAAAAACACCCCAACAAAATATAACAAAAACATAGCCAAGCTGAGCAATAGTGATATGAATGGGAAACATCAAAAAACACTCCCAAGAAACCTCCAAAAAAAGGATATGAAATTTGGAAGGGTCTACGCTCCATCCCCATACAAGGTGAATGATCCCACAGTGAAATAGCACTGATCAGGGTTTCCCTCACCATTGGACAGGTTTCCTATGGCCTACACATGTTCCACAACAGCAGGGCGGGCATGTCGGAATGGGCAACTGGACAGATGCTGGGAAAGGGGACACAGAGGGCTGCAGACGGCACATGCTGTGCTGCAGCTGGGCCACAGTGCGGACTAGGGTGATGCCTAGGTGGCCCATAGGAATGCTGAAACAGTAGAGCAGCCAGACAGCAACTGATGAGGGCCCAGCATGGGCATGAGTGTGCTTCCCACAGTGTCACAGGGGATAGTACCCAGCAGGTACTGTGGGACCTGGCACTGCAGTACCCCCAAGGGCACAGACCATTGGCAGGCGGTGCTGGGGGTAAGCGTGGACAGCTATGCAGGCACCCCTACCCCAGAACCTGCACCATAGGCAGCCGTCAACCCACACAATGGATGGCCTGAGACTGCGCTCCACCAGCAGCACCAGCAGATGGGCATGTCAGCAGGGTGGCAGAGGGGTACTGGTGGTGGAGGGGGCAGTGGCAGCTGCCCAGAGCAGACCGTGGCCTAGCCCTGTGTAGGTGGGTGCCATGCACTGCAACAGACAGGCCCTGTCTGACGAACAGTCATGGTATCTCCAGGGAATGCACTGTCTCTGTGGCAACATGGTGGTGCAGTGCACACAGCCAGTGTGTTCAGGTGCAAAAGATCAAGGGGTTCAAATCCCAGCTGTGGTTCCTGCCAAACCAGCACCCATATTTTACCCACTGCAAATACAGGCAGAACCTGTAGTGCAGATGACGTAGACATGCCCAAAACACCTACATTTTACCCTACAGAGCACAGACACCATAAACATGTGCATTACCTAGAGCAGAGTCTCCCAAATGCAGCCTGGAGGGCCAAACACCATTCAGGTTCCATGCTGCCTCTAATAAATGTGGCTGTGCTGCATTGCTATGCACCGCCCCCATGGTATGCAGATGTATCGTATGCATATTCATTAGGGACAGCATGAAAACCCGAACAGCGTTTGGCCCTCCAGGACTGGAGTTGGGAACCTCTGCCCTAGAGCAGCAGCCAACAGGGGCAGACACACCTGCACCCACAGGCTCCATTATCCCAAGCCTCCTGGAGAGGCAGGATGTTGGGCCCTGCGTGCATCTCCCCATACTAGCACTTGCATACCTTAGCAATGCCACCCTAAACATGGGAAAACTGTACACAGCTATCAAAAGATTGCTATGAGAACTGGCAGATAGCAATTCCTACGTTAAGCACAATTGGCTGATTGAGCTGCATCATAGCAACCTTTCTGATGTCTGTGGAGTGTGCCCCAGGTCTGGTGTCTGACAGAGTGACCCCAACAGTATTGCGTACCATAGCCATGCCTGCACTGTGCCCAGGACTGGTGTGGTGGCCAGGGCTCCCAAACACCTCTATAGTTGCACCATGCTGGCATAGGTGTGTGGAGTGTGTGTCTATCCAGTGTGTGGTGGCTGCCAACACCCTCCACAGCCCACACTGCTAGCACTGTTGCCAGTATTGGCCTGCCAATTTGCATAATGAGGAGCAAGGTAATGTGAGAATAGCCTGGATAGGGTGGCCTGGCCTGGCCACATCTGCACAGGGCATAGGGCAATGGCTTGGACATTGTAGTGCCCAGTACCACCTGCACGGACAGCATGGCCACAGCATGTCCTGCTGGGAGGTCACTCTCACCCTGACTGAGCAGTGACCACGGCATGACTAGGTTCCCACATAGTGTTATATAGTATTTTTTTCATGTGATATTTGTGGGTCCCTTTTGGGGTCCAATCACTGACTTATCTGCTTGGTGTGTATGCATCTTCTCCAGGAACATGCACTATGGACTAGCTAGCAGACTGTCTGCAGCTAGTATGTGTCTTGCTAGAACACCTTGCAGGGTGCAGTGGCTGGAGGCTTGCTGCAGCTGAATGTCAGATAGTGGTGGGGTGCAGCTGAGCATTTCCAGGCCTAATGTCTGTCTGCTATTGTGTTATGGATGTGTACAGAGCTGCACTGACTGCCCTGTAGGGTGTCTATTCCCCAGCAGGACTGGGGTTGATGGTCTCTGCTATTGCCACCATTGCAGGGAGGTAGAATGTGGATCTGTTGGTTGGAGACACTGTTTCCCACCCTCAACCCCAGAGAGTGGGTTGGGTGGTGGTACATAATCCACCTATGGGTCCATAAGGGCTAAACCTGACTGAAAAATACAGATGTAGCCAAGGTGTGTCTGCAGGAACTACCTATCTCACACACTAGCACTGCTGGGGACCTGCAGCATGGCCTGTTTCTGCCATGGAAGGTGCTGTGGACCTGGTGCTGGGCGCCCCACCTCACCCTCAGGGTGAGCACAGTACCCGCACAATGTGACGGTGTGAAGCTACTCTGTGCCAGTAACACACACGGTCAGTTCCCCCTACCAAGCCGAGGTGCTGTGGGGGTGCATACCCCATCTTGTGATCATCTGTAGACTGCTGATTTGCATGTGCAGTGCATCATGGGTATGGGTGGGCTAACCCTATCCTGGTGATCACAGCAGACTGTTTGTGTGGTGACGTGCAGTCCTTCTTCAGCCAGCCAGGGGCTCGTTAGCAACTATAGAGCTGTAGCCACTGGTTACTTCACTGCCTTGTGGAGCCAGAGGTCATGGGTTCAAATCCACAGTGGGGTTATTTGATAGGGCTTTTCAAAGCATTGTCTATTTTTAATGTACATTAGTGCTGCCAGCAAAAACACCCTCAGAGTACTGCAACCATAAGGTGCCTCAGAAGGCGCTTTATAGGGCGCCTTATAAGGTGCCCTATAGGGTGCCCTATAAAGCGCCTTCTGAGGCACCTTATGGTTACAGTCCATATAAGGTGCCTTATAAGGTGTCCTATGGAGCGCCTTATAGGGTGCCCTATAGGGGACATTATAGGGTGCCGTGGCAGACAGTGCACTTTATAATGTGTCCTATGGAGCGCCTTATAGGGTGCCCTATAGGGGACATTATAGGGTGCCGTGGCGGACATTGCACTTTATAGTGTGCCCTATGGAGTGCCTTATAGGGTGCCTTATGCGGCACCTTAGGTTACGGCACGTGAGGGCGTGTTTGCTGGCAGCAATAATTAAAATACAAATAAAATGCCTCACAAAACAATACTTACATGTCAAAGCTGATGTCTCAGCCAGCCTTATGCATTAGGCACACTGGGGGATTGAACTCATGACCCCTGTATTATCAGTCAGTGTATTAACCATTGTGCTGCACCTCTGTTTTTATGCTTGTATGTCTGGGCGCCTACTTAAGATTACCGCGCGTTAACGCGCTTAGCGGCGCTTTGCTCGATAATGTGCGTAGCAACGCGCATTATCGCGCGATAATCCCATTTTGCTACTTTAAGACTGAAACGCCCACTCCTTTTATGGCAGCCTGCACACTATCGCCAGGCGCACGTTAAGACGGTTTAGTAAACATACCCCCATGTTTCTATATACAAAGCAGATAGGCTGATATGACAAAACTTTTCTTCATTATTCATTTCCAATCTGGATTTTCTCCAGATTGGCCAAAACAAATACAGAGAATTTTCCCAAACGATCTGGGGAAAATCCACATTTTCAGTAGAACCTGAACTAGGCTGAAGCCATTTGGTTTAGGTTTGTGAAAGAGCTACACTAATATCCCGTGTATTTTACACTGGACGTACCCTTATGCTAGCTTGTCTAAGATGCATGTTCTTGACCCAAGCATCACTAATGCGCACGTCTACTGTATGTGGCAGCCTGCACGCATATCCAGGTCGGGGATGTCTATGTTCCTGAAAATAGCCAAAGACATAGACATCCCTGGCATTTTTCTGCATGTTCTGTCCTGGACATCCCCGTTTTAACTTGGACATCCTTTTTAAAATCTGCCTCCATACGTAAACATGTTCTGCAGCCCAAAAACCTTACCCCCCCACAATAACAGGTGCAAAACAACTAGGGCATTTGCCATGGAAGTCGCCATATAAAAAATATTCTGATTATGAGGTCATCTGAGTAACACCAAAATAAATCTCTCCACTACCAGGCACACTGTGAAATACAAAACTTGGAAAAAATCCCCACAACACACATGCAGCACACCTGACATACCTTAGCAGAACTAATTCCTCTAAATTCAAAGAGTGAGAACCCTACCTATCAATAAGAAGTAGGCATATGTATGTCAAAGATGTTTGTGCTTGCTTATGTGGAGGAGTAGCCTAGTTGTTGGGGCAAGGTACCTCAGGCTGGAAGGTTGGTGGTTCAAATCCCACTAGAGGACAGCAACCTTGGGCAGGAAGGACTGGGGTTTCTAGTCTCATAGGTGCTCCTTGTGATCTTGGGCAAGTCACTTAACCCTCCATAGCCCATGTTCCCTGTAAAATAATTATCTCTAAGTTATAATGCCCTATTCAATGTAATTTCAGTTTGTTCAATGTAAACTGCACTGATGCAGCATAGCACAGTATATAAGAGAATGTAAATAAATTATGTTCATCAGAATACACCCATTCAGAAGTGGATCTGTTTGTGCATTTGTTCCATTTGTCCCCATTAAAGTCTATGGAACAAGCTATTTTACAATGGGACAGTGAGCCTTGCTATTTATTTTCAATCAAACTTGCTTGGAACTTGATGATAGCCATTTATTACAACAATACAAGGTATCAGGAGTGTCAGAAACCACCCAGGGGTACCAGAAGAATAGCAAAGAGTGTGTACAGTGGCAGGATGAGTACCAGAAGCTGCCATAAGAAGAACAAAGAGGTACAAAGAATGGATTGAGCACTTCAAAAATAAGTCAAAGCAGCAACTCATTTGGTGGAAGCACATCAAGGCACTTTGAGAAGAGTAAGATGGCACCAGTATTGGCAGGAAGATGCCAAGGCACAGGAAGGCAGAGGGGTAAAGTGGAAACCACACTGTTTGGAGGACCCCAATGCTACTACTACTATTACTACTGTCATTTTATAGTGCAACTAGGCATATGCAAGGCACTGTGCGGATACATATAATGGACAGTCCCTGCTCCACAGAGCTTACAATCTATACGAGATAGATAACAAGACAAACAAGGGACTGGGGCAGATCATTAAGAGAATGGTTAAAACATAGAAACATGATGGCAGAAAAAGATCATATGACCTATCCAGTCTGCCCTTCCATACCAACTACCATACCAGTCCCTTTTTTTCCTTTAGAGATCGTCTGTGTTGGTCCCATGCTTTCTTGAACCAGATACTATTCTGATCTCTATCACCTCCACTGTGAGACTGTTCCACGCATCTACTACTCTTTCCGTAAAGAACTATTTCCTCATATTACTCCTGAATCTATCTCCTTTCAACTTCATCCTATGCCCGATTGTAGAGCTCTCTTTCTACTGAAAGAGGCTCTCCCCCTGTGCATTTATGTCACAGAGGTATTTAAACATCTCAATCATATCCCTTCTCTCCTGCCTTTCCTCTAAATATGCATATTGAGATCTTTAAGCCTGTCCCCATATGCTTTAGGATGAAGTCCACTGACCATTTCGGAAGCCATCCTCTGCACCGACTCCATCCTGTTTATATCTTTTTGAATGTGTGATCCCCACATTTGCACACAATACTCCAAATGAGGTCTCACCAAAGACTTAAACAGAGCCACTATCACCTCCTTCTTCCTGCTGCCCATTCCTCTCCCAATGCCGTCTTTTCTATCTGTTTGGCTACCTTAAGATCATCAGAAACAATCATGGGATTGGGGTGGGATTTGCATCTGAATCATCATATACAGAAAGTTTAATGGCTGAAGAGGGTGTTGAAAAGGTTGTCATTAACGTGCTAACTGGAGAGGAGGTAGAAACTGATACTGGACATAAAGATGGGATGGAGTCAGTGCAGAGGGTGCCTACCAAAATGGTCAGTGGGCTTTGTCATATGGGGACAGATTTAAAGATCTCAATATATATACTTTGGAGAAAAGGTGGGAAAGGGGGTGTAAGATAGAGATGTTTAGATACTGTCATGGCATAAATGCACAGGAGGTTAGCCTCTTTCAGTTGAAAGAAAACTTTGCAATGAGGGGGCATATGACGAAGGTGAAAGGGGACAGTCTCAGAAGTAATATAGGGAAATATTTCTTTATGTAAAGAGTGGTTGATGAATGGAATGGTCTCTCAGTGCAGGTAGTAGAAACCCGGACAGCATCTGAATTCAAGAAAGCATGGGAAAAACACAAAAGATTTCTAAAGGAAAAAAAGGGACTATGGTAGTTGGTATGGAAGGGCATGCTGGATAGGCCATGTGGTATTTTTCTGCCATCATGTTTCTATGTTTCTTTTATACAGGCTGGGGAATAGCTGCCTACTAATAGTTGTCCTGCAGGGCACTTGGTAATCGGGAGTTAAGAGATGCTGCAGTCTCTTAAACCCCACCTTTTCATCCATCTCAGGGGTTAGTCATCCAAAGTTATCATTTCCCCAATGCACCATGTCACAACCTTCAATGCTGCCTGCCGCTTGCCCTGTGACAGTGCTGACAAATACCACCCCATCTCTTCCATGCTGGCTTGTTTTGATGTGTGTCAAGCTTGCTGCCAGGCCACCTGACTGGGAGAAGAGGCTAGGGGCTCCACTTGAGAAAGAGATTTTGATTTCTCTACCTTTCCCCCTACTGCTATTTCCATTGCTGGATCAAGTCCCCAGCTTAAGATCAGTGTCGTCCTTTGTACTGACCTGGAAATACGACATGCCACTGTTCATAAGATGGCCCATCAGCTTCCCTCTCCTAATATACTTCATACAGCAACTGCATTCCTCATACTGTGGGCCCTGAAGCACTTAAAAATGTCTCCACACCTTTGAGGTTTTATGAAACCTCCCGTCTACTTCCTTATTGGGCTGGAGGAGCGGCTGTTCTTAGTGCTGCTGCTGAATTTGTGGCAGGGGATGGAAGTGTGGATGAAAGGACAGCAACATCCTTCTCACTCTCTACTGTCCCCTCTATCTGTGCAATGTTCTTGGCCTTGGCACATCCAGTATCACACTCTATCTCCTTTCCAGTTAGCATGTTAATGCCAACTTTTTCAACACCCTCTTTAGCCACTAAACTTTCTGTATGTGATGATTCAGATACAAATCCCACCCATGTGGATTCCTCAGATTCTGTATGTGTGAAGGCCATCTTCACACTTTTCAGCAAGGAACACGGTAGGCCTACTAATTGACAAACTATAAAAGCAGAACTTCCTTAGCCTCTCTCTGATTTTCCTGATCTCTCCCTCCCACTAGAGCAGTGGTTCTCAACCTTTTTTGTACCGTGACCCCTTTTACCGTTGGTCAACTTGTGGTGACCCCCAATGATAAAATCAAATGCGTCTCTCTTCCTTTACCATTAACACATTGTCACTGTAATCATTTGTTGAATTATTAATATATTATAGGCCTTTGCAATATGTTTTTATTTATAAAATACTTATTTAAACCACAATAATTAATCACAACAAGTAACAATATTTGATTTCAAAATTATGATGATTTTGTAGTCAAATCACTAATATGAAATATATTTTTTCTACCTTTGTTGTCTGACCAATTTATTCTCTGATCATGCTGGTCCCGATCTGAGGCTTCTGCTTTCCTGTCTTCTCTTAGCTCTCTTTCTGTGGTCTATGGTCCATCTGCCATTTCTTATCTCTTCTTTCGTTTTCTTCACTTCTTTCCATCAGCCTATTTCCAGTCCCAGTAACCCTCTCCAGTATCAGCCCCTTTCCAGTCCTCACTCCCAGTACCTTCCAATGTCAACTTGCATTCCCATGACTGCCACTGGTGTCCATTCCCTTCCAGTCCCCCTCCTTCCCCACTGACCAGTTCCTTCTAGTACAAATACCATGGCAGCCCCTCTCAGATCCACTCCCTTCCAGTTCCATTCTTCCATCCCCTCATATCAGCCCATTTGTAGCCTTAGCCCCCAGTTTTCTTCCAGGGCCAGCAGCTCTATCCTCCCCTCCACACAATCAGCCCATTCCCAGTCAAAGCCCCCCAATCAGCTCACTTCCAGTGCTAATCCCCCCTCAACCCCATTACCAGTGCTAGGCTCCCCTAATCAGCCCATTACCAGTCCTACCCCCCCCCCCCATCACCAGTCCTATCCCCCCATCAGCCCATTTCCAGTCCTAACCTCACCGATCATCTCATTTCCAATGCTAGCCCCCCATCAGTCCATTACCAGTCATACCAGCCCATTACCAGTCCCAAACCCCCCTTGATCAGTCCATTCCCAGTCCTAGCCTTCCCTAATCAATTAATTGTATATAGTTAATTGTATATAGTTATGAAAAAACACTGTTCCATGTTATTGTTCATGAAAAGTTAATTGTACATAGTTATGAAAAACGCTGTTCCATGTAAAACCATGTTCATTATATGTTAAGTGTAAACCGCCTTTGATCTCTGGAAAAAGCGGTATAAAAGAAAAGCATAAATAAATAAAATAAATAAAAATAATCAACCCATTACCAATCCTAGCCCCCCCATCTGCCTATTACCAGTGCTAACTCCCCCATCAGCCCATTATAATCCTAACCCGCACTGTCTCTCGCCTCTGTCCAGCATTTATGCTGTCTGTCCAGTATGTCCCCGTCTCTCCCCTTTGTGCATGCCAGCCCCCTCCCTCCATCCCTGCATGTCATCCACCCTCTGTCCATGTCAGCCCCTCCCTCCATCCATATCAGCCCCCTCCCTCCATCCATGTCAGTCCCCATCCTTCCATCTGTCCATGTCAGCCCCCTCCCTCCCTCCATGTCAGCACCCCTGTCCATGTCAGCCTCCCTCCATGTCAGTCCCCCCTCTGTCCATGTCAGCCCCCTCCCTCCATCTATCCCTCCCTCCATGTCAGCCCTCCCCTCCCTCCCTCCATCCCTCCCTCCATGTCAGCCCCCCTCCCTCCATCCATATCAGCTCCGTCCCTCCATGTCAGCCCCCTCCCTCCCTCCATCCATCCATATCAGCGCCCTCCCTCCATGTCAGCTCCCTCCCTCCATGTCAGCCCCCTCTCCATGTCTGCCTCCCTTGTAATGCAGCCACGGCTCCCTGCCTCTTAGGGAACCGCGGCTGTGCTTGTAAAATCATTGCGGAGCCCTTCCTGTCTCGACGGGCTCCGTGCAGCATTGTCCCGCCTCCAAAGGCCAGCCGCAGTTCCCTAAGAGGCAGGGAGCCGCGGCTGCAGAAGAAGGAGTCGGTGAGTTTGCCGCTGCCGAGAAGCAGACTCGACAGCAACTTCTGCGCATTTAATTATTTTTTTTAACGAGGCGACCCCCGCTAAATCCTGTGGCGATCCCCATGGGGGTCGTGACCCACAGGTTGAGAACCGCTGCACTAGAGAGATGCTCCCTACAAACTCCCTCTCAATCTCCTAGTTTTAAAATCAGACACAGAATACTTCTAAACTTAAAACAAGGTGACAGGAACACCCTAAGCTGTTTATTTTTTCAATCTTTTTTTCTCTTTTACTCTGTTAAACCCCAGCTCCCCTTCCTCACTCTCTCAAAGTCAGATACAAAATAGTACTCTGGAGTTTGTGCAGGGCTGGCCCTGCCACTAGGTTCGACAAGTCAGAGACAGCATTTTGCTAACCCCTACACATATGTCCAGGATCATTACCCCTTTTCCTTTCCCCCTGTTGCTTCCCTAGAGGGTTGCTTTAACCACTTATGGGACCCTGGGCAAACTTGTGGATGGGCCCCCTTTTATTTTTCCCACCTTCCATTTTTTACCCTGACAACCCCTCCCCCCATTTCCTGTTAATCTGATACTGTCAGTTCGCTACTGCAATTTTTGTTCTCATTGCTAGCTGATGAGAGGACAGCTACATCCTCTGTCCTCCTTCTTGCCTCATGAAGGCTGATATTACACCACTTGACCTTTTTATGGCCTGTGGAAGCTGATGCAAGTGTGCAGGTGCTGTCTTCCTCCTTCTTGCCAGTGTGGGTTGATAAACTATACAACAAAGTGGTTTTCTTCCTATTGGTCTGTATGGGCTGATCGGAGCATGGTATAAAAAACTTTGTGTTATGGACAGGGCTGAGGCTAGGAGAGCATATACCCTAGGTGAGACTTCAGCCTTGCACCCCTCCATTTAACCTTTAGGCCAATGCCCCCCCCCCTTCCCGCAGATTTTGATAATTAACAAAATCATCATGATCCCACCACCAATACTCCCAATGCAGTCCTGTAAAAATAGGTAATTTGACATTATCATATCAATATTCAACAGTCCTTATATGGTCAGCAGTGATGCTCACTACATAAAGTCTTGTTAAAAAAATATCCTGGCAGATATATGACCAAATTTTGGCTATGTTGTGGTTAAGTGCTCTTTTTCAACTTTAGCTTGAGTATGGATACTAGTAGTTGGTGTTCTGTACCACAATCAGCTCCAGGTTTTGTCTTTGTTGATGTTATACAGCTTTTCTATCATTGACTTCCACAGGCATAGTCAATTTGATTTTTGTACAGTCCATTGGGTGAAGTCAATGTGTACAGTCGCCACTTGTGTTGCTGGAAGAAGGTGTTAGAGATGAATAGATCATTGGTCTTGCACAATTCTATCAATCTTTCTCCAGCTTCATTTCTGTTGCCAAGTCCATATTTTCCAACCATTTTTCCTTCTTCTTTGTTGCCAACCTTTGCGTTCCAGTCACCCATGACTATCAGGATATCCTGTTTGCATGTTCTGTCAATTTCAGCTTGTACTTGTTCATAGAACGTCTGTAGCTGTTTTTGGAGAAGATACTTGGCTTATAGTTATGTTGATAGTCATTCCTCATAGATAAATAGAAATTAAGCATTCACTGACTGCATTGTATTTCATTACAGTTCTTGCAAGTTTCTTCTTAATTATAAATGCAACACCATTTCTTCTTTGTCTTTCATTTCCAGCATAGTAGATCATGTGATCATCTGATGCAAAGTGCCCAATGCCAGTCCATTTCAGTTCTCTGACACCCAAGAAAACAAGTTGTACACATTCCATTTCATTCTTGACCACCTCCAACTTCCCTTGGTTCATGCTTCATATGTTCCATGTCCCAATATGTAAGACATCTTTACAGCTTTTGACTCTCATTTCATGCGCAGCTACATCAGCAGTCAGATGTCCAGAGGGCTTTGACTCAACCACATTATAAATGCTGGCTTTACTCTAAAAAGTCTTCAACTCTTCCCCAGTAGCCAGTTGAGTGTCTCATCTTCCAGCACTATAGTGCAATTTGCTTTGTTGTGACTATCCATTGGGTTTCCGTGGCAAGATACGGAAGTAGATTGCCAGACCTTTCCTCCATGCAGTTTTAAGTTTAGTGTTGTTGCTGTTGTCACTGAAATGTGATCCTCCACTGCCAACACTGTCCCATTCTGCTGCTGCCCAGATGCGTGTTTTGTCTTGGTATGGCACCTCAGCTGAGACCTGTCCATCTTGGGAGAACCTGCCAGTAGTTAAACTACCAGTAGCTTTGCCCTCAGTATTACTGATGCACACAAGCCCTCACAGCACGCTAGGTTGCAAACCAAGTGAGGGATTTAGGCTATATAAATTGCTATATGGCCAAAATTCTGGCCATATAATGAACGGTGGCATTTTGGACTGGTTGAGGGTATTCAGCCATTGAAATGGTTACATTTTTCCATGCAGCTGACCTAATTTTTTTAATGATTAAGTTATAAATTTAAAATTATGCTAAAATATTCAGCCAACCATTTAAAAAAAAATTCATAGTATGGATAAATACGTAGCCCCATAGATTTAAATGTTAAACCGCATACAGATCTATAATATAAAACTATTTCAGAAATCACATCACAGTGAAAGTCTCATCTGTGATTTTTCAGGGTAAATTGTTAAAAAAATAAATAATAAGTCAATATATAAATTTATAGATTTAAAGAAATATATACTTCATTGGTTGAAAGTAATCTCTGAAATGCATAGCTGGCCTGAACTAGGATGTTCCCCCTTACGACTCACAATAGAAACAGCTCTTTGCTTCTCTTCTAGCCCCTCCCCTTTCAGCCAGCTACAGAAAATACCGTCTGTTGGTAGCAGCTAATGTGGGGATTCCAACCATATCTGCTGGCAAAGGCAGGATTAGGGCTAAGTGCAGCTGCCACGAGCAAATGCCTCACATTGTAGCTGTTTCAATCTGCAGGCTTTGCAGATGCAGCTACTGCCACTGCCACCTGAAGGGGTGGTGATAACTGCATCCACGAAGCAGCAGCTCATGAAGCCAGCCTGTCCTCTGAGGAATGTGCAGGGGAAATTCTGGGAACGCCCCCTGCAGATACCATGGGCCTTGTGCTTTTGCAGCTATCGCCCTGCATAAGCTGCAAAAGGTTATCGCTCTTTAGTAGACAGACCCCTTAATGTCATGATACTAGTGCTTTTCTGGTTCAGCAATGTTATAGTGTTTATAAAGTTTCCAACGGATGAGGCATGCCACTTTGTTGTGTCTTTCTATATAGACGTTTTCTGCCATCAGAACTTCACAACTAGCAATGAGATGAGTAACCGTTTCCAGCTCCTTACAGAATCTGCAAATGTCTGTCTTAACAGTTTTCGCTATGCTCGCTGTCCATGTGTGCAGGCAAAACATGTTTTGTTTTATTTTCAATTGTCATAATTGTTTCCAAGTCTTTTTTAAATTTTATTTTATGTATTTTTTCCTATATTTACAAAAGGGTATATTAAAAAATAGCAAGCAGTCAGCCCTTCACCCCCATTGAATATACCAACCTACCAAACCTTTTAGAAAAGCCCTTCATTCCCCATTGATTTGTCTTCCTCTTCTCACCAACACCAATGCATCCACTCCATCAAACATGAGTACATAATTTAAAGAATTTAATAAGTCTCAACATAAGGTATCTGATGATCTCATTTTCATAACCCATACTCTTATTGTGCAAGAGTGTAGCATTTTTTACCAAAAGTCCTTGACACCTTAGTAACTTAATTTTCTATTCTTCCAAATTCAGCTGGTTAACATTATCTTCCATTTTAGATTCCAGAATAGTCAGTCTTGCTGCAGTCAATCCAAAACCAAAATATTTTATTTCCAAATTAGTTAGCTCTTGTGGAGTAAAGACAAAGACATCTGATGGCTTACCCTTTTGCTTATTATTTCCCCTCAAAAAGTAAATAACTGTTTGCAGTATTTTCCTACCTTAGGGCAGTTCCACTAAATATGGGAAAAGGTCCCATCCAGTCCACAAAGTCTTCAACACTTCCCATCTCCCACCCCCATAATCTTGAGATTCTCATCAGGGTATAATACACCTGTAATACATTTTATAATTATGCTTTATCAAATACGCTGCCATCATTCTGTTATATTAATTGGAAATAATAGATTCTTACTTCTCCTCATCCCATGTTACACATTGATGCTCTTCCCATCACACATGATGTTTCGACTTAGACTCCTTACAGTATATATCTCTAATGCCTTACATAGCTCAGTGATACAGACTTTAGCACTGGTAAGGCTTTCTCTAGGGATGAAAACTTTGAAACTACCTCATCTTTACCCTGATTATAAGATGCGTTGCCTGGCTGTATTGACGCCTGTCCTTCCCATCGATTTGAAAGGACAACTGAAGCTCTTCCGATGAAATTTTTTTGCCATTCTTCATAAACTGGCACAAATAGCAGAGCTCCTCTTTTTTCCATCTCAAATAAGGTTACCAGTTTTTTTGCAGGCACATCTGGGACACCTACTGAAGTAGGATGAGGGAGGGGGAGGAAGGGTTACCTTAGTTACAGGTTTGAGCAACAAGGCATGGAGGAGGGAAGCGGAGTCATTACCTTGACCCCCTCATCCATCCCATGACAACATATCTTCCAAGCAGACAAATCCCTGTAAGTTCCCTGTAAGTATTAGTGTATGTGTCTCATATCCCCTCGTGTTAAATGTATCCCCCAATTGTGTTGTGACCACTTTGATTGAAGGATAAGGTGGTATACAAAATAGAAACAGTGATGCATTTCCCCAGTACTGTGCAAAATATAAAGATAATGGGTGTAAATTCTAAAAAGTGACACATTCAAATTACTCATTTGAAAATACATTTTTTTCTACCCCTTCAGTCCCCATTGCTGGAATTGGGGACAGAAGGCTGCCAAACAAGTCGGAATTGGGGATGCAGCTCTAATATCAGGGACAATCCCTGAAAACCGGGGACATCTGGTAACTTTACCTCACGAAGACCTTGTCTGACATACCTGGAAGAATGTCAGCATTAAGCAAGCTAGCGATTTACCTTTCTGCTGTCTCTCCCTACACCTCCCTCTGGGAGCACCATCAGCCAAATCCCTTCTATCTCTGCCCTTCACTTCCACTGCCAACTCCAGACCGCGTTCTGTCCACCTTTCCGCATCATATGCCTGGAATAGACTACCTGACGTGGTGTGTCAGGCTCCATCTCTGGTCCTATTCAAATCCAGACTAAAAACCCAACTCTTCCAGGCTGCATTTAGATCCCGACACGTTATTCTCCCGTTTATCACCCATGTGCGACATCCTAAAAAGTATTATTGCTTCCCAGGATCCTGGGTAATATCAGCAATACAAAAAGAAGGATCCAAAAAATAAGCACACAAACATACACATGCATGTGCACTCGCAAAAGCAACAAATTGGAGAAAAAAAGACCTTAGGATATAAACACAGACAATGCAATGGCCCTAGACAGGTTTCATAAGAACATAGGATATGCCATACTGGGTCAGACCAAGATCCATCAAGCCGAGTATCCTATTTCCAATAGTGGCCAATCTAGATCATAGTACCTAGAAGTTTCCCCAAAAGACACAAGTTCCACAATGCTTGTATTGGGGAAAGCAGTGGATTTCCCAGGTTCCCTTTAGTAATGGTTTATAGACCTTTCCTCCAGGAACTTGTCCAAAACCATTTTTAAACCCAGCTATATTAACAGCTTTTACTACATCCTCTAGTAACGAATTCCAGAGTTTGATTACATGTTGAGTGAAAACATATTCTCTCTTATTAGTCTTAAATAGGCTACACTTTAGCTTCATTGCATGTCCCCTACTCTTTCTATATTTTGATGGCGTAAACAATCAGTCTACATTTATCCGTCCCACTCCATTCAATAATTTATAGACCTCTATCATATCTGCCCTCAGCCGTCTCTTTTCCAGATTGAAGAGCCCTAACCTTTTAAGCCTTATCTCATAGGAGTATCCTTCTATCCCCTTTATCATTTTGGTGGCTCTTCTCTGTACCTTTTCTAATATTGCTACATCCTTTTTAAGATATGGTGACCAGAACTGCACAGAATATTCAAGGTGCGGTCGCACCATAGAACATACAGAGGCATTGTAATATCCTCTGTTTTATTCTCCGTTCCTTTCCTTATGATTCCTAGCATTCTCTTTGCTTTCTTGGACACTGCTGCACACTGGGCAGTGGGTTTCAACATGTTATCCATGCCTAAACCTTTTTTCTGGGTGGTGGTTCCTAATATTACAACTCTGCTTGAGCCATCATCGTGGCTGCTTGAGCTGTCACCAACTTGTGCAGCCAAATATCCTCACATCACAGGTCAAAGAAAAAACCTCTAAATGTTTCAACAGCAGCAAAGTCACTCATCACAAAAATTTATCAATTGGACATGGCAGTGGTAAGCCAGATATAACCAGTCATGGCAGCAGCAATACAACCACTTAGCTGCAAATAAAGAGTCTCCAGCAGGTTGTATTCCAACGTCGGACATTTCGCTTAGTTTCTTCAGGGAATAAGACCACCTTCTGAAATGCAGCCACATTCAAACATCTCACCTATAAAAAAACATAACTATCCAGTCACCATAAATTACACCCACAAAAAATATATTTACTATGGGCCTGATTGCAGTGTGGACGTAGAAGCTCTCTGTGCACTCGTCTAGCCCCGTGGAATCAGAATTGCCAACAGTCCTTTACGTGCAGGCCGGGACTGCAATTCAGCCTGACCTGCATATACAGGACAAGCCCGACTAACTCAGTCAGGGCTTTACAATGGAGCCATTGCCATGGCACCACGGCTCCATTGTAAAGCTGCGATCCCTGGCCACTGGCTGCAGAGCTGATTTCCCCGCATCCTGACCCCCAATCTGGCCTTCTAAAGCCAGGGTTGGGCTGTGGGGAATATCCTCTGCCCCCCCCCTCCCATCCGTGCCCCGGGCCCACCGATCTATGTTGTCCAAGGAAGTTATTCCACTTCGGAGGTGGAATAACTTCCCCGTACAAGTCACCAACACTGGACGTACAGAGCCGACATTAGAATCGGCCCTGTATGTCCAGGGCTGGCGACCACCAACTGCCCGCCCTAACTCGGCCTGAATCCGCTCCTTCCTGCCCCAGTCTAACTTCCCTGTACAAATGGTGGAGAAGTTAGACACTGGTGGGGAGGCCCACAAATAGTGCGACGTCCATCCCCGCTATTCAGGGGACAGAATAACCCACTTTGTGAAACTAATAGTACAGAATCCCCACACAAAACCAAAGCAACCTACTTACAAAAATCCCATGATTCAGCAGCTTCCTAACAATGCCATTACTCCAAACTGAATCACACAGGAACGCTGTGGCTGCGTACTTAACAAGATAAACAACCACACCCACACTAACTCTGCCCATCGGGGGAGACCCCAAATACCATATCTTTCAGACCAGCTCAGAATGTAACACCCACAAACAGCAACACTCCACGACAACCAGCACCCATTAATCAGCCCAGCAACCCGCGGGCTCAAAATATCAATAAAGTTACACATCAACAAACACCACGCTACCGTCCCTGCATACATGACTCACCCAACCAAACACACAATCTGCAGTTACCAAAACAGAATCCCATCTAACCACTCCACCTAACAGCACACGTCTTCATAATGGGATGGCCTCCCATTCTCCCAATTTTTGCGTTATAGGAGGAATTGTAGCACAATACCCTAATACATTGAACAGTTAAGGGATTTCGAAGCAGATTTTTATGAGTTGTGCAACATGCTCGCACATGGGCCCTTTATAACAATAGGGATTTGCTTTTGACTCCTAGGGCAGAGTTGGTGGATGAAGGGAAGGGTGAATTGAGTTTTATCCATTTGGTTACAAAAAATTCACTCTTCACTAAATCAATTGAGCGTATTCTCCGGTTCCACTTTCCAGTTTTGTCCACCTTGCCTGGGTTTTCGTGGACACAAACTTGTATGGTACATACAAGAGGACATAGCTTACACAATGCATTATGTCCTGCTGTGTTGAAACAATTTAGTATGGGGTCCCAGGTTACTGTGCACGGGACGGCCCAATGATGATTGCCACTAGTAAATTTTGTTGTAATGGCTGTCAGTGGCATTTGCGGTGGCAGACTTTGTGCCGGACAGAATTTGCCCATGTGGACTTGTATACATAGGCAAAACTACTTGTCAGTTGTGGATACGGCTGACTGAGCATCGCAGTAAGCTTAAATTGAAAATTGAAGAAGTTCCCCTTGTCCAACATAGTATTCATACTAACCACACGTTTGTGGATTATAGATGCATTGTGGCTGATCATGTTCCCCTTTTTCAACTGAGTGGGGATCAGGCCCTCTGTCTGAGGCTTAAATGAGTCCAACAAAAAAACAGGACACTGCCACACTATTATGCAGAAACAAACCAGTCCAAAAACGTGGGCAGAACACAACCAAAACCTTTTATTATTCTTTAAAACAGAGGTGGCCAAACCCAACACAGGCCATGTTTCGTATAATCCTTCATCAGGGGTAATCGTGGCTCACTACAGAATCATAAAACATCATAATTAAACATAAAAATTATAAGAATAAAGCATAAAATTGTAAACAATCAAATTGAATAAAATTATAAATATAAGAACATCTTAAAATGACAGTAAAAAATAATTTAAAACATATAATTAAATGAATGAAATATGAACATGCTCATTAACGCAAATAAATTCTATAAAAACTGTGTTAGATAAATAGCCATGTAAATAAATAAACATGTAAAAAATGTAAGACAAAACACCCATATAATGTTAAAAAAGTGCTATAGCATCAAACAAATGAATACACCTATGAGGAGGTGAAGAGAGATGAAGACAAATTGTAAACCAACAGGAGTAATTCAAAAATAACCAGCAGGAGTGAAACAGAAAAAATGTTAACCAACAAGAGTCAGTCAGAAAATGCCCAGCAGAAGTAAACCAGAAAAAACTAAAAGGAACTACTATGCAGGAGTGAATCAGAAGATACCTTGAGGTGTATGTACACCGAGGGCAGTTCACTGTAGTAAAACGAAATTATTCTAAAACCATGTAAACTTGAAGAGTCAAAAACACGGAGGGAATGCAATGAAAAATAGAACAAGAATACAAAATGTAATGTACCGTGTAGTAATTATATTAATTATAAAACTATGCCCATTAAATATACTACAAAGCATCCCGTCCGTGAAACTATCATAAACATAGTATGTTTGATATCCGCATAAAACGTGTGCCATTGTGCACTCTCTCGTTGTTGTACCACTGTAAAGATACAGTTAATCTAAATGAAAATATTTATTCCATGTGCAATAGGATAGTGAGCTGAATATGAAAACGGTGCCTTCTTAAACCATGAATGTACTCACTGTGTATATCCTAAATCGGGTTACTGGAGACAAACCAGTGAAGCTGCTGTACGATCAAGTATTAATCTAAAACATTATTAAAACGTCCATTTTAGATTTTAAATCAATAAAAAGAGGCAAACAGGAAAGACACAGTATATAAAAAAAGGGAACCTGAAAACATATGATCCATCAAGGCGAGCTATGCGCTGCGTGAAGGAACTCTCATTGAATGAATGAAAAACGCCAACGCATGCGCTGTTAAAAATAACAAAAACTGAGGCGGGAAGGAGCGCTGTCACTCACAGCAGCACCATTACTTTAAATAGGTGAAAGTACGAGTAGATGTGCTCCAACCATTGCATTATTCTGAAATAAAATGATGCAAAACGTAATGCATCTTTAAAAAAACAGTCAAAAGAATTAAAAACATCTCGATAAAATCGGACCAGGCGGAACTTGTGAAGAAAGCATAAAAAAACGTATATTTATGACAATAAGTGCCTGCTATTATAACCACGATCAATCTCTTATTTGATATTTGGGGGATATTAAACACAACCTCCTCTTCCAACACTAATAGAAGAGATGTGAAATGCCATATAAACTGTAATTGATCATGAGGCAACAGACGAAGCATCATAGGAAATATATGTATCTGGTAAAAGAAAAGGAAGGGAACTGGTGAACACCTTCTGTTAAAAATGAAAGGACAGTCAGGGGCAATACGAATGTAACAAGAATATAAATACATTCTGTAAATGAAAAATGAACAATCCAAACTAATAAGTAAAACTAACCAAAACCGGATCAATCATAAAGATGCCAAGTAACGTACATAAAAAGGAACTTACATCATATGTTAAATCAACCATGTAAAAGAATGAGCATGTAAAAATGAAAACTAAATGGAATAATGGATCATAAAATGAATAAATAAATAAATAAATAAAATGAAAATGTGAGAACTAAAAACAATTTTAATTGGAGTAAACCTATCATAAAAAGACCGAAAGATCCCTTTCTAGGTTTAAACCATGAGGACTCATGGTGTTCAACTGGAAAATATATTGCTGTTCTAACCGTAGAATGGTTCTCTCAATGTCTCCTCTCTCCAATTCAACTTGACCTTTTTGATAACGAAAAATTTCAAATCAGACGCCTTATGACTCATTTCTAACCAGTGCTGAACTAATGGTTTATCAGCTAATTTCCTTTTTATACAGCTCCTATGTTCAACTAGGCGTTACATTCTGAGCTGGTCTGAAAGGTACGGCATTTGGGATTTCCCTCGATGGGCAGAGTTAGTTTGGGTGTGGTTGTGTATCTTGTTAAGCACGCAGCTACGGTGTTCCTGTGTGACTCAGTGGCATTGTTAGGAAGCTGCTGAATGGCAGGATTTTTGTAAGTAGGTTGCTTTGGTATTATGTGGGGGTTCTATGCTATTAGTTTCACATAGTAAATATGTTTTTTGTGGGTGCGATTTATGGTGACTGGATTGTTATGAGTTTTTTATAGGTAAGCTGTTTGAGTGTGGCTTCATTCTCAGAGGGTGGTCTTATTCCCTGAAGAGGTTTTTTTGAAATGTCCGACATTGGAATACAACCTGCTGGAGACTCTGTATTTGCAGCTAAGAGGTTGTAATGCTGCTGCCATGACTGGTTATATCTGGCTTGCTACTGCCATATAACAGAGTTACTTACCTGTAACGGAGTTCTCCGTGGACAGCAGGATAAGTCAGCCACACCTGGTGTCGTCCCCGACGGCGCCGTGACGGAAGTGCTCTCTAGCTCAGAGATTTCTGAGCATGTGTGAGGT
Source organism: Ichthyophis bannanicus (assembly GCA_033557465.1). NCBI lineage: Eukaryota > Metazoa > Chordata > Amphibia > Gymnophiona > Ichthyophiidae > Ichthyophis > Ichthyophis bannanicus. Next base: position 937,749,145 of record CM066034.1, read on the forward strand.
GGTCCCACCTCCCCAGCCCGCCCCTAGCCGGCCAGTTGGTGACTAGCTATGCCGTTACGGCTAGGTGCGGAGCGCAGGCCACCCTCATGAAGGGGAGGCGGGTGGGATGGTGTGGCTGACTTATCCTGCTGTCCACGGAGAACTCCGTTACAGGTAAGTAACTCTGTTTTCTCCTAGGACAAGCAGGATGTGTCAGCCACACCTGGTGTCTCCCGAGCTATGTACATGCAGAGGGGAATGAGGGAGGCATGCGTGAGATGCAAACATTTATTGAGAACAACAGTAGTAGTGCAATCAGAACAGTGCAAACAACAACTGTGCAAGAACAAGGCATAACTGTGCAATTGTGAACAAATGTGCAAGAACAAGGCATAAATGTGCAATAGGAACAATAGTGACAAGTGCATAGTCCAATTCAGGGCGATAGCCCAGAGTTCAGTCTTGTGCAGAGTTCGCCTTTTCTGGCGCCAGGGCTGCGGATAGGACCGCTCGGCCGAAAGAGCCGTCTGTCTCAGAATGGAAGTCGAGGCAGTAATGCTTCTGGAATGTGAGGTGAGAGGACCAGGTGGCGGCCCTGCAGATATCGCTCACTGGAATCTCCTGGGCGCAGGCCAAGGAAGCAGCTATTGTGCGGAGCTGGTGTGCACTGGCCTTGTTTGCGGAGAGTGCGCCAGCTTTTTGCAGACAATAGGCCACGCATGTTGAGATCCAGAGGGATAGAGTACGCTTGGTTACCGGTCTCCCAGGTTTGTTCGGGTCGAAAGAGACGAAGAGCTGTGTCCCCCGACGAGTAGCAGATGTCCTGTTGATGTAGGTGCGTAAGGCACGCACGCAATCTAGGGAATGAAGGCGTTGCTCCTCAGGGGATGAATGTGGTGCCGGGAAGAAGGATGGCAGCTCTACTGCTTGGTTGATGTGAAAAGCCGAGGCAACCTTCGGCACAAATTTGGGGTGAGTCCGCAGGGACGCCCTGTTGTGATAGAGTTGCGTGTATGGCGGGTGCGCCACCAGAGCCTGCAGCTCGCTAACCCTTCTCGCAGAGGTGATGGCAACGAGGAAAAGGGTCTTCCAGGTGAGAAACTTTCCTTCGGCTGTGGCCAACGGCTCGAATGGCTCTTGCGTAAGCTGTTGGAGAACTATGTTGAGGTCCCAGGAGGGTACCGGTTTCTGTACCGGGGGTTTTAGATTTCGGAGGCCTCTCATGAAACGGGTGACAATAGGAAGAGTGGCGATAGAGCCTGACGTTGTGTCATCTGTGCGATCATGCAGAGAGGCAACGGCGGCTAGGTGTACCTTGATGGATTGTGGCTTTAACCCCGATCTGCAAAGGAGGGCTAGATATTGTAGGATAGTGGGTATCGGGCAAGATGCTGGTTCAAATCCTTGGTCCTTGCACCAGATAGTGAAGCGTTTCCATTTGAGTCCATATGCCTTTCTTGTAGATGGTCTCCGTGAAGCCAGGACAATTTGTTGCACCTCCGGAGGAAGGTGTGAGCCGTTGAAGGTTAACCTTTCAGCCTCCAGGCTGTCAAAGCTAGCGTCCGAAGATTGGGGTGCCAGGTTAGGCCCCCGTTCTGGGTTAAGAGGTCTGGTCGCAGAGGCAGTCTGATTGGTGGCTCCTGGGCGAGTTGCGACAGTAGGGAGAACCACATCTGTCTTGGCCAATAAGGGGCGACCAGAATCACCTGTATTTTCTCCTCGATGATGCGCTGTATGGTGTTTGTCAAGAGAGGTGTCGGAGGGAATGCGTAGGCCAGCTCCCAACTTTTCCAGGGAATGGCGAATGCATCCGAGGCTACCCTCTGCTGTGACGGGTGCTTGGAGCAGAACAAGGGACATCTTGCGTTCTCCTCGGTCGCGAAGAGGTCGATCTGGGGTTTTCCCCAGCGCTGGAAGAGGGTGCGTGTCACTTCCGTGTGGAGCATCCATTCGTGAGGTTGAAGCTGCCTGCTGAGTCTGTCCGCTAAGGCATTCTGCTCCCCGGGAAGGTACGTCGCCTGGAGTGTGCAATTGTTGTGCAGCGCCAGAGCCCATGTGTCGAGGGCTTCCTTGCAGAGCGAATGGGAGCGAGTGCCGCCTTGCTTGTTTATATAAAACATTGCGACCTGGTTGTCCGTCTGTATCAAGACTGCTTTCCCTTTCAGTCTGGGCATGAATGTCTGTAGGGCATACCTGATGGCCCTGAGTTCGAGAAGATTGATGTGGAGGGATTGTTCCGCAGGGGTCCATGCTCCTTGCGTGCTGAGGTGCCTTAGGTGGGCCCCCCATCCCGAGGAGGAGGCATCCGTGGTGAGGGTGAGCTGGTGTATGCGTGGGTGAAGGCACTTGCCCACCGAGAGGTTGGATGGCTGAGTCCACCAGTGCAGGCTCTGGACCACATGGGCAGATATCGTAATGCAAGTGTTGAGAGGCTGGGAGATTTGCTTCCAGTGCGTCCGTAGGTGCCACTGCAGGGTGCGCATATGGAGCCTCGCTAATGGGAGGACTGAAGTTGTTGCAGCCATGTGGCCTAGGAGACAGAGGATCGCGCGGGCCGAGGTATGCTTCTCCGCTGACATCTCCATGGCTATGCGGATGATGGTGTTGATTCGTAGCTGGGGCAGAAAAGCCTTGCAGACTCTGGTATCTATTATCGCCCCGATGAACTCTGTGCGCTGGGCCGGTTCCAGCTTGGACTTCTCCTTGTTGAGAAGGAATCCCACCCTGATCAGCAGGTCTGTCGTCAGGCGTACTGCCTTGTGTAGTCCGGAGGCTGAATCCGCTGCCAGGAGCCAGTCGTCCAGGTAGGGAAAGATGGCGACTCCTTGTTTGCGGAGGTGTGCAGCGACCACCGCAACACACTTTGTGAAGACTCTGGGTGCTGGGGATAGCCCGAATGGCAGGACTCGATACTGGTAATGGCAGCCCAGTGCCGTGAATCTGAGGAACTTCCTGTGAGAAGCATGGACCGGAATGTGGGAGTAGGCGTCCTGGAGGTCCAGCGTTGCAAGCCAATCCCCTGCCCTGATGAGGGGAAGGATGGAGTTGAGTGAATACATCCTGAACTTCTGCTTGATTATGAAGTTGTTCAATTTCCGGAGGTCCAGGATCGGACATAGGCCCCCTTTCTTCTTGGGTATAAGGAAGTACCGGGAGTAGAAGCCAGTGTTGACCTCTCCGGGGGGCACTTGCTCTATTGCTCTGGCCTGGAGGAGTTGCTGTATGAGTTCTTGCAGCGGCTGTTCCAAGTGCTGCGGAGGCTGGCTGGTCGGTCGCTTGCGCTGACGTGGAGGGGAGGAGAAGGGCAAGCGGTAGCCCGACTGGATTATCTGTAGGACCCACTTGTCCGTGGTGATCTCTTGCCAGGCTGAGAGGAATAGCGACAGGCGACCCCCAACCGGGGTATAGTCAGAAGGAGGAGGGTTCTTTCCCGGAGTGGGAAGGGTTGGACTGCTTCTGCTTGCGCTGTCGCGGTTGCTGTCGCTGAAAAGGCGCCTTCTGATAACTTGGCTTGTACTTTGGCGCCTGCCACTGCCGGTTGGAGCTATGGAATTGCTTCGAAGAGGCGAAGGGCTTTCTGAAATAGCCCCCTTTTTGGTTCCACGAGGGTCGTTCAAGGCCGTCTGCTGCTAGAGTCTTTAAGGTGGTGCAGTCCTCTTTGAGGCCTTTCACAGTGTCGGCTACCTTGTCCCCGAACAGGGAGTCACCTGAGCAGGGGGCATCCGCAATTCGGTCATGGGTGTTGTCGGAGAGCCCTGAAGCCCGGAGCCATGCCCAGCGGCGGGCCGAGATGGCCGTGCCGGCTGTTCGGATGGCAGTGTCGAACGCATCGAAGGCGGTGCACATCAGATGCTTGCTGCATTCAGCTAACTCCTGCATATGGACTGAAGCCGTTGTCCGTGAGTCCTTGGGAAGGTCCTGTAGGTGCTTCTTAAGGTCGGCCAGGAGAGCGTCTTGGAAGAGGACGTGCTGGAATTGGTGGGCTGCTAGCTTGGCGTTGAGCATAGCCCCTTGAAACACTTTTCTCCCAATGTCGTCCAGGCGTTTTGGGTCCCGACCTGGTGGATGGTTGGTTTGGGTACGCGTGGACTTGGATCTCTTGAGAGCTGATGACACCACGATGGACTGGTGGGGTAACTGTGCTTTGGTGAACCCAGGTCCCGAGTGGACAATGTATTTGGTGTCCATGCGCCTGGTGAAGGCTTGACCAGATGCTGGTGACTGCCAGAGTGTCAGCTGCTTGTCCTTTAACTTGCGGTGGAGGGGAAGAGCCATGGCTGGTTTAGGACCGCTTAGGTACTTCATAACCTCCGGATCTTTTTCCTCTGTTGTTTCCTCGGTGGTCAGTCCAAGTTTAGAAACCACTTTCCTGAGGAATTTAGGGTAGGTGAGGTCCTCAGGCGCTGTGGGTGGAGGCTCTGTCTCGTTCATTGCGTCTTTTAAGTTGTCCGAGCCTGGACCTGATTCCTCCACCTCTGAGTAAGGCTCCTGGTTCTCCGCGTCGCTCGCTCCAGAGTCCATCACTGGTGAAGGAGATCGCGCTCTGGAGGGGTCAGGGGAGGGCGTCCGCGCTCTAGGCGAAAGTCTGGGGTACAGGGGGGAGCGGGCTGAGAGAGTCTCTTGTGGACTAATAGCCCTACGTTGTTGTTCTGGTCGCAGTGGAGCGGTCTGTTCCACCAGGCGGATAGCAGACTCAGGATGGCAGAAGAGGCGGAAGCAGATCTGCTGCTTCTGTGTCTCTTACTGTGATGAGAGCTGGATCTCCTGCTGTGAGAGCTGGTTCTCCTTGTCTCTGAGGGGGATAGATGCCTGCGCTTGTCAGACTTCTTCCTGCCCCTCTCCTCTTCAGAGTGTTGACAGGGGGATCCCCTGCTGTCAGCGTGTTGATCGTGTCTGCCCTTCTCCTCTTCTCTCCCTCGTCGGCGCTGAGGATCAGCGCGGTCATCGGAGCCGGAGCGGCGTTGACAGGGGGATTCCTTATTTTTGCCGCGATCCAGAGTCCCTCTGCGGCGCTGAAGAGCCGCGAGGTCGGCAGAGCCGGTGCGGCGTTCATCGCTGCCGCGTGGACAGGGGGATTCCCTGCTTTCGGCGCGACCCGGAGTCCCTCGGCGGCGCTGAAGCGCGTGGTCATCAGAGCCGGCGCGGCGATCATTGCTTCCGCGCCGTTGCGAAGAAGCCCCTGCCTGCTGCTCCCACGCCGGGGAAGAAGGAGCTGAGTCAGCTGGCATAGAAGAGGAGGGCCGGGATTCCCCTTCGGCGCGTAGTGACGTGCCGGGCAGGGGGGAGGGCTGTCTGCCGGAGGAGCCGGGATTTGAGGAGGCGTGTCCGGAGGCGTGGCCTGGCGGGGCCACGAGGGCAGCGCCATCTTGGCCGGCAGGAAGACCGCGTGGCCGGGGGGAAGGTCCCGGGTTACAGCCAGCAGGAGAGGGGCTTACCGAACCGGCAGAGGCCTCTCCGGGGGCAGGGAGTTCAGCGCGGTCACGGTCCTGTCTCAGGCGCGGTTTCTTTGAAGCGGCGTTCTTTTGAGCCCCGGAGTGATTGGCCGGGTTCCGGGAAGGCTTACCAGCGTCAACGGACCTGGACTGCTTGTTCTTCAGTGGCTTCGGTTCCCGGGACGTTGAAGGTGCTGGGGAGGAGAGGTGGTCTCTCAAAGACTGCTCCCGGTGCCGCTTGGCTCTAGGGGACATCCGGCTGCAGCAGTTGCAGTTGTCCACTTCGTGAGAAGCCCCCAGGCATTTTACACAGTGTTGGTGCGTGTCGGAGAGATTCATCTTCCTGTTGCAGGTAAGGCACTTTTTAAAACCTGGTTTTGTCTTTTTGGAGTCTAGTGTAGACATTTAGAAGTAGAAGTGTAGGAGAGCTTGTAAGTCCGTCTTGAGGCGAAGGCGGAAGCAAAAAAACTGGACTAGCCGGCTAGGGGCGGGCTGGGGAGGTGGGACCACCTCACACATGCTCAGAAATCTCTGAGCTAGAGAGCACTTCCGTCACGGCGCCGTCGGGGACGACACCAGGTGTGGCTGACACATCCTGCTTGTCCTAGGAGAACCAGTTGATACGTTTTTGTGATGAGTGACTTTGCTGCTGTTGAAACATTTGGGGGTGTTTTTCTTTGACCTATGATGTGAGGTTATTTGGCTGCAGTAAGCTGGTGATGGCTCAAGCAGAGTTGAAACCTGTATAGGGCCATTGAGTTGGCTGTGTTTATATTCTGAGTTTTTTCCCCCCTCTAATTTGTTGCACCTGCATGTGTATGTTTGTGTGCTTATTATTTGTATCCTTTTTGCATTGCTGATATCATCCATGGGTGTCATAACCAACTCTAGTCCGCCTCTCCTTGTTTTTTTTTTTGCATAGACTGTAAGCTCTATTGAGCAGGGACTGTCTCTCACGTGTATATGTACAACACTGCATGTGTCTTATAGTGCTATACAAATGATGATTAGTAGTAGTAATACTATATTGTGTATCCTCCAGATCATGCTGAGGTGGTGGGTGGGCACAGCAAGGGCAGTCTCCAGAATTATCTGGTTAACGGCAATATTCAGTCTACTAACCACATAACTATCTGAATAAAGTTAGGACAGCAAGACGTTTGTCCTAACTTATCTGGTTAGCCAGCTGCATAGCAGGATTTATATTGCTGCTATCTGGGTAATGCTGGTGGTCATCATCAAATCTGGTACCAGTCACTATCCAGACACCAATACAGAATATCTGGAATTTTTATAGTCGCAGTGGCTGGCATTTAAAAAAACACACCGACAGCCACGGCTGAATATAAGCCCCCAGTGACTAGTACTCTGCTATGTCTAGTCTGATTCCTGTACTAACCAACTGGGGATCCTAGTGCAAGTACCAATTTATAAAAAAAATGCACTGTACCAATGGTTTTCTGTCCTTTTACTGAAAATAACATAATCTAGTCATTTGGGTTACTGCTGTTAATTTATACTGTTGCCATCTAGTGGCTCATTGGTACATCTCACTGTTTTCCTACTTCTTTGCTGTTGTCACCTTTGACCTTCTGCTGTAATACAACATGGTTCCTGTGCTCCAGCTCTGTTTAGAACACCTTTATTTCTAACTCTGATACTATTTGAACCAATCGATGTAGAGCAGCAGTACTAGAACTTTGTTTAAAAAAAATAAATCAAGTGCCATTTACAACAAAATATTATACTTGGGGGTACAAAAGCATTCCCTATGCTTAAGGAGAGCACCGCAAGCTGATCCGCCTGGAGGAAGTCACTATTAAGTCTGCCTGCATCGCTCCTACTTGTCCTTGGAGAAAATACAGGTATCTGTTATTGTTCATATTTTTATTTTGTGATTGAACAGGAGCTTTCAAATGTTTTTCTCAATCTATAAATAAACAAATTAAATAAATAGCACAGCATTCCAGCTTTTCATCCTTTGCTACTTTTTTAAAAATTGTAATCCCAAGCCAAAATCATATGTAGAGTAGAAAGATCACACAAAGAGAAGAATGCGCCCAGGGAAGGACATCTCTTTTTAAACAGGAAGTATGGTCATTAATTAAAATGTCACACCTATTCTTCCAAAAAAATAAGAAAAAAAGCATACGACTACAAGAAATTAAATGTGTTGGAACAAAAATGTATTTTACCAGGGGCTAATAACAGTGGAGTAGGAAAGAAGCCAAGAAGCAGGCAAGTTAATGGTGTTCCTGCTTTCAACCCTTTTCATGTGTGAACAGGTGATGCTTAAGAGTTCTAGTAACAGAGGGTTTAGGGATTATTTACTAACCTTCATTAAAACAGCGCATAACTTGCAGGGCAAAAGTGAGCCTCGCGTCAGCTGGCACTATTTTGGAGGATGACATTGGTTGGGCAGGAGCAAATCAGGCTTGGTCCTTCCTCATTATGGCCCAGAGATCCCTGATGGTAAGGGGAGCCTGGGGAAAGGGAGGTAGACCTGGGGGGTAACTTCTATCTCCAGGAACAAGCAGGAATGTAGTCTTCACATATGGGTAATATCGGTACTGACGGAGCCCGTGTGGGAACACTCCCCAGCGTCCAATAGGAAAGCTTTTGGGAGCATCCCACTGCACCTGCGTAGCTGCCTTCCTGCCTTTCCAGCTCTCCCTCCTCAGTTCTTCATTTTCCGCAGAGCCAACATGAAGCAATTCCTGTCACCACAGAAAATTTGCTTTTTTTCTTATTTTTTGTGGTCACATCTGCCTTCCTGTCGACAATGGTACCGACTCCAGTCGGTACTCTTCTTTTCTTCTTTCTTTCTTTTAAAAACAAAATCTGTGAGGGAAGGAATTTTTTTTTCTTCAGGCGCATCGATGCCATCTTAGGCCTAAGCCTTCCCTTTTGTCATAGACAAAATGGAAAACCATCCAGTGGTTTTAAAAAGTGTTCAAAATGTGACAGTACCATTTCGGCCACAGACACCCATGACTGGTGCCTAAAATGCTTAGGTCCGGATCATCTACCGTCAGAGTGTCTTCTTTGCAGGAAGATGACAAAGAGAGGCCTACAAAACAGAGCTGCAAAATTAGGCAACCTCTTTGCCTCCGATGCAACATCTTTAGCATCAGCGTCATTGAGAGTTTCATCTTCTTCCCAAGGATCTCAGGTATTGAAACCTAGGTCTTCATCGAAGACTGGCTTGCCCTCCAAGGGTAAATCACCTTCTAAGCATCGAGTTGCCTCGGGTGTTGCCCTAGAGGGGATACACTGGCCAAACAACCCCAGTGGGAGGACCTTTCCTCCAAAGCCTTAGTGGGATCCCAGGATGCTCCTGAGGCCTCCACCTCTGGAGAGCTCCTGGTGCCATGCTCAAGGATCGTGGCCTGCAATTCCAGTACCAATACCCAAGCATCGGCAAGTTCCATGGATCAACGTATTCTGGCTATTGAGCGTAGCTTAGCAGCCTTACTGGCGGCCTCCGTACCGATAAAACCTTTACAGTCGATCCCCCAGTTACTGGTACTGACATAGCCTGCATCAACCTTTTTGCCGCTTACCATGCTACCACCCATGCCGGCCCTCGAATCCGTTTCTGGTACCGAGGTTCCGGCACCACCAGCCTCAACTACTGATTTTGATCAGTATTGGGTATGGGTACTGCGCGAACATCCTGCTTGTCAGTACTTAAAGTCTTCGGACTCCGATTCCTCGAACGATGAATTGGCCGATACCTGGGACATGAGAACTTTCCCGGAAAACCCATCTCCTTCCCCACAACGTCGCATGTCCCCTCCAGAGAAAATGTCTTTCCAAGGCTTTATTCGCGATGTTGCTCGGGGTCTGTCGATAATGGTGACAACGGAGAAAAAGCCTAGAGCTGAAGAACTTGAAATTCTTCAGTATCCTGCAGCCCTGAAGGAAGCTGCAACTCTCCCTATCCATTGCATTCTTTACGACCTTATGCTCTGTATGTGGGAAATGCCCCTCACCGTTTCCCCACATACCCAACGACTCAATACCATGAATCGGGTACCGGAGTGTCCCAGTTTCCAAAAGACGCAATTACCACACCATTCTATGGTAGTGGAATTGGCAATGCGTCGGATTAAGAGTGCTAAGACTCATTCCTCGAACCCTCCTGATAAGGAATAGAGAACCCTCAACGCCTTTTGTCGATGTTGCTTTCAAGCCGTCATGTTATCGGCTAGAATCAGTTCCTACATACTCTATATGGGTATGTTCCTCAGAGAGGTGGCTAGAGATTTGGAGTTAATGGCTCCTCTTCTTCCCAATGACAAGAAAGCAGATTATCTTGCCCTTGTAAAACATACTCAAAATGTTTCAAAGTTTGTTAACAAGGCAACTTTTGACTGTTTTGAGTGCATCAGCAGAACTTCATCTATCTGCATTGGGGCACGCAGGATTGCTTGGCTTCAAGCATCGGATCTTGAACAATGGGTTCAGAACAAACTGGGTAACATCCCTTGCACTGGTGAAAACCTTTTTGGCAAGGATTGGCAAGACAAGGCCTCTCAGTTAGAATCTGAGAACACTACACTTAATAGACTATCTAGGTCTACGGTCAACCCAGCTAAGAAGAAATCACAAAGAAAGCCTTTTTCAATAATAATAAGAAGTACTATCCTTCTTACACCCCTGCTTTAAAGTGTCAACACCATGCTCCTCAGAAGGGTTAGCAGCAACCAAAACAGCAAAGGAAGACTCAGACTCCTAGGTCACGGCCACCTCAACAGACCCAGCCTCCTCAGGGTCTTTGACTCCTTTCTAGAGAACATAGCCGCTCTGTCTCTGGAGATTCGAAATCCTATCCTCATCCCCGGCAGGATTTGTCACTTTGCCCACAGGTGGCATCTTATCACGTCAGAGCAGTGGACACTGTCCATAGTACGGGAGGGGTACAAGCTTCATCTACAAAGTCTGCCCCCCCCCCGGACTCCTCCAAGAGAGTTCCGCTCTCAGGACCCTCTTTCTGCTCTGTTGTCACAAGAGGTCACCTCCCTTCTTCTTCAGGGAGCAATAGAGGAGGTTCCACCATCCCAGCAGGGAATGGGTTTTTATTCTCCCTACTTCCTCATTCCAAAGAAAACAGGGGGGTTACAAGCCCATTCTGGACCTCCGAGAACTGAACAACCACCTGATATGGGAGAAATTCAAAATGATCTCCCTAGGTACCCTTCTTCCCTATCTCCAGAATCAGGACTGGTTCTGTTCTCTGGACCTCAAAGAGGCATATGCTCATATTCTGATTCATTCACAACACAGAAGGTTCCTGCGCTCCATGTTTCAAGGGAGACATTATCAATACAGAGTCCTGCCTTTCAGCCTCAAGAGTTTTCACAAAGTGCATGGCAGTAGTAGCTGCATTCTTAAGAATTCTCGGGATATTTGTCTTCTCTTACTTAGACGACTGGCTCATTTGAGCAAACACCTCTTTAGAGGCCAGTCTTTCCCTCTCGTGCACCATGTAGGTGCTGCAACACTTGGGATTTGTAATAAATCTTCCAAAATCCCAACTTGTTCCCTCTCAAACTCTAGAATTCATAGGGGCTCTTTTAGACAGTAATCAAAGGCATTTCTGCCTCAGCTCTGCTGTGCATGACTCAATCAGTTAGCAATTCAAGCAAGCCTCAAGAGGTTCCTCACTGCTCGAGATCTACTACAACTGCTGGGTCATATGGCATCAATAGTGCATGTTGTCCCATATGCTCATCTACATATGCATGCAGCTCAATGGACAATGGCTTCCCAGTGGTCTCAGGCATCAGGTCGCCTGGGAGACAAGACAATGGTCTCTACCAGTCTAATCTCATCTCTCCAGTAGTGACAATCCCCAGAAAACCTCCTGGTAGGGTCACCTTTTCAGTTGCGAGCACATCGATGTATCCTGACAACGGATGCATCCAAATTGGGCTGGGGAGCTCATCTGGACAATCTCTCCACTCAGGGACCTTGGTCTCATCAGGAGTCACAGCTCCATATAAATCTGCTGGAGCTCAGAAACATTCACAATGCTCTCAAGGTCTTTCAGGACCATCTTCGATTCCTCTCAGTTCTAGTCCAGACAGACAATCAAGTAGCCATGTTCTACTTGAACAAACAGGGCAGAACAGGCTCTTGGACCCTCTGCAGTGAGGCCCTGCACCTGTGGGCTTTTGCAATATACAGCAGCATCACATTCACCTACTCATGGTGTATCTTCTGGCAAACACAATGTCTTGGGAGACAAACTCAGTCGAATCCTTCTCCCCCACGAGTGGTCTCTCCATGGAGACAGGGTCGCTCACATCTTTCAGATTTGGGAGACCCCAGAGATAGACCTGTTTGCAAGTCCTCAGAATGGCAAGCTTCCTCGCTTCTGCTCCAGGACTCCTGCACCGGACAGCCAACAGATGGATGCTTTTCACCTCCACTGGGGTCAAGGCTTCCTGTATGCCTTCCCTCCTATTCCCCTCATTCCCAAGACACTTTTCAAACTCCAGAGAGACAGGGGCTTCATGATACTCAGAATCCCACACTGGCCACGACAACTGTGGTATACTCTTCTTCTACGTCTGTCTTGGACTCAACCCATAGATCTGGGATCTGCTCCAGATCTTCTCTCTCAGGAGGAGGGGACACTGCTCCATCCCAATCCTCAGTTCCTCCATCTTACAGCATGGCTGCTGAAGGCATAGCCTTAAAGGACATTAACCTATCTCTGCAGGCTAAAGGGGTGGAGGAGTGGCCTAGTGGTTGGGGCAAGGTACTTCAGGCCAGAAGGTCAGGGGTTCAAATCTCACTAGAGGACAGCAACCTTGGGCTGGAAGGACTGGGGTTTCCAGTCCCACAGGTGCTCCTTGTGGTCTTGCACAAGCCACTTAACCCTCCATAGCCCATGTTCCCTGTAAAATAGTTATCTCCAAGTTATAATACCCTGTTCAATGTAAACCACAATGATGCAGAATAGCACAGTATATAAGAGAATGTAAATACATAAATACCCTTTTAGTGTCCAGAAAGCCTTCCACCAGACATTCCTATGCCTTCACATGGCGTAGAGTTTCTCTATGGTGTTCACAGAGGGTACTTAACCCCTTCTCAGCTCCGGTGGATGCATTACTTGAGTATCTTCTCCACTTGTCTTCCTCTGGACTTAAAACCAATTTGGTAAAAGTACACCTAAGTGCAATTGCGGCCTCTCACATGGCCTTCGATGGTCAGCCCATCTCTTCTCAGCCGCTTGTAGCATGCTTCATGAGAGGTCTTCTATTGACCAAACCTCCCATTAGGCCCCCTTCAGTGGCACGGGATCTCAGTGTTGTTCTAGGACAGCTTCTCAAGCCACCCTTCTAACCTTTAGCCACCACCTCTCTGAAGTTTCTCACGTGGAAGGTCACCTTCCTTATTGCTCTCACTTCAGAGAAACGCATTAGTGAGCTCCAAGCCTTGGTGACTGACCCTCCTTATACATGATTCCACCATGATAAGGTAGTCCTTAGGACTCATCCTCACTTTATACCAAAGGTGGTCTCGCTCTTCCATTTAAACCAGTCAGTCTACCTTCCGGTCTTTTTCCCTAGACCTCATTCCTCTAGGGCAGAGGCAACCCTTCACACTCTGGATTGCAAACGTGCCTTGGCTTTTTATCTTCAGAGAACTCGAGAGCACAGAAAAGCTTCCCAACTTTTCATCGCCTTTGATGAGTCACCTGGGTTTGACAGTATCTAAGCAAACTCTCTCTAGATGGATTGCGGATTGCATCTCCTTTGCTTATGAAATTGCAGGTCTCTTTCTTGAGGGTCATGTCACTGCACATAATGTTCGAGCCATGGCTGCCTCAATGATAAATCTACACTCTGTAGCGATTGATGAGATATGCAAAGCAGCAACTTGGTCTTCTGTCCACACTTTTGCTGCCCACTATTGCCTGGACAAGGACTCCCGCCAGGATGCCCTGTTTGGCCAAGCTGTTCTCCAGCATCTCTTTCAGACTTAGATAAACTCCTACCCTCTGTCCCGGGTTTCGATAGCAGACATCTTTGGAGGATACATGACCTACTTATGTGTGCCTGTAATCCACAACTCACCGCAGATCATCTCTCTGGCATCTTTGAGCTAGGGAGTCCCATATGTGAAGACTACATTCCTGCTTGTTCCTGGAGATAGTGTAGTTACTCACCTGTAACAGGTGATCTCCGGGAACATCAGGAATTTAGTCTTCACAACCCTCCCACCTCCCCTAGGAGTTGTAGGTCTTCTCCTTTTTCTCTTCTCCTTCTCTCCTTTTATCTCAGCTACAAACTCAACTGAGGAGGGAGAGCTGGAAAGGCGGGAAGGCAGCTACAAAGGTGCAGTGAGATGCTCCCAAAAGCTTTTCTATTGGACGCTGAGGAGCGTTCCCATGCGGGCTCCTTTGGTACTGATGTTACCCATATGTGAAGACTACATTCCTGCTGTTCCTGGAGATCACCTGTTACAGGTGAGTAACTACACTTTATTGCACATTGGTGGGGATGCAGGGAGATTTGTGAGCCGGAGGATGGGGGAATGAAGATATGCAGGGGGGCTGACTTTAGTTTGGAGGTAATGATGGTGTGGGGGGTTACTCAGGGCCTGCTATCTCTTTCAGGGTGGGAGGCCTGAGAGCACTCTCAGGGGAAGTTAACTGCACCTCTTAACTAGTTATTTTTCTAAAGTTTACTGCGTTATTAGGGTTGCGTTATTAGAAAAGGTACAGAGAAGAGCCACCAAAATGGTTAAAGGGATGGAAGTATACTCCTATGAAGAGAGGCTAAAAAGGTTAAGGCTCTTCAACCTGGAAAAGAGAAGGCTGAAGGAAGATATGATAGAGATCAATAAATTAATGAATGGAGTGGAACGGTTAAACGTAGATCAATTGTTTAAGTCATCAGAATATAAAAAGACTAGGGGACATGCAATGAAGCTACAGGGTAACCTATTAAAGACTAATAAGAGAAAATATGTTTTAACTCAACGTGTAATCAAACTCTGGAATTTGTTACCAGAGGATGTAGTAAGAGCTGTTAGAGTAGCTGTGTTTAAAAAAGGTTTGGACAAGTTCCTGGAGGAAAGGTCTATAAACCATTATTAAAAGGGATCCGGTATATCACTGCTTGACCCAATACAAGCATTGAGGAACCTGTCTTTAGGGGAAACAGCTAGGTACTCATGACCTAGATTGGCCACTGTTGGAAACAGGATACTGGGCTTGATGGACCTTGGTCTGACCCAGTATGGCATATCTTATTGTTCTTATGTTCTTATGCAAATTGTCAAGTTTAACATGATCTATATTAAGCTTTTTTAATATTAATGAGCTGCTTTGCATAGTACTTTTAACAGGCCAAAATGTCATGCACTGATGCAGTTTTAATGCACATTAAGGGGATAATTTTGTAAGCTTTTCCTGTGCATAAAAGATTTTTTATAAAATGATTCCAGTGCGCATGGTGACAAGAAAGCGCATACTTTTATACAACCTGGGTGTGGCATGTTCTGGGGTGGAGTTTGGTTGGAGCAATTTATGTGCATACGTTTCTCACAAGCACTTACAGCTGCTCATGAGTAGGAGGAAATGTCTGTGGCTTCAATCCAGCCATAATTTCCACTAGTTTATCCCTCCCTGGTATTTTATTAAGACACATAGGTGCCTATATGTCTTTATATGAAAGGCTAAAAATAGGCACCTGCTTGCCCTCTCAACCTAGGTGGCCTGTTATAAAATGTTTCTCTAAATGCTGAATACATAGCATGGGTTTTACTACGTGCTAATAGTTGCCATGCATTAAGAACAGTGCTGCAGTAAACATTCTACACTAAGTGCTTAGAGTGGATTGGGGTGGGATTGAGGCAGGTTCTTGGTGGAGATCAGGTATGGTCACCAATGAAAGCTAGTATGCAGTGACAGCTAGCCACAATGAATGCTGCTAGTTGTGCATCCAGACAGCAACAGAGAGAGTAGAATGATTATTGGCTTGAAGATGCCTAAATGTGTTGGTGAGAATAAGATGAGACTGGCAGGATGTGATTATGTGTGAAAGGTAACCTTTGATGGTCAGATAGGGAGAACTGAGGTGGAGAAGTTTCAGGGTGAGCAGCTGGAGAAAAAGATGAGATCAAGACAGTGACCACAACTGTAGATTGAATGATGAGATTAAGGCAAGAGCTTTAAGGCATAAGAATCAGAGGGGCCATCAACATGAACATTAAAATCCCCAAGGATAAAGGAAGAGGAAGTTGGGCCCAGAAAGAAGAAAAGCTAGGAACCAAAGTCAGTAAAAAAGAAGAAGTGGACCTGTCAGGAGGTTGACAAATGACAGCCATGTGGAAAGGTAGTGAGTAAATAGGTGGATTGTGTAACCTCAAAGGAAGTAAAGCAGTAAGACTAAGATGGAAGAAGGGGTTGAAACCAGCAGGAAGGAGAGACTAGGAGCCCCAACACCACCACCACCACTGTGGCCACCCGGGCGAGGTGTATGGGACAAAAGGTAGCCTCCATGACAGAGGGCTCCAACTGAAGAAGAGTCTTCAGGAGAAGCCAGGTCTCAGTTACAGCAAGAAGGTGAGTGCAGAGCATTAAAGATAAAGAAGTCACAAATCAAGGTGAGTTTGTTGGAGGCAGTGTAGACATCAGGGGCGGCTCAAGGCAATCTGCTGCCTGAGGCAAAGTATGAAAAGGTGCCCCCCCCCCCCACCTTAGAGGGGGCGGGACTTTTTCAGAAATACAATCAGAGACTGTACCAAACCAAAAAGCCGATTAGATTATATGGAGGAAATGAAAGATGTTTGCACACAGGGCCATATCGAGCTGCAATCGCACCCTGTGCGACTTGCATCTCGGATGCACATCCCTCCTCTCCCCCATACCTCCATCCAGCGCTGCCTGATCTTTCCCTGCTGCTGCCCTCTGTTTTTTTCACGGAGGCGTCGGCAGCAGGGAAAGAGCAGGCAGCGCTGGACGGAGGTATGGGTTAGGAGGAGAGGGGCATTTGCCCAATCTGAAAGGCGCCGGCACTTTAAGAAGATCTGTCCCTCCCTACTCTGACAAAGTGTCAGAGAAGGGAGGGACCAGATCTGCTTAAAGTGCTGCAAAAAGGCTTGGGGAGCACATTTCGTTTGCCTGCTATTGTCCTGCCAGCAGTGGCAGGGCAACAGCAGACAGCCGAAATGCTCCCCCCAAACCTTTCCGCCCTGTGCGGCTGCACTGCTTGCACAGGGCTAGTTACAGTCCCGTTTGCACACCTAAACTAAATTATAACTCATTTTTATTTTGTTGTTATAAATTGCGTTATGGTTCTTGCTTTTTCTTTTTCAACATATATTTTGCATCCACAGTAGGTGCAGAGCAGAACCAGGACATTCACCCACAGAACTCAATATTTAAAAAAAGAAATCTCATTCTGATCATCTCACTAACAACAACAACCACCACTATTCTCCAGTACCAGGCATATTGTGAACTAATACAAAACCCTACAACAAAGAGCAAACCTACCATACCATATCAGCACAAACTTACAAAACTCACATAAGGAGCCCATCCAAAAAAAGCATCCCTGTAAATACTACAGTGGGCCCTGGAACATTCATGCACCTATTTGAAAAGCTGAACAAGTCAAATTACTACAGTACAATATAGATCTTTATGCACAAACTCCATGTTAACAGAACAGCTGACCTCAGTCAAACAATCGCAAGAATAAGTAACCACAATCTAAAGTAAAAATAAAAATATGTAGATTAAATTTAAATTGAAACCCCAAGAAGCCAGAGTCCACATGCAGTGCAATATCAGATAAATAAGAGATGCAGTTCCCCAATACTGTGTAAAATATAAAAGCACAAAGTCCAATAACTAAAATTAAATAAAATTATTTTTTCTACCTTTGTTGTCTGACCATTTCATTCTCTGATCATGCTGGTCCTGATCTGAGGCTTCAGCTTTCCTGTCTTCTCTTAGCTCTCTTTCTGTGGTCTATGGTCCATCTGCCATTTCTTATCTCTTCTTTTGTTTTCTTCACTTCCTTCCATCAGCCCATTTCCAGTTCCAGTAACCCTCCCCAGTATCAGCCCCCTTTCCAGTCCTTCCCTCCCAGTACCTTCCAATGTCAACCGCCTTGCATTCCCATGACTGCAACTGGTGTCCATTCCCTTCCAGTCCCCCTCCTTTCCCACTGTCCAGCCCCTTCTATTCCAAATACCATCCCAGATATCAGCTCACATCCACTCTCAGTGCCTCCCTTCTAGTCGCCCTACCATCTGTCCATCCCCCTTCCAGTGCCATTTGCATGTCAGCTCCCTTCCAGCCTCCTCTCCATTACCAAACCACCTACCACTCCCATACCCAAATGTCAGCTCCCTTCCAGTCCCCCTTCAGTACATCCCAGGTGTCAGCTCCTTTACAGCCCCCTCCTTCCCCTGTGTCAGCTCCCTTCGTGCCCCCTCCTTCCCCTGGCAGATCCTCCCATTATCCACTCCCTTCCAGTCCTATTCTACCATCCTCCCGTATCAGCCCATTTGTAGTCCTAGCCCCTAGTTTTCTTCCAGGGCCAGCAGCACTCTCCTCCCCTCCCCCATTAGCCCATTTCCAGTCCTATCCCCCTTCAGCCCACTCTAGTCCTAGCCCCCCAATCAGCCCATTACCAGTCCTAGCTCATTTCCAGTACTAGCCTCCCATCTGCACATTACCAGTCCTAACCCCCCAATAAGTCCATTTCCAGTCCTAGCCCTCCAATCAGCCCATTTTCTGTCCTAGCCCCCCTAATCAGCCCATTTCCAGTTCTAAACCCCCATCTGCCCATTTCCAGTTCTACCCACCCTCCCGATCAGCCCATTTCCAGTTCTAACTCTCCCATCAGCCCATTTCCAGTCCTAGCCCCCCATCAGCCCATTTCCAGTCCTAACCCCCCCATCATCCCATTTCCAGTCCTAGACCCGCCATAGCCCATTACCAGTCCTAACCCCCCCATCAGCCCATTTCCAGTCCTAGCCCCCCATAGCCCATTACCAGTCCTAAACACCCCTAATAGCCCACTTCCAGTCCTAACCCTCCCCATCAGCCCATTTCCAGTCCTGACCCCCCCCCCCCCGGCCGCCCATTTCGAGTCCTGGCCCCCAGGGAAATAAAAATGTTCAATTTGCTGCCCCTGCTGAGTCCGCTTCTCAGCAGCGGCAGACTTGTCACCTCTCCTTCCTATAGCAGCCGCAGCTCCTACTTCTTAGAACTGCGGCTGTGAGATCAGCTTAAACACAAAGCCAGCCAGTGCGGAGCTTTCCCATGCAGCGGTGTCCTGCCCCTAAAGGAAGTAACTTCCTTTGCATACAACTTCCTTTGGGGGCGGGACACCGCTGCACGGGAAGGCTCCGCACTGGCTGGCTTTGTGTTTAAGCTGATCTCACAGCCGCGGTTCCAAGAAGCAGGAGCCGCGGCTGCTATAGGAAGGAGAGGTGAGTCTGCCGCTGCCGAGAAGCGGACTCGGCAGCGGCAGCAACTTGAGTGTTTGAATTTTTTTAAAAAACCTTTGAAGGCGAAGTGAGGCGGCTGTTTTGGGGGCATTTTTTGCCGCTTTTAAAACTTCGCTGCCTGAGGCAGCCGCCTCACTTCGCCTCATGATAGAGCCGCCCCTAGTAGACATGCTACAGAGCACATGCGAAAGGGATAGAGGAGGGAGGAAGGAGAGGGATATGAAAAGAATTAGAGGCGTTGTGGTTGGGTCTGCATAGGGAGTGAGAGAAATGCCTAGGAGGGCCAGGATTGTGATTGATATCCCCAGATGAGAGGAGAAGGAGCTGGAAGGTATGAGGAGAGAAGAGGAGGCACAAGGGTGAGGTATTCTCACAGAGAGTGGAGATGGCTGAATGAGAGGAATAAAATGTTGAAGTACAAGAGCAGATGATAACATAGAAGACAAAATGGCAGGAGAGGTGAAGAGAGCAGGGAATGGGTGGCAAGAACTAGCAGTCTGAAGTTGCTGGAATGAGGAACTAACCCTTCCAACTGTCCCACCACCCACAAACCTCCCACCTCTAAAACTACAACCTCTGCAATTGCCTCACCATCCCGCTAACAGCCCATCCCCATGTAAGCTGCTTCCATCCCCAAAAATACCCCCTCACACACAACTACCCCACTACCTTTCAAACTGCCCCAGCCCAAAAACTATCTTCTTGCAACTTCTCCACCATTCCGCAAACTGCTCCACTACAAAAAAATACCCCCTGCAACTAACCCAACACCACACAAACTGTACCACTCCAAAAACTCCCTCACAATTGCCCCACATCCCACAAAATTATCCACTTAAATACCCCTGTAACTGCTCCACCCCCAAGAACTACCCCATCACTGCCCCATCGCCCTTCAAAATGACTCCACCCTCTAAAATATCCCCTACAACTGCCCCACCACCTTGCAAATGGACCCACATCCTCCAAAAATACCCTCCTGCAACTGCCACAACACTCTGCAAACTGCCCTCCAAAACCTCCCCCTGCAACTGCCCCAACAGCCCCAGTTCCACAAAACTACTGCCAGGTAACTGCTCCATTCCTGAAAACCACCCGCCAAAATAACTACTCCCCCACTCCCGAACTTTTCCCATGCAATATATTCACAACAGTCAACACACACACACAACCCACCACATATGCACACACAGGGATTACAAATAATTCCCTGGCTGTGATCTGCTGCATTTTAAGTTATTTAGATATTTATTTCATTTTCTTTGTCATTTATTCTCCTGCGAATGTTAGTGACTGAATCATACAGTTTTCTTATTGTTTTCTCTGTGAACTGCCACCAATATATATTGTCATGGGCAGGGCTAGATTAAAGCACTGGCAAACTAGGCACACACCTACTGTAGGATCCAAAGTTTAGGGGGGGGGGGTGCTGTCAATATGATCAGGCTCAGAAGGTTAGGATTGATAATTACCAGGCATTTTTCAGGATTGTGACAAAAAACAAAGCAGGGATAATCAGAATATCCACAGAGATCCTTTACTGAGCCTGACATGGCCATATTTCAGCATGGGTCGCCTGTGTCAGGGGCAAATTGCTGATTTCTAAAATGAACCTACCATTAAAAACACAGCTCAAAGCCATATATATACTATGGTTTGACTTGTTTTTAATGGTAGACTCATTTTAGAGATCAACGATTTGCCCCTGACAAAAGCAACCCATGCCGAAACATGGCCATGTCAGGCTCAGTAAAGGATCTCTGTGGATATTCTGATTACCCCTGCTTCATTTTTTTGTCATGGACAGTTTTGTTGGGGGTTATCCCTCTTTTCTGTGCTGATTTTTCAGGATTGTACTAATTTTTACATTAATGAGAAGATGCTAGAAGCATTGTTTAACATCTTTATATGCAGTTCTCCAGTTCTCACTCCTGTGTGAGTGAGCTTGGCCTGCCTGCTTACAGTGTAATTAGTAGGAAAAACTATGGAGTGGAGGCATAGCTTTGGTACATCCCACTTGTCTGGTCTGTCTAGCAGGCGATATGGAAGGTGACATTTTACTTATCAGATAATGTCCTTTCCTTGAGTCCTGATAGACCAGTCTAGGACCCAACTGTGTTAGGTCCCTGCTTTGTTTTTCGTCACAATCCCGAAAAATGCCTGGTAATTATCAATCCTAACCTTCTGAGCCTGATCATATTGACAGCACCCCCCGCTCCTAAACTTTGGATCCTACAGTAGGTGTGTGCCTAGTTTGCCAGTGCTTGCGGTAGTACCTTGGTCCGCTATGATTTCTATTCTTGGCTCTGCAGGTCTATATCCTACTGACAGCCTATTGTTCAATCTCTCCTGTACATAGTTTCTCTACTTTAATTCATCATTGTTGCCCACGTTGACGTTGTGTGAGATTTGCCATGCTTTCCCATATGCTTTGGGACAAATGCTGAGGTGCCTTCTAGTGGCTCAGGCTGATAGAGACATGGGAATGATGTCACTGAAACTTGGGCATTTCATTGGCGATCTGTCTCCACCAATTTGCTGGTAGGGGAACACAGCCCACTTGCCTGGACTGGTTTAGCTGGACTTGGTAAGTACTGTAAAATGTCACCTTCAAACAGCCCATCAGATACACAGAGAATCAATAAAGATAGAAATGCACACACGCACACACACACACACACACACACACACACTCTAACACATTCATGCAAGCATTCATACACACAAAGGAAAACATGTACAGCACATATGAACTGACATACACAACCATATAAACACACACACACCCACACACATACTAGCCCACAAATGTACATGCAAACAAAACAGAGATATACACACAAAGACACAGGACACACTCATACACAGGCAACACAGATATAAACAGATGGCTATGTATGTGCACGCATACACACACGTGCAGAGGTTGGAAAAAATTCCATGATCCGTGCTCTATAAGTTTTCCCCACTTGTTATTGGCGCATTGGCAAAGGACAACAACTGAATGCCAACCAACTGTCAGTGCTTTACATATCACTCCTGCATACAAATCAATCAAAAATTACCTTATGACTCTAATTACCAAAAAAAAAAATTACAAATTGTTTTCAAAACTTAAAAAATGAAAAGCAGCCAGTTTTAAACCCTCCCTCCCCTCCCCAACTAAAACATCACCTCATAATGAAAGGTTAGTCTTTTATTAGTGGCCTAAAGCACTAATTACAATGATTTATAAATCACTGCATGAATTCCTGGCTTACTCATATGGGTGACCATAGTAGCCACTTTGACTGCTTTTCTTTCTGACAAAAAGAAGAAACTTGGACTCATGTCAATCCTGACTGGTCCTGGAATGAATCATAATGTGTTACTGGGAGAACTGCAACTCTAGTTCTGTTAGCTGAAGAGAACACATCAACAAATGCTATTCTGGGAGTGCACAAAACCGATTCATTCATTTAAATAAAAAAAATTGCAGGAAGACTGTGATGTACAGCAGAGTTTCACAGATCTACAGCTGTTCATGCCGTATTCAGTGCCCAAGACAGGCGGGGGAGGGGTGTGAAGGGGGAACACGGGCAGTGGGATACCCTTGTTATAAACTGAATGGACAAATTAATAATAAAACTTAACTCAAAAAACATTAAAATTAATTGCAAATTATAGGGGCCCTTTTGCTAAAGTGCCATACGCAGTTAATGCAGGTTTTGGTATGCGCTGATGGTTGTGACAGGTGCTAACTGCGCCCCAGGCATTAGAGTGCGAAATGGGTGGGTTAGAGGTGTTACAGTGAGCATGGCAAACACTGAGCTGTCAGTGTGCAGGTATGCACCACACACCAAAGGCGCATCTTGCAAATAGTAATAACCTTCACTTTAATAGGTGAAGTTAACTGCACCCACGGTATTGGCGATCCATGTTATTGAATACGTTGTGTGTTTCCTATCAGGGAAATGCTGTCCACCTCACCAACAGTTAATATGGTGGTGCTGCACTCACACTATCAGCATGTTAGGTGCAAAACCACAGTGCATGTCAATCAAAGGCCCCATAATGTAAAATTCTAGTAGGCTGGCTTTGTAGGTCATGATAGTTTATATAGTTTATAGTTTAATTGACTTGATATATCACCTTTATAATCAAAAGCAAAGCAGTTTACAAAACAAACTTAAAAAAACACAGGGCCCGATATTGAACAAGGTGGTGATGCAGGCCCTACCCAGCTAAAGATATCCGCTCAGTAAAAGAACCCGAATCGTCAGTCAGGCTGCACCTACACGGGCAAACTTTGAAAATGAGAGCCGAAGTAAGCATAGCGGCAGGCACATAACGCACCATATGCAGGCAAGCACAAGAAGAACACCTCAAATACCCAGATAGACGAGCACATACAGTGCATACTGGCAAACCCATGTACCGAACTGCTGGAGTACCAATGCCTACATAGTCACTCCCTGAGTGCCGCAGGTGAGTAATGTACCCGAGCAACATATACAGCTCCTGGCCCTTGCCACTTGTGATACGTGGGTAGCGTGGTCCTCGCATATCGAAATCCCTCATCAGCATGATGTATGGCTAGGACAATGTATGGCGGCATACCCAGAAGTGAATTTTTGAAAGTGCAGCAGTTAAAACGCTGCAGGGGTAGTGAATATGGGTTTGGAAAGGGCATGGCGCTATCCTTCTGTGGGGGCAGAAGGATAGCGCAGCTGGAGTGGCGGGCAGTGGCGGGTTGTAGTCACCCAGACAGTATGGCTCGTGCTGTGGCCAGGGCAGTCCAACATTCCCCAGTCATGGCAGTCATTTAGGTCAATGGGGATGGGCCCACTGGTAGTGGTATCCATTGGCAAACAGTGACAGCCACAGCCTGTTGGTAGCACCCCCTGGGCATCAGGGTTGTCTGTGGTCCAGTCCCCCATGGCAATGGTGTTGTAGACCTGCACAGGGAGAGGAGGCTGAGAATGTTAGTGTGTGCCCCATACATTGTGGTGAACATAGCAGTGTGTATGTATTACAGCTGGCACAAACAGCAGTTGCATCCACAGTGTGTGGGTATCCTGGCCCTGTTACCTGTCATGTCCACTGGGATATGTATGCAGTGCAGTAGTACATCTCTCTGCACTGCCTGTGCTTGGGAGCACCCTGATTGGCACCCAGATGACATCCTGTTTGACTTGAGGGTGGCTATGAAGGCTGTCAGGGTCCATGATCTTTGCGACCTATGCATTGTTCACGTGTGTATGTGCGTGTGTGCCTACACCACAGTTCCATCCCTGCAGAGACTGACTGTCTGTCTGTTCGTTCATGTGGTTGGGGGAGTGGGGGACAGTGGCCCTCAGGTGTACCCCTGGCCATTTTGTTGTGGGGCCCCCACCACTGCCACACCGCTCTTCGTGTCACTAACCTATGTATCTCTTGTACTCCCACAGACTAGCCAGGGGCTGAACCCTCCCAGCCAGGGACAGATGTAGATGATCCCACTGTGCAGCCAGGATGCAGCACAGTCACAGAGGCTGATATGGCTGAGGGTGAGGATGAGCCAGGGACAGTCGACCCACCCCTGGCAGTGCTGGAGCTCCATATACAGGAAGAGCTAAGGGAAAGAGGATGCAATGACGTGGACCAGGAACTGCTATAGGAGGGGGCATGACTGCTGACTTGCACTGAGGACGCCCAGTCTGAGCTGCATGGCATATGGTAGGAGCTGCATGCTGCAGCCTGGGAGAGGCAGGCACAGTTCCAGGAATTGCACAACCACCGACTGAGTCTACAGCACCACTGGGAGGCACAACTGTGTCTGATGTGGGAGATGGCAGCTTACCAGGCCATTACCGCTGATTGCCCTACGTCATTTGGTGGCCCTCACACGGGACCGTGGGGGTTGTGGGTGGGGGATATACCACCGGTGCACCACAGTGGGCCAGACCCATGTGAGGCAGACTGCCCTCCCAGGAGAGGGGGATGATGCTGCCAGTACCACATCTGACACTGCTCCATTGCGTCGCAATGCCTGCATTGCCAAAAGGCCATTGCGTGCTATGGAGCCAGGGGGAGGGGATGACAATGGGGCACCTAACCTCTGAGCATGCTGTGCTGTCACATAGTCACTTACTGGTGGGTGCTGCGTGTCCCGACAGCCATTAGAACATCTCCCGGATGAGGCGTGCCTGGTTGGCCTGTGCTTGGGCCTGCTGCTGGCTTGCCGGCTGTGGTCTATCCTCCTCCACTGCTTCTGTGTCCTCCTGGTCCTCTTGTGCATCAGAATCTGGGTCAGGTATGCCCTGCTGCCTAACCAGGCTGTGGAGGATGCAGCACGTGGCAGATATCCAGCAGATGCACTCAGGGCTGCAGAGCAGCTCGCCACCACTCTGCTCCAGGCACCAGAATCTGCTCTTTAGGACCCCTATGGCTCTCTCCACAACCACCCTGGTCCTCTGGTGCGCAACATTGTACCGCTTCTCCTATGTGGTCTGGGGGTTCTGCAGTGGGGTCAGCAGCCATATCCGGAGGGGGTATCCATGGTCACCTGTAGGGGCAAAAGGAGATGTGCACATAAGCATTGCAACTGTGAGAGGTGTGGTGGGGTCTGCAGGTAGGGTTGGGGGCAACATGAGTGTGGACACCATGGGCTGCTGCCATTTGGCAGGGATTCTGGGGTCAGTTACAGCTGTGCCTCTGCTCCAGGCATGTGTGTGTCTCCAGGATGCTTCACTCATGTGCTGTTTGCTAACATGATCATGTATCTGCAGCAACACAGCACATGAGTCCAGAGTGTTCGTTAGCATTCACAAGGCACACCTCTCACCTAACACCATCCATGTTTGCCCACAGCTGTGCATATTTTAACATCTATTGAAGGTATTGTGCGTGTTTGGGGGCTCAGAGCTGTTTACACTCACCTAGCAGACAGGCGTCTCCAAGGTGTCCACCAGCTGCTGCTTGCCCCAGGCCGGACATGTCAAGTATGTAGGCATCATGGCAGGCACCTGTGTAGCATGCATACACATCCCTGAAAATCATGTTGGCATCCACCACCACCTGCATATTCATGGAGGTGTGCAAATGTGCCGGTTCCGGTAAGCCCTCTGATCCTGCCTGGATGCTCTCAATGCCTCATGTGTGCAGTCAATGATGCCCAGCACTGATGGAAAGCCAGCCAGATCATAAAAGGCCTACATTATCTCCTGCCACTCCAACGGTGTCCGGGGGAAAGCTATGTGGTGGCCCATGCGATGCAGTACTGCTCTGGTGGCGGCATGTATGCAGTGGCTTGCTGTGGATTGCATGATAGAAACAAAGAAACATGACAGCAGAAAAAGACCACATGGCCTATCTAGTCTGCCCTTCCATATCAACCACTACAACAGTCCCCTTTTTCCTTTAGAGATCCTCTGTGATTGTCTCATGCTTTTTTGAATTCAGATACTGTCCTCATCTCTACCACCTCCACTGGGAGACTATTCCACATATCTACCAGTCTTTCCGTAAAGAAATATTTCCGCATATTACTCCTGAGTCTAACCCCTTTCACCCTCATCCTATGTCCCTCGTAACAGAGCTTGCTTTCCATCGAAAGAGGCTCTCCTCCTGTGCATTTATGCCATGGAGGTATTTAAATGTCTCAATCATAGCACCTCTATCCTGCCTTTCCTCTAAAGTATACATATTAAGATCCTCAAGTCTGTCCTCATATGCTTTGTAATAAAGACCACTAACCATTTTAGTAGTCACCCTCTGTACCGACTCCAACCTGTTTATATCCTTTTCAAGGTGCGGTCTCCAGAATTGCACACAATACTCCAAATGAGTTCGCACCAAAGACTTACACAGAGGCACTATAACCTCCTTTCTTCTGCTGGCCATTCCACTCCCTATGCACCCAAGCATCCTTATAACTTTCACCATTGCCTGTTCTATCTGTTTAGCTACTTTAAGATAATCAGATACAATCATACCTAGGTCCCGCTCTTCTTTTGTGGACAGAAGTACTTCACCCCCTATACTATATCGCTCTCTTGGATTACTGCAGCCCAAATTCATGACCTTGCATTTTTTAACAATAAATCTCAACTTCCAAATTCTAGCCCATTCTTCAAGCTTAGCTAGATTCCTCCTCTTTTTATCTACACATGCCTGGGTGTCTACTCTATTGCAGATTTTGGTATCATTCGCAAAGAGGCAAACCTTACCCGACAGCCCTTCCGCTATATCACTAACAAAGATGTTAAAAAGAATCAGACCAAGGACAGATCCCTGGGGCACACCACTGGTAACATCTTTCTCCTCAGAGTGAGCTCCATTTACCTGTACTCTTTGTCACCTCCCACCCAACCAATTACTAACCCAAGCAGTAACTTTAGGGCCCATCCCTAGGGTGCTCTGTTTGTTTATAAGTTGCCTGTGCGGAACGGTGTCAAAGGCTTTACTGAAAGCTAAATACACCACATCTAGGGCTCTCCCTCGGTCCAACTCCCTGGTCACCCAGTCAAGGAAATCAATCAGATTTGTCTGACAAGACCTGCCTCTATTGAATCCATGTTGCCTCGGATCTGGTAATTTGTTGGACTTCAGAAACCTCACTATTTTCTCTTTCAGCAGCGCTGCCAATAATTTACTCACCACCGAAGTTAAACTAACCGGCCTGTAGTTTTCAATTACATCCTTACTTCTGCTTTTGTGTAAAGGGACCACATGTGCCTCTCTCCAGTCCTCTGGCACCACTCCTGACTCCAACAAGGCATTGAAAGGTCAGTCAGTGGAGCTGCAAGAACATCCCTAAGTTCCCTCAGTATTCTCAGGTGTATCCCATCCGGTCCCATCGTTTTGTCTACTTTAGCTAGTTTCTCACAAACACAGTCTTCTGAAAATTGTTCAAGATACCCATAGCTTCTGTTCCTGTTTGTGGGCGTTGTCTGAGGTCCTGCACCTGGTTCTTCATCTGTGAACACAGAACAGAAGTATTTGTTAAGCAATTCAGTTTTATCCTCATCAGCTTCTACATATTCCTCCCCTTCACCCTTGAGTCTGAAAATACCACTTTTCTTCTTCTCACTAATACATCTGAAAAATGTCTTATCCCCCCATTTTACTGCATTGGCTATTTCCTCCTCTTTTTGAATCTTTGCTTTCCTGACTACCTTGCTAGCTTCTCAGTTTTTCCAAATATAGATGCCTGTCTTCCTCCTTCTGTGATTTCTTGTATTTCATGAAGGCCTTCCTCTTTTTCTTCACCTT
Source organism: Ichthyophis bannanicus (assembly GCA_033557465.1). Taxonomy (NCBI): domain Eukaryota; kingdom Metazoa; phylum Chordata; class Amphibia; order Gymnophiona; family Ichthyophiidae; genus Ichthyophis; species Ichthyophis bannanicus. The sequence continues at coordinate 937,777,281 of CM066034.1, forward strand.
TTCAACTACTTCTTTTGAAAACCGTAATGGTCTCCTTTTCCTTTTACCTTTATTTACCATTTTAACAAAAAGGTTGGTTGCCGTTAAAATATCCCCTTTCAGTTTTGCCCACTGTTTTTCTACATCCCCCAGCTGTTCCCATCCTGCTAACGACTTCCTGAGGCATTGGCACATCTTGGCAAAGTTAGTTTTCCTAAAGACTAAGACCCTCACTTTTGAATGGATTTTAGCAGCCCGGGTCCTAATACTGAACCACACCATCTGGTGATCACTGGATGCGAAATGATCTCCCACTATAGCATCAGAAACACTTTCACCATTGGTAAGCAACAAGTCCAGTATGATCCCTTCATGTGCGAGTTCTGTTACCAGTTGCCTAAATAGTTCTCTGTGTAGAGGTGTCAGTAGCTTCAAAGAGCTGAGAAAGACAGAGCTTTAAACCTACACCATTAAAGAAAATATTTCCCCTTTTGAACTAAACACCAAAAAGAATGTAACTTTTATTTTTTAAGCTGCCCATAATGTTATTATACATTTTAGTGTTTTTTAAATATTATTTTTATAGGAATTGGTCCCTGTTTATTTAAAAAAAAAGAAATTATTAATTTAAATTTTTTATATTTGCATGCTTGTAATTTTTATTTTGATTCATTTTTTTCTGTCAGTTATTATCGATTTTAGGAGCTCATTTTAGAAGCCTTATTCATGCTTTGGACATCCAAAAATGAGTTTAGAGAAGTCCAAAGCACAGAGATGACTCCAGAGCCTTTTTAGATGCTGGCTCTAGGGACATCTAAGTCTGAATGGGGACATGGAGGAGGCATGACCATGGCAGTCGCAGGATCCTGGACATATACTCTAGAGGAGAGGAGGGACAGGGGAGATATGATGTTGTTGCTGTTGTTGTTAAGTGCAGTCAAGTTGGTGTCGACTCATGGCAACCCTCTGGATAATTGTCCTAAATTGTGTTCGATCTTCAGCCAGGAGGCTCATTGTTGACAGACTAGCACCCATAGCTGCTGTTATTGTATCGATCCATCTCATTGCTGGCCTTTCTCTTTTGTGCTGACCTTCTATCTTGCCAAACATGATGTCTTTCTCTAATGATCTCTCTCTTCGCATAATGTGTACAAAGTATGAAAGTCGAAGTCTTGTCATCTGAGCTTCTAAAGAAAGCTTATATAGAAATATGATAAAGACCTTTAAATACTTAAACAGTATTAATGAAAAAACAAACCTTCTTCAAAGGCAGAAGAGCTGCAATACTAGAGGACATAACATACTAGAGGAAGCTGCAAGGGGGTAAACTGAAAGGCAATGTCAGAACTTCTTCACTGAAAGGGTGGTGGTTGCTTGGAATGTCCTCCCGATGGAAGTGGTGGGGGCAAATACAGTGACAGAATTCAAAATGGTATGGGACAGACACAATGGATCCCTTTATAGCAACAGGATAAAATCAAAATTACCTTAACTGTCTCTGCTATCTCAACAAATAGGGGTAACCTGCACGGAATGGTGGGTACACCCCTAAACAAAGGCATGTGGAGGGGTGACCTGCACAGAGCAGCAGGTACACCTACTCTTGCCATCTTGCTGTGCAGACTAGGGACCCAGGATATCAATACTTGAACCAATACAAGAATTGTGGAACCTGTGTCCCTTGGGGAAACTGCTAGGTACATATATATGACCTAGATTGGCCACTGTTGGAAACAGAATACTGGGCTTGATGGACCTTGGTCTGACCCAGTATGGCATATCTTATGTTCTTATCTTATGTTCTTATGACTAGATGGGCCATGATGGTCTCTATCTGCCATCATATACTATGCTACTATGTCCCTGCCTGATCTCAGAAACATCACGGATGCCCAGCATCGGATCTAACATTAGACCTTCTCCAAGCACGAACAAATATCTGCCAAGTGCTTGTTTTAACTGAAAAATATCCAGAGGGTGTAGAGAAGAAAGACTCCATTATCCCCAATACTCAGCACAATGTCAACAAACACAACAGTGGGATCTGAATCCTGGCCACCCTGTTCCTAACCCACTATTCTAACCATTAGGCTGTCCTAGACATCAAGGTTCTCTGATACAGTTCTGTGAATATCTATGTAGACATCCCTGCAGCCATTCATATTGCGCACATCCACATTTGTGAAATCACGTCTGCACCTGGAAGTGTCTGCTTTTTTTTCAGATGTTCTAGCTTAGGCGTCTGAGATTGCACTTGAACGTCTCTTCTAAAATTCCCCTCATAACGTGCATCTGATGGACATTTTTTATTTTTTGAAGCATAGCAATGTTTCCTTTTAATACCCCCTTTTTAAAGGGTGAGTTTTTTTGAGCTTTTCATTAATTTTTTAATTGCTTTATCTTTGGGTCGACCCGATCAGGCAGTCTGTTGATCACCCCTGAAGGCAGGAGGCTTTGGTGTTTTAAAATCTTCCTAAGCTTCCAGGCACAGTGTTATGCTTCTTATGATACTGCAGTGATTGCCAGTTCATTTTGGGGCATGTTTACTCAAATGTGCTAACCCGATAGTGCTGTCTTTAGCATGAGCTAAGCGTTAGCGCAGGCCCATACTAATGGTTCCTTCACACTAAAAACAGCCACATTTTTGGGGCGGAATCAGGATGGATTATGAGCAGAGATAGGGCATGGCCAGCATAGTATGGTACTATAAGCTGTCAGCGCTGCCAATAGTGCTGGTGCATTTAACTCCACCGCAGGAGGAAGGATTTTGTGCACTCACGCTAGCAGCATCAGGTAATACAGCCACCCTAACAACAAAGTCATTGGAATGCAGTAAGAACATAAGAACATAAGTACATAAGATATGTCATACTGGGTCAGACCAAGGTCCATCAAGCCCAGTATCCTGTTTCCAACAGTGGCCAATCTAGGTCATAAGTACCTAGCAGTTTCCCCAAAAGACACAGGTTCCACAATGCTTGTATTGGGTCAAGCAGTGATATTCTGGGTCCCTTTTAATAATGGTTTATGGTCCTTTCCTGCAGGAACTTGTCCAAACCTTTTTTAAACCCAGCTACATTAACAGCTTCTACTACGTCCTCCGTTAACAAATTCCAGAGTTTGATTACATGTTGAGTGAAAAAATATTTTCTCTTATTAGTCTTTAATAGGTTACCCTGTAGCTTCATTGCATGTCCCCTAGTCTTTCTATATTCTGATGACATAAACAATTGATCTACGTTTACCCGTTCCACTCCATTCATTCATTCATTTATAGACCTCTATCATATCTCCCCTCAGCCGTCTCTTTTCTAGGTTGAAGAGCCCTAACCTTTTTAGCCTCTCTTCATAAGGGTATCCTCCCATTCCCTTTACCATTTTGGTGGCTCTTCTCTGTATCTTTTCTAATAACGCCATATCATTTTTAAGATAGGATGACCAGAATTGCACACAATATTCAAGGTGCGGTTGCACCATGGAACGATACAGAGGCATTATAATATCCTTTGTTTTATTTTCCAATCCTTTCTTTATGATACCTAGCATTCTATTTGCTCTCTTGGCCGCTGCTGCACATTGGGCAGAAGGTTTTAACATGTTATCCACGATGATGCCTAAATCTTTTTCCTGGGTGGTGGTTCCTAATGTGGAACCTTGCATTGTGTAACCATAGTTTGGGTTGTTCTTTCCTAGGTGCATAACTTTGCACTTGTCCACATTAAATTTCATCTGCCATTTGGATGCCCAGTCTTCCATTTTATCAAGATCCTCTTGCAATTTTTCACAATCCTTATGGGTTTTAACAACTTTAAATAGTTTTTTGCCATCTACAAATTTGATAACCTCACTCGTTATACCCTTTTCCAGGTCATTTATGAATATGTCGAAAAGCAGCGGGCCCAGCACAGATCCCTGGGGTACTCCACTATTCACCTTTCTCCATTGGAAAAATTGTCCATTTAGCACTATCCTCTGCTTTCTATCTTTTAACCAGTTTCTGATCCACAATAGTACACTGCCTCCTATCCCATGACTTTTTAGTTTTGCCAAAAGTCTCTGATGAGGGACGTTGTCAAAGGCTTTCTGAAAGTCAAGATACACTATATCAACCAACTCACCTTTGTCTACCTGTTTATTCACACCTTCAAAAAAACATAACAGATTAGTAAGACAAGATCTTCCTTGTCTAAAGCCATGTTGGCTATCTCCCATTAAGTCATGACTATCTACATGTTCAGTAATTTTGTTCTTTATGATAGTTTCTAGCATTTTTCCCAGTACTAATGTCAGGCTCACCGGTCTGTAGTTTCCCGGATCACCCCTGGAACCCTTTTTAAAAATTGGCATTACATTGGCCATCGTCCAATCTTCAGGTATTACAGATGATTTTAATGATATTTCACAGATTACTAATAGCAGGTCTGCAATTTCATATTTCAGTTCTTTCAACACCCTTGGATGTATACAATCCGGTCCAGGCGATTTTCTACTCTTCAGTTTATCAAATAGTTGTAACACATCTTCCCGGTGTATCGATATTTCTTTCGATTCTTCCGCAGCATCACTTTTAAATACCACTTCAGTCATGGGTAACATCCCTACATCTTCCTCAGTAAAGACTGAAGCAAAGAATTCATTCAGTCTCTCCGCTATGGCCTTGTCCCCTCTTAGTGCCCCTCTTACCCCTCTATCATCCAATGGTCCAACTGACTCTCCCAGGTTTTTTGCTATGAATGTACTTGAAAAAATCAGTGCCAAAAGCCAATCTTCTCCAATCTCAACTATCTCCCTGATAATATCCCCTTGATCAGATCCACCCGATCATCACCCCTCAATTCAAGCCCCCTCCCATTCAGCGTTCCCCCAATCCAAGATGTCCCATCAGCAATTCCTCTGTCAGACTCCTCCCAGTCAGCACCCTCCTGAAGCAGGTCCCCCAGATTAGCTGTAGTACCACAAGATTACCATTAGGTGTCTGATCCAGCATTTTAATCCCAGGTGACAATGGGGCAGGAGCAGAAGGGATCATTCCTGTCTATCCACTAGATGACCAAGGATAAACCTAGGGGGGCTTGATGGTAGGGAAGGATCAGGCTGTGGTCCTTGTGGTGAGGGGGGGGGGGTTGGAGAGGGGGACCTTTGATCCAGGGAGGATTGGTTGAGTGGGGGGCTTTGATCCATGGGGGCTTGCTGCCATAACCAAAGTGAAAGGAAATACCAGCTTCAAGCGTCTTATCTCAAACCTCCCACTCTCTGATGCAAGCGCCTTGGTCAGCAACCTCCTGATGCAAGTTCTCATTGATCCCCTGAGCTTATCTTGTAAATTGAGCCTCAGTGGTGGTAACATGAGATTATTGCTAGAGGTCAAATCTGCCATTTTGATTCTGGGCAACAAGAGGGCAGGAATGGAGGGAGATCACTTCTGCTCTGTCCACTAGATGACCAGGGATAGCTCTAGATAAATCCTGGGGGGCTGTGGGGGGAGGGTCTGGTTGATATCCTTTTGAGGTAGAGCTTGGAGCAAGGGAGGGCCATTGATTTTGGGAGGTGGCATGGTTGAGTGGAGAGGCCTAAATCTGGAGGAAGGTGCTGATTAGGGGGGCTTTGATTCGGAGGGCATTGCTGATAGGGAGACTGCATCAATGGTGTTGCTGATTTAGGGGGCTTACATTGGGGAGGAGGGGTGGAAAATTTGAAATTGGAGGTTGTGTGCTTGGCACTGGTATTATTTTCACATTGGTTGGGGCAGCATCTACTGCCCATGTTATTTTAAAAGCAGGCCCATGCAGTGACTACTCTGTGCAATAAATGCAGGGCAGATGCTTGTCACACACCCAACATTTACTGTACAGCCTTTGCACTTAGCGCATATTAGTAAACATGCCCTATTTATTTATTTATTTAACAAATGCTTATATACCGCTACCTTCCAGAAAGATCAGGTGCGGTTTACAATGGAACAATTTAAGCAGGGTAAACATTCTGCTTTTTACATAGAACATAGGAAACTGTGGTTATACATTACAATTTGAGGTAAGGTTGCATTTTTTATTTTGTGGCATGCTTATTTTTCATGTTGGGTGCAGCTATGCACTGGTTCCTTATAGCATCCTTTCGGACATTGCAGTTATCACTTAAAACAGGTCAGTTTATTTTATTTATTTACATTCTCTTATATACTACACTATTCTGCATCAGTGAACAAACTGAAATTACATTGAACAGGGCATTATAACTTGGAGATAACTATTTTACAGGGAACATGGGCTATGGAGGGTTAAGTGGCTTGTCCAAGACCACAAGGAGCACCTGTGGGACTTGAAACCCCAGTTCTTCTGGCCCAAGGTTGCTGTCCTCTACTGGGATTTGAACCTCTGACCTTCTGGCCTGAAATACCGTGCCCCAACCACTAGGCCACTCCTCCACTCCAGCCAATAATGTAGTTTATGATTAGATGCTGTTTTACATCCAACTTTCAGCCAATAATGTAGTTTATGATTGGATGCTGTTTTACAGCTCCTTAGATTTTGCCTAGACATTTGGATGTTTCAAAGTTCTTTTGGTGCCTTTGGCTGTAATTTGATTTATTGTCCCTCATATGAGTTGTTTGAAAGTGTCTCAGAATGTTTATATATTCCATCCGAAGAGCTGATTCAGATGGTTTTATCCCTTACATGTTTTTCTTTGTATTCTATTCACAAAGCATTTCCTCCAGTAGCAGGTCAAGGTATTATTTGGCTGTGCACCACTGCCAAGAGCAATGCGTCTTCAGATTTCTTGACTGCTTGTCATTTCCTTATTGATAGTTGATCCAAGTAGGTTAAAGTTGTCAACTATTTCAATTTCTTCTCCATCAATGATGAACTTATTGATTTTGCCAGTTGTCAGGATCTTTGGCTTCATTATATTAAGGTGCAGGCCATTTTAAGACTATGTTCCTTGATCTTGAGAAGCAAATGTTTCAGATCATCTTCACTTTCAGCCAATAATGTAGTATCATCAGCATAGCATAGTTGGGGGCGTGACCTAGTGGTTGGAACAAGTTACTACAGACCAGGAGTTCAATTCCTGCTCAGGGAGAGTAATCTAGGGCCAGAAGGACTGGGATCTCTAGTCCTATAAGCACTCATTTTGGCCTTGGCAAGCCACTTAACTCTCCACTGCCTCAGGTACGCATGTACATTGTGAGCCGTTTGGGGATGAGGGAGTATATCCAGTACCTGCTTGTAGTGTTTATAAACAGCTCTAATACCTTTCAGCCCAGGCAGTATATCAAGAAATGAAAGAAAGATAGCGAAGGTTAGTGATGTTTCATCCACCAATCTTCACACCTCAGTTATCTTCATACAGTCCTGCTTCTCTGCTGATTTGTTCTATATATAAATTAAACAGGTAGGGGGAAAGTATGCAGCCTTGTTGTACACCTTTGCTGATTTTAAACCATTCTGTCTCTCCTTGTTAGGTTCAAACTGATGCTTCCTAATCAATGTAAAGGTTGTGCAAGAGAACTGTCAGATGTTCTGGTATACCCAGGCTTCTTAATCTGGCCCAGAGTTTCTCATGGTTTACACAGTCAAAGGTCTTGTAGCCGATAAAACACATATAGGTATCTTTTTGGTATTCTTTTGTCTTTTCGGGAATTCATCTCACATACACAATGATATTTCTTGTTCCTCGCCCTTTTCTGAACCCTGCTTGCAGTTCAGGCAGTTCTCATTCCAGGTATGGTTGTAGTCTCTGCTGATTAATCTTCAGTAGAATCTTACTGTCATGTGGGATCATAGCAATTGTGCAATAATTTCCACAGTCAGTTGAATCACATTTCTTTAGTATTGGTGTAAACACAGATCTTTCCCAGTCAGTTGGCCATGATGATGTTTTCCAAATTTCCTGGCAGAGCCTTGTAAGTATGGCAACAGCTGCATCCAATTGCTGTAATACTTCAATGGGAATGCCATCAATACCCGATGCTTTATTCTTTGATAAGGCAATCATAAGTTACTTGTTGAAACAGCTGTTGGTCCCCTTGATCTCTATGCTATAATGACATTGTGTATTCTTTTTACCTTTTCTTGATCTTCTCAGCATTATTCAACATGGATCCTCGAGCATCTTGTAGCATTCCAATTCGAGTCTGGAATTTTTTCTTTAATTCTCTTAGCTTTAGGAAAGGTGACCTTGTTCTTCCTCTAATAGTTTCTGATTCTATTTCCTTGCATGTGCCATTGTAGTACTTCTCCTTATCTTGTCTTGCTGCACGTTGGAAATTTCTGAGTTCTGTGATTGCCTCTCTTTTTCCTTTGGCTTTAGCTTTTCTATGTTTCTGGGCAATTTTCAGAGTTTCTTCAGTCATACATTTTGGCCATTTTTGCTTTTTTGCTTTTTGTACAGATTTCTTGCTTTCTTCCAACACAACCTTCTTGATGTTGTCCCATAACTCTTCTGGAACTCTCATTTGTATCTAAAACAGTCAATACAAAAATAGTCACCGAGTGCAAACACTAAACAATGAAGGGGAGGCGATGATAAAACTCCCACAACACCTAAATGTATAAGAGACAGCCAACTAGAGAAATCTGCCAATATTGTTAAGAGGCCTCAGACAGGAGGTGGTTCAAGAAAAAAGTTAGCTAAATAGGCAGCAAGCCTCAAGCCAACAACACCCATTTTCCTCAAATATCATTCATAGGCCAAAATGTGTTTTACAATTTTCTAAATGCATTTAAAAACACAAAAAAACCCACTTAGCTTAGTGGCAGTATCTCTTAGAAGGCTAGATGTCTAGCAAGCTGGACAAGCACTGACTCGAGTTTCGCCCGTTACTGCTATATGGGCTGCATCAGGACAGGAAAGTGCCAGTTTCTCAAGAACTATTTTTTTGTATTGACTGTTTGAGTGAGTGAGAGTCATGGAGGATTTTTTCCATATATTTGCATCTAAAGCTGAAAATTGATTTTGCAGGCAGTCTTTATATTCCAATGGTATATTCTAAAGCTCATATTTTGCTACATTCATGAGTGGCTTGCTCTTTTCCAACTTTAGCTTGAGTTTGCATACTAGTAGTTGGTGATCTGTACCACAGTCAGCTCAAGAATTTGTCTTTGTTGAGGTTATAGAGCTTTTCCATCGTAGACTTCCACAGATGTAGTCAATTTGATTTTTGTACCATCCATTGGGTGAAGCCCATGTTGACAGTCGCTGCAAGTCACTCATGAATGTAGCAAAATATGACCTTGAGAATATACCACTGGAATTTAAAGACTGCCTGCAGAATCGATTTGCTGCTTTAGATACAAACGACAGAGCTCCAGAAGAGTTATGGAATGACATCAAGAAGGTTGTCTTGGAAGAAAGCGAGAAATCTCTACAAAAGGTGAAAAAGCAAAAATGGCCAAAATGGATGATAGAAGAAGCTCTGAAAATTGCCCAGAAACGCAGAGAAGCTAAAGCCAGAGGAGAAAGAAAGACAATCACAGAACTCAACAGAGATTTCCAACATGCAGCAAGACAGGACAAGGAAAAGTACTACAATGACACATGCAAGGAAATAGAAGCAGAAACTATTAGAGGAAGAACAAGATCGGCTTTCCTAAAGCTACGAGAGTTAAGAAAAAATTCCAGCCTCAAATTGGAATGTTAGAAGATGCTCAAAGTTCTGTGTTGAATGATGCTGAAAAGATCAAGAAAAGGTGGAAAGAATATTCAGAGTTTTTATATGATAAAGATCAAGTGGACCGACAGCTGTTTCAACTTGTACCTTATGATCAGGAACCACTGGTGATGAAAGAAGAAGTCGAAGTAGAATTGAAAGCCTTATCAAAGAACAAAGCACCAGGCATTGATGGCATTCCCATAGAAGTATTACAGCAATCTGATGAAGCTATTACCATACTTACAAGGCTCTGCCAAAAAATTTGTAAGACAACATCATGGCCAACAGATTGGAAAAGATCTGTGTTTATACCAATACTAAAGAAAGGTGATCCAACTGACTGTAGAAATTATCGCACAATCGCTCTGATCCCACATGCCAGCAAGATTCTACTGAAGATTATTCACCAGAGACTACAACCATACCTGGAACAAGAACTACCTAAAGTGCAAGCAGGATACAGGAAAGGGCGAGGAACGAGAGACATCATCGCGGATGTGAGATGGATCCTTGAAAAGATTAAAGAATATCAAAAGGATATCTATTTGTGCTTTATCAACTACAGCAAGGCTTTTGACTCTATAAACCGTGAGAAACTCTGGGACACATTAAGAAGCATGGGTATACCAGAACACCTGATCGTTCTCTTGCACAATCTGTACATTGATCAAGAAGCAACAGTTTGAATGGAACAAGTAGAAACAGAATGGTTTACAATAAGCAAAGGTGTACGACAAGGCTGCATACTTTCCCCCTATCTATTTAATTTATATGCAGAACAAATCATCAGAGAAGCAGGAATGTATGAAGACAACCGAGGTGTGAAGATTGGTGGAAGACTCATCAACAACTTCGCTACGCTGATGATACCACATTACTGGCTGAAAGTGACAATGATCTGAAGCATTTTCTTCTCACGATCAAGGGACATAATCTTAAAATGGGCCTGCACCTTAATGTAAAGAAGACAAAGATCCTGACAACTGGCAAAATCAATAAGTTCATCTTTGAAGGAGAAGATATTGAAATTGTGGACAACTTTAACCTACTTGGATCAACTATCATTAAAGAAGCAACAAGCAGTCAAGAAATCAGATGACACACTGCTCGTGGCAGAATGGCAATGAAAGACCTAGACAAGATTCTCAAGAGCAGAGATGTCTCTCTCCATACAAAGATTTGACTCGTTCAAGCCATGGTATTTTCAGTAACATCGTATGGATGCGAAAGTTGGACAGTGAAGAAGATAGACAGGAAGAAAATTGATGCCTTTGAATTATGGCGCTGGCGGCAAATACTGTGTATACCATGGACTGCTCAAAGAACAAACCAGTCAGTACTAGAGGAGATCAAACCTAAGGTTTCATTTAGAAGCTCAGATGACAAGACTTCGACTTTCATACTTTGGACACATCATGCGAAGAGAGAGATCATTAGAGAAAAACATCACGGTTGGCAAGATAGAAGGTCAACGCAAAAGAAGAAGGCCAGCAATGAGATGGATCGATACAATAACAGCAGCTACGGGTACCAGTCTGTCAACAATGAGCTGCCTGACTGAAGACCGTACACAATTTAAGAGAACTATCCAGAGGGTCGCCATGAGTCGACACCGACTCGAAGGCACTTAACAACAACAACAACAAACTGACAAATTAAGGAGTGCTGTTAATTAATACATGTTAAATCAATTTAGTGAACACTAAATTTTTTAAGGCGCCTTAACAAATCAAATGCACATTGACAGATGCACATCTCTAATACTTACACACACACACATCCCAATCCATCTCTGTTGCAAAAAGTACCTCTTGTTCCTTCATTTGGACCACTTTCAGTACTAGAGTCTCCCTTTTGGCATTTCATCGGCCTCCAGAGTCTTCACCAAATGCCTGGTAGTGGGTAGGTGCACATTAGTCTTTTCGTTCCTCAATGGCATACTCCTGGCATTTCCCTCTGAAAGCCTAGCTCAGCTCCCAGAAACTATTTACTTACTGAAGAATGTATGCTTCATCATCAACTTCTATAAGTCAGTGTTGCCTTGTGCAAACAGAATTTCATGCATAGCTGTGACTCAAGGCACAGTACAAGCAACAGCTTTCTTACTTTCTTACAGATTGTAATCCTTAATGCTTTATGTTTGCAATATTCAGATTTGTAAAGTGACCACAGCTAGGTTAGTCATATGATTGCTGCTCACCTGAAAATGTGAAGACCTCAATGGGATCTCAAGTTCAAGTAGAACCAGCATACCCAGCCTCAATCCATCATACTTCATCATCACATTCAGCTATGAGCTATGCTACAGCTGTTCCACTCTAATATCACTCTGTTCTAATAACAGATGCTTTTAACAATGGGTGGGGAATCCACTTAGACTCCCACTTTACCCAGGGAACTGGTCAAAGCTCGAGACAAGTGCAAAGTTATGTTCATAGGGAAAAATAACCCAAATTCTAGCTACACGTGGGGACAATGGACAAGATAGCATCAAGCCAGCTGCAGCACTGAGGAGCTCTTTTTTGGCACTGTGTAGTTTCTGAGTTTACCTGCTTTTTAAAATTTATTTGTTCTGTTTCCACTGACAATGGTGAAGAAGAAGGGTTTTTCCCCCACAGCCCATATCATATGTTTATGTTTATTAAAACTTTATATACCGCCCATAAACGATTAGCATCTGGGCGGTTTACATACAAAAAAAAATTTAAAAAAATACCCTGGTACGATCCAGCCAGCGCTTGGGAGTTTTGTTCAGCATGCACCTAAGGGGTTTTCCTTGGAAGGCAGTGTTGCTGTTAGAGCCTGAGCCAGGAAGGAAATGAATATCTCTGATCCCAAAGTGCTCACACCTCTTATTTGACCCAAAACAAACGAGGCCTGTGAACAACAGGTAGCATCTGCTGTGGGATTGTTTGGAGGTTTCACAATGTGAGGAGGAGCCGCCCTTGGGGAAGGGACGGGTAACATTCTATAGACTACATCACAGGGAATTAGAAAAGGTACAGAGAAGGAAGACCAAAATAATAAAAGAGATGGAACGACTTCCCTATGAGGAAAGGCTGAAGAGGTTAAGGCTGTTTAGCCTAGAGAAGAGACAGCTGAAGAGAGATTAAACAGAGGCTTATAAAATTCTGAGTGGAATGGAATAGGCAAAAATGTATTGATTGTTTACTCTTTCAGAAAGTACAAAAATTGGGTGATACACCATTAAGTCTCACAATTTTAACTCTTCTACTCTTAGGTTCTTCAATCTTGCAGTCACTCTGACAGGTTCCCCACCTGGTAGGCCAGTTGTGTTGACCCTATTCACATAGGTTTTCAAAACTAGACAAACTCTTCCAACACATTGGGCTTCTCACCTGCAACCTCATGCCAACGACTCTGGACCTCATGCCAACGACTCTGACCTTGAGTTCAGCCCTCACCTAAATGAGGAAGAAGGAAAACAATTCCTATTTTTCCTCAAACTGAGGCAGTCAGCATTCGGTCACCTAGTCTTTTCTTTGCATGTATTCATCACATGCCTATATAAATAACCAATCAGCAGGCTGATATCTGCTAAAATTAGGTTTTATTAAAACTGCTTGTTTATGTTTATGTTTATTAGATTTGATATACTGCCCTTCATTGCATAAAAACAGAGCGGTGTACAATTATCAAAAAGTTACAAGAATGACCAGCGGCCAAGAAAAGGAAAGGAAGTAGGACAGTGGAGAGTAAACCATGCATACCAGACCGGAGAAGTGGACACACTGAAGGACACAGAGAGAGTGGGAAGGTCAAATCCAGAGGAAAATAAGTGGGTCTTTAGGCGTGATTTGAAGGCATGGTAATTTTGTTCAAGTCTGAGGGAAGTAGGCAGTGAATTCCAGAGTGTGGATCCAATAAAGAAGAAAGCAGAGGAGCGGGTAGATTGCAGATGGGCACGGGAAGGGGAGGGGAGGTGGAGGCGGTTTACGTGGACTGACCAGAGAGTGCGACTAGATGTGCGAGACTGAATGAGGTCCGCCAGATATGGAGGGGTGTGTGTGTAAATAACCTTATGCACTAGGGTGAGGAGCTTAAAGCAAATATGATAGTCTATGGGGAGCCATTGGAGGTGAAGAAGCAGGGGAGTGATTTGATCCAGATGGGTAGAGTGGGTAATCATGCGTGCTACCGTGTTTTGGATACATTGAAGCCTATACAACTGGGATTGAGGAATACTGGCATGGACAGAGTTAAAGAAATCAAGGCGCGAGATGATGAGAGACAGAATGAGAGCGGTGAGAGCTTTGGCGTGAGAAAAGGACGTACAGCACGGATCTGAAGGAGGTAGAAGAAAGACGTTTTAGTGACATTGGAAATGTGATCATGAAAGGAGAGATCAGAGTCAATGAGAACTCCAAGGTAACAAAAGCAGGATACTAGAGGAATAGAGGAGCCAGAAAAGGATGGGGCTATTTGGGGGAAGGACTACCATGGGGGAACCAGATAGCGAGCGTCTTGGAGAGATTCAGGTGTAAGCAGTTGGTGGTAAGCCAACTGGCAACAGAGAGGAGACAGGAGTTGAGAGGTGAAAGATCTGGCAGAAGAGGGGAGGTATGGTGAAGAAGAACAAGGTCATCTGCATAGTAGAAAGCCGGTATTCCAAATTGCTGAATTAGAAAGGCAAGAGGTGCCAGGAAGACGTTAAACAGAAGAGGCGCTAGCACCGAGCCATGACATTCCTGACTTACAGCCTGCCATGTAAAAGGCTGATCTGGACTTGACAGTCACACAGACATGGTGCACATGAATGCAATGGCTGGATGTCTCATGTCTATCTGCCTGTGAAGGAGGCTTGTAAAATCACACCTCTGTAAAAGGATTTACCATTCTGTCTTAGCAGACTGACACATGTCTCCTCTTTCTGTTGCAAGCCTGCATTTCTGTGATATGGATCAGACTCTTTATCTATTACTACTACTACCTGTCATTTGTGTGCTGCTGCAGGGCATGCACAGCGCTTTACAGACACATGTGGGGGACGGTCCCTGCCCATCAGAGCTTACAATCTAGTCAAGACACACAACACAACAGCTGAGGAGAAGGACTTATCTAGGGGAGCGGCAAGGAAACACATAGGAGACCAAGTGGATCAGGATCCAAAAGCAGACCAAAAGAGGTGTGTTTTCAGCCTGGATTTCAAAAGCAGAACATCTCACTGCTCTGGTGAACAATGTTTTATTTAGACAGTTTTGTATGCCACCTTACCCTTCAATCAAGGTGGTCACAACACAATTGGGGGATGCATTTAACATGAGGGGATATGAGACACATACACTAATACTTACAGGGAACATGGGCAATGGAGGGTTAAGTGGTTTGCCCAAGACCACAAGGAGCACCTGTGGGACTAGAAACCCCAGTCCTTCCAGCCCAAGGTTGCTGTCCTCTAGTGGGATTTGAACCCTTGACCTTCCAGCCTGAAGTAACTTGCCCCAACCACTAGGCCATGCCTCCCCAACATGGTGGTACTATGACTGCAGCATTAACAAGACATAAAGATGTATGGAATTACAGTAAGGGCCCGATCCAGGAAGGCAAATAGCTATCTGCCTTCACCATATGCCGCTTCCTGGCCCTCCTGCATGCTGTGGGGGATAGGAGCAGCATGGGGGGCAGAAAGTGGGCAGAGCATGGGCAGGACCGACCCCTGGACGTAAAGGCCGATTCCAGTCATGGCCCCTGTACATCTGGGGATCGCCAGGGGGACAGCTAGCTTATTCCACCTCGGAGGCAGCCCCCCCCAGCAGTGACCGTGGCGAGTAGGGTGAGTCCCCACCACCCAATCCAGGCTCTGGTTGCTCCCATTAGGGTGGGGAAGCGGGGAAAAGGGGCATTCCAAGACAGCAGGCAGGTTGTGCCATGGGGAGGAGTCCCCAAAGTGATGCAGGGGCATGCCGGGCCATTTGCCAGGACCCTATCCTGCACCTGCAGGGCCGTCTTGCTCCCATTGTGCAGAATCGGATCCTACTGGGCCTGTCATGGTTGGGGCCATCCAGACGGCCAGGATGTGCGCCTTCTAGGATCGGGCAGGTGACCAAAATGATTTGGAGCCTGCGTCAGAAGTCTTATGAGAAGAGACTTGAAGACCTAAATATGTACACTCTGTAGGAGAGGAGGGACAGGGGAGATATGATTCAGACCTTTAAATACTTAAAGAGAAATAATGAGCAAACAAACCTCTTCCAAAGACGGGAAGCTGTAAAACTAGAGGGCATAACATGAAGCTGCAAGGGGGAAAATTGAAAGGCAATGTCAGGAAATACTTTTTTCACAGAAAGGGTGGTGGATGCTTGGAATGCCCTCCCGACGGAAGTGGTGGGGGCAAATACAGTGACGCAATTCAAAATGGCATGGGACAGACACAGTGGAATCCTGTACAGCAACAGGATAAAATAAAAATAAACTTAACTATCTAATTTCTCAACATACAGGGGTGTCCTACACAGAGCGGTGGGTTCACCCCTGAAACAAAGACATGGGGAGGGGTGGCCTGCACGGAGCAGCAAGTGCACTACTCTTGCCATCTTACTGGGCAGACTAGATGGACCATACTGGTCTTTATCTGCCATCATTTACTATGTTACTATGTTCACCATTACAGTGATTCCTTTGGAAACCAGGCTTTCATCAAGACATACAACAGATCAATGTCAAATCATTACACTTCCCAACATGAAGATATGGACTGTTAAAATCACCCTCTGCAACACAACAAGACAGAGAATGAGTGGGTTACCGTCAAAGTCCCCCACGCCTGCTTAGACGCATAGCATAACTGCTTCATTAACCATAGGGTTTTGGTGCCCACCCCGCTGAAGAGCAGGCATCTGCCATACAATAACATCAGCCAGTACCACTGTAAGCTTCGGCCACCAGCTATTGAAGCTGCGGACAATGACAGTTTGCCTTCAGCAATGCAGTTCATTAAAATGGTCAAGTAATTACACTGCTTTTCCACAAAACATGTTGCTCTTCTGGTTTATATCCCTGCTGAATGCTCTGGCATGGCCAAAACCCACATCTGTGCTGCAACTTTCAGCAGGATCAGTATGGGGTGGGCTGGTTGGGATTACCACTGCAGGTCCTGAAAATGACACCAGCTCATCTCCTGGTCCCTTAAATAGCCCCATTCCATCATCCCTCCCTAGCTTGCTTACTCCCCCCGATCCATCCCTTATATCCTTAAAAACCCACCCTCCCCTTTTGCCTCTCTGCCTGCCCTTTACTGTCCCCAGCCCTGCTTTACTTTATGCCACCCTTACCTGTCCTAACTCTTGTCCTGTCTTTAACTTCCTCTCCTCCCCTTTCCACCACTAACCTGTGCCACTGGTTTCCAAGCTTCCTGCCTGTTTGTGTCCGGACTCCACAATAAAGTGCATCCGGTTCATTTATACTTCAACCAAATAGGTGTTTAGAATTCACGTAATTGCTCTGATAGAAACCAAAACCCTTATGTGTGTTCGGCAGAAAAAAAGCAATAAACAAAATCTCTCCCTTTCTAAACATAACCACAACTTCTCCCGTGGCTTTCCAAATAGGGAAAGCCATTTTGAATATACACTTCTACCCTAACATCACTTGCTAGCAGAGATAAATAGTATCCCCGCAGTGAGGAACAAATTGCAATAGTCTAGAAAGGAGGTGATGAGAGCGTGGATAAGGGTCTTGGTAGTGTGCTTAGAAAGGAAGGGATGAATTTTGCTGATGTTATAGAGGAAGAAATGACAGGTTTTAGATATGTTGGATATGTTTAGAACGAGAGAGAGAAGAGTAAAAAATGATCCCAAAGTTGCGAGCCAAGGAGACAGGGAGAATAACAGTGCTATCTAGAGAAATGGAGAAGGGAGGAAGGAAGGAAGGAGGTGAGTTTAAGGGGTCATGTTCAGTTTTAGACAGCAATGGGACAGCCAGGCAGCAGCAGCATCAGACAAGCAGGCTGAGATTCAGACCTGGATTCCTATAAAAATGCTACTGAAACTCATGGAAGGAGAAGAAGAAGACAAAACCTGAAACTGACTACTAGCGAAAGTGATAGAGGCCAGCACTTTTAGCAGATTTGGGACTTGTTGAGGGTCATATGTGGAGGACAGTGGTGGGTAAAGGGTTGAGAGGTCAGGTAAAAGACAAGATGCTTGGGGTAGAGATAGCTGAAGTTGGTTTGCATATGGACATTTATAAGCTCATCTACTCAAGTGAAAACATCTCAGTTGGGCAGGCTAGATGGGACAATTTGGTCTCTATTTTCCATCATCTAACATGTGTTAAAGTTAGCATACTGGTGGCTATATTAATGTTTTAAGTAGAGGACAATATTCAGTTTCCCTGAGCTGCTTACTGGCCCTACAAACTCATTTTCAAAGAGATATTCCCCCAAAATATGCTGACATATACAATGCAGGTAAAAAATTATCTACTGGCCTTGAAACTACATTGAAGCAGGTATAAAATATGCATGTTGATTACAAAATGAAATCAACTCAAATACTTTTCATCTCCAATCTATCCCCTTCTCTTTTTTAACCTGATTGGGGAGGGGGGCTGTTAAAGCTTGCAAGGGGGCATTTAAGACATCTTTTGCTTACCCACTACAAAGAATGTCCTCTACAAGACTAGCAGAGGGCATCTGTGATTCACCTTCATGCTCAATTAAGACAATAATGGAACTTGGCAAATATCACATAGACATGTTCTTAGTTTTAATATGGCCCTCTGATGAAAAGATCACCTGCACTTGATCCTTTCAAGACCTTAGGTCACTGGATAGGAGGGAAGAGATTACCCACTGATGCCATCTCCTGAACAAATGGTCCTAATTCCTAATGCTTTATAACTGTGCAGTAGCTATTAAAAATATAAAATGGTAATTTTAAAACAACAACAGTAGGGATGTGTACTGAATGATTTTTTTTTATTTAGTTCCACTTTTTGTTTCTTTTTTCATTTATTTTGTTTCATACGTTATTTCTTTCATTTCTCTACAAGAAAATAAACAAAAAACCCTGAAAAAGGAACTTGAAAAACAAGGAAATGAAGAAATGTTTGGTCCCCTTTTCTCAAGCCACTGCTGCCACCACTTAAATCATTTTAAAATGACACTCTTGACTTCCTTTGGGCTCTCCAGACTCCCCTGTTAACCTTTATACTCCTCTTGGGGCGGGAAGGATCCCCCTTTGCTCCTCGTTCACTGCTCCAGCTTTGGAAGATGGCGCCATTGACCTGAGGCTGGGGCCATTTTGACAAGCTCCAACAGTAGGGCAGAAGCAAAAGAGGATTGCACCCACTCTAAGAAAAATATAAATGATAAAAGGAGAGTCTCGAGGAGGGGGGCCTGAGGCTATTTAAAAATGATTTAAATGGCAGCTTTGGGGGGGGGGGGGTGAGGAAAAGGGAGGCCATTAGAGCTAAAACGACAAGGCAATTGAAATAAAATGAAAGAGAAAATGAATGACATTTCTTTTGCTTATTCTCTTTCATTTTATTTCAAAAATTCAACAAAAAATTGTCTGCAAAATCACAGAACAACCCGATAGGGATGTTGACAGACAAAACATTTTCAGTTTGTTTTCAGATTTTTGGACTTTTCCTGATTTTCACATTTGTTTTCATTAAACGTTTTAATGGACACAGACTGATTATAGCAGTGTTAGTTCATAGATTAATGCACCCTGTGTGAACTCCATGTGGCCATCTGTGAGTATCAGGTTGATGTTTAACTGCAACTGCAACACACAGCATTTGGATATGGCTGCATGGCCCGAGGGTAGCCAAGAGATCTTTATTGTGCTGTGGGTCCCAGAATTGAGATCCCCACCCTCCTCATCTTTGCTCTGACTGGTTGATAAAAGAGGTTCTAGAGGTATTTGACCATTTGACAAGCAACCTCATCGTAGCAACTTAACGTTGCTCATACGTGAAGGCAGTCTCTTAGGCGACCAGTTCTGCTGGCCAAAGGACATTTTCATACGATCATTTGAGGTGGATGGAGTGTGGACAGAATGAAGGCTATGGGGAGTTAGAGGGTATTAGAAGTGCTGAAGGTATCTGAGTAGTTAATGTGTTTTTTATTCTGACTATTGGGGGGGGGGGGGGACAGATGGGCAGGCGCATGGCAACAGTAGAGATGACTATTTGTGCTGAATACTATGTTTATGGTCATTGTTAGGGTTGCTTTTATCCGTGTCTTATAATCCGTGTTTAGAAGTAGATGCCATGTAGCCAAGGGAAAATTAGGGGATGTGATCTGGGACAGAAGAAGAATCAATAAAAACTGTAAAATAAGGCATGGTTGTCCAGAAGTTCTGATTATTTTAATTACTGGAATTTGGATTGGGCACTAGTTCCCTTCTATACTATGTATGTACCTAATTGCCAGCTTTGTTTAGCTTGTTATGTTTAGTTGGCACTGCCATCTGCAAAGCTATTTTGCCTACAGGACACTAGAAATAAGACCAGTCAGGGATAAGCCCTAAGGTACGAAACTCTTTACTAGGAGAAATAAATAGTTTGACTTCTCTTGGACAATTCCGCCATGCTCTTAAAATATGGCTCTCTCAAAACTGCCTTCTTAGTTGATGTTTCTCTAGCTAGGTGCTGTTTGCTTGCTGACCTCAAGATATACTGTATCTTGACTATGTAATTTATGTGGAATCCGCCTTGAAATGCTTATAGTACATTTAATTGAATTAAATGCTAAGGGCCCAATTTTTAAAAAGGTCATTATTCAAATGCCACAGTGGTTAGCCCCGGCACTTAAATATCAGTGAGATATTTGAAGGCAGTATTTGGATTGGAGCTACTGCTGGATATCTGGGTTGAGTGACGCTATCTGAATATGTGCTGGCACTTACCTGGTGAGTGCAATATTCAGCTAGCATTTATCCAGAAAGGAGCTTAGGCCTGCTTTTCCTGCGGCCTATCTTCTCTGGATATGTGCCTGCTGAAAATCACGCAGGGCACTATCTGGATACTGCCGACACCGCCTTTGCTCTGGTCACGGACAGCTCCTACACTAACCAGATAGTGCCAAGGTGGTCTATGAAGATATTCAATGGAATTATCCGGATAGTGTTGGTGAATATCTTGATCAGCACCCTTATCTGGATGGCTTTCTGTTGGCCGTCTGGAAAGGATTTTTGAATGTTGGTCCGTAAATGTTTTATGCTGTGCTCATTAATTGAATGCACACTACAAATATACCTCCCTACATCTCAACACAACCAAAAAAGTGCCCTATTGTCTACTACTACTACTACTTAGGGGCCCTTTTTACTGAAGTACATTGTGATTTACACATAACGAGCCAATATCAGGCAAAATGATGGTAACCCCACTGTGTTAACTGTCGGGGGCATGAAAAGCCTGTTCCTGCCAGTTACACACAACACTGTCCCCTAATGCATGCCACTTTAGCATGGGCACACTTAGGTAATTGCACCCATGCTAATTGGCAACCTTAGAGTCTATGCCCACTCTCTGCCCAAACCTGCCCACTTGCTCCCCTAGAGACCATGGACAGTGCAGAAATCCATTTGCACTGTCTTGGCCCAATCTAGCTGTCAAAGTGTGTCCCAGCGCACCTTTAGCATAAACCAGAACCAATGCTGACCAGCTACCGCCCTTTAGTAAGACACCCCCCTTGGTGGAATAGATTCTATTATGGTTCACATTAAAATGAAGATGCCCCTACCTGTCAGAAGCAGAATCCACAGCTGTGAGAGGAGGTAACTGAGCAGGAGGGTTGTGAGGGCTGCCCTGTACATTGTGACCAGGAGATGGGTGACTGGGAGGATGTTGTGATGGCACAGTCCCAGCAGCTGTTCCACTTCGGCTTGAGTGAGTGCTGGAAAACATGGCACCTGAAACCAAAATGAGAACAACATTCAGGCTAGTGGCAGACTTGGCAAGGCTCTGCTGATCAACCACAACACACGGCAAAGGAAATAATGACTTACAGGCCGATGCAGAAACCCTACGCTAGAGCCCAGTGCTTAAAGCTCTAGCACAGGGTTTCACAGTGCGACTTCAGCGCTGACACTTTGTGCTGGAATGCAATAGTCAAATTACCCAGTGCGAAAAATTCAGCATCAAATTGGGAGAGCAAGCCAAATACGTGCACAGAAGTCAGCTCATGTTTGGCCTGCTGTCCCGGAACATAAGAACATAAGAACATAAGATATGCCATACTGGGTCAGACCAAGGTCCATCAAGCCCAGTATTCTGTTTCCAACAGTGGCCAATCTAGGTCATATGTACCTAGCAGTTTCCCCAAGAGACACAAGTTCCACAATGCTTGTACTGGGTCAAGCATTGATATCTTCGGTCACTTCTTAATAATGGTTTATGGACCTTTCCTCCAGGAACTTGTCCAAACCTTTTTTAAACCCAGCTACACTAACAGCCTTTACTACATCCTCCGGTAACAAATTCCAGAGTTTGATTACACGTTGAGTGAAAAAATATTTTCTTTTATTAGTCTTAAATAGTTTACCCTGTAGCTTCATTGCATGTCCCCTAGTCTTTCTATATTCTGATAATGTAAACAATCGATCTACGTTTACCCGTTCCACTCCGTTCATTAATTTATAGACTTCTATCATATCTCCCCTCAGCCGTCTCTTTTCCAGGTTAAAGAGCCCTAACCTTTTTAGCCTTTCCTCATAGGAGTATCCTTCAATCTCCTTTACCATTTTGGTGGCTCTTCTCTGAACCTTTTCTAAAATCGCTATATCCTTTTTAAGATACGGCGACCAGAATTGCACACAATATTCAAGGTGCAGTCTCACCATGGAACGATATAGAGGCATTATAATATCTTTTGTTTTATTTTCCATTCCTTTCCTTATCATACCTAGCATTCTATTTGCTCTCTTGGATGCCGCTGCACACTGGGCTGAGGGTTTTAACATGGTATCCACAATGACGCCTAAATCTTTTTCCTGGGTGGTGGTTCCTAATGTGGAACCTTGCATCGTGTAACCATAGTTTGGGTTGTTCTTCCCTAGGTGCATAACCTTGCACTTGTCCACATTAAATTTCATCTGCTATTTTGATGCCCAGTCTTCCAATTTATCAAGATCCTCTTGCAATTTTTCACAATCCTCTTGGGTTTTAACAACTTTAAATAGTTTTGTGTCATCTGCAAATTTGATAACCTCACTCGTTATTCCACTTTCCAGGTCATTTATGAATATGTCAAAAAGCAGCGGACCCAGCACAGATCCCTGGGGTACACCACTATTCACCTTTCTCCATTGGGAAAATTGGCCATTTAGCCCTACCCTCTGCTTTCTATCTTTTAACCAGTTCCTGATCCACAATAGTACACTACCTCCTATCCCATGACTCTTTAGTTTTGCCAAAAGTCTCTGATGAGGGAGCTTGTCAAAGGCTTTCTGAAAGTCCAGATACACAATATCAACCGACTCACCTTTGTCCACCTGTTTATTCACTCCTTCAAAAAAACATAACAGATTAGTAAGACAAGATCTTCCTTGTCTAAAGCCATGTTGGCTGTCTCCCATTAGGTCGTGACTATCTACATGCTGAGTAATTTTATTCTTTATGATGGTTTCTACCATTTTTCCCGGTACTGACGTCAGGCTCACCGGTCTGTAGTTTCCCGGATCACCCCTGGAACCCTTTTTAAAAATTGGTGTTACATTGGCGATCCTCCAATCTTCAGGTATTAGAGATGATTTTAATGATAGTTCACAGATTACTAATAGCAGGTCTGCAATCTCATATTTCAGTTCTTTCAACACCCTTGGATGTATACCATCCGGCCCAGGTGATTTGCTACTCTTCAGTTTATCTAATAGTTGTAAGACATCTTCCCGATGTATCGATATTTCCTTCAAATCTTCCGCACCTTTAAATACCACTTCAGTCATGGGTAACATCCCTACATCTTCCTCAGTAAAGACTGAAGCAAAGAATTCATTCAGTCTCTCCGCTATCGCCTTGTTGCCTCTTAGTGCTCCTTTAACCCCTTTATCATCTAATGGACCAACTGACTCTCTCACAGGTTTTTTGCTACGAATATACTTGAAAAGGTCTTTATTTCGTGTTTTTGCTTCCGCAGCAAGCTTCTTCTCAATTTCTCTCTTTGCCTGCCTTATCAATGCCTTGCATTTGACTTGCCAGTGCTTGTGCTGTTTCCAGGTTTCGTCATTTGGCTCTTTTTTCCATTTCCTGAAAGATGCTTTTTTGGCAACAACAGCCTCTCTGACCTCACCTTTAAACCATGCTGGCAGTTTTTTGGACTTCCTTCCACTTTTCTTAAAGCGTGGAATACAGCTGGTCTGGGCTTCCAAGATAGTATTTTTCAACAACATCCAAGCTTGATGTACGTCTTTAACCTTTGCAACTGCTCCTTTTAGTTTTTTCTTAACTGTTTTCCTCATTTTATCATAGTCTCCCTTTCGAAAGTTAAAGGGTAGTACTGTGGATTTCCTTACTATCCCTCCTCCACTAATTAAATCAAAGGCGATCATGCTATGATCACTATTGCCAAGTGGCCCCAACACCCTTATCTCTTGCACTAGATCTGGTGTTCCACTAAGGACTAGGTCTAATATGGCTTCCCCTCTGGTCGGTTCATGAACCAGCTGCTCCAAGAAGCAGTCATTTATTTCATCTAGGAACTTTATCTCCCTAGCATGTCCTGCTGTAACACTGACCCAGTCGATGCCGGGATAATTGAAATCACCCATTATTATTACTGCACTGTAACTTTTGCTAGCTTCCTTGATTTCTTTGAGCATTTCATCATCCATTTGTTCATTCTGGCCAGGCGGACGATAGTACACCCCCACTGCCATCGCCTTCCCCTTTTTACATGGAATTTCAATCCATAGAGATTCTACAGCAAATTTTGTTTCTTGCAAAACTTTAATCCTTTCTGACTCAATGCCCTCTCTAACATAGAGCGCAACCTCTCCACCAATTTGATCAGCTCTATCATTACGATATAGTTTGTACCCAGGTATCACAGTGTCCCACTGGTTGTCCTCCTTCCACCATGTCTCTGATATTCCAATCATATCTAACCTCTCGTTTAGTGCTATATATTCTAACTCTCCCATCTTGTTTTTTAGACTTCTAGCATTTGCATACAAGCATTTTAGAGACTGTATTTTATTCATATTAATTTGGCTATTGGTAGACATGGGTAATTTGGGATCTTTAAGCTCTGTCTGCTCCATACTCGAGGGCATTTGGGCTACTTTACTCTTTTTTGGAACCTCTCTGCTTTTTGTAGTATCCTTCAAGGATACATTCTTCCGAACCATGCGCTCTTGGGCGACTGTCGGCTTTCCCCTATTATCTAGTTTAAAAGCTGCTCTATCTCCTTTTTAAAGGTTAATGCCAGCAGCCTGGTTCCATCCCGGTTAAGGTGAAGCCCATCCCTTCGGAAGAGCCCCTCCTTTCCCCAGAATGTTCCCCAGTTCCTAACAAATCCAAACCCCTCATCTCATCCACGCATTGAGACTCCGGAGCTCCGCCTGCCTTTTGGGTCCTGCGCGTGGAACGGGAAGCATTTCGGAGAATGCTACCCTGGAAGTTCTGGATTTCAACTTCCTACCTAAAAGCCTAAATTTAGCTTCCAGAACCTCCCTACCACATTTTCCTATGTCATTGGTACCGACATGTACCAAGACAGCAGACTCCTCCCCAGCACTATCTAAGACCTTATCTAGGTGGCGCGTGAGGTCCGCTACCTTCGCACCAGGCAGGCATGTTACCAGGTGATCCTCACGTCCACCAGCCACCCAGCTATCTACATGCCTAATGATCGAATCACCAACTATAACTGCTGTCCTAACCCTTCCCTCATGGGCACTTGACCCTGGAGAAACCTCCTCGGTGCGAGAGGGGTTTACATCACCTGGAGGACAGGTCCTAGTTACAGGATCACTTCCTGCCACACCAGGGTGATGCTCTCCTGTCACGTGACCTCTCTCCTCCATGGCAACAGGAATGCTGCCAGACTGGAGGTGGGACTTCAGGACTATATCCCTGTAGGTCTCGTCTATGTACCTCTCTGTCTGTCTTATGCTTTCCAAGTCTGCTACTTTAGCCTCTAGAGAACGGACTTGTTCCCTGAGAGCAAAGAGCTCCTTGCACCTAGTGCACACGTAAGACCTCTCACCAGCTGGGAGAAAATCATACATGCAAAAGACTGGAAAGCCCACATCCCGCTGCTGGACTGCTGTCTGCATCTTAGTTTTAAGTTTGTGTTTAGATCTTTAAGTTCTTTACGTACTAAAGGGTGCTATGGATATTTATACCACTAATACTGTACCTAATAAGTTTAATATACCTTGTTCACCTGAAGCTTAATTAATCTCAGGTCCTTAGTGTATGACTGATTTGGGTAATGAGCTTCACCTAAGAGCACCTCCTGTCTTTTAAGTTGTGCAAGTACCTATAAAGCTGTGATTATCCCAGGGGAGGGTGGGTGTGGGGAGGGAGGGAGGGAGGGATATAACACTTATTAAAAGAGGGCTGCTACACAGTATCCTGTCCTGTGCTGCTGAGGTAAGCTATATTCTGATTTGATTTAAATTATAGCTCTTTGCTGCTGCTAGACTCTAACCTATTATGAAATTTAAACTACAAGCTCTCTGCTGGATTCTAAATTTAACCAGAAAGCTCTCTTCTGTGTTTTAATTTGAAACTAAAAGTACTTAGCTGATGCTAGGCCCTGAGTGACTATGAAATTTAAACTACAAGCTCTCTGCTGGATTCTAAAGTTAACCAGAAAGCTCTCTTCTGTGTTTTAATTTGAAACTAAAAGTACTTTGCTGATGCTAGGCCCTAACCTATTATGAAATTTAAACTACAAGCTCTCTGCCGAGAAACAGGGTGGTCTGAGGGGAAGTTTGACACTTCACCTCAGATGACTGAAGCATTGCAGAAAGCTCCCGATGCCATCAGAATATTGTCGGGGGGATCGGCATCGAAAACACTAGCTCCCTGACAGTATTCGGATGGCATCGGGGGCTTTCCCAGATGCCTGGATCATCTGAGGTGAAGTGTCAAACTTCACCTCAGATGATACTTTTGCTCCCAGCTGGATCTTTACACCTTCCCGAAGCTGACATGAATAGCTAGCGTTAAAAAACAGTGTAAAAGGCTGCTCTGTTTCAGCGCAGCTTTTTACATTGGACAGCGATTTGCATGCCAAGTGTGCTGCAGTTTAGTGTGGTTGTTTTTTTGGCTTTTTTCCGGCACCATCTTGCTTTCTGCATCGGAAAGCACGCCTAGCTTGGGAAAAACACCAGATAATGCCACACTAAGCTTTTCTGCATCGGCCCGTTAGAACATAGTTAAAGATACCCACATGCCTTTTAACTGGGTTCCAGAAACAGTTAATTGAAATTTGTATATCTCAATAAAGGTACCTCAAATCCTTTGTAAAACTTATTTTTCAATATGTGTCAGATCCACAAGGAATTTAAAGTAGATTGAAGAACAGCCATAGCAGGTTTCTTCAAATAAGGAAATTCAATTAAGATAAAAGAGGGTCTACTTAAGAATTTTCCCCAGGTTTGTGAGAAAAAACATTCCAACAAACTCTCCTGGCGAATCTTGGAAAAAAATCCTCAATTTTCATCATATTTGAGCCAGATTGAAATAAGCTGTGGCCGATTTTGACTTCAAATTAATAATATGTCCTTACCATGTAAAAGGAAACCCTTGCCTATCTTTATGGCACAGATCGCTAACCGGGCAGCATCCAATATCGCTGCTGCCGGTGAGCACCATTCTCCCCTCCACCCCGGACTGCCCTGACACACTCCGATGCTAACCGGTTAGCATGGGGGCACATAGGGGATTTAGGAGAGGATATTCAACGGCACTAACCGTGTAAGGGCCGATGAATATCCCCAACTAAGGCATCTACATGGTTTACTGGGCTGTAAGCCATGTAGATGCCTTTCAAAAATCGGGCCCTTTGTATCTTCTGCTTTACTAAAGACACTGCTGTGTCACCCAAGGCTAGTCCGCCCTTGCTGAGGAACAAGTCAAAGACGTGTGCATGCACCTTAGGTGCTCTGCATCCTCTAACCTAGTGTTTTTCAAACTTCAATCTTGTATGACCCCATTTTAACAACTGAAAATTCATGTGACCCCAAATGATGATGAAATCAAATCAGCATATCTCCAGCCTCCTTCCCCTCCCACTACTCATCTAAAGCAGGAAGGCAGAGCAACAGTAGTGGCAACAGCAGCAGCAGCAGAAGCCAGCACAGGGTCCACTGTGTCAGTGCGCAGTGTGTGCTTACAGACTCCAGTACTCAGCATGGGTTTCCAGCCTAACAGGAAGTTTACTCAGAAGGGGCCAAGGGCCTATGAATGTTCGCCGGCTCACAGGTCACATGCTGATTTGTGACTGCCATTACTTCGCATAGGTCACAGTCAAAGTCCCAGAAGAAGGAGAAAAGGCCATGTTTCTGTGACCCCATCCACTGATGATGTGACCCCCATTTGGGGTCCAGACCCCAAGTTTGGGAACCACTACTCTAACCTCTTAAGCCAGAACAGTCTTATTTCAGGCTATACATCACTCACCCGAGCTGTGTTCACAGGGCATGAGCAGCATGGCGAATAAATTCTGCCTCTCCAACAGAACAGTACTGAGCCTCAGACCTGACAAGAAACTGGCCATCCATCCAAAGCTGTATGGCATCGGTTTTATCATTTCCTCTTGGCTGGTGGAGTCAGCCAGGGATAGTCGGACGTGCAAGATAGCACATGTGTAGTGGCTAAGTTACAATGAGGGGCTCCCAAGCAAACTTTTGCGGATGGCCCCCAATTTTTATGTTGGTGGTGTGCCCCCTATGCAGGTCCCTTCCATGCGCTGGGGCCCCTCCATGTGGTGGCATCATCAGCAGTGTGGCAATCTTTATCATGTTTACCACACTGCTCCATTCTTGTAAGTTCACTGCAGGGAATGTGAGGCCAGCAGCTGTTCCTCGCTGGGCCGAAGTCTCACAAAGCTTCAGCCCAACAGGGAACAGCCGCTGGGCTCACGTTCCCTGTGTCAAACGTACAACAGCGGAACAGCGTGGCAAACAGATTAAAGTAAGTTTGCAGCTCTGCTGCCGGCGCCACTGTGTGGACCCCTTTCTGTGCAGGCTCTTCACCCTTCCACATTGCGGGAGCTGCTTGGGCAGAATTTACGCCAGTGAACATGTAACTTGGTAATTAGTTTTAAGCTTTATTATCTGTTTACATAAGCAATTGTTATCAGTGCTGCAAAGAATCATTCTATCTCATTCTGTAGTCTTTCATAATAGTTTTTGTGAGTTCTAACTTTAATAAATCATAAATTATATAGAACTCTTCTTCTTTTGCTAATCTGTTGCCAACAAGTGATAATAACTGGAAAGTTTGTCAAATCAACCCCTAAGCATAATAAGTGAGCAATATACAGATCTTTATATATTTATTTAAAAACTTTTATATACCACTTTTCTGATCGTCAAAGCAGTTTACAAGTAATGAAACTGTGGAAATGCTTACATTAAAGAGACTGGTAACAAATTTACAATTAATAAGTAAATGCTCTAGATGGGTTTACACCAGAACTGATTAAAAATTCAACTATGTACAAAGTAGCAAAAGTATGCCTAACATTAAACACATATCGAATAACTGTTATTGTTCCTCCAATTCTTATTCTGAATAGTATATCGAGCAATGCAGATAAGGGCATTGCTTGGTGATTGGGTGAGTAGGCTTTTGTGCTTATCCTTAAGGAGCGATTATATAATGTTAGGTATCTGGACCATAGTATTCAATGATAGGTAGACCTGTTTGCCTTACAGACCTACATGGGGCAGGAAGAGGGAGAGAAAGAAAAGAGAAAGATCTTCATAGGGTGATGGAGGAACAGAGAGAGGGAGACCTACATGGGAGGGAGCAGAGTGAGTGAGGTCATCAGGTGGTGGGGAGCTCGCAATTGTAATCCACATGGGGTGGAAGAGGACAGGAAAAGTGAGACTATATTTGAGATAGGGTGGATAGGATTGGGTGGGGAAATAGGAAGAGGGTAAGGAAACAGAATGGGAACATGAAATGGGAGAGAGGACACAGGATGGCAGAAGAGAGGGGCCAGATCCAGGGGAGAGGGTGAGAGGCAAGGAAGGATCTTGAGCTGGTGATGAGATGAAAGGCAGAAGAAAGAAAATGAAGACTGGCAAGGACAGGCGTACAGAGGCTGGAAATGGGAGCCTAGGGAGTGAATGGGAGAGCGTGATATGGGAGACTAGGGAAGGAATAAATAGGGAATGTAAACAGGGCCAGTCCAAGAGTATCTGATGCCTTAGGTGAATCTGCAGCCTTTCCACCCCTCCAGCATCTATCCTTTCCTTCTCTAATCCCCCCAGGTGTCCCACATCTCCCCTTCCCTTCCTCCCTGAGTTTCTCTGTTCTTCTCTACCCCTCCACCAAGGTATCCAGCATCTTCCCCCTTTTCTCCTAACCTTGCCAACACTACTGCAGCTGCTGACACCACCCTATCTTGTCCTCCACCAGAGCTGAGCCTGCATAGAAAAGAAATACAATGCAGTGATGAACCTTTGGGCACCTGTGCGCAAGCTCAAGGCCTGCTGTTTCCTGTCCTTTTGAAAGGAATATTGGTGGGAGTGGGACCTGGCAGGTCATTGGCAAGGGCGGCCCAAGGGGGGTGCGGGGTCATGTGCGGAGACTCGGTGCGGGGCCTCATTTGCATAAGGAGCCTCATTTGCATAAAGAATTGCATAATGTTACCATACACTTACTTTTAGCAAACATGCCTCTTAATGAGTATATGGATAAAGAAAGACTAAAAGGAGTGGAGGAGTGGCCTAGTGGTTGGGGCAAGGTACTTCGGGCCGGAAGGTTGGGGGTTCAAATCCCACTAGAGGACAGCAACCTTGGGCCGGAAGGACTGGGGTTTCTAGTCCCACAGGTGCTCCTTGTGGTCTTGGGCAAGCCACTTAACCCTCCACAGCCCATGTTCCCTGTAAAATAGTTCTCTGTGTGTTGTGCTTTCCTGTCTAATCAATGTGTTTATACCTCAAAAATTTCCTGTCATGATTTGACAATTTCCAATCTGTAATCAAAAAAAAAAAAAGCTGCTGCTGATTGCTGGAAGTAGATGTATACTAAATAAATAAAAGATTTCTACATTACTATACTCCAGTGCCAACCGCCAGGCACATTAGGAACTACTACAAACACTACCCATAGCAAACCCACTGTATCATAACAGGACTACCAGGACTCACAAAGCACCAGACCCTACCTATCAAAAGGCAACACTGCAAATATTAAACCAATACATTTCAGAGAACAACAATACATGACCTACTGGGGAAAGAGAACAAGTGACACTGTCAAATAGAAACTACATAAACAGAATACCTAAGCTCAGTTTCACATGCAGAACATAGACCATCACCAAACAAAGAACAAGGAATCACAATTTAGAAACAGGAAGAAAATAATTAACCCCAAAAGTCAAACCTGGAATGTACAACAACACTGTAGAAATAAAAATATAAATTAATTTCCTCTTCTACTAAACAAAGCGTAGACATTAATGATGCACATTTCCCAGAGCTGACATATTCCAGTTAATAAGTTCAAAATAAAGAGATATCTTTCAACCTTTTGTGCATTTTTTTTCAGTTGCAATTGCTCCAGCCACTTTCTTTTGGTTTCTTCGTGTCTTCTGCTAACTCTCCATCGTCTGCTGTCCATTTGTCCTTTCTTCTATCTTCTAGTTTTTTTTCCATTCTCTCTCTACATCTGCTTTAACATACAAATCTTTCTCCTTTTGCTCTTTCCTCATTCCTATTTCATCCACTCAAATTTTACCCCTCTATCCTCAATCCCCACTTACTCTCCCAATACCCAGCCAATTGTAGATTTTTCTTCCCTCCCACAAAAAGTATTTTTCCCCTCTCCAATTCACTCTCCTAACCCCATCCCATTCTAATCCTCCCCCAACATCAGCTCCCTTCTAGTTTCAGCCCCACCCAGCATCCGCTCCCTTCTAGACCCTGCATCAGCCCATTTCCAGTCCTAGCCTCCCCCATCAGCCCATTTCCAGTCCTAGCTCCCCTGTCCATTTCCAGTCCTATCCGAGTTCCTCCATCAGCTCATTTCCAAACCCAGCCCCTCATCCGCCCATTTCTAGTCCTTTCCTAGCCCCACCATCAGCCCATGTCAAATCCTAGCTTCCCTCCACTCAGCCCATTTCCATTCCAAGCCCCCGTCCCCATCAGCTATTTGCAGTTCAAGTCTCCCCTTCCACTCAGCCCTTTTCCAGTTCTAGCAACCCCCAACCCATTGCTAGTCCTAAGCCCCCCATCAGCCCACTTCCAGTCCTAACCCCCCATCACCCCATTTCTAGTCTTAGCCCCCCATAGCCCATTACCAGTCCTAACCCCTCATCAGCCCACAGCCCATTACTAGTCCTAACCCCATCAGCCCACCTCAAGTCCTAACCCCCCATCAGCCCATTTCCAGTCCTAGCCCCCCCGTAGCACATTGCCAATCCTAAACCCCCATCAGCCCACTTCCAGTCCTAACCCCCCCATCACCCCATTTTCAGTGTTAGCCCCCCATAGCCCATTACCAGTCCTAACCCCCATGCACTCCGTTTTCAGTTTTAGCCCCCCCCAAAGACCATTACCAGTCCTAACCCCCATCAACTCCGTTTTCAGTTTTAGCCCCCCCATAGACCATTACCAGTCCTAACCCCCCATCACTCCTTTTTCAGTTTTAGCCCCCCCATAGCCCATTACCAGTCCTAACCCCCCTCCCCATCAGCAAAATTTTAAAAAAAACAAACGCTGGCTGCTGCCGCCGTGGCAGCGGCAGGATCGAGTGTCCGTGGGGCCCCCCCTGCCCGGAAGAGCCCTCTCCTTGCATCCGTTCCCTCTCGCGCTGGCTTTCAGATCCGCGAAGGGAGAGTTTCTCCCTTGTGGCTCTGTTAAGCCCGCTGGGGCTGATGGGAAACACGGACACTCGATCCTGCTGCAGCCACAGCAGCAGCAGCCAGCTTTTTTTTTTTAAATTTACCTATGCCGAATGTTCTTTGCACAGGGCCCCCTGAAACGCGGGGCCCTGTGCAAAAAACATTCTTGCTCAATGGACGGGCTGGCCCTTGTCATTGGCACACATGCATGGATGTTCAAAGGCTCTCCACCACGCTACTGTGACAGCAGCTTTAAGGGGCTACTCTACTGCTGTCTTTGTTGGCTTGCTGGTGTTGCACTGCCAACCTCAAAGACTGTTACCCTAGGCCAGTGATGGCTAACCTTTTTGAGCCCGAGTGCCCAAACTGCCGCACAAAACCAAAGAATTTCCTCAAAGTGCCAGCACGTCATTTGCATAAGTGGTCTTATTTGCATAAATATTTGCATAATGTTACCATACACTAACTTTTAGTAAACATGTCTCTTAATGAGTGTATGGATAAAGAAAGACTAAAAGATTTCTACATTACTATAATCCAGTGCCAACCGCCAGGCACATTAGGAACTACTACAAACGCTGCCCATTTAGAACCCATAGCAAACCCGCCGTATCCTGACAGCATTACCAGGACTCACAAAGCACCATACCCTACCTATCAAAAGGCAACACTGCAAATATTAAACCAATACATTTCAGAGAATACTGGGGAAAGAGAACAAGTGGCAACGTCAAATAGGAATTTCCTCTTGTACCAAACAAAGCGCAGATGTTAATGATGCACATTTCCCAGAGCTGACATATTCCAGTTAATAAATTCAAAATAAAGAGATATCTTTCTACCTTTTGTGCATTTTTTTTCAGTTGCAATTGGTCCAGCCACCTTCTTCTGGTTTCTTCATGTTTTCTGCTAACTCTCCATCGTCTGCTGTCCATTTGTCCTTTCTTCTCTCTTCTAGTTTTTTTTCCATTCTCTCTCTCTCTCTACATCTGCTTTAACATACTAATCTTTCTCCTTTTGCTCTTTCCTCATTCCTATTTCATCCACACAAATTTTACCCCTCCATCCTCAATCCCCAATTACTCTCCCAATACCTGGCCAATTGTAGATTTTTCATCCCTCCTACACAAAATATTTTTCCCCTCTCCATTTTACTCTCCCAGCCCCATCCCATTCTAATCCTCCCCCAACATCAGCTCCCTTCTAGTTCCAGTCTCACCCAGCATCCATTCCCTTCTAGTCCCTGCATCAGCCCATTTCCAGTCCAAGTCCCTTCATCAGCTCATTTTCAATCCTAGCCCCACCATCAGCCCATGTCAAATCATAGCTCCCCTCCACTCAGCCCAATTCCAGTCCAAGCCCCCCCATGAGCCTACTTCCAGTTCTAGCCCCTCCATGAGTCCATTTCAATTCAAGCCCCCACCACAGCCCATTTCCAATCTTAGCTCCCCCCAACAGCCCATTTCCAGTCCTATCCTAGCTGTTCCATCAGCCCATTTTCAGTCCTAGCTCCCTTCCCTCACAGCCCATTTCCATTCCAAGCCCCCTCCCCATCAGCTATTTGCAGTTCAAGCCTCCCCTTCCACTCAGCCCATTTCCAGTCCTAGCAACACACCCCAACCCATTACCAGTCCTAGCCCCCCGTCAATCAACTTCCAGTCCTAACCCCCATCACCCCATTTTCAGTTTAAGCCCCCCCCCTATAACCCTTTACCAGTCCTAACCCCCCATCAGCCCATTTCCAGTCAGCCCCCCATAGCCCATTGCCAGTCCTAAACCCCCCCCCCCATCAGCCCACAGCCCATTACCAGTCCTAACCACATCAGCCCACCTCAAGTCCTAACCCCTCCCCATCAGCCCATTTCCTGTCCTAGCCCCCCCCATAACCCATTATCAGTCCTACAGCCCCATCAGCCCACTACCAGTCTTAACCCCCCCCCCATAGCCCATTACCAGTCCTAACCCCACCCATCAGCCCACTACCAGTCTTAACCCCCCCCCATAGCCCATTACCAGTCCTAACCCCCCCCATCAGCCCACTACCAGTCTTAACCCCCCCCATAGCCCATTACCAGTCCTAACCCCCCCATCACCCCATTTCCAGACAGCCCTCATCAGCTCATAGCCCATTGCCAGCCCTCATCAGCCCACAGCCCAGTGCTAGTCTTAACTTCCCCCCATAGCCCACTGCGTCTTAACCCCCCTCCCCAGCCCACTGCCAGTCTTAACCCCCCCTCCCTAGCCCATTGCCAGTCTCAACCCCCCTCCCTCCCTCCCTCCCTAGCCCATTGCCAGTCTCAACCCCCCTCCCTCCCTAGCCCATTGCCAGTCTCAACCCCCTCCCCCCTCCCTAGCCCATTGCCAGTCTTAACCTCCCTCCCTCCCTAGCCCATTGCCAGTCTTAACCTCCCTCCCTCCCTCCCTAGCCCATTGCCAGTCTCAACCCCCTCCCTCCCTCCCTCCCTCCCTAGCCCATTGCCAGTCTCAACCCCCCTCCCTCCCTAGCCCATTGCCAGTCTCAACCCCCTCCCTCCCTCCCTCCCTAGCCCATTGCCAGTCTCAACCCCCCTCCCTCCCTAGCCCATTGCCAGTCTTAACCCCCCTCTCTCCCTCCCTAGCCCATTGCCAGTCTTAACCCCCCTCCCTCGGCTCATGGCCAGAAAAAAAAAAAAAAGCTGCCCGCTGCCGCCGCGGCGGCAGGGGGTGGCCCGCGGGGCTCCCTCTGCCCGGCGGGCCTCTCCCGGCGCTGCTCAGCCCCTCTCTGCCGGCTTGCAGAGACGCGAAGGGAGAGAGAGTCTCCCTCGCGTCTCTCTTAAGCCCGCAGGGGCAGATGGGAAATTTCCCATCAGCCCCTGCGGGCTTAACAGAGACTCGAGGGAGACTCTCCCTTCGCGTCTCTGCAAGCCGGCAGAGAGGGGCTGAGCAGCGCCGGGAGAGTCCCGCCGGGCAGAGGGAGCCCCGCGGGACACTCCATGCCGCCGCGGCGGCAGCGGGCAGCTTTTTTTTTTTTTTTAATGTGCGACCTTCCCGCGTGCCAGCTGCAAGGCCTTCGCGTGCCACAGCTGGCACGCGTGCCATAGGTTCGCCATCGCTGCCCTAGGCAGTTGCCTGGTTTGTTCGGTGGTAGGGCTGGCCCTTAATGGAGAATTGTGGAGGAGGGAGAGAGAGAGGAAAAGAGATGGATCAAAGTCAGACAGAAGTAGGAAAGGAAATAAAGCAAAACAAGAGAGAAGCAACAGAAAATGGAGAAAAGGTCTTTGATTATCCTTCTGCAGTCTCAAATTTTTTTTGGCACTTTTGAATATCTGTTAGCTCAGTTCATTGTCTGCCCATGGATGTTTTGTTGTTCTACACAATTTCTCCCCTTTTATTTCAGATTTTTAAACTGAAAAGTCTTCTCTGTAATGTATTCTGCAGGAGACTTTGCTATTTATTTATTTGCTATACTGTTGATAACTACCCAAAGGCAAGCAACTCAGCAGTTTACAATACCAGATAACAGCAGCTGAAACAACCATACATATGAAAACAATAAAACATACTAGGGGGGCAAATCTAATAGCACAACAGAAAAAAACAACAATACAAATACAATGTAATACTGTTAATTTTTACTTTATTTTTTGTAAACCGTATGATGTAAAAATCGAAAAGTGATATATCAAATCTTATAAATAAGGTTCTTAAAGCAGAAAAAATCCCCAACACCAATATGAGTAGGAAAAAAAAACCTTAGACAAAGGCAAAAAAGCATTTTATATTAAATTTATTGATTGGGATGTCATCTTTGGGAATATGTGTCTCCGATGTCTTTGTATATTGAACAATAGGGGAGGAAATCAATTTCTGTTTCTTTTTCCACTGTTGCACTACATCAAAGCATGGCTACTTGATGTTTCTCTTCCTAAAGTGCGGTTCCTAGTTTGATGAGAGAGTTGCCAACTGGCTCTGGATTGTCAGGATAAGGTGGTCCGTGGCTTATCCCACTGCATATGTGAACTTGCAGGCTTGCTTTTACTAGTGAATACAATGGGATAAAACTAGGACGTGATCAACCTGTTTTGATAATATGGATCCAGTTGGTAACCCTGTTTGGTGAGGGTCTGTCTGTGCTCTGCGTGTGCGATGAAGTAAGGTATTGTACTAGAACTTTATTTTTGCGTAAGGATCTTAAGCAGTCTGACTTTTGCTTTCACAGTAGGAGGTGCATTGATATTCTAGGGTCTGGTGTAACAGGAATTTTCGTGTTTGAGTCCTGGGATTTAGTGCTGTTTTGGTGTGGTAGACTTGCTATATATTGCAGGTTTGGAATATTTTTTTAGTCGGCTTTGTGTTTTCTCCAAAATGTTTGGTAGTGGAGACTTTGGAGTACGTTTACCAAATAGCACAGCTAATTAACCTGTGCTATTTGCAACCAGGTCCCTTTGAATAATATGGGACCTAGCTGCAAATAGCATAGGTAAACTGTTAGCTCAGCTTAGTAAACATACTCCTTTGTGTTACTGTTACAGAGGTGACTCCAGAATTTGTATACTATGTCAGTAAACACTGGACGTCATAAGAATAATTTTAAAATGGAACAACTAGTTTAAGGCAGCTAAAGTCTATTTTATAAGGAAAAGTAGGTGCCTACTTTTCTTCATACATACTTGCGTAAGGGGCTGAAAATGCACCTTAATTTAAGGCATGATAATTTACATGAGCCCTAGAGCTAGTGTAAATGACCATGCCTACCTTTTGCAAATACATGCATAAATTATAGCATTTTACATTTTACACACAAATTTGTGTACTCTGCCTATTCTCTGTCAAAACGCTGCCCAGTTTACATCCATAGTGAAAGTATGTGCCAGTCAATATTCTATAAGGTAACTTACGTGCATAATAACTCAAAATACTAGGGCTGATATTCAGCAGTAGTGATTAGGCTATGTAAAGCACCTAGCCATCAGTGCTTTAATTAAGCCTGGCTATTCAGCACCAGAACCTATCAAGCGTCTGGTGCTGAATATCCAGGTTCACCAGACAGAGGGTGCTGATATCCAATTAGCAGCAATATTCAGATGCTAAAAACCCAATTCCTTCCAGACGTACGTAGAAGCCCTCTGTGCGACCAGCTGGAACCGGACACACAGAGTGAGATGCAATTCTGATCCCTCAGGGCATGTCTAGCCTCGCGGGATCAGAATCGCAAACAGGCCTGTACTTGCAGGCTGGGAGCTCAATTCAGCCTAACCTGCACATATAGGCCTTGCCCAACTAACTCAGTCAGGGCTTTTAAATGGAGCCGCGGTGCCATGGCATCTGGTTGCCATGGAACTGTGGCTCCATTTAAAAGCCACGATCCCTGGCTGCCGGCCTCCAAATTGCTTTCCCCCCAACATGATCTCAGATCTGGCCTCCCAGGGCCGGTGTCGGACTGCAAGGAATGCCCTCTGCCCCCTGCCGCCCCTTCCCAGTCCTGGGCCTGCCGATCCTGCCACATCGGGGAAGTTATTCCACCTCAGAGGTGGAATAACTTCCCAGTTCAAGTTGCCAGCCCCGGACGTACAGGACTGACATTAGAATTGGCTCTGTACATCCAGGGGCCGGCAACCACCCACTGCCCATCCTAATGTAGCCCCCGATCTACCCCTTTCCTGTTCCTGTCTACTTCCCCGTACAAGGGCACGAATAGCAGGGATGGACGTCCCAATGGGACATCCATCCCCGCTATTCATTGCTCAGAATGACCCCCTAACTGGATAGTGAAAACAGCTTAATGTTAGTACTGCTACTGAGATGACCTAACTTTAACTGGCTAAGCTCTCTGGTTAGTGGCTGAATATCACAGCTAACCAGATAGCGACTGGCATCCCCACCGATCCATGCACAGATTACCCCAGTTTTAACCGGATTTATTTTATGCGGCCTGTAGTGATATATTCATCGGCTCTATCTGGATAATGCAGCTGAATGTCAAACTCAGCACATTTTAGACAATCAGCAGGACTGCCAACCAGCTAAAATGCTTTGAATATCAGCACCACTCCATTTAGTGTAAGGTCTGCATGAAGCCTGAAACCCAGCTCTTGGGTAATTAAGGAACAAGCAGCAGTAGAAGAAGCACGCTCCCAGAGGAACCCATTGGACCAGCAAGGGGTGTGTCCTATTGGGAATCATATAGAAGGATCTCAGTCTGACATACCCTTGTCGGTCTAACAGTTCATTTGATGGGTGTGACCTGTGTTTGACTGTGCACCCAACTTCTAACATCAGCACTTGTACTCCTTCCTCACTCCACTGACATAAATAATATTACCAACACTATAATGATGGCAGAATGTTTGGCCAACGTTTTATTCAAACTTCTAGCAATGTGCACTTCAAGACAACAACCCTTAACCGGGCCTCCCCCAACCCCCCCCCCCCCACCATCTCCCAGATCAGTCTTCCCCTTTCTCTCTTCAAAACATTTTCCATACTGTACCAGACAGGTTCACCCCCATTGTCTGCTTCCATGATTACATTTAGCCACTTAATTAGTTCATGCCAAATTAGCCTTAAGAATATAAGAATGTAAGACCATAAGAACATTAGACATGTCATACTGGGTCAAACCAAGGTCCATCAAGTCCAGTATCCTATTTCCAACAGTGGCCAATTCAGGTCACAAGTACCTAGCAGGTTCCCAAAAAGGCACACAGGTTCCAAAATATCATCCTGGGGTAAGCAGTGGATTTCCCAGGTTCTCTTTAATAATGGTTTATGGACCTTTCCTCCAGGAACTTACCCCAAACCTTTTTTAAACCCAGCTCCACTAACAGCTTTTACTACATCCTCCGGTAATGAATTCCAGACTTTGATTATGTGTTGAGTAAAAAAATATTTTCTCTTATTAGTCTTAAATGTACTACACTGTAGCTTCATTGTGTGTCCTCTAGTCTTTCTACTTTTTGATGGCATAAACAACAGATCTACGTTTACCCATTCCACTCCATTCACTGATTTATAGACCTCTATCATATCGCCCTCAGTCATCTCTTTTACAAGTATCACCTTTACCACTTTGTCGCTCTTCTCCATACCTTTTCTGCTATTTCCTTTTTAACATATGGCGACCAGAATTACACATGATATTCAAGGTGCAGTTGCACCATGGAACGATACAGAGGCATTATAATATCCTTGGTTTTATTCTCCGTCACTTTCTTACCATTCCATCATTCTATTTGCTTTCTTGGCTGGGCTGCACACTGGGCGGAGGGTTTCAATGTATTATCCACAATGACACCTAAATCTTTTTCCTGGGTGATGGTTTCTAAGGTGGTATCTTGTATTGTGTAACCATAGTTTGGGTTGTTCTTTCCTTTTGTTTTGTTAAGTGTTGTCGAGTCGGTGTTGATTCATGTACCTCTGGATAGTTGTCCTAAATTGTTTTCGGTCTTCAGTCAGGCGGCTCATTGTTGACAAACTGGCACCCATAGCTGCTGTTATTATTTTGATCCATCTCATTGCTGGCCTTCCTCTTTTGTGTTGACTTTCTACCTTGACAAGCCTGATGTCTTTCTCTAATGATCTCTTTCACATGATGTGTTCAAAGTAAAGAAGCTGAAGTCTTGTCATCCAAGCTTCTAAAGAAAGCTTAGGTTTGATCTCCTCTAGTACTGATTGGTTTGTTCTTCATGCAGTCCATGGTACACACAGTATTCGTCACCAGCACCATAATTCAAAGGCATCAAGTTTCTTCCTGTCTATCTTTTTCGCTGTCCAACTTTCGCATCCATATGACGTTATTGAAAATGCCATTGTTTGAACAAGTCAAATCTTTGAATGGAGAGAGACATCTCTGCTCTTGAGAATCTTGTCTAAGTCCTTTATAGCCATTCTACCAAGAGCAATGCATCGTCGGATTTCTTGACTACTTGTTGTTTCTTTATTGATAGTTGATCCAAGTAGGTTAAAGTTGTCTACTATTTCAATTTCTTCTCCATCAACGAAGAAGTTATTGATTTTGATAGCTGTCATGATCATTGTCTTCTTTACATTACAGTGCAGGCCAATTTTAAGACTATGTTCCTTGATCTTGAGAAGAAAATGTTTCAGATCATCTTCACTTTTAGCCAGTAATGTGGTATCATCAGCATAGCGAAGGTTGTTGATGAGTCTTCCACCAATCTTCACACCTCTGTTGTCTTCATACCATCCTGCTTCTCTGATGATTTGTTCTGCATATAAATTAAACAGGTAGGGGGAAAATATGCAACCTTGCCGTAAACCTTTGCTGATTTTAAACCATTCTATTTCTACTTGTTCCGTTCAAACTGTTGCTTCTTGATCAATGTAAATGTTGTGCAAGAGAACAATCAGATGGTCTTGTATACCCATGCTTCTTAATGCGGCCCAGAATTTCTCATGGTTTACATAGTCAAAAGCCTTGCTATAGTCAATAAAACACAAATATATATCCTTTCGATATATTTTAGTCTTTTCAAAGATCCATCTCACATCCGCAATGATGTCTCTCGTTCCTCGCCCTTTCCTGAACACGGCTTGCACTTCAGGTAGTTCTCGTTCCAGGTATGGTTATAGTCTCTGTTGAATAATCTTCAGTAGAATCTTGTTGGCATGTGGGATCAGAGCGATTGTGTGATAATTTCCATAATCAGTTGGTTCTAGTATTGGTATAAACACAGATCTTTTCCATTCAGTCAGTCATGATGTTGTCTTCCAAATTTCCTGGCAGAGTCTTGTAAGTATGCTAACCGATTGCTGTAATACTTCTATCAATGCCTGATGCTTTGTTCTTTGATAAGGTTTTCAGTGCTGCTTTGACTTCTTCTTTCATCATCAATGGTTCCGGATCATAAGGTACAGGTTGAAACGGCAGTTGGTCCACTTGATCTTCATCATATAAAAATTCTGCATATTCTTTCCACCTTTTCTTGATCTTCTCATCATCATTCAAAATATATCCTTGAGCATCTTGTAATATTTCAATTCGAGGCTGGAATTTTTTCTTTAACTCTTGTAGCTTTAGGAAAGCCGATCATGTTCTTTCTCTAATAGTTTCTGCTTCTAATTCTTTGCATGCGTCATTGTAGTACTTCTCCTTGTCTTGTCTTGCTGCATGTTGGAAATCTCTGTTGAGTTCTGCAATTGCCTCTCTTTCTCCTCTGGCTTTAGCTTCTCTGCGTTTCTGGGCAATTTTCAGTCATCCATTTTGGCCGTTTTTGCTTTTTCACCTTTTGTAGAGACTTTTTGCTTTCTTCCAACACAAACGTCTTAATGTCATCCCATAACTCTTCTGGAGCTCTGTCATTTGTATCTAAAGCAGCAAATCAATTTTGCAGGCACTCTTTAAATTCTGATGGTATATTCTCAAGGTCATATTTTGCTACATTCATGAGTGGCTTGCTCTTTCTCAACTTTAACTTGAGTTTGCATACTAGTAGTTGGTGATCTGTACCACAGTGAGCTCCAGGTTTTGTCTTTGTTGATGTTATAGGGCTTTTCCATCTTTGACTTCCATAAATGTAGTCAATTTGATTTTTGTACAATCCATTGGATGAAGTCCATGTGTACATTTGTTGCTTGTGTTGCTGGAAGAAGGTGTTTGAAATGAATAGATAGTTGGTCTTGCAGAATTCTATCAGTCTTTCTCCAGCTTCATTTCTGTTGCCAATTCCATATTTTCCAACCACTTTGCCTTTGTTTCCAACTTTTGCTTTCCAGTCACCCATGACTATTAGAATATCCTGTTTGTATATTCTGTCAATTGCAGCTTGTACTTGTTCATAGAACTCATCAATTTCATCCTCTTCTGCAGCTGCTGTTGGGGCATATACTTGAATTATAGTTGTGTTGATAGGCATTCCTCGTAGATGAATAGAAATTAAGCATTCACTGACTACACTGTATTTCATTATAGTTCTTGCAAATTTCTTCTTAATTATAAATGCAATACCATTTCTTCTTTGTCTTTCATTTCAGCATAATAGGCCATGTGATCATCTGATGCAAAGTGCCTGATGCCAGTCCATTTCAGTTCACTGACATCCAACAGATCAAGTTGTACACGTTCCATTTCATTCTTGACCACCTTCCAACTTCCATCAGTTCATGCTTCATACGTTGCATGTCCCAATATGTAAGATATCTTTGCAGCTTCTGACTCATATCATGCGCAGCTACATCAGCAATCAGACATCCCAAGGGCTTTGATCCATCCACATCATAAATGCTAGATTTACTCTGAAAAGTCTTCAGCTCCTCCCCAGTAGCCAATTGAGTGCATTCTGACCTGGGGGTCTCATCTTCCAGCACTATAGTGAAATTTGTTTTATTGTGACTATCCATTGGGTTTTCATGGCAAGATATGAAAATAGATTGCCAGGCCTTTCTTCCACGCAGTTTAAGTTTAGTGTTGTCGTTGTCACAGAAATGTGATCCTCCGCCACCAATACTATCCCATTCTGCTGTTTTCCAGATGGGTGGTTTGTCTTGGTTTTGCATCTCAGTTGAGACCTGCCTATCTTGGGAGACCCTGCCAGTAGTTAAACTACCGATAGTTTAGCCCTCAGTATCACTGATGTACACAAGCCCTCACAGCAAGACAAGCTGCAAAACAAGTTCTTTCCTAAGTGCATAATTTTGCACTGATCCACATTAAATTTCATCTGCCATTTGGACGTCCAGTCTTCCAATTTATCAAGGTCCTCTTCAATTTTTTGCAATCCTCTTGCATTTTACCAACTTGTCATTTGCAAATATGATTACCTCACTCATTATTCTTGTTTCCAGGATTAATGAATATGCTAAAAAGCAGCAGGCCCAGAACAGA
This sequence comes from Ichthyophis bannanicus, assembly GCA_033557465.1. NCBI lineage: Eukaryota > Metazoa > Chordata > Amphibia > Gymnophiona > Ichthyophiidae > Ichthyophis > Ichthyophis bannanicus. The sequence continues at coordinate 937,820,739 of CM066034.1, forward strand.
TCCCTAGGATACTCCACTATTCTGTTTTCTCCATTGAGAAAATTGGCCATTTAGCCCTACTCTCTGCTTTATATCTTTTATCCAGTTCACGATCCACAATACTACACTGCCTCCAATCCTATGACTTTTTAATTTTGCCAATAGTCTCTCATGAGGGATTTTGTCAAAGGCTTTCTGAAAATACAGATACACTGTATCGACTGGCTCACCTTTGTCTACCTGTTTATTCACACCTTTCGGAAAAGCCCTTCCCTTCCCCAGAACGTTGCCCAGTTCCTAACAAATCCAAAACCCTCTTCCTTGCACCATCATCTCATCTACACATTGAGACTCTGGACCTCTGCCTGCCTTTTGGGTCCTGTGCATGGAGTGGGAAGCATTTCAGAAAATGCTACCCTGGAAGTTCTGGATTTCAACTTCCTACCTAAAAGCCTAAATTTGGCCTCCAGAACCTCCCTCCCACAATTTCCTATGTCATTGGTGCCAACATGTACCTAAAACCTTGTCTGGTGCTACCTTCACACCAGGCAGGCATGTTATCAGCTGATTCTCGTGTCCGACAGCCACCCAGCTTTCTACATGCCTAATGATTGAATCGCCAACTATAATGGCTATCCAAACCCTTCCCTCATGGGAGCATGTCTCTGGAGAAACCTCCTCGGTGTGAGAGAGTTTTACATCTCCTGATGGACAGGTCTTAGCTACAGGATGACTTTCTGCCACACCAAGGTGATCCTCTCCTTTCACGTGAAACATGGCAACTGAGAGGCTGCCGAATTTGAGGTGGGACGTCAGTCCCTGTAGGTCTTGTCTATGTACCCCTTTGTCTTCCTTATATCCTCCAAGTCTGCTACTCTAGCCTCCAGAGTTCAAACTTGTTCTGGCTTGCTACATAGGTCCCAGACCTGTGCTTCTAAGGTAATCTGTTAACAATTTCCTGGGTTATTCACACAGCCTTTGGTTTGATAGAGGGAGCCTTTCAAACTGTCCCGTTGATCTGTCACTTTAACACCTATTTAAAACAAATTCTCAGATCTCTTGCCTCCTAACTAGAAGGTCTCTAGAAACAGTTTATTTCTTTCAACTCCAGAATATTTACCCTGTTCTTCCTTCTATGCTAAGTTATACTTTGATTTGATTTAAATTGAAAGCTTTCTGCTGATACTAGGCCCTGACTGAGTTTTAAATTTAAATTAAAAGTTCTCTGGTGCTACTGAGCCCTGACTGAATTAACAAATACATTGGATTCTAAATACACAGATTTATCAGCTTTAAACTAAAGAATTCCCTTTTCACCAAGATTTAGAGAATTTCCCAGAAATAAATACTTCCAACTGCAGATTTCTTTCCAACAGTAGCAGTCCCTTCTGGAAGTCCTTCAAGACTGAGAATCACAGAGCTCCAGTTGACTTATTTATGCCTGTACTACTAAGGTAATCTGTTAACAATTTCTTGGATGAATCACACAGCCCTTGGTTTCATAGAGGGAGCCTTTCAAACAGCCCATTTGATCTGTCACTTGGCTTTAACACCTATTTAAAACAAATTCACAGATCTCTTGCCTCATACCTGGAAGGCCTCTTTGTAATGGTCTCTAGAAACAATTTATTTCTTTCAACGCAAAGAATATTTATCCTATTTTTTTCTTCTATGTTAAGCTATACTCTGATTAGATTTAAATTGAAAGTTCTCTGCTAATACTAGGCTCTGACTGAGTTTTAAATTTAAACTAAAAGCTTTCTGCTGAGTTTTAAATTTAAACTAAAAGCTCTCTGCTGATACTAGGCCGTGATTGAGTTTTAAATTTAAATTAAAAGCACTGTGCTGAGTTTTAAATTTAAACTAAATGCATAAACTAAAAGCTCTCTGCTGGGTTTTGACTTTAAAGTAAAAGCTCAAAGAAAGAACCAAAAATGTATATATGTAAAAATGTGAATATGTAAACAATTACTGTGTGTTGTGCTTACCTTTCAAATCACCTTGTATATACTACAAATTTTTCTGTCCTGATTTGACAGTTTCCAATATGTAATCCAATCTGCTACTGATCGCTGGAAGTAGCGATATACAAATGTATGCTAAATAAAATAAATAAATAAATAAAAAAGCTCTGCTGTGTTTTACATTTATACTAAAAGCTGTCTGCTGAGTTTTAAATTTAAACTAAATGCTCTCTGCTGATACTAGAACCTGACTGAGTTTTAAATTTAAATTAAAAGCTCTCTGCTGATATTAGGCCCTGACTGAATTAACAAATACACTACATTCTAAAATATACAGATTTATCAGCTTTAATCCAAAGAATTCCCCTTTCCCCAAGATTTACAGAATTTCCCAAAAGTAAATACTTACAAGTGCAGATTTCCTTCCAGCAGTAGCAGTCCCTTCTGGTAGCGAGGCTCTTCAAGAACCCTGTGGATAGTCCACTCATTATGCATCCCACATAGCATGAGGGGAGTGGAGAAGTAGCCTACTGGTTAGAGCAGCAGTAAATTACCAGAAACTGCATTATTCTAAGGGAAAAATAATGCCATCTCAAAGCTGGTCTAATTTTTCTCCGGTCAAGAGCATCAGACCTTAACAAATGACACAATGCTCCTGGCTGCAGTTTAAAAGGGGCCATGCATCATGAGAGGAGGAGGTGGTCCGGGGGGGGGGGGGGTGTCTCACCTGGTACCACCAAGGATCACGTCCCTCTAAATAATCCCCTCATATATCTCACCCCCACCAAAAGGCACATAGAATACCCCACTCCAACTGAATGAATGAAAACATCACTTTTATGTAAAATAAAGGTATCAAACCAACATGGGGCACCATTCACTTAGCTTAGCCACCTTTTACTCTTATTTACAGAAGCAAGAGATGATGATAGGTATAAAAGGTGGTTAAGCTGAGTGAATGTTTGCTCCATGTTCTATTTATGATTTTATTTATGTATTTTTATGTAGCTTTTTTATGTTGTTTCTGTATTTATAGGCCCCTGATGAAGGCTAATCCGCCAAAACTTGGCCAAGTTGGGCCTCAAAGTAAAGATTCTTCCTATTCATAGTCTCCTTCTACTCCTTTTGTATGGTTTGGGAGCAGAAGGTAGGAACAGGGCTGCTTTTACCTATGGGAAGCAGAGTAGCTGGGACCCCATTGTGAAGGGGCCCGGGGCTACTGCCCCTTTTGCCCATAGGTAAAAGTGGCCCTGGGTAGGCATTCTGTTGCCGTGTGACTATTTTGTATATGCATATACGAGAGTAGTGTAATTTAATAAGACCCATTTTCCACATATAGAACATGCTTTACGTGTGGAAAATGTTTTATAAAATGACCCCATTAAACATTGGATAAATGAAAGGGCATAAATATGGAGGTAAATAATCTATTGTAGGTCAATCTAAAGAAAAAGGGGAGGGCATTAAGGAAGAGTCTCTGATGACTCCCTGTTCTTTGCATTTCTTTTTAAAGGCATACCAAAAACTTTTTCAGCCACCCTGCATACCTCCTAAAAACTATTTCAACACAGTAGTTATTCAGGAGAGTCTTCTGGACCCCTAAATTACTAGGGATTAATCTATCTCTGCGGGGCATGTTTACTAAAGTTCACTAAGCGCACAATTGGACCATCATTCTAGCGCAGAGACCTGTGCTAATTTCTGAGGGCATGTGCCCCTCCCCCTGCCATCAGCACATTTAATCGCTCGACACTGCGCTAACCAGTATGTAGGTACACGTAATGCCACCCATTGAGGTGGAATTAAATGCACTTGTGCTAATGGCAGAAGCCATGGCTAGTGCATGCTAAAGATGTCCATGCTAACCACATTGCACCAAAGCCCATGTTCTGACCCTAACACGCCCAGTCCTCTACCAATTGAGGGCTAACTGGTTAGTGCAGATTTTTACCTCAGGCTCCCATGCTAACTTTTAGCATGGCACTCTTAGCATTAACACTTTAGTAAACATGCCCCTAGATAAATAAAGTTGCATGAATTTGAGTAACTGAGTAAACTCATCACAAAATCTAAAAAAAACACAGAATGGGCAAATGAAATACTAATTTTGTTTGTTTGAACAGTAAAAACGTTTTCTAGCATTGCTGTTTTTGATGACATACCTTCATGTGCTCTTAGGGGTAAAAGCCACAGGCTAAGTGCTTTCAACACAGCTTGGAGTGTATTTATAATAGCTTAATGCACTCACTAGGGTGACTTATTTCTACTCTAAAATGGTGGAAAAAAGGCTCAAAGCAAGATTGTTACTGTTAAAACAGTCTGTGCTGTCTGTTCAGCATTTTCAGGCCGATGACAAATGAGAGCGTCTAAGCTAGTTGCAGGTGATTCCTTATAGGAATAAATACATGTGTGACTAGGCTTTAAGAGTTATGCTTCTTTGTTGCTGAAGAAAAAAAGAAGTAGGAAATGAGTTAAGACACTGGTTAGTGGTTAGTTTTCTATGGCATGCTAGACCTTCTTTTCTTTAAGTGACACAGATTAAATTTTGTAGTCAAAAGAAGGGTATGCAAAACCTTTGTGACAAAAGAGTGTAAACCTAGCATAGTTCTTTTACCCACATATTTTTCATTTTTGGTATTTTTAATAGCCACTGGTTTCTTGTTTCTTCTCTCATATTATACAGTGGTGTGCAAAAGTCTGGAATCACTTGTGAGTTTTGCGTTTTTCGTACTTTCTAACTTTTTTTTTTTTTTAAATTTTGCGTTAGCCCAGCATATTCATCTTTCTACCACGTTAAAAGGGATACATTTGGCTATTAGAGTTGACTTTTTTTGCATTCCTTGCTTCCAATTTAAATATTTTACAGACACTGGGAGATAGCTACTGCGATTTTTGTGGATCCTGCGTCAAAACTGGATCGAGATTATCCAATATGCACACGTTATTTCTGACCAATCAGGAGGCTGTTTTCACTAACCAATCATAATGCAGATATCTAGCCAACAGTGCAGCTATAAAAATGTATGGAATTTTTGAATTTCATACGCTTTCTGGATCGACCATGAAGATAACTTGGACCGTGATGTTGGAGGAGCGTGTTCGTGTGTCCTTTATGAGCGAGAAAGGATTTTCAAGCCGTCAGATAGCCAGGAAAGTTGGCTGCAGTCAGAGCGCTGTTGTTAAGATTGTACAGAAGAAGAAAGAAATGGGTTCAGTGGTGGACAAGCCTCGTTCAGGTCATCCACGTGCATCAACATCACGCCAGGACTGCGCACTACGACACATTTCACTGACTAATCGCAAGTTGACCTCTCCTCTGCTACTTCGAGAGTAGTCAGACAAGAGTGAGGTCAGTGTCAGCTCATCAATAGTTCATCGCCGGTGCCTGCAGTTTGGTCTCTGGGGCTGCAAAGCATGGAATAAGCCACTGATGACTGACATACAAAGGCGCAACCGGATCGTGTGGGTGAGAAAGCATTCAACCTGGTCGACTGAAATGTGGGAAAAGGTGCTATTCAGCGATGAAAGCACCTTTTGCCTGTTTGGTAACCAGGCCCACACCTATGTGAGGAGATTTCCTGGAGAGGAATTCAAGCTTGAGTGTCTCAACCTCACTGTGAAGCATCCTTTGAAGTTCATGGTCTGGGGCTGCATGGCTGCCAGTGGCATTGGACGTCTTCACATCGTCGATGGAATGGTCAACGGGGCCAAGTACATCACCATACTGCAAAAGTGCATGGTACCATCAGCACACCAGCTGTTTCCTTGCCAGTTCCTGTTTCAAGATGACAATGCACCCTGCCATCGCTCCAGACAGGTGATCAGCTGGAAGCAGCGGAACAACATCAAGTCAATGGACTGGCCTGTCCAGTCTCCAGATCTGAATCCAGTCGAGAACCTGTGGCACAAGGTGGCCTTGGAAATATCCAAGAGGCATCCGACATCAAAGCGTGAGCTGATTGAGTCACTCATTGCAGCTTGGAACCGCATTGTCACCAACGATCACCATGTCAGACTGGTTCATTCAATGCCGACAAGGTGCAGTCAGGTGATCAAGAACAAAGGGTGGCCCATCAAATACTGAGCCATCACTGACACATAAAAACGGCCTTTTTCAAGGCCACATACATTAATTTGAAGGAAACCTGGCTTGCGTCCATAATATTTTAACGCATACTTACAATAATATATTATTGGCCAATGATGTACATTACGCGATTTTCACAGAAAATCTATCAACAGGACAACTATGGGGAACAAACTCAGAAAATAAGGGCCAAACCAATACTAAAAGTTGGCTCTAATAGCCAAACCTATCACTTATCATGAGATACACAGAAAAAGCCACTGGGAGGAAAAAGAAATTACGATATAAGGTCACGAAGTTGAAAAATGTCAAATTTACAAGTGATTCCAGACTTTTGCACACCACTGTATGAGTTTCTATGTCGTCGCATCCACCTCTTAATATCAGGGTCTACACTCTCCTGTGATTCCGTGGCTGTGGGAATAGCCACAGAATCCAGTCCTTACTGAAGAATTCCTCATTCCCTGTGAAATAAACAGAGGGCCAAGAGGTGGCAGTGGCCTGTCTTGTTTCTCTCTGGGGAGCAGGCAGAACAGTGCAGCATGATCACAGTGGTTGCTCTATCTCTATCTAGGCTGGGGGGTGAGAATGGGGGGGAATGGTAATGCAGCTTCAGTGCCACAGTGGGCCTTTAAGCATCTGCGCACATGCATGCACTCACAGCTTTCTGCTCTTGCCCCCCCCCCAACGTAATTTCCTGTTAAAGGGGGCAGGGTCGGCAGGCCATGAGTTTGTGCTCATGCATGGGTGCTTTGAGGTCCGCTGCAGCATTGAAGCTTTGAAAAATTGTGGAGGGGTCACCATGCCATGCTATTCCCGGGGGTCGTATGCCTTAGGTGACTGCTTAGCTTGCCTGGTGGACAGACTGGCCCTGCCAAACAGACACTAGTACACCTCCACTTCCATTCCCTTCCCTTCTTTACATGGAGTTTCTATCAAATAGAGATTCTACAGTGTATTTTGTTTCTTGCAAACCTTTTAATCTGTTTGACTCAATGCCCTCTTTAACATATAGTGCCACCCCTCCACCAATCTGATCTACCCTACCATTGCGATATATTTGGTACTCAGGTGTATCACAGTGTGCCATTGGTTGTCTTTCCACCAGATCTCTGAGAAGCCAATTATATCGTTCAGTGGTATATATTCTAACTCGGCTATCATATTTTTTAGACTATTATAATTTGCATATAGACATTTCAAAGTTTGGTTTTCATTCATATTAATAATGTAGATATCAGCTGACAGGGGTAATTTGTAATCTTTCAACTCTACCTTTTACTTAAAGACACCTGGGTTACTTTTACTCAAATCTCAATATCGGCTTGCCCTAACTTCCCTGTTTTGCTACTATCATTCAAAGATTTATCATTCTGAGCCATGGATGACTGTTGGCTTTCCCCCATTAGCTAGTTTAAAAGTTGCTCTCTCTCGTAAGAACATAAGAACTATATCCCCGGTTGTACAAGCTGTATAGTTGTTTATCCCAACTTACCCTACCCTAGTTCAATGTAATTTCTCTAGTTTCCTAGCTCATATGTTAAATGTAAACCATTTTGATTTAATGATAAAATGGTATAGAAAAGCTGTTCAATAAATAAAATAAATAAATAAATGCCATACTGGGTCCATCAAGAGAAGTATCCTGTTTCCAACAGTGGTCAATCCAGGTCACAAGTATCTGGCAGGTCCCCAAAACGGTACTCAGATTCAACAATGCTTGTCATAGAGTAAGCAGTGGATTTCTCGGGTCCTCTTTAATAATGGTTTATGGAGCTTTCCTCCAGGAACTTGTCCAAACCTTTTTTAAACCCAGCTACTCTAACAGCTTTTACTACATCCTCCAGTAATGAATTTGATTACGCGTTGAGTGAAAAAAATATTTTCTCTTGTTAGTCTTAAATGGGTTACATTGTAGTTTCATTGCATGACCCCTGGTCTTTCTAGTTTTTGATGGTGAAAACAACCAATCTATATTTACCTGTTCCACTCCATTCATTAATTTATAGATCTCTATCATATCTTCCCTCAGCCATCTCTTTTTCAAGTTGAAGAACCCTAACCTTTTAAACCTTCCCTCACAGGGGTATCCTTCCATCCCCTTTACCATTTTGGTGGCTCTTCTTAGTTATTTATTTAACATTGCTTATATACCGCCTTTCTACAATTCAAGGTAGTTTACATAGAACATAACAGAAGTAACAGTGCCTGGACAGCTGCTTTACAAGGAACAAGTCTATAATAAGAAACCTGGTCTATAAAATAAACCACTAATCAAATTTCATACTATTTTCTTGTTGGAATAGCCGTCACAGTAAAGAGGACATCACCTCATACCGCTGTGGCCCGTCCATTTTAATCAGAAAAAAACCTTTGTATCAGTTCATGACAGCATATGTTTTACTTAGCTGTAAAAAGGCTGCTCTTAAATTTCCACAAACGACAAATGATACTGAGCAAGGAGCAAGAACATATAAAGTACTTATCACATCACTATGATCATTGAACATTGACTGCAAACTATGTACAGGCGAGGGGGAGTAACTGGGGAATAAGGGGGTTAAAGCAACTGATGGGCAGGACTATGAGGATTGAGGGAAAGGGAGGGAAGCTGGCTTAAGTAGAGGTTAGTTAATATTTGATACTAGATCACACTGGAGCGTAGATCTTGAGTTATATCCGTGGTGAAGTATTCATGGAATAGGAAAGTTTTGAGTTTCTTCCTGAAGGCGGAGTGATCCTAGCATTCTCTCAAATCAACTGGAAGTGCACTCCAAGAGGTAGGGGCAAACAGAATACACGGTTACATGTGAATTTCTTCCTCCTGATTCTTTGAGCTGGGATGGTAAGGAGATTGTGGGAGCTGTGTCGGCGGAGTCTGTTGTTCTTGGGTTCTGAGAGAAGAGGGTGGAGGCAGTTTGCTGACTTACTGTATATAATCTTGTGTGTCTGATGAGTGCCTTGTACCTTATTCTTGCATGAACATGGAGCCAGTGCAGGTGTTGTAGAACAGAGTCTAAAGATTCTGTGGTTCATTCTTGCTGTAGTGGTTTGTGACATTTGGAGAGGTTGTAATGATTGCTTGGGGAGTCCATAGTATATAATGTTGCAGTAGTCAAATGTAGGTATAGTTATTGGTTGGCATAGAGTACGGAATAGGTCTGGACTTAGTAGTGGGTGGAGGTCCTTTAATGTTTGCAGTTTATAGTAGATGGATTGTGCTGTTCATTTTGTTTGTGCCTGGAAGTTGAACTTGTGATCGAGGATTGTGCCCAAGTACTTGACTTTGCTTTCTACGTTGATGGTGAAGTTTACAAGTTGTATTGATTTGGGGGGGGGGGGGCGGGGAGTATGATGCATCTGAGGATATATGTAGGGCCTCAGTCTTTTCCTGATTAATGAAGAGGTTGTGTTGTTGGAGCCACTGACTCATTTTAGTGAAGAAATGTTGCTGAAGTCTGGTGAAGAAGTGTTGAATGGCGTGAAGAACATAATGTCATCCGCGCAGGTCTGGTACTGTATCTTGTGCTCTTTGAAGATCTGGCATATGGGCTGAAGGAAGAGGTTGAATCAAAGGGCTGACAGACTGGAGCCCTGGGGTACTCCTTGTTGCTGGATGAATGGATGAGATGTTCTGGAGCTGATTCTTACTTGTTGGATTCTGTGTTCCAGATAGAAGCGGAACCATCCTAGTGTGTTATCTCGGAAACCAATGCTGTGAAGTCTTTCTGTACCTTTTCTAATTCTGCTATATCCTTTTTAAGATATGGTGAACAGAACTACACACAATATTCAAGGTGTGGTCATACCATGGAAGGTTAGAGAGGAATTATAATATTCTTGGTTTTATTCTCCACTCCTTTTCTTATGATTCCTAGCATTCTATTTGCTGTCTTGGCCGCTGCTGCACCCTGGGCGGAGGGTTTCAACATATTATCCACGATGATGTCTAAATCTTTTTCCTGGGTGGTGGTTCCTAATGTGGAATCTTGGTCATATATCTGTAGTTTGGGTTGGTCCACATTAAATTTCATCTGCCATTTGGGTGTCCAGTCCTCCAATTTATCAAGGTCTTCTTGCAATTATTCACAATCCTCTTGTGTTTTAACAACTTAGAATAATTTTGTGTCATCTGCAAATTTGATCACCTCAATCATTATTCCCATTTCCAGGTAATTTATACATATGTTAAAAAGCAGCAGGCCCAGCACAGATCCCTGGGGCCTGCTACTTTTTATTGGCCATTCAGCCCTACTTTCTGCTTTCTATCTTTTAACCAGTTCATGATCCACAAAAATACACTGCCTCCTATCCCATGACTTTTTAATTTCACCAAGAGTCTCTCATGAGGGACCTTGTCAAAGGCTTTCTGAAAATTCAGATACACTATATCAATCAGCTTACCTTTATGTACCTGTTTATTCACACCTTCAAAAAAATATAACAGATTAGTAAAACAAGACTTTCTCCCATTAATCCATGACTATCTACCTCTTCATTAATTTTATTCTTTATAATTGTTTCTACCATTTTGCCGAGTTCTAACGTCAGGCTCACCAGTCTGTAGTTTCCTGGATTACCCCTGGAACCCTTTTTAAAAATTGGCATTACGTTGGCCAGTCTTCAGGTACTACAGATGATTTTAATGATAGTTCACAGGTAACTATTAGTAGGTCTGCAATCTCATTTTTCAGTTCTTTCAAAATCCTTGGATGTAAACCATCTGGACTAGGTGAATTGCTACTCTTCAGTTTATCAAATAGTTTTAATACATTTTCCCGGTTTATCAAAAATTCTATCATTTCTTCTGATACATCACCTTTAAATACCATTTCAGGCATGGGTAACTTCCCTACATCTTCTTCAGTAAAGACCGAAGCAAAGAATTCATTCAGTCTCTCCATGATGGCCTTGTCCTACCTTAGCACCACTTTTACCCCCTATCATCTAATGGTCCAACTGACTCTCACAGATTTTTTTTGCTATGAATGTACTTGAAAACATTTTTATTATGTGTTTTTGCTTCCACGGCAAGCTTTTCTTGAAATTCTCTCTTTGCCTGCCTTATCAATGGCTCCTTTTTAAAGGTTAATGCCAGCAATCTATCTTCATCCTGTTTAAGGTGAGGCCCATCCTTTTGGAAAAGCTCTCTCCCCTGCCCAGAATGTTGCTCAGTTCCTAACAAATCGAAAACAGTCTCCCCTGCACCATCATTTCATCCATGCATTGAGACTCCAGAGTTCTGCCTGCCTCTTGGGTCTTGCACATGAAACAGGAAGGATTCTTGAGAATGCTCCCCTGGAAGTTCTGGATCTCTACCTAAAAGCCTAAATTTTCTTCCAGAACCTCCCTCTTACACTTTAAAATGTCATGTTAGGATAATTCTATATGTTCCCTGTAACCTACTTTGACTTTATGATAATGTGGGATAGAAAAGCAGTTAAATGAATAACTAACTTGAATCAAGACAGCAGGCTCCTCCCCAGCACTGTCTTAAACCTTTTCTAGGTAGAGTGTGAGGTCCATCATCTTTGTATCAGCCAGGCAGGTTATTAGACAATCCTCACATCCACCAGCCACCCAGCTATCTACACAGCTAATGATATAATTGGCAATTCAATCAGCTGTCCCAAACCTTCCCTCATGGACACATGCCCCTAGAGACACACTCTTGGTGCAAGGGGATATTTCATCATCTGGAGGACAGGGGCTAGCTACAAGATCACTTCATGTCACACCAAGGTGATGCTCTCCTTTCAGGTCACCTCTCTGCTCCATGGCAGCAGAGAGACTGCCATACTGGAGGTAGGACTTCAGTACTATGTCCACCTCTCTGTCTTCCTTGGCTCCTCCAAATCTGCTATGCTAGCCTCCAGAGATCAGGCTCGATCTCTGAGAGCAAGGAGCTCTTTGCACTGACTGCACTCATAAGACCTCTCACCACTTGGGAAATAATCATACATGATAGCCCCATCTCACTGCTGTCTGCATCTTAGTTATAATGATTTCTTTAAATAAAGTTGTTCAGTTACTTAGTTGCTCAGAGAGTTGGGATACTTGAACCACTACAAATATACCTAAAATGTTGAATAGACTGTTTTAATGTTCATCTCAAAATGATCTGCAAGGACCTAAAATTAATTTATTCCTAATGCCTAATAACTTGCTGATGAAGAACCTGAAAGTGCAGAATTTACCTTCTTTCCACTTAACTGTTTTAAGAGCATATAAATCAAAGACTGTACCTGGGGTGAGTGGGAGCTGGGAGGAGGAGGGAAGGAAATAAACACTAACTGGAAGTTTGCCTGTTAAACTAAAGTCAGATACTGTATATTTTAACTGAATGCTTATCTGTTAATCTGAATGTTTGGTGTTATCTATATATATGTGTCTATCTTGTGTCAGTGTGTGTGTATGTGGTGCAGGAATGGAGTGCCTGTGTGTTTGAGGCAAGGGTGAGACGTGTGTATATGTGAGGGTGGTGTTGGTGTGCAGTGCCTGTGTTGTGTGTGTTTTGGGGGGCTAAGGGGCTACTGTGTGTTTGTGTGTTATGGGGGTGCAGTACCTCTGAATGTGTGTAAATGGTGTGAGATTGGTGTGTGTGTATGTATGTGGCGTGAGGATGGTGTATGTATATGCTGGATGGTGCACATGTGTGTGTGCATGTATTATCTGCAGAGAGGAGGTTCACCTTGTGGCATATACACATTCTGCCCTTTTGTGCCTATGCATTCATCTCCTTAACTTACAAACCCTAGCACTCTTCCCTCTTCCACTTCAGCAATTCTGCTGCTGCCCCTAACCCATTCTGTTCCTTTTTCCAAACTTGCTTTTTATCTCCTCACTTTGCACTCTCACCCTCTGCCCTCCATTTACCTTTATTCTTTTCCAAGCTCACTGCCTCTTTTAAATGTCTCCTGCCTTCCAAACATCCCATTCCCCCATGTCTAACCTTTTCCTGGCCTGCAGGTTTCTTGCGGACTGCTCCTCCTCCTCTGCCTGCAGGAGGTGGGATCCCTGTGAGGAGATTGTTCTGGTCTTAGCTGTGATAGCAGCCTTCTCCTCTTCCTCTGCCCGCAGCAGATGGGGTCCCCGTAGGGAGACTACAACCATATTGGCCATGGTTATGTCGTTTTCATTCTTTGCCAGAGGCTGCTGCCAGAGAAATTCTACTTGCTTGCATGCCTATCTTAATCTACACAAGCACAAAGAAACCTACGCGTAGGGATAGACAATTTTCTCAGCCGGCTGGTGCCTTCCCAAGCTGGAGAGGGCATATCTGCAACATTTCATCTAGGGAATCCATGTCTCCAGGAGAAAATTCAGATGCTGCCATGAGGCACCTATAAGTGCCTGCTGGCAGGTAGCAGCTATCAATGTCAAAGTCTGCGCCCCTACTGGTTATCCCCATAACCTCAGTCCCCACCCCCCTTAACTGCCCCTGATCTCAGTCCCCACCACCAACTCCAAAACATCTGATCCACCATCTTCCTTCTCCCAGTGCATCTGACTCCCGTACCTCCCCCTGTCAATGCATCTGATGCCCTCTCCCCAAGCAGACCAAATAACTAACCATGCTACCCATGTACATGATTTACAAAGTGAAAAGGGAAAAATATGAAGCTGTAACTGAAACTTTATCTGAGGAATTCATTTATTATAAGCTTCTAGGAAGTCAACCCACTTTATTTATATTCAGTATATTATTTAGTTTTGCTCGGATGAGTTGTCAGAGGGACCAAAATTAAAAACTTCATAGTGCCTGACTTCAATTATAGTGGTGTCATTCATGCTCTTAGAATGTCAGTTTTGCTTCTCAGCTCTTACATCTAAAGAACAGAACAGAATTGAATTTATGCACATTAAAGGTACTCTGAAATCTCTATTAATAGAGAGAGTATCACAGTTTTGCATGAAAAGATCATCATGTTTGTTTTAGTTCCTGAACACTTGAAAGAATGATGTTTTTTGCAGTTTCCTTTCCCTTAAAAAAGTGTGCAAAGCGTGTTTGTCTCTTGGTCAAATAGTCAAGCTTCCATTAAGACTGCATATCTACTAATTCACTGAAAAAGTATAATAATTATTGCTGGCATGTTCTGACAGAAGCCCTAAATGCTTTTACTCAATGTACTTATTTATACAGAAAAAAAGGTACCAAATGGTACATAAGTAACTCAATAAAATTATATTCATTCTGTGGTATGCAGTGAAATAATGTTGATCCTGCTGTGCCTCAATAAAACTGACTACTGGTGGAGGTTCATTACTTAGCCCCCTCTGTGTTACTTAGAAGGTCACGGCTGTGCTCATGCCTGGCAGATGCCTTTTTACCTCTCTCTATTTCTGGTGATCGGCACCTAGCACAATTGATTAGGCACGGCAGATGAACATATCAGACATTCTTCATGCTTTTGTGATTAAGAGATGGAAAAATTCTCTGAGCAGCGGAATTTGTGATCTTGATTAAAACCTAAGTTTCTTCCTTTGGCTGAAGGTCATTATATCATCTCTGTCTGGGATTCCTTGGTTCTCTTTTCTTATTTATTTTTGCATTTCTGGGCTAGAGCAGGTGTGGGTTTGGAGGCAGCATTATTGTGAAGGTTACTTTCTATTGTTTAGACCAGTACACCAAAAATAATAGGCTTTTATTTTTCAGTTCTGAATTTTATAGTGTCAGCTAGTTGCTACATTCATCAAAAGGGGAACAGTTGCAGGCTGACGGCCCAAGAAACAAATGTGCAAATTCAAAATCCAAAAGCCATAGATATTTTATTTTTAAATGATAATAAGGTGCATGGAAAAAATTGTTTTGTGGCATTAGGTCATTTGAGTCTTATGTTATGTCATTTCATTATTGCTTATTTTGTTTATATCCTTTACATTAAAATCAATAGAGGGGGAAAATGCCATTTCTGGCTACATTTATGATTTTCCAGCCAATTTTTATGAAATTTTAAAACATCAAAGGTCATTTCCTACATATTGCTAGAGGCTCTGGTGAGGGGCAGATTAAACAGCAGAGGCATGTATTGTAAGTGCAATAAACCTTTTTTGTTAGGAAAATGAATAAAGATAAGAACTAAAACCATGGACTAGAAGAGAGGTTGTAATAATCCTCTTCTTCAAGAGATTCACATGGAAGATTTGGGCATTCTTCCACTTGTCCAGTTGGGCTACCTTATAATTCACTTGCCCCGCTCCTCAATGACTTCATATGGGCTTTACCACCAACACAGTAGGTTGTTCTCTGAGGATGGTAGCAGCACCAGAACTTGGTCTCCAGGTTGGAAGACCCACGCGACCATGGACAAATTATATTCTTGGGCTTCTGTGTCCTGAGCTTACTCCAAATGCAATTTGATGCTATCTCCAGCTTTCTTTAGCTGGTTTTGCATCCGAAGCACATAGTCTATCAGGGGTTTGCTCCTCCTCCCATATCTCACGGACTACGTCCAAGATTGCTTGGAGTTTCCTCTCAAAAAGCGACTCACAGGGAAAAAGAATCTCAGTTCTTGCCATTCTCGACAATACATTTCCTCAACATCTGTTTGAGGATTTTGTGGCAGCAAACAAACCCATTTGTCTGGAGATGATACACTGAAGTCCAAAGTGTCTTCACCTTCAATAGTTCTTAAACTTGCATTATTATATGCAACCAGTGATGCACCCTGATCCATTAATACTTTCTTAGGCAAGTCCACTCGTGAAAGGACTTCTATTAGGGCAATTGCCACTGTTGCAGTCTTCATGTTGGACAGTGGTACAGCTTCCAGATATCGAATAGCACAATCAAAGATGACAAAGATGTTGCCTCAGTGGTTCTCTCCAAAGTCCTACCAGATACATGGCAGCCTTCTGAAAGGGGGTTTCCATCTTCGGTAATGGTACTATGAGGGCAGATGGACCCTGGAAGGCTCAGTTAGCTGACATGTTGAGCAAGACTGAAAGTGAAATTGCTTACCTACTCCTGGCCAATAAAATTGAGCAAATATTCGCTCATATGTTTTTTCTTTTTCCTAGCAAATAGCTACTAGGTAACTGAAGTATTTGCTGCTGATAGGGCTGCAGAACTAGGAGCTTCTCACCCTCTCCACCACCTCTGCTACCCTATACATCAGGACTTTTTTTAATGAAAAGACCTGGGACAACTCCTCATCTATCATTTGAACTTGCTCCCAGACAAATTTAAGAGACATCTTCAACTTGGACCCTTCTGAAGTTTCCTAAGGGTTCTGAGGGGTTTTGAGTGATTTTGGTTGGTTCTGGGCTTCGATCCAATGCAGCTACTAAATTCTTAGCATACTGGGATCTCTCCAGTTGGAAATGGCAACAGGACTGAGATATCTTGGGGTTTGTAACATACATGGTTGAGTTCTGCAGGGGAAAAACTCAGGGAAAGGTTCTTCTTTGGCAGCTGCTAAGCAAGTAGTCAGATTGGTTCACAGAGCCCTGAAATCCCTGTAATCCTGTCCCAAAATCAGGGCTGGGTCAACCATTAGGGAAACTAGGCAGTCATCTAGGGTGGCAGCTTCTGGGGCACCAAGAGCAGGACATTCAAAGCTAAACAATAGATTCTGACAGCTAGGGGGTCATAAGGCTTAAGATTTGCCTAAGGTGCCAACATCTTGAACCAACTCGGGGGCCAACCCTACCAAACTGACAGGCAAAGGAAGTAAGATAACCCTCCAAGTTCTAATTTAACTTGCCCCTTTGTTGTCTTTATTGAGACTTGGGTGACTGGGCACTGCCTCTGATATCTGTGGACGCAAGCCAAAGTCAATTTTTGCTCATAATCAATCTAACTCTCCAGGATTACCAGAGCTCCAGTGGGGGATCCATCTAATTTGATATGGGTTTCATATTGTGGGGTGTCAGAGTTGCAGGTATGGAAAACTCTGACACCCCACCCCATCTATAAACTTCATCCTCAACTCCAGACTTCTTTCGTCAAATGACCACAGCTAAGAACAGGGGTAGAGATGGCTGAAAACTGGTTTATTCTTTACACCGCTTGTGGGTGATTCCCTTTTTGCCTATGACACCTGAATCCCAAAGTGTCTTTCTTTCCTTTGGCCAGAGGCTCCCAAGCATATATTAAACTTGGTGAAAGGCATTTACTACTTCCAGGGAGCCCTATAATGTAAGGTTTGTATACTGAATGGCAGATGCAGTATCTCACATAAATTGTTCCAACAACATTAGCTTGGAAATTTTGAATTCAGTTTTCTCTTCCAGTTGTATCCACTTCTATCCAGTCTCTTTCAGTCAACTGAAGAATCCTCTCAGGCTTTCATTTGGCTTGACGGCATCTCTCCAGAACTCTTGTTTGTATGCCATGGGGATACACCCATCCCACCTCAAAATGGCAACCTTAACCTCAGCATAGGTAGCTCTATTCTCTAGAGTAGCTTCTTGGAAGGCAGCTATTGTCTGCCAGTAGGTTATGCAGGTAAGTAGTCCAGGCCATCTCCAGCTGTCACATAAGTTGAGCATTCTGCTCAGAATTCACCAGAAGATAGCCTGGATCCTCTCCAGGGGGTTGTCTTGGACAGCACAGGAGCCAAAAGGGGTTGGTCAAGCTATCTTTCTTTGAACAGTTTGGACTATTAATGCAGCCTGTAGCTACTGCTGCTATTCTGTGAGAACTTGAATACCTGTTCCATCACTACTAGGTCCACCTGGTCAATGCAGATTATTGTTCTACATTCGGCTTCTACCAACTGTGAGTTTACCAAACAAAACCTTCCTATCCAGCTTTAACTAACTTCTTCCAATTCCTCTCTACCAGGGTAGGTTTAAGCCCTTTATACCCATAAGCAGTGCTACCCTGTAGCAAGGCCCAGAGTTTCCCAAGACATGGAGCCTGATTCCATAAGGGGCATGTCCGGGTTGTCTGGATGCCCCAAATACAGGACAGCACCATTAGTACCCAATTCTGCACCATGGGAGCTAAATGTTTCCTTGGATGCAGGATCGGGCACTGAGAAGGTCCGGCTTGCCCCTGCATAACTGTGGGAGACGTCCTCCCCGCTTCACGGCTAGCCCACCACAGTGCTGAGCCCCATTTCTCCACTGCTTGACCCTCGATTGGGGTAGTCAGGGCCCGGCTCAGGCAGCAGGACCTACCTGCAGGTGATCCCTGCTCGGGGGTGGGGGGTTGTTTCCGGGCCCAATCACTGCCTTCCTCCAAGGTGGAATAAGTAGCATGTCCTACCATCACCCGCAGGATGTACAGAGCCATGACCTGAATCAGCCCTGTATGTTCTGGTGCTTGGCCCGCCCTCATCCGGCTCTCCCCGCACTGCTGCTCTGGGCATGCGGGGAGAGTGTATGGCAAAATACAGTCCGTACATCCTACCAGGACGTACAGCCCCACTATTCGCCTCAAAGAACCTGGCCCATAGTCTTTTTAGGTTGGAAGACTGCATCACACTGCTTCCACCACATGAAATAGCAAGTTGAATGAGGGAATAGAGAGGGCCTGGGTACAATAAAACTAGCTATTGCCTGTTAAATGCATAATAATTATAAAAAAAGTTTCTTGAAAACAGAAACCAACATAGCTGGCTTACTGGCAGCAGCTGACCTTTCGTAGGGTTTCCAGACATCCCTGATTTTGGAGAGTGTCCTCAATTTTAGGAGTATGACCCCAGCTCCTACACTTTTTGCAGCCTTCTGTCCCCAATTACAGTAGTGGGGACAGAGATGCCAGGACAGGTCTGTGGTGACATTGCTACTTCCACTTTCATCACTGCTGCCACCGCCACCACCGCTTCTCCCGAGATCTTTGGTGGTGTCAGCAACATGAAACTAAATCTTAAGAGTGAGGTCTTTCAGAGACTCGCATGTTTCTGAAACCTGCAGGTCCCACCTCCCTCTGATGCAAAAAGTGTGTGTCGGAGGGGAGTGAGACCACCAGGACTTCAGATGCATGCGAGTCTCTGAAGGAGCCCACGCTTAGGATTTAGCTTCTTGCCACTGACATCTGGAGAAGCGGCAGCAAGAAGTTAAAGCCTAAGCATAGGCTTTTTCAGAGGCTCATGCATTTCCACAGCCCTGCTGGTCGCAGTCCCCTCTTACACACATTTTTTGCATCAGAGGAACCTGCAGGGTTTTGGAAGCGTGTGAGTCTCTGAAAGACCTGGCACTTAAGATTTAGTTTCAGGCTATTGCCGACATCGCCGCAGACCTCAGAACAAGCAGCAGTGGTGGTAGCGAGTGGAAGGGAGGGGGCATAATGGATATGACAAGCCACTGGGTTGGAGGTTGGGGAGATGCTAGACACAGGGAAGAAGGGGAAGAGTGGGCGGGATGATGCTGGACATAGAGGACATATTTAAGGGGGATACTGGCCACTAAAGGCATCCATAGGGAGATGGGGAGGGTGCTGACTGGCATAGGAGGGGGTAAGAAGGAGATGGAGGAAGGATGATGGGCAGGGGAAAGGGCCATAGGGAGATGGATAAAGGAAGATGGATATGGGAGGGCACCGTAAGAAGATGGTGGAAGGATGATAGACATGGAAGGGGGCCATAGGGAGATGGTGGGAGGATGCTGACATGGGAGGGGGTCAGAGGGAGATAGGGATCCTGGACATAGGAGAAAGCCATAGGGAAATGGAGGGGGGAGGATGCTGGACACAGAAACGGCCCTGGGAAGTTGGAGAGAGGATGCTGAACACAGAAGGGAGCCATAGGGAGATGAACAGGGATGCTGGACACAGGGGTGAGAGTAGGGGGGGGGCAGATGGAGGGGATGCTGGACCCAGAATTGGGCCATAGGGATCTGGATGAAGGATTCTTGTCATGGGATGGGGCTAGAAGGAGATGGGGGATATTGGAAATGGGAGGGATCCATAGGGAGACAGAGGGGGATGCTGGATATGGCAGAAATAGGGGAGGAAACTGAGGAGATGATGGACATGTTGTGGGATGTGGGAGAAAAAGAGAGAAGTTGGATAAATGGGGATGAGGTCAGAAAAGAGAGAGAGATACTGGAAGGGGGAGAGAAGGAGAAAGATGTTGTACACTGAAGGGATAGAGAGAAAGGGGAGAATTACTTAAATGTTGGAGAAGGAGAGAGATAGGGAATGGGAAGACTGTGTTAAGGGTTGAATAGTAGTATGTAGAAGCAGTACAAAGAGGAAAATATACAGAAGTATATTGATTTTTGTTCGATGTGAACCGCCCCTGATCTCTGGAAGGGGCGGTATATAAGAAACTGTTAAATAAATAAATAAATAAATAAAATTGAGGAATGGATAGTAAGGGTTTATATTGCTAATACTGAGATGATACCAGAATTAGGAATTATTTTTGGTATGCTGAGTTCTGTTCTGCTCTACAACCATTGGTGGGAGAGGATTTTCTTTGGTTATAAGCTATATGTTAAAAATAAAATGAGACGTATAGTGCAGTTTATAACACCAAAATAAAATTAGTTATAATAATTATTTGGGGTTATAAACCATGCTGTGGTTCTCACTTTTTCTTTCTGTCCCTTGGTGAGTGCCTTTCATCTCCTTTGTTGTTTGCAGAATATACATTTATATTTCATATCGGGCCAGTGTACAATGTCAGGAGCTGGTATGTTTTATATAAGATTCCCAGGCTACTTAAAGTCCTTTAATTTTTGTTGCATATAAACAGCATTGCAAAGGGTTTTTTTTAAATTATATAGCTTGAGATTATGTTGCTTTCTTTTTTCTTGGAACAACCACCTCAGTGTTCTGAGTAAGGGGGACTCACTGCTCCCTGACTATAACTCCGAGGAGGCTCTTCCATTTTGGGTGATGGGAGGGGTGCCAGCTCATCTCTTTGCTCGGGCAGCAGATTGCCTTGAGCCACCCCTGGCTGTTAGCACTGAAAGCATGGGGCTTTTGCAAATCCTTTGCACTTAGAAGGCCCTGTCCTCCATGCTCCCTCTGATTCATGCTTTATATGTCAGAAGAGGTGGGATTGTCAAGGTCTTCCAGCATGCAGGAGTCACGACAGACACTATGGGCCTGATATTCGAAAGGCATTTACACAGTTTACAGCCCAGTAAATCATGTAAATACCTTAACTGGGTATATTCAACGGCACTTACGCAGTTAGTGCTGTTGAATATCCCCTCGTAACGCCCCTATGTGCCCCAGTGCTATGTCAGGGACGCTGCGAGGCAGAGCAGAGGCGGTGACAAGTGCTAACCGGGCAGCAGCAATATTGCATGCGGCCTGGTTACTGATCTGTGCCTTAAACATAGGCGAGGAAAAATCCATGCCTATCTTTAAGGTGCAGGAGCTAACCAGGCAACATGCAATATCGTTGCTGCCCGGTGGGTGGCAGGGCGAGTTATGCATCAATGAGGTGCATAGCCCTTCTAAAATGTGGCTGACTTAATATCGGGCCTTGTGTTTTTGTTGCTAAATTGCCTCAATTTACATTTACAGACATTGAGAGAGGCAGCGGTAGGCCAAGGGGAATTGGTGGGAAGGGAGAAAAGTGATAATAGACATCAGGAGAGAGGTATAAAGACAGAGGAAGATGATGGATATGGGATGGGGCAGAGGGCAATGCTGACCATGGGATGGGGGACTGGAGGACAGAAAGTAAACATGGAATGGGGTAGAGGGCAGATGCTGGACATGGGAGGGCACAGGGGGATGGCAGGGATGATGCTGGGCATGAGGAGAAGACAGGGGATGCTGGACCCAGGGGGAGGGGAAGGAACTGGTCACCTGTGTGAGGAGATGCTGGATACCTGAGGGGTGGATAGTGATGGGAAAGGGAGATATTAGACACCTGGGGTGGGAAGGAAGGGAAGATGATGAACACCTGGGGAGGGGGGGTGGTAAGGAGAGATGCTGGATTGGGAGGGTGGGGAAGGGAAGAGAAGGGGAAATACTGGCTATGCAGCAGAGAAAAGGGATGAGAGTGGATAAGGTGTAGGGAGATGGGAGAAGGGGAAATTAGTGAGAGGGTGGGAAAGCAGGGAGAGAGATGGGGAATGGGAGGGCTGGGGTGAGTGGAATGAAAAAGGGGACTGATTGATTAGGGGCAAAATCAGAATGGACAGAGAAGCAGAAAAATAAACAGAAGAAAGCTGAAAGATGTAGGGGAAGAAGTGAAAACAGGATGTGAGTAAAGAAATGATAAATGGACAGTATACCCTGGGAACTGCATTAAGAAAAGACAGACAGATGAAAGCAGAAACCAGAGATTGGAAGTGAGATGATGAGATAAAAATTGCCAGACAGACAGAAAAAATAATTTTATTTTCAATTTAATGATTGGAATATGTCAGTTTTTGAAATTTACATCTGCAATTTTTATATTTTATATTTTGCATAGTACAATGGGGAAATGTATCAGTTTCTATTTCTTTGGTAATTCGTCAGCTAGGAAGTGATACTGTGCTGTCAGGGAATGCTGGGGAAAAGAGAATGACTCCTTATCCATCCCCCAGCCCCTGTTGTGCAATCCTGAAAATAAGGGGACTCCCTTCCCCCCTCAGGAATTGCATGAGTGTCCCAGATTTGCTTGCAAAAAACCTGGTAACCTTACCTTTACACATTCTGTATAAAATTCTGCTTAGGCCTTCCCTTTCCTCTGTCTCAGTGTCCCCTTCCTACTCCAGGATGAAGGTTTTTATGTTTCCCTGAGGCCCCATCCATCACTCCTGCCTTTCCCCTTGTGGACTGGCTTGGGCTTCCGGTGACAATATTACCTGGTCGGACCACGCTCTGGCATGGGTAGATCTGGGAGACCGGGACCTGGGAGGGATTTCGCTTTTGGCTTTTGAATGGGAGTTTGCTTAAGCATAGGGACATAGTGGAAGATGTGTGAGGGGCACTCAAGGACTATATGAACAATAATGGGGAGGTGGGGGATGTCACACTATGGGAGGGCTTAAAGGCTCTGGTGAGGGGCAGATTTGTGATGTGGGCAGCTCGGCTTAAGTGGCACAGACTGCAGAGGGAGGCCCAGCTCCAATGTGATATCCATGAAGCGGTCAAGGAGTACAAATGAACAGGACTGAAGAGGGCATGAAAGCAACTGACACAGTTACACGCAGAGCTACAGAGTATGCAGACAGAGGCAATTACGTCAGGGCTGCAGAGGATATGCCAATACTATTAGAAATTCAGGGATAGATCCTGCTGGCTCCTGGCGTGGAAGCTGCAGCAATAGATTCCTCGTCGGTCAGATTCAGGGGGAGGATGGGGTGCTGGGGCATGCAGAGCGCCACATTCGGGCTCAGTTTATGAAACTCTATCAGGTCCTCTATGCGTGGCAACTGGAGACTGAGGTGACAGTATCCAAAAGTATCTGGAAGGGCTGGTAGTGCCCCAGCTATCTGAAGTTGCCTTAGAGGACCTCAAGAAGGATATATTGGGGGGGGGGGGGGGGAGGAAGAGGTGGGCTATGCTATCAAGTAGCTGCCAACAGGAAAGCCACAGATTTGTATGGCCTCTTGGGCAGCTTCTATAGGGAATTCCAGGGGGAAATTGGGGGACTCTTGGTGTGATTATTTATTGGGGTGCTCAAGGAGGGAGGAGCCTTATCCCGTGAGATGCTCATGGCAGGTATTATGGTCCCCCTTAAGGAGGGCAAAGACTCTACTAAATGTGAGTCGTACCATCCCATCTCATTGATAAATGTAGATGTCAATATACTGGCTAAGATCCTGGCAACCCACCTAGTCCAGTGGATGCCAGGATTGGTGCAGCCTGATCAGAATTGAGGTGCTTTGGGCCTCCTCTCAAACTGAAGCTGAAGTAATGTTTATTAGCTTGTGAGCTCTGATGAGCAGGGACTGTCTCTCTTCTATGTTTGTACAGCGCTTCGTATGTTGCGGCTAATGTTCCTTTCGATTGATGCTGAGAAGACTTTTGCGTGCATTGGAGGTTTCTGTTCACCATGCTGGATAAAATGGTCTTTGGTCCCAAGCTTGGGGAGTGCATAAGGGAGCTCTATCAGGGACTGCAGGCCCGGGTCAAGATCAATGGTCGATATTCCGAATGCTTCGATTGGAGAGGGAGACGAGGCAGGGTTGCCTCCTGTTGCTACTCCTCTTCACATTGGTGGTTGAAACCTTGGCAAAAGTGATTAGGCAAAATGGGAGGATTCATGGGGTGAAATAGGCCAGGCAGACACACTTCATTTCCCTCTTTGCTGATGATGTATTGTTGTTCCTGGCTGACCCAAAGATATCATTGCCGGTAGTCGTGGAGGTGTTGAACCACTATGGAGAGGTGTTGGGATTTAAAATGAATCTTAAGAAGACCGAAGCACTCAACATAACCATGCCACCATGCGATGTGGTCCAACTGACAGAGCAATTCCTATTCAGATGGGTCCAGGGGCTCTTAAGTACTTAGGGGTTAGGCTTACATCGACTTAATGGTCCCTTGTAGCAGGCAAACCTTTTGTTGCTGTTCAGGGTGTTGGGACAAGATTTGGAGTGATGGATGAACACAGAGGTATCTTCACTAGGATGCATAGTGGTGGTTAAAATGAATATTTTCCCTAGAGTGTAGTATTTATTTCAGGCCCTGCCTATCCCGATGCCCGCAGGGGCAGTACAGGTTCTACAGTGCAAAGTATTTCAATATATCTGGTGATGTAAACCACCTCCAGTGGTGCAAGCAATGCTCTATCGTCCCAGGGAGCGAGGGGGGGGGGGCTGGGAGTCCCTGATTTCCGGGCTTACTATTGGATGGCTCAGATGAGGCACCTAATGGACTGGCAGGAAGGGGGAGAGATAAATCAATTGTTTCGGAGCAGTAACTGAATGGCTGCTGACACAAAACCTACGAATCAATCATAGCAAAACTGATGTTCTTTTTGTTACAAGGAATCGTAAGTTCGTACCTCCTCCATCACTACTGGTCAACAACATAGAATTGAAGTCCAAACCCACAATCCGATATCTCGGCATCACACTGGACCAGCACCTGGATATGACAACGCATGTGAAGAATGTGACAAAGACTATATATCATAAGATCAGAACACTACGCCACCTCCGCCCCCTACTTGATTATACGGACTACCGATCAACCTTCCAGGCATTAGTCCTCCCACACCTAGATTTTGCGAACATCATCCTCCACGGGATCTCTCAATCAACTTTAAACTTGGTGACCCCTCTCTGGGTCACCAAGATCTGCACACATAATGCCTATCATGAAAGATCTGCACTGGCTACCTCTACAAGCCAGACTCCACTATAAGTCACTAGTCCTGACCTTCAAAGCCATGAATAACTACCCACCTACACCAATCAGCAAGCTAATTCACAGCACCCTCGGAAATAGAAACAGGAGGACTACTGCTATGAACACCTTAATAGTTCCTAAGATGATGACATCGTGTACTAAGGCTACGTCAAACAGAGCTTTCTCAATATTCGCTCCTCTAAACTGGAATACACTTCCCCATGAAATCCGTGGCATCAAAAGCCTAATACTATTCTGAAAAGCCGTGAAACACCATCTGTTCACAAAATGTTACCCAGAAGTTATCCCGGACACTCACACATCTAGCAAGCTCCCCACATACCCCAGACGCCTTAGCACCCTAATACAACCAGAAAATGGTTAGCCTACACGATAGCCCACATGATAACCATTTACCTGCACCATCCACATGAATTCACGCACAATATCCAAACGAGTTTAGAATATTGTATATAGTTGAAGTATATATAGTATAAAGTTAACCTGTACATAGTTCTCCCGGTTATCCCATGTGTTATTTTTCCCTGTTCTTTGTAAACTCAATGTTGCCTGTATGCATTGCAGTATGTTTTGTTCAATGTACACCGCGCTGATTTTAATAGCGCGGTATAGAAGAAATGTTAAATAAAATAAATAAATAAATAAAATAAAATAAATAAAGTGATATGAGGAAACTGAATGAGGAGGATGGGGGGAGGCCCTTTGGGATGTATAAGGGGGAGCAATGGGGAATGACTGGAGTAGCAACATGTGCTCACAGTGTGGTATAAATTGAGGCAGAGAGATTTCCAGACATAGGGGTGGGGGTGGGGTTGTTCTCTCTGATACAATCCCTGCATTCACGGGTGATTTTGCCCCGGGACAGAAAGGGGAAGTATGTTCTCGGTAGGAGAAAGCAGGATTGAAGTACTTTCACCAATTTGTGGATGTTTTGGAATTTGTGCCCTTTGAAGTGCTTCAGGACATCTATGAGCTACCGGGGGGGGGGGGATCTGTTCCATTATGGTTAGGTGACACACTTTCTGCAGGGGAAATTGGGAGGGACGGGACTGAGCAGGTACTACATGGATCTGGAAGTAGCTTGGAATGGGATGAAGCGCTCTTGGGGCCTTGTCTCTGTCCTGTATAGAGCGCACTCACTTCTGTTGCCTACCCTGTATGGGGGAGTGGAAGCATGACCTGGGGGAGGAAATGGACGAAAAGGTGTGAAAAGCGATTCTGGATCAGATCCATAGGGCCATTAGGGAAAACCTCTACAAGGTCATGTTAAAGTGGTACTATACCCCGGGATAGGCTACATAAGATGTTTCCAGCAGTTTCCCCAAATTGTTGGAGAGAGTACAGGGAGTGGGGCTCCTTTTGGCATATTTGGTGTACCTGTCCAAAAATCCGGCAGTTTTGGGAACAGGTGCAAGGGTGGATACAGCAGATGTTGCGGGTGGATTTTCCCATGGAACCAGGGATCTTCCTTCTGTCCTGGTGGCACTGGCGGGGACCGGGGAAGGCGAGGAGACAGGTACTGGTCTGCTTAAGTACAGCGCGGTGTGAAGTGGCATATTGTTGGAAACTGAAACACCAGGGAAGGATTAGTATGTGGAGCGACTGCGTCAAGTGATTTTGATGGAGAGATTAACTGCATGCCACAGGCAGAGAATGGAACAATGTGAGGACGAATGGTCAAAACTCAACCGGTATCTGCAGGGTGATGGGAAAAGCAGAGGGGAGGGGGAGGGTGTAGGAGCAGAGAGTTGGAGCGGGGAAGAGGAATAGTTCAGGCAGTCTGAGGTTATAATATCATTATGTATTAGGGATCAGAGTACCCTGCGGTTGTTTGTTGTTGGATAGTTAGAATTTTCTGTTCATGTGCAAAAAGACAAAATAAAAAAAAAAGTGGACTGACTTTATGGAAGGCTGAGGAGTCCTTACATATACTCATTTACACCAACCAATCGCAATGTGTTTCTCCACCATCCTTGACCACTTTAAAGAAACATTCTCCAACTAATGCTGATGTTCAGGCCAGACAGCTGTACCAAATCCAAATCAAACATCCATTTCTGTTCTTTTTGCAACAGCAAAGCATTGTTGCTTCCACCCCGAGGACTCGTATTAATCTGCTACAACACCAAAAATCATATATCCTGTATATAATAATGCATCTCTCACCAAAGTAAAGATAAGAGAGATTCTATAACTCATTGCTTGATACTGTTCCTATGTTCTTTAATAGGTGCTTTTAAAGAACATAGGTTTTACCAAGATAAAGCTTGGAGCAACGACTTTGTATTAAATAAACAACACATGCAGGCACACATTGCGTCTAGGAGGAACAAAAACACTGCACATGCAATACAACCATCATATTACATATGACCGCTTTAATTTAAAGAGCCAACAACTACAGGGGTTTCACATAAGCAAGAAGAAACTAAGCTCACATATTCTTTGAACATTCATAAGTAAAAAGGCGAGGGGCCTTTGGAAAACCTTGTTCCCCTGCAAGAGATGTCAGTGATGTCTAAGACTAGAAGATATGTGGTAAACAAGGCCAGAAAAAGGAAGAACACAAGCAATCCGATCTTGGGGGGACTGAAGGCGTTTCTTGTAATAACAGATCACAATTTATCTACAATGCTTATTTATACATATGATTAACAACCTTGCTAAATACTTGTGAGAAAACATGGACCACAGATAAAGCTAGAGCTTTGAACTCCCCCTCTTCCCCCCACTGAGGAACAAATTCTACGTAAACAAAAGAACTGGCCTAACAAAATATTATCTTTCAACCTCTTGGGATGACAACTATAATAATACAACAAACGATTTGTATCAGTTTCCTAAAAAAGGAAGTACAAAAATTCACTTGGTCAAGCTGAATCAACATATCTAAAAAGAACACCTTAACAGTACTTAAAAGTAAACTTTAAATTGGTGTCATATTGATTCAAATAGACAAAAAAAGACAAAAAATGCACTCTAGAAGCTCTCCATACCAACAAATATCTCTGTGCTGAAGCTATAATGATACATCAATTCTAAAAGGAGGATACACCCAACAGTTTTCAAAAGCTAAAACATATAAGCAAGCCACATTGGGCAGCATAGTAACTCTTATAGATACAACCTTAATCTGATGGAAAAATTCACCAAGATGGTGGCCTGAGGATGGATGCTTGTCTGTGAACTCTGCATTTTGCTGTGATTTATTGCCTCTCTATGTTGCTTTCCTGAGGTCTATGGGGAGAGAGCGTGGCAAGCACAAGAGGGTCATCCAGCAAAAATCCTCCTCATTATCAGAACAGCCCCCCTTAAGACAGACTTTGTGTCAGAGCTCTACGCAAAGAATCCAAGAGAGTCAGATATGTGCTCTGCTGTTAGACGCAATGGAGAGGCATACCATTTGGAGTTAGAGACCACGCTGAGCCCTGATGGTCTGGTTCTTCCCTATCCTCCTGTGAATGTGAGTCAGTGAGAAACCTAGACGCAGGAGAGCAAAGGGTGCAAGTCCTATCATGAAAGGGCCGAGGTGGGGGCACTGCTCTCTGATGTCGTGGGAGCACCATTACTATCGAGTCCCATTGCATTTGAAATGGTATGGCTCATGGGACTTGCCACTCTGGAGAAGATCATCACAAAGCACCAGAACAGATGGGAGGATGTATTTTACTGCTCCCCCCAGAGGTACTGTGAGCCATAGCATATCTGAAACAGAGTGCCTGCAGTTGAACCTTCAGCAATAACTTTAGATAACAGTTGGGATTGAATGGCTTTGATGGAAAAGTCATTTTCTTCTTTGGCATTATTAATATTGGATATTCATTCCAGAGAGGGGGTTGTGACCAAAATGGCGGCATCCTGCTAGGGCTCATCTGGTTGTTTTTACCTTTTTCTCATTTTCCTTCATCTCTCCAAAGAAGAATAAAGGAAAGGGGATGGTGAAACTTGTGAGAGCCTCCCCTACAATCAGCTATCGATGCTCAGCTCCATAAGATCTCCACCAACAAAGCCATGAGTCGGTCCTCTGCTATGGTGCTGATGAGTAGAGGTGAGTTCCTGCCTGAAGGCGTTCTAACGTTTATCTTGCAGCTGCACGCGATGCTGCTCATCGAGTGGCCTACCCCTGACAAGACAGTCCCTGCGGTGGAGCTCCTGGGCTCTCTCTCTGACAATGCAGGTGGAAGCCCTGCAAGTCTGTTATCTAATTCTGGCCCTCACCCAGAGAGAGAAGTGGAGAAGGAGAGAGAGGAGCAGGAGGCTGGGAAGTCGACAGTGAAGTTGATACAGCACAGGCTGAATTCTCAAGTCATCACTCCTCATCTCAGGTAAATATTAATGATGGAATGCCTGAAGTTACCTTAATGTCTATTTTGACTATGTTATTAACGTTTGAAGCTTCAGTCTCTAAGGGTGCTGCAAATATTAACTCTTCGTTTCAAACTGTGGGCCAGTCTTCCCAAAAACAGGAGCATATGAACTTAGAGGTCAACAAAAAGATGATGCATTTCAAGGAAAATGTTAAGAACTCTGGTCAAGTTCTGGAAACATTGGTAAAGAATAAGGTTATGATTCATATGAAGCTCGAGCAATTGGAAAATCAGATGAGACACCTGAACCTTCAAATATTGAATTTTCCTCAACTCTCATACATGTTATCCATGAGCTTTTTAGGAAATATATGGTGGAGGTATCAAAAATTCCTGATTTGTCTATTTCATTGTTGAATAGAATTTATTATTTACCATCTGAGAAAGTACAAGTGGGTGATAATGTACGACAAGATCTGGATGTTACAGCATTGATTGAATCTTCAGTTCAGGAATGTCAGAACAGAGCTATGCTGCTGGTTTCTTTTGTTTCTGAAGAGGATTGGTTTTGCATCTCTTTTTTAAGAAGATGACAGAGCTATTTTTGGGCCTTTCAATAAGGATTTTTCCAGATGCTGCATGAGCAACTCAGGAGAAAAGAAAACTCTTTCTGGCAATGAGGCAAGAGACATTAGCTTTAGGTGCTACCTTTGTTCTCAGGTATTCCTGTAAATGTTTGGTAAAGTTTCTTAAAGTTAAATATGTTTTTCTTTTGCCTAAGCAATTGAGGGCTTTTTTGGGTGTTAAAAAGCTGGTTGCCCAAGCCTCTTCTCCTACTGTGACATTGCCTTAATTATACAATTGGTACGATGTAGGCGGTTTGACACCTAACGTTGTGTTTTCTTTTTTTTTTCTTTTCCATTTTAACAGTCCACCTTATTGTTTTCGCTCCCATTTCCTTATTGTGGGCTATTGGAAAATCATTGTGATAGGTTGATTGTGTATGTTTCATGATGTTTCCTTTTCATTTTTGATTTTCTCATAATTCTCATGTTTCATTCACAAATGGATACTTGTATAATTTTATTAAGGCTTAAAAATAAATAAATAATAATAATAAAAAAAAAAAATATATATATATATATATAAAGATATTCATTCCAGAATGGCTGTTCAGGACAGAGAAGTTACAATCTGGGGGTGGAGGGGGGGGGGGTTAGTACAGGCAATTGTGGTACAAGACAGATCTGTAATCCATCATTAGCTGGAAAATATGATTAAATCTCTCAGTTTGAGAGTATTATATTTTCCTAAGCCTGCTTTGGCATCTTCTGTGGAGTTATTTAAAAGGTATCTAAAAGAGATATGGAAGATACCAGAAAAAGGTTTGGCTCCTTTGGGAAGGATCTTTTATTTGCCACTGCCTTCCAAGACTGAAAGTTGGTGAAGAGCTGAAGGTGTTAGAATGTCAAATGTCGAGAGTTTGGTTGCCTTAGCAATCCTGAATGTGTCTGAAGATGAGAATCCGGGGCAAGCTACTTTGTTAGCCATTTATGTTTTCCTCAAGATAAAGATGTAATTTGGAGACTTTGGAGCCCTTTTACTAAATGCTGCTAACAGCTAATGCGCGTTTTAGTGAGCAGCAATTGGCCACGTTGAACCTTAATGCATGGGCATGTCAGCTACAGACTGCTGAAGTACACATTAAGTTGCACTTGCATGCTAATGTAGACAGTGGGCAGGCTAGAGATGGAGCGTGGGCATGGCGAACACATTAGTATGTGAGCAAAATTAACGTGTTACTGGTTCACCTAACGGCATCTCTGTGGGTAACATTAGGTGCACCAACGTTAGTTTGCCACTCATTAGAGTACCCTGTTGCACATGGGAACACCCCTGACAGCTAACACGAAAGCTTTACACTTAAAGTGCACTGGTAGTGCTCGTTTAAGTGTGAAACCTTAGCAGCGTTTAGTAAAAGACCACTTTTATTGCAGGAATGAATAGACACTTTTCTTTGGGCAAACGGTTCAAATTTTTCTTGATCTATGTTGGGAAACCCTGAATAGAAGAAAAAAATGTCTTGAGATGAGGCCTAAAGCTTTGTCCTTAGGCTTATCTCGTATTATTTCCATGTAATACATTCTTCAGCTTGAAAGAGTTATGTATGTTTTTTATGAATCTTCCCAACTGAAACATTTCTTGGATGCAAAACATGTATAGAATTTGTTATAGCTGTCAGAATATTATTTATGAGCTATAAGAGGAATCAAAAGTTGACTGTTGAATAAATCGTCCGTTGAAGAGATTTACTTTTTTTTTTCTATTTTTCCCAATTCCTTGCTCCGTTAAGGGATTTCCTTTCTTGATTTCCCCCTCTCCTTTTTTTTTATAGTGGACTTTAGGATGTAATTCTGTGCTATTTCTGATTACTTCTTTCTTGTATGTTTTTGTTCTGAATATATCCTTTTCTTTAATTTAGTTGAATGCTTTATTATTTACTGTAACTCATGAAAATAAAAAAAGGCATGTTAAGTACTATACTAGATAATTATAGTACAAAATCAGTGGCAATGCGCACAGAACCAGGTTATAAATCTAAAACCTCACATATCAACTGAAGGGCTCCATCTTATTTATTTTATTTATTTATTTTATTCTTATTTATTTTATTGTTCTTGAGGAATGTTTGAATAGAAAGGGCCAATATTCAAAGAATTTATGCAACTAACTGAAAATTATGCTCCTCAATTGGCCACTTTGAAAATTTAGTAGGGCCGAGTGCTTAAATTTATACTCAAAATTTCACTAAACTCCTAAATTTAGGAGCATAACAAATGGGTTCCAACAGGAGAGGATTTAGGATGGGGAAAAAAGTTAGGAGCTTAGTGCTAGGCTCATAAATTAAGAGTCATAAATCTAGGCAAATAAATAACAGGCCTAAATTTATAAGCATATTTTTAAGCTCCTAAATTACGTTGAATTTTTAGCTGAAAACACAAATTTGAGAGACTGACATTCAGCACTCCTGGTGGCTTGTTGCGATGTTTATATATTCTCCAGATATTCAGTAGCAGTAGCCAAACAGTGGCAGCCACTATCTCAGGCCTCACCAAATCTCAGGCGCCAAGTTGCCATGGCGACTATAAATTGCACCCTGGTGCCTGTGATTTTATTGCCTCCTTCCCCTAGCCACCACCCGAAGTCTCACCACAATCGGCTCTGCATGTAGTTTGAACAGCGCGGTGCAGGAAGTTTGCTAATCTCACTGTAAAAGAGTGAAAAACAGCAAGACATTGGGTGATAGTTGAGGAGGGCAAGAGAGAGAGACACACACACACATTGGGTGATGGCTTGGGTCAATAGAGAGAGAGGCATCAGGTGATGGTTTGGACGGATAGCAAGAGAGGCACTGGGTGATGGCTTGGGTCAATAGAGAGAGAGGCATCAGGTGATGGTTTGGACGGATACCAAGAGAGACACTGGGTGATGGCTGGGGGGGGGGGGGGTGCTATGAGAAATTAATTTTTTTGCTTCACGTATTACCAGGCTATGGTGATATGTAAAGCAAAAAAGGAAACTGCCTCAGGTGCAACTATAAAGGGTCACGATTATGCTGCTGACAACATACTCATTGGGGGTAGTGGGAGAGGAAGGAGGAGAAGGGACACTGCCTTCTGATGGCAGTGTGTAATTGGATGTTAATGGTCTAACTTATTAAGCTTTCTTTTCCCATAGAACATGGGAAAAAGTAAATCAGGCCTTTAAAAAACAGAGCTGCGATACACCTTTGGCGGGTGGGGGGGCACTGGGACTGAGGTCTCGGCGGCTGGCTCCCAAATGTTTAAGTTGACTCCTAGATTCCAAGATAATTTCTCAAGGCCTGAATCTGGATAATTGCCACTTTATCCGAATAGTGGCAATTTTCAGACACTATCTGGATAAATTATCCGAACTGCAACTTAAGTGAGCTTTTTCTGCAGCCACAACTATCTGGATAACTTATCCAGAAAGTGGCTGAAAATTACCACTATCCAGATAAGTGCAGTGATTATTCGGGTGGTGCTCTGCCCATGGACTGCCATGGTGTTCTCCAGATAGTGCTGCTGAATGCTGCCACAGTTGCTGTGTCTCTAAGAGGCGCTATCCCATTAGTGCTGCTGAATATCTGGATTACCTCTGTGGTTATTCAGATAAGGGCTTTTGAAAATTGACCCAAAGTTCCTAAATTTTGGCATCTAAGTTAGGATCGTATATTTGTACTCTATTTTCAGTCAAACTTAGGAGCATAAATTCTTTGACTATCAGGCCCTCAGTTCAGGCCCTAAGATTGTACATCCATCATGAGGGGCCCGATATACATTTGGGCGGACAATTCACCATGTCAGCGCATAGCCCTTCCCCCTGACCTCTTATCCTGGATATTCAATGCAGCAGTGACGGCATTGAATATCTGGGTCAGGCGCTGAGTGGAGTCAGCTGCCGAAACTAACCGGGTAGCAGCGATATTGGACTGCTACATAGTTAGCAACTGCGGCTACAACTAGGCAAGCCAAAAGCTCACCTAGTTTTAACCATGGAGGGCTAACTGGGTAGTAGTCCAATATCGCCACTACCTGGTTATCGCGACTCTCCGCCTCCGCTCCGCCCCAGAACGCCTCCAAAGTGCCCCAGAGTTACCCAGATAGCATCGGGGCACATAGGGGACATAGTCGGGAATATTCAGTGACACTAACCATGTAGGTGCCGTTGAATATTCCCGGTTAAGGAATTTACATGCTTTACTGGGCTGTAAACCATGTAAAAGTCTTTCGAATATCAGGCTCAATATTTCCAATAAATGTGAAGAATCACATATATAAATTGGAAAGATTTACATACCTTGGGAAGAACATAAAAAAACGAATACGTGGAAAAGGAGCAATCAACTCCCTATGAAAACCCCAAGTTACTACATCGGACATCAATTGACTTAACTCTAAGGCAGGATCATGAGACAACTCACAGTAATAGGTGGAATCTGATGGTACTATACAATTCACGTAGTCAGCATGATTCATCAAACCTATGTGCCATCCTTATCCACAAGTTTTATAATACGAGTAATCTTGGAAGTCCTGTGATAATTGCAGCAAAGCAATCTCTTCCCATCTTGTTAAATTCCCGTAAGAAAAAAATGCATGCAGTTCTATGGTTTATGGTTTATTTATTGCTTGATATAGCACTTTTAGCTCATTGCAGCAAAGCGGTTTACAAAAAGGATAAAACTAATAGCATGAGTAAATTAAATAGAAAGAAAAACAATAGAACAAGAGAAGAGTGCATAGCAGATCATATTGGCAGCTCAGGGACCCATTCTCCTACAAAATACTTGCTCAAAAAAGTATGTCTTAAGATTTTTTTAAAATGATTTTAATGAATTATATCTTGCCAAATATAAAGGGGGATTGAGTTCCACAGTGCTGGGGCCAAGAAGTAAAAGGCCAGCTACTATGTGGATTCTAGGCGGGCAACATTAGCAGCTGGGACTGTCAGGTGATTATGATTTTGAGAACGCATGGTTCTAGAAGGTATGTAGGGAATGAGAGAGTCAGAGAGATAAAAAGGCTTTATACGCCAGCAGCAGACTTTTAAACTTAACTCGATATGCAACAGGAAGCCAATAGTGGGATCTTAGTAGGGGAGTGACATGGTCAGAAGCCTTGGAATGATTAAGAAGTCAAATGGCAACATTTTGGACTCTTTGGAGGCCTTTGATGGAATGAAGAGGAAGACCATTATAAAGAGATTTGCCGTAATCTAGTTTACCGATTACCAGAGAGTATTGTCACGAACCCCCTTGCCTCTACAAGTA
Organism: Ichthyophis bannanicus; assembly: GCA_033557465.1. Taxonomy (NCBI): domain Eukaryota; kingdom Metazoa; phylum Chordata; class Amphibia; order Gymnophiona; family Ichthyophiidae; genus Ichthyophis; species Ichthyophis bannanicus. Next base: position 937,856,152 of record CM066034.1, read on the forward strand.
CAGGCAGGGTGTTCAGCCTAGGCCCAGCCCAGAGACCTTGCTTGGCCCCCTGGGATATGTAGTATTTATAGGCCAGTCCCAAGAATCAGTTGTGGCACCGAGGTAAGGCTTAAACAAGGTTTTATTCCCCTTCCGGGAGGATTCTTTTGGGTGGGTGAACAAAAAGTAAACAGCCCCACTTGGGCACAAACAAAGTGACAAAAATGAGAACAGAAATTGTTTATCTTCAGCTTCTAACAGGTAAATGAAAAGTATTCAAAACAGTTCTTTCCAGCATACAAAGACCTTTTCCTTTGTGGCTTTCAAGCTTGGTAAATCACAACTTGTTTATCTCAAAGAAAACACATTATCCGAAACTGTGAGCGTGCAGTCCATGTAATCATTACATACAGTGTCTCCCTGCACCTCACATTGCATCTCCTCGGGCTCTGCCATTAAGGATTCTTCCCTTGCATAATATGGCACGTTGCTGAACAGTCTCTCCTTACTATTCAGGAACTCTCTCTCTCTCTCTGTGAGAATGTTTGCTATGCTGCTACCATATTCCTTAGAGTATCTGCTTTGGGAGCCTCTTAAATGCTGTGGAAGATAGGGGAAATTACCACTTTCACTTTCCCTTCTATTAGAAACAATTGAGTTACCTTTAGGCAGCCTTTGGCTTGGGCTTCTCTCGGCTGTTACAGACGCCGGAGTAAAATCCAGTAAAAGCTTTCCACGGCTCTTGCCTTGTAACCTTCTTCTAGACACAGGACTATCCTCAGGTATAACAGCTTTACTCTTTCTTTGCCAATTGTTTGTATAAGGACTTTCTTCAGGCTTCTTCCAGCTAGCTTCTCAATTAAATGCTTTGTTACCTTTCTGATAACTTCTGCTCAGCTCTGACGCTTCCGTGCTCTGCCTTTCACTACAGGCACCTGGGTTCTCACTCTCTCTTTTGGAATAGGGATTTTTGGCTTTCCCAGCTCTGCCCTCAGCTTCCTTCCAACTAGAGTTTCTTCCAGTACGTCTTTGGCTTTCAGAATCACAACTGCTTGCTCCCGTGCTCCAACTGTGTCCTGTGTGTCTCTCTCCTGCGTGTCTCTCCCTTGTGTGTCTCTCTTCTTTAACTCCATGTGCACTGGGCTTTTCTATGTGCGTGTCAGCTCCACCCACTCCCAGCTGGCTTTCATTAGTTCCTAATCTCCTGGCCTTTCTGCTGCTTGGGCGTGTTTCCCTCGCACTTGAGCTGTTCTGTTTGGGTTGCCAATAGCAACATTCTGACCTGTGCTCTTCTGAACTGTCAGAATCTGTCTCACTACCTACGTTTCTGCTTATTTCCATGGGCTCTGTTGCATCTACTTTGTGACAGTATTAATGTAGTGAGAGCAGGCTTGTCTAAATAGGGATGGAGAGCTCTGATGGCACAAAGAGTATAAATTCCATTCTAGATGTCCCCGATTTTTGGCGGTTGTCCGCCATTTTGCGTCCATGACTTCTACCTGTTTGGCAGCCTCCAGTCCCTGATTCCAGCAATGGGAACAGAGAGGATAAAAAAATTGTTTTCAATTCAGTGATTGGAATATGTTGTTTTTTAGAATTTACTTCCATTATATTTATATTTTGCACAGTACGGGGAGAATGCATCACTGTTTCTATTTCTATGTTGATTTGTCTGCTTGGAAGTGGTACTGTTGCTATCATGGGATAGATGGGGGGGGGCAGGGTAATGACTTATCTCCCCTCCTCCACACCTTATTGCTGAAACCTGTAAATAAGGTGTCCCTCCCCACCCCCAAACACAAACACTCCAGATGAGTGTGCAAAAGTGCTTGCAAAAAATCTGGTAACCTTACATTCCACCATAGATTCAAAAACAGTAAGAAAGTCACAATTTCCTAAAGACAAATGCAGAATTATCCTTGCCCCCCTTATTTGGTAGCTTGACCCCTAACAGTGCTACTGTGAGACTACTTCTAAGGGTTGACTGGTTTCATTTTGAATTCAGGACCTTGCCGGGGCAAGAATGACTGTGGATCACTTCTGCCCACCCACTAGAAATCAGGGAAAGCCCCAGCATGTGCTGGGGAAGGGATAGGAGGTAGACTAGGGGGGCTCTGAAATCTAGGGATTGGGTCTCAGGGAGTGGGGGGGGGGTTCCTTTTTTTCATGGCCTTTAAGAAGATCCCTGTGAGCATCGGTATGAACATTTACATAGTAACATTGTAAGTGATGGTAGATAAAGACCATCATGGCCAATCTAGTCTGCTCAGTAAGGTGTTTAAGGTTGTAACTGCTACTCCATTCAGGTTATCCTTGCTCTATGCCTGCATTGAAGTGTAAAAGTCATTTAAGTTTTGCTCAGAGTAAGAATATTCCTCTTGCAATATAGGAATTCTTGGTGTTTATCCTGTGCATTTTGAATTCCGTCACTGTCTGTCCCCTTCCACAAGTAGGGCATTCCGTGCATCCATCACTCTTTCGGTGAAAAAGTATTTCCTGATTTTGTTATAAGTTTCCCTCTATGTTTTCAGCTTCTCCGTCTTTGGAAAAGGTTTGCCTGTTCATTAATACCTTTCAAGTATTTAAAGATCTTTATCAAGATGATGCAAGATAGTGCTGGTGTGGGACATTTGAATGGGCTGCTCCTCATAGAAACATAGAAATATGATGACAGAAAAAGACCACATGGCCTATCTAGTCTGTCCTTCCATATCAACAACTACAACAGTCCCCTTTTTACCTTTAGAGAGCCTCTGTGTTTGTCCCATGCTTTTTTGAATTCAGTTACTGTCCTCATCTCTACCACCTCCACTGGGAGACTATTCCATGGATCCACTACTCTTTCCGTAAAGAAATATTTCCACATATCACTCCTGAATCTATCTCCCTTCACCCTCATCCCATGTCCCCTCGTAGCAGAACTTGCTTTCAATTGAAAGAGGCTCTCTCCCTGAACATTTATGCCACGGAGGTATTTAAACATCTCAATCATATCCCCTCTATCCTGCCTTTCCTCTAAGGTGTACATATTAAGATCCTTCAGTCTGTCCTTATATGCTTTATAATGAAGACCACTAATCATTTTAGTAGGCACCCTCTGCACTGACTCCATCCTGTTCACATCCTTTTGAAGGTGCGGTCTCCAGAACTGCACACTATACTCCAAATGAGGTCGCACCAAAGACTTATAGAGAGGCATTATCACCTCCTTTTTTCTGCTAGCCATTCCTCTCCGTATGCACCCAAGCATCCTTTTAGCTTTTTCCGTCACCTTCTCTACCTGTTTAGCCACTTTAAGATCATCAGACACAACCACGCCTAGGTCCCGCTCTTCTTTAGTGGACAAAAGTACTTCACCCCCTATACTATATTGCTCCCTTGGATTGCTGCAGCCCAAATGCATGACCTTACATTTTTTAACATTAAATCCCAGCTGCCAAATTCTAGACCATTCTTCAAGCTTAGCTAGATCCCTCCTCATGTTATCTACACCTTCCTGGGTGTCTACTCTATTGCAGATTTTGGTATCATCCGCAAAGGGGCAAACCTTACCCGACAGCCCTTCCGCCATATCACTAACAAAGATGTTAAAAAGAATCAGACCAAGGACAGATCCCTGGGGCACACCACTGGTGGTAACATCCTTCTCCTCAGAGTGAGCTCCATTTACTTGTACTCTTTGTTGCCTCCCACCCAACCAATTTCTTACCCAAGCAGTAACTTTAGGGTCCATCCCTAGAGTGCTCAGTTTGTTTATAAGTCACCTGTGAGGAACAGTGTCAAAGGCTTTACTGAAATCTAAATACACCACATCTAGAGCTCTCCCTCGGTCCAACTCCCTGATCACCCAGTCAAAGAAATCAATGCGATTTTTCTGACAAGACCTGCCTCTGGTGAATCCATGCTGCCTCGGATCCTGTAATCCGCTGGACTACAGAAACCTCACTATTTTCTCTTTCAGCAGAGTTTCCAATAATTTACTCACCACCGAAGTTAAACTAACCGGCCTGTAGTTTTCAACCACATCCTTACTTCCGCTTTTGTGTAAAGGCACCACATGAGCCTCTCTCCAGTCCTTTGGCACCACTCCCGACTCCAACGAGGCATTGAAAAGGTCAGTCAGTGGAGTTGCTAGAACGTCCGCAAGTTCCCTCAGTATTCTAGGGTGTATCCCATCCGGTCCAATCGCTTTGTCTACATTAAGTTGAGCTAGTTTCTCACGAACACAATCTTCTGAAAATCGTTCAAGATGTCCCTCGCTTCTGTTCCTATTTGTGGGTGTTGTGGGTCCTTGACCACTTATTACCATTTTGGTTTGCTGCCACTACTATGGGTAAACGGAAAGGGAAGGTCCAAGTGGAGACTCTGAGTCCTTCCCTGCCCGATCAGGCCCGCGTTTCAGATTTTGTGGTCAAACCAACTGAGAGTTGATCTGAGGTAGCTATCCTCACTGGCAGACTGGAGAAGGGAAGCCAAGCCTGCTCTGAGAAAATTTCTCTAAGCCTGGGTGCTCCTACCTCACGGCGTTTATGCCGGAAGGAGCATGAATGCGTTGAGGAGTGCCACAGTGAAGCAGGCGGCTCTGCTGTTATTGGGCCTGGCATCTCAGCTTCCATGGTTGGAGGATCTGCAGTTGCTTCTTGTCCTGGTGTGGAAGGGGAAGTTGACTCATTTGTTCCATTGGTTACTGGCAACTATATTATGTGCACGAATGAACCTCTTCAAAGTATGCAGGTATCATCAATTTTAGAGGGAATAAAACTGGAGAAAGTGACATTGGAAGCTAGATGAAAGGCTATTATATTGTTGGATGTGACTGTGGGGACCAAGTTGGGCCAAATTGAGAGGTCCCTGGGAGGGAATAGAATGGCACCTTGGCTCCATGGAACTTTTGGGGGAAGATCTGAAGGGAAAGAAAGCAACTGTGGAAGGTGGTTTGTCGAAGGTGAAGATGGTACAAGGTAGAATGGTTAAAGACTTTGTGCGTATGCAGCGATGGCTCGAGGTGGTCAAAAACAAGCTAAGCCACTTGAATATTAGAATTTTGAATTTTCCCCGACTAGTGTGCAATTCTGGAGACCGCACCTTCAAAAGGATGTGAACAGGATGGAGTCGGTGCAGAGGGTGGCTACTAAAATGATTAGTGGGCTTCATTATAAAGCATATGAGGACAGACTAAAGGATCTTAATATGTACACCTTAGAGGAAAGGCGGGATAGAGGTGACATGATTGAGATGTTTAAATACCTCCGTGGCATAAATGTTCAGGGAGAGAGCCTCTTTCAATTGAAAGCAAGTTCTGCTACGAGGGGACATGGGATGAGGGTGAAGGGAGATAGATTCAGGAGTGATATGCGGAAATATTTCTTTACGGAAAGAGTAGTGGATCCGTGGAATAGTCTCCCAGTGGAGGTGGTAGAGATGAGGACAGTAACTGAATTCAAAAAAGCATGGGACCAACACAGAGGATCTCTAAAGGTAAAAAGGGGACTGTTGTAGTTGTTATGGAAGGACAGACTAGATAGGCCATGTGGTCTTTTTCTGTCGTCATGTTTCTATGTTTCTATCATCATATAATTCTAGGGGCCTGTTCATGAAATATCTACTGGATGGTCTTCATGTTCCAGTTGAGGCAGTACCCTCCCTTAAGTAAGGTTTTCTAGCTTCCTTCTAAGAAAAAGGAGGACTCATATATGGACATTCCGCATGGAGAGGGTGTTGGGTCCATTGGTGACAATGGTTTAGATATTTCAGCATTGCAGGAACAGTCAGTGGATGAAGTCCAGGACAGAGCCACCCTCCTTGTGTCCTCTGTGTTTGAATCTGATAAGAATTCTATTATGTGATGTTTTTTCTGCAATAGAGAAAATTTGTTTATGGGTCAATTGGTTTGGTGTTTTCCTGATCTCTGCCCAGAGACAGAAGAGGAAACTGTTTCTCCAACTCCAACAGGAGGTCTTAAAATTGGGTGGAGAATTTTTTTGTTAAGTTTTCTGCAAAATGTTTGGTACAAATTTCTAATGCTAGATATATTTTTTATGATCCAGAACAATTGGAAAGTTTGCTTCATTATACAGTAAGTTTCCTGCTAATAATGGTATGCCTTCTGTATAATGTGTGCCCGTTGTTGATTCTCTGGTAATGATGCCTTGTGTAATGTAGCCTGTGCCAGTTCTTATTTTATTTGATTTCTTTTGTCGCTTCCCTGCAAAGATTTCCTTAGTGGTCTCTCTCTTATTTTGTAGTGGACTTGGTAAAAAATGATTGCACTAACAGCGTATTTCCTATGTTTCCTATGTTTTTGACCTATATTTGTTTTTGCTCTTGGTCACATCTTATTTTTTTGCAAAGACAGTCTGGTGTCTGTATTTTTTTTAAATTAATAAATAAAGCATTTAAAATAAAAAAAAGATCTGTATCATAGAGACTACAAGATGTGGTGAGCGAGGAGAACGTGTTTCTACTGTTCCTGGGGTCGCTCCTATATTTTCCTTCATCCTTTAGCTAATTGGCTCTGAAGAAGCATCTTCAGCACTAATATTGTTTTTGCCCTAATTACTTTGCGTAGTGGCTTCTTCTATTTTTTTTTTATATTGGTGATTGATTTTAATACAGTCTCTGATGCAGCTTTGGATTGATCAAATCAGTGGAGGCCCCTTACACCACAATTAAATAAAGGATTACCTTATCTTTTTTCCTACCTCAGAACTCCTTTGCATGGCTTGCCTTGGAAGAACTCTGCAAAGTTAGGGATGATTCGGTGGTAATAGTCAGTCAAGCAGTCCAAAGAAGACACATACCTCTTTCTTCAACCTTGGGGTGGGGACCTGGGTAATGCCATCCATCATCCGTAGTTGAGGTTGTATCTGCCCACTCTCGATAAAATATCCCAGGTATTGAACATCCTGACCTCCTAGAAAACATTTCTTGGGGTTGGCCATCAACCTGGCCTTCCACAGGCTGGTCAACATGGCTTGTACTTGGGTTAGATAGGTGGTCCAGTCTCTGCTGTAGATGACAATATCATCAAGATATGCAGCAACATACTCCTTCTGCAGTCTCAGTACGTGGTCAAATAGGCATTGAAATGTGGCAGCAGCCCTGGGTAATCCAAAGGGCAGTACTGTAAACTGGAACTGACCTTGCAGTGTCAAAAAAGCAGCCTTCTCCTTGGTAGCTGGAGTCAAGGGTACCCGCTTGTATCCCTTGGTCAGATCCAAGGTTGATATAAAGTGTGCTCCATCGAGTCACTCAATTATCTCATCTACTCTGGGCATGAGATATGCTTCCAGGTTTGAAGCTGCATTGACCCTCCAGAAGTCAATGTAGAATCGGATGTTTCCATCGGGTTTAGAACCAAGATAATGGGTGACAATCAATCACTCTTCTATCACTCCCAGGTTAAGCATCTCTTCCAGCTCCTTGGCAATGGCCTGTTGCTGAGCTTCCAGAATCCAGTAGGGTCACTGCCAGATAACCACCCCAGGGTCAGTAATGATATCATGACAAATGAGGTAGGTTTGTCCGGTGGATCAAACCTTCTAAATCTCTTCTCTGGGTAGCAGAGAGCTGGACTCTAATTGCGAATTGAGCTGGACCTAACGGGACTGAAATTTCCAGCCCAAAATCATCTCCCTGTACCACCATAGCTGTCACTGGGGTCCATTGTTTCAATAGGTTAATATTTTATTTTATTTATTTATTTAACAATCACTTATATACCGCACCTTCCCAAGGATCAGGTGCAGTTTACAAAGAACAAGTTAAGGGACAGAGCAAAATCTGTTTCTTTACATGGAACATAGTAAACTATGTAAAGAGGCAGAACCTTGAAAACAAAACAAGCTTAGTTTCAGTTGAAACTGGGTCTAGGTTCAATAACAAAACAACGTTATAATGTGTTACAACTATATACAAAATATTGTGTTTATACTATGTGAAATGCATGATACATTTTGGCTTTCTTCCATTCATCTGGTTGGGCAATCTTATATTAATAGGCCCCTCTTTCTCTTCCACCTCATAGGTCCCCTGTCATTTATAGAGTAACTTGCTCTCGGATGAAGGCAGCAAAACTAAAAGTCTGTCTCCCAGTTGGAAGGCATGGTGCATGGCTGTCCAATTGTAGCTCCTGGTCTGCTCAGTTTGGACTTTTTCTAGACTGAATTTGGCCACCTTTCCAGCTTTCCTCAGCCAGTCTTGCATTTGTATAATGTACTCCACCAAATTATGCCTGGCATGGGGTTCTTCTTACCAGGTTTCCCTTACCACATCTAATATGCCTCTTGAACATCTTCCGAAGAGCAACTCAAAAGGCGAAAACCTGTGGAACTCTGAGATACCTCATTGATGGCAAGCATCAAATAGGGTAGGAGAATGTCTCAATTCTTCCTGTCTCCCTTAATGAACTTTTTAAACATCTGTTTCAGAGTTTTATTGAACCATTTAACGAGTCCATCCATCTGTGGGTGATATACTGATGTTTGCAGGATCTTGACCTTCACCAAGGCACCCACTTGCTTCATCACCTTGGATACAAAGGGTGTTCTTTGTCTTGTGAGGATTTCACTGGGTATTCCCACCTGCAAGAATTCTTACCAGAGGGAACTTGCGATCATAGAGTCTTCATATTCTGTAGAGCAATGACCTCCGGGTATCAGGTAGCATAGTCCATGACTAAAATATACTTGTTGCCTCGGGTGGTACACTCAAAGGCTCCTAACAGATACATGGTCACTCTTTCAAATGAGGTTTGAATGATGGGCATAAGCACTATTTATTTTATTTATTTACATTCTCTTATATACTGTGCTATTCTGCATCAGTGCGGTTTACATTGAACAAACTGAAATTACATTGAACAGGGCATTATAACTTGGAAATAACTATTTTACAGGGAACATGGGCTATGGAGGGTTAAGTGGCTTGCCCAAGACTACAAGGAGCACCTGTGGGACTAGAAACCCCAGTCCTTCCAGCCCAAGGTTGCTGTCCTCTAGTGGGATTTGAACCACCGACCTTCTGGCCTGAAGTACCTTGCCCCCAACCACTAGGCCACTCCTCCACTCCTAGAGGGGCATTTTGGGCTCTGGTGGGGTTATGAAGTTAGTAGGTGGGGCATTACTGGCAATATAACTGCACCTATTTATGGACCCCGGACCAGAAAAATCAGGCCAAAACACACTCTAGTTTTTTCTCCACCCCCAGGTGTCCCCTTAAATGGCTATAGGCGAATGATAACACCAGATGACAACAGGGCAGGGGAACTATCAGTTGTTCTACCTCTTCCCCCTCTAGGCCACCCTCGGCCACTCTATATAATAAATCTCACTTTAGCACAAAATAGAGAAAGGATCTTGCAGGGGACTCTCTGTTACCTATTGGAACCCCATCTACCACCAAAACCCGCAGTCAGGTGTGTTTAAGGGACTCATCCTTTTGCTGAGCCCTCCTGAAGCTCCCTGGGTCTTCCCCTGGCCCCCATTCTGGGAAGGGGACAATTGTATTTTGGTCACTACTGCTGAACCCTGAACTATCCCCAGGGGTTTCTTCCTTAGGCTCTCCCTCTCTGGATCTAACCATCATAGCTGCCCCCGGATCCTGTGGGTAGCATAACTTTTCCCGGTGATGCCAACTCCAGGACTCAGCAGGCTTGGGAATCTTAACATATAGATTCAGGTCATCCAGGGATAAAATGTCTAGGAAATATTCCTGGTCCAATTTAGCAGAGCTGTCAGTTAGCTGGGCCCATATTGTTCCGAAGTTTGGGTAGTCTTGGCCAATCACTACTGGATATGGGAGCTAGGGCAGCACCACAACCTCAAATGTGGCTTGCCCTGCTGGAGTCTTAAGTGAAACCTATGCTGTTGGATACTGCCTCTGGTCTCCATGTACACAGGCCAGTGTTACCATCTTTCCATAGCCAATTTGAAATCGGGTTACGGTTTCCCAGCAAATGAGGGTCTGTACACTCCCAGAGTCTATCAAGACCTGGAGGTGGATTCCCTTGAGCTCCACTGGAATCAGAAAGTTCTTTGCCCTGGGGTAGAGAATGTCCACAAAAGCACAGGTGTGAGGGGTAGTTAGGCTGGTATCCATGGGATCTTCCATACCTAGGGGACATTCCTGAGCAAAATGTCCCCAGGCTCCACACCTAAAACAGGTAACGGGGATATGGCTGGGCCGTGCCCTCATCTAGGAGGTGACTTTGGGGTTCAGAATATGAGAGTCAACATCCATTCCAGCTTCACCTTCTGTCCTCCTTGTCTGATGGGTGACTTCTGCCCCTTCTCACTGTCTGCTTCATTCTCTGGCTGGGCTTCATGATACCCCTTGGTTATTTCCAGTGCACTCTCCATTGTAAGCTTGGGATGCTTATGTACACATTGTTTCATCAGGACGGTTAAGCCCTCCAAAAATTGCTCCAATACCACAATCTTGTCTATTTCTGGCCCACTTTTTCCCTGCATTTGCAGCCACTTCCATGTGAGCTCCTTCAATCGGCAGAGGGACCTCTGAGTGCTCTCTTTTATCTGGGGCCCTTCCTTTCTGAATCACTGGCAGTAGGCCTCTGGTATACAGCCAACCTCTTCCAATATGGCAGCCTTGACAGCTGTATATGTAGCTCACCCATCAGGGTTGGCATCCTGGAATGCAGCCTAACTGCTACCTGTAAGTAAGTAGCCCATGTTGCCTTTGGTCACCTGGCCATGCAGGCAGTTCATTTAAAGTTCACCAAAAAGTAATCAGGTTCTTCTTTTGCCATCATTTTCAGTAGCACTTGCGTTGGAGGGTGGAGTGGTGGTCCCTGTAGGGCTTTAGTCAACTGAGCCAGGGAACTTCTCTGGAACTCCCCTTGTGCCTAAATAAGATCTTAGCTGCTGCTGCTATTGTAGTTGTTGCTGCTGCTGCTATTGTTGTTGTTGCCGCTGCCCTTCTAGTAGGGTTTGTTGAAACGGCTGCTGACATTGTTGCTGTTGCTGCTGACCTTCTGCCAGAACCTGGAGGAGCTGCTCCATCCTGGCTTAACACTGTTCTCTTGCAACACCACCACAGCTTCCTCTTCTGTAGCTGAGTTAACCCTGCAGTATTCCAGCTCCAACAAACCTTTAGCAGCCTCTATTGGCAAAAACAAAGCCTGCCTGTCTGGCACTGACTATATCTTCTTCAAGGTCCCTAACTAGGGTGAGGCTAACCCTCTTAATCCATATAAACAAACAAAACAAAACATCCTGCCCTGCTGTAGAGGCCCAGCCCTGGAGGGACGTGGATTTGCCCTCAGTTACGTGGTTAGAGGAAATCCACAAGCTGCCACCATATGTGTTAGTGTGGCGTCTGATGGGAAGAGCTTTTCTTTAAAACACAGGCCAGACAGCAGTTCAGGGAAAACAAAAGCAACTTTACTTCTGTCCCAGCTTGTTAAACCTCCAGAAGATGGTTCTCTTGGCCCTTCTTCCAGCCCCAGTTAAAGTTCCTACCTCAGAACCCCTTTGTATGGCTTGCCTTGGAAGACCTCCTGGCTCCATAGGCTTCTCTCTCTCTTTCCTGCAGCCTCCTGGGTTCTTAAATGCTCCCTGTGGGCCACGCCCTCCCAGCCTTAAACTCTGGGCTGCAAACTCTCTTAAAGTGGACTGTTGATACTCTTTTTGGAGGACAGCCTCTATCACAAGCCCCTATTAAAGCACTAGAAATACAAGGAACTATTCAACAGGCCCCTCTGTTACAGGCTCCTAGGACGGATGCTTTAAATTTATTTTATTTATTTATTTAACAGTTATTTCTATACCGCTCTTTCCCAAGTATCAAGTGCGGTTTACAAGGAACAGTAAGTTATATGGTATGTGAAAGAGCATACCTAGTCGTTTTACATAGAACAGGTAGAACTATTTACAAGTAACAATATAACATTTGAACAGTAAAATGTTAGAACGTATTTACATTGTAGGTACTTACAAATTATATCATGGATCAAAATTGTGATGCATAATTTAAATGTGATAAATCACATAATTATAACTTGGGAGAATTGTCAACTGTGTATAAGTGTGGTGTGGTTAAGTATTGTGTGGTTATGTTATTATCTGTTGTTTGTTATATAGTATTGTAGTATGGATGTTAACCTGTGTCTCTTTGTGTATTCTGATTAGGTAGTGTATTGTAGTGTAATGAGAATAAATGGGTTTTTAGTTTTTTTCTAAATTCCTTTATGTCTGTTAGTTGGCGAATGTTGTCAGGTAGATTATTCCATAGGATAGGTGCCGAATGGGAGAAGGCCCTCTTGTTGGTTTGTTTTTTAGCTTTTGTGTAATCTTTTGGAACTGCTATAGTGTTTGTGTTTCTGCTCCTTTGTGATCGTTTATCTATCTCTACGTTAATGAGTGTATTAAGTACGGATGGTGATAAGTTATTTATTAGTTTAAATGTGGTTAAAATAATTTTGTATTTTATTCTGCTGTAGATGGGTAGCCAATGAAGTTCAGCCAGAATCGGTGTGATATGCTCTATTGAGTTTATATTCATTATTATCCTTGCTGCTATGTTCTGAGTTAGTTGTATCTTTTTAATATTTTGCTTTGTGATGCCATTAAGGATTATATTTGCAAAATCAAATTCCAAGGGGCATGTTTACTAAACTCCGAAAATGTGCGGGTCCCCGTTAGTGTGCGTGTGCCATATAAGGAGTGGGCGGTTCAGGCAGAAAAAGAAAAAAAAACGACCGTACGGGTGCGCGTCGCGCTAATGTGCGGGGCCCACATTAGCACGTGGGAAGGCTAAGTGGGGCGCTGCTGGGCACATATAGGAACAGAGCCATAGCACAACGGTGAAGACAATAACCAATGGTGCAGGGGCTATGGGTTCAATCCCCCAGTGTGCACAACCCAAAAAGGCTGGCTGAGGCATGAATAGTAATGGTTAAAAAGTTGTTTAGGAGGCATACTACTTTTGTGCGTCTGTAGGCGTTGCGCTGTTACGTTTGGGCAGCAGTAATTAATTTTTGACGGCATTAGGCGTTGTGCTGTAAAATTTGGGTGGCATTAGGCGATGCGCTATCAAATTTGGGCGGCACAAGGCGGCGCGCTGTTCTTTTTGGGCGGCACAAGGCGGCACACTGTTCATTGTGGGCAGCAGGAGGTGGCGCGCTGATGGGCACAAGGCGGCGCGCTGATGCAAAAGCAAAGGAACACAGCCACAGCACAATGGTTAAGACACTGACCAATGGTGCAGGAACCAGGGGTTCAATCTCTCACAATGCCCAGTGAAAAAGGCTAGCTGAGGCAGTATGTTTTATGTTGTGGAGTGCTGTAGGAGGCCTTTTAATTTTATTTGTGACAACTACTAGCAAACGCACTCTCACAGCATATTAACATAAGGCGGCCCATAAGGCACATGTTACAGTGCACCGTCCGCCAAGGCACCTTAGAATGTCCCCTATAGGGCAGCATGTATGTTGCGACACAGGATAATGTATAGTGCACCCTATATGGATGGCAACCATAAAGTGCCCTATAGGGCATCCCATAAAGCACCCTCAGAGGCACCTTATGGGTACAGTACGCTGAGGGTGTTATTGCTGGCATCAACATATGTACAGTAAATTAAAAAATGCTATGGACACCCCTATCACAGAACCCCACTGTGGGTTTGAACCCATGACCCCTGGCTGCACAGGCAGTGATGTAACCATTGCGCTACAGCTCTATAGCTGTAAGCAAGCCCCTGGCTGGCTGCAGATAGCCTGCATGTCACCTCACAGACAGTCTGCTGTTGTAAACCGGATAGGGTTAGGCCACCCGTACCCATGATGCACTGCACATGCAAATCAGCTGTCCACAGATGCACACAAGATGGGAAATGCACCCCTAAAGCTCCCCAGCCTGGTAGGGGGACGTGTCCGTGTGCACCCACACAGCACCTTGGCCTGGTAGGGTGTCCTGAGTGGGTGAACAAACGGCAGAGTAGCTAAACACCATCACATTGTGCGGTTACTGTGCTCACCCTGAGTGTGTGATGTTGCGCCCAGGACCAGGTCCACAACACCTTCCATGGCTGAATGCGGCCATGCCAGAACTCCAAAGCAGCACTAACCTGTGAGATAGGTAGGTGCTGCATAAACGTCTTGGAAAGTTCTGTCTGTCACAGTTAGTGGACCCCCCCGGACCCCTAGGTGGATAAAAACAGGGGTTTCCCACCAACAGATTCCCATCCCACCCACTGCACTGCACTGCACTGCACTGATGGCAGTAGAGTGGACCATCAACCCCCAGTCCTGCTGGGGAACAGACACCCTACAGGGCACTCCAAACACATCCATAACACAATATCAAACAGACATTAGGCCTGGATATTCACAGATGCACCCCACCACTATCTGATATTCTCCTGCAGCAAGCCATCAGCCACTGCACCCTGCAAGGCACTCCATCAAGACACATGCCAGCTGTGCACAGTCTGCTGGTTGGGCCTGATGGAAATGCATGCACCCAAAACTGGGGTGGCAGCACACACAAGCAGATAAGTCAGTGAAGAGGCCCCAACAGGAAACCCATATATATCACATAAGAGAAACACAATACAGCACTATGGGGGTGCCTAGCCATGCTGCCATCACTGCACACTCAGTGTGAGAGTGAACCCCCAGCAGCACATACAGAGGTCACCCTGTCTGTGTAGGTGGTGGCCGGGCACTACCATGTCCCTGCCAGTGCCCTATGCCCTGTGCAGCTGCATCCTGGGCAGCCCACCCTGTCTGAGATATACCCATGGTCCCTTGCTACTCATTATGCACATTGGCAGGCCAATACTGGCAACAGTGCTGGCAGTGTGGGCTGTGGAAGGGGCTTGCAGCCAACACCCACTGTATAGACAGACACACACTTCCACACCTATGCCATCATGGTGCTACTATTGAGGAGGTAATTAGCCTTGCCCACCAAACCGGTCCTGGCCACGGCAAGACATGGATATGGTACGCAGTACTGCTGGGGGTCACTCCCCAGGGTGGTAAACACCGTCAGAAGCCAGGCCTGGAGCACGCACCGCAAACACCTAACAGATTGTTCGGATGGGGTCAACTAGCAGTATGTGCGTAACGTATGGATATCTATCTGCCAGTATTCCTAGCAAACGTCTCAGAGCTGTGTACCATATACCTCAGGTGTAGGGTGACATTGCTAAGGTATGCAGGTGCTATTATTGGGAGATGCACGCAGGGTCCAATGTTCTGCCTCTCCAGGAGACATTGGCCAATGGGGCCTGTGGGTGTGGGTGTGGGTGTGTCTGCCCCTGTTGGCTGCTGCTTTACAGCAGAGATTCCCAACTCCAGTCCAGGTTAGCATCACACTGTTCGGGTTTTCCTGCTGTCCCTCATGAATATGCATGAGCTACATCTACATGCCATGGGGGTGGTGCATAGATATACAGCACAGGCATTTGTATGAGTGGCAGCATGGAACCTGACTGGTGTGTGGCCCACCAGGACTGCATTTGGGGGATTCTGCTCTAGGTACTGCCCCTGTTCATGGTGTCTGTGCTCAGTCGGGTAAAAGATAGATGTAGTACCATTGCATATGTCCTCACCACAAAAGGTGTGTCCTTACTATTACTGTTTAGTTGTGGGAAAAATATGTGGGCAGGATTGGTGGTAGCCCCAGCTGGGCTTTGAACCTATGACCTTCTGTTCTTGCATGCACTGTCTGTGTGCACTGCACCACTGTGTAGCCACAGATTGGCTGGATTCCCTGGAATGTCCATGACTGTGGATCTGGCAGGGCCTGTCTGTTGCAGTGGACTGTGCCAGCCTGCACATGGCTGGGCCTCTGTCTTCTGTGGCTAGCAGCCACTGCCCCCTGCACCACATGTACTCGTCCGCCAACATGCTGGCATGAGCTTCTCTCAGTAAAAGCAGATGACCTGATTGCAATGTGGCAGTACGGGACTGCATTTGGGGGACTTGGCTGTAGGTAATGCCCATTGTTGTGGTGTGTGTGCGGTGTTGGGTAAAATATGGGTGTTTTCACCATGCTTATGTTCCCTGCAATACAGGGGTGTCTGCGCTATCTTTGTTTAGTGGTGGGTAAAATATAGGGACTGGGCTGGCAAGTGCCCCAGCTGGGATTTGAACCTCTGATCCTCTGGTCCTAGAGGTAATGGCTCTGTCCACTGCACCACACTATGCTCACAGAGACAGTGTAGCCCCTGGAGGTAGTAAACCTGGCAGGATGGAGTCACAAACCCTGCTCTTCGCATTTTTACTGTGGGCACATGCACCCTGTCTGGTGACAAACGTGCACATAAACCCCGGAAATGACCACAGAAACTGGGGGACAATATATCACCACGCTGGACAACAGTGATATTAATGGTCAACCATAGCACTCCCAGGAAAGCTCCAAAAAGGAAATTTGTTTTGGATGAGTCTCCGCTCCGTAGACCCTTCCAATATTCATTTGTTCTTTCTGGAGCTTTCCTGGGTGTGTTTTCTATATTTGCCCATTACTATAACTTCCCCAGCTGAATTACTATTTGTGATATTTTTGTTGTGGTCACTTTCTATTTTTATTTTCACTTTTGTGCTGTGCACATGTATCACACTGCTCACGTTTTTCAGGTTTCCCCAATTTTATTTATTTATTTATTTAGACAGTTTTGTATACCGCCTTATCCTTCAATCAAAGCGGTCACAACACAATTGGGGGATACATTTAACATGCAGGGATATGAGACACATACACTAATACTTACAGGGAACATGGGCAATGGAGGGTTAAGTGGCTTGCCCAAGACCACATGGAGCATCTGTGGGACTAGAAACCCCAGTCCTTCCGGCCCAAGGTTGCTGTCCTCTAGTGGGATTTGAATCCCCGACCTTCCGGTCTGAAGTACCTTGCCCCAACCACTAGGCTACTCCTCCCTCTTTTGCTGTACATTGCTGACGGAAATGGTTTCTCTTCCCTTTAAATGCCCTCTACTGCGAGTGTTTCACTCGCGGTAGTTTTGCTTTGGGATCCGGCCCCGATAATGTGCGGGGAGCCTCTCCCCTCCCCTCCCCTTCCCCGCCCATTAGACCCGTCTCTCCGCCCCTCAGGAACCTTCCTCCGCCCTCCGTTAGCCGTTCCACGCCTCTATCGGACATTTGCGGGCCCGTACTTGTGCGGGGCCCGTTATTGTGCCGCGCACCTGTGCGGGGGTGACACGCACGATTGCGGGGCGTTTAAGCGCTCTTAAGTACCGCTTTTAGTGCGCTATTTTGCGGCGCGCAAATTAGCGGTTTTTAGTAAACATGCCCCCAAGTTTTATAAACTCTCAAAGGATAAAATTTATCTTTTTTTGTTAGAGGCATAGCAGGCTGCTAGGGAGAAAGGAGAATTTCCCCCTGAGATGAATAAAGCTTATATTAAGTTGATCTTAAAACTGGGCAAAGAACCAGTGCAGTCCGCTTCTTACAGACCTATCTCCCTGCTCGATTTTGATTTTAAAATTTAGCAAAAATTTTGGCCAACTGTTTGGTGCTGGTTTTGCCAACAGTGATTGGGGAAGAAAAAATGGGATCATGAGCAAAAGATAGTCAGCACTTACTGTGTGGAAAATTTTGCTTGCTATAGAATGCCATCAGAAGCTGGACCTGCCTTCATTGTTAATAAGCTTTGATGCAAAAAATGCCTTTGAAAGGGTCAATTGCGCCTATTTATTTGGAGTTTTGAATAGGATGGGGATCCGATGGGATTTTCAGGTAAGGATTCGAACACCATGTGTACATCCTAGAGCAGCAGTGATTGTAAATGGGAGTGTGATGCTGGAATTTGATCTTGTTAGGGGTACAAGACAGGACTATCCCTTCTCTCCCTTACCCTTTTTGTTATTTTTGGAGCCCCTGTTGCTTAGTATTCGAAATGTGGATGGGGTTGCAGGGATCTGCCTTGGTGTTATCACTTTTAAAGTGACGGCTTTTGCTGATGATCTTCTGGTAGGACTGATCGATCCATATTCTTTTTGGCTTATATTATTGAACCTGACAGAAGAGTTTGGGCTTTTTATTTGGACTTCCGGTGAATTTTCAGAAATCTGAGGTGCTCCTTGTAATCTCAGCCTCAAAAGAGTGGTGGGATGTGGGATGTTGGATTTCCCTTACAATGGACACAAGAGTCTTTGAGATGATTGGGTACTGTGACTCCTAAGGATTTATCCAAATTACACTGTTGCAGTATGGAGCCCCTGCAGATGAACCTTCAGGCACTCCTACAGACTTATTCTCTGCCATTTTCCTTAAGTGGCTGAGCATATTTATATAAGATGATTCTGTTGCCAAAATGGCTCTATATGTTTCAGATAGTGCCTGTTTGTTTGTTGGAAGACAAACAATAACCCCAAGCACTGAAACGATCGCTGTAAAGTGAGCCACAAATCCAAGATCGCTCAAATGGCAGACAAAGTTTTAAATTTCATCTACACCAGAAATTATTTTTTACAACCAAGATGT
Organism: Ichthyophis bannanicus; assembly: GCA_033557465.1. NCBI lineage: Eukaryota > Metazoa > Chordata > Amphibia > Gymnophiona > Ichthyophiidae > Ichthyophis > Ichthyophis bannanicus. The sequence continues at coordinate 937,874,606 of CM066034.1, forward strand.
CGGGTCCAGCAGACCGGGGAAAGAATAGGCAATCGCTCAACCCCCCGGTGTCTGCTGTTCCCTTTTAATTTTTATCTTTTAACACCCTCTGTTTGCTTATGGTGCAACATAACAATTATTAGAAATTGAAAGAGCTTCTACTTAGCTTAACATGATGCAATTATGTGAACCCTGGCAGTATATCCGATGTTTGTTTGTTGGGGCAGGATCTTGTCTTTATAAAATACTAGTGTAAATGGCATAGTGCATGTCTACATTGCAGGCACACGTCCAATGATGAAGCACAGTTACCATGAGATCTTAGCACAAACCTGTCCAGAATGTAGTGATCTCAAAGGAATACTTTATTCAATATAAATCACAAGTAGGGGTAAAAGGAGCCTGACCCGACACGGCCACATCTATGGCACTATAAAACATAAATATGGACAAAACTAAAACCTATGAGGGGTATAATAAATATAAAAAATAAATAAATAGTAAAAATGAAAAATGAAAATGAAAAACTTATTCAAGCATATGCCATCCTAAAACAATAAAAGGACATTAAAATGGGATAAAAATGAAAGAATAAAACAAGTTATAAATAATTATTTAATTAAGTGATAAGAACCATCTTAAAATAATGACATAACAAATTGTGCATCAATTACAAATGGTGAATATTACATCTTAATGACAATCAAGGAGCAGGAGTAAAACTATCATATTTAAATAGATAAGGGATATCTATCGCTGCAAGGCAGCATATCAAACATTTGTAAAATCCTTATTTGTCTAAAATATGATTATAATTGCTAAATACCAGAGAAACGTATTTTAAAGAAAGGCCACGAACATACAGACCAACCCCTCCCCCCTTTTTAATAGTCTCATATATATATAGGATTCAACTGGTAATCGTAATATTAGAGTTTTGCTACTATCATTATCTGTTCTCAGCTGAGCACATTGCTGCACAGCTACTATGATAAACAAGTTAAAAAACAAACAAATAATCTTGCAAAAGTAGCTATGAGTGCTTAGTATAATGCTACATATGCCCATTAATTAATGCAAACCTATCAGTGGATGGTCAAAATTACCTGTATCCTCCACCAAATGTTTCCTATCTGGCAAAGCAGCAGTCTAAAACAGGCCGGCATGCGCACTGATCTTTTTATATATTTGACGCCAAGATAACGGGGTTAAAGTGACAAGGTCGTGGGATTTACAAAAACGTGTACTCTCTGTATTCTAAAAAATAAAGAGGCACATCCAGAATTCTAGATAAGAAACAACAGAGACCAAAAGAAAAAAACAAAACTAAAATGGGGAAATAAAATTACGAATATAAACAGAAGGTCGAAGGTAAAAAGATACGCTTCCTCATTTGAACCAATGAATATGCAAATTCCATGTTAAGAAAACTATAAAAGACAAGGTAAAAAGGTAGGTATCCTCATGTAATAAATACGTAAATTCCATACTAAAGAAACTATAAAAACCCATTTAAAGAATGCAAAAAAGGCTTGGTTAAACTATTAAAAAGCAAAGTAAAAGATATCAGTCAAGTCTATAAATCATGAAGCCCATCCTTGGGGAAATTTATAAGCCACTCGTGGTATAGATGTAATATTCAAGTGTGAATTCTCAGCCATTGATGTGTATACCTATGTGAAATGTACCAAAAATATAGGTGTTTTAAAAATTTCCATAAGAGCACTACCCGAACTATACATATGCAAATATATCATGCTTTTGTGACTAAAGATGGACAATCATCCATTCTTGTTAGGTGGCTCTGTCATAATCCAAAGATCACAGCCCAAACTGACTATTTAAAAGCCCAAAAAATTATTTTTTAGAATACAGAGAGTACAAGTTTTTTTTAAACCCCATGGCAAAAGCTGTACTAACTTTCTCCACCTAAGCTAACTGGGCAGCAGCTGAATATCACCTCTGCACGGTTCTCCCTCGGTACCAACCCCCGAATGCCCCTGACATGCCCCGATGCTAAGCATTTAGCATCAGGGCGTGTAGTGGCATTAGTCAGGGATATTCAGTGGCACTAACCAATATCCCACTTAGGGGCATTACGTGGTTTATAACTCCGCAAGCCATGTAAATGCCTTTGAATATCAGGCCCTACATTTATAACAGGTTGCCAAGGTCAGGAAGCCAAGTCGGTGCTTATTTTAAGCATATTTTATAAAGAGCTAAAGAACAAAATAATAACATAGAAGTGGCCGAAATCATAGCTAAAATGTGGCAGTTTGCGCAAACCTTCAAGATGTACAGCCGTCGCAAATCAATATTGGGCTTGTGGCCTTTAAAAAAGGGGCAAATTTAAACTGGATTTGAATATGGCCAGAGAAGAAGTAGATTTGACAGATACATTTCTCTTTAGATAGATTTTTTGGAACATGATTGAATTATGAATCTATATGAACGATGGGCTAAAGGAGAGTACCCAGGGTTGAAACCTTGGTAGCTGACACTGTTGCTCCCAAGTTTCAAACTGATGCTGATAAAACCCCTTTCTGGGCCTGATGCAGAGATGCAAATAGTGGAGTTGGACGTCCAACCTCCATTTTGGCCTGACACTCAATTCTGAGTCCAGCCCTTCCTACGCATACAGAGAGTTAGTGTGGGGAGCGCTGGACAGGGGCAGGAGGAGAGGGCTGGAGGCGGGCAGTGGGCAGAGTGGGGGCAGGCAAAAGCACCCCGATGCACAGGGCCTATTTAGGTTAGGGTCCTGTATGTTCATCAGTCTCACTTAGGACACCAAGCTTATACCACTTTGGAAGTGCATTAAGCACCAGGCGCCCTCACAATCAGGGCCTCCCCCCCCCCAGGACAATGGAGGTGTGGCAGGTGAGCCCCTGCCGCCCGAGCTCAGCCCTGGCCAACCCCGCCAAGGGTCAGATGGCAGTGAAACGGTGTTTTCGGCTCTCCTGCTGGATGTCCCGGTGCCATGGTAACAGGATTGGTGCTGGCAACCAGCAGGAGTGGAGGGCAGGTTGGCTGTGCAGACTAGGGATGTCTCCAGTGGTGGAATCAGGGGCACGCCGGGCCATCTAAGTGCCCGATTGTGCCCCGTGGGAACATCTAGCTCTCACAGTTGCAGAATCAGGTACAATATGGGCCCATCCGTGTTTTGCACATCTGGATGGCCCAGACTTGCCGCTGTTGGAATCAGGCTCTACGTGTGTTGTCATATGTCAAATATTGGTACATGTATTTTTCTCAATAAACTGAAGATAACTTGAAGAGCAAGGAAACTTTCAATTTATTTTCCAGTGTGCTGAATATTCAACAAATTTTCCTTAAATTAAAAAAGAAATGGTAGTATTGGATCAGTCTGACCACCATAGTTGAACACAATAAAGATGGATTACCCTTTCTCCATTCAGTCTCTTTTCCCTTTCCCTCATCAGATATTTGAAATGGTCCTGCATCCCGTTTCTGTAATGCTACCTGGGTAGATGTCGTGTCCAGACACTGGAGATCGGCCCATGCTATTGTCTGCAGCATCCTGGGGTGAGGAAGTGGGTTGCAGAGGCTGAATTGTGAGGCAGTCACTAAGGATACCCCCGTCAAGCTCTACACTGGATCGTAACTGCAATACAAGAAGCAGCAGGAAACCATTACCTTGTGCACATAATACATTACTGATGTTACAGATAGAAATACTTACTATGCCAAAATACAACCCCCCCCCCCACACATTTTAAAACAAAGGAGCCAATGCACTAAAGCGCCAATGGGCTCAGAATTAAGCTAGCATTTGTACATCTGTTATTATTAGCTGTGCATATTATTTTTCACCTTCAGGCATTCACAAAACTTATGCAAAATCATTAATGACCTCAGAAATCATCCAAATCAGCTTATTAGCAATTCAGGGTAAATTAAATTTTGCATGGAAAATCATAAAAATTAATTAATTATTTTTTTAGTATACGCTTCAGTGCAGCACTCAAAGAAAGTTACAAGCAAACAAATTCCACAATGTCATATATTAAGGGAGTAAATTTATAAACTTTTATAAAATTACCTGAGGGGTATGCATGCAGAAGTACGCATGGTGACAAGCACACAACCCATGTGCAGGTGTGTTCTTTGGTGGAGTTTGGGTAGAGCATTGGTAGAGTCATGAAATACATTCATTCTTTATAAAGCATATGCAGTCGTGTAGATCATATGTGTGTAATTTACATTAGCTCTTGCATTGCCAGTGCAAAATTGGAAATACACGCCTATATTTTCAAGACACCGAAAAAAAACAACCCTTCACAACTGTGCCATGCTACAGGTCTCCACAGGGAAACGGCAGCTTTCTACTGCAGCTGTTTATGCACGCAGGGTATTTACACCTATAAACACAGTTACTACATGACTAAATACCGTGCAAGCCTTCTAAAATGACCTCCATAATTATGAAAATTACTGCAATATGTACAAACAAGTAAAATATGTATTTGATGTAAACAAATTGCTTAAAATTTACCAAGTTGATATTCAGTCATCAGTTAGCTTTTATTATTAAATTCCAGCTGTAGTGGTTAAATAAAATACACATATTTAGTGCCCTTATCCTGAAAGTGGCTGAAATTTCAGCATCAGAGCTATCCAGATAGTGGTGATATTCAGTCCACCCTGGACAAATTATCTGACCTATGCAGATAATTCCAGGGACGGCCCATGCTCCACAACAGTGCTGGGATAGTCAGTAATAATTTACAATGGCAATATCCATAGAATAAAAAATGCTAACAGAAAAAAAGTTCTCTTAAAAGGGACTTTCTTCGACTTTCAGATAAACACTCCCTATTCGATCATATTGTTGAGACCATAGGGTTCCAAAGAATTTAATTCAAAAATTCATTTCTGTTCACATTGCAAAAGTATTCTACCTTGGTCTTCCCCAGGCATTTTAGCTGAAACATGGTTGATCACCATACACCTTAGATCAGTAAAGACATGGTTAAGTTGCAAACAATGACTAACATGGGCTGCTTCTTCCTATTTGCTTAGACAAGCAATATTTGTGCTCTGATAATAATCTAACAGAGAGTTGACAAGTGGTCTTACCTATATATAATTTTTGACACAGGCATCGCACCACATAAGTGGATAGACAAGAAATAGTATGGTGCAACTTTACCATCTTTGTGCCAGTAGTGAATTGAGTACCTACAGCACTGGCATTTCCCACACTTTAAATGTCCTTGAAGACCATCCACATTTCTGACTCTAGGAGCTGCTGGACATAGATGGGTCTTTCAGATTATTTCCTCTGCTGTACACTATCCCGGGTCTCTTCTGACTGAAACAGGGATGAATCCGAAGAACTGACCAATGATGTTTAATTATGGAGGCAATTCAAGATGATAATGCTGAATATTGCAGAATACAAGTCACCGACTCTTGCTCAGTACAATGTCACGAAAAGCCTCCTGACTGCCTAGGAGCCACTTGGTGAAAGCTCTTTTATTTGCTTTCTGAAGAGATCTATCTGGATATCCTCATTCCTCAAACTTTCATTGTAAGATGCTAGCTTGTGACCTGAATTCATTGGTAGAAGAAAATATGTGCCTAAAGCGCAAAAGCTGGGAATATGGCAAACTATTTCTTAAATGAATTGAATGAAAACTGTCCATAGGTTATGAATATAAAGTAGCTGCAAAACCATCAATTGTTCTGAATACTCGAACATCCTAAAAAGTCACAGTGGACTGATCACAACTCATCTCTAATTTAATAGCTGAATTACAAGAATAAAAATCAAAAATTGTTTTAATTGATCTTTAGTACCATTCCACAGCAAAAAGATGTCATCAATATACCGACGCCATTCTATAATATGTTTGGCATATGGAGAATGGTACACCCATAAATTCACCCTCATATTCTTGCATATATACATTTGCTAAAGAGCAAGCAAAGGTGGCTCCCATCACTGTTACTAAAATCTGCAAAAAAAGTTCTCCTTGATACAAGAAAAAGTTCTTTTTGAGAGCTATTTCAGCCAATTGCAACAGGAAGTATGTAGGCACCCTATGGGGTTTAATTCGTCTGTCCCAACCTTGTTGCAAAACCTTCATAGCTTCATCTTGTGGAATTGAAGTATAACAAGCATTCACATCCATAGTTACAAGCCACTGCACTTTATCTATACCAGATATCTCTTCAAGTATTTGTAAAACATTTGTAGCATCTTTTACATATGATCTAATAGAAGGAACTTCATATTTAAGAAACTCATCCAGATATTTACCAAGAAACTCTAATAGTCATTGCTGGATAAAATTGTTTGTCCCAGTGAATTCTGTAACATTTTATAGATCTTAGGTAGAATGCATAATACAGGAATATTTGGAAAAATCGGGTTCAAAAATTATTTTTCTTTCTCTGTAAAGAAACCCATCTCATAAGCCATAGCCGTTAGCATTTTAATTTCCTGATGCAACTCTGGTGTAGGATCTTTAGATAACTTCCTATAATGGTGGCTATTTGCCATTTGTCTCCGGACTTCAGCATCACAGCTACCCTTGTCCATTACCATGATGGCTTCTCCTTTGTCAGCCTATTTAATGATAATTGAGTCATCTTGTTGTAGCTCACAAAGGGCAAGTCTCTCCTCCTTTGATAAATTTGGTGATCGCTTAAAATGTTGGTTTTCCAGTTTTCTATTATCATGTAAAGCAAGATTTTTAAATGTTAATAATGCAGGGTCAATTGGGCCTGGAGAGGTCCAGATAGATTTTTTTCGAACCACAGAATAGTCTTCATAGGATGGCTTGCTGTCAAAAAACAATTTTAATTGTAAAGTCCTTATGAACTTTTCTATTGCCACTTGACTGAAAAAAATTATAAAATAGGCCTGGAACATATGATAAGACTTTAGATAGCAATGAAAACTGCACAGGAGACAATGCTTTAGAGCAGGCATGTCCAACAGGTAGATCGCGATCTACCTGTAGATCGCGGAGGGGTCAGACGTAGATCGCAGCCCCACTTGGCTCCATCTCTCCGTCGCTAGGAGAGAGCTCGTGCCGGCAGGTTGTCTGCCGAGGACTTGTTGCCGCTGCTGATCCTTTTCCTGTCTTTTTTCCCTGCCTGCGGGAATCTTGCCTGCATGTGTATTGGGGGCGCTTGTTGTTTTCGTGCCAATAGTTTGTGGGTACCCTAGGGGGCCGCCGCCCGAGCCTCCGCAACGAGATGCCACAGGCCCGGCGTCATACCTGGTCTCCTGCCTCTCAGAATCACCCATTCTTGGCCCCGCCCCAACACCCTTTAGAAGTGTGTTATATACCGGGCGATATCCATTCGCCTGGGCTTTACCTGAATACACTTACTGTATTAGTTGTGTCGTGTGCTGGTCGTTGGTCACTTTATAGTTCGCTTTCATTAAACACTGTCGGGCAGACACAACAAAGTGTCAAGAATTTGGTGATTTTGGCAGGCTTTTCCAATTTTGTTCTAACTTGCCTATGCCTTGCCTTCAAATTGATTCAAACAACTGTGACTTTTGCTTGCCTCTGCAATTTTATTTTGCCTAGCCTTTGCACTGATTCTACACTGCAATTTTATTTCGCCTTGCCTTTGCGTTAATTCTACACAGTTTGCAGAATTTATTAAATCACGTGTGGTGGTATTTGAACTTGTTTGGCGGTATTTGATTTTATCTGGTTTGCTGGACAGGTGTTTGAGTTTTTTTGATGATTGTTTGGTGGTATTTGATTATTGGTGCCAGTATGATGAATTCTTATTTTTACTTTTAGAACGGCATGTGTGGTTTTGGCATCTCCAGTCCTTGTATTGCACATCATCCAGAGGTCTTCAGTTCCTGTTGATCTTTAATACTTTGGGACAGTGACAGTTTTGGACATCACTTTCAAAATTGTAAATTCAGTTCGTGGAAGATCACTTCAAAGATGGCTTTCCAATCTTACTCTTGATGAAGGGGCAGCGGAAATCATTTTGCACACAAGATGTAAGGTGGCTAAGTAGGCACAAATTTCTGCAAAGATTTCGTGATTTGCTGTATGAAATAAGTTTTTTGAAGGAGAGGGGAGATGACCAAGCAGAGTTGGAAGATGAGGAGTGGTTATGTGATCTGGCATTTCTCGCAGACTTTACAGGCAAACTAAGTGATATGAACCTTGAACTACAAGGTAAAAACAAATGCATTGGCAAGATGATGAGTACAGTTTCATCCTACAAGAGCAAATGTGAGCTAATGATGACTGACCTTGCAAACAACACTTTTGATCATTTTCCTAATACGCAGGACCATCTGGGACAATATCCAAATTTTGTTTTTCAGAACGAGACGTATGTGACAGAAATCTGTTCTGTTATCCAGGAATTCGAAAATAGATTCTGTGACTTCCAAAAAATTGGAACAGGTGTGGAGTACTTGTCATGCCCATTCAAAGTAGATGTGGAGATTAAAGAAACTGCAGCTGCTATCAGTAAAAATTACTCATTGAACAAGCCATCTCTTGAAAACGAAATATTAACTCTTGAAAATGACATGTTTCTCAAGACCCATGCTGAGTAAGAATCGTTTTGGAAGCTAGTGTCTAGAGACAAATTTCCCAACTTGAGAAGATGCAGTGAAGCTGTACACTCCTGTTTCGGTTCAACTTATTTGTGTGAATCTGCATTTTCCCATCTGAAAATGACAAAGAGTACACAATGTTCCAACATGACAGATGAACATCTCCAGGATTCCCTGAGATTGGCCCTCAAGCAATATTCACCCAACTTCAAAAAGCTGGTGGATGAAATGCAGGCTCAGACGTCTCACTAATGAGCAAGAACAAAATATTAAAGATTGCGCAAGATCAGCCTGGATCAATACTCGACCTAAATTTAACACAAATTACTCAATAAAAGTTAAAGAAAGTTATTAAGACAGTTAAAGAAAGTTATTACTCAATAAAACTTTAAGAAAAAATGTACTTTCCATTTCCCCTTGCAGTTCTTACTGGATCTTCGTCTCTCTGTTTTGTTTTTGCTTAATTTGCTTAACAGCTGATCACATCCAAGTAAATGACAGAAGGTTCATTAAAAAGGGGGGGGGGGATCCTCCAACTTTATTGGGTTCAAATTTAATTTGAGACTAATTTGAAACTTAATTTTCATGGTGGTAGATCACTGGCACTTTTGGCCGGAAAAAGTAGATCATGACCTGTTCGAAGTTGGACATGCCTGCTTTAGAGGATAAATTTACTACTGCTGATATTGTTGGTATTGTTGATACTGCTGTCTTTAAGAGCCATTGAAAGGGCCCTGTCTCTCTCCTTGTACCAGTCCTCGAGCATTCCAAGTGTTGTCTTTCCCCCCATCTTTCTTTCCTAAAAAAAACATCCCGTCAACCTTCATCGCCACTTGAAAGGGGGCTCTTGGAAAATAATCAAAACTCACTTTACGGTGGTAAGGATAATTATTATGGCCTTAAATTTTTGACCAATCATGCCCGTCTTCATCTCTTTCTCATCTCTCAAAAGCCTTCTAACTTTAATCACTCATAATTCTGATCTATAGCGATCTACAGTTTCTGCTTTTGAGTTTCTCCATATCTATCAGTGAAATCCTCTTCAGTTTTCAACAATTCAGATTCTAACTCCTGCTTCACTTGTACGTTCTTATTTTTAGTAGTTTCAATTCAACAGCATTAAATCTAATGCACATTTATTTAATATACTGTTCCACTTTTGTATAAAAGGTTCATCTTCCAAGAACATTCTAGGTTCCTTAAGGACTCGAAGCCCCCTTGAATTTACTTCTTTACGGAAGTAGTCTACTAAAGTAGCATTATGTAGCTCCAACCTCACTGATTTCTTTGATAGAATGAGTCCTATTCTTTTCTCCAGTCTGCAACAAAAAGGGGGTACTAAGAAGTTCTTTAGCACATTCAACTGAATAACTATATGTATCTTTCCATGCCACTGCCATTGTGGTATATATTTAAGCATAAACACACCAATAAAACCCCACCACATCAAGGATTCCTAAATCAAAAATGTTAACACAAAAAAAGTCCTTTATTCAAGTTCAACAAATTCATTAAATACAATTCAGTTTTTACTTTTCATTTCTATTTCCTACTTTTCTTTTCCAGGGACACTGAAACTACCTACACCCACAAAAGTAGAGGAGAAAAAGACCTCAGTAGTATACAGTGTTTCTCTACATGGCAAAGCATTCCACCAACAAGCCACGCATATGAGCACCCTGCTAACACGTCTGAGCTCCAAAAGACCAACACGACAGCCCTCATTCGACTTACTAGAACTACCACAAGAAAGAACAAAATTTAGCCAACAATCCTGCAACCGAGCTTTTAACTTATATACCTCATCACAGTCGAACACCCTTTCGACCAACATCTGTGGTAACAAGGATTTCACCTCCTTCCGGAAACAACTAAAAACTCACCGTCCACCTAGGACACGAACAAACAAGCACCAACTGACCCCAGATTCATCCGTCTGGGTCAATCAGTCCCTCAACCAACCCGGCATTTTGTAAATATTATGGCTGTAGTGTTTCATCCCCTCCTTATTGATATTCCCTTTTGATCCTCTCCAGTGATGGTGACCCCCTTCTTTTTTTTTTACCTATGTTATAATGTCTCTCATTGTATTTCCCCCTTGATATTGTAAACTGCTTGGACCCAGTTAAAGACGGTATATAAATACAGCTAAATAAATAAATAAATAAATAAGTAAATTATAAATTCTTGTCACAAGGGAGTTGCCTTACACATACATCATAGGTCACAAAAAAACTCCTCTTACCTTATTTTCACTCATTTTGTTTTATTCAATTTTATTTTAATTGACTTAAATTAATTATACAGTAAGGAGGTCATTCTGACCCGCAAATAGTGGGGATGGACGTCCCGTTATGATGTCCAGCCCCACTATTCGTCCCCCTGCCGGCCCTGGCAAAAGCCTCCTCATATGAGCAGTGGGTTTGTACATGGAGGCCTAGATGGGAGTGAGAAGGCGGAGGACTTATTCCACCTTGAAGGTGGAATAAGTTCTCCTGGATGGGGGGGGGGGGGGTCCGCAGCACAGAACACGGGCAGGCAAGTGAGGGGGCTCAGTGGGTTCCCTGCAGCCCAACCTCAGCCTTGGAAGGCCAGATTGGGAGTCGGGCTGCAGGGAATGGGAGTTGCTCCAGGGGCGATCAGCAATTGTGGCTTCTGAATGGAGCCATGGTGCCATTGCGACAGGATGGCATGGCACTGTGGCCCCATTCACAAGCCCGGCTGAGTTAGCCGGGTAGTCATTGGGACGTACCGCCAGGCAGAATCGGGTCCCAGGCCCGGCATGCACGTCCAGGCATTAGGCCCGATTCAGGTGTAATTTTGTATGGCCCAATTATTCCTGGCAGCACAGGAGTTGACCTATTTAATTCTAAATGAAACCACCCTCGATCTTAACCCAATTTCTAAAAGCAGCTGACTTCAGAAGGGCTATGTTCACTAAACCCACCGCTTTCCTACCATTGCTCTCCAGATCTCAAGTATGCTTCAAAACTACCACAGTGATGACTCCCATTAGTAAGTCCTTTCAGGCCTTGCCATCTTTAAATAGATTTGTCAGCAGTCTCCGACCTTGTCGAGCATTCAATTCTTTGGGATGGCTCAAAGTAATGTGCTTCTCAAGTGATTTGGAGCTTTTATAGGGGGAGGTCGTTATACGTTTGGATGGGATTTTCAACCTGCTCTTCTAGGAGTATGGATTGTGAGGTGCCCCAAGACTCCCCACTCTCTCCAATTCTATTTAATGTCTACCTATCACCTTAGGGAAGGTCCCTCAGAGGTGGAGAATTAAATACTATATTCATGCTGATGAAATTTAGCTTTACTATCCCCTGCTAGGATTACTTTATTACACTTACTATATAACTGAGAACTGTCTCAAGATCTCTATTTAGTTATTGAATAACCATCAGAAATTGAATCTAGAAAAGTCAATAGTTCTTTGGGGGGGGGGGGGTGAAAATAAAATAGACCCTTCTCAGGGTCCAATAATCTTGGGACTTCTTCTGTAGACTAGGGTGTGTAGTTTAGGGGTTTGGATTGGCTCTCCCCTTACTATGAAAGCTTAGATAAATGTTAGTGGTTAAAAAAATCTTTGACCAATTTGTGTTTAATAAAATAGCTTAAAGATTTCTTGCACTTAGTCATTTAAAGCAGATTATGCAGACCCCTGTGCTTTCCCTGTAGCCTACTGTAATGTTGCATATCTTTGTCTTCCTAAGAGGTCTCTGGCTCAAACACAACTTATTCAAAATACTGCTGTGAAGCTGATTACTGGCAGTAAATACAAGGAACGAGCTACCCCTCTCAATGCGTTTACATTAGTTTCTAGTCCATTTTAGAATTGCTCATTCTTGTTTTTAGGTCCTTATAGGGGTTTGGCACACAATATTTGATGCATGATGTAAGAAGATATGTTCCAACTCGATCTTTATGTTCTCAGTAGGACTTTAGATTGTTGTTAGCATCAGCTAATTCTTTATATGTGTAACATTTCTCCCCCTCCTCTCTCTATGGTCCAAACTGTTGCTTCTAATCTGTGGCAAGAGAGCACATCAGTCCAAGAAATGCTTTTCCAGCTCCTGGATTTAAAAGTATCAGGATTCAGACTTATGAGGAGACTGGATGCAAAGTGGCAAAATTTATCAGGAATTTGGCACTTGACAATCTCTCATTTACCCTTCTCAATAAACAGAGCCAGAAAATTTGTGCTCTGAACCAAGGGAGTACTTGAAATTTAGGATCACTGATAAACAACTTCAACAATTAACAATTCAAAACATAAAGTGGACTATAATACAAAAAGATACATTTTTCTGGAGGTATTTGGAGTATGGTTTACCCCATTCCTTCCCAATCTTTGCACTCTACTATTTATATATTTGGCTTAGTCCAACCCTTTTCAGTTGTTTAACTGATTACATGTATTTGCTATCTTTGATTCTCTTTCATTACCTCTTCTACCCCTCAAGATACTGGGATTAGTGCTGTTACCCCACAGTTCCCCAGTGCTGTGAAGATCTACATACCCCTCACTTTGGTACCTTGATGCTTCCTTTTCTCATGCAGGTTCCTTCACCTCCTGGTATTCTTTATAGACATTCTTCAGGAATCTTTCTCTTCATCTGAACCCACCCATGCCTCTTGACAGTGGCTCCAAGCTTCTATTATCTTTGTTGCTGGTTAGGGTGGTTGGTGCAGATCCTCTTTCTAGTGGGTGTCTACTCTGGCTCTGTGCCTGAGGCACTTGCCCCCTTTAGGTGTACTTGTCCACTTAGATTATCTTGGTGCAGTTTGCCACCCACCCACTCCCTGGACCTTGAGGGTTAAGGGAGGGGCTGGCCTTGAATGCCCTTGAGGGTTAATGTTGTAGTTGTGTTGGTGCTCAAGTGATAAGGCAAGGCAAAGAATATTTCTTTTTTATGAGGTTTATTTCCCGCTTTCGCAGTTCAAATGCAGGAGACGTTAATGAAATAATATGGCACAAAACAAGATGGAGAAACTGAACTTAAACAAGGCTTTTTTCACTGCTTGATTGAATGTCCATTACTGATCACATTCCCCTGTCATGTGATCTCCTTTTCATTAAGGTAACAGAAAACTCTGATCACAGCACTGCTCCTGAATGCACAGAATATGCTTCCACTTATTCTCTTCAGATAAGCTCTTTTATCCCAGCAAACAGTGAGGTAACTTTGCTATTTTCTTACATACAACACTGGCAAGCAAAACACTTAAATGTCCTTTGGAATCATACAAGTAGAGCAATCCATCGGGACTTCCTGTTCTGTAGATGGCAAAGAAATTAAAGGCATTTCTTCTTGCCAGCTGATCAATGGCTTTGCTACGTTCTGAGTAGAAACTGCTCTGCTTTTAAGAAACTCTCTGAATTCAGTGAGAAGTAATTCAGCCTGTGTATTTTCTGAGCTAGGCTGAGCAAATCCTCCTTCAGGTAAATGCTTGTTTATATTTCTTATCTCTAGGCAATTATCAGTGCTTTTACTTGGACAACATTTCAGCATGCAAGCATTTCCCTTCCCCCACCTATCTCCACATGGCAGTGCAGGGTAAAACGCTCCAGCTGTGTTTAGAGAGTCTCTCAGAGTGTTAAAAGGAAAACAGTCCGGCTTTTCTTGACTTAACCAGTTAGTATCAAACTTTCTGCCTTTATCCTGTCTTTCACAATTAAAATTCACTCTTTCTGGCTTTCCACTGTTAAGTTTGCTAGCCGTGCCACACCCACCAGATACCTTGTGCTTGGGCTTCTTCCAGGGTAATTCCTTATCCCTTTGCCTCCTATTCCAAGGTTCCTCTGGGTCCTTTAAACTCCTGAGCTGCAGCCTTGGGTCTCTCAGTGCCTTAGAATTCTTCTGCTTCCAGAAATCTTTCTCTGCCCCTGAGTCTCCCAGCTCCTGTCTGCTCCTTCTTGGATCACAGCTGCTTAGTGGTTCTCTCTCCCACGGTTCCTGTTCCTGGTCATCTGACCTGTCCTCGTCCAGGTGCTTGTGTCCTTCTTTCCTCTCCTGGTGGTCCTCTCTTTGCCTCCCTGGCTTGTCTAACTGTTTCTGTTTCTGGGTTTTTAACAAGCTGGCTGAGTGCTGCACTGCCCGCCTCCTGCTTGGGCGTGCCCAATCAGGGACTTGGCTTCTCACCTGCCTTGAAGTGAGGAGTGGTTCCTGATTTGCTCTGCATTTTTTCCTTTCATCAGAGAAAATCCTGCATTCCCCTGCAGTACCGGCTCTCTCCACCGGATCACTATCAGTTTCCATTGCCTCATAAGAGTCTGCTACATCACAAGTTGCAGTAGCCAAAGACAAGCCACTCCTTTTTGGGTGAGATTCTTATACAGAGTGGGTTTTTCCTTCTCAAGAGAGTCTCTTCCCATGCTTAAATGAATGGCAAGAGGGACCTCCCATGATCTGGAAAATATCAGTCTACTTCTATCTATTTCTAGCAATAACTAGTAGGGACAGTCGATGGTGCCACTGATCCCATTGCAAATTCCAAGTAGTTTCTACACATGTCTGATTTGGTAGAAGCATACAATTCAAGGGATTGCTCCTCTGCTGACACACTCTTCTATTATAAATTAAACAGGGATCTTCTTATTTGGTTTTTAGAAAGAAACTGAAAACATGGTTATTTACATGGATAATGAATTACTTACTTTGGTGCTTTATAGTATGATCCTGTGGTTTATTAATTTGATGGTTGCTGTTTGATTATGTTGATTTTATATATCTTTATTTGTTATGATGTTGAAAATTTTACTTGTTAATGTTTTCTTTCCGTATTGATATTTATCTGCCTTGGAGTGGCTTGCAGGTTAGGTAGAGTAAAGGTTTATAAATTAAATTTGTGCTTGCAAGATCAATACCTAACGCTAAGGTCCAGATCCTATTCTATATCTTACTAGCAAATTTTGTAATACGTCTCCCAGGTCAGTGAACAGGACCACCGCTGCCACTAGATGAACTAGGTGGTTGCTGGCCCTCCGAGAGCATTCATTGTCACCTTTGCCTTCCCTCTCTGGAGCCTACAGCGATGGCAATAGCTCTCAAATCATGATGCAACCCTCACTAACACACTCAGGCACTGTGTTATGGCTTCCTCCTCTTTACAATGTGCTGTTTCCATTTCCCTCTGATGCTGCTTCAAACCAGAAGTGGCATCTGAGGAAGACGGAAATGGCACATTGTGAAGAGGAGGAACCACGCTGCAGCAACTGAGTGTGTGAGTAAGTGCTGCATCATGGTTTGGAGGCTATAGTCACTGTTGCAGGCCCCAGAGAGGGGCAGCAGCAATGGGGACAATGGGCAGCAGGATGGAGGGCCTATGTAGGGCACCTCCAATCTTTGCGCCAGCCCTGTCAGTGAGGATGCTGTACAAATATGCTGTGGTGTACCAAGGGCAGTGCAGTGGGTACAGTCTGCTCCAAGTGCCAGCAAGGAGGGGGGTGCACCCACCCTGGGCCCAGAGGCAGTGCGGAAAACTTACGTTTTAGCTGAATCGCGAGACTTCAGGTGAGAGGGAAGAGCAGCCAGTCCCTAGAGCGCAAGGCACTATGGCAAAGTCACCTTAACTGTAAGTTTTCTGTGCTGCCTCTGTGGACCCGGCTGGAGATGGGGATGCATCACAGCGCTCAGCACTGCACTGCGCATGGATGTATCCACCCTGGGTGCAGAAGGGACTGTGAATGCCACCTTAGCCATGCTCACAGAAGTTTGGGTATTAAACCATGGTCCCTCCATGAAAGTCACCCATTGCTGCTGTACCACTGTTATTTAGGACTATAATTGCTGCTCCATTCAGATTGTCTCAGAGCTATCTTGGAGTCCCATGAAATCATATTTACCAATATTGACCCGTAGATACCTTCAAATTTAACCGAGAGGCATACTCGCCCAGCCTGAATTTTACAGAACGAATGGTACGACCCACATAAAGTAAAGCACATGGGCATACTAGAAGGTATACTACAAAAGTAGACATGCAAGAGGTCGTCCACCGACACACATAAGAATGGCCAGAAACTGGGTCCGACCAAACTGAACCCGATAAAGATGTGGAGCAAAACTGGCAATTGCCACATGGAGTATGACCCGACATTTCCAAAGATTGGAAAACAGGATGATCAATTGGGGGCGCTGATCATACTAACAAGTCCCGTAAATTGGAACCCTGAGAAAAAGCAACCATAAAAGGTTTTTGCAAAACAGGGGTGCAAACTCAAGACTGACCAATGCCTGCGTTGGTTTGGCCACCTGTGCAGAATTCCACATATAATGTAAAACCCCAACCACAGAATCAACTGTGCTGGTAGGTGTGGAATCCTCTTCACCCAAAAGCCATTCACGATGGACATGGCATGCCCTGCAAAATGCCCAGTCAATAATGGATTTAGGATATCCACAGGCTAATAAGCGATGTTTAAGGTCAGTGGCTTGATGACAAAAGTCAGTTATAGTAGAACAAAGGCGACGAAGTCTCAAAAACTGGCCAAATAGAAGGCCTCTACAGAGTGGAGTGAAAATTGTGATAACATAGCAAACTATTCCTCTGAACTGTTTTTCCATCTTTGGAAATGTCGGGTCATGCTCCATGTGGCAATTGCCAGTTTTGCTCTGGCTCTTACATTCCTTTTCTCTCTTATCTCTCCCTACACCCCTCCTGGAGAACTCCACTCTTCTGGCAGATCCCTTCTATCTGTGCCCTTCTCTTTTAAAGCCAACTACAGACTTTGATCCTTCCACCTTGCTGCTCCTTATGTCTGGAACAAACTATCTGAGTCTGTATGTCAGACTTCGCCTCTGACCCTTTTCAAATCCAGACTGAAAACTAACCTCTTTCAGGCCGCTTTTGGATCCTGATCCACTTAGTCTCCTATGTGTTTCCTTACCATTCCCCTAGATATATCCTTGTCCACAGCTGTTGTGTTGTCTGTCTTGACTAGATTATAAGCTCTGATGAGCAGGGACTATCTTTTACATGTGTCTATATAGTGCTTGTAGTGCTATACAAATGATGAGTAGTAATAGTAATTTCTTTCTCTCTCTCTTTTTCAGTTCTTTTTCTGAGAGTCATCCTTGGGTAAAAGTCTATTAAGTCGTCACACATGTCCAAAATCTCTTGGACTTAGCCACTGGGGCTCTTACCAGAGGGGTCTGAAGGCTATATCCACAATACGGGGTTTACAGTTTGAACTGTGCTGAAACCACCTATGTGGCTGAGCTAAGAATAGCCACAGGACCAACCTTGGAGAAAGTCCTTGATACATCCATTTCACAGAACGAGGTCTC
Organism: Ichthyophis bannanicus; assembly: GCA_033557465.1. Lineage (NCBI taxonomy): Eukaryota > Metazoa > Chordata > Amphibia > Gymnophiona > Ichthyophiidae > Ichthyophis > Ichthyophis bannanicus. Next base: position 937,892,453 of record CM066034.1, read on the forward strand.
TATCTCATCCAGAAATGAGAGGATGAGAAAAATGCAGATCTGCTCTAGTACAAAAATTGGTCAAGTTTTGCTTTGGTATTGTTTCCCACTGGGAAAGATATTTTCTTTGATGAATTTGCAGCGATTTTGGCAGTGGATGAACCTTTATGGACTATTGTAATAACGCACTAATTTTCTATTAAGAATATTTTTCTGTTTTTTCTAGGGGCCTTTTCTGGAAGGATTATCTCCACCTTAACTAGGGTAGATCTGGCATTAACCTTTAAAACTAGATATTAGGGGAACATCGACAGTCACCCAAGAATTACTACTACTACTATTAATCATTTGTATAGCGCTACAAGGCGTACACAGCACTGAACAGATATATATATAAAAGACGGTCCCTGCTCATCAGAGCTTACAATCCAATCGAGACACACATTACAACAGATGAGAACAAGGGTACAGTAGGGAAGGGTGATGAGACATAAGGAAGACAAAGGATTAAGGTCCAAAAACACCCTGAAAGTGGTGAGCCTTTAGCATGGATTTGAAAAGGGGGAGAGATGAAACCTGATGTACAGATACAGGAAGTTTGTTCTAGGCATAAGGAGCAGCAAGGTGAAAGGACTGAAGTCTGGAATTGGCTGTTGAAGAGATAAGCATAGAGTGAACAGGTCAGAGGAAGAGTAGAGTTCATGAGGAGGGGTGTAGGGAGAGAGAATAAAATAGAATGAATGCACTTAATAGGTCAGAAGGAGAAGTTTGGGGACTGTTGCAATGGTTGATATGGAAGAGCAGACTAGATAGACCATGTGGCCTTTTTCTACCGTCATGTTTCTATGTTTCTAGTGGATATGGAAATGGAAGGGGAGGCAATGAAGTGATTTGAAAAGAGGGGCTATATGAGTATATCGGGGCTGGCGGAAGATTAGCAGTGCAGCAGATTTTTGAATGGGAGAAAGATGACTCAGAAGGAGACCTCCTTTCTCAGTTTCTGTGGATAACTCTCTACTTCTCCCTGTCTCCTCAGCTCACAACCTTGGGGTCGTCTTTGACTCTTCTCTCTCTTTCTCCACACACACATCAAATTGATAGCTAAAACCTGCCATTTCTTTCTCTACAGCATCAATAAAATTTGCCCATTCCTTTCTGAACACACAACTAAGACATTTATCCACTCCTTAGTCACTTCCCGTCTAGACTATTGTAACCTACTCCTTGCTGGTCTCCCTCTGAATCATTTCTCTCCCCTTCAATCTGTTCAACACTCTGCTGCGTGGCTAATCTTCTGCCAGACTCGTCATGCTCATATTATCCCTCTTCTCAAGTCACTTCATTGGCTCCCTATCCATTTCCGCATCCAGTTCAAATTTCTCTTGCTGACCTATAAGTGCATTCACTCTGCAGCTCCTCACTACTTTTCCTCTCTTATCTTTCCCTTCACTCCTCCTCGGGAACTCCGTTCTTCTGGCAAATCACTTCTATCTGTGCCCTTCTCTTCTATTGCTAACTCTAGACTTCACTCCTTTCACCTTGCTGCTCCTGATGCCTGGAACAAACTATCTGAGTCTGCAAATTAGGCGCTTTCTCTGACCCTTTTCAAATCCAGGCTGAAAACTCACCTCTTCGCTGCCACTTTCGGATCTTGACTCACCTGATCTCTTTCATGTTTCCTTACCATTCCCCCTAGATGTATCCTGTGTCTACAGATACTGTGTTGTCTGTCTTGACTAGATTGTAAGCTCTGATGAGCAGGGACCGTCTTTTACATGTGTCTGTGCAGCACTGCATATGTCTTGTAGCGCTATACAAATATTCAGTAGTAGAAGTAATAGTAGTAGGTTGCAATAGCCGAGGTAAGAAGCAACTAAAGAGTGGATTAGTGTTTTAGTAGTGTGTTCTGAAAGGAAGGGGCACATTTTGTTAATGTTGTAGAGAAAGAAACAACAGGTTTTGCTATCTGTTGGATATGTGCGGAGAAGGAGAGCGAGGAATTGAAGATGACTCCAAGTTGCGGGCTGAAGAAACAGGAAGCAGAAGAGTGTTATCAACAGAGAAGAAGGGGGGAAGAGGGTTTAGGGAGAAAAATAAGAAGTTCGGCTTTGGCTATGTTCAATTTCAAACTGCAGTGAGACATCCAGGCAGCGATGTCAGATAGGCAGGCAGATATACAGGCTTGGAATGTAAGAGAAATATCAGATGTAGATAGATAGATCTGAAAGTTATCTGCATAAAAATGATATTGAAAGCCATGGGAGGAGATGTGGCCACCAAGGGACTAGGTACAGAGAGAGAAAAGGAGAGGACCTGAAAGAGGGATAGCAGTAGAGGAGGAACCACCAGAACAGACATTGAAGAAGCAATGGGAGAGATAAGAAGAGAACCAGGACAGTATAGAGCCCCTGAAACCAAGTGAGGACAATGTATCAAGGAAAAGGTGTTGATCAACACTGTCAAAAGCAGCAGAAAGGTCAAGAAGAATGAGGACTGCCTTTGGATTTAGCCAGGAACAAGTTGCTGGAGACCTTAACAGTAGAGTTTAAGGGACGAAAGCCAGATTAAAATGGATCTAGAATGGCTTGAGAGGAGAAAAAATTCAAGGTAACGGCAGAGAACTGCATGTTCAAGAATTTTGGAAATGAAGGGAAGAAGGGAGATAGGTCAAAAATTAGAAATACAAGTAGGGTCAAATGAAGGTTTCTTGAGGAGAGGTGTAATCAGAGAATGCTTGAAGGCTGCAGGGAAAGTTGCAGTAGAAAATGATAGTTTGAGAATGTATGTGATAGAAGGATGACAGAGGAGGAGATGGAGTTAAGGAGATGAGTGGGGATAGGAGCAGAGGAACAGGCAGTAAGTTTATAGGAGGAAAGAAGATGTGAGGTTTCCTCTTCAGAAATCTTAGAAAAGAAAGAAAAGATAATAAAGATTGAAGGGAAAAGTTGGTATTGAAGAGGGAGTGAAGCTGATCTTGAGGGGAATTGGAGTATAATCTTGTGGACTTTGTCATGGAAATAGTCAGCTAGGGTTTGGGCAGAAAGAGAAGAGGGGACGGAGGTGGAGAGAGTTGAGAAGAGATGACAAGGGGTTAAAGGCAAGAGCATTAGTTAGGTGGACATAGTAGTTTTGCTTGGTGAGTGCTATGGCAGATTGGAAGGAAGTAAGCATGAATTTGAAGGGAAGAAAGTCAGAAAGGGAGTGTGATTTCAGCCAAATGCGCTCAGCTGAATGGGCACAGGAGTGAAACTAGTGGGTAGTTGAAGACAGCCAGGACGTAGGATAGGAGGAGCAAAAGAATCCAGAGCAGAGGAGAGAGCAGTATTATAGGAAACTATAGCCTCATCAATCGTGTTAGAAGACAAAGTGGGGGAGAGAGGTTATGAGACAATAATGAAGAGAGCTAATGGATCGATAGCATGAAGATTCCTAAAAAGGTAGGAAACTAGGCGAGATTGAGGTGGGGAGTGGTGATAAGTGAATCTATCCAGGTGATGGTTGGATAAGGGAAGGGCTGAGATATGGAAGTTAGAGAGTAAACAATTAGAGAAGAAAACAAAGTCAAAGCAAGGGCTGTGCTAATGAGTGGGGGCAGAGTAGCAAAGCCAAAGGTTAAATGAGGAGGTAAGGGAAAGGAGTTTGGAAGCATGGGGTCAGAAGGGTTATCAATATGAATGTTAAAGTCACCAAGAGTAAGGGAAGGGGAAGAAGAATCGAGAAATAACGAAAGCCATGAGTCAAAGTCAGAGAGAAAAGTACAGGTGGACTTGTCAGGTGGTCTATAGATAGAAGCTTTTCAGAGAGGTAAGGGATTAAAAAGGAGGATGGACTTCAAAAGAAGAAAAAGAGTGAGACTGAGATACAGAGAGGGCTTGAAATTGTAAGGAAGAAGAAAGCAGAAATCCCACACCACCACAGTGGCCAGTGGCACGAGGAGTGTGCAAGAATTGGTAGCCGCCGTGAGAGAGGGCAGTGACCGAAGCAGTGTCATCAGGGAGGAGCCAGGTTTCAGTAAGAGCTAGAAGTTGAAGAAAGTTAGAAATGAAGAGATCATGGGTAAAGGGGAGTTTATTAGCTCTGAAATGTGCATTCCATAAGGCACAAGAAAAGTGAAGAGAGGAGTGAGAAAGGAGAGGAATATGGATGAGGTTAGTGTGGTTGAGTGAGGAGGAGGAATGAGAGAAAAGTCTTGGGGGCCAGGGTTAGGATTAATGTCACCAGATGAAAGGAGGAGGAGGAGACAAGAGCAAGGCAGAGAGGAGATGGAATGGCGGAAACGAGGAGGAGGTTGTTTAAGAGAGATGGGAGAGGGAGGAATGGGAGGAAGAAAAAGATGAAGTTTGAGAGCTGAGGAAAGGGAGGAAAACAAGAAAGGAGGAAAAATGAGAAAGATAGAGAGAGGGTTAGAAGGGGAGGGATTTGAGTTGAAGGTTAGAGGGGAGAAGGTTAGGGAGTGTCAGAAAAAGTGGTATAGAGCCATAAGAAATGGGGGCGATGGGGGATGGAGAGAGAGGAGAGGGATGAAGGAAAAATATTTCAGAAAATATGTAAAAGCAATGCGTATCTAATCAAAACAGTTGAAAATATTTAGTTTGTAAAATAATGAGATTAAGTAAACAAAATTCTGTACTATTTATGGGCAGTCTGATCTGCTCATGAGTCAAATACTTGCTTGGTTCATATAAATGGTGGGTAAGGTAGTATAAAATACAACCAGGCTTCAGTAAGCATGATTATGCACCAGCTAGCAGCCTTTAGTCCGTTTTCATGCCCTGCTAGAGTTCTACTCTCTCAGCATAATAACCGTCAAGATAAATCCACCAGTTTCACATACCAGACCACGTGATAGGCTTCCTACGCGCCTGGCCTCCACACAGAAAGCTGCCAATTGGCTTCAGAACCGAATGCAGGCACAATGAAGCAAATGAAACAGTCAGCTGGATCCATCCTGAACTACCAAAACAGGGAGTTTAGGACAGCCTGATAAAGAGATTGCAATAAAGATAAACATAGTCCAGTTGGCACATCATGAAGACATGAACAGGCTGCTCCTCAATTTCTTCATTGCTGCTTTCTATATTTTTCTTCATTTCTTTGATTTTTCCTCATGAAGAAAAGGAAAGGGAAGGTCCGGGCAAGTAACCTGGGTGCTCACCCTCCCAATCAGATCTCAATCAAGCTATATTCAATGGTATTGGGTTTATCCCATCAAAAGGAAGTTTCCCTCACTAGCGGTATGGAGAAAGGAAGTCCATCCTGCCCTAAAGATGGGTCATTAAGCCTAGAAGCCAGAATGCTCCTCTTACCTCCTTTGCTGAGTTCACTGATTAAGATGGCTGCAGCGAGTCCCAATGTGTGAAAAAAGCCCAGTGGAATAACGGACAGGCCCTCTCTGGGCGGAACGTATCAGTTTCTGGTATGAAGATTAAGCAGTTAATGCCGTGATTGTGTGCAGGAGCTGCTACTGATGTGAAAGCTTAGCAATCGGCATCAGAACATCTTCACCATAGGACAGAAGAACTTGTAAGTGCCAAATGGCTGTCTCTGCTAAGGGGTGTTAAACCTGATAAAATTATGCTGGCGTCTATTTGGAAAGACATTATGCATTTAGAAGCTACTCTGGGTTCCATGTTGGGGACTATGGAAGGGTCTCTGGGGAATTTGGACTGACATTTAGAAATGGTGAAATCTCGTGGGGAAGAACAAGCAATGAAGTTGAGATTCTTGGAGACTGAACAGAACAATATGAAACTGGTTCAATTTAACGTAATTAGAGACTGTGAATTTATAATGGAAAACAGAGACTGGTGAACAAACTTAGACAGATGAATATGAGAGTTCTTAATTTCCCATGAATGGAAGGGATCTTTTTAAGAAATATTTAATGGAGGTGTTAAAAATTCCAATAGAAGTGAATTATCCACTGAGTAGGATCTTTTACCTTCCTTATAGAAAGAACGTGGAGGTACAGAGTAAAACTGTCCTGCTGAACATCAAACACCTTCCCCAGAGCACATTTTGAGGAAGAACAAGAAAGAACAACCCTACTCATGACCTTTGAGTCCGAATCTCGTAAGAATTCTGTAATCAGATTATTTTTCAAAATAGACAAACGTCATTTTTGGGTCAGCGAATATGATGTTTTCTAGATCTTTGCCAAAAGATTCAGAGAAGGAGTAAGCTCTTTCTCCTGTTCTGGCAAGATGTTCTTCAGTTACATGGAGAGTTCTTTTTGAAATTTCCTGCAAAATGTTTGGTAAAGGTTTCAAATGAGAGAGATATTTTTATGACCCTGAACAACTGAAAGAATTTCCTTTTGAAAAACGTTTCTACTATAAAACATGGATGTAAAGTTCTCCTGTATTTTCAGTGTCTTATCTGAACTAACTGGCGTTAGTAATATCTTTTTTCTTTTCTTGTTACTTTTTTGATCTTCTCCCTTTCTTTCTGTCGAAGAGCCCCTCTATTTTATTGTGAGCTTGATAGAAGATGGTACCCAGTCTTTATTTTCTTGCCTTTTCTTTGGCTTCATCTGATTTCTGTGCAAAAAATTAATTGTGTTCTTTATTTTCAACTTAAAATATGATAAAGATTAAAATTTTAAAAAAGTAGTCCAGCTGTCTTTAAGTAAAGAACAGAAAAAGTTGAACAAACCCAAATTGCCCCAACTGATAATCAGGTTGCCATTATAAAGAAAAACATATTTTGAAATGCCTGTATACCAATGCTAGAAGTCAAAATAATTAAGATGGAAGAGTTAGAATACATAGCACTAAATGAAGAAGTAGATATAATTGTCATCTCAGAGAACTGCTCTAGTAGGATAACCAAAGGAACACTGCGATACCAAGATACAAATTATGTTGCAATGGTAGGGTAAATCAAATTGGTGGAGGGGTCTGCTATATGGGAGCATTGGGTCAAACAGGATAAAAGCTCTGAAGATTAAAAATGCACTGTGGAATCTTTATGGGTATAAATTACATGTGAGAAGGGGAAGAGAATAGCTGAGAGGGTATATTATCATCCACCTGACCAGAATGAATAAACAGATAATGAAATGCTAACAGAAATTAGGGAAACTAACAAAATTTACAGCACAGTAATAATGGGTAATTTCAATTACCCCAGTATCAATGTCAGATCAGGACATGCTAGGGAAATACAGTTTCTAGATGAAATAAATGACTGCTTCATGGAGCAGCCGGTCCAGGAATCAACAAGAGGGGAAGCTATTTTAGATATAGTCCTCAGTGGAACATAGGATCTGGTGCAAGATGCATCGGGGCCACTTGGCAATAGTGATCATAACACGATCAAATTTGTTTCAATAAATGAAGGGAGGATAGCAAGGAAATCTATTGTACTAGCATTTAACTTTCAAAAGAGAGACTACGATAAAATGAGAAAAATGGTTAGGAAAAAAAACTAAAATGTGCAGCTACAAAGGTTAAGATTTTACATTAGGCCTAGACATTGTTTAAAACTACCATCTTGGGACCAGACCAATGTATTCCATGCTTTCAAAAAGGTCAAAAGGAAGACCAAAAAACTGCCGGTATGTTTTTAGAGGTGAGAGAGGCTGTTATAGCCAAAAAATGCAAAATCCTTCAAAATATGGAAAAAGATCCATACGAAGAAAACAGGAAATGGCATAAGCACTAGCAAGTTAGATGCAAAGCATTAATAAGGCAGGCAGCAAGAACATTTGAAAAGAAGCTTAATTTGGAAGCAAAGACTCATAATAAAAACTTTTTCAAGTGCATTCAAAGCAAGAAGCCTGTGAGGGAGTCAGTTGGACCACTGGATATTGGAAGGGCAAAAGGGGTACTAAGGGAGGAGAAGGCCATAGTGGAGAAACAAAACAATTTCTCTGTCTCAGTCTTAACTGAAGAAGATATAGGAGACATACTCATACCAGAAATGATATTTAAAGGTGAAGAATTGGAGGGATTGAAACAGATCTAAGTGAGCCTGGAAGAGGTAATAGGACAAATTTGACAAACTAGATGGTATACATCCCAGGTTTCTAAAAGAACTGAAAAATGAAATTGTAGACCTACCATTAGTAATTTGTAAACTATCATTAAAATCATATATAGTATCTGAAGATTGGAGAGTAGCCTACATAATGCCAATTTTTAAAAAGGGTTCTAGGCTATATCCAAGAAAATTCAGACTGGTGATCCTGATATTAGTGCTGAGCAAAATGGTAGAAATCATTATAAAAAATAAACTTACTAAACATATAGGTAATCATGGTTTAATGGGACAAAGCCAACAAGGATTTAGCCTCACCAATCTGCTATATTTTTTGAAGGTGTGAAAAAAAACATGTACATAAAGGTGAGCTGTTTGATAGTGTATCTGGATTCTCAGAAAGCCCTTCACAAGGTCCCTCATAAGAAATTCATGAAGAAATTAAAATGTCATAGGATAGGAAGCAGTGTTCTACTGGGAATTGGTTAAAAGATAGCGTGCACAGCTAAATGGTAAATTTTCTCAAAAAAGAAAAATGAATCATGGAGTGCCCCAGGGTTATGTAGTAAGCATGCCACTTTTTAACATTTATAAGCGACCTGGAAATGGGAACAAGGGTGGTGATCAAATTTGCAGATGACAAATTTATTCAAAGTTGTTAAATCACAAGGGGATTGTGAAAAAGTCCAAGAGGACCTTGAGACATTGGGAGACAAAGCACTCAAATGGCAGAAAAAATTTAATGTGGACAAATGCAAAAGTTATGCACTTAGGAAAGATCAACCCAACCTACAGTTATACGATGCAAGGTTCTGCATTAGGGGTCACCACCTACAATAGAAAAAGAATCTAGATATCATCAAAGATAATATGTTGAAATCCTCTATGCAGTATGCAGTGCTGGCTAAGAAAGATAATAGAATGCTAGGAATTATAAGGAAAGGAATGGAGAATAAAACAAAAGATAACATAATGCCTCTCTATCGCTCCATGGTGTGACCACACCTTGAGTATTGTGTGCAGTTCTGGTCACCCCATCTAAAACAAAGATATAGGGGAATCAGAAAAGGTACAGAGAAGTGCAACCAAAATGATAAAGTGGATTTACAAATACCCTTATGAAGAAAGACTTAAAAAGGTAAAGGCTCTTTGGCTTGAAGAAGCAATGACTGAGAGGAGATATTAGAGATTTATAAAATAATGAGTGGAGTGGAATAAGTAAATATGAATCGGTTGTTTACACCTTCAGAAAGTAGAAAGACTAGAGGACATACAATGAAACTACTAAATAATACATATAAGACTAATACAAAAAATATTTTTTCACTCAGCACTCAGTTGTCCTAAACTGTGTTTGATCTTCAGTCAGGTGGCTAATTGTTGACAGAGTGGTATTCCTAGTTGTGTTATGTGATCAATCCATTGCATTGCTGGTCTTCCTCTGTTGCATTGCCCTTCATCCTTGCCAAGCATGATGCCTTTCTCTAATAATCTTTGTCTACCAATGATGTGTCCAAAAAGTATAAAAGTCAGTCTTGTTATTTAAGCTTCTAAGGAAAGCTTAGGTTTGATCACCTCTAATACCAATTGATTTGTTCTTCGGGCAGTCCTTAGTTTATTAAAAATTTGATACACTGCCTCTCAGTTCCATATCAAAATGGTTTACAATTAAAAAAGGAAGAAAATGAAAGGCACTACAAATCAAAATAGGACAGTTAGAGAGCATTCACACTATAGAGAAGAGGGATAGGACTGTGGGGTAGGGTCGAGGGAGAGTCAGTATATGGTAAGCATCCTGAAGGGTACTCAGAGTAGGAAATTGTTGGCTTTGTGAAACAGATGTGTCTTAAAGTATTTAAAGGCGAGTTCCAACTGGAGTTCCAAAGGTGAGTTCCAAGAAAATAGAAAGTGGAAATATGAGTAGATTCAAGTCTTGCTAGTGATTCTGCTGGAAGGTGAAGGAAGGGATTTGCATGGATATTACAGACGACACGTTGGGGGCATGAGGCATATTGCAAGTGGCCAGATAGTGGGGATGCCTGTATGTAGGGTTTTGTGAACCAAAGTGAGAATTTTGAATTGTATACGAAAAGAAATTGGTAACCAATGATTCTGAATAAGTAGGGACGAGACATGATCAAACCAGGAAGCGTGGGAAAATAGTCTTATGGCAGTGTTCTGAACTGTCTGTAATTGTTTTAGCTCATAGGATGGAAGTCTGACAAAAATAACTTTACAATAATGAAGTCATGAAATGACAAGAGAGATAAGCGGATTTGTCAGTATGACAGGGGGAAGAAAAGAACTAAGTTCCCTAATTTGACGAGAGAGAGGAAAGCTCACCTAACCATTGTGCTGATATGATCATGGAATGTCAAGTGAGAGTTCAAAGTGACCCTAAATATTTAACGGTGGGGACTGTGGGGACAGGGTCACCAAGTACTAGCGGGCAGAGGGGTGGGATGTCTGAAGGGCTGAGGTTTTGTCCATGTTCAGCAAAAGATGATGTATATTTAGCCAGGTCACAACCAGAGAGAGACAGCTATCAAGTCGGGTGAGATCCAGAGCCATGGGATAGGTATGTAAAAGAAAAAGAATATCATCTGCATAGTAATATGCGGAAAGCACTGCTTGTTGGATGAGAAGTGCTAAAAGGGAGAGAAAGATGTTAAAGGGAAGAGGGGCCAAGCCTAATCCCTGATGGGGTTAGTGGCAGGTGACCAGAGGTGACAGAGAAAGAGCAGTTGAACAGGTAGGAATGAAACCATTGCAAAGCAATGCCCTGCAAGCCAATTTCTTGTAGACAGGAGCACAGACAGGTGTGATCAACCAGCTTAAATGCTGATGGCAAAGTAGAGGGAGACAGTGAGGGAAATGTTGCCTTTGTCGAGTGACTCATATACTTCACTGAGGAGAGAAAGAAGAATAGTTTCCATATGCTGACTAGTATGGAAACCAGCTTGCCAGGGATTAAGAATGTTGGTGTGTCCCAGATGTGATAAAAGTTGTAAGAAGACTAGCTTCTCCGGGTTTTTTTAGAATGGGGAGGGCTATTGCTTTCTTCTGTGGGGAAGGGAAGGTACCTGATGCCAAATTGTTCCTGATGATAGACAAGACTCGAGGGAGGAGAGCCAAGGACTCATTGGGGAGCCAAGAAGAGGGGATAAGTTTGGGTGGACAGGTTGTTTTGTGAGAAGAGGATATAAGCTTAGCTGGGGAATAGGAATTCCATGTATGCAATTGCACTGGTGAATAGGGAGGTAGAAAGAGGGAAGGGGCTGGTGAGGAAGACAGAAGTATGGATAAAGAGAGTGTGTGGGAAGATGGTAAGGACACAGGAGCAGATGGAGAAGACAGTAGAGGCATTGGTACAGGAGGGAAACTGAAGAATGCACATTCAAGCTTAATGATCTTCTCTGGAAAAAATTAAGCAAATTGGTATGTACAGTAATTTTTGCCAGCACCATAATTCAAAGGCATCGATTTTCTTCCTGTCTTTCTTTACTTTCCAACTTTCACATCAATATGATGTTATTGAAAAAACTATGGCCTAGACAGTCAAATCTTTGTACACAGAGATACATGTTTCCACTTAAAAATCTCGTCTAGGTCCTTCCTTCTACAAGAGCAATGCTTCAATGGATTTCTTGACTGCTTGTTTCCTTATTGAGTATTGATCCAACCAGGTTAAAATTGTCCATTACTTCTATTTCTTCTCCATCAAGGATTAAATTATTTATTTTTCCAATTGCCCAGATCTTTGTCTTCTTCATGTTAAGGTGCAGGCCCATTTTAAGATTATGTTTCTTGATCTTGTTAAACTGATGTTTCAGATCGTCTTCACTTTCAGCAAGTAACATGGTATTATCAGCATAATGAAGACTGTTGATGAGTCTTCCACCTGTCTTCACACCAGAGTTCTCTTCATATAATCTTGCTTCTCTGATTATTTGTTCTGCATATAAATTGATCAGGCATGGGAAAAATATGCACTCTTCTCATATACCTCTGCCAATTTTAAACTATTCTCTTCTTCCTTGTCCCATTCAAACTGTAGCTTCTTGATCAATCTAAAGGTTATACATGAAAATTATCGGGTCTTCAGGGATATCCATGCTTCTTAATGTGTAGTCAATAAAAACACATATAGTTATCCTTTTGGTATTTTTTTTGCCTTTTCAAGGATCCATCTTATATCTCTCATGATGTCTCTTGTTTCTCGCCTTTTCCTGAACCTTGAACCCTGCTTGCATTTTGGGCCGTTCTCATTACAGGTATGGTTGTAGTTTCCATTGAATGATCTTGAGTAGAATCATGCTGACATGGGGGATCAGAGCGATTGTGCGATAATTTCCATAGTCAGTCAAATTACCTTTCTTCAGTATTGATATGGACTCAGATCTTTTCAAGTCAGTTGGCCAAATTTCCTGACAGAGCTTTGTTCAAAAGTCTGTAATCACTTGTAAATTTGATGTTTTTTCAACTTCGTGACCTTAAATCTTAATTTCTTTTTCCTCCCAGTGGCTTTTTCTGTGTATCGCATGATAAGTGATAGATTTGGCTATTAGGGCCAACTTTTAGTATTGGTTTGGCCCTTATTTTCTGGGTTTGTTCCCCATAGTTGTCCTGTTGATAGATTTTCTGTGAAAATCACATAATGTACATTGTTGGCCAACGATATATTATTGTAAGCATGCTATAAAATATTATGGACCATGCCAGGTTTCCTTCAAATTAATGTATGTGGCCTTGAAAAAGGCAGTTTTTATGTGTCAGTGATGGCTCAGTATTTGATGGGCCACCCTTTGTTCTTGATCACCTGACTGCACCTTGTCGGCATTGAATGAACCAGTCTGACAAGGTGATCGTTGGTGCCAATGCGGTTCCAAGCTGCAATGAGTGACTCAATAAGCTCACGCTTTGATGTTGGATGCCTCTTGGATATTTCCAAGGCCACCTTGTGACACAGGTTCTCGATTGGATTCAGATCTGGAGACTGGACAGGCCAGTCCATTGACTTGATGTTGTTCCGCTGCTTCCAGCTGATCACCTGTCTGGAGTGATGGCAGGGTGCATTGTCATCTTGGAACAGGACCTGGCCAGGAAACAGCTGGTGTGCTAATGGCACCATGCACTTTTGCAGTATGGTGATGTACTTGGCCCCGTTGACCATTCCATCAATGATGTGAAGACGTCCAACACCACTGGCAGCCATGCAGCCCCAGACCATGACTTTCAAAGGATGCTTCACAGTGAGGTTGAGACACAGGCTTGAATTCCTCTCCAGGAAACCTCCTCACATAGGTGTGGGCCTGGTTACCAAACAGGCAGAAGATGCAATTCAGTCGACCAGGTTGAGTGCTTTCTCGCCCACACGATCTGGTTGCGCCTTTGTATGTCAGTGGCTTATTCCGTGCTTTGAAGCCCCAGAGACCAAACTGCAGGCACCGGTGATGAACTGTTGATGAGCTGACACTGACCTCACTCTTGTCTGACCACTCTTTAAGTAGCTGAGGAGAGGTCAACTTGCGATTAGTCAGTGAAATGCGTCATAGTGCGCGGTCCTGGCGTGATGTTGATGCACGTGGACGACCTGAATGAGGCTTGTCCACCACTAAACCCGTTTCTTTCTTCTTCTGTACAATCTTAACAACAGCGCTCTGACTGCAGCCAACTTTCCTGGCTATCTGACAGCTTGAAAATCCTTCCTCGCTCATAAAGGACACACAAACACACTCCTCCAACGTCAGTGTCCAAATCATCTTAATGGTCGATCCAGAAAGTGTATGAAATTCAAAATTCAGCGTGTTTTTATAGCTGCACTGTTGGCTAGATATCTGCATTGTGATTGGTTAGTGAAACCAGCCTCCTGATTGGTCAGAAATAACGTGTGCATATTGGATACTCTCGATCCAGTTTTGACGCAGGATCCACAAAAATTGCAGTAGCTATCTCCCAGTGTCTGTAAAGTATTTAAATTGGAAGCAAGGAATGCAAAAAAGTCAACTCTAATAGCCAAATGTTTCCCTTTTAATGTGGTAGAAAGATGAATATGCTGGGCTAAAATTAAATTTAAAAAAAACAAAAACGTTAGAAAGTATGAAAAATGCAAAACTCACAAGTGATTCCAGACTTTTGCACACCACTGTATTATAAAAGCAGCAACCGATTATTGTAATACTTCAATGGGAATGCCATCAATGCCCAGTGCTTTGTTTGTTGATAATGCTTTCAATGTTGCTTCAACTTCTTCTTTCATCACTAATGGTTCCTGGTTGTAAGGTACAGGTTGAAACGGCTATTGATCCATTTGATCATTATGGCATAATTACTTTTGTGTAGTCTTTCCACTTTTTCTAGATCTTGTCAACATCATTCAAAATTGATTCTTGAGCATCTTAGCATTCAATTCAAGGCTGGAATTTTCTCTTTAACTATCGTAGCTTTAGGAAAGCCAAACTTGTTCTTCATCTTATAGTTTCTGATTCTATTTTCCTCCATGCCTCTTTGAAGTACCTCTTTTTCAAATCTTGCTGCACATTTGAAATCTCTTTCAAGTTCCATGTTACCTCTCTTCCTCCTCTGTCTTTAGATTCTCTGTGTTTCTGAGCAATTTACAGAGTTTCTTCTGTCATCCAGTTTTGCTTCATCACATTTTGCACAAACTGGGCAAGTGGTAGCCAGGTTATTCTTTCCTTTATATATGTCCCCCATCCCCCCATTTGCCCATTTAGTCGTTGCCTTCCCTTGATAATATGGACTGATGCACTCGACTCAGGGTTTTTCGCTAGAAAATACAGTGGAGTTTTTATTAACATTGGCCGCAGGATAACATAATACAACCGATGCATATATCTCCATGAATGAACAATCTTATCAACATCAATGACAATCTTAACAACATAACATCAAAGAATGGGAACTTGGTCAACATTCACTTTGATTTTCTGGCCCCTTACAAGTCACACAGCCTCTCCTGGTACAAAGGCGGGCCGTAGAAGCCCCCTTTGGCCCCTCATCAATTACACCAGTGTATGCAGAACGTCAGTGGAATTGCTGGAGAATGATGGGGCTGCTGAAGCCCCCTGTCTCTTTTGCCCCTTAGCTTGCCCAAGTCCACTGCTAGCCTTTATGCCCTCTTACTGTTTTCGAGTCTGGCCCATCAAAGGCCGGACCTCGTATCAACTGCCGCCTCAGAGGCTGGAATGTCTCTCTCCCTATGCCACCATCCAAACTGGTAGGGGGAAGGTGCATGCTGGCCTTGCTGCGAATGGGGAGGACAGTTACTGAAGGTCGCTCTCCCGCCCTAGATCAATTCTACAGCTATGTGCTCGATCTTGGGCCCCAAAATCCCTGCCATATCCCTCGACTGCAAATCCTCTCTTCTTGAGGGGGCATATTTGAGGCTCAGCTGCGGCCAAACTTTTCCAACATAATTTCAACTGTGCCCTGTATCGCACAGAGGAACAGGTCCATGCCTATATCTGACAGGTGCGTGCCATCTGCACGGTTCATTCCAGGGTAGCTTTCCTCAATAAAGTCATGCTTGATACTGTGCCCTTCGATGGCCTCCATGAATGGCACATCTATCCGTTTACCTTCCGTCTTGTCTTTTCAATCACCCGGTATGATCTCTTGCCCCTCCACAACCTCTATGGTATGATGTGGGACCAAACCAAGTGTGTGCCTGGGAGTATGTTCACCAGCGTTAGGAGGTGTCTATATCTTTTTTGTAAATTAGATGCTTTGCATGCTCGCTAGATTGTTGCCCTCCCCCAGCCTGTCCACCTCTTGTACAACAAAGAGAGTACCAACTGATCCCAAATCATACCACGAATGCCCATCTACACTATTATCATATCGGCCTTGGACAACCCCAGGTTGTGTCCTTGATTTCTAATCTGCGTCTTCCACTGTGTCCAATGCACATATTAGTGGCCGCATATCCACATCTCACAGGGGCCTTGGGGGGTACCATTACCTCGGGTAGACAAGATAGAAAATGTTAGCCAGCAATCAATACATGATACACGCCACCGAACGAGTAGGCCAGGCCACTGTTGCGGAAGAAGTCACTCCCCAGTCTCAGGCCTGATGTACAGCCTGTATTGGTTAGTGCCACCTGGCCAGGGACATGATTTGCTCCCGCATCATGCACTGCACCGCCGCGGTGGTGGTAGCTCCTATCCAAAATGAGTGTGTTCCGTAACTGGCCGCACTGAGACCTAACATAGACATAGCCATCTTCATTACCCTGACGAATTGAAAACATGACAGAGGTGTGCCATCTTCGTGGATCAATAATTGGGTGTGTCCATTCGGACTGGTCTGCCAATATTCTTTGAAGTTCTTTACTGGGCAATGGATCCCTGCTCTAGTGGCCAACGTTATCCTGGCCTTTTTTCCTATGGTATCCATCTTGAACCTGCGCACATATTACAAGCGAGCCACTACTAAGCACCATATCTTCTTCTTGTAGGCACGAGCATTCTTGGGGGCATGTTTATGAGGCCACTAATTCCCCCACCTTCAGGGCCCCAAAGAATGCAATAGAGAAGGCACATTTAAATAGGCAAGCTTATATGGGTCGTAGCATACCTCATCTGTGGCTGTGACTAATAACCCCAAAATCTCATGAGTTATGGGGCGCCTCCGATCTTGGGCGCCTGCACTGAGATATCCAGCCCTTCATCATTTTAACAATGATGAAGTTGCCAGCCGAGCTCTTTTCCCGAAGAACCTTGGCGAAAAAGATGATACCATCCCCCCTCTTTGCACTTTAGAATCCACTGCACTAAGGTGTCGGTACTAAACCATGCGGTGTCCCTGATGTGGTTATCCTCACAATACTTCAGGAAATCCTCCCATGCCTTCAAGTAATTTTTTTTGGTGTGCTCAGTTATGGAACCCATCAAGAGACTCCGAACTTCAGCAGGCCAAACGCCCATACTGCCACAGGGATGGATGGACTATCAGCGTCTGCCCCCAGAGCGATGGTTTGGAATAGGGAAATTTTAAAATGAGAAAGGGCATCTTCTATAGTATTGCGATAACTGGGAGCATGCACAGCCTTAAAGATTATATTATTATGGCACAAGCAATGCAGTATAATCTCCCTCAGTAATGTGATAACCCCCAGCGATCTGGCATATATCCCATTCACTGCCTGTACCACAGCCATGTTGTTCGTCCAGAATATCAAGCCAGGGAAAGGGGGGGGGAGTCCTGGAAGGGGCTGGCCACCCTGCTGAGACTGGTCTCGTTATGTATTTTTTCCCTAGCTATCTGGATATGCTGTCAAATGGATGCAGAGTTTCAGGTGGAGTGTGTGACAGAAAAACTGGGGCTGGTGTAGAGAATGTGAAAATCTCGTGAAAAGCCTTCGATGATGCCATGGGCCCAGTCATCATGTGTATATATCCGAAGCCATGGCATCATGTTTTTAAGATTGATGGGCGATGGGGCGTGTTGCGTGTTGTGTCTGGGCCCTGAAAAGTTTGCAGTCCCATGATGACTTGCATACTGAGACTGGGTGATTGGACCCCCAGGCCGAAAAGGCATTCCAGAACTTGCAATGGTTCCAAGTGCATTGGCCGTTGTTGTATTCCTGACAATAACGCCTGCCAGTCGCCTGCCCGAAGATTCGTGTTGTGTATGAATGTAAGGGCTGCTGTCCACTATCGGGGTTCAACATCCTGTTGGAGGACATCTCGTCCAGCCATAAATTGACTACCCTGTGGCGCTAGGTGATCGTGAGATCCTCAACCATACTCTTCCTAAATTTAATGCATATTTAACCATGCTCAACTGCCGAAGCACTTGTACACGCATGTGATGGTGTCAAGGTAGCGAATCAGGTATGGGCTCAACTCTGGCTCCTGTTCTACCACTACACTCATAAAGATGTGAAACGCAGACACCCAAGTAGTAATGGACATTTATTTATTTTATTTATTTATTACAATCTTTTATATACCGCGCTATTTGGTATCAGCGCGGTTCACATACAACAACATCAACAGAATAACAGGCTATTCCGTGTTTACAGCAAACAGGTATATAAACTTGGGTAACATAAGGTTAACTTATTACAAACATGATTATATAAAAGGTATCATGACAACACAAAAGTCCTAGTAATCTTACTGAGAAAGTGGGAGAGGCTATTTGAAGATAAGGCGTGTCTCTTATTTGGGGGGGTTTTTGCTGGGGGTAATGTTTGGTGGGTAGTATATGAGGAAAAGGTGATATTTAAGTGCTTTCCTAAATTGGGTTGTCGGTAATGGCACGAACGCTTGGTGGTAAGGCGTTCCAGCATCTTGGGGCGTAGAATATAAAAAAATATATAAGAATATATATATAAGAATATAAAAGATCTACATGAATATTTTAGGTTTCCTGTGCCTCTCACCAGAGGACCTGTCCTTTTCTTTGCTATCCTTGTTTTCCCCTTCATTGTCCCTGATCAGTAATGAGAAAATGTCTATGAATTCCCTCTTCCAGATTTTCTTTTCATCTGCTTGGAGACAGACTTTGCCAAGGAGATGATGCCACAACGAACATCTCCTCCGGGGCCAATAACTGGGGCACCCAATAACGAAGTCACCGAGGCACCAGCTCCTGTATGGGCATCTGCCCCGCAGTCCCACCAGGGGCACCCACTTCCCCGGACCCGCCCAGCCATACCCTTGATGTCGAGCTCTTCTGCCGAGCCTTGGTCTTCTGACAGGATTTCAATGCATTTTGAATCACGCTCACCAGTACTGTTATCTGACATAGAATTCTCAGATGTAGAGCTAGTTATATCCAAAGCCTTTGTGGCTCCATTGGACTTACCACTGGTCAGCGTTATTGCGCTACTCACGATGGCGTCCGTCTGTCTGAGTGGTGCACCTTTGTCAGCAAAAGGTGCTGCCGGTGGTATGGCTTCTAGGTGCTATCGTACGATACCTGGTCTGTGCTGGCTTACATGCTCCCATAGTACTCGGATGAGCTCCTCCATTTCATCAGTGTTGTCTGCTTGTTGAATCGGCACTGCTCACTTACTGCGACGGGTGAGTACTGATGGGGGGGCCATGTGCTGCCTTCCTCTTTTCCACTGCCACTGTGGCTGGTGCCTTGGCAGAGGCCCTCTCCCTCCGCTTGGTCATCTGCTGCCCTTGATTCTTCCTAGGCATGGCTTGAGATGGAAAAAAGGCTTGAGATGGAAAAAAATGCTATCGAAATGGAAAGGACAAACAGCTGTGCCGGTCGAGTCCGATACAAGCAATAGATAACATAGTAGCTCTGCCACTGGATGCATCCCGTCCAGGTCATGATGTGCATGTGACCTGAACTTATCACTTTGTAGCTGCTTTTTGGATCCTAATCCCTTATTCTCCTTGTGTCTCTTTTCCCTATTGAACCCCTTGTTTCTCTTGTTCTGTACTGTCTGTCTTGATTAGATTGTGAGCTCTACGAGCAGGGAGCATGTGCATGCAGTGAAGGAGCACATGTGGGGCAAACCGCAAAATGGCTGCCCTACTTGCCCCATCTGCAGGAGCCAGTACCGTGCATGAAAGAAAGCTTCTTACCAACCACAATATGGCTGCTGGGGCCTTGCAGACATCCTAGAGCTTCACTAGGAGCATGCCCGATGGAGTTTTCATGCCTCCTCCCCAATTGCCGACCTCTTCAGCGGCTCCTTCGCTCATGACCTACACATCTATATATGTATATTTTTTAATCATCTCCCAGGCCCACGAAGGTTGCCCGAATTGGGTGAGTGAGGGGGGAGGGGGGAGGGGTTTGGCCCACCACATCATCGTGCCTCCTTCGATCCTTCCCAGCTGGCCCCAGAGAAAGCAGGCTGGCCAAAGTGGCCAAAGGAACCTACCTCAGTCTGCTCTGAAGCAAACTACTCCTCGCTATTTCCTGGAAGCCCATCATCCACACAGAATACTTACAGGGCAAGCAACAAAGATGCCACTGAAAGAACAGCAGAAAATCGATGAGGAAGCTCTGGACCCTGTGGGCTGTGTGCGGGCAATGCACTTCAGCATGACAGGTTGCTGATGCAATGGGCAAGGGGAAGTGCCGAGGAGGCCTTTTTCAGGTAATTAGACCTGTGTCATGCTGTCCAGGTCCAGAAGGGCAAGAGGCCAGCCCTGAGCCATGCCAGCCCTTATATAGCAAGCTGGGCTCGTCCCCTTGTCCCTACGCCCTTCCCCTCATCTATTAACCCCTTCCTCATACCTCTGCCTATTTTTGCCGGGCACCTGTAATCCAGCTGCCTGGGTTCTGATTCTTTTCATTTTATTTTGGCACAATTTTCTTGATGTCATCCCATAACTCTTCTGGTGCTCTGTCATTTGCATCCAAAGAGTCAAATTGATTTCACAGGCAGTCTTTAAATTCCGGTGGTATATCTTTTCAAGATCATACTTGCTCTTTTCCAGCTTAG
Source organism: Ichthyophis bannanicus (assembly GCA_033557465.1). Lineage (NCBI taxonomy): Eukaryota > Metazoa > Chordata > Amphibia > Gymnophiona > Ichthyophiidae > Ichthyophis > Ichthyophis bannanicus. The sequence continues at coordinate 937,912,854 of CM066034.1, forward strand.
TGTAGATGCATTTAAAAAAGGTTTGGAGGGGGGCGGAGCCTGATGTCCAGCGGGATGGTCGCATAACGCTGAGGCTCCCGAGAGGCCTACTCAGAATCCTGAATTAACACCTCACATTTTCGGAACTTCTACTCTGATCTTGCCGGGGCACATTGGCGAGATGGCGGGGACCAAACCTACGCGCCTGGAATTTGGGTCTCCAGCGGCTTCTCACGGCAAACGGTCCAAAACTGAACCTCCGTCTCCGCAGAAGGGGCCGGCCTTGTGCGAGGGCCCCGAAATGCAGCAGGAAATCCTCGTAGAGATTAGAGGGGTCAAAAACCTTGTGCAGGCAAACGGTGAAGCACTCCGAGTGCTGCGGGACGATTTTGGTGTGCTGCAAAGCAAGCTAGAAGGGCTTTCTTCGCGTCAGGACAAAATGGAGAGCATATTGGACTCCCATGCGGCCCGGTTGTCCAAACTCGACAAAGTTGAACGACAGGTGCGGGCCTTGCAGAAAGAGGTGGAAGATGGCAATAATAGAGCGCGCCGCAACAACATACGACTCGTGGGCATACCGGAGGGAGCGGAATCGGGAGACATGAAAGAGTTTTTACGCAAAACCCTCCCTTCCTTGCTCCAAATTACCTTTACCAAAGATTTGGAGATTGATCGCGCTCATCGTGTACCCACCAGCATAACGCTCAACAGGAAGACCCCGCGGCCTATTATCTTTCGACTATTGAGATATCAACACGTGGAGCAAATTCTAAGTGCCTCTCGGGCAAAGGGCCATATGGAGTTTGAGAGCCACAAGATCTCCTTCTATCCCGACTTGTCTAAACCCACAGTCGACCGCCGAAAGCGCTTTCTGGAATTCCGGCCGAGGCTTCAACAACTACAAGCACGCTATGGCCTGATGTACCCGGCCAAGCTCCGAGTCACGCTTCACAATCAGACAAGAACATTCGAGGACCCTGATCTACTAGCGGAGTTTTTGGATGCCAAAGAAGCCGACTTGATGCGCTGACTTCCAGAGTATACCTGCAGGTCTCCTTATATCCGCTGTGCCTGCCATATTGGATCTGCCGCAGCCTAGCAAAGAGTCTGGCGTGGGCAGTCTGTTGCCTTACTCTTGATGGTATCTGTGACCCGACTCCATCTACCCACAGTAGCCTCGATGAGTATCAGAGACAGTGTTATTATGGACTCTGGTGTTTCTATTCTTTTTTTTCTACATGTCTTCTATTTCCTCTCTAGGGCCTCCTCCCGCAGACATATGGTCGCCATATTCTTTGGGGGTTTTGCTTCTTCTCTAAGATACGTTGGTACTTACTTTTCAATATGGGGTGTATTGGCCAGAATATTCGGTGATTATGACATTGTTGTACAGCTTCTGCTTATGTTCTATGTTATCAAGCGCCCTTACCTAAAATGTCTACTACCGATTGATGGCACCATGTAAGATTTTTTCATTGAACGTAAAAGGCATCAATAATCCGATAAAACGGAAGAAAATCCTAAGCTACCTTAGTCAGGAAGCAGCGGATCTGATTTTTCTCCAAGAAACGCATTTAAATTCGAAGGAAACTCTTAAACTCAATATTAAACCTTACATGGTGGCCGCTTATTCTCCAGCCGTTTCTAAGAAATGTGGGGTTGCCATACTGGTTAGGAAATCTTTGCATGCTACTGTTATTGCAACTAGCTCAGATACAGAGGGTAGATGGTCTAGAGTTCACCTCAAGATAGGTAGCCTAGAAGTTACATGTATATGCCTTTACGCTCCTAATGTTGATGACCCTGCCTTTTTTGCTACCATTGCTCAGGTTGCGCAGGCTTCTGCTAATACTTCATTGATCATTGGGGGGGATTTCAATCTAGTCCTTGATCCCCTGATTGACAAACAGCCGCCTAGGACGAGTGGTCCCCCCAAGAGTCACGCTACGCTTACCTCCCTGATCAAGGATCTTGCTTTAGTTGATCTATGGAGATTACTACACCCCAATGAGCTTGACTTCACCTTCTTCTCCTCCCCTCATAAATCTCAGTCTCGCATAGACTTCTTTCTAATCTCAAAACTGTTAGTTCCTCAGGTGGACACTGCAAAGATTCACTCCCAACATATTTCAGATCATGCTGCCATTTCCTTTCAATTACACACTACTGCGCCCCAGGGAAACTCGGGAGCCTGGTTCTTTGATAGAGCCCTGTTAACTCAGCCAGAGTTCCAGTCAGAAATTCGAGTAGCCATACAGGATTACTTCCATTTTAATCTACCCCAAGATACTGAGAATTGGGCTTGGTGGGAGGGCTTCAAAGCGGCCATTCGGGCAACGATCACTAGCTATCAAATCCGCTTGCGGAAACAACGTAAACAGCAGCTGCTCATACTAGACCAACAAATAAAAGCAGGCGAACGAGTTCTAACCTCACGCACTGACCCATGTGTATTAATTCGATTACAGCGTCTCCGTTTTCAATATAATTCAATCCTCTCAACTGCAGCTTCTAAGAGTATTGAGCTTCAGCGAGGGACATATTATCGTGAAAATAACCGAGCCGGTCGACTTTTAGCCAATGCCTTGAAAGGTCAAAAAGAAGCCAAACGCGTTGCGGCCCTTCGAGCTCCACAGGGAGGGGGCATAGTGACCACAGACTCCGATATTGTAGAGCTCTTTCGGGACTTCTATACCCGCCTATATCAATCTGAATGCGAGTTCTCGTCAGGGACATTCGAGCGATTACTCTCTGGCATTCAGCGGCCGACCCTCTCTGAAGATGATAGGGATGCGATGGATGAACCCTTCTCTACTTCAGAGATCCAATCTGCCCTAAAACGAACAGCCTCGGGCCGTGCCGCAGGGCCCGATGGGCTCCCCACCGAATTCTACAGAACGTTCAGTGCAGATTTAGTTCCCTATCTAAAACTCTATTTTACTGCCCTTGCGGCAGATACATCCTCTTTGGGATCCTTTTCTGCAGCTAATGTGGTTGTATTTGAGAAAGAAGGCAGAGACCCGCTACTGACCGCCAACTACCGTCCAATCTCCCTACTTAATGCCGACTATAAGATCTTCGCAACGATCTTGGCCACCCGGCTATCTGACATGATGGCTACCCTAATTCACCCCGACCAGTGCGGTTTTATACCTGGCAGATCAACTGCTGACAATGCTCGGACCTTGTGCCATGTGTTATCTAGTGCTGCCAATCTCGACCATCCATGGGTGGGTCTTTCCCTGGATGCCGAAAAAGCCTTTGATCGTCTAGAATGGCCCTTCTTATTCGCAGTTCTCCGATGGTATGGCTTTGGAGAGGGCTTCCTCCGATATCTCCAAGTCATGTACACTCAACCTGTCGCCAGTATTTGTGTAAACGCCATCAAATCTCAGCCATTTAACCTCCAAAGAGGCACGCGTCAAGGTTGCCCCCTATCACCAATGCTTTTTGATCTCGCTCTTGAACCCCTAGCCCTCCTTATTAGACAGTCTGCACGTATTCGAGGTGTTCCCTTTAGTCATAGGGAGATTAAACTCTCTGCATATGCAGATGACCTTATGCTCTTCGTTTCCCTCGATTCGGTTCCAGCTGTTTTGGATCTGATTGACGGATACTCACAATTATCGGGCTATAAAATTAACTGGACCAAATCTGTAGCATTCCCACTGAACCGCTGGGTACATGAAGCTGACATGCAGGCCTTTCCCTTCCTTTGGCAATCCCGCATGGTGAAGTATCTCGGGGTCCATTACTGTTCTCCGTTAGAAGATACTATCAGTTTTAATGCCAAAGAGGTAGTCTCCAAAGTCCGTGAACTCACAAACCGTTGGTCTCCCTTATCTCTCACATGGTGGGGCCGCTTAGACACTGTGAAAATGATGATAGTCCCCAAAGTGAACTACATTTTAGAAATGCTGCCATGCTTACTTCCGCTACACACTTATAAAGATATTGAGGGCCTTCTCGTCCGTTATCTCTGGCAGGGCAAGCCACCAAGGATAGCTAAACATAAACTGCAGTCTACAAAGGAACGAGGGGGTACCAGATTTCCTGATTTTCTTAGATATCATCAAGCCTTTCTACTTAAGCAAGGTGCCCGATGGCTAGATGCCTCAACTGACCGCCGACCAGTTTGGCTTGACATAGAAGAGGAGCTTAGTAGCCCAATTCCGTTGACCCATCTCCCCGGTATGTCTTATCATGTAGACACCCGTCATCCACCAATGATTGTAGATACTCTTGCGGCCTTTAACACTCTCATTCTATCACTGGGCCCGAATGTATGTCCTCAGGACGGACTCCCGCTGTGGAATAACCCCAGAATTCAAGTCCTAAATAGAACAATAGCCTGGAAACCCTGGTACTCCAGGGGGATCTGGACACCCCAACAGCTTTTCTCTGCAGCTCGTTGGAAAACCTTTTTGGATTTACAAAAGGAATTCGCGTTACCAGCGAAACACTACTTTCAATTGATGCAGCTCCAACACTGCCTCAAAAGTGCTCGGATCATGCCGCCCTCTGCCCCTACTGAGGATGGGCTATTAGAGATAGTTCACTCCATTAGTAGTACACATGGGGTAGCCTCTAATTTCTATAAAATACTTTGTCAGGGTACAGATACGGACACTTTTAGAGCCCAACAAGCCTGGGAGCGCGAACTGCAAACCACTATAACCCCTGTGCAATGGAGCGTTTTTTGGAGTAAAGTAGTGCGGGTTTCCCGGTCTGCCTCTGTTACCCAAACTCTCTTCTTCTTTGCACACAGATGCTTTTATACCCCAGAAAAAATAGCCAAATGGAATCCAAATGCTAGGGACCTGTGTTGGTCTTGCCATACTGCTGTGGGATCCTTCGTTCATGTTATTTATGAATGTCCTCAACTGCAGGTCTATTGGGGGCGGGTCTGGGGTCGTATTCAATCTATCTTACACTTTCATGAACCCCTTTCTTGGAAGGTCGTGGGACTCCGCTCTGTGGCGGAGGTCCCCTCTCTTCCTAAGAAGGGTCGCTTTCTCCTTGATTTCATGCTAGGTATAGCCATATGCTTAATCACGAGGAATTGGAAGGATAGCTCTCGACTTACTGTCAATGAATGGTGGAACCTCGTCTGCTTATATAGTAAATATGAGCAGATACCTCGGAGAGCTATTCCCCATGTCCAAACTCACTCTTGCTTGTCTAAATGGCAGATGCTTAATGATTATGTACAATCTGCTCATTGCTCCAACATGCCTGTATAATGTGCACTCATCATGTTTTAGATCACCGCTAGGTTTTGTAATACAATAATGTAAGTACACGCCCGCTTCGGGAATGTTTAGTTTTCTAGAGAAGAAGCAGGGGGGAGGGGGGTGGTAGGGGTTTACTTTGGTGTATGTATTACACGTTATGTATTTGTCTTTTAGCTGTATGTCTTCCTTTCCTTTGTTGTTATAAAACGAAAATAAAGAATTTAAAAAAGGTTTGGATGAGTTCCTGGAGGAAAAACCCATTAACCATTATTAAAGTGCACTGGGCGAAATCCACTGAATCCACTGCTTATCTCAGTGGGACAAGCAGTTTGAAGTCTGTCGAACTTTTAAGATCCTGCCGGGTTGGATTGGCCACTGTTGCAAACAGGATACTGGGCTTGATGGACCTTTGATCTGACCCAGTATGGCAAATATTAAGAAAGTTGGAAGAAATTTTAAGTGAAAGGCTCATTGCTGAGAAAATTCAGTAGACCGCACTGAAAAGGAAAAGATGTAATAAAGACTGCCGTAGAGCATTTTCATTTTTTCTCCTTTTTCTACAGAAACACACAGCTAGCACCCAAGGCTAAAGCTCTATCACAGGGCTTCTAAATACAAGTTTAACTAAGTTTTGCTCAGTGATGCTGTACACAAACAGCATATAAATGAACTGCGCAAAAGTCCGTCCTAAACAAGGAAAACAAGTCAGGTGCATGCACACAGCATCTGCGTTAGCAACACCTATATCCTGCACCCAAAAAAAAATATTTTGGCACCAGTGCTGGAATGCTATCTGGTGCATAAACAGCAATATTATTCTGCACTGAAATTCTGTTCAGAGTAATATCTGTATTCATAAACACCAGTATTGTTCTGCACTGAATAATGATGTTTATGCTCCAGATAGCATCCCAGCAAATGTGTGTAACATTCTTTCAGCACACTTCCCCTGCTGGTGTTTTTTTCAGCACTTTCTTCAGCAAAGCCATACAAACATTGCGGGTGTTGTGCGCTCAAGAAACAGACATAAATTCCTCGCTAGGTGCTGACTGAAGATCTATGGGCTAACCCTTAATGTCTCCTCAGACCTTGCATTAAAGTCTCAGCATTGAGCTCAGCCTTCTGGTCTTCTGCCCAGTTCTCCGCATCTGTCTTGCCTATAAGGTTACCAGATTTTTTGCAGGCAAATTTGGGACATTTTTCTGAAGTATGGGGTATGTGTGGAGGAGGAGGAGGAGGAAAGACACCTTAGTTACAGGTTTGAGCAATAAGGTTTGGAGGAGGGCAGAGGAGTCATTACCCTGTCCTCTCCCAATCGAGCCCATGACAGCAACAATATTTATTTACTTAGCTATTCTTAAATACTGCTTTAGCTTGATGTCAAAGTGGTTTACAATTAAATGACCTCAAACTATTACATGGAACAAGGAGAAACTTGGAAGGTAGAAATGAATTAAATATACATTAGGAGTAATTGTAAGTCAGGAGAGGGGTTACATAGTCTTGGGTAGCTGGGAAGGGGGGGGGGGATGTGGGAGGAGTTTCAGGTTATGCTATCAAAGTGTTCCTCGAAGAGGTGGGTTTTCAGGCTCCGTTAGATCGGAGATTATATGTAAATTCTCAGGGAGACTGTTCCAATATCACTTCCAAGCAGACATATTAACAGAAAATTAGAGTGGTTCATCCCCCCTCCCCCACTCCCTGTACCGTGCAAAATATAAATTTTATTTTCTATCCCCTCTATCCCCATTGCTGGAATTGGGGACAGGAGGCTGCCAAATATGTGGCAGTCAGAGACATAGTTCTAAAACTGGGGACAACCCCCAAAAATCTGTGACACCTGGTAACCTGAGCTGCATAGCTAATTGATTCATTATCATCTATTTAAATGGATTTAAATACACCGTGTGCCGCCGTTTACCACAGCCGGAGCACTGATGACGCCCATGTCAGACCCCTTGCATTCTGCACCCACATGAATTCTGTGCTAACAGCAGCGCACTTTGCTGCATTGAGATGACGGACAGCTAATAGTGTTCTCTGCAACAATTAACTTATTGCAGTGGAGGAGTGGAGGAGTGGCCTAGTGGTTGGGACAAGGTACTTCAGGCCAGAAGGTCAGTGGTTCAAATCCCACTATAGGACAGCAACTCTGGGCCAGAAGGACTGGGGTCTTTAGTCCCACAGGTGCTCCTTGTGGTCTTCAGCAAGCCACTTAACCCTCTATAGCCCATGTTCCTGTAAAATAGTTATCTCCAAGTTATAATGCCCTGTTCAATGTAATTTCAGTTTGTTCAATGTAAACCACACTGATGCAGAATAGCACAGTATATAAGAGAATGTAAATAAATAAATAACTGGCTGTAATCCTTACAGTCAGGTCCATGTGTAGACCAGAGGTTCTCAACCCAGCCCTTGGGACATACCAAGCCAATCAGGTTTTTAAGATAACTGTAGTGAATATGCATGAGAGAGATTTGCCTACAGTGGAGGCAGTGCATACAGACCTCTCTCATGCATAGTTAGCATGGCTCTCCTGAAAACCTGACTGGCTAGCTGTGTCTCAAGGGCTTTGTTGAGAACCTCTGGTTGAGACGAAATCTTAGGAAAACCAATCTACTTTTCTGCTTCTCTGTTTACTACACTCTAAATTATATCACAGTAATACAAACCACTACTATCATTGTTTTCTCACCCAGAGGTTTCTATCAAGCATCTGTAACTTACGTAGCACAGCGGTCCCCCATAATGCACCCAGTGGGGATCTCATTTTGATAACACTTCAACACTATATAAACTAATTATTATTATTATGATTAATATTACCATTAACTTTATAGCTCTTCCTATCCCATCCTATTGAATACTAGCGCCTACATTAATTGCCTCCATTCAAGCATGCAATTTTCCACTGTAGCTGAACTTCCCTAGTGTATAATTAAACTGGCCACATAGAAATTGATTTATACCAGCATATCTTCCCGCTTTGAGTTGTCAGATCATGCTTGGGTGCATGTGTTGTTTATGTTTTTCTTTGCTTGGTTTACTTTCATGCTTAGTTGAAGTAATGGGCAGAGGCAAAGCCAGCTAGCTCACACTATGGAATTACTCCGTCTCTATTCCTGGAAGACGTGTCTGTGTGGCTGAGTTTTCACCATATCTTTGTAACACAACCAAGTATCAGACATGAATAATGCTGCAAATATGTGCCGCTCAATCAGAAAAAGAATTCCCCCCACCCCATCACCAAATCCCAAACTTTTAATTAAAAATACTTATACAAGTCAGCAGCGTAGAAGTAGGCAGTTTGTTTCCTGTTGGCCATGTTTGGGTTAGAGGAGTCAACGAAGTGTGAAAAAAGCAGTCAGTCACTTATACAAGCACAGGATCATAAGTGAGCTCAAAGTAGTCAAAAACTTGATTTTGCTTCTTCATCTTACAGTACTGGACACAGTTTGAAGTGGTTGGTGATCATTTTTTCTCAGTGTGCATGCTGGTTTTCAGATCATCAGTCCATTCTTTCCATGCTGGTGTTTTCAGCTGCATGCCCTTTGCCCCATTCAGCAGTCAGAAGCAACTCTGCACATCTGCTACAGATCAGGAAACCATTTGGATGGTTTGGATGCATCCCTATAATTAGAGAACTTACCACCATGCCCTTTGCAAGATAACATGTGTGAAATTCCTATTGCAATTGAGTCATTTCAACTTTAGGGGGGCAACTTTCGCACTGTCTGCACTGGGACTAAGATGATTATGTACTTTTCACCCATTGCCTTGCACCAGTTATCAAAGTAATAGCACATGCACACTTTCAACTCGAAACTTGCCATGGGCACAAAGTCACTTGCACCTGCCTTTTATGTGGGTAGAATTTGGCCTGAAAAAATTGTGTAAATATTTAAAAATACAATCTACATGCATGCACCCTTCTCCCACAAGAAAATCTTGATTGAATACTTTTATTTCAAACAGTTGCTGAGCACCGCTGGAGAATAAGAGGAGGGCCCCTTCTCCTATGTTTGGTTCACACATCCTTGTGAACAAAGTGCTGTCTCCAAGCAAAAAGCGCCCACTAGCCTCTTTTCAGTGCACACATATTCCCACACAGAGGCTGGGCCATTTTCAAATAGCTGATTTGTGGGGGTAAAATGCTTTTTATTAGGCATGTGTACACTAAAGATTTTTAGGTTTGTTTTTGTTTGTCAGAATATACCTGTTCGGTTAGTTTTCAGGAACCAAAGCATTTGTTCGGTCACTGTTAAAGCCTATGGGGGAAGCTATTTTGAAATGTAGCAGGCAGGCATCTGTAACAGCACTACAAGCCATCAAGAGTGTCACAAATCCCCCAGGGGCACCAGAAGAGGGACAGAGTATGGACAGTGGCAAGATGAATACCAGAAATCACCATCAGAAGGGCAAAGTGATGCAAAGAACACAATGAACACCTCAAGATAGTGGAGGAGGGCAAAACAGCACCATAATTGATGGAAGCACACCAAGGCACTTTGAGAGGACTAAAATGCAGGGAGCACCTAAATTAGTTGCAAGGCTCTAAATTTTGCCATGAGGAACAGCAAGCATAACTGATTGACATTTACCCGTTCCACTCCACTCGTTATTTTATAGACCTATGTCATATATCCGCCTCAGCCAGCTCTTCTCATGCTGAAGACCCCTAACCTAAATTATGCCAAAAGGACCAGTACCAAAAACCAAAAAGAAAAGTGGCAGGTTCCAAAAGAAAAAATAACTTTCATGAGATCAAAGGATTTTATGTTGGACCTTAAAGCCCCAGGAAAAGGCAGAAAAAACCTTTACTGGAGACATACGTCCTTTTTAATAATTTGCAGCAAAACATTTGAAACTGCTCAATCCACATTATATCCATTTCTTAGCAATCTTTATTTAACTGAAAGCTCGGTGCAGCAAAGTCCAATTAGAAGTGGTCAAACGACACAGTCCTGCGTTTCGGGTCACAAAACTTAAGGACCCTGCTTCAGGTTCTTCCTTCCCACCATATAAAATCTTTTGATCTCATGGAAGTTATTTTTTCTTTTGGAACCTGTTGCTTTTCTTTTTTATTTCATAAGGACAGGTGGTGTTCCGTTGCCCCAGGGGCTTTTTGTCTGAAAAGGACCAGTACATCACATGGATTGGGTAGAAGGCCCTAAATTATACAGTACTAGGACAACCAAGACAGCACCTTGATTGGCTGGAAGGCCTTAAAACAAGAGCAGAAGAGGAGCAGAGGCTGCAGGAGGATGGTGAGTTGAGCTAAGCTGTGTGCCTGCAAGCTAGAGTCCTGGCACTGAGGACTTTGGTCCCAGCATAAGAATCTTAAATTCAGTGGAAGACTCCCCGGGGTGGAAGAAGCATCCATGTAGTGTCTAGATTACATGCCAAGGGATGTAAAGAAAATTCAGAGAATGCACCATATTGAAGGCTGCAAAAGCCATGGGAGTAGAGCTGCAGTACCGGCTATGACAGCCCAGAAGAGCTGAGGAAGACCAACCGCAACAGCAAGATAGGCTAGAAGCCCCTATAATGAACGGCTAATAGTTGTGGCAGCCAATAGTTGACAATTACAGTAATGGAGGATGGTGCAAACGAGGGCAATTTGTTACCCCATGAGAGCTAGGATTCAGCTGGCTGTCAGTGCTCCCTGCTCATCCTTCCAGATAGAAATATCATTCTTCAGGCAAGGGTATACCAGCAGCTGTTCTCCCCTGCTATGCTGTCTAGACAAGTACAGTGAGAATCTGAAGACCAAGCTCAAGGCTTATCAGCTATTGCAGGCTGGTAGTTTCCCCCCATTACGCTGTGTTCAGTTTCTCCTGGACTCGGGCTTTTAGGATCTACATGCTAAAGCAGCTAGCAGAACTTCCAAAGAGGCTGATAACAAGCTAAAGGCACTCAAAGATGCAAAGCAGGAGGAGGATAAAGAAGAGTGCCCAGAAAGACCCAAAGCACACTGGCTGCAGCTAGAAGGGTGGCAGTAGGGGAGGGGCAAAGGGCAGCAGTGAGGCAAGCAATGAGAGAAGTGCCAAAAGAGTCATGCAGGCAGCTGCAGCAGCACAAAGATGCAAGAGGAAAGGAGGGGGTTTTTTTGGTGGGGGGGGGATATTTCATTTTTAGTTTTGCAATGTGGATCTAAATGGATCCACTGTAAATGCGCTAGAAGACCGCAGAGCGGCTATGCAGGCAGCAGTGGGATTTGCGACTGCTGCTATAGTGGTTGTTGTGATTCTAATTTCAGGAGCAGGACTGGCTGGCAACAAAGGAGCAGGCCATGACAGAAATGGCAGGACAGTGAGACTGGCATCAGCAGCAGAGGGAGATTTTCTTTCCGTTCTTTCTGTTTTATTTCTTTTCAGTTTGCTTTGGTTTTTGCTATATGTTTTTTTAATTTTTGTTTTTACGTTTAAGTTTTGGCAGCTGAAAGGTAGCCACTGGAAATGCACACCAACCTAAAGAGACTGCAATGCAATCTGTCAAACAACATAGCTAGTAGACACACTGAGGAAAGAGAGTGTAGGGAACTGTCCCTCATAGAGCCCTATACTTCTTCCTCCTCCCAGTTGCATGAACAGCACTAGCTTTTCTTCTAAGTCCAGTGCTAGCCATGAATGATAGGGAGCCATGATATCCCTTGCCATGGAGGATATATATTCACTGGGCACACTGGTTAGAGGGCAGAATGGGAAATACTCTGCAACTTTGGCCAGACCTGGCCAGAGTGCCAACATGTGTCCCCAGTTTGCTACGAGATCAGTGTGCATGGCCTCAATAGCTATGCAAGATAGAAGGTCACTGAAATTCGTGCATGAGTCCAACTTGTGGCAGGCTGATCTTTGCAGTTTAACACTGGAGATAGGGCTTTGGTCATCAAAGATTGTCTTTGGCTGGGGCTCATGGGCCACAGGCATATAAAACAGGGGGGGGGGGGGAGGAGGAATGGTAGTGACAGGGTGGGACTCATTGCTTGCTGGAGTGCCTGGTATTTCTCCTGCTACATCACCACTGCCACCACCCTTCTCCCTCTGGTACTCTCTTTCTGCCACTTCAGTCATCAGCTTTTCCTTCCATTAACTCAGTGAGCTGCACCGCAGAACGAACGTTTCTTTCATTCATGGGTCACAGAGACCAGCTAATATATAAGCATCCTCCTTCCTAAGGAGTTCCAACCTTTTTAACACTTGACCATGCAACAAGTCCACCATCACTAAAACGTCTGCTGTGAATCCCCATCAATGCTGAAAACCCTCTAACTTGACCTGTTAAATATTCACTACCGAGATGAGAAGGCTCAGGGTAGCTCTTGTAGAACTCAGTTCCTCCCTGGCACCCTTAAAGGGCTTAGGATATCCATCACCTCCATGATATTTGTCCAATCCTGGTGACCCAGGGAATAAAAGAATAGTAATACCACCACAGATAAATGCCAAATCACTTCAAATACCATAAAACTTTAATAAACAACCACCAATAGTAAGTATGTAAATAATAGTAAAGTATAAACACGATGGTATTACTATTCATTTATCCTCTTGACATTTGTAATATCTTGCCTCTCTGAACTTTTTCTGGTGACCCAGGGGCCTGTTCTTGCCATTCCTAGTCTCCGATGACATCTGCTGAAGGGCTGCCTGTTGCTCCACTAACATCTCCAGCATGTCATAAGTGAAATTCCACCTGGTACTAACATCCTATTTGAGCCGGTGCGCGGGTGCCTCCTGTTGCCTCCTGCTTCTCATGCAGCTCATGCTCACTCTTCACATTCCAGTGAAAATACTCAGCAATTTTTCAGCATTTCTCGATAGTTCTCTCAGGACAGAGCTGCCACTTGCCTTGCTCACCAGGCCTAGGGAGTCTCTGACAGCCAGATGCAGCAAGTGTGCAAAGCATTCCTCCTTCACTGCCTTGACCATGTTCATCTCACCATCCATTACAAGGAAAGTTGGATGCATGGTATTCTGTTTGTGCCCTATGTACCAACCCTGAAGCATTGCCCTTATTTTGGCTAAACTATGGATCCACATATGGTTGTCATCCATTACCTGGCTGTGTAGCACAGACCATCAGTACACTGCTGCTGTTGCTCCCTCATTAGACCTACAGCCTGTTCATGCCTCAGCAGGCTGCCACCAGCGTGCTGGCAGGGTACAGGCACGTGTAGCTTTCTGAATAGTCCAGATGTGGTGAAATGCAAACTAGTACCAGCCTCAGCTTTTGCCATCTCTGCCTGCAACTAGCAATGCAACTGATTATACAGACACCTGGGGATCACCAGACAACTAAATCTTGACCTGCAAGGCACTCAGTAAGCAGGAGCTAAGAAATGCGGCAACCTGAGCCACTGAACAGAATGGACGCCTGAATTTTTGCTCCCGTTGCTGCCCAAGAATCCTGAACATATCCCGGTATTAAATTGAAGTTTGTACCCCCTACCTACATCAATACCACCGAAATATAGCTGGATGGCATCCCTGAAGCCTGCCCGGCTGGAATTTCCGCAGGGATCCGGCTCAGCAGCGAAACGATCCAAACCCGAAGTGGGTTCCCCGCAGAAAATGGCCGCGGGAGAGAAGGAGGGAGTGACTGCCGGTGGCCTACGTGAAGTGCTACAGGAATTGAAAAGCGTTAAAGAAATGATCGCAGCCAATTCTAGTTCACTGCACATGATTCAAGAAGACTTACTGGAGGTAAAAGAGAAACTCCTCACCATCACCACTCGACTTAGTGTAGTTGAATTACAAACCCAGAAGCATGGTGTTGCATTAGAACAGCTGGGCCCTTTGGTCAAACGAGTCTGGCACATAGAAAGTCAGATTAAAGATCAAAACAACCATGCCCGTAGAAATAATATCCGCCTTGTTGGAGTCCCTGAAGGCGCTGAAGGCACCGATCCGATTGGATTTCTGGAGAAAACCATACCGGAGATGCTGCAGCTTGTCTTTGCAAGGCCTTTTGAACTAGAACGGGCCCATCGAATCCCAACACACAAAGCTGAAAACACAAGATACCCACGCCCGCTCATAATGAAGGTACTGAGATACCCACAGGTCCTGCAGATCTTTCAAGCTGCACGGAAAGCCGGACCACTGCAAATCCAGGGACACAAAGTGGCACTCTATCCAGATTTGAGCAAGCAAACGGTAGATCGGAGAAAAGCGTTGCTGGCCTGTAGACCCATGCTACAAAGGGCACAGGCAAGATACGGGCTATACTACCCAGGAACCATGCGGGTCACGCTGCATAATGAAACGAGGAATTTTGTTGAAGCTGAAAAACTGAAAACTTTCCTACAAGAAAAATGCGGTATGGAAACCTGAGGTCAATATTCTGATCTCTCACACAGTGTAGGGAACTCAGCATATACTCAGGGGGTGCGGCCGTGCGTTCTCACAAATTTTAGAACGTCTCAAGCCTTGCTAAACACCTCATTGACTGTATTTCTGTTGTTCTAAATAGTTATAATTAACCAGATATTTCTGCTTGAAATGTAGGGGTGGCAACGGGAGGTTGGGGTTGGTTACTGTTTCAGTGGATTGTGTTCACCTTCGCGATACAATGTTTGCCAGTTATGCAGTTATTTGTGTCAGTCCAGTCCAGTGCAAAACCCTCCACATACACGCAAAATGCAAATACGCGGCAGGCCTATCCATAGGACAGCTCTCCTATAAGATAGCTTATTCCAACATTGATGTCTAGTGATCTCCTAATACTTTCGTTAAACGTAAAAGGTATTACTGGCCCTGTCAAGCGGAAGAAGATTTTAGCGTACTGCCAACAAAAAAAAACAGATATTGCCCTCTTACAAGAGACACATTTAACAGATATTGAATCGCAGAAAGTAACCTCTAAATATTTCCAGGTGGTGGCCTCGGCCTCTGCCACTCAACGCAAAGGGGGGGTAATAATATTAGTGCGCAAATTCCTGCAATCCGCCATTACCGGCGCACAGATTGATCCGCTAGGTCGATGGGCCAGAGTGACGATGAAAATAAATCAACAGCTTTACACATTCTTCAATATCTACGCACCCAACCTCGATGACCCTAACTTTTTCAAACTGATAGCTAAAGAAGTTACAGCCGCAGCTCACACCAATATCATCTTAGGGGGCGATTTCAATGTCATCTTGGATCCACTGTTAGATCGCACGCCCTATCGGGCTGTAGACAAAGTCAAATCACAGGCGATTCTTAAAGGAATCATGACAGAGCTCCACTTGGTAGACCCATGGCGCCTACTTCATCCCCAAGAAAGAGACTACACATTTTATTCCATCCCACATAACACCCAAACAAGGATCGATTTCTTCCTACTGTCCACAGAGCTGATGCCTCAAGTGTTGTCCGCAGAGATATATGCTACAACGGTATCGGATCACGCCGCTGTCTCCCTAGTGCTGGATACCAACGTTACACAACATGCTCCGCCAAGATGGACATTTGATAAATCCCTACTAGCAGATGACTCCTTTGTACAGCTACTGACTGGGGAAATTGAGACCTATTTTAAATATAATACACCTACTGAGACCTCCATCTGGAGCTGGTGGGAAGGTTTTAAAGCGACAATACGGGCTCATATTACCACCTACACCATTAGACGGCGTAAAGCCAGGAAAAAAGAAAAAGATGAGCTGGAACTCCAAATAAAAGCTGGGGAAAGGTTACTAGCCAAAAGAGCTGACTCAATGATATTGATTAGACTCCAAAAATTGCGATACCAATATAATGCTCTCCTCAACAAAGAAGCACTGAGTAGTATCCAGCTACAACGCAGTACATACTACTACGAAAGCAACCGCTCTGGATCCCTTTTAGCTCGGCAGCTCAAACCAAAGACCAGCAAGACCGCTATAGCGGCGTTGCAAGACAATTCCGGGGGCCTTCTACTGAGATCTGACAAAATACTAGACCGCTGCAAAGAATTCTATGAGGAACTATATCGCTCGGATACTCAATGTAGTGACAAAGCCTTTGAAGATTTTGTCTCCAATATAGTAGGACCCACATTAACCAGTCAACAAAGTCAAACGCTGGAACAAGAGATTTCTGTAACTGAAATACAAGATGCGATCAAACAGATGGCTCGTGGCAAAGCCGCCGGTCCAGATGGTATCCCACTGGAATTCTACAATAAATATTGCATTCAATTGGCTCCCATGCTACAGATCTACTACAGTGGCCTACAAGAGGAATCTCCAGAGATTGGAGCCCTGGCAGAGGCTGTGGTGGTAATTCACCCGAAACCGGGCAGGGATACACAAAAGATAGAGAGCTACAGACCCATCTCTCTCCTAAACTCTGATTATAAAATCTATGCTAAAGTGCTTGCTAACCGATTAGGACAGATCTTAAAAGATTTGATACATGAGGATCAATGTGGATTTGTACAAAACAGATCCACTACAGATAATGGAAGATTATTGGCACATATACTAGCATCTGCCAAGACTACGGCCGAGCCCCTGATAGGGCTAGCATTGGATGCCGAAAAAGCCTTCGATCGACTGGAATGGTCCTTTTTATTTCGATCCCTACGGTGGTTTGGGATAGGAGAAAAGTTCCTAAAACGCGTTGAATTGTTATATACTAAACCCACAGCTCGAATAGCGGTCAACTCACACCTCTCAGCCCCTTTTCAGTTGCAAAGAGGGACCAGACAGGGTTGCCCCCTGTCACCGATGCTTTTTAATTTAGCCCTGGAACCCTTATTAATAGCGATCCGACAGAAGGAAAACATAAAAGGAATTGAGTTAGCTGATGGTCCCTGTAAATTGTCAGCATATGCAGATGACCTGCTCATTTTTCTACAACCATCAGACCTTCCTGAAACACTGCAACTCATAGATGCATATTCAGCGATATCCGGATACAAAGTAAATCTGAATAAAACAACAATTATTCCTCTGAATGAACAGGTCAGCGAAGACATGACGCGTGGATACCCCTTTCAATATGATAAGTCATCCTTTAGATACCTGGGCGTGACCTATGGCACCACCTTGGAAGAGACTGTCGCAATCAACATTAAGATGTGTCAAGAAATTGTACATGATAACGTCTGCAGGTGGACCCCCCTTCATTTGAGTTGGTGGGGCAGGCTAGAAACGATAAAAATGATGTTGGTACCAAAACTCAGCTATATATTAAGTATGATTCCCTTACGCTTCCCGTCAGCCTTCTATAAGAAAATAAATAGTCAACTGATAGCCTTTTTATGGAACAACCGAGTACCTAGAATAGCTGCCTGGAAACTGAAGTTGCCTAATGCACAAGGAGGTGTCCATTTCCCAGATCTCGGCTGGCTGCACACCGCCTCTCTTTTAAAGCAGGGTGCTCAATGGGTCGACTCTGACGACACGGATAAAGGACCCAGATGGTTGAGTGTGGAGCGGGCCATACATTCCCCCCTGCCTACATGGCTAATGGTTGGCACAGTAGTAGACCAGACTGTACCACATAATGCTATTATACGAGAAACACAGCATGCCTGTCGATTATTGGCATCCTGTATCGATGGAGGGGAAGACTTCGCCGCAGATATGCCCTTATGGCTGAACCCGCGCCTTATCATCGGAGGGAAGCCTGTCTTTTGGAAAAAATGGGTGGAACATGATCTTATAACCATTGGACAACTGATCAATGGAAGTGCATTTAAAACCTTTGACAGATTAAGAACGGAATTCCGATTGCCTACTACATGCTATTTTTAATGGTGTCAGCTCCGACACTGCATGAGCAAAGCGGGAGTGTCCCCTGTCTTGATACGTACTGGATGGCCACTGCGACAGAAACTTCAAGAATTGCAAACAGATGCCAAAGCTGTTTCGAGATGTGTTGCGATTCTCCGATCCAAAAGTGACAAGACATGTATTAAGATACAGTCGATGTGGACTACTGAAACCGGTCAAGATATAACTCCGGAAAATTGGGACACTTTTTGGGGAACTCAAATACGTGCCACAAGAGCAGCGTCTCTTACACAATCTATGTACTTTATAGCACATCGAGCGCATATTACACCGGCTAAGAAAATGAAATGGACACTACAGGAGGGAAATCGATGTTGGTCCTGTAACATGGAAATTGGGACACTGGCACATATGTTGTTCCATTGTAAATCCCTGGAAATATATTGGAACAGAGTATGGGAACGCATATCACAAATCCTCAACTTACAAACTCCTATTACTTATCGGATAGTAATATATAAATCCATAGCTCTGGAACCTACTATGATGAAATGGGATAGTAAACTGCTGGACTTAATGCTCGGGATAGCGCTTAAAATAGTTCTAATACACTGGAAGAATCTCGACAAAGCTTGTTTCGAGCATTGGTGGAGTCTCTTAATCCTACACAAGACCTACGAAGAGCTCTATATCGCCAAAAACCCATGGTCTGGTAAACTAAGTAAGAAATGGTCAGCTTTACAAAATTATGTTTGATGAAAGTGATTGATGGAGGCTGCCTTGTGGAATGGTCTCTGCTGTAACCACATTGAACGGAGAGAGGGAGGGTGGCGGGCTGGCATGGACTGATACTAGTTCTTGTTAAAGTTATTGTACTGTCTTGTTCAAGTTATTATATTCTTTTGCTATTTTGATCAATATCATCTGCTTGTATCCTATTATATCATGATCGTTTCTGCTGTTATTTTATATGTTTAAACTGAATAAAAACTATCCTTAAAAAAAAAAAAAAAAGAAATGCGCAACCTCTTAAACTCTGCCTTTTCAATCATATCCAGGGTTATCATTTCAATGATGCATTAGGTCACTACTTTCGATGCTGCCTGCCACCTGCCCCGTGACAGTGCTAGTGAACACCACCCCATGCCTTCCATGGAGGTTTGGTTTGATAGGTGTTGGACTGCTTCCATGCCACCTAACTTGAAGAGGATAGGGGCTCCGCTTGCAAAAGGAATTTAGTTTTTTCTGGACCTTTCCAACCACTGCTATTAATCCTGGGTCAAGTTCCCAGTTTAGGATCAGTGCCTTCCTTTGTACTAAGCTGGAAAGGGTGCTGTTTTAACAATGATGCCACGTGTCACCGTTCGTAAGATAGCTCATCAGCTTCCCTCTACTAGTGTGCTTCATACACTAGTTGCATTCTGCCTCAACACTTGTGAGATTTTACGAGACTCCCCCTGTACTTTATTGAGGGTGAGGAGTTGCTGCTCTTGCTGCTGGACTTGTGGCTGAGGGTGGAGGAGAGGATGACAAGCCAGTGGAATCATTCCTACTTTCTACTGTCCTCTCTATCTGTGTATATTGTATTCAGACTCTCATATTAAGTGACTCATTTGTTGGGACAGAAGAGAAGCTCATGAAGGAATCCACTGTAATCCATAGGGCGGGGCAGGGGATGGGGGAACAGCAGAGTATTCATTCACACAGAGCAGCACAACGGGTAGCACCAGCCCTGTGCACATGTCTACTTTTTGTTAGTGTAAACTACTTTGAAAAGCGGCCTCAAAAATAATTATAGCCTACACCAACTAATCCTTATACTGAAGGAAAGTAGATAGTTGCTATTCTTTGCAGCTGGAAGTCGGCATCGGGCGTTAGAGGGGCGGAAGCAAACAGCCCCATGGCGCTGAAGTTTAAAGATAAGCACCCAGGACTATTTGTTCAGATTGCTGCTGCTGCATGTCCAGGAGAGGGACAGCAGAGGTGGCAATGAGGCCCTCCTGGAGGGTCAGTGCTCTAGGCAACCACCTAGTTCGCCTAAAGGTAGTGCCAGCCCTGCTGACAGTATATCATCACTGTGCTGTGCCATTTTATTTTTCACGGCATGCGCGGCGTCTGATGTAACTCGCAAGATGTTGGAGTTCGGCGAAGCTAGTAGCCGTTATTTTGAAGATTATAGACGTGGGCAGCATTGATAAACTTGATGGGTGAGATCTCCTGATGAAACTGTGGCTGTGAAACGCCTCAGTGGTGCCCAGGTAGAGCGTTGAGATTCTCCCGGAGATGAGCTTCAATTGATAATCAGCCCTCACTCATCAGAAAGCTAAGTTGCACATTATTGTCTTCTGTGGACATGATTATGAGAAGAAAAGGTTCAGCCATGCAGTATGGAATGAAATGAAATATTGCAGTTATTATTCTGCCATACTAATGGTGGAAGTGTTCAGCAATTTATTGGCTTTCAGGAGGGGGGCGATAGTTTAATTAGTTTAATTAATCAAATAAAACAACATGATAATGGCGGAAAATTAATAAGAAGGTCATTGATGTTCCAAGACACCATATCAGTAGACGATAGTCTCATGGTGGCTAAAGTTCTGAGACCTGTTTTCCGCTGGGTAAATGTTGGTTTAATTAAGGATTTTGAGAACCTAATATTCCCATAGTTTGGTAACATTGAACGTATCCATTTCTAGAGTGACAATACACGTTCAGAGACAGAGACCATTTTTTGCAATTTTATTTTTCAAGGCAAGAGATACAAAGCAGACTCCTTTCATATAGACGGCAATTTTCAAAACTATGTGTGCAGGTGCAAAGTCAGGAGATATACTTTTACCTGTGATTTCTGCATGAGCTCTCAAAGGGAAAGTACGCAAAAGACGTGCAAAAGGGAAAACCAGGCAGGCGGCACTTGCTTTTCCTGTGGCTACTTTTACCGGACAAAACAACACACATTGTTTTGAAAAGAGAAAACTGTGTGCACTGCATAAGTAATGACATAGTCTCATAGAAAGAAAAACATATCTAAACTCAATTATAAATATTCCTCTGATCCCCTACTATTAAGCCCACGGAAGGAGATAGGAATCTACAAAGATAACCACATAAATCAAAAAGAAAAATATTTAAGGGCCTGTTTACAAGGTCATGTTATGGCAATAATGTAGGTTGAAGGCCTATAACACCTAGTAACAGCATATGGAGGGTACCTTTATAAGGTCCCAAGTAGTTAACTTGTTTTTCTGTGTTTATTTCACAAGTACTTGATTTTAGGGGATAAGTGGTTGAAATGTGCATTAAATTAACGTGTGATGAGGGCTGGTGTAAACACTTGTACTTAGATTTATGAAGAACCTGCAAATTATGGTATTTTATAATTTATGTATGTGCTTGTGCTCTGCACAGGTATGTTCCACCCAGTGTGCACACAACCAAGTAAAGTGCATGTGTAAAGACCCATTTATTCATAGACATCACTAAATACTATGATTTATGTGTGTTGATGGCAAGTAACTTAGGTTGCTCCTAAAATTAACTGCTTGGTGAGGGCATCCGGGTCATGTTTTTTGTTGTTCATGTGTTGAGGTTGGATTGTTTTCCGCAGCTGCTGTCACTGTTGGTCCTCGCCAGTGGTCCCCGCTTAAGCAGGTGCGGGCCCACCAAGAGCGGGCGTGCCTAAGCACCCTTTGTTTTAAAGTCCTGATGCAGAGTCCTTTGTTGGTGGATTTGGGAACCTAATTGGCCTTCAGCGGCAGAGGGGCGGGAGTATCCTGCGTTCCTGCTCCTCTGCTGTGGGACGCCAATCGGGGTTGGTGGTGGCTGTACTGATGCGTGCTGATAGAGTACTGTTGCATGCTGATTTATCCAGATACTCCTACCCCATTTTAATTACTACCATGGCCCTGCTTGGAATTGGTGGGGCAGTAGTAAATGATTTGCTTCTGTCCCATTTCAAAAAGTGCATGAGGTAAATGGGGTCAGGTGGGGTACAGGGAGTCAGTGGAGGATGTTTGTTCCCTCTTTTTCGTTTTGTTTTGCTTTTAGTGTCATTTTTTAAAATTTAGGGGCATGTTTACTAAATATGATAGTTCACCCTGAGTTAAGTCCCACTGGACTCATTCTAACTAATGAGTGTGTGCCCAGCATGTCCTTATGTAGTTAGTGCTGATCTGGCGTCACCCTTGTGTTGAGCTGTTTGACGTGATTACCATAGGTATAGTTACCACCACCCCTTTGAGGTGCCAGTAAGTGCACCAGCACAGTTAGCACACTTTACTGATGCCCACGCTAACCGGACTTTAGTGAATGCCAGCAATTTGGCCCTTGACCCACCCAGCCTCCTTTCAAACCCACGTAAGTAGTTAGCATGGGATTTTTATCACGGTTGCATTTTCAGTGTATGGTAACAGTTACAGTAGCACATTTTAAAAGCTCCATTTGTGAGTTGGATGTCTGAGAATGAGCACTTAGATGTGCAAAGCACAGAGGCGTCTCTGGGACCATTTTAGAAGCCAGAAAGCATAGTTACTCACCTGTAACAGGTGATCTCCGGGAACAGCAGGAATTTAGTCTTCACATATTGGTATCGTTGGTACCGACGGGGCCTGTGCGGGAACGCTCCCCAGCATCCAATTAGAAAGCTTTTGGGAGCATCCCACAGTGCCTGCGTGCTGCCTTCCCGCTTTTCCCAACTGCCTCTCTCAAGTTGAGTTTTAAAGCTGAGACAAAAAGAGAGAGAGAGAGGGAAAGAAAAGAAATGAGAGATACAACTCCTAGGGGAGGTGGGTGGGTTGTGAAGACTAAATTCCTGCTGTTCCCAGAGATCACCTGTTACAGGTGAGTAACTATGCTATCTCCAGGAACAAGCAGGAATGTAGTCTTCACATATGGGGACTCCCTAGCTGCAGATGCCAGGGAGAAACCCCAGAAGTTGTGTGCCCCTGTGAAAGGGCTCCACTTCCCCCTATGGATCTCTGGCATCCTACTGGGAAAGGTGGGTAGGAGTTGATTAAGTATTGAGCAGGTATCGTAGAACAGCCTGACCAAACAAGGCATCCTGGCGGGAGTCCTTGTCTAAACAGTAATGGGATGTGAAGGTATGAACCGGGGCTCAAGTAGCTGCTCGACAGATGTCGTCAATAGAAACAGAGTGTAGTTGAGCCATTGAGGCTGCCATGGCTCTCACACTGTGAGCTGTGACATGGCCTTTCAGAGAAAGGTTCTTACTCTGATAGGTAAAAGAAATACACTGTGCAATCCCGTTGGACAATGTTCTCTTGGAGACTGGAAGTCCCAAATGAGAAGGATCGAAAGCAACAAAGAGTTGGGAGGACTTTCTATGTTGCTGTGTCCTCTGTAAGTAAAAGGCAAGTGCTCTTTTACAGTCCAAGGTATGAAGATTCCTTTCTGCATTTGAAGCATGAGGCCTTGGAAAAAATACAGGTAGGTAAACCACCTGGTTTAAATGAAAAGGTGAGACCACCTTTGGCATAAAGTGTGGATGAGTCCTAAGGACACACAAACAGGAGCACTGCTCGCAAATCAAACTGAGAAACCACAAAAGCGAGCAGTATTGGAAGTCACAGGCACTTTATTAATTAAACAAACCCCAACGCGTTTCGGCTGTTGCCTTCATCAGGGGGTACTAGAGGACAGCAAAACACAACATAAAAATAAATAAGCATACATAAAAACATAGAAAATATATTAAAATAACTACAAATATGAATAATAATAATTTATTAATTCATAATAAATTAAAATTAGAACAAATATATATAAAAATATAAAAAAATTTTATACCATATAGATAGGAAAACCAGCAATACATAATAATAAAAAGTAATAAAATGTATATACCATACTTACAAATGAAGCGCACAAAAGCAATAAAGATATGGCACAAACCAATCAATGTGGATAATGCTAAAAATCAATGTGAAAAACATTAATATGATACTGAAACAATTAAAAACATTGTGTTTGTCCAATGATGTGTATGCTCTGTACTCAGTATATATTTTTTGCTCAAATAAGATATTTTAATAGACTATTTGTTTTAAGGATGATTTATTTTTATTATTATTATTATCTTTATTTTTATTTTCATTGTCAAGTCTATTTTGATCCTTCCGTAGGTCTGGGTTTTCCATTTTGTCTTCTCTTAATTATTTATTGATTGCTTTCCCTTTAGGTTATGTTTAATGTTGCATGGTTGCATTGATGTTTTTAATTGTTTCAGTATCATATTAATGTTTTTCACATTGATTTTTAGCATTATCCACCATTGATTGGTTTGTGCCATATCTTTATTGCTTTTGTGCGCTTCATTTGTAAGTATGGTATATACATTTTATTACTTTTTATTATTATGTATTGCTGGTTTTCCTATCTATATGGTATAAAAACTTTTTATATTTTTATATATATTTGTTCTAATTTTAATTTATTATGAATTAATTAATTATTATTATTATTCATATTTGTAGTTATTTTAATATATTTTCTATGTTTTTATGTATGCTTATTTATTTTTATGTTGTGTTTTGCTGTCCTCTAGTACCCCCTGATGAAGGCAACAGCCGAAACGCGTTGGGGTTTGTTTAATTAATAAAGTGCCTGTGACTTCCAATACTGCTCGCTTTTGTGGTTTCTGAGTCCTAAGGACTACCTTATCATGATGGAACCTAGTGTAAGGAGGATCCGCAACTAATGCTTGCAATTCACTGATGCGACGTGCTGATGTGATTGCAATGAGAAAGATAACTTTCCAGGAAAGGAATTTCAAGGAGGTAGTAGCTAAAGGTTCAAAAGGCGGCTTCATGAGCTGCCCAAGAACTAGATTCAGGTCCCATGCCACTGGAGGTGGCCTAATGGGAGGTTTAGTTAGAAGAAGCCCTCTCATAAATCTCACTGTGAGAGGATGAGAGGAAATAGGTTGTCCATTTACAGGCTTTAAAGAAGCTGAAATAACACTTAAATGGACTCTTACTGAGTTAGTTTTAAGTCCTGCATTGGATAAATGAAGGAGATACTCCAGTAATGATTCCAGAGGTATCCAGAGGTATGTTCCCTGTAAAATAGTTGTCTCCAAGTTATAATGCCCTGTTCAATGTAATTTCAGTTTGTTCAATGTAAACCGCCTTGATATCATGAAAGGCAGTATATAAGAAATGTTAAATAAATAAATAAAATCGCAGAGGGGTGAAGACCTTTTTGCGAACACCATATGGAAAACCTTTTCCACTTAAAAGCATAAGAACATCTTGTGGAAGGTTTCCTGGAAGCACAAATAACGTCCCTTACTTGTTGAGAAAGGTTAAGACCATGAAGGGCTAGGCTCTCAGCAACCAGGCCCTGAGATGCAGAGAGTGGGGATTGGGATGCCACAACATCCCATCCTCCTGAGACAGGAGATCTGGAGCAGATCCTAACTCCAGAGATGGAGCTTGAGAGAGATGCAGGAGCAGAGGGTACCACACCTGCTGTGGCCAATGTGGAGCTATGAGAATCATGAGGCCCTTGTCTCTCTGAAGCTTGAATAGGGTTTTGGGAATTAGGGGAATGGGTGGAAAGGCATATAGGAAGTCCTGACCCCAATGGAGGAGGAAAGAATCCCTGGCCTGAGAACCCTGAGCCGGAATTCTGGAACAGAATCAGGGAAGTTTGGCATTCAACGGACTTGCAAAGAGGTCTATGTCTGGAGTTCCCCAAATTTGAAAAATTTTTGCTACTTGGTCTGCACGAAGAGACCACTCGTGTGGAAGCAGAACTCGACTGAGTCTGTCTGCCCATGAGTTTTGAATGCCTGGCAGAGAGACCACAAGAAGATGAATTTGATGCTCTCTGGCGAGGGCCCATAGTCGCAAAGCTTCGTTGCAAAGTGACAGAGAGCCTGTTCCTCCCTACTTGTTCAGATAGAACATAGCTACTTGATTGTCCGTCTGAATTAGGACTGTCTTGTAGCTCAGCTGGGTGTGGAACACTCGAAGAGCAAGGAAGATTGTTCTGAGTTCCAAGAGATTGATGTGCAGATGGCTCTCCTGTGGAGTCCAGGTGCCTTGGGTAGAGAGATCTTGCAAGTGAGCTCCCCAACCCACCTGTGAGGTGTCTGTTGTTAGAGTGACCTGGGGTAGGGTTTGCTGGAAAGGGGACCCCACCAACAGGTTTTGGGTTGACTGCCACCATTGTAGAGACAAAATAAGGCGACTTGTGTTTGCTATTTTGTCTGATAGGCAGCCTGATGCCTGAGTCCACTGAGTGGATAGAGTCCATTGGGCTGCTCTCATATGGAGGCGAGCATAGGGAACCACGTGCACGGTAGATGCCATGTGGCCTAGTAGTCGTAACATTTCCCGAGCAGTGAGATGAGTTCTTAACATTGCTTGGGAGGCTAACTGCACAATGCGAAGGCAGCGGGCCTGTGGAAGATAGGCCCTTGCTTCTCTGGTATCCAGCAGAGCTCCTATGAACTCTAAAGACTGAGTGGGAGTTAGGTTGGATTTTCGGATGTTTATGACTAGGCCCAAATACTGAAGGATACGCATTGTGCAAGATAGGGAAATTCTGGCTTCTGACTCTGATGGGGCTCGAATGAGCCAGTCGTCTAAGTAGGGGAAGATGAATATTCCCAGAGTGTGAAGAAATGCTGCTACTACAGCCATGCATTTGATAAACACCCTTGGTGCTGAGGCCAGACCAAAAGGAAGCACCCTGTATTGGTAATGCTTTCCTTGAAAAAGGAAAAGAAGGAACCTTCGGTGAGTTGGATGGATGTGAACATGGGTGTATGCATCCTTGAGATCTAGAGAACAAAGCCAATCCTGACTCTGAAGGTATGGCAGCAGAGTTCCCAGAGAAAACATCTTGAATTTCTCTTTGAACAGGAATTTGTTCAGTTCTCTGAGGTCTAAAATGGGTCTGTGTCCCCTTGTTTTCTTTGGAATAAGGAAATAAGGGGAGTAAAACCCTGTACCCTGTTGGGAAATGGGTACGTCTTCTATTGCCCCATGGGCGAGAAGTAAACTGACCTCTTGACTCAACTGGGTGTTGAGAGAAGTTTGAGAATTGAACTGTCTTACCAGTGTAGGAGGGGGCATGTTGAAGAAATGAAGCTTGTACCCCTCTCTTGGAAAGAGTCCATTCTTCCGCTGTTATCTGCCCCCATCTGGTGGCAAAATGACACAACCTTCCTGGGATGGTGGAAGGCTCTGGCCCGCTCAGAGCCAGGAAGGCCAAGTTCTCTAGATGGGAGTCAAAGCCCCTGTGGAGGCTGAGTCTGCTGGGCCGGTTGAGGCTTAGCAATCTTTGGTTTCCTTTGCTTTGGGGGCTGCTGTCCCTTTCGGGCGGACTGACCTGCAGAATGCCCCTGCTGGGTATAGGAGGGGTAAAACCTCTTCTTTTTAGAGAAGAATGGTTTCTTGTAGGATTTTCTCCTTGTAGGATCAGCTGTAGCCTTGGATAGTCTATCCAAAGTTGTGTTATCAGCATCCAGCTCATTAGCTTTCTCTTGCCAATTTTTGCCAAAGAGATTTTCACCTGTACAAGGGATATTCCCCAGTTTGTCCTGTACCCAGAGTTCTAGGTCAGATGCCTGGAGCCAGGTAATCCTATGAGCTCCTATGGCAGTGATGGCTAACCTTTTTGAGCCCGAGTGCCCAAACTGCCGCACAAAACCAAAGAATTTCCTCAAAGTGCCAGCACGTCATTTGCATAAGTGGTCTTATTTGCATAAATATTTGCATAATGTTACCATACACTAACTTTTAGTAAACATGTCTCTTAATGAGTGTATGGATAAAGAAAGACTAAAAGATTTCTACATTACTATAATCCAGTGCCAACCGCCAGGCACATTAGGAACTACTACAAGCGCTGCCCATTTAGAACCCATAGCAAACCCGCCGTATCCTGACAGCATTACCAGGACTCACAAAGCACCATACCCTACCTATCAAAAGGCAACACTGCAAATATTAAACCAATACATTTCAGAGAATACTGGGGAAAGAGAACAAGTGGCAACGTCAAATAGGAATTTCCTCTTGTACCAAACAAAGCGCAGATGTTAATGATGCACATTTCCCAGAGCTGACATATTCCAGTTAATAAATTCAAAATAAAGAGATATCTTTCTACCTTTTGTGCATTTTTTTTTCAGTTGCAATTGGTCCAGCCACCTTCTTCTGGTTTCTTCATGTTTTCTGCTAACTCTCCATCGTCTGCTGTCCATTTGTCCTTTCTTCTCTCTTCTAGTTTTTTTTCCATTCTCTCTCTCTCTCTACATCTGCTTTAACATACTAATCTTTCTCCTTTTGCTCTTTCCTCATTCCTATTTCATCCACACAAATTTTACCCCTCCATCCTCAATCCCCAATTACTCTCCCAATACCTGGCCAATTGTAGATTTTTCATCCCTCCTACACAAAATATTTTTCCCCTCTCCATTTTACTCTCCCAGCCCCATCCCATCCCATTCTAATCCTCCCCCAACATCAGCTCCCTTCTAGTTCCAGTCTCACCCAGCATCCATTCCCTTCTAGTCCCTGCATCAGCCCATTTCCAGTCCAAGTCCCTTCATCAGCTCATTTTCAATCCTAGCCCCCCCATCAGCCCATTTCTACTCATTTCCTAGCCCCACCATCAGCCCATGTCAAATCATAGCTCCCCTCCACTCAGCCCAATTCCAGTCCAAGCCCCCCCCATGAGCCTACTTCCAGTTCTAGCCCCTCCATGAGTCCATTTCAATTCAAGCCCCCACCACAGCCCATTTCCAATCTTAGCTCCCCCCAACAGCCCATTTCCAGTCCTATCCTAGCTTTTCCATCAGCCCATTTTCAGTCCTAGCTCCCTTCCCTCACAGCCCATTTCCATTCCAAGCCCCCTCCCCATCAGCTATTTGCAGTTCAAGCCTCCCCTTCCACTCAGCCCATTTCCAGTCCTAGCAACACCCCAACCCATTACCAGTCCTAGCCCCCCGTCAATCAACTTCCAGTCCTAACCCCCATCACCCCATTTTCAGTTTAAGCCCCCCCCTATAACCCTTTACCAGTCCTAACCCCCCATCAGCCCATTTCCAGTCAGCCCCCCATAGCCCATTGCCAGTCCTAAACCCCCCCATCAGCCCACAGCCCATTACCAGTCCTAACCACATCAGCCCACCTCAAGTCCTAACCCCTCCCCATCAGCCCATTTCCTGTCCTAGCCCCCCCCCCCATAACCCATTATCAGTCCTACACCCCCATCAGCCCACTACCAGTCTTAACCCCCCCACAGCCCATTACCAGTCCTAACCCCCCCCATCAGCCCACTACCAGTCTTCACCCCCCCATAGCCCATTACCAGTCCTAACCCCCCATCACCCCATTTCCAGACAGCCCTCATCAGCTCATAGCCCATTGCCAGCCCTCATCAGCCCACAGCCCATTGCTAGTCTTAACTCCCCCCCATAGCCCACTGCGTCTTAACCCCCCTCCCCAGCCCACTGCCAGTCTTAACCCCCCCCCCTCCCTAGCCCATTGCCAGTCTCAAACCCCCTCCCTCCCTCCCTCCCTCCCGAGCCCATTGCCAGTCTCAACCCCCCTCCCTCCCTAGCCCATTGCCAATCTCAACCCCCCTCCCCCCTCCCTAGCCCATTGCCAGTCTTAACCTCCCTCCCTCCCTAGCCCATTGCCAGTCTTAACCTCCCTCCCTCCCTCCCTAGCCCATTGCCAGTCTCAACCCCCTCCCTCCCTCCCTAGCCCATTGCCAGTCTCAACCCCCTCCCTCCCTCCCTAGCCCATTGCCAGTCTCAACCCCCTCCCTCCCTCCCTCCCTAGCCCATTGCCAGTCTCAACCCCCTCCCTCCCTAGCCCATTGCCAGTCTTAACCTCCCTCCCTCCCTAGCCCATTGCCAGTCTTAACCCCCCTCCCTCCCTCCCTCCCTAGCCCATTGCCAGTCTTAACCCCCCTCTCTCCCTCCCGAGCCCATTGCCAGTCTTAACCCCCCGCCCTCGGCTCATGGCAATTAAATAAAAAAAAGCTGCCCGCGGCCGCCGTGGCGGCTTGGAGTGGCCCGCGGGGCTCCCTCTGCCCGGCGGGACTCTCCCGGCTCTGCTCAGCCCCTCTCTGCCGGCTTGCAGAGACGCGAAGGGAGAGAGAGTCTCCCTCGCGTCTCTCTTAAGCCCGCAGGGGCAGATGGGAAATTTCCCATCAGCTCCTGCGGGCTTAACAGAGACGCGAGGGAGACTCTCCCTTCGCGTCTCTGCAAGCCGGCAGAGAGGGGCTGAGCAGCGCCGGGAGAGTCCCGCCGGGCAGAGGGAGCCCCGCGGGACACTCCATGCCGCCGCGGCGGCAGCGGGCAGCTTTTTTTTTTTTTTTTAATGTGCGACCTTCCCGCGTGCCAGCTGCAAGGCCTTCGCGTGCCACAGCTGGCACGCGTGCCATAGGTTCGCCATCGCTGTCCTATGGCAATGGCAGAGGTTCTGCTTATGCACTCAAGCAGTCAAAAGCTGCATGATTAACAAACTTGGAAACATCCTGGGCATGTTTGACAAGTGTAAGATAATCCTGCCTCTTATCATCAGGAAGGAGAGGGCTTATAAGCTCTAAATCTCCTGTAACTTCTTTAAGGAACATTCCCATATATAAGATGTAGGAACTAATCCTGGCAGAAAGCATTGAGGCCTGGAATGTTCGACACCCAAAGGCATCAAGAGTTCTACATTCACGTCCTAGAGGATTAGATGCATGTCTTTTTGCACTCTTGATCCTTCTCATAGCTGACTCCACCACTATGGAGTGGTGTGGCAACTGAGCTTTTTGAAATCCAGGACGAGGCACTCGATACATGGTATCTAGCCTACGGGAATGAGGAGAGGTGGTAAGAGGTGTTTCCCACATTCTTAACATGAGATCCTGCAAGATCTCATGAACAGGCAAAGTAGCCGCTTCCTTGGGAGCTTTAGGATATTGTAAAATCTCCAACTCCTCTGCTCTGGGCTCTGCTTCAGGAGCCACTGTGATGGAAAGATCCCTAGCCACTTCTCTGATTAAATCCTGAAAGGATATATCCTCTGGAGGAGACATCCTACGTTTAGGGGAAGAATGCTCCTCAGAGAGAAGTGCTCCCGCATCGACAGAGCTGTCAGAGTCCTCAGAGTCATCGGAGGATTCAAAGTATCTTCTATCCGGGTGCTCTTGTAAAGCACGGTACTGGTACCGATCAAAGTCGGTATTGGAGGGGTCCGGTACCGGCCTGTCGATACAGGAGGAAATAGCATGACTCGGTGTTGGAAGCACACTCACCGATGTCGATGCTGTCAGTACCGGTACCGATATCGGTGCCGGAACCGGTGTCAATACATGTTGACTTGTCTGAAGCAGTCCCGAAGGCACCGATGCTGCAAGGAGAGCCGCTAGACTATGCTCAATAGCCAGGAATCTCTGGTCAATTGATGCTGCCCATGCCTGGGTATCGGTACCGGACGAAGCGGCCGGTACCCCAGAGCATGGCACCAGTAGTTCTGCCGAGGATGAGGCCTCGAGAACAACCTGGAGCCCCGATAGTGCTTTGGAAGCCGAAGCTCCCGCCGGGGCAATTTTGCCGGTACGAGTTCCTCAAGGGCAACGCCAGAGGCATCTCGATACTTGGAAGGAAATCTACCCTTTGAGGACCAGCCAGATTTATGTTTGGTTACCTGAGATCCATGGGAGGAAGACGAAGCCCTGGAAGACGTCGATGCCACGGATGCTGCATCGGAGGGAAAAAGGGTGCTAAGCTTAGCAGCTTGGTTTTGCCGGCCCCTCTTCGACATCATCCCACAGGCAACACACTCCGAGATGAAGTGGTCAGGACCTAAACATTTAAGGCACCACTCGTTGGTGTCGGTGACGGAGATGGTACCGCCACACTTGGAACACTTTTTAAACATCGAGGAGGGTTTTTCCATTTTGAAAGAAAAAATTGGGCCTAGTGTCCAAAATGGCGTGTGGCACCTGACTGGAAAAAGATTATAAAAATTTTCTTTTTCTTCTTTTTTTTGTAAGAAAGAAAGAAAGAAAGAACCAGTGGTACTGGTATAGCGTCGGGAAGGCAGACGCTACCCCAAAAAAGAATAAAAGATGGGATAATTTCTGCGGTGACAGGAAAAATGACCTGCTGGCCCTGCGGAAAACAAAGAACTGGAGAGAGGCAGTTGGGAAAGGCGGGAAGGCAGCACGCAGGTACTGTGGGATGCTCCCAAAAGCTTTCTAATTGGACACTGGGGAGCGTTCCCGCGCAGGCTCCGTCAGTACCGACGATACCCATATGTGAAGACTACATTCCTGCTTGTTCCTGGAGATATATAGATGCCCCCAGTGCAAGAACGTCCATGTAGCAAGGGGGTGTAGTGGAAACATGGCCTGGGCGGAACAAGGGAGTTGCATGTTGCGGTACAATTTCAGAATGGCACAAGCATTTCTGGCCCTGGTTGGTGAGATGCCCATGCCTATACCTGCTTTTGACCACTAATGAAAAATAGTGCTTGTTTCATGGATGTAATGCTTCCAGGGGAAGCACATAATGCATTTACATTGTCACAATTATTATTTCCTTCCTGAAGAAAGTTGATTATAAATACATACTCCAAACATTTTATAGGCCTGACAGTGCATGTCTGAATATCTATACAGTAATGGCAGGCTGGGAAGTGCAAGTCTCCTACCATAGACACCCCCTTCAAGGATACTTCTGCTGGCATGACATAGTACCCAGTGCTGAGGCCGTGCAAGTCGGGGATGTCTATATTTCTGAAATGACCTACACTCATATATGTACCCGGCCATGCAACCTGTACTGAGCCTACCTCCATAGCTGGTTATGGGGACGTTCCTTTTTCGGGGTGGATACATAGCGAATTCAGAAGACACTTATATGTGCCTCCCTTCACTGCTGCCACTCCCCTGAATTTTTGAACATTCTTCTCTGGGCGTCCCAGATTCACACTAGATGTCCCTTCTAAAATGCCACTTTTAGTGCGCAGTAAACCCTGTCCTGTTAGTGGACTTCAGTAAATATGCCCCTTAGGAAATAAACATTAAATGAAATCAATGAAATAACCGAAAAAGGCAAACCATGAAAAAATCCTAAGTAAACTTTTTACCATATACGATCCTACTATTCAGCACAGTCCAACTGCAATCTGCGTAGATCCTTATATAGTGTGGGCTATAAATAATTGCAAATAAATACAATAAATAAATAAAGTGAACTAGATAAATAGCTGGCCTAGCATTACCCAGATAGGTTTATCCACATAACTTTAATCAGTTTTATTCAGCGGTCTGACTTAACTGGGGAGCCTGCTGAATATTTGCTTCAAATTATCCAGATAAATTTACCTGTAAATCAGGCTACTCAGTTTCACCCACTGGATATTTGCTTGTTGTTGCTAAGTGCCGTCGAGTCGGAGTCGACTCATGGCGACCCTCTGGATAGCTATCCTAAATTGTGTTCGGTCTTCAGTTAGGTGGCTCATTGTTGACAGACTGGTATCCGTAGCTGCTGTTATTGTATCGATCTATCTCATTGCTGGCCTTCCTCTTTTGCATTGACCTTCTATCTTGCCAAGCATGATGTCTTTCTCTAATGATCTCTCTCTTCGCATGATGTGTCCAAATTATGAAAGTCGAAGTCTTGTCATCTGAGCTTCCAAAGAAAGCTTAGGTTTGATCTCCTCTAGTACTGACTGGTTTGTTCTTCGGGCAGTCCATGGTATACACAGTATTCGCCGCCAGCACCATAATTCAAAGGCATCAATTTTCTTCCTGTCTGTCTTTTTCACTGTCCAGCTTTCACATCCATATGATGTTATTGAAAATACCATGGCTTGAACAAGTCGAATCTTTGTATGGAGAGAGACATCTCTGCTCTTGAGAATCTTATCTAGGTCTTTCATAGCCATTCTGCCAAGAGCAATGTGTCGTTTGATTTTGTGACTGCTTGTTGCTTCTTTATTGATAGTTGATCCAAGTAGGTTAAAGTTGTTCACAATTTCAATTTCTTCTCCTTCAACGATGAACCTGTTGATTATTTTTTATTTATTTATATACTCTTATATACCGCGCTATTCTGCATCAGTGCGGTTTACATTGAACAAACTGAAATTACATTGAACAGGGTATTATAACTTGGAGATAACTATTTTTACAGGGAACATGGGCAATGGAGGGTTAAGTGGCTTGCCCAAGACCACAAGGAGCACCTGTGGGACTAGAAACCCCAGTCCTTCCGGCCCAAGGTTGCTGTCCTCTAGTGGGATTTGAACCACCGACCTTCCGGCCTGAAGTACCTTGCCCCAACCACTAGGCTACTCCTCCACTCCATTATGCCAGTTGTCATGATCTTTGTCTTCTTTACATTAAGGTGCAGGCCCATTTTGAGACTATGTTCTTTGATTGTGAGAAGCAAATGTTTCAGATCATCTTCGCTTGCAGCCAGTAATGTAGTATCATCAGCATAGCGAAGGTTGTTGATGAGTCTTCCACCAATCTTCACACCTCTGTTGTCTTCATACAATCCTGCTTCTCTGATGATTTGTTCTGCATATAAATTAAACAGGTAGGGGGAAAGTATGCAGCCTTGTCTTACACCTTTGCTTATTTTAAACCATTCTGTTTCTCCTTGTTCCGTTCGAACTGTTGCTTCTTGATCAATGTACAAATTGTGCAAGAGAACGATCAGGTGTTCTGGTATACCCATGCTTCTTAATGTGGCCCAGAGTTTCTCATGGTTTACACAGTCAAAAGCCTTGCTATAGTCGATAAAGCACAAATAGATATCCTTTTGGTATTCTTTAGTCTTTTCAAGGATCCATCTCACATCCGCAATGATGTCTCTCGTTCCTCGCCCTTTCCTGAACCCTGCTTGCACTTCAGGTAGTTCTTGCTCCAGATATGGTTGTAGTCTCTTTTGAATAATCTTCAGTAGAATCTTGCTGGCATGTGGGATCAGAGCGATTGTTCGATAATTTCCACAGTCAGTTGGATCACCTTTCTTTAGTATTGGTATAAACACAGATATTTTTCAGTTGGCCATGATGTTGTCTTCCATATTTCTTGGCAGAGCCTTGTAAGTATGGTAACAGCTGCATCAGATTGCTGCAATACTTCTATAGGAATGCCATCAATGCCTGGTGCTTTGTTCTTTGATAAGGCTTTCAATGCTGCTTCAACTTCTTCTTTCATCACCAATGGTTCCCGATCATAAGGTACAGGTTGAAACGGCTGTTGGTCCACTTGATCTTTATCATATAAAAACTCTGTATATTCCTTCCACCTTTTCTTGATCTTCTCAGCAACATTCAACATAGAACCTTGAGCATCTTGTAACATTCCAGTTCGAGGCTGGAACTTTTTCTTTAACTCTCGTAGCGTTAGGAAAGCCGATCTTGTTCTTCCTCTAATAGTTTTTGCTTCTATTTCCTTGCATGCATCGTTGTAGTACTTTTCCTTGTTCTGTCTTGCTGCACGTTGGAAATCTCTGTTGAGTTCTGCGATTGTCTTTCTTTCTCCTCTGGCTTTAGCTTCTCTGCGTTTCTGGGCAATTTTCAGAGTTTCTTCTGTCATCCATTTTGGCCGTTTTTGCTTTTTCAACTTTTGTAGAGACTTCTCGCTTTCTTCCAACACAACCTTCTTGTTTTCATTCCATAACTCTTCCGGAGCTCTGTCATTTGTATCTAAAGCAGCAAATTGATTTTGCAGGCAGTCTTTAAATTCTAGTGGTATATTCTCAAGGTCTTATTTTGCTGCATTCATGAGTGGTTTGCTCTTTTTCAACTTTAGCTTGAGTTTGCATACTAGTAGTTGATGATCTGTACCACAGTCAGCTCCAGGTTTTGTCTTGGTTGATGTTATAGAGCTTTTCCATCGTTGACTTCCACAGATGTAGTCAATTTGATTTTTATACAATCCATTGGGTGAAGTCCATGTGTATAGTCGCCACTTGTGTTGCTGGAAGAAGGTGTTTGAGATGAATAGATCATTGGTCTTGCAGAATTCTATCAGTGTTTCTCCAGCTTCATTTCTGTTGCCAAGTCCATATTTTCCAACTACTTTGCCTTTTTCTTTGTTGCCAACTTTTGCATTCCAGTCACCCATGACTATCAGGATATCCTGTTTGCATGTTCTGTGAATTTCAGCTTGTACTTGTTCATAGAACTCTTCAATTTCATTCTCTTCTGCAGCTGTTGTTGGGGCATATACTTGAATTATAGTTGTGTTGATAGGCAAGCCTCGTAGACGAATAGAGATTAAGCATTCGCTGACTGCATTGTATTTCATTACAGTTCTTGCAAATTTCTTCTTTATTATAAATGCAACACCATTTCTTCTTTGTCTTTCATTTCCAGCATAGTAGACCATGTGATCATCTGATGCAAAGTGCCCGATTCCAGTCCATTTCAGTTCGCTGACACCCAATAGATCAAGTTGTACACGTTCCATTTCATTCTTGACCACCTCCAACTTCCCTTGGTTCATACTTCGTACGTTCCATGTTCCAATGTGTACGACATCTTTACAGCTTCTGACTTTCATTTCATGCACAGCTACATCAGCAGTCAGACTTCCCGAGGGCTTTGATCCAACCACATCATAAATGCTGGCTTTACTCTGAAAAGTCTTCAGCTCTTCCCCAGTAGCTAGTTGAGTGCCTTCCGACCCGGGGGTCTCATCTTCCAGCACCATAGCACAATTTGTTTTGTTGTAACTATCCATTGGGTTTTCATGGCAAGATACAGAAGTAGATTGCCGGGCCTTTCTTCAGCACAGTTTAAGTTTGGTGTTGTTGCCGTTGTCACAAAAATGTGATCCTCCGCCGTCAACACTATCCCATTCTGCTGCTGCCCAGATGGGTGGTTTGTCTTGGTCTGGCACCTCAGCTAAGACCTGTCCATCTTGGGAGACCCTGCCAGTAGTTAAACTACTGATAGTTTAGCTCTCAGCATCACTGATGCACGCAAGCCCTCACAGCACGACATGCTGCAAACCAAGTAAATTTACCTGTAAATCAGGCTACTCAGTTTCACCCTCTGGATATTTGCTTATTTCATCAGAAATTGAATTCTGTGAAAAGCAATATTCACAGACGCCTCTATTTTTCAGAGGTTTTTCATATTTGCTATTTTTTTGGCTTTTCCAGCAAATTATTTCATACATTTCCATATAATCTACTTTTCAACCAACTTCAGTCCTCAGGGGCTTATTTAGCAGTAATTGTGATTACATTTTAATAAACGAATGACCGCTAACAACAAGAAAAGGAAGGCTAAAGATTTCAGATGGCAGTGATTGTGGAGAGATAGTGTAGTTGCTTACTTGTAACAGGGGTTTCTCTGTAGACAGCATGGGAATGCAGCCACACTTGGTGGTGAAGTCCAGTGGATGGAATCCAAGTGCAGAATTCTTTCCTGGCTTCATGTAGAATTTATTTATTTATTTTTTATTACTGAGCATGCGTGGGAGCTCCTGCACCTCCTGACACTCCGTGGATTAAATTGTCTTTAACAAAGCTTTAAGAAGTTGAGAAAAATAACAAATATTGCTGGATTGGAGCGTGGGAAAAGTGTGGCTACATTCCTATGCTGTCTGCAAAGAACCCCTGTTACAGGTAAGCAGTTATGCTTTCTCCATGGACAAGCAGGGGATATGCAGCCACACTTGTTGGTAAGTCCACAGTGGAGGGTCACCAAGAAATTAAAATTGTTGAAATATAGGTGACCTGAGAGAAACTTCTTGGAGGCAGACTAGACTGCTAAAGGGCAAAAAGGTTGCAGAGGGATGACTGTCAAAAAGCAGTATTTGATGAGAACAAAGTATCCAGATAGTAATGCTTAGTGAAAGTGTGGATTGTTGACCACGAGGCAGTGCTACAGATGGCATGTACTTAAAAAGAGTGAAGGTCAATTTAGGACATTTTAATAGCTGCCAAAAAGCTCTCTGTGACGCAAATATATGAGGTGTTATTGAACAGTGTCACGACTTGTACAATAACACAATAAGTATAACACTGACAGTTATTGCTCTCAGTCTCCTTCAAAATAGTCCCCTTCCAATAAAACACACTTTCTCCAGCGCTCAGTACACCCCTAAACAAAGGCATGGGGAGGGGTGCCCTGCACAGAGCGGCAGGTGCACCTACTCTTGCCACCTTGCTGAGCAGACTAGATGGACCATGATGGTCTTTATCTGCCGTCATATACTATGTTACTATGTTAGCTATGATGGAAGCTTTGGCTCTGAAATAGTGTGGTAACTCTATCAGAGGTAGAGGGACCCTCAGTCTGATAGGAGAAGCTAATACAGTCCAACATCTAGGTGGAGATAGTTTGCTTGGAGGCCAGAAGACCAGGATGGCTTAGATTAAAAGTGATGAATAGTATAGAGGCTTTTCAACAGTTTTGAGCGGCATGAAGATAATACAGCAGAGCTCTTGAGAAGTTGAGGGAATGCAGAGTCACTTCAGCTTCTGAAGCATGATGTTTGGGGGCAATGAAAAGTGGAGACCACCTTGGGTAGAAACTTGGGATAAGTACCAAGAAGAAATTTGGTTGCCAGGAACTGCGTATATTGTGGGTAGTGCACAACTGCTTGAAGCCTGAAGCTTGCTGATGTGATGTGCAGAGGTTATGGCAATAAGAAAAACAATCTTCCATGAGGGACACTTGGGCAAAGGGCCCACAGGGTAGCTTGACCAATGCCAAGAAGATGATGTTGAGGTCCCAAGCCAGTGTTGGCTTTCAAAGTGGCAGTCTTAGGTTTGCATAAATCTGGCTATTCAGGAATCTTGTGATAGAGGAATGCCTTCAGTCTTGTCATGACAAGCTGCAATTGCAGTCAGGTGCATGTATAGCAAGGAAGTTTTCAATCTTCTATCCAAAATAGATATAAGGTTGGAAAGAAAATCACCAGGATGAAGGAAAAAGGTTGAAGTTGGTGGTCCAAATATCAGTGAGAAAAGTGAGACCATTTGGTTGAATCTTTTTTGGATGTCAAAATAATTTGACGAACAGTCTTGGAAACTGGAAGGTTTATAATAGTTGATTATCAACATCTAAACTATTAGGGAAAGGCTCAAAGTTGAGGTGATATAGACAACTATTCTGTTGGATCTTTAGAGATGGATGACAGCAGAGCAGTAGCGGGGAGTCTTCCAGTAAGGGCAGTAGAAGTGGGAACCAGATTTGTCTGGGCCATCTGAGAGCAATGAGAATGACTGACCCTTGGTCCTGCAGAATCTTTTGGAGTACTCTGGATATGAATGGAAAAGGAGGGAAGGAATACATCAAGTCATTTGTTGAAGAGGTGCTCTACCACAAGAGAATTGAGCAACCATTTGTTGGGATGCAATTGTCTGCTTAAGGCAGCTGCCAACTGGTTGAAATTGCTTGAAGGTAAGTAGCCTGGACTGTGCAATTGAGAGTTTCCGCAATGGTCCTTATCTGAGTCGCTTCTCCTCAGAGGTGCAGGGATCCTGAACCCCTCTGTTCGTTTATA
The DNA here is from genome assembly GCA_033557465.1 of Ichthyophis bannanicus. Taxonomy (NCBI): domain Eukaryota; kingdom Metazoa; phylum Chordata; class Amphibia; order Gymnophiona; family Ichthyophiidae; genus Ichthyophis; species Ichthyophis bannanicus. Next base: position 937,952,292 of record CM066034.1, read on the forward strand.
TAAAACATAGTGACCTGATTGTCTGTGCATTTTTTAACCAGGACTGTAGAGAACTGCTTAACGCTCCAATTGGTTGATGTGTAGGCAACCCTCAGTTGGAGATCACAACCCTTGGGTACAGAGAGAACCGAGATGAGCTCCCCAGCCCCATGGAGGGGTGTCAGTTCTGAGAACAAGAGGAGTTGGAAGGGGTAACCCACTAACAGATTGATGGATAGTGTCCACCAAAGGAGACTGTCCAAAATTGGGAAGCAGATACAGGTTCTACAGCTTGTGCTTTCATAAGTCTTGGAGTTCTTTCTGAAGAAGTATGGAGTGCTGCTGAGTGGAAAGGTACTGTCACAGTTGTAGCATCAATGAAGGGAGGCTCAAGAACTTTAGAAAAAAGCCCTGATTCACAATGGCAAGGAACCATTTACAGTATCTGATGTGATTGCTGGCTAGACATCTCTGAAGGATGCTAATCTGCCCCCAACTGGTAGATAGTCAAAAAGAAGGATTCTGCTTGATGAGAGATGCAGACTGCACTGCTCCCTGGGTCTCTGCCATGGCAGATATGCTGGAGAAGTCTGATGCTGAGGGATGGGTCTCAAATATGGTTAGTAGTGACGTCTGGGGTAGAAATGCTGGAAGTACTGCTGAGCATAGGATTTTCTTAAATAAGCAGTTTGAGGCTTTCAGTACTGTGAAGGGGTTTCAGGAGTGGAAATGGAGAGCTCTTGGACTGTGGAACAATATCCTTCATTTGAATAACCGACCTTGTCACCAAACAACATGTTGCCCAAGCAAAGGGCATCGGCAAGGTGGTCACAATAGTCCTCATAAAGTCCTGATGAACGAAGCCATGCTGTTTTCTGTGCTGCAGTGGCTACTGCTGCTGAGTGAGAAGTTGTAGCATAAGCATCATAGGTCACTTTTAACAGGTGATAGGCACATTCTTGTATAACGAGGTGGCCCTGAGAGAAGTTATCCTTATCGATATTAGGGTCTGTAATTTGTTCCATTAAGGAATGGTGATAGTGCAGTATCTGAAGATGGTGCACTAAAATCTTTAAGGCTAACATGGAACTTTGAAACATTTTATGACCAACAGTTTCCAGAAAGCATTCATTGTTACCCAGAGGGGTATGAGAAGATGCTTTTGAAGATTTTCAGCATTTAAGCACAGCTCCTGAGATAACAGATAGGTGGGGCAACTATGGATCTAATTGCCCTGGGACCCGTCAATCTTTTTAGTTTTAAGGTGACATGAAGATGCCTTAACCAAGAAGGGCATATGCCAAAAAGGAAGTTGCAGAGCTTGTAGGACCTCATGCAGAGGCATGGCAAGGACCTCCTTGGGCATGGACATAAGAATGGATTTGGAAATCCTTCCTGGTAGAGGAAATTTCACCTGGTGCAAGGGCTAGAGCTTTGGTGAGCTTCAGGAGGAACGTAGGGTATGAGTGGTCCTCCTGAGGTTCCTGCTGCAGCATTTAGGGATGGTAGATGAACCCTCATGCACCTCTGAGTCTTCATCCAACTCATGAGACATGAATAATTCCCTCTCCAAACTTAAGTCATCTGAGTGGTTCCAGAGATTATTGGGCAGCCAACTAGATTGATAAAATGTCTCAGAGGGCATTTCCCTGAAAGGGAAGCCCTGTAAATGAAGAGAATAGTAGAGCTACTGTGACCCATGAAGATAGATTTCTTGTGAGTACTAAGGCAGCACTGGAGCCTGAGAAACCATGGACTGTTGTAACATGGTAGTAGTTTCTAAAAGAAATTTCTGCATCAGTAGAAGGAGGGACTCCTGCTGCGAGGCAACCTGAGGATGACGAGCAGGCATTGGGCCCAGTAGAGAAAAAAAGAGTCTGTGGTGCAATTAAAGATGAGGGAATCCCAGAAGAAATATAGTCTTACTGCTGCACTTACCAGCAGCTGAAGCAGTGAAGGAAATGAGTCTCCTGAATAGAAATATCACGTTCGACAAGCAGCAAGTCTAAAGTGGTCACATGCTGATCTTGGCATGCTTCTTAGATGGCTGCTGGCTGATCTTTGGCAGTGCTGCATTGTTCAAAGGAGTTGAAGGGGGATCACAGCCATTTTGTGTATAACTGAAAGCTCCTGAAGCGTCACAGCTGCCGCTGTGGTGTGCTCACCCGTGTGGCTTGGCTTCCTGTCTTTTTTAACTGTTCTCTCCCCCAGCAGTGAAGGAAGGGGGGAAGAGGAATTTTAATCAAATGATTGTAAAGCATGGTAGCGGCTTGTTGTGCAAGCTTCAGCATGACAAGTTCTGAGGTAAATTTGTAAAGGCTTCTTTTCGCCACGAGACTTTAAAAATCAGGTGAGAGTGAAAGCCTAAGCACCAGGAAGGGAAGAAACCAATGTACACGCTTGTGAAAAAATTTTCATTGTCAGGTCACGTGATGTGGTGAGCTTGGGTGAACGCGGATCACTTGAGCTCCAGACACCCCCCTCCGTGCCGGCAAATTTGGGCCGTTTCTAACTGTTGCGAAGCACCGAAAAGACTCTCCAAGTGTTGGGAGAAGGGAGAGAAGTGACCAAAAGAGGAGAGAATGGCAGTGGTGGCAAAATTGGACAGACGGGAGAAAGACCGGGCCGTGGGGGCAACAGAAAATGGCGGACTCACCCCTGGTGCACACTTCCTCGGCCTCCCTGGCATTCATCGAAGAGATACCTGCGGCGGTATCAGGTGCGTTGTCAGCACAATTTGAAGTGCTGCATAATAAAATGGACGTGCTGCAGAGTTCAATGGGCTCCTTAGGCACTCATGTGCAGGAGGCGGAGACCCGTATCGGGCACACTGAAGAGGAAGTGGAAAATCTAACCCGGGAGCTGGGGCATGTGCAGGCCGCGTTAAAGGCACATGAGGCAAAGTTAGATGACATTGAAAACCGCTCCAGACGAAATAATTTGTGGGTTTTGGGCATATTGGATTCAGTCCTGGATAGAGACTTGAAATTATTTGTGGAAACCCTGTCTGCCTCATTGCTGGAGGGAGAGGGAGAAAGTGGAAAGATCATGATTGAGAGGGCTTACAGAGTGGGACCGAAGAATGCGAAAGACCGCAGGCCCAGGGTGTTCCTGGCTAAGTTTTTTGCAGTTCCTGCAAAAGGAAACCATATTGAGAGCGGCACGAAAACAAGGTACAATTGAAAAAGACAATATGAAAATAAGGATAGCGCAGGACTACTCGGTGGCCTTGAGTGAGCGCCGGAGAGCATATGTGCCCCTCTGCCAAAAACTAATACAGTACAAAAAATATATTCGGTCCTTGCGGAGTGAATTATAATTAACCAACTGCAAAAAATCACACCAATGTAACAAATTTCTTTAGTGGAAAACAAATTTCATATGAACATCTAAACGGTGCTCAATTTATAGTCCCAGGTTTCTCTGTTGTTCCAATATAAACACCAATCTTCGATGCCAACTTCAATCTTCTTTAAACAAATGTCCAGCAAAACTATTGCACAAGAAAATTTTTCTTAAAAAGCTGTATTTCATCAACAGAGAAACCTGGGACTATAAATTGAGCACGAATAGTGCGGTTGAAGAAGAGTTTTAAAGATAATAGGTTTTTTACAATGAAATAAGTGATAGCAAAAGAAACATCTTCCCAGTAGTTTCTCATATTAATTGGTGACGGCAGTACGGGTGTTAAGTTAAAAAAATTTTCTTGCATTCCAGGGTGGTTGCTGATGTTGTTGAAGCGCTAATGCTCAAACAAACTCTTTGACAAGCATTTACAGCGCAGTGTGAAGCTGAAACCCCCTGGTCTATTAACAACATCACTTACTAACATAATTTCTAACACTGGTGCCGACATTAGCCTTAGTATTTACACTGTTTAGATGTTCATATGAAATTTGTTTTCCACTAAAGAAATTTGTTACATTGGTGTGATTTTTTGCAGTTGGTTAAAAACTAATACAGGCCAACATCTGGTTTACAGTGCAATGTTGTTGTTGTTAAGTACCGTCGAGTCGGAGTCGACTCATGGCGACCCTCTGGATAGCTATCCTAAATTGTGTTCGATCTTCAGTCAGGCGGCTCATTGTTGACAGACTGGTACCCGTAGCTGCTGTTATTGTATTGATCCATCTCATTGCTGGCCTTCTTCTTTTGCGTTGACCTTCTATCTTGCCAAGCATGATGTCTTTCTCTAATGATCTCTCTCTCCGCATGATGTGTCCAAAGTATGAAAGTCGAAGTCTTGTCATCTGAGCTTCTAAAGAAAGCTTAGGTTTGATCTCCTCTAGTACAGACTGGTTTGTTCTTCGGGCAGTCCATAGTATACACAGTATTCGCCGCCAGCACCATAATTCAAAGGCATCAATTTTCTTCCTGTCTATCTTTTTCACTGTCCAGCTTTCACATCCATATGATGTTATTGAAAATACCATGGCTTGAACAAGTCGAATCTTTGTATGGAGAGAGACATCTCTGCTCTTGAGAATCTTATCTAGGTCTTTCATAGCCATTCTGCCAAGAGCAATGCGTCGTCTGATTTCTTGACTGCTTGTTGCTTCTTTATTGATAGTTGATCCAAGTAGGTTAAAGTTATTCACGATTTCAATTTCTTCTCCTTCGACGATGAACCTGTTGATTATGCCAGTTGTCATGATCTTTGTCTTCTTTACATTAAGGTGCAGGCCCATTTTGAGACTATGTTCTTTGATTGTGAGAAGCAAATGTTTCAGATCATCTTCACTTTCCGCCAGTAATGTGGTATTATCAGCATAGCGAAGGTTGTTGATGAGTCTTCCACCAATCTTTACACCTCTGTTGTCTTCATACAATCCTGCTTCTCTGATGATTTGTTCTGCATATAAATTAAATAGGTAGGGGGAAAGCATGCAGCCTTGTCTTACACCTTTGCTTATTTTAAACCATTCGGTTTCTCCTTGTTCCTTTCGAACTGTTGCTTCTTGATCAATGTACAGATTGTGCAAAAGAACGATCAGGTGTTCTGGTATACCCATGCTTCTTAATGTGGCCCAGAGGTTCTCATGGTTTACACAGTCAAAAGCTTTGCTATAGTCGATAAAGCACAAATAGATATCCTTTTGGTATTCTTTAGTCTTTTCAAGGATCCATCTCACATCCGCAATGATGTCTCTCATTCCTCGCCCTTTTCTGAACCCTGCTTGCACTTCAGGTAGTTCTCGTTCCAGGTATGATTGTAGTCTCTTTTGAATAATCTTCAGTAGAATTTTGCTGGCATGTGGGATCAGAGCGATTGTGCGATAATTTCCACAGTCAGTTGGATCACCTTTCTTTAGTACTGGTATAAACACAGATCTTTTCCAGTAAGTTGGCCATGATGCTGTCTTCCATATTTCTTGGCAGAGCCTTGTAAGTACGGTAACAGCTGCATCAGATTGCTGTAATACTTCTATGGGAATGCAATCAATGCCTGGTGCTTTGTTCTTTGATAAGGCTTTCAATGCTGCTTCAATTTCTTCTTTCATCACCAATGGTTCCAGATCACAAGGTACAGGTTGAAACGGCTGTTGGTCCACTTGATCTTTAGCATATAAAAACTCTGTATATTCCTTCCATCTTTTCTTGATCTTCTCAGCATCATTCAACATAGAACCTTGAGCATCTTGTAACATTCCAATTCGAGGCTGGAACTTTTTCTTTAACTCTCGTAGCTTTAGGAAAGCTGATCTTGTTCTTCCTCTAATATTTTCTGCTTCTATTTCCTTGCATGCGTCATTGTAGTACTTTTCCTTGTCCTGTCTTGCTGCACGTTGGAAATCTCTGTTGAGTTCTGTGATTGTCTTTCTTTCTCCTCTGGCTTTAGCTTCTCTGCGTTTCTGGGCAATTTTCAGAGTTTCTTCCATCATCCATTTTGGCCGTTTTTTCTTTTTTACATTTTGTAGAGACTTCTCGCTTTCTTCCAACACAACCTTCTTGATGTCATTCCATAACTCTTCTGGAACTCTATCATTTGTATCTACAGCAGCAAATCGATTTTGCAGGCAGTCTTTAAATTCCAGTGGTATATTCTCAAGGTCATATTTTGCTGCATTCATGAGTGGTTACCCGGTGCAATACCCGGCCAGATTACATGTTACATGTTAGAGACGAGGTGGGACAGGGGTGGTCATTTTGATTCATAAGCGAGTAAGATTCGCACTGACTCAAGCATACACCGATCCAGAGGGCCGGTTTATATTGCTACATGGTCTGTTGGAAGGGAAGCCAATCGTGCTGGGTAATTTGTATAGTCCAAACTCCTTGGACCGGGAGATGTATGAGCGATTGGCCTCTAGGGTGGAGAAGTTGCCGGAGGTCCCTTTGATCTTAGGAGGGGACTTTAACGGAGTGTTAGATATTGACATCGACACATCGCGAGGAGGGGGAGACCGGACGCGGGCCTCAATGGCGAAAGTACTGCGGGGCTGGGTGTCGTGGACCCTTGGCGCCTGCTGCACCCATCCGACAAGGATTTCACACACCAGTCTAGGGCACACGGTACTAGTGCGTGAATTGATTACAAACTGCTCTCACAGGGGCTGTTTGCTGGAATGGCAAACACACAAATTGGACCCATGGAGATTTCGGATCACGCGATGATTTGGGTGGAGTTGGAATGGTATGACGCTGTTGTGTGGACCAGGTTGTGGAGGTTTCCATTGGATCTCTACTGGGACAATGATCTTCATGTCTTTATTAAACAGCGGTGGCAAGAGTTTGCGTTACATAACGAGCGACACAAGGATGATCTGGAGTTGTTTTGGGAGACAGCCAAAGTGGTTTTAAGAGGTGACATTATAGGCTATGCGGCACAGAAGAGGTTATTATCAGAGCAGATTGTTCGTATGGAAAGACGTACAGTTAAGGAGTGCCGGAGATGGGCGAATTGTCCTTATGCGGTGAATAAAAAGGGGCTCTGGGAAGTGCAAGTGGCCCTGTACGAGTTACAGCAAACAGTACAAAAACGTAGGCAGGTGTAAGCTCTCACCAATACTTTATTGTTCCATATATGTAAAAGGGAGACCTGACCCGACACAGGCCGTGTTTCGATAAAATCTTCTTCAGGGGTTGGCTCACCTCTCCCTTTTACATATATGGAACAATAAAGTATTGGTGAGAGCTTACACCTGCCTACATCTCCCTTTTACATATATGGAACAATAAAGTATTGGTGAGAGCTTACACCTGCCTACGTTTTTGTACTGTTTGCTGTTGCCTGCGTGGCAGTGTGCTGCCTTTGGTGTCCCTGAACGAGTTACTACATAGGCAAGCTAAGAAATCTTATATGTACTATCGCTACCAGTTATATCGTTTTGGGGATAAGCCGGGGAGATTCCTGGCCCATTGCCTGCAAGGCAGCAGGGGCAGCAGATCGGTGGCGGCGTTGCGGGATGCACAGGGGAACCTGCATAAGGAGAGTCCCAAGATCGCGCAGATGTTCCGATCTTTTTATCAAAAATTGTATTCGGAAGTTGAGGGATCCCGGACTTGGATGGAGGATAATCTGAGGGACCTACAGCTCCCTCGGTTGGGGGTTGAACAGCTGGCTCAGTTAGAAAAAGCAATCACAATACAGGAGGTACAAAATGTTATTCAGAGAGCCAGTTGTTCTAAGACGCCTGGTCCGGACGGTTTTGGAGCGGAATTGTATGAGGTGTTGGAACCCTTGGTGACCCCATCCTTGGTGGCGATGTTTCACCAACGAACATTGTGTTAATACCTAAGCCGGGGAAGGACCATACTCAAGCCGCCTCCTACAGACCAATCTTACTGCTAAACTTTGATTTGAAAGTGATGTCTAAGATCTTAGCGGACCGATTGGTGTTACTGCTGGGAGACCTGGTGCATGACTCACAAGTGGGCTTCATGAAGGGACGATATGCAGTTCGGAATCTACGAAAGATCATTGTGTCACTGGAGTGGGTACGTGATAGAGAGTTGCAGTCGTTGCTGATTAGCTTTGACATGGAGAAAGCTTTTGACCAGGTGAACTGGCAGTATATGAAAGGTTTGCTGCCGCGTTATGGTCTTGGGCCCTTCTTTTGTAAAATGGTTGAGGTTCTGTATTCTAGCCCTACTGCAGGGGTAATATGCAATGGAGTGTTGTCAGAGAAGTTTTCATTAGAGCGAGGCACGCGACAGGGCTGCCCCCTTTCACCTCTGTTGTTTGTGTTGCCACTGGATCCACTGATACAACGGATAGAGGCGTCCGGGGATATCAGGAGGATGCGGATTGGGGGCGTGTGGTTTCAAGATGGCAGCCTTCGCAGACGATATGTTAGTGCACTTACTATCCCCACAACAGTCTTTGCCATGCCTCTTGGAGGAGTTTGCATGCTTTGGAAATTTTGCAGGACGACGTATTAATATGGATAAATCAGAAGCACTGGATGTGTCGGGACTTCTTAGACATAGTTGGGGGACTACTTTCCCACTGAAATGGGCGGATGATTCCTTTATATATTTGGGTATCCTGTTGCCCAGGGATCCTAAGGAGTTGTATAAATGGAACTTTGAACGGGTATTCCACGGGCTCTGCATGCAGCTACGGACGTGGAACCCCTTGACCCTGTCTCTATTAGGTAGAGCGGTGGCGCTGGGGATAGTAGTTTTGCCTCAGGTGCTATACTGGTTACAAACTCTCCCGGTCTGGTTATTGAGAAAAGACCTTACCTGCCTAGAGCGTGAGATCCGACGGTTTTTGTGGAAAGGGGCCAGAGCCCATATCCCGCTGAATCGCCTGCGAGGGGGATGGAGCAGAGGGGGGGATAGGGGTCCCAGATTTGTGGTCTTATGCCTTGGCTTGTCAAGCTAGGCATTTAGGGGAATGGTTGGGGGATATGGAGTACTATTCCCCCCAAAGCATTGGAGGAGGCATTTGTAGCCCCTCATACATTGTTGTCAGTGGTGCATTCGGAGGGATCAGCACTCCCGTCACGATTGACTAGGAGTGTACTGCTGACGCCAGCAAGATGTGTGTGGAGGCAATTAAATCGCTTTTGGGGTAGATCCCCAAGGTGTCAAGTTGGCTACCATTGCAGGGTAATACTCAATTCCCCCTGGGGTCGGACACAGTGGTGTTTTGAAAATGACAGGAACTTGGGATTAGCAAACTTGGACATGTGGTGGACGCGGAAGGGTGATGCAAAGCCTTTGCGGTTTTTTGTAGGGAATATAGGGTGAGCAGCCATCAGATTTTTGCGTATGCCCAGCTCTCCCACTATATGACCTCCTTGTCACAAGGGGATCTAGCGGTAGAGAGATCGACGACGATCCGTGAGTTTCTTGCTCTGGGGGAGGGATCTCCACCTAAAATTTCAGATTTGAAGTGACGGTTGGATAGATATAGGACTCCTCCAGACTATTCATCGGAAGAGGCCTCGTGGGCACGAGAACTGGGCTTGGTGGTGGCTCCAGGATCTGTCCAGGGCGCCTTGAGGCGAATTGCAAGTTTGGTAGAGGGGGCTAGGTGGAGAGAGGTGCAGTTTAAATGTGTTATTCAAGCACATTTCTCCCCGAGGAGGGCATTATGGAGTCACCTCACGCTGGATGGCAGATGCCTGAAGTGTTTCACTCCACTGGCAGACTTGGGTCATATGTGGTGGGGATGTCAGCGAATTCTGGCTTACTGGCTGTGGATTAGTAACTATATGAGCAGATTGATACAGCAACCGATCAACTGGATGTGGGCTCTAGTCGTTTTGGATCAACTTGGACCACTCCACTCAAAGGGGAAATGGGAGCGCCTACTGATATGGAAGGCCTGTTTGGTGGGGAAGGGACCAATTTTACACAGATGGAGGGAGCAGATCCCTCCTACTTTTTGGGAATGGTGTAATAGTTTTCACCAATTGATGTTCCTTGAGAGGGCAGGTGCTAGAGGAAATGTCAAAAGGTGGCCCCTATTTCTTCTGGTCTGGGAACCATATATTCAGACGTTGCGACCGCATACTCGTAACGGAATATTGCAAACGAGTTGAAGTGGGGCCCGGGGTAGGTGGGGAGTCTTGTGGATGGGGTGGAGGAATGCTACTAGGTAAAAAGCCAACCCCTCCCCCTCTGCTCAGGGAAAGGATGAGGCTACGGGGGTGAGGGGAGGGAGGGGGGATAAGGGGGGAGGGGGAAAGGGAGGTATATAATGGGGTATACCACGAGTGACCGATTATTTGTGATCAGGTGGTGGATCAGAATTAACCACACCTGATGGAGTGTTGTAAGTTGGAATGTTGTAATGTATTGCACTCGTGGATTAATAAACAAAGTTCAAAAAGAAAATTTCAGTGTCAAGAGAGAAGAGAGCTAAACTTTGTCTGGCATTGCCTTGGAAAAAGAAGACTGTTCAATCCACGGAGTGTCAGGAAGGTGGGAGCTCCTGTGCATGCTCAGGAGTAAAACAATAAATAAATAAATCCTACATGAAACTAGGAGAGAGCTCCACACTCAGGTTCTCTCCTCTAGACTTCACCAAAATGTGTGGCTGCATATGCCCTGCTTGTCCACAGAGATATCACTCATCATGCGACGATACTCAAATCCTTTTCAACACATTTAGCAAAAAACAACCTTCAAGAACTCATCAGTTTCAATAGGCCCAGCCGCCCAGGCCTGTGGAATATGAAAACCATGGTGGGGTCCAACAGTGAAAAGTATGCTATCAGAAATTGCTTTCCTACTGAAAACTGCCATGCCTCAGAGGGCAGCAGGAGCCATAAGTAAGCATACAATTTGTTTTACAACCATTTTTAAAAAAACAGAAATAAGATTTAAATGCAAAGCTAGTGGCTCTAAACCTAGCCATCCTTTGGACTGTTGTGTGTACTTATCAATCTGCAAAGAAGGTAGTGGGCCTGCACAAAGACTGCAGTGTCAGAAGGTGTGGTGTTTCTTTGCTCAGCAGTCCTTGTTCAGCGTTCCAAACATAAGCACTTGCATTATTTATAAAGGACTAACGTGGAACTGTTTACAGAAGCTTGACAGCGTGCTGGCCTTAGTGGCATTCTGAAGGACATTTGTGCAAACATATCACTTTCCAAGCAAGACAATGCAAGGCATGCTGTACAAATACTGACAACTTAGTGGTTACTCCTTTTACTAGTGGCTGGGTTAGGGGTTTTTTTTAAAACTATTTTTCCTTGAATATTGGAACTTGACATTCCTCATTTCTTTGGAAATAAAGACCAATGGGGTCATTTTCAGTGGCAGTGGTCGTTGTTTTAATTTAAATGTTGTCATTTAAATTAATAAATATATTCAGTGCTGCTATACATAGATTCAGTGGCATTGAATATATATATATAGTGCAGTGACTACTATCACCACTATCCAGTTAGTTTATGCCTGCACTAAACATATAAAGGCTAATTCTATTCTGGCCGTCCAGTCCCTTGTACAATGGGGCAAAATTGAGGCATGCAGCGGTAGCACCTGATTCTCATCCAGTTGGGGTTAGACGTGCCCGCAGGATCAGAATTGGGCCTATCGGCCTGGACGTGCAGACTGGTCCCGATTCTGACTGGCCACACATCCAGCCACATACCCGGATAATTCAGCCAGGCTCCTGAATGGAGCCTCAGTGCCATGGCATCCCATCGCCATGACATTGCGGCTCCAATCTGGAACCGCAATCTCAGCCGCAGAAAACCAAACTCGTTCCCCACAGCCTGACCCCCAATCTAGCCTTCCAAGGCCTGTGTCGAGCTGCAGGGAACCCCCTGCGCCCACTCACCTGCTCCTCCGAGTCCCACGCCGCGATTCCCCCTCCCCCATCCAGGGGGACTTATTCTGTCTTTGAGGTGGAATAAGTCTCCCAACTATATTGAATGCCCCGGACATAAAGGGCTGACCTCGCCTCTGTCTAAGGCTCCCCGTACAACAGCGCTGTTCGTACGGTGAGCCTTTGTGCCGGGAGCAGCAGGGGTACAAACAGCAGGGATGTACGTCCTGCCTGGACATACATCCCTACTGTTCATGGCACAGAATGACCCCATAGGGGCTGATGTTCATGATTTAATAATAATGATATCTTCTGATACCAGATAGGGAGTGTTCTGCTCACAAGGTAGTGTTGGCATGCTTACATTATGTTTCTATAAGCTGTGCTGCATAGAGCTTTTATAGGTTGAATGCTGCATGTGACCCATTTCCTCCGGTCTCATTGAGACACTTCTGGATCATGCCTTAGCCCAAGATGCATCTTTGACCTTATTAGGTCATCTTCAGAAAATCCTAGTCCTCGTGGGTAATCTATTGTCCCTCCAAGGCAGAAATCTCTATCTTGAGCACAGAAAACAAAGCACTTTACAGTCTTTCTTTGCCTCTCTGCCCCTGGAAACTGCATTACCTTTTTACCAGTCATTTTAATCGTCCATTCTCTGTATTCAACTGAAGTTGCTAGAGAAGGACTCACCATGCTTGCAAGGGACCAGAATCAGTGGAGAACTCTTGATTTCAGATATGCAGAGCAAGTTCCTTGCTTGTTTATTTGTATAAAGCAGTTAGAAATTATGTTTTCACATATGGATGTTAAGCTGGTTTAACTTGCTGCTTAATAATACAGCTGATATGCATTATAAGTACAGAGCAGGCAGTATTTCCAAATGGGTTAGTTTGTGCATAATGAACTTCACTCCTAAGCCAGATCTTCTAAGACAGAGTATATTGAAAATGATCACAATCTGTCAAATGTTTAGTGCTCTCTTAATACTTGCATTGTGCCAAACAGAGTTTTCTACTGGAGTTCACAGAATGTAATATGTATAGGCAACTTATCAAGGTGTGCTTAGAAATTATTTTTAATCAGGTTTCCAGCACCCAGTATTATGGGAAATATTTCAGTTTCTTTCTGCCACATTTTCTCCTTCGTAAATTAGTTTTGCCATCATTTATGCCCCTGCATCCTACCTTAAGTATGTCACCTTTCTTCTTCTCTATAGATATTAAGAGCAGCATTTTTGAAGGCATTTACATGGGTAACTGCCATAGTTACCCGTGTAAATGCTTTATCCAGCATTTTCGAAAGGCACCTACATGGATAGTGCCTTTCGAAAATCCCGGATAAGTCCCTAACACATCCAGATGCTATGGGCCTGATTCTGTCCCGGACATAGAGGGGATCGCGATTCTGATTCCGTATGGCACATCTAGCCCCCCGGGATCAGAATCACAAACAGTCCTGCATGTGCATGCTGGGGCAGCGATTCTGTCCGGCCTGCACATGCAGGACTGCACTCGGCTAACTCAGTCAGGGCATTTAAATGGAGCCGTAGCGCCATGGCATCATGGCTCCATTTAAAAGCCGCGATGCTGGCCGCTTACCAAGACTGCAAATTTCCCACAGCCCAACCTTCGATCCAGCCTCCGAAGGCCAGGGTCGGGCTGTGGGGAATGTCCCCTGGTCCCCTCCAGCCCCTTCCGCATCCCAAATTTAAGGAAAAAATAAAAGACATCCAGGGGAGTTATCCTTGGAGGTGGAATAACTTCCCCGGCCATTTTGCCAGCCCTGGACATACAGGGCCAGTGACCAGCCACTGCCCGCCCACTCTCTGCCGACGGGCCGTCCATTCCCCGCCCCTGACTAACTTCCGCCCACAACCGGTGGGGAAGTTAGTCGGGGGCTGAAGCGGCACAAATAGTGGGGACAGACATCCCATTGGGACGTCTATTCCCGCTATTCGTGATTCAGAATGACCCCCTATGCGGTTAGCATCAAGGCGTGTTGGGGGCATTCTGGGGTGGAGGAAAGGGCTAAGCAGGTAGCAGCGATTTTCAATGCTACCCGCTTAGCCCCTGGCACCTTAAAGTGTTGGGAAATTTGATTTAAAGTCTGCCTTGGGTCTGCTTATATATGTATATATTGGCTTTATATGACTGAACTCTTGCCTGGTGAAACTACACAGGAGGATGGATGGCACAGAAGACAAGAAGACAGACAAGAAGACAATAGCTATATGAGAGTATATGCTTGCCATAAGAAAATGGATGCGGCCTGTTATGGAGGATTCTGGGAAACCATATTCTGGATAGAAGTATGCAGAATAATGGGCCTAACATGAAATTACAGGTCAAGCAAAGAATTCAAACAAATGAGCACAAAATACTCTCTGCCTGGTTTCAATTAGTGCCAAGAAGAAGGAAAAATACAGGAAGGGTCAAAGGTCACAGGCCATGCATAAATAAATAGGCCTAAAAGCATGTCCAGATGTATAGAGGTCATAGGCCATGTATAAATAAGCAGGTCTAAATGCAGGTCCAGATAGGTCCAGATGTACACATGTAAAGAGATTCTCCCCTGGGAAAAGTGTTGCAGGGCCCTGCTGACACTTAAGAATGTATGATGGATTCACTGGAATTAATTTGAAACAGATGAAGTAGACATTTGAGACACGGAGAAATGTATATAAGGTGGTTATTTTAGGGGAAGGGCGGGCAGTATTTTCTTCCCCTTCACAGAGAAAGAAAGTACTGTCTGCCATTTCTATAGACAGACCTTGCTGTTCTGCATGATGCTGGAAATAAAAGTCTTTGTAGATAAAGCAACTGCTGTCTAAGTAATTCTTTGATTGGTGATATTTGGGCAACCGTTGTGGGAACCAGAAGCCACAATTATTGGTGCCGAAACCCCTCTAAATTTTCTAAATTGCCCAAGGACTCCTCTGACTGCAGTTTTATTTGTCAGAGGGACTACCTCCTGTTTTTCACAGAAAATAAAAAACAGGGGATGAGAATACCTTCTCATTAGTAGAAGAGGATTCCTTCTGCTGGTACAGAAGATGGGAATACCGCTCTGAGTGACGTCGAGAGAAATTTTGATACCCTAGGATGACTTTATTGGTGAGTGTTCAGTTTCCCTGTCTGTATGAAAGGACAGAAGACTTGTCCGGGTTCGAGTGGTGGGTAAGTATGTAATTAATATTTTGTTATGTAAGAAAACTGTTAGAGTGTCTCTGTATTTAGTTGTAACATTAGGGAATGATTAGGGAAAGGAAGTTTTGCCCAGACATTATGTCTCTTTTCCAGGATTGATTGATGTACGATTGAGACTGTACATATCATTGATATGAAGCGAGTGTGTGTCTTTCTCCACGTTTTCATACCTCCGCGAGGAGATTGGCTGGGTTTAGACAAAGCGCAAGAGGTGTATGTTTTGTATGAGTCCTGGATAAGTAACTTCTAACCTTTGTAAATAAAAAGGTCTGAATTTTCCATCTGTAAAAGCGAAGTTACCTCCTTGTGAATAAAGAGGGGTTTGCCCCTGTCCCCGAACAGTGAAAACACCAGGTTTACAGATTTTAGAAAGAGGGACAGCTAAGGAGAATATTTATAGCAAAACAGGGATGATCACTTTATCTGGGGTGCTCACAGACCAGAGAGGGTTACAATTAGATCTATTGAAGAATAGCTTTCTAAGTATCTTTTTGAAATGAATTACTTTGCAAGTTTTAGATCAAGGTGAATGACGGAGCTGACTGCAGCTGCATTAAATAACCAAGGAGGAGTGGGTCTAGTAGGCTGATTAGGTATAATGCATTTAACTCTGTCCTGTGGTTTTTTTAGTTTTAATCTTTAGTAAACACTGTCCTGTCATTACTGGCTACTCCAGTAGATTTTATGTTCCCTGGAGCTGAACTGATTAGAATTTTTTTTCTTAAGTTGAACTAAGTGTGGAATTCCTGGAGAGCTTATCTGTTTGCTTTTATTTTCTTTCACAATATTCATGTGCTTGTAAGACGCCCCAGTCTCTGAAGAGGGTAAAACCTTTGGCCCGGAGTCCCTTGAACGCAAGTGACAAGTGGTGTTTGTTTATCTGTCTCTATTCTTCCAAGTCCTTCCTGTCTTCTTTAGAACATTGAAAATAACGAAAAATCTTCTAGTGTTTGCTGTAGTAATTGATGTGCTGAGACAGCTAGTTTTTTTCCCCTTCTGTCTGTCTGAATATATTGTAACATGGAATGGATTTTCTGAGTTAGTGGATTGGGATCTGAATGTATTGTACACTGAAGTGAGAATCTTAGAAGCAGACCGCACAGATAATTGACAGTGTTTTATTCTGAACTGCCAGCTATTGTGTGCAGTGATATGACTGGTAGACAAGTACAGCCTGAAAATTCCCCTGTGCATGTTTGTGTGCAGTAAATAAATCTGATCCATATGTGTAAGTTTTATTTTTTAAATTTGGGATCTTATATCCTGGTTAAGAAAAAATTTGTCTGCTGTTCTCTGTGTGTCAGAAGATTAAATAGCTCTGCCTGGGTCTGTGATAGGTCATAGGGCAGTTGTACACAATGCAGAACGAATTTCTATGAATGTGTTAACAAATGTGGAAGATCCTAATTAACCAGAGATTAATAAAAGATCGTAGTGATGCTAAGATTAGTTTTGACTAAGTGATACAAGATCAGTTTTGTCATGTTCTTATGACTTTACAAATTTAAGATCAAATTAATAATAAAGGAAAAAGATTACAGCTGTATTTTGCAACTAAGAAAAATAGCTCTAAAAGAAAATCCGTGTAAGAAAATATGTAACCATGTGATGCAAAGATGTTTACTTAGTATTACATTGTTGGAGAAAATCTTTATATAAGATTATGAAGAAAATATTTTTTAATTGTTTTCTTTTAAGGTTCCTGTGTTTCTCAAGCTGAAAGGTATATTGCTTTTTGGGATTTCCCAAGGGGGAATGCTTTAATGAAGTCTCTCAGGAAAGCCTCTCTCCTCTGATCAGATGGGTTGCCGTGCTTAAGTGCTCCCAGATGTTAGATCAAACAATCAAGGCATTGGAGAACCTGTTTCTGTTGTCCTTTGCCCTTTAGAGTGGGGGTTTGACGGCCCTGACAGGACAATGCTACTTAGAAGTGATTTGATTACCGAGTGAATGAGAAGTTATATGTTTGGTTTTGATCAAGCAAAATTAAAAGTAAAACTGAATTTTATATATTGAGGACATACTTATTGTTCATACATCCAAAAGAGCTGTAACTAAGTTTTATTTTAAATTTCGTTTAAAGGACAGAAAGAGAGATCTACTGTTTAGTTTGCAGTTCCGTTTGACACCAGTCTCATTCAATTTAAATGTGAAAAGGAGTGTTTGTACTCTTAAGCTCAGTGCTAATGACTAATGACTAAGGACAGTAACACGGGAGTTGCTGAATTTTAGGATAAATACATCTGTTTTTATGTATTTGAATTTTATATGTTGGGGTCCAGAGAAAAAAAACAGTGTACTTTGTTTTGAAAGATTTTTTTTAAGTTTCAATTTTAGGAATACACTATATTGTAGCACTATGACATACAAATTTACTTTAGCTTACACACTTGCAGAACAAATTTGGTGGAAAAAATGGAGCTTAGTTCCCAGAAAAATATGAGAATATTTGTAAAGTTATTTACACATAAAACAATAACATTAAGTTGAATTGATTAGATAAAGTCTCCTACAGCACTTTCTCTGATACAGAGGTTTGTTTTTTTTAACATGTCTGTCTAGTTCTGTTATTCATTTGCATTTCTTGAGATAGCATGCCGGTAAGGAGAAGCTAGCCCAAGCACTGCTTTGAAGTCTCCACCTGACATGCAACAGTAACAGTGTAATGAAAGACTCAGGATAATTAATTACTTTGCCTTGTTCAGCACTCTCACTGAGAACAGTATATACAATAGATTCTAGTCATACGTGAGAGAGAGACATGTGGCTGTCTTGTTAAAAACCATACTTTGTCCTAATGAGACCACTGTTATAAAAATGTTACAAAAATAATATTTTTATACTGTAGGGACTTTATTCAGATTGTTTAAGACAATTGCTATTTTGAATGAGCACATATGTCCATTTTTGAACCATACCAATTAAGTTGGTGAAAAAAAATACACTGTTTACTCATGTTGTTATATTCATTAAGAAGAATCCAAGTTTATATTTTCTATATACTGTTTGTTTACCACAATACTAAGTTTCTAACAATTGTTTGATGTTCTTAGCATGCCAATTAAGAGGTGGTACTCTGATGGACATTAAACTGATGAAGGTTATTTAAAGTGACATATTTGCCTAATGAACATGTAAGCAAATTTTATTCAACTATGCTGTCTCCAGAATCTTTAATTCAGGAAGTCATTTAAGCCCCGACACATATTCAACAATTGGAAATAGACACCTGGAGACAGGCTAGGTGCATTTTGCACTCTGATATGCTTTGGAACATCCACACTGGCCATGTGGTACTTCCAGATGCTTTTTGCCTCATTTTGCCTTTGTATGTCCTGGCCAGACATGCAGGGGTAAAAAAAAAAGAGAGGGATGATTTGATGACAAATTTTCACGAATAAAAATTGGAGTAATTCTGAAACTTGCCAAACTTGCAGAATATGTGCTTGCAGCTTGTCTAAATCTATTAATATGTAAAGATCAGTTAAAAGTATGGTGGAGTATTTCCTGCCAGCAAATGAATCTTCAGTGATGGAGAGATAAGAAGTTTATCAAACTGAGAGACACAGTTGATACCATATGAGATAGTTATGATCTTAAGTAAATATGGATGAAATGATGTTTATCACATTGCATTGTCTCATTGTAAAATTTAATCTAGAATATTTAGTCTTTTCATTTAATATTGGTGCTGCTCTTCTGAATGGGACTTGGAGCCATGGTCCAGCAGAGGGAATTGGCCGGAGTCCAGATGGAGCAGACCATCCTGAGAAATCCGAACTACACACCACAGAAATGTGTGAGGGAGTCCCTATCTGCATCAGTGTGTCACATTGAAAAAGGGCCAAGATATCCACCTATGAGAATGAGAGATTCTACTTTTGAGAAAAAACGAACTTACACTTAAACTTCAGTGAAAAGTGAAGACCAAATTATTTGAAAATAGGAAAAGGACTATTAAGACTGATTGGGACTTTTGGGAAAATCTACAAGCCATTTGGGCTACAGCAATTGCAATACCCACACCAGCTCAAGTTTTGCTGTAACATTTTCAAAGCTTTCTTCATCACTTTGTTGAATATTTGATGTGTTCAGTATTATTGCAAGCTGTATGTCTTCCATTCTCTTAGAATGTTGCCTGCTGGTATTCCGAACTCAGAGGAGGCCTAAAAGCTTTCATTCTTATTCTTTTAAGTATGGCTTGTTTTGCAATTATTGCCTGTTGTGTATTATCCATTCTGTTTGCTTGTTGTCAAAGAATGATAAGTCAAGCACCAATGCCATGTATGTTGTATCTCGAGAACTGTACCAGAAGCTGCCCCTTTGGATCATCCCTCCCTGTCTCAAATGGTTATTGTTATCAATGCCCCTTAGTGGGATTACTTTTGCCCCTCCACATAAAAAGAAATAGGAAGAGAAAAAGTGGAGAATGTTGGGAAATTTGATTTAAAGTCTGCCTTGGGTCTGCTTATATATGTATATATTGGCTTTATATGACTGAACTCTTGCCTGATGAAACTACACAGGAGGATGGATGGCACAGAAGACAAGAAGACAGACAAGAAGACAATAGCTATATGAGAGTATATGCTTGCCATAAGAAAATGGATGCGGCCTGTTATGGAGGATTCTGGGAAACCATATTCTGGATAGAAGTATGCAGAATAATGGGCCTAACATGAAATTACAGGTCAAGCAAAGAATTCAAACAAATGAGCACAAAATACTCTCTGCCTGGTTTCAATTAGTGCCAAGAAGAAGGAAAAATACAGGAAGGGTCAAAGGTCACAGGCCATGCATAAATAAATAGGCCTAAAAGCATGTCCAGATGTATAGAGGTCATAGGCCATGTATAAATAAGCAGGTCTAAGTGCAGGTCCAGATAGGTCCAGATGTACACATGTAAAGAGATTCTCCCCTGGGAAAAGTGTTGCAGGGCCCTGCTGACATTTAATAATGTATGATGGATTCACTGGAATTAATTTGAAACAGATGAAGTAGACATTTGAGACACGGAAAAATGTATATAAGGTGGTTATTTTAGGGGAAGGGCGGGCAGTATTTTCTTCCCCTTCACAGAGAAAGAAAGTACTGTCTGCCATTTCTATAGACAGACCTTGCTGTTCTGCATGATGCTGGAAATAAAAGTCTTTGTAGATAAAGCAACTGCTGTCTAAGTAATTCTTTGATTGGTGATATTTGGGCAACCGTTGTGGGAACCAGAAGCCACAAAAGATAGGTGCAGTTTTTCCTTGCCTATCTTTTTTTTTTTTTACAATTTATTTATTTATATTTTCCAACAAAATACAAACAAAAGAGGAAAACAAATTACAGTAAATTAAAATACATAATTCTTCTCTGTAACATGAGATAAACAAAGGCTGATCACAGCCCACCCTACCCTGTCCCTCCCATTGTCATGCGATCATCAGGAGCCACATAAAAGAAAGAAACTTAAAACATCTGCAAGCCTGCAAGGGCTATAGAAGGGCAAGCACTCCACTACAGAGGAAATAAGGAGAATTGTCTAATAACCCCTTCCTGTATCTCATACCGTGCTTTAGAGATACAATTCTGTAGGAGTTTCCACTTAATAAAAGAGGAGTATGCAAGGGAACTACCACACCATGGTATTTGCGCATATATGTAGCATAAACACAAGTGTGCCGCCATGCATATCACCAAGCTCTGCTGTATATTTCCAGTTAGAAATAACAGAATATAGGGCCACTCCCAACATGGAGCCAATTTAAACTGACAATCCCTTTGTAACGATGAGAAGCCAATTGCTGATTGAAAAATTACCCCAGACCAGGAGAGAGTGGCCCAGGATCCTAGTACCACCTTAATACAGTTCCATATTGAAACCCAATAAGACTGAATGTTAGAACAATCATACACCACATATCTCAAAGTGCCAACATCTCCTCGATGAGACTAACCCTCATTCCCAGCTGCCTGATCCCATTTAGAAACCTTTCAATAAACTATTCTCCATAGGATTTGATATTACTAATTGCTGGGAGGCCTTCTGATTATCCAATATAACCCTATAAGACTTCCACCTCTCACCAGACACCCTGCCAGGAAGAAGATTCTAGGGGAAAGGATTACTTAATCTTTCATCTAGATCAAGCCATATTGAAGTATGCCTATGGCCCCCTCCACCCATCGTGAGCCTGTGCTTTAGCAAAAGCCACAGTGCTAGGCCTGAAAATCAGGGAAGATCATCCCCCCCTTCTTCTTATTAAGACCCAAGCTTTTGGAGAGCAAATCTAGGCGGCTATTTCTCCATGGAAACTGAACTAGAATCCTATCAATTTGACAATAGACTTTACTTATAAGGATAGAGATATTTATATCTTCAAGACGACCCCACCAAGAAAACAGACCGACGGCCACATTGCTGTTATATTATTAAAGCTCGTTGAGTTAAATAGGGAAATTATAGCATGATCAGAGCTGTGAGCCACATGGATAGTAGACTCACTAATTCTAGAACAAAAGTCCCTTGGAAGCTAGGAAAAAATCAATACGTAATATTTGAAAAAACAAACAAACCATGGGGGATAACTTTCCTCACTAAGATGGCTACCCCATTATTCTTATGATGGGCAGCTGGAAAACCCTTAAAGGGTAGGGCTTATATATCTAATTTCAACGACTCTATTACATTCAAGTGTGTCTCCTGCAGCAGTAAGATGTCAGCACTTTATTTCCTATCATTCAGAAGAAACATTCCTCTTGATGGAATTATTAATGCCCTTAACATTCAGTTAAACGATCTTAAAGGAAAGCATATTGACAATATAGTTCCGAATTAACAGTCATATGTTGCAGAAACAGACCAATTTGTAGCATTTAGTTTTACATTGTAGAACACCTTCTTAAGCACCTTCAAGGTGTGGCTGTATCTATAGCCCAAAGAAAGGGAGAAAAAGAAAAAGACCAACCAAAGAGACACATTCTAGCCCCGGCCCAGTCATATGATCACACACAATAAGAACACCTAATTCTGAAAAAACATCTCCGCAAAACCACCTAAACCCAGGGGGGCTATATAACACACAAACTTAACAGGTGAGCCCACCAGGACAAGACAGACACGGAGGGCACAATGATCCAATACTTCACACTTCTATAGCACTCAGAATATCGCGTCTTGCCCACCTCCCTTAATAAGAGTAATGATAATGTCCTTCAAAAGAGACAGAATGAATGTTACATGATTAAATGTCGCTTCTGAATGGATAAGTCACCTTTACACGACCTCAGACCAGTCAATCGCCCATGATAGCAAGTGCCATAGAACTGTAGCAAATAGAAATTGCAAGATGACCTTCACCGCATCACCACCGACTCCTTATCCTCTAGAAATGCACATAACTCCCCGGGATCATCATAAGTCTCGGTCTGGTTATGCAGCGTGACTCTCATGCAGGCAGGATATAGCAGTCCAAAACGGGTCTTCAGTTGAATCAAGCATGGATGCAACGCCAAAAGACTCTTTCTCCGATCCACCATTCCCTTTGCGAAGTCCAGGAAGAACAGGACTTTATGTCCCTGATATTCCAAGATTGAAAGTGCTCTAGCTGCTCCCATTTGCAATACTTGCTGAAAATGCAAAAGTTTCATGATGATTGGACGTGGACGCTTGCCCGTGACCACGGACTGAGTAGGCACTCTGTGGGCATGCTCAGTCTTGAACGGCATAGCGAACTGCAACTTTAGCACACCTGGAATCATGGCCTGCAAAAAGGATACCATGTCATGACCCTCTGCTCCCTCAGGAACTCACTAGTATTCTTATAGTATTCCTCCGAGAGCGATTATTACCATCTTCCACCTCTCTTTGCAATGAACGTATCAACTTGGCCTGCTTCTCAATGGCCTCGAGCCTCTCCCCATGTGAAGCCACCACATTCTCTACCTTCCCCAAATGAGCCGTATTTGACTCCAAAGAAGATCTCAAAGCACTGATATCTTCCTGCATTGCACATGGCGATTCTCCATTAGCTTTGAACAAGTCCTTGACTGCCCGAATCTCAGCCAGGATCTCCTGCGAGGTCTCAGGACAATCTCGGATGACCGTCATCTTGTGAGGTAAGAGAGGTTCCGTCTTGGTTCTCTTTGCACTAGGATTTTGAGATACTTGGTAAGCCAGCCGCGTCTGTTTGGGGCCCGACATATCCGGGATTGAATGGTATCAAAGTAGGTAGGAACTATTGATTAAAGATTGCCAAAGTCAGGATTCTTGTCTATTGCCCTCCGGAGCACAGCTCTTACACGTCCATCTTGACCAGAAATCAAGCTCTGTCCCATTCCTCGCCTATCTTTAAGGCACAGGGGCTAAGTGGGTAGCATCGAAAATTGCTGCCACTCACTTAGCCTCGGTGGTTGCCGGCACATCCAGCATAACCCGGATTTTCCCTTCCATCACCGTGGAAGTAAAAATCTGGGTTAAGGGGGTTGGCGGGCAGGCTATGCACCAACTCAGCACATAGCCTGCCTAAATCAAAATTGGACCCTAAGTATTTAGTATTTCTAAATGTTTTATTTATCAATTTTTTTCCATAACAATTAACGTGCCTGATATTCAGCCAAGGCAGCCATCATATAAAGTTACGTGCCGACCCCAATGCTTAACTTTATATGTACATTCAGCAGCACTATCCATGTCATTAATGCCACTTAATATGTGTCTTTTCAATGACTGCCTCAGGTAATGATCCATTTAATAATACTATTAGTTTTGGGCGCTACTTCCACCCCTCCCCTAATTAGGACTCTTTATACAGATAATATCTGGACATTTAATCAGTTAAATTTTGAAGATGCCCAAATAAGCAAGTTATACATTTGCCACCTGTTGGCAAATGCAGAACTCACTTGGAATATCAGGCACATAGATAGCAAATGCTATCCAGATGTTAAACGGGCACAACAAGGGAAGAAAAACTAAGAAGACAATTTATGATGGTATATTAAGTACTCAAATTATCGGAAGAGGCAAAATGGGAAAAGAATGAACACAGGAAATGTTATCATTAGTAAATGTGATTAAACATAAACAGTAAAATGTAATCGCCATTCAACAATAGAGAAACATTTACACTAATCAACAAAGGTCCTACTGAACAGAAGTAACAGATAAGTCAGAATCATCTATTCTTCCAGGTGCAAACTTAATCTATATGTATCCTGGGCTGTCCCTAGGTGGGTGAAGTTTACCCTGGAGGCCCCTCCAGAAGTTTTTGTAACTTCTTCTTCTTGTTCTTTAATCCTTAGCTGGCATTTGGGGAGCAGGTTGTCCTCTCAACCAATACGCTGCTGTAGGTGCCGCTGGATTCCATGTGTTGGTCACAATACGCTTCCAACCATGGCAATCGGTGGTGATATTTCTGACCTCGTCAATGGTCAGTCACTGGTTCCTTAGGTCTTTCTCAATGTATTTGAGACACGTTTTCTTTAGTGCTGCTCACTGAACCCTCCAGTGGACAGGTCGCGCTTGACAGAGGAGTTTGTATGGCAGTCGACTGGTGTTCATTCTGCAAACATGGCCAAACCATCACAGTCTGCATTTTTGGATTTGTTCTTGGACTGAAGGTTGATGGTCGCACCTTGTCCTAATTGTCTCATTTCAATGGTGATCACCCAAAATCTGTCTCAGGCATCGCATTTGAAAGATCTCAAGCTTGTTCATGTCAGGTTTGAGCAGAGTCCATGTTTACGATCTGTATAGGAGAATTGGCAGAATCAATGTTTGGAAGAGGCGAATTTTGATATTGGCCTTCTTACAGAGGCACCATTTGAGCGAGATGGACGCTACTGCTGCCTGTCCAATCCTGCTGTGGACTTTGGTGGTGGATGCCACCTTCTTCTCCTGCATCAGCGATCCCAGATATTTGAATTTTAGGACCTGCTCAATTTGGATTCCATCGAGGTGAACATTGGCCTGTGGTCTTGGTCTTGTCCGCATTGATTCTTAGGCCATAAGATTGGGCAGTGCAGGCAATGTGGTTAAGGATGTCGTGGCCTCTGAATTCGTGTCAGCAAATATGGCACTGTTGTCTGCGAACATCAAGTCAGTCAGGAAGTTGTTCACATCGTACTGGACCTCGCATCTATCTTCAAATATTTTCTCATAATGGCATTGATCACGATACTGAAAAGCAGGGGTGAGGCAACATCTCCCTGGTGGACTTCAGTATGGATAGGAAATTCTGTGGATAGTTTGTTTTGGATCCGCACACAGCTGGTCGAGCCATTGTATGATGCTTGGAGAGGTTGGATGATCTTCAGTGGTATGTGCTCATTCTCCAATGCCCTCAACAGGGCGGGCCAGTGAACACAGTAAAATGCAGATTTGAAGTCAATGAATATGATGATGGTTCACTTTTCACACCTGACCCTTTACACCGCCAGCTGACAAATGGTGAATATTTGATTGGTGCAGCCCCAATGTGGTCTAAATCCTGCTTGCTCATCTCAACTGGTCTGTTCACGATGTTTCTGCAGCCTTGATTGTATGATTTTCATGAACATCTTGCTAATGATTGAAAGGAGGCTGATGCCACAGTAGTTCTTGTAACTAGGTGTCTGTTCTATTCTAACATGTGCTTTTATACCACTACCCTCCCAAACTATGTAGTAAAGTATTGATTTACAGCAAGAAAAAAAGGATCACATCAGAACAAAAACCTTAAATCAAATAAAAAAGTTTAGGAATCAAAAAAACATGTCTTCAAATTCTTCCTAAAATGTAAAACAGAAGAAATACCCTTTATTTTCAGGGGTAATTTGGCCCACAGTTCAGCTGCCTTAAAGGAAATAGTAAATATAAATTTAGTTCTATTACTGATTCTTCTACATGATGGAAATAATAGGGCACAGGATGATTGCAGACACTTTGATTTAGTTACTAACAACGGAAATAATAATGAAGAATACCGAGTTGGAACAAAATCATACAAAATTAATACAAAACCTGATAAAACTTAAAAAGGACTCATTGGGAAACCCTAAGCCAATGTACCTTACAAAGTAATGGAGTCACTGCTGTGTGCCTAGGGACCGCAAATATCAATCAAACTGCATGTTTTGGCTTAATTGTAACCATTGTACTTGCTGTTTTGAACAATTAATTAACAGAATGTTACCAGAAGCTAAAAATGCTAAAACAGTACTTTGTACTTAAACATGAAAATGTTCAAAAAAGAAATAAGGTCTAAGTCATCACAATTACTTGATCCTGAAAAATGATTTAGATACTACTGAGATAACATGTGCCTGCTGCTTTAAATGGAGAAAACACAAAAAATGCTGAAAAACAGGTCAGCAAAGCAATCAAAGTGTCCTGTGGGATAAAGGGAGCAAAGCTCAAGGATGGAATTGGTGCAGAAGATGGCTACTAAAATGGTTAGTGGTCTTCGTTATAAAGCACATACAGACTTACAGATCTTAATATGTATATGTTAGAGGAAAGGAGGGATAGAGAAGATATAATAGAGATGTTTAAATACTTCCTTGGTATAAATGCACAAGAAGAGAGCCTCTTTCGATTGAAAGCAAGCTCTGCTACAAGGAGACTTAGGATGAGGATGAAAGAGGATAGAGTCAGGAGTAATATGCGGAAATATTTCTTTACAGAAAGAGAAGTAGATACATGGAATAGTCTCCCAGTGGAGGTGGTGGAGATGAGGACAGTATCTGAATTCAAAAAAGCATGGGACAAAGACAGAAGATCTCGAAAGGAAAAAAGGGGACTTTGTAGTTGATATGGAAGGGGAGACTAGATAGGCCATGCGGTCTTTTTCTGCTGTCATGGTTCTATGTTTCTAAACTGAAGTAAAAACAAAAGACACAAAGCATAAAGACAAAGGAGTGCAAAATAAAGATAACTGATGAGTAAAACACTTTTATTAGGGTGGATATTCAACATGCTTAATGCAGCTAGCAGACCACCTTCTTCAATGGACCTCACAAAGATGGCCGTGTTCTCGCAGTGCTGCCCCCGAGTGTGAGGCTAGAGGGTAGTACTACATGATCGTGGACATTTTGAAATGGCAAAATGACAGGGGCAAGAGCAGTGAAGACTTCTCCTGCCCTGTAATCCCACTAGACCACCAGAATTTAATAAGGTGAGGGATTCGAGGGAGCTGGGAGCCATGGGGACCACCCCTTTGCTGGCTGGCTAGCTGGGATTGTCCATTTAGAATGGGAGAGGGAGGGGGGCTATTTTTAGAGGATCAGGAGGTGGGGAAGGAAGGGCAAGTCCGGACTGACTAGTTGGGTTGTTATACTGGCCGGGGGTGCACTGATCCCTCATAGGCAGCTCCTGAGGGGGAGCTCATGCCCTGTTGCCAGCTTGGGTTCAAAATGGCAGCTCTGACCCCCAGCAATAATCTCATAGTACTACTGCAAGAGTTAAAGCTGTTAAATAAGATAGCATAGGCTATCTTCTGAAAAGGCTCACAAGTTCTCTACTGTATGTCAGACACTCAATCACAGATTGTATTTCAGATGGTATGAATCTAAAAGATTTCATTTCTTGTACTGATGTCTTAACGGCAGCCAGTTTTATATCCTCTGAACATGAAAAGCTTGCTCACCTGAAAATGATCCTCGAAGAAACCATTGAAAACTGGTTTACCACAATCAACAATGCTGCAAAATCCAACGTGCCTATCCGGAAACCTACTCATAAGCACTCTGAAAAATGGTATACCCATGATATACGAACCCTTAAAAGGGAGCTTTGTAAGTTGGAAAAGAGATGGAGAGCAAGTAAAACCCTTGATAACAAGGACCGGTAAACTTCTGCTCTGAACACTTACAGAGAAACAATTCTCAGAGCTAAAATGGTCCATCACACAAACTTACTAAACAAGGCCATAAATCGCCCCAGAGAACATTTTGAATTAGTAAAAACACTAAGCAAAACACATCAAAACCACACAACTAGCATAGGAATTAACCTCCAGACAATGGCGAACCACCTTGCAACTAAATTACATAAGAACATAACATAAGATATGCCATACTGGGTCAGACCAAGGTCCATCAAGCCCAGTATTCTGTTTCCAACAGTGGCCAATCTAGGTCATACGTACCTAGCAGTTTCCCCAAGGGACACAGGTTCCACAATGCTTGTATTGGTTCAAGCATTGATATCCTGGGTCTCTTCTTAAAAATGGTTTATGGACCTTTCCTCCAGGAACTTGTCCAAACCTTTTTTAAACCCAGCTACACTAACAGCCCTTACTACATCCTCCGGTAACAAATTCCAGAGTTTGATTACACGTTGAGTGAAAAAATATTTTCTTTTATTAGTCTTAAATAGTTTACCCTGTAGCTTCATTGCATGTCCCCTAGTCTTTCTATATTCTGATAAGGTAAACCAGCGTTTTTCAACCACTGTGCCGCGGCACACTAGTGTGCCGTGAGATATTGTCTGGTGTGCCGTGGGAAAAATTCCAATTTCATCCATAACATATGGCCTCGGCTCACAAATTAGGGTTGCCAACCGGCCGGTTTTCAGCCAGCCTGGCCGGTTTTTCCATGGCCAGGCCAGCTGCCGGCACAGTTGTAAAACCGGCCATTGAAAAGCCGTTTTTTTGCTCTGGCCGCAAGATCGGGAGCGGCCAGAGCAAAAAACCGGCTTTTCTGCCGAAGTCCGCGGCGCGAACGCGATCGCGATTCCCTATAGCAGTGCAGCCGCTGGTTCTGCTTTGTACAGAGCAGCGGCTGCACTACACTTACATCGAAAAGTAAAGAGAAACTGTGTCAGGAGCCCTCCGATCATGCAGAGCCCGAGGAAGTGATGTCATGGGGGCGGGCTCCTCACAGGCTGTCTTTCCTTTTCAAATTAACTTTATTGCAGCTAAAGTTAATTTGAAAAGGAAAGACAGCCTGTGAGGAGCCCGCCCCCATGACATCACTTCCTCGGGCTCTGCGATGACCAGAGGGCTCCTGACACAGTTTCTCTTTACTTTTCAATGTAAGTGTAGTGCAGCCGCTGCTCTGTACAAAGCAGAAGCAGCGGCTTGGGCAGAGGGGGGTGTGTGTGTGTGGGAGTGAACCAGCAAGGGGGGGCGTGTGAGTGAACCAGCAAGGGGGGGGGAGTGTGAGTGAACCAGCAGTGGAGGGCGGGGGGGGTGGTGTGAGTGAACCAGCAAGGGGGGGGGCGATGGTGTGAGTGAACCAGCAGGGGAGGGGGGGTAAGTGATTGAGTGACCCAGCAGGAGGGGTGAGTAAGTGACAGGGGGGTGGGTGAGTGAACCAGCAGTGGAGGGGGGGGTGGTGTGAGTGAACCAGCAGGGGAGGGGGGTTGGTGTGAACCAGCAGGGGAGGGGGGATGGTGTGAGTGTTTGATTCCTATTCAAGAGAATTACTTTATATATAGTCAATATAGGCACAGAGGTAAATTTTTTTAACATTTTCTAATGGTGGTGTGCCTCGTGATTTTTTTCATGAAAAAAGTGTGCCTTTGCACAAAAAAGGTTGAAAAACACTGAGGTAAACAATCGACCTACGTTTACCCGTTCCACTCCGTTCATTAATTTATAGACTTCTATCATATCTCCCCTCAGTCGACTCTTTTCCAGGTGAAAGAGCCCTAACCTTTTTAGCCTTTCGTCATAGGAGTATCCTTCCATCCCCTTTACCATTTTGGTGGCTCTTCTCTGAACCTTTTCTAAAATCGCTATATCCTTTTTAAGATACGGCGACCAGAATTGCACACAATATTCAAGGTGCGGTCTCACCATGGAACGATATAGAGGCATTATAATATCTTTTGTTTTATCTTCCATTCCTTTCCTAATCATACCTAGCATTCTATTTGCTCTCTTGGCCGCTGCTGCACACTGGGCCGAAGGTTTTAACATGGTATCCACAATGACGCCTAAATCTTCTTCCTAGGTGGTAGTTCCTAATGTGGAACCTTGCATCGTGTAACCATAGTTTGGGTTGTTCTTCCCTAGGTGCATAACCTTGCACTTGTCCACATTAAATTTCATCTGCCATTTTG
This sequence comes from Ichthyophis bannanicus, assembly GCA_033557465.1. Classification (NCBI taxonomy): domain Eukaryota; kingdom Metazoa; phylum Chordata; class Amphibia; order Gymnophiona; family Ichthyophiidae; genus Ichthyophis; species Ichthyophis bannanicus. Next base: position 937,982,239 of record CM066034.1, read on the forward strand.
ATGCCCAGTCTTCCAATTTATTAAGATCCTCTTGCAATTTTCCACAATCCTCTTGGGTTTTAACAACTTTATATAGTTTTGTGTCATCTGCAAATTTGATAACCTCACTCGTTATTCCACTTCCTTGTCATTTATGAATATGTCAAAAAGCAGCGGACCCAGCACAGATCCCTGGGGTACACCACTATTCACCTTTCTCCATTGGCAAAATTGTCCATTTAGCCCTACCCTCTGCTTTCTATCTTTTAACCAGTTCCTGATCCACAATAGTACACTGCCTCCTATCCCATGACTCTTTAGTTTTGCCAAAAGTCTCTCATGAGGGACCTTGTCAAAGGCTTTCTGAAAGTCCAGATACACAATATCAACTGACTCACCTTTGTCCACCTGATTATTCACTCCTTCAAAAAAACATAACAGATTAGTAAGACAAGATCTTCCTTGTCTAAAGCCATGTTGGCTGTCTCCCATTAGGTCATGACTATCTACATGCTGAGTAATTTTATTCTTTATACTGGTTTCTACCATTTTTCCCGGTACTGACGTCAGGCTCACCGGTCTGTAGTTTCCCGGATCACCCCTGGAACCCTTTTTAAAAATTGGTGTTACATTGGCGATCCTCCAATCTTCAGGTATTAGAGATGATTTTTTTTTTAAATTAAATTTCAACAAACTTACAAAAGCAAGATTTAAGCAAATCAAAGTATCATTGTACATACACACATGAGATCAATGAATATCAACTACATTCCATAAAACATTACATGCCATAAATCCTAAACAAACAACACTTAATCCTAGCCCTCAATACTGGGGAGATACAAAGCAAAAGAAATAAAAGAAATAAGAAAAACAAAAGAGTTATTTCACTCTAACTGCAAGACAGCATTAAACATATTCCTCCTTAACCCCGCCTACTCTTTACTCTGACCCTCTTTACCAATCAAAAATAATTCCAATTGTGATGGATCCATAAAAGTAAATTTAGAACCCTGCAATGTAATTAAACATTTACATGGGTAACGAAGAAAAAAAGAGGCTGAAAGGGCTAAAACTCTAGGCTTCAGCGCCAAAAAGGCCTGTCTCCTAACTTGTGTAGCCCTACAGACATCAGGAAATATCTCAATTTTTGCACCACAAAACAAAGAGGACATCTTCTTGAAGTAACTTCGTAATACAAGAACCTTGTCCTTATCAGAAACAAAGGTAACTATCAAGGTAGCACGTGATAGTATAATATCCTGAGAGTCCTCGAGAAATTTGGTGAGCTCAAGGTCAGGACGACCCTGAACCACATCAAATTCCCCAGGAGAATTAAGTGCAACCCCACGTCCCGTCAGGTAATATAATTTTGAAATAGCAATAGAATCAACAGAGGCCAATTCTAAAACCTCTCTAAAGTATTTTTGAAGCAAAATTTCTGGAGAAAGTAAATGACAAACAGGAAAATTCAACAACCGAATATTTTTAGCACGCAACATGTTATCATATAGTTCCAACCTTTTTTAAAAATTGGCGTTACATTGGCCATCCTCCAATCTTCAGGTATTATAGATGATTTTAATGATAGTTCACAGATTACTAATAGCAGGTCTGCAATCTCATATTTCAGTTCTTTCAACACCCTTGGATGTATACCATCTGGCCCAGGTGATTTGCTACTCTTCAGTTTATCTAATAGTTGTAATACATCTTCCCAATGTATCGATATTTCCTTCAATTCTTCCGCACCTTTAAATACCACTTCAGTCATGGGTAACATCCCTACATCTTCCTCAGTAAAGACCGAAGCAAAGAATTCATTCAGTCTCTCCGCTATCGCCTTGTCGCCTCTTAGTGCTCCTTTAACCCCTTTATCATCTAATGGACCAACTGACTCTCTCACAGGTTTTTTGCTATGAATGTACTTGAAAAGGTCTTTACTTCACGTTTTTGCTTCCGCAGCAAGCTTTTTCTCAAATTCTCCCTTTGCCTGCCTTATCAATGCCTTGCATTTGACTTGCCAGTGCTTGTGCTGTTTCCAGGTTTCGTCGTTTGGCTCTTTTTTCCATTTCCTGAAAGATGCTTTTTTGGCAACAACAGCCTCTCTGACCTCACCTTTAAACCATGCTGGCAGTTTTTTGGACTTCCTTCCACTTTTCTGAAAGCGTGGAATACAGCTGGTCTGGGCTTCCAAGATAGTATTTTTCAACAACAGCCAAGCCTGATGTACGTCTTTAACCTTTGCAACTGCTCCTTTTAGTTTTTTCTTAACTGTTTTCCTCATTTTATCATAGTCTCCCTTTCGAAAGTTAAAAGGTAGTACTGTGGATTTCCTTACTATCCCTCCTCCACTAATTAAATCAAAGGCAATCATGCTATGATCACTATTGCCAAGTGGCCCCAACAACCTTATCTCTTGCACTAGATCTGGTGTTCCACTAAGGACTAGGTCTAATATGGCTTCCCCTCTGGTCGGTTCATGAACCAGCTGCTTCAAGAAGCAGTCATTTATTTCATCTAGGAACTTTATCTCCCTAGCATGTCCTGACGTGACACTGACCCAGTCGATACCAGGGTAGTTGAAATCACCCATTATTATTACTGCGCTGTAACTTTTGTTAGCTTCCTTGATTCCTTTGAACATTTCATCATCCATTTGGTCATTCTGGCGAGGCGGTCAATAGTACACCCCCACTGCCATCGCCTTCCCCCTTTTGCATGGAATTTCAATCCATATAGATTCTACAGCAGATTTTGTTTCCTGCAAAACTTTAATCCTTTCTGACTCAATGCCCTCTCTAACATAGAGAGCAACCCCTCCACCAATTTGATCAGCTCTATCATTACGATATAGTTTGTACCCAGGTATCACAGTGTCCCACTGGTTGTCCTCCTTCCACCATGTCTCTGATATTCCAATCATATCTAACCTTTCATTTAGTGCTATATATTCTAACTCTCCCATCTTATTTTTTAGACTTCTAGCATTTGCATACAAGCATTTTAGAGAATGTATTTTATTCACATTAATTTGGCTATTGTTAGACATGGGTAATTTGGGATCTTTAAGCTCTGTCTGCTCCATACTTGAGGACATTTGGGCTAGTTTACTCTTTTGTGGAACCTCTCTGCTTTTGGTAGTATCCTTCAAAGATACATTCTTCCGAATCATCCGCTCTTGGGCGACTGTCAGCTTTCCCCTAATATCTAGTTTAAAAGCTGCTCTATCTCCTTTTTAAAGGTTAATGCCAGCAGCCTGGTTCCATCCCGGTTAAGGTGAAGCCCATCCCTTCGGAAGAGCCCCTCCTTTCCCCAGAATGTTCCCCAGTTTAAGCTAAAAGTACTTTGCTGATGCTAGGCCCTGAGTGACTATTAAATTTAAACTACAAGCTCTCTGCTGGGTTCCAAATGTAACCAGAATGCTCTCTTCTGTGTTTTAAATTTAAACTAAAAGTACTTTGCTGTTACTAGGGCCTGAGTGACTACCAAATCCAAACTACAAGCTCTCTGCTGGGCATGAAATGCAACCAGAAAGCCCTCCTCTGCGTTCCAAATTTAAACCCAAACCGCTGCCACTAGGCCCTGACTGATCCAACAAAAAACAGTGGGTTCACAGATTAATCAGCCTCAATACAAAGAATTCCCTCCAGAAAACTGCCAGAAGCATACACCCACAGCTGCAGATCTCTCTCCAGAAGTAACAGTCCCCTTTTCTAGTCCTTAAAACACAAATACCCCCTAATCACCCCCCCTTCAGAAACTGCCACTTCACTCCTGCCAAATGGCAAACCTTTCAACTTATCAATGTAGAGCAAACCCAAGAAAAAATAACAAAAATAAATACCACTACATCGTACCTTGATCCATGTCCTGTTTCATGGATCAAAGTAACAAAAATGGAACTTGCACCTTTCATTATGGAAATAGTCAACCACTCTCTATCCTCCAGAATAATGCCAACAGCACTAAAATCAATCTTAATATGGGAAGTTACAAGACTGTCTACATTTGAAATACAATGTCACAATGTCACATTTGAAATACAATGTCACAATTTACAATTGAACACTCCTAGTAAAAAGTGCATGAAGTCACAAGCATGCTTAAATTGTTATCATATGATGTTAATGTTTACAATTGAAAGTTCTTTGTAGAAGCTATAGTTTTTGTTTAAAATTGATGTCCTTATATAAGTTAATATTAAGTTATTGTTTGAAAGACCCCCAATGTATAAGTTAATATCAAGTTATTGTTTGAAATACCCCCAATGTACCCCTTACCCTCCCTGTTTTTGTTTAAAATTGTTGTTTTTGTTTAAAATTGATGCTCTTATATAAGTTAATATTAAGTTATTGTTTGAAAGACCCACAATGTATAAGTTGATATGAAGTTATTGTTTGGAAGACCCCCAATGTACCCCCTACCCTCCCTGTATATAACCACTTGTACATAGCTCATCCTGTAAATAGCACACCAAGAAATCATCACCTCCACTCCGTGTTAACACTGCATGCCTACTCCTACTGACACTGATTTTTGATTGTTTGAAGTGTAAACCACTTTGATTTCAGGACAAAGCAGTATATAAATCCTTTTAAATAAATAAATAAAACACTCAATTATTTGTCTCATATTCATAAACAAATCCCTAAACAAGGATGACCCTACTTCATATAGACCCATTGCTAGCATACCCTTCCTTGCAAAAATCTTTGAGAAAGTTGTACAACTCCAACTCCAAGACTTTATTGACAGTCATGCCCCTCTAGATGAACACAAATATGGATTTTGCCCATATCATGGAGCAGAAACACTACTCCTGGTGCTATTTGATACTCTTCTACATGGCTTAGATAATGTAAACCAAGGATACCTCCTGGTGTTCCTGGACATTATCTCTGCTTTTGATAATGTAGAACACAACACCCTTCTAACAAGGTTTGCTCTATTAGGCATATCTGGAACAACCTTCAAGTGGTTTGAATCCTATCTGTCCAATTGTAGGCTATATGTGAAAGTTGATCAGGACCTTTCATTTACCTTCCCCCAAGAACAGGGAATCTCCCAGGGTCCTGTGCTCTCCGCCCTCCTGTTCAACATATACCTTCAGCCTATATGTTCAGACTTCAAGAAATACAACATAATCTATCATATCTACGCAGACGATATTATGGTTTACACACCCATCGACCTAAAATGCCCCGCATACCAAAACATCATTGACGGTATAGAGGAAGCTAAATCATGGCTAAAAGAAAACAATCTTTAAATAAATCTCAAAAAAACCAGAAACACCAGAAATTCGTAACAAGAAACCAAAACTTTACCCCTCCCACATCACTGAAACTTCATGACACAGATGTCTCAATCAAAGATGAGGTTAAATTTCTAGGCATCATAACTGATAGATCTCTCTCGATGACAGCTCAAATCAAACACATGGCACGAACTATATTTTACAAACTAAAGACAGTACAACACCTTCATCCCCTCCAAGATACTCATGATTTTCGTACAGTGGTCCAGGCACTCATCACACCTCAACTGGACTATTGAAATAGCATACTGCAGGGACTGCCTAAAAAGAGCCTCCATCCCCTCCAATTAGCCCAGAATGTTACAGCGAGGATCATATTCAAGGCAAGACTAACGGACCATATCACCCCCATTCTCTACAATCTTCAATGGCTCCCGGGGGCCAGTAGAATAAAATACAAATCATTAGTCATCATTTTCAAACTTGTCAATTGCATATCCCCATCAATTTTTTTTTACCAAGATACAAGCTCAACCGGAAAACAGAAGTAGAAGAAAAGCTAAATCAAATGTTCTAGCTACCCCAGCCTCATTCCGCAATACAAAACAAACTACAAGTAATAGAGCCTTTACTTATACTGCACCTGCACTATGGAACACCCTCCCATGCACACTCTGGTCAATAAAGGACCTCCTGGAATTCTGAAAGGAGCTTAAAACCCTGCTCTTTACAGAACATTATAGCACTATAATAGAAAACCTCTCTCCAACTACAAAACCCTGCTGCTCAGCAAATCAACATTCTCCTAGCACATCCTCCTAGGTAGAACCTCCCCTCCCCCTCTTCCATTCACCGCATAAGGAACGCATCCTTTTAGGTAAGCTATGCATCCTTATAGGTATATAGTTATGTACATCAATATGTATATAGTTATGTTTCAACTAACCTAGACAATACCCATTCTGGGGTTGTTGGAAAGACAATACCCATTCTGGGGTTGTTGGAAGGTGATATGTTCCATGTATATAGTCTATAGTTCTATATTGTTATACATTGTTCAATGTAAACCTAATTGTTCAATGTAAACCACCCCTGATCGCTGGAAGAGGTGGTATATAAAACAGTTCAAATAAACAAAATAAATAAATAAAAATGAAGCTGTAAGTCATAAAATCCATATTGAAATTCCTTTGGGAGGAAAGTGCATCTAGGGGAGATATGATTCAGACCTTTAAATACTTAAAGAGAATTAATGAACAAACAAACCTCTTTCAAAGACGGGGAAGCTGTAAAACTAGAGGGCATAACATGAAGCTGCAAGGGGGTAAATTGAAAGGCAATGTCAGGAAATACTTTTTTCACTGAAAGGGTGGTGGATGCTTGGAATGTCCTCCCAATGGAAGTGTTGGGGGCAAATACAGTGACAGAATTCAAAATGGCATGGGACAGACACAGTAAATCCCTTTACAGCAACAGGATAAAATCAAAATAAACTCAACTATCTAATTTCTCAACATACAGAGGTGTCCTACAATGAGCAGTGGGTTCACCCCTAAAACAAAGACATGGGGAAGGGTGGACTGCACGGGGCGGCAGGTGCACTTACTCTTGCCATCTTACTGGGCAGACTAGATGGACCATACTGGTCTTTATCTGCCGTCATTTACTATGTTACTATGTTACTAATGTGGGAAAATCAACAGAATTGTCATTATCCTGAGAAAGGAGATAGGGGAATCATCACCAGCATCACCTCCATTTGTGAGCACCTTCTCATTAGCAGATACTTGTTCGCAGTCATTTCTATAACCGTGTCTCCAAGAAGGGGCCTGACCCACCAGCTGAGGCTCCCTTAACATTCATCTCTGCCCTGGCTTGATGACAATTGTGGATGTCCTTTCTCTTCTTGATGACACCTTCAGGCTTAGTCTGCTTCCACTACTGCCTTCAGGGACAAGACAAAGACTTTCAAAGAAGAGAATACAATGACCTTTGCAGGTGGCAGCACAACAAACCTCAGGGTCAGCTCAGGCTCTGAGACACCTTCAAGTGGCCAGCAAACCCATTCTTCTTTCCCTATGGAAAACAAAACTATCCACTAGCTTGGCAAAGGGGGAGCTACCTCAAAGTAAGGTGGTTTCTTTCCTTTACCTTTGGCCATAAATGGATTCAGACAAGAAAGAGGATAGTTAAAATGTCCAGCTAGCATCTAGAACAATGCCACAATAATGCTTCTTTTATTCCGTTTTAGAACCAGAGATGGCATTCCAAAAAGATGTGTTTAAGAACTCTATTTTCTGCTCATGTCTTTCCTCTGAATCCCTTTCATCTTAATCGTGCTACTTTTGGATTTTATTTATTCTTTCTATATCTAATGAAAGCTTTATCTCCCCCTTTTATTGATTGGGCAGTTTTCTCCCCTGAGCCTTTGACATCTACATTAGCTTACAAGAGGGAACACAAAAACCCATGCTAAAGTAAGGGGCTGCAAACTATAGAAAATAGACCATTACCTCAAAGAAGTTCTCATGTTTATCACCCATGTATTCTATACCACTTCCCCTTAGTTCTACCATAGGCCCCTGTTTGTTCTCTGTCTGCTTCTTTAAGATCCTGATCTTGATCCTGACTCCCCCTTATTCTCCTGCTCACCACCTACAGTATGTGCTTCTTCACCTTTCCTCTAGTCCCCAGTTTTTGCGTTGTCTGTCTTGATTAGATTGTCAGCTCTATTTCGCAGGGACTATCTCTTGCTTCTATATGCACAGCACTGTGTATGCCTGTTAGCACTATACAAATGATAAGTAGTAGTAATTGTATTTAACACAGTCCCCTCAATGCAAGGAAGCAGGATATAGTGGTAAGGTAGAAGGACACCAGAACGCCATTGATCATAGAGGTGTCAGTTCCAAGCGACTGCTCTGTGACTCATGTTGAGAGGGAGCAAATCTTCAAGTACCAAGAAATGCAGTCGGAGACCAAGAAAAAGTGGCAGAAAGATACCGAGTTATTTCTCATCACGTTGGGTGCGAAAAGCTGAGTTAAGAGGAATTTCCAAGCAAGCTTTGATAAATTACCCATACACATAACATCTTACGAACTCCAGAGGGAAGCTCTCTTTGGCACGATGCAAGTACTACGTCGAGCATTAGCAGTAAATTTGAGAGACTGAAATCATACTCCACATACTCTGGCTTAGAAGTTAGCTTCATGGCTGTCATGGTATGCGCAAAACTAACCCATTTGGAGAAACTGCCCCAAAAAGCTTAACTACAGCTCAAGGAGCTGTACTTTAAGTTTTTGTGATACTGTCTGTATTAACACATTAACTTTAACATTTGTAAATGAACACAAAATCTTTTTGCATGACATTAACGCTGGCTGTTAATGTGAACTAGTTAACACATATTGAAAACCAATGTTAGATGTCATTATCATACTAATGTGTGTTCTCCGATGTATTATTGATGTAATTCTTGCAATTTATTGTATTGTTTTGTGAATTTAATTACTTTGGGTTAAATTTTGGTTTAGGGAGCGGATATATAAATACAACATAACATACAGGCTGAGAATCGGCTGGCATGGTCACTGCATTAAGTTAAGCAGTGACCCAATACTTAACTTATAAAGGGTAATTCTATAACGAGGCAGGAAGTCCAAGCAGGCACTTATTTTGAGACTATTTGAAAAAGACACAAAAGGACCATTTTACTAAAGTGCACTATGGTTTTGCACATAGCGAGTGAAAATTCACGTGTGCTAAGTGCAAAGCCACCAAGCTAACTGTCAGGGGCATGGACAGCATTTTCCCAGCAGGTAATGTGTGGCGCCATACCATAACATGGGGCACCGTTGCTGCGGGTGCACTTAACTGTACTTATTGAGCTGGAAGTAATGGCACGCATCCTAACTGCATGGTACTCACCATGCCCGCTCTCCACCCCTAATTTGCCCATTTAGCATTCTAACACGTGAGGTGAGGTTAGTGCAGAAATCGGCATGCGTTGTCACGGCCGCATGGTAACTGTAACTATGGGCCCAAGCGCCCAGTTAATGCATGTCAAATTATGCTTTAACCCTTCACCACACTTTAGTGAAAGGTCCCCATAGTCACCTATGTCTTTTCAAAACAGCTTTACCAAACCTGCAACAACTGAGAGTAAATGAAGCATATACACTTACATCTGCTTGGGAGTTGTGCAATGCACACGCATACTTTATAAAACACTGCAAACTCTGTGACTGTGTCCATACTCTGCCTGAACTCCTCCGCTACTATACCTACCTTGGGCATGTAAAAGTAGGTGCCAAGTTTCTCTGTGCCTAGTTCATATGTGTGTAATCCCTGGATCTTTTGATACAAACCCTCTCTCATGCGTAAAACATGGTTTACCCATGGAAGAAAGTTTAGAAAATGACCTCTAATTGAGCAAGTCACTTAACCCTCCATTGCCTCAGAAAATTCCTAGTTGTCAATGTCCCTGTTCAATGTACATGATCAAGTTTAAGTTACAATGTAAACTGCTTTGATTGAAATGATAAAGCGGTATATAAAACCTGTTAAATAAATAAATAAAATATATCCAGCACTGCTATCCGTCTAGGTTGTGGCACTGAATATACGGGCCAGATTTTGTGCCATGAATAGCGGGGATGGACATCCGATTGTACGGGGAAGCTAGATGGGGATGGAAAAGGAGAGGATCGGGGGCAGCGTTAGGCCAGGCAGTGGACAGTTGCCGGCCCTGGACATACAGGGCTGATTCTAATGTTGGCCCTGTACGTACGGGGCCAGCAACCTGAACAGGAAAGTTATTCCACCTCTGAGGTGGAATAACTTCCCTGGACGTCGGGGATTGGCGGGCCCGGGGCCAGGAAAGGCAGCAGGGGGCACAGAGCATTCCCCACAGCCCAACCCTGGCCCTGGGAGGCCAAATCAGGGGTCAGGCTGTGGGGAATAAACAGTTTGTTCCGGCGGCCAGCATCACGGCTTTTAAATGGAGCCACGGTGCCATGGCAACCGGATGCCATGGCGCCGTGGCTCCATTTAAAAGCCCTGACTGCATTAGTCGGGCTTGTTATGTATGTGCAGGCCAGACTGAATCGCAGTCCCAGCTTGCACATACAGGACTGATCATGATTCTGATTCCGCAGGGCTAGACGTGCCCCGCGGGATCAGAATCGCGACCGCCTCTGTACATCCGTTCAAACCGGACGTACAGAGGGGGTGAACATCCGGGATGGAATGAGCCTGTATGTGTTCAGTGGCGACCGTGCTGGTACTATGTATTTCATTTACGCCTGCTATCTGGGGAATGGCACGTGGGGGAGAAGGATGTAAATGCGAAAGAAGTGAAAGGGTAGAAATAATTAACCAAATACAAATTTGAACTTATTCATAAAGAGCAAAGCAATGTTATAAGGGCTTTCACAATCAGGAAGAAACGTCCAGCTCTGAGAGCAAAATGTGTTTCCACTTTCCAGTTTTAATTGAACCACTGCAGTGAGCAAAGTGGTATTATCTGCTCTGACAGATCCTGACCCTAAACATTATTAATTCCCATTCCACCAAGATTTCACTCTGGAATCTATTGGGAAGCTAAAGTAAACATCTATTTTCCTGCTTTCAGAACGTCTATAAAACCCATTAAAATATTTCATCGGCACATGGAGAAATGCAGTGAGAGGGTAAGGGTCAGTGAGCAGCGCCCATGGTAACCAGAAAACTATTCTGCAGAAAAAGTGCAGTAAAGAGTAAGTGTTTTAATCCTTCTTGTTAATCCCCTTACTTCCTCTTCTCAAAATGAAATATAAATCAGGCACCATGCAGTTCAGCAATTCTCCCCCATCCCCCCCTTTGAAGGGGATGTTTGGCAAAAGAGGATTAGTAATGGGCAGACGTGTTTAAAGAATTCAATCACACAATTTGTTGTAAAACTTTGGAGACCACGAGTGAGCAGTTCTTTTGAGTGTGAGTAATGAAAAAGACAACACAACCGCACTTTGAAAGTGATTAGATGCAGGCCTGGGGCCGCTGCTACTGACTCTCCCCTTTCTTATTGTTGGTTTTATTGTTATGCTATTGCCAGGCAGTCGGAGGTACAGGAGAAACGGAAGAATGTGCTAAAACATGAAGGCTGATGTGGCAGTGAATCTTATATTTAATAGTGGTGAGATGAATCTTTGATCTCTCAGAAACACAAACAGAATAGCGGTGTCTTCTAGTTCCTGGCTTTCACTGATGCCTTTGTGGCAATTCAGTTAGAAGCAAAATCACAAGATTCAAAGTCCTGGCATTTGTAATTACAGAAAATCTGCTTTTGTTGCCTTTAACTATTGAAAAGAGGGACCAATATATGCTCTGTTTATGTGGGGTGGGTGGGAGGGGTGCAGTTGAAAGGCTCTGATGGCACAACCCTCTTCTTGGGAAAAGAGGAGGGGGCTCTGAATGCCCAAAGGGCTTCCAGGAGTAGATGAGTTTGTGGATCTAGGGACCTGATGATATTCCATAGTGAAAGCTGGGGAAAGTGGAAATTCTCTCAGTGCTCATGTTATTACGCCAGTTTTAATGCTGATTAGTACATAGACCACTTAGTCCAGGATGGATCAGGACTAAAACACTTTGAGCAATATAGGGTGCAACTGTATCTTGATGTCTGCTATACATGGGCAAGTCTGTATAACACTATTCTTCCTGAACATCATAACAGAGGAGGAGTAGCCTAGTGGTTATAGATTTCAGATCCTGTTTCTCGCGCTGACACCCCTTGTAACCTTGGTCAAGTCATTTCACCCTCCACTTGGGATCTGTGATCTACTGGGTGCTTGTGACCTAGATGGGCCACTGTTGGAGACAGGATACTGGGCTCAATGGGCCCATGTTCTTATATTATACTCCATTGCCCAGGCAAAAGGGATATATTTACTCATATGTATTAAAACATATTAATGAGAGTTAATGAGTGCAATAGTGAGTCTGCATTAGATTGCATTAATGTATATGCCTTGGACTTGGATTTGGAAAGGTGATTAACTAAAACCAAATGTAGTTCCCTAATCTTTGGGGGACAAGGGAATAAAAAGTGCCTGCTAGAATATATCTGTAAACTGCTCTGATACACACAGTATATATCAAGTGCCTAAAAAAACATAAAGCTATCATGAGAATCATAAAACTTTATATGTTTCAAAAAAAGTGGTTCTAATTCTATCTGAAATGGAGAATGGATATTCAGGTGATCAGAATCAAACTAGGATAGGCCACAACGAAACAGGGCTGCATCCTCACCGTCAATGCCCACCTACCTGAAAAATGTTGAGGTTTTGCTTACCCTGAGCTACCAAGGGAGGATGTGATGTCAGTACCTTCATGGTCTCCCACTGGGCTGCAGCGCAGCTAGGAAATTGCCGAAATGGAGAAAGGTAGAGCAGGAGAGTGGGAACAGTGGTATGCTAGAGAGATTGGCAGACAGTAGTGGTTGAAAGGCACATCTGGCTTCAGACAGGGCCAGGGTGCTCTAAGTATACAGCAAGGGCAGATTCTGTGTCAGCTGCCGCACTGTGGAACCATGGAAACTGGGGGCGGAGAGGGGGTGGAAATAGCAGCTTAAGGGTTTGAAAGACATCATAAAATTTAATATGAAATAAAGTAAAGATCTCTTTTCTGTGGACTCTGTGGGATCATACACAGCAAGGAACTTCTTCAGGTCCACGACTAGGAGAAAGACCTTCTCTGACTTGAGTACCTTTTCAAACTTGCTTGTGGTAAATTTAGAAAGCTGTCTGAAGAAAAACAAGAAAACAATTTTTTCATAGCAATAGCCTTGACTGTTGATATTTTGTATTTCTTAAAAGGTTGCTACCATATTTCTGCCTTTTAATTGAGCTCCTTAAAACCCCTGGACTGGGGTTCTCATGTTCCTGTTTCTGACTAATGACATAAATGAGATGATCAATATTCCGTGATCTCAGTTTCCAGCTTTTGGGTCAGATGTACTTGGCATTTTGCTCACAGGCACAAAATGGGAGAAAAACCCTTAGCATCTGGCCCTTGTTTTCCATGCATCATACCATCGGAATAAAATGCCTGAGCTCAGGGGGGTGCTTGAGGGTTGGCTCATCAGCCTTAGATCATCAACAGATGTGACTACATGGTAAGAAGCAAAAAATATAAAAAAAACAAACGACTCCAATGTGACAAATATGGATTGTTATGCAGTAGGCTTCTATGTGAGCGTAAACAGCTAACTATTTCAGACACCAAAATCATGTCATCTTGGTTTTAATATCTAGGGGCAGTTTAAAAAGGAGATTAGATGCAAGACATATTAAACAAGTCCATGACTAACAGGGTGTGACAGCAAAGGGTTGCAGTCTTTGCAAGGGAACAGCTCCCTAGAGCTATACTTCTTTACTCCTTTGTGCCTTTATCACCTTGGAATTTTTATGAGTATTTTTGATGAATTTTCTTTTCTTTTTATTGGAAAGGTCACTTTTGACATTGTGCCAATTTCCAATTTTAATTAAAGTTGTAAATAATCTTAATTCTGACTAAACAGGTTTACTGTTTCTTGCTTTTTCTCTCCCTGCCATTACTGCCAGGAAATATTTTGAATACCAGAGTATGATATGGGTTAACAATTAGTAACTCTTAAAGGTCCAGTAATTACAATGTCCCTTGGTAATGCTAAACTCTACAGACTGGTAGCATGGTTTTAGGATCTGGATTGATTGATGCCACATATTTGTCATCGTCGGTGTACCATTCTTCAACTTTTTTTGCCATGGTAACTATTACAGTTTTCCCTTCCGTATCTTAAGATAACCTCGGACCAGAACAAATAGTGTCATAAATAAAAGCTTATCAACTGAACTGTCACACAAATCAACTAGCTTTCGGATGAACTGCAGCGAATGGTCAGGGCTGGTGAGCTGAGACATTAAAGTACTCTTCTGTTTCTTTTGCTTGCTTTATTCACACAGGCGATCACTACCAAGATGTATTTTTATCTGTTTGGCTCACTGAAAATTCAAAGGTCTAGGGGGAACAGCGAATTGTCCTTGGTCTCACTATGAACCAGTAGCAAAGGGAAAGTCAGAACCCAGGAATCTGTGACTTCTAAGCCATATGTGCCTACTGTTCATTCATTTTTCTTCCATACTGCAGAAGCATAAAGGTTCGTCTTTTTTGGTTGCAAAAGAAGGCACACGAATAAAGCAAAGAGAGGCACAGCAAAATAGTGTGATGGCTGTTATAAGCCCTGCTCGCCATTGGAGGTGGGGTTCACTGCACTGCAGATTTCAGTAGCAAGAACCTATAAAAACGGTATGTAAATGACAAAGTCCCTGAGTGAACCAGAGACTTTGGTATTTATTCCTCAATTTAATGTTTCAAGGAAATCTAAAAGGTGAGATGAAAATATAGAAAGAGATGATGTGGACAGATAGGGCCACTTGGTTCACCTACACCCTACTCAGTTCCTCCTTCTGCGAGTGGGGTCCTTCTTCAATAAGCATGTTTTGCTTCAATAAGCATGTTTTTAGGCTCGCTTCGGAGAATGTGAGGCGAGCCTAAAAAAAATCTGGTCCTGTAACTTTGTCCAATGCATGCTTGAATTCTGCAACACTTTTGACTCTGACTACCTCTGCTGGAAGTTGGTCCTAGGTGTCTACTGCCCTCTCAGTGAACATGTATTTTCTCATATTCCTTTTACAGTACCTCTAGCTGTGGTCTAACAAAATACCATATGGAATTTTTTTAATGTCATTATTTATAACATGTATTGCACTGACAAACTTGCTTAGAAACCTTTAAGTCAAGTTGTTTAGCAAAGCAATATGGCTCTAAGCACTGCCAGTTATTACCAGAGTGCACTTGTCATAGTATAGACTCCCTTTCTTTTGGATAGGAGGTATGAATCTTGTGAAGTGCTATAAAAAACACTATTTTAATTTAATTTTTATGAAGTCTACCATCGGTTCTGCTGATGACTTGAACACAGGTCACTGCTGTGAGTATTCTTGCCTTGGGCTTTTTGCTGCTGCAGTGAATTAATCTGCTTTGTAACTTGTTCCAAAAAAACAATACATGTGGAAAAACTGAAAGATTGTCAGCATGTCTTGTAGGTACAATGAAAAGAAAGAAGCTTATTACAAGAATCGTACTTTTGAAGACTATTGGGTATGTTTACTAAACAGCGCTAAGTGACGCTATCGCGCGATAATGGTGCATTACCGTGCGATAATGTCACGTATCGCGCAATAACGTCTCTGGCGGCGTTAAGGTGTGCAGAGGGTGGAGTAAGGCTCCCCAGAGGGCAGAGATAAGGGGTCAATTGGCAGAGAGTGGGCGGGGAGAGGCTCCAGGCACACTAACGCTGTGAAATCAGGGTCTGAAAATTAACGCCACTGAAAACCTTGCGTTAGAGGCACATTTACAGGAGAGAGAAACCATTTAAGTCAGCAATGTACAGCAAAGGCAGGGAGACCAAGAAAAGTGATAGTAGTGATACATGTGCAGCAGCAGCATAGTGCCCACATACGAAAGGGCACTATGGTAAGGCTGCAAATGGAGTACAGGGGGCTGCAGGCAGTGGGGCATCTGGGGCACAGGGTGGACTAGGCAGATGCCTAGGTGACACATAGGAATGTAGAAACGGAAAACCAGCAAGACAGCAACTGACCAAGGGCAAACATGTCCATGAGTGTGTGTCCCACAGTGTCCCAGGAGTCAGTACCCAGCAAGTACCCCAAAGGGCACATAACATTGGCAGGTGGTGCTGGGAGGAAGCATGGATGTCTAGGCAGGCACCCCTACCCCATATCGCGCACCATAGGCAGCCGCCTACCGGCACACTGGATGGCCTGGGACTGCGCACCACCACCCACCACCGGCATAAGGGCATGTCAGCATGTTGGTCGGGGGGGGGGGGCTGCTGGTGGTGGAGGGGGCAGTGGCATCTGCCCACAGCAGGCTAAGGCCAAGCCCTGTTTAGGTGGGTGCCATGCACTGCAACAGACAAGGTCTGTCTGACGAATAACATGCCTCTGTGGCAACAGTTTGGTGCAGTACACCCAGCCAGTGTGTTCAGGGGCAGAAGGTCACAGGTTCAAGTCCCAACTGTGGCTCCTGCAGACCATGTCCCTATATTTTACCCAGTACTAAACCGTTACTGCAGATAAAATAAACATGCCATAAACGCCTATATTTTACCCTACAGAGCGCATACACCATAAACATGTGCAATCCCTAGAGCAGAGTTTTCCAACTGCAGTCCTGGAGGGCCAAACACCATTCAGGTTTCATGCTGTCCCTAATAAATATGCCTGTGATGCATTTGTATGCACCGCCCCCATTGTATGCAAATGTAACCATGCATATTCATTAGGGACAGCATGAAAACCTGAACCATGTTTGGCCCACCAGGCCTGGAGTTGGGAACCTCTGCCCTAGAGCAGCGGCCAACAGGAGCACAAATACCCATACCCACAGGCTCCACTATCCAATGGCTCATGGAGAGTCAGGCTGTTGGGCCCTGCGCGCAGCAGCATCTACCAATACTAGCACCTGCATACCTTAGCAATGCCGTCTATAACTTGGAAACACGTTCCACATATATCAAAAGGTTGCTATGATTAATGTCAGATAACAAATCCTAAGTTAAACACAATTTGTTGACAGAGATTCATCATAGCAACCTTTCTGATATTTGTGGAGTGTGTTTCAGTTTCTGTTTCTGACAGTGATTACCACCCCGGGGAGTGACCCTAACAGTATTGAGTACCATAGCAATGCCTGCACTGTGCCCAGGACTGGTGTGGCGGCCAGGGCTGCCAACCACCTCTATATTTGCACAATGCTGAAACAGATGTGGGAGTGTGTGTATGTCCATCCAGTGTTTTGTGCTGCCTACACCTTACTGAGCCCACAATGCTTGCACTGTTTCCAGTGTTAGCCTGCCAATGTGCATAATGAGGAGCAAGGTACTGTGGGTATGGCCCAGACAGGGCAGCCTGGGCAGGATGCATCTGCACAGGGCATAGGGCACTGGCTGGGACATTGTAGTGCCCGACCACCACCTGCGTGGACAGGGTGGCCACAGCATGTCATGCTGGGGGGTCACTCTCACCCTGACTGAGGGGGGGGGGGGTGGGCAGTAGCAGGTCTAAGCCTTGTAAAGCTGGATGTAATGCTGTATACATTTTTTTTCTAGTGGTATGGCCACTAGGTGGGCTGGCTCCCAGTGTGTGGGGGGGAGAGAAGGCTACTGCGCCTGGAGGTGGGTGTGATGAGGCAATTCACAATTGTTGGCTGCTGACCTCTGGGACATTGTGAAGTTTCACTGCTATGGTTTCAATAGCTGTGGTCCAGTGGAAGATGTCCACGGCCCAAGCAGGCAGAAGGTGTAGAAAGTGGGATTTGGTGTCTTCCCATTTGTCTCCATATCCAATTTAAACTTCTCCTCCTGACCTATAAATGTATTCACTCTTCTGCCCCCAGTACCTTTCATCTCTCATCTCTCCTTACACCCCCTCTCGGTTGTTTCGCTCTTCCAACAGTCTTCGTTTATCTGTGCCCTTTACTCGTACTGCCAATTCCAGACTTCACTCCTCCTAACTGGCAGCACCCTTTGCTTGGAATAGTCTTCCTATCTCTGTGCGCCAGGCGTCCTCCCTGGCCATTTTCAAGTCCAGACTAAAATCCCACCTCTTCACTATTGCTTTCCGTTCCTGTCTTACCCTATCTTGATCTCTCTATTAACATTTGCTTACTTTGTCCTGTAAATTTTTGTTATTTGTATTATGTAACTTATTTTGTTTTCTGTCTTATTAGACTGTGAGCTCTGATGAGCAGGGGCTGTCTCTCTTCTATGTTTGTACAGCGCTTCGTATGTTGCGGCGCTTTATAAGTCTTTAATAATAATAATAATAATAATAATAATAAAGTTAGCTCTGTTGAAGAGGGGATCATGAGCATGAAATTCTGTTCTGTAATCAGCCTTGGATCTCTTGTGTTTCACATCAGTAAGCAGTGGCCCTTTGTTTTCTAGTCTTGCATATTTTATTGTTACTGGGTATGAAGGGAATGCATGTGAAGTAAAGTCATGAGTCCCGGCTGCCTACCCTAGTATATGTTTGAGATTTTGATTTCATACCCTTCATACATGTGGAGCCCAATTCCATAACATGCACGTCTGGCCCACAGGCACATTCAAACTGAAAATGGGTTCAATTTAAACCTAATTCCGCACCCGCGGTTATAGATGCGCCTGCATTTCTGGAATCGGGGACAGAGACAAAGAACTATGATAGATGGGTATATGCAGCAAATAACCATGGACATCCCCACACTCACCTTATTCTAAAAAGATGGATGTTTCCAATCCTGTCCATCTCTGCCATATACCCGTGGATGGCCACGCCTCCTCTGTAAAACGTGCATCTCCTAAGCTGCTCCTCTCACTGACAGTGTTATGCTGATGCAAACTACACATGAATACAGATGATACATAAATGTTGATGCAAACTAGACTAGATATACTAGTCTGTTGCATGCCTAGAACAGTGCAAGGTAATCTCAGTGCACTCTAAGACAGTATCCAAGCAAGTAGAAAGTGATATGTTTGTCATGACATACCTTGTATCACAACATACATGGCAATAGAAGAACTTCTTAGTTATTCTTGCATTGGTCTTCTCTGAAAACAGTCTGTACAATGCTAAATATGGACCAGAAAAAAATCAGAAAAGGTTCTCTATAGCTAAAGGTCAGAAAATATTCCAGTCAATAATAAGTGACCCTCGGAATGAGAGCATTCAACAGTGCAAACAGCACTAATACATGCCCAAAAGCACCATCATCGATCTCTAACAATGTGCACATTTTTAGAGACTGATGGTGGTGCTTTTAGGCATGTATTAGTGCTGTTTGCATTGTTGAATGCTCTCATTCTGAGGGTCCCTTACAGTATTATTGACAGGGATATGTTTTGACCTTTAACTACAGAAAACCTTTTCTGATTTTTTTCTGCCCGATCACACTGGCACCTGATGATGCTGTGTCATCCCTATGGGTCAGGTACTGGCCAGGCATTCATGTCCCCTCAGAATTGCAGATGAGCACAACAGATCCTTCCATGCAACACTCAAACCACACACACCCAAACACACTCCCCCCCACACACACACTTTCACTTGCAATCGTGAAAAAAAACATACTTCTGCCAAAAAGATGCCCTGCACCTGACAAGAACAGCTGACAAGAATCTTTTCCATACTCACTCACATACTATCCCTAAATCAACAGTCCCATTTTTCAGAACATAGGACTTTTTAGGGAACCCTAGATTAGCTCCTTTAGCACAAACAGCAAATATCAGCATAGCCCCAATAAACACTATGGGGGTCATTCTGTCCCACCCCATCAAAAGCATTCCCGTTTGAACAACATTTTTGTATGGGGAGGCTTAAATGGGGGAGGGAGGGGGCATTCTGGAGGTGGAGTGAGGGCAGGGCATGGGTGGTCCATGACCCTGGATGTACAGGGCTGATTCCGAGGGCTGTGAACATAGACGGGGGACTTATTCCACTACAGAGGTGGAATAAGTCCCCCTGGTCATCATGTGATCCTGCTGCTGGGCCTGGATAGTTCAGGAGGGGAGTGCAGGAAGTTACCTGCAGCCAGACCCTGGCCATGGAAAGCTGGATCAAGGGTCCGGCTGTGGGCAAAGAAGTGCATCGGCGGCAGTCAGCAATTGCGGCTCCTGAATGCAGCCATGGTGCCATGGTGATGGGATGTCATGGCACTGCAGCTCCATTCAGGAGCCAGACTGAGGTAGCTGGGCAAGTGGCTGTGCATGCAGGATGATCAGAATCGGGGCCTGGCCTGCACATTCAGGCCCTAGACCCGATTCCGTATTCTGATATGCTGGCTCTCCGCATGTACAGAGGCTTTGTGCAGGAAGTTCTGGAAGGGGGCGGGAGGGGGGCAGGATGGAGGTGGAGAGGGGGCAGAGCAGGGAAGGGCCACAGTGGTCAGATGTACAGAGGGCATTCAGGTCGGCTCTCTATACGTCTGGCAGCCCCAATTTGTACACCCAGCTTATAAATGCAGAGCACCTGTGTGATCGGGGCATGCTGCACCCCAACACAATGGAGCTGCCACGGGAGATCCCTCACATCCTGATCCTAGCCTTGATTAGCCCCACCGTGGATGGGCCAGTGGAGAAACGGTATTTTGATGCGGGTGGCATTTGGGCTTTCAGACTGGATGTGTCAGTGCCAAGGCGATGGAACACCACAACACCAGCACACCAGCCGGAGCCTTAAGCAGTGGGGACAGGTAGAGACTTGGATGTATCCCGGCTCAGAATGCTGTGCCAGCCCGTTCAAGTTCCCTGATTCAGTAACTGCAGGAATGTATAGCTCCTGCGGTTGCAGAATCAGGTCCAGATCAGCGCAGTAACTTGGAGGACATGCAAGAATTAGTGCAAACCTCTGCACTTACTGTCTGCTAATTTTTGCTCTTAGTGCATGGTAACTACAAAAACGTATCACACTTTAGTAAATATGTCCCCAGATGTGTAATAATGTATGCACACTACTAGTATTTTCTGCATATTGTACATGGAGAAAATGGCTTTGTTAAAATTGTATGGCGAATACATACGAATAAGTAAGCCGCCAAGAAAACCACATGTACTTATATGTACACTCTGTAGAAGTATTCCTGGAGGCATAATTGGGGCAAAGCTAGAGCACAGTTGCAGTATATACATGCATTTTATAAAATACACATGTACACTTAAAGGGAACGCTCACAAATTTATGCCTTCTTCAGAGCAGGCTGAATTTGTGTGTTAGAGATAGCTCTAGATGTCTATGTCACCTTTATAAAATATAAATCAACCATCAATGAAAACTTTAATATACAGGCTCCAGTCTTCAACAGCATGATCACAATTATTCACTCAAGAAATAATAATAAAAGGGATTATCAAATAGGAAAAAGAGTCTATATCTGATCTTTGTAGACTCACATTTATATCGGTCTCAATCCCATATATTTTTTTAAATAGTTTCAATCTTGCTTCTTAAATGCAACCATTTATTGAAACTTGATTGAAACTTATGTTTCGAGAAGTATATTCAAATTTATAACTTTTCTGCCTCAGGGAAGTTCTCATTTATCGCAATGAGTTCATTATGCTCAAAGGTTTTTAAAGACAAAACCAATGTCAGCACAAATTTAAATTTATCATATGATTTCTTCAACCTATCAATTGTTACAGTAGTGAAGTCCACTCATTTAGATCATTTAGACCTTGCATAGCCACTGTTGTTCCCTATGGTTAAGTAACTGTTCCTAATTGCCACCGTGCTAATCAATCAAAATTTATTCAGTATCTTTGTGACCCATTGAAACGAAATGTTGCTTCTCTGGAGCTGTTAAAACTTGATTGTTTATTCTACTTGCATGCTCATTCAATTGCAATTTAATCACACACTTAGTATGGCCCACATCCATCTTCAGGCAGGGGCAGATCACAACATAAATTACGAAAGCTGACTTGCAGGTGGTGTTGCTTTTAGCTGTATGTACAAATTCGCTATTCGGCATTCTCCAATCGGAGCCTATAATGGCTTGATCACACCATTGGCAATGACTACATATGGAATGAGTATGAATTTCAGCTCTTTGATGATCATTTTAAGTGATAAGTTCTCTAATATTCTGCCCATGTTTATACGCTATCAGTGGAGATTTGTCAAACACAGGTCCACTACTACTACTACTACTACTACTACTACTACTGAGCATTTGTATAGCAGTCGTACGCAGTGCTGCACAGACATATAAGAGTCAGTCCCTGCTCATCAGAGCTTACAATCTAGTCAAAACAAAACACAGAAGGTGTAATCAGGGGTAAAACAAGGGAAGGAAAGGAGATTAGGTGAGTCAAGATCCAAAAGCGGCAGCGAAGATGTGAGCTTTCAACCTGGATTTGAAGAGGGTTAGAGAAGGTGCCTGACGTACAGACACAGGTAGTTTGTTCCAGGTGTTGGGTGCAGCAAGGTGAAAGTAGCAAAGTCTGGAGTTATCAGTAGGAGAGAAGGGCACAAATAGAAGCAGTTAGCTAGTTCCCGAGGGGGGATGTAAGAGGAGATAAGAGAAGAAAGGTACTGAGGAGCCGAGGAGTGAATACATTTATAGGTCAGCAGGAGAAGCTTGAACTGGATGCGGAAATGGATAGGGAGCCAGTGAAGTGACCTGAGAAGAGGAGTAATATGGGCATGACGAGGCTGGTGGAAGATTAGCCGTGCAGCGGAGTGTTGAATAGATTGAAGCGGAGAGAGATGATTCAAAGGGAGACCAGCAAGGAGTAGGTTACAGTAGTCA
Organism: Ichthyophis bannanicus; assembly: GCA_033557465.1. Taxonomy (NCBI): domain Eukaryota; kingdom Metazoa; phylum Chordata; class Amphibia; order Gymnophiona; family Ichthyophiidae; genus Ichthyophis; species Ichthyophis bannanicus. The sequence continues at coordinate 938,004,879 of CM066034.1, forward strand.
AGACAGGAGGTGATTAAGGAGTAGATTAGCGTTTTAGTAGTGTGTTCAGAGAGGAAGGGGCAGATTTTGCTAATGTTAGAGAAAGAAATAGCATGTCCATGTGTGGAGAAAGAGAGAGAGTAGTCAAAGATAACCCCCAAATTGCGGGCCAAGGAAACAGGAAGGAGTACAGAGCTATCCACAGAGACTGAGAAAGGAGGAAGAGGAGGGGAGGTTTTAGGGGGAAAGATAAGAAGTTCAGTCTTGGCCATGTTCAATTTCAAGCGGCGGTGAGACATCCAGGCAGCAATGTCAGAAAGGCAGGCAGAGATCGGGGTCTGGATTGCCGGAGAGAGTTCAGGCGTAGAGAGGTAGATCTGGGCGTCATCAGTATACAGATGGTACTGAAAGTCATGGGAAGAGATAAGCACACCAAGGGACTGGGTATAGAGAGAGAAAAGGAGCGGACCGAAGACAGATCCTTGGGGTACACCAACTGGGAGCAGGGTAGCAGAAGAGGAGGTGCCACCAGAACACGCACTGAAGGAGTGATGGGAGAGATAGGAGGAGAACCAGGATAGTACAGAGCCCTTAAAGCCAAGCGAGGACAGGGTCGAGGAGAAGGTCTCAAAATATGCCGCTTTTTAATCAGCTTTGATAATTTCATGGTACATAATGAGTAAGGTAAAACACAGGTCAAGTGTGGTCACACAGTCTACCATAACACCCTATTATCATGATTGCAGGCAACAGGAATACAAAGCATAGCACTGAACTTGTTCCAATCATACCTAGCAGGGCGCCAGCAGCAGGTAAAAATAGGGCCACAAAAATCCACTCCATATGTGCAGCAGCAAGAAGTTTCACAAAGCTCAGCAATATCTTTACATCTATTTAGCATATATATACAGCCAATCTGCTGACTCAATCAGGCTTACAACCAATGTTCCCTCTAAGGAGCTTGAAGCTGTGCTGGAGTCCTCCACCAGCATTCCTGCCGGTGGGGGGAAATGCAAAGCAATGATGCTTAGAATTGTGCGGCATAGGCAGGTCCTGGGACCTGCCTATGCCATGTGATCGCATTGCACCTTCCCCACTGGTTTACAATGTCTTCTACCAGATCTACACTGATGAAATCATGCTCTAGCTACCCTTCTCCACAACCAATACTGCAGTAGACTGCTTCAATGCAGTCTCCCACTGGCTCCTCGGACACAACTTAACAGTAAACTACAAGCTAACAGAAGTCCTCTACATAACTAAAGATGAGACATTTATCCCACCAACCATCCTAAAGGTAAAGGACGTTGAATTGGATGTAAAGTCTGAGGTTCGATACTTTGAATCACCCTCGACCAACAACTAACCATACAAACATTAACAAAACCACCAAATTGGTGTGCAACAAGATAAAGATACTACATCACCTACACCCACTCCTTAATACCGAGGACTACCGCACAGTCTTTCAGGCCATGGTCCTTCCCAACCTTGACTATCGCAACATCATTATCAAGGCTTAACAAAATATGCCCTACACCCCCTGGAAATATTACAAAACACCGCCACCCAAATCCTGCACGGAACATCAAGATTCAAACACATAACACCCATACTAAGGAATTTGCACTGGCTACCCATAATGAGTTGCATTAAATACAAGGTCCTCCTAATAATATTTAAGATATCAAACAACCTTTCCTTGATCCACCTACAAACCACCTTAAACAAAACACCTGACAACAGATCAAGAAGAGTCGTACACAAAATACATTCATCATTCCATCAACGAGAACAAGAAGCACCCAAACGGCCTGTTCCAAGCATTCTCACTATATGCACCAAGCCTCTGGAATTCACTCCCAGAAGATACGAGCCACCACAGACCTCACAAGTTTTTGCAAAGAACTAAAAGCGTACCTGTTTCAGCAGCACTTCAGAAATATAACAGCCACACAGAGATCAATCACAATTGATCATTCTAGCAATGCATCTGCTAACCCAGTCCCACACATCAACCTTACCATCAATCTGCAAGCCCCCAACAACAGTCTTTTTCAAATCCTCTATATGCAAAAAACCACACACCCTGCTGAATCACATATGTTTCAACACGTTCCAATATATATTTATTTATTTATTTATTTATTTAACAGTTCTTCTATACCGCTCTATTTTAGATCAGAGCGGTTTACATTTAACATCAACTATACAACACAAGGAACTTTGAGTTGTATTTACAATAAACAGGGAGATCAACTTGGAAGTAACTGGGGGAAACTATGTACAATTCTTAACTCTATACATTGTATCACACTGGTACCTGATTTGCAGCACGTTCAGTGTTTGTTACCTTTAAATCGCCGCTACTTAAGATAAAGCGGTATATAAAAATGCTTAAATAAATGATTGTTTGCTTGTTGCTAATTAGACTGCAGCAGCAATTCCTGGTGCGCATATCGGGCACATCAATAAACTTTTAGGACAACACAGATCAAGTATCTCATCACTAGAAGGCGAGATTACAAATCATGAGCTACCAATTTAAATTTACTTGAAGAATGAACACATTTTGATTGATTGGTGTGGTAGCAGTAAGAAACAGTTAATTATAGGGAACAATGGTGGATATTTAGACTTAATGCAAAGGCTTTGCAAGGTCTAAATGATCAAACTGAGTGGACTTCACTACTCTAATCATTGATCACTGATAGGATGAAGAAATCACGGAATATATTTACATTTGTACTAGCATCGGTTTTGTCTTTAACAATGTTAGAGCATAATGAACTCTGTAGTAAACCAGAACTTCTCTGAGGCAGAGAGGTTATAAAATTGAATATACCTCTGGACACATGAATTCAGGTCAGACTGTATGCTGGGCTTCATCTATCAGGTAAGTTTTAACCAAGTTTCAATAAATATTTGGTTTTAAAATTCAGAATATTCAAAAAATATATATGGATTGGAAACGATAATAAAATAGAAGGGATATAAATGTGAGTCCACAAAGTTCAAATATAGACTATTTTTTCCCTATTTGACAGTCCCTTTTATTATTATTTTTTGAGTGAATAATTATGATCAGGCTATTGAAGACTGGAGAATGTATCTTCAAGTTTTCCTTGAAGGCTGATTTATAGGTGAATGCTCTTGTATAAGAATTGCTTATTTGTTGTTTGAATACAATACATTTATAAAATAGGCATTAAATAGCTGTTTTTCCTCTGGCATAGGCTCCTTATTAGGAAGTTATTCCTCACATGTCCAAGGACACCTTGGGCTCCATGCGGCAAACTGCACTATGCTCTGGTACAGCATTTTGCTAGAGGTTTTCCCATGCTAGTCCTTCTCCCTGATGCAGCAAGAAAGTTAGCACAGGAAAATCATGAGCAAAATCATTGTGCTAAAGCATAGCACAGTAGGCATGCTAATTGCATGGCAAAGAATGAGGTTTTTATTGCTCCCGATGTAAACTGCACTGAAACCTAGTGCAGTTTGTTACTCGTCTCTTAAAGCTGGATCTTTATACCAGCTTTTGGAAGGTGTAAGGTTGCAATGGCAAGCAAAAGAATCATTTGAGGTCATGTATGACACTTAACCTCAAATGACCCAAGCAGGCCTAGACCCCAATTGTGTGTTGCTATCCACTAACCCCAACACCGCTGAAAAAATCATTGGTGGCCCAGTGTCCTCAAATCCCTCCACCCCAAACCTCCCAAAAAAGATCCCTGGTGGCTGCTACCCTCCATCCATTAAACCTCAAATTAAAGTCCCCTGGTTGCTTGCTGTCCCCTATCCCCACCCCCCGAACCTCCATAAAAAGCTCTCTAGCCCCCCCACTGACTGATCTCACGCTGTGCATTCCAGGAAACACCTTGGGGGTTAGTCTGCCAATTTTGTTGCTCTTTTCCAAGATGGCAGCACAGGGGGGGAGGGGGGACAGGGTTGTGTGGGCATGCTCCTGCCTCCCAATGATATGGGGGGTATCAGCTGGGCGGCAGTATCAGAGCTACCAGGGATTTGGAAGATGGATGGAAGGGTCTATCAAGCTACCAGCGAACATTTTTTGGAGGTTTGGGGAGTTGGAGAGTAGGAGCTATCAGGAAACCTTTTTGAGGTGTTTGGGGAGGTAGGGGATTCAGGGCCACCTGGCCACTAATGATTTTTTATGAGTGTCAGAGCAGGGAAAGCGAGAACACATAATTGAGGAAATCTGGCTTTGTTATCTGAGGTGGCATGTCAAACTTTACCTCAGATGACAATTTTTTTCAGCAATCCAATACATGTCTACAGGTGCCAGACTGCTAACACAGACCTCTGTGCCTATGTGTTTGGCTTGCTCTCCATATTTATGCAGGCGTTCTGCGCACCACTCATTTTCATGCTGTCTGCATACAATATGGGTGAGCAAAACATGCGTCAGGCAGCCTTGTACTAGAGCTTTAGCACTGGGCTTGAGCACCAAACCCCTAATGAGCAAGATAAACAAAGATGTAGGGGAAAACGTGCACAGAAGAGCAGTTACTAGAACTACCCTAACCACCTTACAAGGCAGCCTAGATGAGTTACAGCATTTTGTCTTCAGCTGCTATCATCTACTAGTATAAGAACATAAGATATGCCAAACTGGGTCAGACCAAGGTCCATCAAGCCCAGTATCCTGTTTCCAACAGTGGCCAATCTAGGTCATACGTACCTAGCAGTTTCCCCAAAAGACACAGGTTCCACAATGCTTGTACTGGGTCAAGCATTGATATCCTGGGTCCCGTCTTAATAATGGTTTATGGACCTTTCCTCCAGGAACTTGTCCAAACCTCTTTTAAACCCAGCTACACTAACAGCCTTTACTACATCCTCCGGTAACAAATTCCAGAGTTTGATTACACGTTGAGTGAAAAAATATTTTCTTTTATTAGTCTTAAATAGTTTACCCTGTAGCTTCATTGCATGTCCCCTAGTCTTTCTATATTCTGATAACGTAAACAATTGATCTATGTTTACCCGTTCCACTCCGTTCATTAATTTATAGACTTCTATCATATCTCCCCTCAGCCGTCTCTTTTCCAGGTTAAAGAGCCCTAACCTTTTTAGCCTTTCTTCATAGGAGTATCCTTCCATCCCCTTTACCATTTTGGTGGCTCTTCTCTGAACCATTTCAAAATGTAAAAATAATCCGAATCAGGAAAAGATTGATAGCTGTGATGTATTGGCTATGTTAATTAGTTCACTAGAGGAAATCTCCTCACATGCTGCATTGTATAGCTCATCCAGGCTACACAGGGATTGGCTGCTTAGGATGTTTTCCTTCAATGATGGTTGCTTATTTTGGGGAGAGAAAATAGGAAGCTTTTCCGATGTTTTTCTATCAACTCAGTATTAGTGGAAAATGTTCCTGCATCAACATATGTTATCTATTGGAGCACAGTTTTTCTTAAAATTGCCATCACAGTCTATTTGTAAAACATAAGGGGGATTGTTTTTTTTTTTTCTTACCTGATTCATTTAGACTTCCTCAAAGAGAAAGCTATTGGTGCTGAAAGATCATTTCTCCATTGTAACTCTAGCTTGCTTGAGAGGTATAACTGAGGGTAATTTGTCTGATAATAACATGTGGTTATGCAGACTTTGTTCTGGACTTTTTTCTTCAAATATCTTTGCTTTTCTTGTATTCCCCTCTCTGTTTGAGGACTAGATGGAACATACATAGGGTATATTTCCTTTTGTATGTTTTAGGTTTTGAATCATGATCTTATTTCTTTTCTTCCAAACGAATAAAATGTCAAGAAAAAAATATTGTATTATTACTTATGAAAATAAATATGATCTAACGAGGAAAAGGAAGAACAAGCCATGGAGCAGTGACAAGCCTTAAATCATGTTTGTGATGATTTCTGAAACAGGCCCATTTTTTGGTGTGAAAATAAGCATGGGAGGACATTTTAGTGAGATACATTGCCAGCTGAATTAAGGAATTAGTGCTTTTATTGATGGAATTGCTGAGCTATCGCAAGCTGAAGCGTGATAAATAAAGCTGCTGCTCTAAACTGAAATATCGGCTAACTTTTCTTTCCAGCTAATAATACCCACCAATGGGTAAACAATTTGACATTTTTTAATTAAAGTTAGGATGCCAACAGAATCCATAGTGAATATGCGAGAAACACATTGGGAAGTTTGGAGAGATAGGTAATGTCTCTCGAAATGCTCTGGCTGCTGAACAGGTACATACGGTCCCCAAAACAAAATGTTGCTCACCTGCCCAAAGGCAATTTGAAGGTGGAAGAAACATTACTTCTAAGGGCAGCTTTTGTAGCTTGGTAGCATGCATTTCAGTGGTCAAAGTAGTGCAGGCTGCTGGGACCCAGAGTATGTGCATTGCTGTCAGTCCCTGCTCTCTGCTCTGCTACTACTACTATTGAACATTTATATAGCGCTACAAGGCTTATGCAGCGCTGTACGGAAACATATATAAAAGATGGTCCCTGCTCATCAGAGCTTACAATCTAATTAAGACAGCCAATACAACAGGTGAGGACAAGGACACAACTAGGGAAGGTAAGGAGACACATAGGAGACTAAACGGAACAAGATCCAAAAGCAGTCTCAAAGAGGTGAGCTTTTAGCATGGATTTGAAAAGGGGGAGAGATGAAGCCTCACACACTTACTCAGGTAGTTTGTTCCAGGCATAAGGAGCAGCAAGGTGAAATGATCAGAGTATGGAGTTGTTCGAGGACCTCTGGAACTCTAAAATCTCTCATGTTCATCTACTGGCAAAGTACATGCATTAATGCTAATGGGCATGCTTTTACGTTGGTTGGTATTTTATAATAGGCCATTTATATGCATATGCACGAAAATGATTCTATAAAATTATCCCTTTAATATATTAAAAATCTAGCTATAAAACAACCGACATAAAAAAAGAATACAAAAATTGTCATAAAAGATGTTGTAAACCAAACCAAAATAACAATTAATCTGAGTTTTCAATAAAAGAGGCAGCAGGAATGATCCCAGACAGCAGTGGAAATGGAATTGGATTGGTCCTCCTAGAAAGCACTGGGTAACCTCCATAATGTGGTGGTTACAACTCTGAACAGCAATATTACAACAGCCTGAGGCTTTCACGAAGGTCACATAAACTGCATGGATGGACAGTAACCCAAACCTTGATGAATATGGGCAAAATAGAATTCATTTATTTGTTTATATAACCCTTGTTCCACTCTCAGGCCAAATATAAGGCATTTTGGAAGCTGAGAGGCCACTAAATAACCCATACTCCTGGGTCCATTCCTGGTGGGGAGGAAAGACAGCCTTTCAGGGAGACATTTGGCAGTTGTGTTGGGGCTCCCAGTATTGTTGGTGGAGGAAGTTGTGAGAGAGTGCCAGTAGAGTTAATGCCCCCTACTTTGATGTCATCTAAGGGTGCCTTCCTAGCCTGATAAATCTCAGCTACATGCCATATGGCCGCAGGCACATGACCAAAGGGCATGTTGCTTAGGTGCAGTGTAGTAAAGAACAAAGGTAAGACACTTATATCTACTGGGGTGGCCTCTGTGAAGTTGTGGGGCCCCATGGACAAGCAGATGATGACTGGAGCTTTAAATCTCCAGTTACAATCTCCTGTTTCCGAGAGTCCTTCCTCCCTTTCAATATCTGGGGCATCGTTAAACCCATTTTCTAGGACTCCACCCCCTCAGCCTTGGTGATCAGGAAATGCCTTCGATGAAGTCTGTTCCTCACTCCCTGGGAACGACTGAAGAAGGTTGGGGCAGCCTTGGAGGATTCCGTCTTTTCAGACGGTACTGAATATGTTTTGTCTAAGCCTATTCAGTTTTCAGCCCTCGCTGTTACATTGCCTGTGACACAGTCAGCCTTAGATATTACACTTTTTGATATATGGAACACGGTTTCTCAAAATAATATAACGCGTTGGCTGTACATTAGACATAATTCAACAAATGCAAACCCAGATGGACAAATTGGGTCCAACTTGCAGAATGTGATTGCTTCAGATATCGAAGATTCTATTGTCATCCTGAGGAAGAAGGTTTTACTTTTGAAAGCCAGTCTAGAAATTCATCAAGTTGGTCCAATAAAAAGGTATTGTCTTATATTCCTCTTTGTTTCTCTTTTTATTTTATTGCCACGCATAGGCATTTAGAGGCTATGGAGAATAATGCTCATAGTAGGAACCTGCAGTTCTTTAATTTTCCTAAAATCCATTATTTGTTCCCTTTAATATTGCTAAAAAGGGATTTCAGAGGTCTTGTGTATATCTAATTATGATCAAATTTCTATTGCTAATTACTATTATTTGTCAAGTAAATGCTTGGCTGGAGTTGCATCCAGGGAAGCCTAAGAATTAGTAGAGTCAAGAGATTCTTTGGCTTTGACAAACTTTTTGGAATCCTTTTCTGATGAGATTTCTAATCCAGCAGCCTTGGATGCAATTTCTGCCACAGGAGATGGGATTTCCATCTTTTCAGAAGAAACAAGCTTTATTTTGTGGAAACAGTCTTTCACTCAGGATGAGGTCGTTCCAAAATTAAACCATTTACTGCGGTACCTGGTGAGTGTGACCTACGTGACAGACAGTGCACTTTCTTCGTGTAAGGCATACATAAAATAAATATCCAGAAGGGCCCAGATGTTACACCCAGACATCTTCTGCATTAAGGAGTCCTTCTAGCTTCTAATCAGCATACTCTCAGGGCCGATGCAAGGAAATCAGGTGCCCTAATCAAATCATGAATCGAGTCCCCCACCCCTACCCCACAGACCAGCATTTCACCGCTCCCTCTCTCCCCCCCCAGTAGTTCAGCATCTTCCTGTGTCCCCCCCCCCATGAACCAGCAATTGCTCCTCATATGTCTTTCTTCTTCCCTCCTCCCTCCCCCCACGCAGTCCAGCATCTTATGTCTCCCCTGCCTGGTGATCGAGCATCTCCCCTTTTCCTCCCACTGTCCCTTGCTGCTGTGTCAGTGCAGTGGTGGGTGGACAGTAGCATGATGGGGTATAGAGGACATTACTCATCCCTCTCCAAAGGTATTGTCAGCAGGCCACCTTAAAAACATCTACAGCTCCGAACTCAGAGCTGGGAGGGCATGGCCCAGACAGAGGAATTAAGGATCCAGCCCAGTGCAAAAAAGGGAAAGGCTCTTGGAGACAGAAAACCCTTCGTAGCCAGGCTGGACAAAGGAGTTCTGCCGTGAGGTGGAGAGTTAAAAGAGGGAATTATATCATTTTGGCAGGTTAGGATCCGACGAGAATCAGATCCAGGGGCAGCACTTGTGCAAAGGAAGGAGGTCAGCTGCCTGGGAAGACTGATTTAACCTTGCCATTGTTTGGGCGTGGCTGGAAACTATATTCACAGCCACTGAAGTCCGAGCTTTATTCTGAACTTTAAATTGTGGGCCATGGGGAGAGGCACTGAGAACCAGCCATGGGAAGTCAACAAGCTGGAGCATACGAGGGGGGTTGATAAGTCTCTGGCCTTGTAACAAAACAGAAAGCTACAAGCACATTTCAGTTCCAGAGATCCAAATGATCTCTCTGCAGTTTCATTTTATTTGGTGCCAAATAAAACAAAGCTGCAGAGGGAAAAACAAAATTGCGGGGGTATCATTCGGACCTCCGGAACTGAAGTGTGCCTGTAGCTTTCTGTTTTGTTACAAGGCCAGAGACTTATCAGCCCCCCTCGTAATAAAAGTGTTTTTGGCTTGCCCTTAACTGTTGCCTGCCTGGTATTTTTAAGAATCCCTTGTCACCACCCACCACGCTATACCACAAGCAGGAACAAGCCAGCAAGCCTTGGAGGCTTCCATGATAGATAGATTTTAGACTGTATCCTGCTTACCAAATTATCAGAATAGCAAAGAGTCTGAAACACCAATACACACCTACTTTTTGACCTCATAGATATGAGTCCTCAAGGACACATAACAAACAGAAAAAAATAAAATTATGTCAAACAAAAATTGTACAGCCTATCTAGTCTGCCCATCACAGCAAATACTAAGCTCGTCAATCCTGTCCTCTTTCTTGGAGATCCTCTGTTCTTGTCTTATGCTTCCAATACTGTCCTTTTCTGCACCACTTTCACTCAGAGGGTTTCCATGCATCCACCACCCTTTCTGTTAAGAAAGATTTCCTTAGATTACTCCTGAGCCTATCCCCTTTTCACTCTTATCCAAAGACCTCTTGTTCCAGAACTTCCATTCAAAACCATATTTAGAAACAGCCTTACAGCAACCTCACTAACCTTAGTGGCTGTGTGGGTTACTGCACAACATTGTAATAAGACATAAAAAGGAACCTGGATGCAGGCTTAAAAGTATTGGTCTTGAAAGTAACAAAGTTGAAGATGGCCTACACTGAAATAGCCTCCTTGCCGAGATGGTAAAGGGCATCACTGTGGTAGATTTTGTTCCTGCTTTGGACAGAAATAGAGGGCAGACATAGAGATAGAGGAGGAGGAGGTTAAGAAATCAGGTAAAAGACAAGAGAAAATGGGAGATAGTGTCAATTCAGAGTGGAAGAGTAGCCTAGTGGTTAGAGATCTAGCTTAGGAACCAACAGGTGAGGGTTTGATTCCCACTAGTGCACTCCTTGTGGCCTTGGGCAAGTCATTTAACCCTCCATTGCTCAGAAACATCCAAGTTATCAATGTCCCTGTTTAAGTTACAATGTAAACTGCTTTGATTGAAATGATAAATAAAATTTGCATAGCAGAATATATTTGCATATTGACGCAAAGGGTCCTTTTATTAAAGATGTTAACACCCACGTCAGTGGAGTTAATGCACATTAAATACACATGCGTTCCTCATTAACGCATGTCAACCTTTAGTAAAAGGGCTCCAAAGTAGGTAAATCTCAACTGGGCAGACTAGCTGGGCATTTTGGTTTTTACCTATAATCATTTACTTTGTTTCAGTGTTACCATAAAAGGACTCATACAATGTACGATAAAACTCAAGAGGATTTCAGAACTCATGATGACATTGTATGCTCTGTTATTGTGTATGTTTTATTATGCGCTTTGGTAAAAAGAAACGTTATCTTACTTCCATAGCTAGTTTGTTTTTTGTGGTTAGTGTTCTCTTGATGTTATGTGTTTATTTTAAATGTTTTATGATTATTTCATATGTTAGTTGATTGCTGCATGCTTTTATTACAGCGCGTTAATATGTAAGTTAATTTTTTTATTGACATTGTACAGTACAGGAGTAATTTTATAAGGTCTTTTGCATAGAAATGCCTGGATTGGAGGGTAGCCAATGTAATGCCAGTTTAAAAAAAGCTGTGGGATGATCCAAGAAACTAAAACTCAGTGAGTCTGAATCAAGCAAAATGGTAGAAGCGATAGTTCAGAACAGAATTACTGGGCACAGGGATACACATAGCATAATGGGAAAAGGACATACAGCAGAGATGGCCCAAAAGGGAATAAACCTGATGGAAGATCAGTTTGTGTAAGAAAATGGCCTGACATGTTCATGTGGCGGCAACCCACCTGCATCAGGAGTCCATTCATTATGTCGATATCACATCAGGTAGTATTGGGTGAAGCACTATCACATTGCTACAGTCTTCTTTAAAGATGCCAACAAAACACTATGGACCTTTGCTTGCAAGAACTGTTCAGTTTTGGGGGTCATTTTGGAAGCCCTAGTCATGCGTTGGACATCCAAAAACGGGCATAGAGATGTCCAAAGCACAGATTTCTCCAGAGCCATTTTAGAAGCCAGGTCTGTGGACATCCTCAGTGTAAAGACATCTAAACCTGAAGGGAGGCATGGTGGAGACATGGCTAGGTCATTCTCAGGAACCTGGATGTCCCCACCTGATCTCAGAAATGTCCCGGATGTCTAGAATGGCATCTAAGTTTAGACCTCTTCCAGGCACCTGAAAAGTGCTTGTTCTGGCTGAAAAACATCCAGAGGGTGTAGGGGGGAAAGCGCTCCATCATCCCAGGTACTCAACACAATTTCAATGATGGCACAAGTAGGATTTTAATCTTGGCTTCCCTGTTCCTAGCCCACTATTCTAACCATTAGGCTATTCCTAAGTGCCCAGGTTTTAAAATACCATTCTGGGGATGTCTGTGAAATCATGTCTGTACCTGAACGTGCCTGGTTTTTTTTCTGATGCTCTGGCTTAGACATCCTAGATTGCACTTGGGCGTCCTTCCTAAAATCTCCTTCTATGTATGGTATGATATTGGCATAGATGATATGGATGCCTGACACAGGTAAGTTGCTGAAATATGGCCATGTCTTATCATTTCCTTAAATATACTGATCTATCATCAAATTTACCCTCTTGTGTGGTTTGTCCTCTTATGAGTTGTCTCTTGGTTAGAACCTGCAGAGTTTTTCCCTTCTGTTTCTTGGGGTTAATGGGAAAGATCTAATCTTTAAGACTTTTTTGAAAGTGTAATTAAACATGTGGAAAAATGCAAGCTGATTCTGAAAATAACATAACCTTTTTCAGAATGCCCCACATGAGAAAGTTAGTAAATTAAAAAGTTGCGAGACAGAAAGCTTTGTTCTAGCTTGAATTGATAACTGTCTTTACGTGATCTTCATTGAGCAGGTGTTGGTGTCTGGAATATATGGAATATAAATGTCTAATTCCATTAAACAGAGAGGACTAAATGGTCCATTTTCCCAATGGTGTGGTGAAGAGTGCAATATCCCACGGATATGTTCTAGGACCAGCATTGGTTAGCATATTCTTTAATGATCTGGAAAAGGGAGCAGTGAGTGAGGTGATTAAATCCGCAGATGGCAAAATTATTCAAGTGATTAAACAAAAGCTGATTGTGAGAAATTGCAGGTGGACCTTGTGAGGGCATTTAAATGGCAGATAAAATTTAGGGGGTCTAGTTATTAAGGTGCGCTAATGTTAATGTGTATTAATTCACCATTAATACACATTATTAGTAGCCCTGTCCCATTGAATAACACGGGACATGTGCTAAAACAATGCACGTTAAGGGTTAATTAATGTGTATTAACATCAGTGCACCTCAGTAACGAGACCCCTTAGTATGGACCACTGCAAAGCGATGCACATAAGCAACAAAAACATACCCTATGGATACATAAGGCTGGGTCCTATATGAGAAGCTATAATGGGAAAAGGATTTTGGAATCAGTGAGAATGATACATTGAAATCCTCAGCTCAGAGTGTAGCATCAGCCCAAAGAACAAATAGAATGTTAGGAATTATTTGGAGAGGAATAGAAAACAGCTGGAAATATAAAAATGCCTCTGCATCTATTCGTAGTGTGACTGCACTTTGAATATTATGTGCAGTTCTGGTTGCCACATCTTAACAAAGATACAGCAGAATTAGAATCATGCAGAAAATGATAATGGGAAATGGGAAGGCCCCCTTTAAGAAGAAAGGCTGTATGGGTTAAGGCTCCACAGCATGGAAAAGAGAAACAGAAATATACTAATGATTTACAACAATATGTTTGGCGTGGAACAGGATGATAGGGAGCAATTTACTCTGTCAAAATATACTAGTACTACAAACACTCCATAAAACAAGCTGGAAGCAGATTTTCAACAATTGAAGTATTATTATTATTTTTTTTTAGGTAATGCACAATTAAGCTATGGAATTTTGTTGCCAGAGAATGCGGTCAAGGTTAGTAGTATAGCTGAATTAAAAACAACAAAAAAAAAGGGTTGGCAAGTTAGGACAGGTCCATAAATAATGATATCCAAGCCTAGTCTTTCTTATGGTAATGATAAATATGGAAAGGATTTTCCTTCTGGGATCTGCTGGGTACTTCTGTGTGATTTGGACTGCCACTTTCTGAGGCAGGATGCTGAGCTTGATGGAGAATTATTCTGATCCAGGATGGAATTTCTTCTTGTTTTCTGTTCTTATATACACCACAGACACAGCTGTGTTTTAACATCAAAAGTTGCCTGCTTCGGAGGAGAGTCCGGAGTCTTGATGTTTGATATACTGCAGGATTTATTATTAACTATCAAAAATCAATACTCACTAAATGATCTATCGTAACGTATGCCCTACATCGTTAGAAATAAAAATAAAAGAACCCCTCCATAAATAACTTCAACTGACATACATCTGATTAAGAAAAAGTCACTCGTCATCAGGAGAAACCAATATTATTACAAATCCATGGGAAATTCCATTAATAAGCTCACACGAGCAATCAGTGACAAATAAAGATAGCATGACATACCAAAATTAACCAAGCCAACTGTTGTTAGCTTGTTAGTCGATCGTAAACCATAGGTAAGGCACTAGAATTAGACATGCAATGAAGTGTTCCATTATATAATATTGAGTCACACTGCTGGTGTAGTCCAGTCATAGAAAAATGAGGCATGTTCACACAAAAATCTGAATGAAAGCAAATGTCAACAAGCAATCTAATTTTTAGAGATCTGTGCAACCAAACAAATGTAATAAGGAAATTGCTCACTACAATGTCCTGATTTGCATATTTTTGTATACTGTGCTCTTTAGAATCAGTGCAGTTTACATGTATACTAACAGGTACTTTTTATTCCCTTATCGGCTCACAATCTAAGTGTACCTGAGGCAATGGAGGGTTAAGTGGCTTGCCCAAGGCCACAAGGAATGGCCATGGGACTAGAGACCCCAGTCCCTCTGGCCTGAGGTTGCTTGCCCCCATGTGGGAATTGAACCCCTGGCCTTCTGACCTGAGGTAACCTGTCCCAACCACTGAGCCACTCCTCCCTCCTGTGTTTGTTTCTTGTAGTGAAGATTCCATCTATGCAATCCAGAGCATAATACGTATGCTTCTAAGAATTTGCACATGTTCATGCTTTTGTTTAGACTTTTTATTTGCATTTTTGTAAACATTATGGACTTTGTTGAGAGGGCCACAATTACAATGCCAACAGTTCTTGAGTCTTTTTCGAGTTTTGTCATGCAATGTACAAGTGCTCTTCTATGGTGCCTAATCTTGTTTTGTTTTCTACTTTTTTTATGGCCTTTATGATACGGCTTGTGGTTTCCTTAAGTTTCCTCATAGTAACTTCATAAAAAAATACATCAGTTATTGCTTATCTAATAAACACAATTCATGGGGCGAATTGAAACAAACCACCAAATACAGATTTTGCTGCCTTCTTCCATCACCGCATTTTCTCTCATATGTTACACACATGCTTTTCATGTGTTGTGGACAATGATTGTTTCTCCCTAGTGGAGGAATGAAACAAAGTTGCATGACTCACTGATTTGGGTCATTGGCAGTAAGTGCAATAACTCATTAGCTCCACTCAGTTAAGTGGTGTTTTCCTTTTATTTCACATTTGTGGAATGCTCTGTGGTATCATTTTTAGTTGGCCTACAGTGAGTTTAAGCAAGGTTTGGATTTCACAGTTCCTTTTAAAGAGGAACTACCCTCAGTTCAGGCTGTAATCACTTGCTCTGGGAAAGGCAATACTTTGCACGTCAGTCTTGCCTTTCCATGTGCAGCATGGCGGCAATATAATCAAACGCTCTATGCAAGCATAAACCATGCAGGCATGTTGCTAGCCACAGAGTTTGCACTAATAATCAAAGCAAAAGTGCATGGACAGTTGTGCTTTGATTACTGCCCCTTGAAAAATTACTCATAGAGATCTGGGTCTGCTATCTCTGCGGTTAATCTTTCTGTCGGAAATAAGCAGAATTCTAATTAAACCAACATGTATTGCTCCATCCCTCACTCGCTTCCTGTCCCCAGGAATGTCGCTTAACAATATAAGTAAAATAACCTTCGTTGAAGAACAATATGGATAATTTTGCCCACATCAGAGGTAGGCAATAATCAAAGCCCCAGACATAACTTACTATTGCCTTCTCCATGTTAACGCAGTCTTAGTCTGTTGTAACAAATCTTAATCCTCACAAGAATAGATCAAAAACTTATTTTAGCCTGGCAGTGTCCATGTATTATTTTTCCGCCTATACACAATGCCCAGTCACATGTTAGAATGATCACCAGTCTCTTCGATGGCTACCAAGTTCCCCTCCTCTTGACTCGTATTTCTGAAGACACATTTTGTATTCTGTCGAATACACACGCTATTAATGTGTTAAAATGTAATTATGTAATATTGTTAATGTTCCTTGTAAACCACTCTGACTCTTAAAGCACTCTATAAACAAAATTCAGCTGCGCCGCTAATTTTCCGCCAGTGACGATATGCTCATATAACCCCTCTTCTCAAGTTGCTTCAGTGGCTCCCTATTCGTTTCCATATCCAGTTCAAACTTCTCCTACTGACCTATAAGTGCACTCATTCTGCTGCTCCTCACTAACTTTCCTCTCTTATCTCTTCCCCGGGAACTCCGCTCTTCTGGCAGATCCCTTCTATCTGTGCCACTGCCAACTCCACTGCCAACTCCAGACTTCAATCCTTCTACTTTGCTGCTCCTTAAGCCTGGAACAAACTACCTGAGTCTGTGCATCAGGCTTCTTCTCTGGCCCTTTTCAAATCCAGGCTGAAAACCCACCTCTTCGAGGCCGCTTTTGGATCCTGATCTGCTTAGTCTCCTATGTGTTTTCTTACCATTCCTCTAGATATATCCTTGTGCTCAGCTGTTGTGTTGTCTGTCCTGACTAGATTGCAAGCTTTGATGAGCAGGGACCGTCTTTTACATGTGTCTCTACAGTGCTGTGTACACCTTGAGCGGTATAGAAATGATAAGTAGTAGAAGTAAACATTGTTAAATAAAATAAATAGAAATTTTAGTGTTCCAGTTCAATCAGAAAGATCTGTGATGACTACTGAGGTTCCAATGCTATGGACCTCACTTTATAAATAATGGGGCTTGTTTACTAAGCAACGGTAGTGGCTTCTGACCGATATCGGAGCCACAGCCGCATTGAATTCAATGGGGCCGCGGTTCCGATATCGATCAGAAGCCGCTACCGCTGCTTAGTAAACAAACCCCATTGAGTTCTATACTCCTGCCCCAATCCCTCCACATATTTAATACCATTTCATCTAGTCCAGCAACAAGGGCGACAATTCTCAGACATGGGGAGGGTGGAGGTTATAAATTGCAGTTTGACCTGGAATCCAGTACTCTTGCATCCTGAATCTGGATAGTAAATGTCACTGTTGAGCAACGGCTAGAAATCCCAGTCCTGAAGGGACGAAAGATCTGCCTCATTGGCATTCACAATCCAGGACTCCCCAAATAGCAGACGGTTTCCCCCTTCATGGCATGCAATATTACTACCAAATCATCAGGCTGGCCAAATAAAAAGATCTGGTGATTCCATGCCCATTTATTATAAAGAGAAAACATAAAGGAGGGAATTACAACTTGTAGGAAATGTAAACCGCTTTGATTGAAATGATATAAAGCAGTATCAACCCCCCCCCCCCCCCCGATTAAATAAATAAATAATAGCTTAGAATGCATGTATATTCAGTATATTTTGATCTGTCCACATATACAGTTGTGGTCAACATTATAGGCACCCTTGCATTTAAGGTATGTTGTGTACAATATCTTGAGAAATAGTTGTCATCATAATATTTTAATAGTTATGTTTAAAGGTATACAACAACAAAAAATGTCTGTGCAACTTAGACATAGTAATTTCTGAGAAAAAAAACCCCAAAATATGATCTGGACAGGATTAATGGCATTCTTCACTAATATTTGGTTGCACAACCCTTGGCAGTGATGACAGCCTCCAAACCTTTCTTACAGCCATCTATACATTTTGTACATCTGTCTGCTGGTAATTTCTCCCACTCTTCAACCGTGATTTGTTCCAGCTCAGGAATGTTTCTAGGATTCCTTTTATCAATGGCAGATTTCAGCTCTTTACAAAGGTTCTCGATTGGATTGAGATGAAGACTCATTGCTGGCCAGTTTAAAACAGGCCATTTGTTCCTTTTTGACCATTCTTTTGTACTTTTGGATGTATGTTTTAGCTCATTGTCCTGTTGGAGGACCCATGATCTTCGATTCAGACCTAGCTTTCTGACACTAGGTAACACATTTCACTCCAAAATACCTTCGTAGTCCTCTGACTTCATAATTCCTTTAATACATTCAGACCTCCAGTTCCTGAGGCAGCAACAGTCCCACAACATTATGGAATCTCCACCATATTTAACTGTATGAAGGATGTTTTTTTCTTTATAAGCTTCATTTCTTTGCCTGTAAATGTATCGCTGGTCTGCATTGCCAAAGAGCTCAAGTTTGGTTCCATCTGTCCACATAGCATTTTCCCAGAAGGATTGTGGTTTCTCATGTTGGGATTGGGCAAAGATCAGGCATGCCTTTTTATGTCTGTCTTTGAGTAGTGGGGTTCTCCTTGGCTTTCGCCCATGAAGTCTGTTGTTTAGACGCTGATTCCTAAAGGTGCATGGCCAGGCCATCGGGATGTCCAAAATATAGATGGGGGCAAGTTGTACCCGATTCCACAACCGCGGGAGCTATATGTTCCTGCGGTTGTGGAATCTGGCTTTTAGATGGCCCGATGTGCACCCAATTCCAAGAACGGAAACGTCCTGTGATTTGCCCAGCCCGCCCACCCAATGCTCCGGCTGGTGTGCCGGTGCAGCAGCATCCCCATCGGCATGGCACTGGCACGTCCAGCTGGAGGCTCACAGAGCTCAAACGCCAGTCAGCCCCTTCACCCTGCTGTCCGGCCCTCGGCAGGCACCCCCAAGGCTGGAATTGGGCAGCAGACTCACTCCTATGGCAGCACAATGGAGTATGGGGAGCTGCAGCAATTGGTGCAGAGCCTGGCACTTATTCCACCTTTGGGGTGGAATAAACTGGGTGTCGAAGTTGATGCCAGGGGACATACAGAGGCATGTCTGAATTCCCCATGTACATCCCGGCAGATGGTACCTCCCCCACACTGCCTCCTCCCACCCCTGTCCAGCACTCCCCACAGAAACACTGTGAATGTGCGGCGAGTGCTGGGACTGGAATCGCGAACGGCATCTGTGCATGGGTTGGATGTCCAACAAGGACATATAACCCCGCTCTTCCTGGAACGGAATGACCACCATTGTATGTGACGTATGGTGCGAATTGAAACCACCACTCCAGATTGCTCCAGGTCAGCCATAAGTTCTTTGGATGTTATATGTGGTGTTTTCCAACAGTTCGCACTAACCTTCGAAGACTTTTTGGATTAATTTTCTTCTTCCTACCACATCCTGTGAGGTTCTTGAAAGTTCCATGAGCAGAAAAGGTCTTAATAACATTGCAAACTATAGACACAGGAATCTCAAGATCTTTGGAGATGGCCTTATACCCCTTTGAGATGTGATGTTTGGTGATAATGGCTTTTCTGATGGTCTTAGACAGCTCTCGTCTTCACTGTTGTGAAAATGGAACAGGGAGTGAATGTGGTCATTTTAAACATTAGAGCCATCATTCTTTGGTTGATTCAAGTCATGTGAGTGCTGACAATTGATCACAGGTATGTCTAATGTTACTGCAATAGGAATGTGGTTCTTCTGTTCAAACTGTTTTGAATTGTTTATAAGGGTGCCAATAATCACATCCTGACAATGCCCTAGCTTTTATACTATTTCCTTTTTTAATTGGTCTTGTTTTATTTGATCATTTTATTTGTCAAATATGTGTGCATATATAGTCCAAAGCCATTTCACTGGCCATTTTTTTAGGCGATATTCAACATTAATGGGCTGAACTTCAAGGGTGCCAATAATGTTGACCACAACTGTAAATGTGTTTTGGGATATTTACATACCTATCTAGTATTGCTCACATGAAAGTTGAAACAGGAGAGTCGTGTATCTTAGAAAGAGGTGATAACTGTTTAAAAGGAAAGGATATATGGGGGGGGGGGGAGTTACTAAAGTGCTTTATGGCAATAACACGTTATTTGGCCCTTAATGCACATTAAAGGGCAATAACATGCAATAATCCACTGCGACACACAAATTCCTACCACAACATGTGTTGAATACTATTGAGATGCAAAGCATGCTAAACTCCTCATTAGTATTCAAATGAGTACTACTGCTTGCGGTAAATTGCCATTTTGATGGCACCAGCAGGAATGAATAGGGATCACTCTGGCCAGTCTACCCTAGACTCCAGGGACATCTATTGGTAGGCAAAGTGATCTTCTGAGATTAAGGAGAGGATCTTCAGAGGAGGGGGGGGGTAGTTTGGGGGTCTTGAGGGATGCTCAGTGGGGGCTTAGGGGCCTCTGGGGTCTATATGAGGAAGGGAATTTTGGGGGGTGTCAGACATTGCTGATACCTTTAGGAACACGGCTGGGAGCTTTGGGCTGTATTTTAGAGACCTGATGCTCGCGGCAGAAAAATAATGCCAGCTGTGAGCTTAATGTTATATTTTCCTTGGAGTAATGCAGCTTGCGGTGATCACCTTTACCGTGGGAATCAATATCCGCGGTACTGAGTAAACTAAGTTGCAGTAAAATGTCAGATTTAACTGTATCTTTGAATCTACCCCCTTAACTAATAAAAGATGCATTTTGACTCAGTGCTGCAAAGGGTCCAATGATTTGACAATGTTGAGAATACAAATACATGTTTTATTACTTATGGAGAAACTTTCAGAGTATAACAGTTTGCTTTTGTCTAGATAGCTAAATAGATAGTCAAGGTCACCCCTGGAAAACTATTTAAGCATTTCATAGTTCCATGGAGACTTTTATAAAGAGGTGCATTCTACACACCATACCCTGTGCAGTCTTCATGCCAACCATTTATACCTACCATCTGCTTCCCAAGCACATCTGGTTTCCACACGCTCCTCTGCTTTTTACTTAATTGCACCCACTTCTTGGAATTCCTTTCCATCCTCCCTCAGACTCGAGCTTTCATACAATAACTTCAAGACCTTATTAAAGACCCATCTCTTCAACATTGCCTTTGACCTGCCAGTTACTTAACCTGACCTGACCTTTTGCTCCTTTCTCTTTTACTCCCCCTCCCCCTTCCTCTCCTTTGATTGTATATACTGTCCTATCAACAAGATAGTTCTTTTCAGATTTTTTAACTTTTTTAACTTTTTAGAAATGTTTTTAGTTTTGTAATCCACCCTGTTGTTACACGAAGGGCGGTATAGCAAATGCAAATAAACATAAACATAAATGTTTATTTCACACACCGCACAAAACAAAAAATGGCATTTCATCAATAAATGGTCAAAAAAAGAGCAGTATATGATTTTGCAACTTATATGTGTGATACCACTTTCACAAATAAGTGACTGAGTTTGTAAATTTGCATATCTGAGAGAAGATAATTAGAGAGTCATACTCTGAAATTCAAATTTTGTCCTAAGGGAGGTGTCTTTGAATGCCAGAGAGGTGAACACAATAACACTCAAGCAATCCTCCAAGTCCCAGCTCCAAAATTGAAATTAGACAGGGTTATACGTGACCCAAAGCAGATGCAACTGCTCATGGATAGGGATTTAGGTCATGCCTTTTCTCAGACGTTCCAGGTGAGTTACATTCAGGTACAGTAGGTATTTCCCTATCCCCAGAGGCATACAATCTAAGTTTGTGCCTGAAGCAATGGAGGGTTAAGTGACTTGCCAAAGATCACAAGAAGCCGCAGTGGGACTCAAACCATGGCTGCCTTGGTTTCAGCCCACTGCTCTAACCATGTGGCTACTTCTCTGCTTCAAATGAAGGATGCTTATCATGTCCTGGTTTCCTGGAGTGGAGGAGTAGCCTAATGGTTAAAGCAGTGGGCTAAAACCACCACAAGCACAGTTCAAGTCCCACAGTGGCTCTTTGTGGCCTTGGGCAAGCCCCTTGTAGATTGTGAGCCAACAAGGAAAAAATATGCTATACCTAAATATACACTGTGACGAGCAGTATATAAGTGTTGCTAAATAAGTAAACTGTGAGAAGGAATAGATTCCCTATTTTACATAAGCAATTCACCTCTCCAGGGCAAGTTCTAGACACTGGCATTTATAAGTGCCTGCTGGCAGGGGCAGCTGTCAATGCTGAGATCTGGGCTACCCCCCCCCCCGACCTTGATTTTCCCCTCCCTCACCACCCCCCCTGACCTTGATCCCATGGCCCAATCTCCCCATCCTATTCAATACTCCATGCCCCCACACAGCATCTGCTCCTCCTTCCCCCTTCCTCCCATCAAACATCCAATCCTCTGTATAAGTAACCTATTTCCCCCTCCTCCCCTTGGATGTGAACTCCCATTACCCAAACCCAGAGCACTAAAAACCCACCCTTAAGGCCCACACCAGAAGTGCCCTCCGATCCTCTGAACCCTCTCCTCAGCCTAATTGGGGTCCTTGGTGTCTAGTGGGAGCAGGAGCAATGCACATTTGCCCCTGCTCTTCCTGTGCCTAACCCAACATGGAGCCAAAGGCTTCATGTTCGATCGAAAATGAGCCAAGTGAAATAACATTTTTTTTAAATTTTCCAGGTGGTGCTAGGCATCACAGAGGTATGCACAACTGTACTCTCAATCACTGGTGGTAACACAAACACATGTATGCTGCTAGGTTGGCACTGACACATGTGATTAAATTGTAAGCTCTGTTGAGAAGGGACTGTCTTTTACATGCATACGTACAGTGCTGCCTAAGCCTTGGAGCACTATACTAATGATTAGTAGTAGTAATAGTTGCTTATCGCTTACATGTCTGAAGTACAAGTGATGCCACTATTTTTTAAATGTGTTTTTTTGTGAAACTAATGCTCCCACTATATGTGCCGCCAAAAATATACACGTATTTGCTGGTGTCCTTTTATGCATTTTACAAACGTTTTTTTGTAAAATGCATAAAGGACAAGTCTTGTTCAGTGGAGCCTTCTGTAAAATACTCAGGGAACTGTGAATGTCCTGACCTGGATGTTCAAATTCCTTTGTAGATGTCCTATGCAACATGCAGTAGAGTATTTTTTGACCCAGCAGTTTCCTCTTGCTCCTTGGTCTTCCAACTTAAATTAAATCAAGGATAGGATCCGACGCCTTTAGTCTTCATTTCCAACTACCTAGGAGATTTTTCCCCTGTTTTGTTTCTCCTTCCTACTTTCTATAGTTTGATCATTGCAACTAAAGTCCTTGGCTGGAGACTAAGCACTGCAATCATGGGCCTTCAATCTAGCAACTAAATATCTCCACCAAACAATGATTCTTTCCCCCCAGAGACTATGGACAGTACTGTATCCTAGGTCAGAGGAAGATCAGAGCCAGGAATCAAACTCAGAGCTCTCCACATACACAGTGCCGGCCATATACAGCAGGGTCCAGCCTGAGAACCTAACATTACCACACATTTCTTTCCAGGTAGCTTTTTGCAAGTTACCTTTTTCCTGGCTTGCTGGTCTTTGGAAGAATGTGCCTTTACATGCTTTCTCAAGGAACTTGGATCAGTGTAACGCTTGGTACATCCTGGAATCTGACAGGCATACGGTTTCTAAACACAAAAGAGCAAGAAAAAGAGCTTCTGTTAATAACTTACGTGGTCAATAATGAAATTCAGTTTTAAGCTTTGTGTGCTCCGTGACATGCACTAACTTTGACCTGACTGGTATGATGTTTAAGGTAACATGTATTCAATAATTGCTTACTGAACACTATGCATAAAAGTTTAAAGGCTGCATGGAAGAGAAGCAGCCAAAAGTTAGACATCTAACAATACTCAACTCAGTGTAACACACAGGGGCATGTTTACTAAAGGCTAATGTGGGTTAAGTGCTGCAATGGCCCATAGGAATGAACGGACAGCACTCATCGCGCGTTAACCTTCAGTAAACATGCCCCAAAGTTTCAGACATTCCAAATTGCATATCTATGATGCTGATGTCCTAACCTATGAGATTTCCTGGGGGTTAGTAGCCCATTTCTAGCAAAGGTTTATTGCAAATGCAAATAATCAACATAACATATTTTCATTAGAAACACTTTTATGGGGCCCAGACTAATAATTGCACCTCATTCAGATGTTGCGAGCATTTTTGCGAACACCGCCATTCAAGGATATCTTCTGCAGATTTCTGCTTGATTTGGGATGTGCTGCTTCGTATGATACTGTATCACAGCAGCTCATAATTTTAATAAAACTGTTTGTGTAGCAGGCTATGCACAAAGGGAGGGGGGGGGGCATTTTCCAAGCATTTCAGCTGGCTAGCAGACTTGCTAACTGGTTAAAATGTGGTCAACCCATTATTCAGCAGCACTAACCAGTTGTGCTACAGAATATCCCCATAGCTCCCAAAAAATGCCCAGTTAAAACCATTATGATAATGAGAAGGGATCACTACGATAAAGAGACATCATTTATATTTTTGATAAGCTGAATTTCACTTTTGATTTGATATGAGTTTCTTGCTGTGAAGCTGTGTTTAATATAACTTGCCATGAAGCTGCGTTCAACATAATGGTGAGGTGGTTGGGTCGGTCCTTGTTGTAACTGGGCCTATAGAGTGAGGTTCTCCTCAGTCTCTGGTTGATGCCCGCTGCTCTGAGACCTTCCCTTCGTCTCTGTTTTGTTGTATTTGAGTGCTCTGGACATCCCTTAATTTTTTTGTTGGTATTATTGGAGTGATTTTTGGTTTTTGATCAGTTAAAACCAGGGCGGTCTGTGGGTGGTTCAGTTAGCAGCTGGAATAGCCGTCCTAACTTTAGCCAGTTTTGCTATCCTGTTTGTGGGTGCATATCGCCACTATTCGGACAGTGATGCCATCATCTGGCGAGCTCAGATATTCAGCAATGGAAACCGAATATTTTCCGCTGCTGAATATCTGGTTTTAAATAAAGCAGCAGTGGCCGGGTGCTTTTAACTAGCCTAGCCTCCACTGTTGAATGTGTTCCCAAATGTTTTATTATGTGGGATGTAGTAAACTTGCAAATTGTTTTGCAAGTGTGCTTTGCGTGGAAAAACACATGAAAATCACCAAATTAAGCTGTTTTTATGTATTTTAGGGGGTTTTTTTCATGCATTTTGCACACTAGCCCTCACGTGTTCAATTTTGGTGCCTAACTCTAGGTAGTTCATTAAATGGATGGTTCACATGATGACTTTTCCTGTAGACATTTAAGTGTAATTTTCAAAGCAATGCATGCCTAAATGGAATGCCACACTTATTTATCAATCATTTATTTTGTTGAACCCTTTGACAAGGAACAGCAGGTAAATTAAGTATTATAAAATATATGCATCTGCACTAAGTATAAAGCATCTCAGTTGAAAGTGTTCTGGCTAGGGGTATTTTTACAGCTTTTCACAATTCCAAGTAGCAACTTGCATCGGTGACTTATAAAGAAACTAAGAAGGTAATTTTAAAAGCCTTAGTCACAATTTGGATATCCAACAATGTGCATGCAGACTTCAGAATCATGGAGATATCCCCGAAGCTATCGTATAAATGGCTTTTAAAGACGTCTCTGGTGTGGCGATGGCCAGGTAGGCAGGGGTGTGCCTGGGTAGTGCAATGGACTTAGAGGTCTTGCTCTATTTCAGAAACTTTGGGGATGTCTATGACCCCATCCATGTTTAGACCTGTTTAGGCATGAACAGGCATTGAGAAAGTGCTTGTTTTGGCTGTAAAACACCCAGAGGGTGTACAGAAGATGGCAATCCACCATGCCCAGTACTCTCCACACTCACAATAGCAGCAGTGGGATTTGAACGCTAGATTCCCAGGTCCTAACCCACTACACTAACCATTAGGCTATTCATAGATGTCCCTAGCCTTGAATACTATTCCAGGGATGTCTATGTAGACGCCCCACAGACCTCCATATAGGGCACATCCACATTTGTGAAATCGTGCCTTAACTTGCATGTTCCTGCTTTTTTTCAGACGTTCTGGCTTGGACAACTCAGATTGTGCTTGGACATCATTTGTAAAAATGTGCCTCTAAGAGGCATGTTTACTAAAGAGCGGTAGCGGCTTCCATGCGATATCGGAGCCGCGGCTCCATTGAATTCAATGGGGCTGCGGCTTCGATATCGCAGGGAAGCCTCTACCACTCTTTAGTAAACATACCCCTAAAGTGACTGACTGGTTGAATGGGAGGTAACAGAGGGTACAGTAAATAGAGTTCCCTTGGAAGACAGGGGCATTCCCAGTGGCATGCCGCACGGATTGGTTCTTGGAACTGTTCTTTACAACATTCTTGTAAGATATATTGGGAAAGGTTTTCCTCTTTGTGGATGATACCAAAATCTGCAACAGAGTAGACACCCTGGAAGTTATGCATAACATGAGGAGGAATTTAGTGAAGCTTCAAGAAAGGTCAAGGATTTGGCAGCTACAATTTAATGCTAAAAAATTCAAGGTCATGCATTTGGGCTGCAAAAATCCAAGGGAGCTACACAGTATAGGAGATGAAGTACCTCTGTAGCCAAAAGAAGAGTGGGACCTGGAAGTTGATTGCATCTGAAGATGTTAAAGCAACCAAACAGCTACAAAAGGTGACAGCAAAAGCCAGGATGCTTGGGTGCATATGCAGAGAAATGGCCAGTAGTGAAACAATGGCAATATAATACCTTTGTATAAGTCTCTAGTGCAGTAATTCTCAACCCAGTCCTTGAAACATACCTAGCCAGTCAGGTTTTCAGAATACCCACAATGAATATGCATGAGATAGAGATTTGCATATGATGGAGGCAGGGCATGCAAATCTATCATGCATATTCACTGTGGTTTCCTGAAAACCTGACTGGCTAGATATTTCCCAAGGCCGGAGTTGAGAACTTTTGCTCTAGCAAGATCTCATTTGGAGTACTGTTGTATTATTCTGGAGACTGCACCTTCAAAAACATTAAACAGGATGGGGTCAGTCCACAGGGAAGCTACTAAAATGGCCAGTGATCTTTGTCAAAAAGCATTTGGGGACAGATTTAAAGATCTCAATATGCTTACTTTAGAGGAATGGGGAGATATGATAGAGGCATTTAAATACTTCCATGCTATAAATGCACAAGAGGTGACCCTCTTGCAATTGAAAGGAAGCTCTGCAAAGAGAATCATTTGATGAAGGCGAAAGAGTATAGACTCAGGAATAATCTGAGAGAATATTTATTTATGGACAGGGTAATTGATACATGGAACAGCCTCCCAGTGGAGGTAGTAGAGATGAGAACTGTATCTGAATTCAGAAAAGCATGAGACAAACACAGAGGATGTACAAGGGAGAGGAAGGGACTGTAGGATGAACAGTTCTGGATTGGTAGACTAGATAGACCATATAGTCCTTATCTGCAATCATTTTCTGTTTTTCTATATTTCTGTACAAGTGGTGCAAGATCGACCGGAAATTGTATCTCTCTGAATCGAAACCCAGGAACCTCATCGAGTAAGGGTGTCCAGAAAAGGAGAGGCCAGCACAGATGGAAGGGGAATCTTTAAGATATTGCACTAGAGGTGGAGTTTGCAGCCAGACATTCCATTACTGTAGGCAGTAGATCAACTGGGGAGTTTGGGGCAAGGGGCAGAGAATCTGCTTGTGGGGTAGGGTGTAGTGCTAGGAGGTGCACATCTGTGTATCTGTGGAAGTTCATGTCACTCAGGACTAGCTGTTCCTTTAGGGATTAGAGGATGGGAGAGGGCCAAGAGCATCAGCAGGTGATGCAGTTGATTAATATTTTTCTCGGTCATATCTTTAAATGTTATCCATAGCATTCACATGAGCATAACGGTTAAGATGCCTTACTACATTTTTAACACCTAGTGAGTGCTGCGTTGACAAAGAAACACTTCTTTAGACATTCCATCTGTTTAATTGGGTAAATATTCAGCTCCCTGATCTGACATCTAATCATGTCTGAATATCCACTCCATTATTTATGCATCTGACATAGTAGAATAAATCCCAATTACACAGTTACATGCATAACTTTAAGCATGCATACAAAAGCCTGATTTTCAACTATAAGACACATGCACAAATTGTATTTGAATATTGACTTGTGTGCTAAATATACACATATAACATTACCTGTTACATAAAGAAGCCTAAAGTTATTGTATATATTATTAAATTTTAAATTATGTGTGCAAATTCATAACATGGTCTCCCTCCCTAAATGCTTCATTTTCATAAAGTTAAACCTATGCATGTTCTGAAATTGTGCATGCAATTTTAGGCAGCGGAAAATCCATTTAAATGTATATAAGTGACTTGTGTGTGTAACTTGTTATTTTGATACATGACAGTCCCATATAAGTTGTTGATAATTTACCCCAAGTGTACAACTTTGACATGGATGCACAATTGCAGAGCTTTACAAATGTAATCCTGAATGTATTAGTTTTAAATCATGCACACAATATAAAAGATAACCTTTTTTTGAAAAAAGAAAAACTGAGCCTACTTGTATCTGCCAAGGAAATATACAATAACATAACTAACCACAATGTAGATAATATTTTCCATTAGGTACCAATAAGCACCCCCAAATGTACTTACAATAATGTCAACCCAGAGAAATCTTTGAGTTAGAAACTAGCAAGGTCATGCTCCTTAGTGAGTCTGGTTAAGAAGCATCAATAAATTCCAAAGGGCACAGTTTAGAGCTAAAAGAAAGGATCTGCTGCAGAGACAGAAAGAAGTGAGAGAAAAGATTAGTTTGGAAGCAACAAAGGACAGCAAACAAACAAACAAAAAGACCCCAAAACAATAATATCTGAATTCTGAAAGTGCAACGTATAAACTTGGTTCTGGGATTTGCTAGGTGGGATCAGGTTCTAATCTGCAGAAAATTATTCTAACAATATTCATCTTGTGGCTCAGAACGCACCTGGCACTCAGTGTCCCTCCTCTTGGCTAAAGCTTTTTGTTTTTTTAGCAGCACGGAATCAAAGCAATCCATTACTGGAACTAAAAAATTTAAAAATACACAATGGGGCTAATATTTAAAACCTTTGTTCTGGCTGGCTAACCTATGCCTGGCTAAATTGATATCTGGTCAAGTTATCTGCTTAAATAGAAGACAAGTGAAAGATGTGCTGGGGGCTTGATCTTCACTCAGATAGTGTGGATATTTAGTGTTATCCAATTACAGTTGACTAGTTAAGTCTGGCTGGAGCAAATGCCTAAAGCTAACTGGATAAAGATATCGGTTAAACCAGGACTTCTAAACCATGCATATGATCACATCGTTTGATACTGATTCTTATAAGATGCCATCCAAGTCATTGATCTTTTTCAAGTAGGCTGCAGTATGAGAGGGTAATTTTGAAGGGGATTCCCTATTTAAGGTGCAAAGATTAAGTCTTTGATATAAAAACATGTAGGCGCCTATTTAGCGGCAGAAATCATGCCTTAAGATAAGGCGCAAACATTTACGTACCCCAGTCCTAGAGCTCGTAGAAATGTCTGTGCCTAGATTTTTCAGCAATGAATGCAAATTATATTTTATAATTTGCCTTTTACCCATACTCCACCCAAACTTTGCCCATGCATCTATCGACTGGCAAAGTATGTGACATCATGCAATGCCTATACTTTTATATTAGTTGGTATTTTATAAGAGATTATTAATATACACACATATATTAATGACTTAAATAACTCTTGGTTACGCTCATACATTTTACCTAAAAGTATGCACCCTCTTATAAAATTACCTCCATGTATGCAGGGAAGCAAGGTCTTGCTGAATTTTGCTGTTTTAGGGGAGTAGTTACTAAGCTGTGATCAAATGTCTTATTTTACCTTAACTTACTTTACCTTGGGAGTCACTCACCTGCGATACTCAATACCACAGGTTTCTGACTCCCGTAACAAAAGGAATAATACAGCTGGCACTGAACTTTGCAAGCAGTGTAATTCCAGGAGAAAAATAATGCCTTCTGTACTGGGAGCACTGGGCCTCTAACATGCAGACTGATGCTCCTGGCTGCCATCTTAAGTAGGCCGATGCTAGTGGTGACATCGCAACGACTCCTCAAAAGTCATCAATGATACCCCTTGTCCCCTCCCAAAAATGGCAGCTCCCCTAAGGACACTGCCCCCCAAGGAGACTAACCCCAGGTGCCCTTATTTGGTATCTTGACCCCCAGTCAGAAGTAGTGCCATCTTGAACTAGTCCAAGAGGATCAGGAGTGACTGGGGATTGCTCCTTCCCCCCAAACCTTAGACCACTAGTAATTATAACAAGTCCACCTGGAGGTGCGGCCTAGGGGAGGGTGGGGTGTATATGGGGGAGGTGTTCTTCTTGGGGATCAGGGTTATTAGTGAGACTGTCTTTTTAGAGGGGGCAAGAGGCATCAGTCCTGATTTCAGGGGAGGATCATCACAATATCACCACTGGCACCGGGCTGCATGTTAGAGGCCTGATGCTCCCAGCTCGGAAAAGCGTAGTTACTCACCTGTAATCGGTGATCTCCGGGAAAAGCAGGAATTTAGTGTTCACATATGGGTATCATCGGTACCGACGGAGCCTGCGTGGGAACGCTCCCCAGCGTCCAATAGGAACACTTTTGGGAGCATCCCTCAGCACATGCGCGCTGCTTTCCCGCCTTTCCAACTGTCCCTCTTCAGTTAAGTTTGTAGCTGAGTGAAAGGATAGAGGGAGAGAGGAAAGAGACAGAGAGATAGAGAGACAACTCCTTGGGGAGGTGGGTGGGTTGTGAAGACTAAATTCCTGCTGTTCCCGGAGATCACCTGTTACAGGTGAGTAACTACACTATCTCCAGGAACAAGCAGGAATGTAGTCTTCACATATGGGGACTCCCTAGCTGAAGATGCCAGGGAGATAGCCCCAGGAAGCTGCCACCCAAGTAAGGTGGGCCATGCTTCCTCTCATGGATCTCTGGCATCCCACCAGGGATGGTGGGTAGGAGTTGAGTTAGGTCTGGAAGAGATTTTGAAGAACAGCTTGGCCAAAGAAGGCATCCCAACGGGAGGCTTTATCTAGGCAGTAGTGGGCTGTAAAAGTGTGTACCGAAGCCCAGGTGGCTGCTCGACAAATGTCATCAATAGACACAGAGTGAAGGTTAGCCATAGAGGCTGCCATGGCTCTCACATTATGAGCTGTGACATGGCCTTGAAGAGGAAGACTCTTACTCTCATAAGCAAAGGATATGCATTGTGCAATCCATTTGGACAGAGTTCTCTTGGAGATTGGAAGTCCCAAATGACTAGAATCAAAAGCAATAAAATGTTGAGAAGACTTTCTATGTTGCTGTGTTCTTTGTAGGTAAAAAGCCAAGGCTCTTTTACAATCAAAAGTATGAAGGTTCCTTTCTGCATTAGAGGCATAAGGCCTTGGAAAGAATACAGGAAGATAACTTGATTGATTTAAATGAAAAGGTGAAACCACCTTTGGCAAAAAGTGTGGATGAGTTCTAAGAACAACCTTATCATGGTGAAACCTAGTATAAGGAGGATCAGCCACTAAAGCTTGCAATTCACTAATGTGACATGCAGAGGTGATTGCAATTAGGAAGATGACCTTCCAGGACAAAAGCTTCAGGGCTGTAGTGGCTAAAGGTTCAAAAGGCGGTTTCATGAGCTGCCCGAGGACTAGGTTTAAATCCCATGCCACCAGTGGTGGCCTGATGGGAGGCTTTGTTTAGTAGAAGACCTCTCATAAATCTTGTTATGAGTGGATGAGAGGAAATTGGTTGTCCATTTAGAGGCTTATAGGAAGCTACAATTGCATTAAGATGGACTCTTACTGAATTGGTCTTTAGACCAGAATTTGATAAATGAAGTAGATACTCTAGTATCGATTCCAAAGGTATCATAAGGGGGTTTAACCCCTTCTGTGAACACCATATAGTAAAATGTTTCCACTTGAAGGTGTAAGAGCGTCTTTTGGAAGGTTTTCTAGAAGCCTGAAGGATATCTTTTACCTGTTGGGAAAGGTTAAGATCCTGAAGGTCTAAGCTTTCAGCAACCAGGCCCTGAGATGCAGGGACTGGGGATTCGGGTGCCATAGCATCCCGTTCTCTTGGGAGAGGAGATCTGGAGCATAGCCTAACAACAGAGGTGCAGCTTGAGAGAGATGTAGAAGCAGGGGATACCATGTTTGGCATGGCCACTGTGGTGCTATGAGGATCATACGACCTCTGTCTCTCTGAAGCTTGAAGAGTGTTTTGGGGATGAGGGGAATGGATGGGAAGGCATAGAGGAAGTCATGACCCCAGTGAAGAAGGAAGGCGTCCCTTGCCTGGCAATTTTGAGCCGGAATCCTGGAACAGAACTGGGGAAGTTTGGCATTCAGTGGACTTGCAAATAGGTCTATGTCTGGGGTTCCACAGATCTGAAATATCTTGGCCACCTGGTCTAGGTGGAGAGACCATTCATGAGGCAGCAGTATTCAGCTGAGTTTGTCTACCCAAAGGTTTTGAATGCCTGGAAGATATACCACGAGAAGGTGAATTTGATGTGTGAGGGCCCATAGTCGTAAAGCTTCGTTGCATAATGACAGAGAGCCTGTTCTGCCCTGCTTGTTCACGTAGAACATAGCTACTTGATTGTCCGTTTGGATTAGGCTGGGCATGGAATACTCGAAGAGCTAGATAGATTGCTCTGAGTTCCAGGAGGTTTATGTGAAGACAAGCCTCCTGTGGAGTCCAGATTACCCTGGGTAGAGAGATGATGCAGGTGTGCTCCCCATCCCACCTGTGATGCATCTGTTGGTAGGGTGGCCTGGAATAGGGGTTGCTGGAAAGGAGATCCCACTAGAAGATTTTCCAGTGATTGCCACCATTGTAGGGACAAGATCAGTTGTTGTGAGTTTGATATCTTGTCCGACAGACGTCCTGTGGCCTGTGTCCACTGTGTGGATAGGGTCCACTGGGCTGCTCGCATATGAAGGCAAGCGTAGGGAACCACATGAACCGTGGATGCCATATGTCCCAATACAAACAATAATGAAATAAAAAAACATAATAAAATACAAATAAATACAGATTTCAGCTTTTGAAATATTTAAGACACTGATATTCAGACCTGCTGATATTCAAACGTCACAGCAATCAGCCAGGTGCTTAACTATTGACAGGATAGTCAGTAACTGGATCAGTGTTGTCACTGAATATCCCTGATGAACGGCACAATCTGGGTAAGTCTTGGCATTTATCTGAGGATGTTGTGTTCCTGTATCAATGTGAATAATGAGCTACAGAATATATTAAATAGAGTGGGAGAAAGCAGTGTGTCTTGGGGTACAACTGAATATAGCAGTAGAATATCAGATGCTGATTTATTGAACTTAAGACATACAATTTATTAGGAAAGATGAAAACCATTGTAGTACATTATGCAAGATACCAAGGTCTGTGAATCGAGAGATGAGCAAGTAGTGGTCAACCAGACTGAAAGCTGCAGAAAGGTCTAGAGAAATTATGATAGCAATTTGTTTTGTACAGGAAATCATTCAACTGTGATGAGACCCATTGCTCAACAAGCTTAAAGAAGGGGACAGAAAGCTTAGACAGGGGACAGAAATTGCTCTGGTTGGAAGCATCAGTTGGTAAGGAAGGTGATCCAAAGTAGGGACCTTTGGTCATTTGGAGGGAATTGGATCTAATAAACAAGTCGTGGGTTTCATAGCTTGCATTATCTTCTGTAAGTAAAACTTGGAAACGGGATTAAATTTGGACCAGGAGGTAAGCAGAAGGGATTAGGGAAGGTCCTGTTTGATCAGAGGATCATGAGAACAGGGTAGATAGGTGGTGTAGACAGGGCAGCTTGGAAACTGGCAACGTTTTTGCAAAAGTAAGCAACTAAGTCTGAGGCAAGAAGGTGGTGCTGGGATGTGGCAAATTCATGATAATGAAGAAGAATTTTGTTTGATCCTGGGCTTTATTAATAAGACCAAAAAAGTAGGTTTTTATTAGCTTCATCTATCGTTTTTTGTAGAATATTTGCTGTTTCTTAACGCAAAATAGGTACTCAGTGGTTCTATGGTGCCTCCAGTCTCTGCCTTATGTAACAGGCATTTCAGCAGGGGATGACCAGCATAGTACTTTCTTTTTGAGCAAGGATGTTTCTTTTGTTGAGAGAAGGCCTTCTGGATGGAATTGCTCAGGATAGAGTTCCAAGTAGAGACCTGAGTTGAGAGTGCCAATGAATGGAACTCTGTGGGAAATGAGTATGAAAAGTTTGAAAATCTGGAAAATAACATGCTGATTTGCATTGGATTGCTTATACTGAACCCTCCAACTCCATGGGAGTTTAAGAAATTATCATCACAGAGGGTAATTATATAGCATCTAGGCTAAGGCAGTTAAAACATGCCCATTTTAAGCCTATTTTGTAAAGACAAGTACACACTTATTTATCTTTATAAATTTTCAGCATAAGTGACAGAGGGCACGCCTTAAGTTAGGTGCAAATGAAAGCGTGTAATATTTGCAAGTACGCACATAAAATCGCCCAGATATTCAGTGCCAAGGCCATATTCAGCCAGCGGCACTGGATATCCGGATTGCCCAGAGAGCTAAGCTGCCTAAAGTTAGGCCAGCAAAACGATTGTCCTAACTTTCAGGATTTTAGTTAGCCATTAGTAGCTCAGTATCACTGCTAATCAGCTAACTAATATTGCCACTTCTGCTTAATGGGAGACAGCCAACATGGCTTTAGCCAAGAAAGGTCTTGTCTTACTAATCTGTTATGTTTTTTTGAAGGTGTGAATAAACAGGTAGACAAAGGTGAGTCGGTTGATATAGTGTATCGGGATTTTCAGAAGCCTTTGACAAGGACTCTCATGAGAGACTCTTGGTTAAATTAAAAAGTCATGGGATAGGAGGCAGTGTACTATTGTGGATCAGGAACTGGTTAAAAGATAGAAAGCAGAGGGTAGGGCTAAATGGCCAATTTTCCTAATGGAGAAAGGTGAATAGAGGAGTACCCCAGAGATCTGTGCTGGATCCACTGCTTTTTAATATATTCATAAATGAACTGGAAATGGGAATAACGAGTAAGGTAATCAAATTTGCAGATGACACAAAATTATTCAAAGTTGCTAAAACCGATGAGGATTGTGAAAAATTGCAAGAGGACCTTGATAAACTGGAAGACTGGACATCCAAATGGCAGATGAAATGTAATGTGAACAAGTGCAAAGTTATGCACCTAGAAAAGAACAACCCAAACTATGGTTACACGATGCAAAATTCCACATTAGGAACTACCACCCAGGAAAAAGATTTAGGCATCATTATGGATAACACATTGAAACTCTCTGTCTAGTGTGCAGCGGTGGCCAAGAGAACAAATAGACTGCTAGGTATCATAAGGAAAGGAATGGAAAATAAAACAAAGGATATCATAATGCCTCTGTATTGTTCCATGGTGCGACTGCATCTTGAATATTGTGTGCAATTCTGGTCACCATATCTTAAAAAGGATATAGCATTATTAGAAAAGGTACAGAGAAGAGCCACCAAAATGGCAAAGGGGATGGAAGTATACCCCTATGAAGAGAAGCTAAAAAGGTTAGGGCTCTTCAACCTGGAAAAAAGACGGCTGAGGGTAAATATGACAGAGGTCTATAAATTAATGAATGGAGTGGAACAGGTAAACGTAGATTGATTGTTTATGCCATCAAAATATAGAAAGACTAGGGGACAGGCAATGAAGCTACAGGGTAACCTATTTAAGACTAATAAGAGAAAATATTTTTTCACTCAATGTGTAATCAAACTCTGGAATTCGTTACCGAAGGATGTAGTAAAGGCTGTTAGTGTAGCCAAGTTTAAAAAAGGTTTGGGCAAGTTCCAGGAGGAAAGGTCCATAAACCATTATTAAAGGGGACCCGGGTTATCACTGCTTGACCCAATATAAGCATTGAGGAACCTGTGTCTTTTGGGGAAACCTCTAGGTACTCGTGACCTAGATTGGCCAATGTTGGAAAAAGGATACCGGACTTGATGGACCTTGGTCTGACTCAGTATGGCATATCTTATGTTCTTATGCCCCGGCCTCGGAATGCCCTAACTCTAGCTGCTTAGCATTGGGGCATTTTGATGGGCTAGGAGGGGATATTCAGCAGCACAAACCAGGTATGTGCCACAGAATATCCAGACTCAGTGGGATTAAAACAGTTTGTAGGTCTGCAAACCACATTAATTCTTTTGCATATGCCTCAACATGCATAGATGCTAACTCTACCTATGCTTTGTCCAGACTGCTCCAGGTTAGGTCTACTGGCAAAACATGTGCCATCATGTCAAAGCATGTACTTGTACACCAATCAGGATTATTTGTAAACTTCCACACATGCATGTTAATGACTTTAATCCTTCAAACAGACTTATTGGACTCCAGTATGTACGTTTTTGTGCTCATGTGAGGAGCTTTATCTGAGCTATGATTGTAACTCTAAGCCCTGCAAGCTTCTAGTAAGTTTCAGCTGAGCAAACGAAGTTCTGAGATCCTTTCTTCCTTGTTTTTGGGCACTGAAGCAAGTATTTATTTTTTGAGTATTACTGTGTCAGTATTTCCATTATTTATGTTTATGACACATATACCACAAATCATAGCATATCTAGGCTGTTTACACATACATATAAAAACTCACAAGATGCAAATAAAAAGGATCAGAAGTTATAAATTTAAAATATATAAAGACTGAGTAGAAGATAATGCAGAATTCTTTGGCAAGGGTTATTTCAAAGTTCTGGAAGCCATAAAACATCTCTGGGAAAGGATTGCTCAGCACATCAAAAAATGATAAACCACTCCCCAAAGGCCATCCTAAAACAATGAGGGATCAATATTTAAAAAGCCCTTATCTGAAAGCACAAAGGTTATCCAGGTAAGGGCGTGTGTGAGATATTTGGCGGCCCTATCCTGATAGTGCTACTGAATATTTCCACAGACTGTCTTGGCACTATCAGCACAATGCTGGCGGCAAGGGTAGGTGTAATTGCTGCCAATCACCGCTATCTGGATAATGGCAGCAATTATCCATAAAGTGGCCACACAATCCAGATATTCAGCAGCAGCTATTATTGAGATACTGCTGCTGAATATCCACTGAGTATTTAAATACTATGGCTGGGGGGCTCACATGATACAGTGAGCCGAGCAAGACATGTTGCTCTCGGCTCTGGGGCTTCCCTGGCCCTAAAAAGCCAGCTTCTTTTTCCTGACTGAATCCAGACTTACCTTGCTGGCTTGGTAATTAAACCGAGCATGTCCATAGAACACTTTGGGCTACCCCTGGGAGTCCGTTGGGGGGGGGGGGAGGGAAACAGACACCAAGATGGCCACCAGCCCACCATTGTAGGCCCAGCGGATCGGACTCCCAAATTGGTAGAGCTGATGACTTTGACCATGATGCAGGCCCTCGATGAATGCTTTCATACTTTGAATGAACGATTGACACAAGTGGTCCAGGCGGTCACCAACTTCACAGGCCGCAACACTACTGTGGAACAATGAATCTCCAATGCAGATGACACCCAGCAAGTCTATGCCACAATCATCAAGCACTTAGAGGACTTAATTTGCCAACATGAGGCAAAACTCGATGACCTCGAGAATCAAGGTTGACGAAAAAATCTCTATTTTATTGGCATTGATGAAACAGTGGAAGATGCTGAATTGAAGGGGTTCCTGGAGATCTGGATACCCCTTAATCTACTGTTGAGTGAACAGATGGGGAAAAAACATCTGGAATGAGTTCATCGGCTGGGGCTCCGTAGCGGTAGTAACCCTTGCTTGCGAGTAGTAATAGCACACTTTCACGATTTTACCCAAAAAGAGACAGTGCTGCAGGCGGCCCGGACACACCGGAACATAGTCCCCAAAACACAAACACCCACCATCCTCATCTTCGAAGACTATTTGGCACTTCTAAGTCGCCAAAGCCGGGAGTATTCCCCACTCTGCAACCAGCTGCAACAGCGAGGTATCCATTTCTCACTGATACATCCTGCCAAGCTATGGGTTGAACAGCAGGGGCAAACCTGCTTCTTTGCTATCCCAGATGAAGTGCACAGTTTTTTGGAAATGCTTCCCCCCACCCCATGAGGAGCAAAGACCGAGATTTGGGACTATTAGACTCTGGTGGGAATGCGCTGTGGACAGCAAAGGGAATGTTGAGACCTTCTAGACTTCAGAAAGAAACTCAAAACGCACATTTTCCAATCACATTTCAACCTGAACTAAACCCACAGATGGAGCAGCCCCTGACTACTGTGTCCAAGAAGATTATCCTGTATATATGTATTTATGTATATCTGTAAATGAACTCCCCCATAGCTAAGAAGTGTTAACTCTGTATGATGTGCTTTTCTGACAATCTGTATGTAAGCAAAATTTGTACCTGCCTTGATTCGACAGTCCAAGAAGATTATCCTGTATATATGTATTTATGTATATATGTAAATGAACTCCCCCATAGCTAAGAAGTGTTAACTCTGTATGATGTGCTTTTCTGACAATCTGTATGTAAACAAAATTTGTACCTGCCTTGATTCGGCAGTTTCACAATAGTAATCCTACCCGCTTCTGATCGCTGGAAGGAGCGGGCTACAAATGCTTGCTAAATAAATAAATAAAATTGTAAATTTTTGAAGATCGTTTGTACTGATGCTGGTCACACAGTTTGAAGTGAGGGGGCCACAACATAGCTGCACCGTCCTTTCCAGACTTCAGCTATCCATACCATGCACCTTGGGTCTGGTCGTCCCCCCCCGCCTCTCTCGCACAGTGGACATTGCTTGTGGACTGGACTATGGGGGACCACCACAGCTCCCCTCTTCGGGACTCCAGATGTGCCGTGTGGCCTAACACTCTCCAATGAGGATGTCTACAATCTTGTTGGACTTGTCTATGCCATAGCGGTTATCTCATGATGGATGTACACTGCATGACCAGTGTATGTAGTGTGCATTAAGACAATATGGAGGTCATTCCGAGGCATGAATAGTGGGGATGGATGTCCCAACGACCCATCCCTGCTATTCATGCCGGCTGCCTACCCTGAATAACTTCCCTACCGGTTGTGCGGGGAAGTTAGTCAGAGGTGGGGAAAAGGCGGTCCAGGGGCGGAGGGTGGGCAGGCAGTGGGCGGTCACCAGTCCTGGACATACAAGGCCAATTCTAATGTTGGCCCTGTACATCCAGGGCCAGCAAATTGGCCAGGGAAGTTATTCCACTCCCAGGATGGAATAACCTGCCTGGACATTTTTCTTTCCGCTTTGGGGCGCAAAAGGGGCTGGGAGGTGCAAAGTTAATCCCCTGCAGCCTGACCCTAGCCTTAGGAGGCTGTATCGGGGGTCGACTGTGGGGAATTAACTTTGTGGGACAGCGGCCGGCATTGCGGCTTTTAAATGGAGCCACGGTGCCATGGCAACGGGACCTCATGGTGCAGCAGCTCCATTTAAAATCCCTGGCTGAGTTAGCCAGGCTATTTCTGTAGTGCAGGCCGGGACTGAATCGCAGTCCCGGCCTGCACATACAGTGCTGTTTGCAATTCTGATCCTGCGGGGCTAGACATGTCCTGCGGGATCAGAATCACAATCTCTTTTGTATGTCTGGGTCTGCCTGGACATACAAAGGAGATCTAGTCTTGAATGGAATCGGGCCCTATATGATTAAGGATGTATGAGTGGTTGAATAAGAGGAGGAGTGAATGGGCATTCAAGGTTGGGCCATAACTAGCTCAAGACGAGCACTGGAGAGCGATGGGGAAGAGAGGAAGGGTGCGGCCGGGCATAAAGTTTAGGAGTGGGAACCCAGCAGAGGCAGGTCACCCATGTTGCAAGTCATAACTGGACATTTGACCGCACCTCCTAGAATGGATGGTTGGTATTGAATGGTGGAGGGCTGGATGAATGGGAGGGGGTAACGAGGCATAGGGAATTCAGTGTGGGGGGGGGGGGGTGAGTGGGCCGCTAGGAGGTGAGGCCAGGGTTCTTTGGGTTATACTGCTGCCAATATTGCGGAAGTGCTATGGCAATGGCTCCAATGGCAATGCAGTGGGGTGAGAGAGGACGCCCAACATAAGGTGGGGAGGTGGGGTCCCCATTGCCACGAAGATCCCTAACACACCGGATAACAGTGGGGTGACAAAGGAATATGGATGAAGAAGGGGGAGGGGAGGGGGTGGAGAATGGGAGGTTGAGTTTTCTACACGGGGAGGAAGGGGGGAGGGATATGCTATCTGGATGGTTCGGCACTTGGCGAGTCAATATGGGATTGGGACACCTCCTGCGAGTGCCTCTGCAAAGCTCCAGTGTACAGGAGAGGGGCTTAGGCTGGGGAGCCCCACCTGGTAAACTGCAGATCTTTTATGATGGCCCCTCAACACAAATGGGGGTTACATGAAAAAAGGTGGCCTTAGAATTGTCTCTTGGAATGTCTGTGGTATAGGGTGTCAATAAAATGCCATAAGGTGCTAAAAGATTCGCATGACATGTGAGCTGACATTGCTATGCTCCAAGAAACTCATATGATCGACTTAGAACATGCTAAACTTAAGAGATGGTGGGTGGGGGAGGTTTATGGAGCAGCAGCGGGAGGTCGACGAGCAGGTGTTGTCATTCTATTCAGAAAATCACTCAATTTCTAAGTTGTGCACGAGACCCAGGGGGGTGCTACTTATTGATTTTGGGACATCTACAGGGACACCAAACCTTGTTGGGGAACATCGATGCCCCACATTCTTTTGACTTCAGTTTTTTTGATGAGCTGGTGTGGAGTTTGACATTCAGGGGGAACCAAGATATAATTCTGGGTGATGACTATAACAGTGTGCTCGACCCTCTGGTGGATTGTTCCCAGAGGGGATCTGAAAGGGATGATAGATAGTGGTGACATATGTTGGGACTATGTGATGGTAGTGATCTGATTGATGTTTGGCGCATTGTGATACCGCGGGCCCTCTGACGCAAGGAAAGAAAGTTTTAAATCTTGAAAAAAACAAGATTTACCTGCAATTACGAGAAGGGACACATAGAGGGAGCAGGAGAGCAAGCCTGGAAGTGGAAGAACCACACCTCTATGGGCAGGACTCAGAAGCAGCTGCTCTGGATTTAAGCAGGGACAAAGCATTGCAAGAGAGGAAGCCAAGGCAGCCAAGAAGCAACCCAGAGGGGAAGCACAGGAGGAGGCAAGGAGCTTGGCAGAGACCTTCACAGGAAGCGCAGGAAGCAGTGCCAAGGGAAGCTCCAGAAGCCGGAGTCAGAGACCGAGGTGAAGTCACTGACAAACCCAGAAGCGCTCAAGGAGTGAAAGCTACTGGGAGAGCAGGCCGAGCTGAAGGCCCAAGAGCAGGCCTAGAGGAAGGCCATACACAACTGCAAGAGGCAGTCATACAGAGGACAGCCATGGAAGGAGAGGCTTATCCTTCTAACTGGAGAAGAAACTTTCAAGAGGAAAAAGGTACTTTTAAAAGTTTTTACAAAAGTAACTTGAAGGATGAAAGAAAGGTTCATAGCCTTAAGAGAGAGGATATAGCTGAGAGGGCGCGGCCCCTAACCAACTGCCACAGGGGTGGAGGTGGAAGACAGGCCCCTCAGCAGCAGCCTTACCTCAAAAGAATTATACCTCATTCTAAAACAGGAAAGATATCCTGGGATCGTTGGAAATTACCTGAAGCAAAAGACTTTCAGACTAGGCCTCAAGCCTTTCACAAGAAGCCTAGAGAGAAACAAAGGGCTAGCTTTTATCTGGATAATAAGGACTGTTTTAAACCAGAAATACCAGATAAGTTTTATAGGAAAAGGTTTAGTACTGCCAGAGACTGGAAGAAGCAAACCTTTAATCCTGAAACAGCAGTAAGCCCAGGGAGTTATAATATACCTAAAAGCCGACGCCCCAAACTCCCAAGCCAGCACTGGGATACGGTATGGCATGCTTTTAGAAAACCAGGTTTTAACATCCCAGAGATCTCAGAGACCTCAGATTCGGACCCCGTAGAAATGGAATGGCTGCCAGGGGAATCTGAGGGTATTGAAGACATAGAACCAATGGAATGTGATTATTGCACAAGGAGATGTGTTTAAGTAAGAGGCAAACAAATCCCATGTATGCAAAGAATACTGGAAACCTTATGTTTTAAGTTGGTGACGGATAACCATGTTATTTTGAGTGTTTTTGCTGATTCACATTTTGATGCAACCAAAGTTTGTGTTCTGTTACTCATTACCTCATATTTTGAACTTCTTTATGCGCAAAGGTGAAATAAAAGCCTTTTCTTTACCCTACACTTGGCAAGAGTTACTTTTTAGGAAGTTGACCTTGAGGCTGACAATGAGGCCTGCTACCTCATTGACCCTCACAACAGGTCAACCCTGAAACCCTTTATTTCTTATGCGCTCCCCAGCCCCTGTGGAACCACTACGCCGCCACCAGAGGGGGCTGAGGGGGACAGCATACTACACCCGGGGGAACGGGACTACACGATGGTAGTGATCTGATTGATGTTTGGCACACACTACACCCAGGGGAACGTGACTACATGCATCTCTCTAGAGCCCATGGCACGTGGTCAAGAATAGACTATTTTTTGTTGTCTCAATGCTTATTAAATAGGGTTGAGGACACCCAGATAGGTAATGTGCAGATTCCAGACCAAGAGATGATCTAGTTAGACCTCCAATCCCCCTCCCAGCAGCATCAGGCTGGTGGTTGGCATTTCCCCTTTCACCTAAAGGGGGACGCTGCCTATATATGGTTCCTTCAGGAGCAGTGGGATCTTTTTGAGGACACCAACACAATCCATAAGGACAATCCATCTCTCTTTTGGTAAATAGCCAAGGTCTATTTATGGGGGGCTCTGATTGGCTATGTCAGTTGATGGGAAAAAAAAGAGGCCAATCGTAAACTCCTTGAATGGAACTCCCAGCTATGGCTGTTACATTGTAGATTGGTGCGCCATGACATGGAAGAGAATCAGACAGTTTATTTGACTCTGCAGAGTCAGCTGAACACTATGATCCATGCCTGAGCAAAATGATCCATGCTTCATTATAGGTATGCACTTTATCAGTTTGGAAACTGTTCGGGATGTTTCTTGTCTGCACTGGTTAGGAAAGAAGGGTGCCCCTGATCCATGGCAGCGATTCAAGCAGCAGATGGGACAATACAGGTAGCACAGAAGGCAGTGAAGGATGCTTTTTTGACATACTATCATGACCTATACAGTGAGAACCGACAGGATGGTCAAGGGGTATGTGAATATTTGCGGGGCTGCGAGCTCTCTAGCTTAGAATAGGCTCACTGCTACAACTGAATGCATGGATTCAGCCAACTGAGATACGAGTGATCAAAGGCTTAACGACACCCCATGTACCAGGGCCAGATAGCTTTAGTGCAGAATTCTATCAGATACTGGGACACAAGGTCTGTGTCCCTCTAGCTGAAATGTACCAACAGTTGGCTACATTTCAGTCCTTTTCTTATCAGACTAATGAAGCATTTATTACTCATCCCCAAGCCGAGGCGTGATGCTCTTCTACTGGGGGTCCTACTGCCCTATCTCTCTGTTGAATGTGGATCTTAAAATCATGTCCAAGGTCATGGCCAAGCATCTTTCCCCACTCATGCCTATTTAATACACCCTTCATCAAATTTTGGCAACCCAACACCATTGTGGTACCACTGCGACTCCCTCCCTATTGGTCAGCTTTGATGCCGAGAAGGCATTTGACAGAGTGGGATGGTGATACATGTTCTCCATACTGGAACACTTTGACTTTGAGGGGAGTTTTCTACAGGCAGTGCAAGCATTGCATACAGGTCCCTGGGCATGCATTTTAGTGAAGGGGCAGCATACGGAGTGATTCCCACTGCTATTATCCAGAATCCAAGCAAACCCGGGAATAGAGGGACTCTGCATGGGGGTCACATGAATTCAAACTGGCCACCTTTGTGGACGATCTGCTTGTGTATCTTGTGAACTCAGAACAATCCTTGGCAGGGGGGTGGCAGGGGGGTGGAGCCTGATGTCCAGCGGGATGGACGCTTAACGCTGA
The DNA here is from genome assembly GCA_033557465.1 of Ichthyophis bannanicus. NCBI lineage: Eukaryota > Metazoa > Chordata > Amphibia > Gymnophiona > Ichthyophiidae > Ichthyophis > Ichthyophis bannanicus. The sequence goes on from CM066034.1 coordinate 938,048,793, forward strand.
AGCTCCCGAGTGGCCTACTCCTGACTTTAATACAACTTATCTTTTCAATTGGGCTCTGATCCTACCGGGGTGCCTCGGGGAGATGGAGGGGCACAAGCCAGCGCGTCTAGAATTCGGCTCTTCAACGAACTCACATGGCAAACGCTCTAAAACTGAGCCGCCGTCCCCACAGAAGATGGTTCCACTCCGGGAGGGTCCCGCGATGCAGCAGGAGATCTTAGATGAGATCCGCGGCGTGAAAGAACTTGTGCAATCCAACGGTGAAGCACTCAGATCCATGCGGGAAGACTTCGGCAAGCTACAGGACAGGCTAGAGGGGTTATCGCTGAGACAGGACAAAATGGAGGGTACTCTTGACTCGCATGCGGTCCGCTTGGCAAAATTGGACAAGGTCGAACGACAAATGCAGGCACTTCAGAAGGAGCTGGAGGACAGTAACAACCGAGCCCGTCGCAACAATATACGGCTCGTGGGAATTCCGGAGGGAGCAGAATCAGGAGATATGAAAGAGTTCCTCTCTAAATTGCTTCCCTCCTTGCTTAAAACAACGTTCACCAAGGATTTGGAGATTGATCGGGCCCATCGAGTACCCACGACTTTGGCGCTCAACCGGAAAACCCCCTCGGCCCATCATTTTCCGGTTGTTGAGATATCAGCAAGTTGAACAAATTCTAAACGCTGCCCGTGCAAACCCCCGGCTGGATTATGAGAGCCATCGGATTTCATTCTTCCCCGACCTGGCGAAGCCCACAGTGGACCGCAGGAAAAGACTCCTTGAATTTCGACCGCGTTTGCAGCAGCTTCAAGCGCGCTATGGCCTAATGTACCCGGCGAAACTTAGAGTTACTCTTCATAATCAAACCAGGACTTTTGAGGATCCGGACGTGCTTGCGGCCTATCTGGAAGCCAAAGAAGCGGACCAAATGCGCTGAACCAGGGGCCTTTCATTTGCCCATCGATTTGGAACTGATCGCCATTTTGTGTCGTCGACGCTGCACATGCAGCCTGGATCGGAGGCCCTGCGGCCTAGCTTATCGTGGCCTGCTGACCGTCGGACTCTCCTGTGAGGGACCTTTCCATAGCATGCACCTCGGTGGGCTCCGGAGCCTATGTAGCCATTACAGTTAATATGTAGAATGTTTGGCCCTCGTTGGGGCTTCCTCCCGCAGACATATGGTCACCATTAATCATTGGGGTTATGCTTCTTCTCTACTACACTTCGGTGTTTACTTTTGGTTTGGGGGAATACCAGATATAGTGCTTATTGTATATGATTTGGTTAGGTCTTCTCTGAATCAAGCAGTCAAGATGGGGGATAATGGAAATTGTGTGCATTATGATATTTTTGTCTTGAATAGACTCAGCTATTTCTATGGCCCCATGTAAGATTTTATCATTGAACGTCAAAGGTATTAATAATCCGATAAAAAGGAAGAAAATCCTTGGCTACTTAAGTCACGAAAATGCTGATTTGGTTTTTCTCCAAGAAACGCATCTAAATGCCAAGGAGACACTGAAACTCAATGTTAAACCCTACATGGTGGCCGCCTACTCTCCCGCTATAGCGAAGAGATGTGGGGTAGCCATCTTGATTAGGAAATCCTTACAAGCCACTGTTATCGATAGCAGTTCTGATACTGAGGGTCGGTGGTCCCGCGTCCACCTTAAAGTGGGTGATCTTGAACTGACATGTATATGTTTATATGCTCCTAATGTGGATGATCCTATTTTCTTTGCTAACCTTGCCCAGGTTGCACAAGCTTCTGCCAATACTTCGTTAGTAATAGGAGGCGACTTTAACCAGGTGGTTGATCCATTGGTAGATAGGCGACCACCCAGAACGAGTGGTCCCACCAAGAGTCACCTCACGCTAGCGTCTTTGATTAAAGATCTAGCTTTAGTAGACCTGTGGAGGCTGCTACACCCTTCGGACTTAGAATTCACGTTTTTCTCCCCCCCACATCAGTCACAATCTAGGATAGATTTTTTCCTCGTATCCAAAGCATTAATCTCCAGCACGGATACAGCTAAGATACACTCTCTGCACATCTCAGACCATGCTGCTATCTCCTTCCTTTTGAACACTAGTGCACAGAGGGATAATCCACGGGATTGGTATTTTGATCGGACCCTGCTTGAACAGCAGGATTTTCAGGCTGACATACGGGCTGCCATACAAGATTACTTCCACTTCAATTCACCCCATGATACAATGAACTGGGCATGGTGGGAGGGCTTTAAAGCGTCTATCCGTGCAACCATCACTAGCTATCAAATCCGTTTAGGGAAGCAGCGTAAACGGCAACTCTTAGCACTAGAGCAGCAGATCAAGGCCGGTGAACGTGTTCTTACCTCTCGTACTGACCCATGTGTGTTGATTCGCTTGCAACGCTTGCGTTTCCAATATAACTCGCTCTTAACGACTGCAGCGGCCAAAAATATTGAACTACAGCAAGGGACGTACTATCGGGAAAGCAATCGTGCCGGTAAACTCTTAGCTAACGCTCTGAAAGGTCAAAAAGAAGCCAAACGCGTAGCGGCCCTGCGTAGTCCAACGGGGGGGAATTTAGTCACAAATGATACAGAGATAGTAGAGCTTTTTCGGGATTTCTACACCCGCCTCTATCAATCAGAATGTGAATTTGACCCAGAGGCTTTTGACCGGCTATTAGCTGGTATACAACGACCGACCCTTTCTGTAGAGGACAAGGAGTCACTAGATCATTCATTTACTCTTTCAGAAATTCAATTCGCACTCAAGCGATGTGCATCGGGTCGGGCTGCCGGCCCAGATGGCCTCCCGGCAGAATTTTTCAAAACTTTCAGCGCTGATTTGGCCCCATTCCTACAACTCTATTTCTCTGCTTTGGCCAAAGATAGCTCCTTTACAGGATCTTTCTCGACGGCAAATGTTGTAGTCTTTGAGAAAGAGGGGAGAGACCCGATGCTGACTGCAAATTACCGTCCAATTTCCCTTCTTAATGCTGATTACAAGATATTTGCAACCATTCTGGCCACTAGATTATCCGATAAAATGCCTGCTCTAATTCACCCAGACCAATGTGGTTTCATATCTGGTAGGTCCACTGCTGATAATGCCAGGACCTTGTGTCATATACTAGCTGCAGCAGCGCATCATGATCAACCCCTCGTCGGCCTCTCTCTTGATGCCGAAAAGGCATTTGACCGCTTAGAATGGCCCTTTCTATATGCGGTTCTCCGCTGGTATGGGTTTGGGGAAGGCTTTCTCCGATACCTTCAAACTCTGTATGCACATCCGACAGCCACTATTTCTGTCAATGCCACAAAGTCTCAACCGTTCAATCTTCATAGGGGCACTCGGCAAGGATGTCCCTTATCTCCTCTGCTCTTTGATCTAGCACTTGAACCCCTAGCCCTCCTCATCCGACAGGCCACAGATATCCATGGAGCCCCCTTTCAACATAGAGATATTAAAATTTCTGCATATGCAGATGATCTCATGCTTTTTGTATCCTTGGACTCCGTCCCTGCTGTTTTAAAAAAGATTGATAGCTATTCCCTACTCTCGGGATACAAGATTAACTGGACTAAATCTGTTGCCTTCCCTTTGAATCATCGAGTCCATGCTGCAGACATGCAGGCTTTCCCCTTTGTATGGCAGCCCCGTATGGTCAAATACCTGGGGGTTCATTATTGTTATCCATTAGAAGATACTCTTAGCCATAATGCTAAAGAGCTAATCTCCAAAGCGCGCGATCTTACCAACCGGTGGTCTCCTTTAACACTCACATGGTGGGGCCGACTGGAAACAATCAAAATGATGATAGTTCCCAAAATAAATTATATCCTAGAAATGCTACCATGCCTCCTGCCTGCACACATATACAAAGATATAGAAGGTCTCCTGATTCGTTATTTGTGGCATGGCAAACCACCAAGGATAGCTAAGCGTAAGTTACAGGCGGACAAAGAAAAGGGAGGGGTCCGGTTCCCAGATTTTCTTAAATATCATAAGGCGTTCCTTCTTAAACAGGGTGCCCGTTGGTTAGATCCCCCGGTAGAAGGTAGGCCAGTCTGGCTCGACATTGAGGAGGAACTCTGTAGGCCCATTCCTCTTACCTACCTTCCCGGCATGACCTTCCAACTAGATTCCCACCATCCACCAATGGTTGTGGATACACTACTTGCCTTTAACACTTTCATTCAGTCTCAGGGACCACAACAGTGCCCGCCATATAGACTCCCGCTATGGCATAACTTGCGCCTTCAAATACAAAATAAACCGATAGCATGGACCCCCTGGTATTCCAAAGGGATATGGATGCCTTACCAATTGATTGCCAGTGAGCGCTGGAAAACTTTTAAAGAATTGCAAGAGGAATTTGGTTTACTAGCAAGAAATTATTTCCAGTGGGTGCAGCTTCAGCACTGCCTTAGGAGTGTTCGGATTCTTCCACTAACTGAAACTAAGGATGAAGGTCTAGCAGAGATAATTCGCTCTATTGGGAGTCAATCTGGCGTAGCCTCTAACTTTTATAAAATGTTAAGCAATCATGAGAACAGTAGCATTCCCGCAGTCCAACAAACATGGGAACGGGAACTACAAATCACACTGACTCCTGAGCAATGGAGCCTCTTCTGGAGTAAAGTTGTTCGGGTCTCTCGGTCAGCATCGATAACCCAGACACTTTTCTATTTTGCACATAGAAGTTTCTATACGCCTGTGAAGCTTGCCAAATGGAATGCCAATGTTAATGACAGGTGTTGGAATTGCCACACCGCCATAGGCACACTAGCTCATATAATGTATGAATGTTCTACACTACAGCAATTCTGGAGTCGGGTCTGGGGTCGTATTCAACTCATTTTACAGTTTCACGAGCCTCTCTCTTGGCGGATAGTGGGACTTCGCTCTGCGGCGGGGATCCCCTCTCTTCCAAAGTCGGGCCGCTTTTTGCTAAATTTCTTGATGGGTATAGCTATATCTTTAATCACGAAACACTGGAAAAATAGCTCCCATCTAAGTCCCCATGCGTGGTGGACTCTTGTATGTTTATATAGTAAATATGAACAGATACCACGCCGAATGGCTCCCCACGCTCAAACCTTGCATCATGTTTCTAAATGGAATATGCTCAATGATTATGTGCAAACTGCCAAATGCTCTCATCTAACTGTTTAACTTCATTTATCATGTACACTCATTTATTATGATCTTCACTTGCTCTATACTGGTTCACAAAGAATGAGAATTAATCATTGATTACCCGAACATTGTATTCCTTTCCTAGAGAAGAAGCATGGGGGTGGGGGGAAATATGGGGTTGCTTTTATATGTATGGTTTTGTATTTGTATCTTTCTGTATGTCTTTTACTTTGGTTGTGTTATAAATGGAAAATAAAATTAAAAAAAAAAAAAAAGAACAATCCTTGGCAGCCTTACTGTCTGATTTCGAGATCTTTGGAACATTGTCGGGATTTAAGCTAAACTTGGAAAAGTCTGAAGCATTAGCGGGGCTGGACTCAGTGCGAGCTGAATGGAGGGGTGAGTTTCCCCTAAAATGGCCGGAGGGCTCTTTCAGATACTTGGGGTTGACCCTACCGGCAACCCCCCAGGACCTGTACAAGGGTAATGTGGGGCCATTGTTGACCCAGACAGCACAACTCCTAGTGAGATGACAAGACTTTGGCTGGGAGGTAAAATTGCCCTGTTCAGCATGATGGTTTTCCCGAAGTGGCTTTACATGCTTCAGCTCCTGCCCATATGGCTCCTGAGGAAGAACGTAACCAAATTAGATAGTGTGATACAGTAAGCTATAGAAAGCCTGTTGAAACTAGCAAAAAAGAAGAACTCACCTCAAACTTGGCTGGGCAGGAGGATTCAGCATGTCTAAGAATGGCTGAGCAGCCGGTGCCGTCAGCACAAGTAGAACAGAAGAGGTTTAAAATGAGGTTTCCTTTCCTTAGCAGTGACGCAGATAGAATTGAGGAATCTCATCAGAAACACCTGTCCCCAGAAGCTGATGTAATGTGCAGAGGGGGGAGGTACAAAAAGCCCTGGTTAGAACCAGGAAGGGGAAGCAAGAAGGGAAGCAAGAGGGTGTGTCCGAGAGAGTGCAGAAGCAGGAGCGAATGCAAGAAGGAGAGCCAGACTGACTCTGAGGAGGAGAGTGGCAGTCAGATGCAGGTGGAGATCCAGCATCAGACAAGCCAGACTCAGAGACAGAGAGAGACACAGAGTCCCAGGAGACGTTCCAATTCCAGGAGAGACTTTGGAGGTCTGGGAGGACCAAGAGCTCTCAAGGGAAGCTCCAGGAAAGGGCAGTGGAGCAGTAGAGAAACTGATCTCTGGAGAGATAGTACCGGAGAGGTTTTCCACTCAAACAGGAAGTGGGACACTACCTTGGGGGAATTACCCAAGTCACGGAGAAACTTTCTTCAAGCCAGTAAAGCTTTGCCAGGAGAAAGAAACCCCACAGCTAACTACAGAACCTCCTGTAAGGTAACAAGTTTAAAGCCTTGTGTTTGGGAGAGAAGAGAAGCTGGGAGTTTTAACAAGCATTGCTCTGGGCAGAGTTTTAATATAGGAAGGCATGCAGATTTCCAAGTAAGGGAGCCAAGGGAGGCTTACCATAAAGAGACTTTCTCTACAGCAGGTTTTTATAATCCTGATTTAGACAAATGTCTGGGAGAGAAGAGAGCTTATCTTCCCACAGCAAATGAACCCAGCTCCAGCACATGCAGTGAATGTGAACCGGGGAGTGATAGATGCAGCCCAGGCTTAACACAGTGGGAAAGCAGTAACACTTACTCAGAGCCGGAGCCGATGGATTGTACAATCTGTTTATCAGATGAAATAACATCTTTATGCTGATGTAACTTGTGAAAGGAACAAGGAAGAAAGAAATAACATTCCAGCTGTTTTCATTTAGTTTTGTTTATTGTTCTGTGTGCTTTTGCAAAGAAATGATATCCGCCAGGGAACGGGAATAAAACCCTATTTTGTTTTACCACTTTGACTGACTGACTCTGTGTACAGAAGAGAAGGCAGATCAATCATAACCACAATACCCCTAGTCAGTCGCCTAGAGGGACTACGGAGTCTCTTACCACGAGGCCCGTGACAATAGCTTACTGCTCCACTTCCTTTGGCAGGGCCACTGCACCCGAGTGGCGATACAGGCACCCAAAGGATCTTGGCATCAGGAGGGGTATGGGGGTCCCTAATCTTGACGCATACAATTTAGATTGTCTAATCCATCATCTAAAAGATTGGCTTTTTGATACAACTGACTATACCCCTCTGACATGTGAACAGGCATTGGTCGCATCCCTTGCACTCCGTTATGTGCTGCATGCAACCCTAGGCAAACTGCCGCTTTCTGTGCGGAGGTGTGGTCTCCTTTGAGTTATGCATCAGACCTGGATATGGATTTGCGAGTGATTGGGACATTGTTTCCCAATCAGTCTATTTGCCGATACAGGGAAATGCTGACTTCACTCTGGGTATGTCGGCCTATAGGTTTAGACGATGGCATCATTTAGGGGTGCGGCACCTAGACCAAGTATTGACTGAGGATGGCAAGTTGCTACCTTTCGAAGAGCTGTGTGCTCAGTTTGAGCTGGGGAGGGGTGATCTGTTCTGTTACTACCAGCTCTGCGGCTATATCCAGGTACTGGTGAGGGACAATTTGTCCAGTGAGTTTTGCATTGACTTGGAAGAGTTTTTTCTGTGTGAAGAATCAGGCCGGATAACGGTGTCTCGGATATAATCCTCGTTCTCAACCAGGGTTTCCAAGATATCAAGTCACTGGTTGGCGGAACAATGGAATGTGGATCTTAGCACGTCTTTAACTGGTGAATACATGTGGAAACTTATTGGTAAGATCCCACGGTTCAGAGCCATGGTCTCCCTCTGTGATATGCAGTATCAGATAATCCCACATGCTTATCTATTGCCTGGTTGGTTGCGAATGATGGGATATAGTAGTTGGTCTAGCTGCCCTAAATGTGGGGAGGTTGGCGCCTCCCCTTATCCACTTACTGTGGTTCTGTCTAGAGGTGTGGACTTATTGGAATGCAGCCCATCTGTTTATGGAGAAGGTTCTTCAACAGCAATGCACACTGACCTCACAGTCCGCCCTACTGCACGTGATGGAGGGAGTGGAGGCCACGGGACAGGATAGATGGTATTGGCTGAAAATGTCGGGGCACTTGCAACATAAGTCATTTTGATGGATTCTCTGTCCTCCGATCCCCCCGAGCTATTGGTAATAGCGGAATGCTTTGCACCAACACATGCAGACAGATAAACCTAGGGCCAAAGTGGAGCGGAAGTGCATGCCTAAGTTTCACGCAGTTTGGGACGACTATATTCAAGTGTTGCCCCCATGCAGCCGTAGTTACATCCTGAATGATCTTTAGGAGACAAGTGGATATACTCCTACTTTGGGAAGTGGGGGCACTTGCAGGATGGGGGAGAGAGAGGTTTGGTGGGGCTGAGGCGGGGGGGGGGGGGGTAGGGGGATCTAAGAATCAGTCCGGCAGTGTGTAAGGGATTAAATATTCACCCCCCCCCCCTGGGGGTTCAAGTTTTTGGTTTCAGGGAGGCAATGGAGGGGGGAGAAAATGGTAAAAAAAGTTTGATAATTGTTGTTATAACAGCCTTGAAGTTTCTAATGTTAATGGCATTTTCTGGATGTTTGATCATGGGCTATGGTTTCAATAAATAGTTTTGAACATAAATGCTATGGCTGACTGCCATGGTATTTAAACATCTGAATCTTAGAATATTGCCCTGTGAATTTTTAGGTCTTTTTAAAACTTTCTAAAGAGGATTCTAGTCTCATCTGTACAGGTTACAATAAAATGATTCTGTAACTCTCCTTTCTGTGTAGTCCTCACAGTTACCTCACAAATTGCTTAGCAGACAAGGAAGAATACAAATCCAGTCTTTACTCTGGATTGTAAATATCACAGTTTTCTGGGTGGAGCCTGGCATAACTACTACTACTACTGCTAATCATATGTATAGTGCTACCAGGAGCATGCAGTTTTTTTTAGCCTGGATTTGAATAAGGCTAAAGAAGGGACCCGATTCAGAGACTCGGGTAGTTTGTTCCAGGCATATGGAGAAGTGAGATGGAATGAACGAAGTGCGAGTGTCACATGGCCCTTGGCACTTGACATGCACACTATTCCCTTCTCAAATAACTGTACAAATTAGAAGCTGTGCTCTAAACCAAGGGTGTACTAAATTTTAGGGATACTGAACAATAACAATAATGACTGGTAGGAACAATAAACAAGAGCTATGTTACATAGATTAATTCATAATTTGTCCTTTCCTGAGGGAGCTTCGGTGAATGATCAGATACCACGGGACAAGTGTGCAGTTCGTTACGCCTCATTTGATCGGGCGGTTGAATTGGTGCGGTGAGCCGGACCGGGGGCTTGGATGGCAAAGGTCGACATCGAGTCTGCATTTCAGCTGCTGCAGGTTCACCTGGATAGTTTTCCGTTATTGGGTTTCCGGTTTGAAGGTAGTTTTTATTTTGATAAGTGCATGCCCATGGATTGTTCAGTGTCTTGTGCTTACTTTGAAAAATTTAGTACATTTCTACATTGGGCGCTTGTGGAAGAGGTAGGTTGTACGAATGTAGTCCATTATTTGGATGATTTTTTGTTTGTGGGTTGTAAACGGGGGTGCTTGTTGTGAAAGTTCCACAATCTTGGCAAAGACATGAATTTACTTGACTTGCAAAGGATTGTGGGTCTTGTAGTTCCTTTACACAAAAACTAGCCGTTTAACAAGAATAAAGAATTATAGTTGCTCGAGTGTAAAGCAGAAAACAGATTTTATTTATGGGGTGTTATTCCCTCGCACAGATATACTTGGTAACATCAACAGGATAATTTCTTCAGCAGTTTTATTCCAGAAACAAAACAAATAAGGCAACTGAATTACTTAGGCAATAACTTAGTAAAGACCTTGATGGAACAGAAAAGGTCTTTCTTCTAGCCCCTGCTAATAAACTTTCTTAGCAGTGCTGGAATGAAAAATAAACCCAAAAGGAAAATTCTCTTTATCAAAAAAAACCCAGCTTTCTTCCTTTCACACAGAGAAGAAGCTTTTTTCAAAGTCCCACGTACACTTGTGCCTTGCTCTAATCACAGGTGCTTAACCAGCTGCAAACCATTGCTGGTCCACTCTCCACGTGGCTCCAACTTTCCCCAAAGCTTTCTCTCAAAGAAACTTTTCTGGGAAGCTAAAAATCAGTACAGTTCCTTTTGGTGTTTGATCCTTATCTGAGGATTACTTTAGAACAGCAGCTTAGAAAAAGAACAATCCATGCATTCAACTTCCTCATTTGATATTTCCCCTTGCTCTTGAAATATCATAGGATCACTTTCAAACACTGGCTCAGAGGATTTCTCTAACTGATCTCTACCAGGATAGAAACTGTTTCCCTGCTGTCTTCCTTGTGCAAAGCTAGGGAACAGATCAGAGTTCATACCTGAGATCACGTTGTCATTAGGTTTCCTCTCTGGGCATTTTGGCCAGTAGGTAGCAAAGCTTCTGTGCCCCGCTCTCCAGTCAGAATCTCTGGACTTTAGGTCTCTTTTCCCATACCTCCTTAAATAGCCATTAGAGCTCCTTCTTTCTGTAGATGCAGCCATCTCCCTTACAGGTGCTGTCCGAGGGTTCCTGGCTGTATATCTCCAAGCCTCTGGCTTCTTCCAGTCCAATGAAGAATGCTTGCCCCAGGAATCTCTCCCAGCATACGTACTGCCTTGGGCTCCTTTCTTAGACCTTCTGGACGTCTTGCTGTTCTTCCTTCTGTTCACAATCAGTCTCTCCTTCTCCAGCTCCCGTTGCTGTCCTTGCTATCCTTTCTCTCCTTGCCCTCCCTGCTGTCTGTATGAAGAATTTCTTCTAGCTTTAAAGTGCCTAGATGGCCGCTCCACCCTAGCACACTGCAGGTGTTCTGAATTAAGCCCTGCCCTAGGAGATGTGTGATTAGGGATTACATCATTGCTTCTCTGATTAGGCACACGTTTCCCTACTCAACTCTCCTAGAGGCTTTCTGTAAACCAGTGCATTCTGGGTCTGGTAGTCTTTTAGGTAAACACTCTGTTTTAGTGCTTTTACCAGCCAGCACAGGTTGCTTATTCAGAGCCAATTCACCTCTTGTATTATTTCTTCCTGAACTATGATAAGCTTCCTTATCACAGGGTGCAGAACGTTCTGGGGATTGTCAGAGGCTAGTGACAGGTTTTCTGGACCTGGCAAACAAAATGGGTGTGCCGTTGGCGGCAGGAAAGATGGAGGGTCCTGCGAGGCAGATAACTTTTCTAGGGGTGGAGTTGGACTCCAGTGAGATGGTGATCCGGCTACCACGCGACAAGGTGGTCAGGTTGCGTGTGTTGGTAGCCAACGCAAGGGCGATGTGCAAATTGATGTTGAGGGAGTTGCAGGCGCTGATCGGGGCTTTGAATTTTGCTTGCCGACAAATCGGCCGGTGGGTCTGTGCACATGGCAGTTACCAAATACTGCATTCATGGGTGGATGTGGGCTGTGAAGGTCTGTACGGTAGGGATGGGGTGCATTTATCCCCGGTAGGATTGGATTTATTATTGAATGACTGGCAGAAGGCAGTTGAGTGGGTTGTTTTGCAGGATTCTCACTGGTCGCAGCTTTGTTTTGGGGGGGCAGTGCAATGATGACGGGGTCGTCTGCGCCGGTGGCGGGATCCCGGAGGTTTCCGGGGTCTGGACGCATCAGATAAGCTTGGGATAGGGGTGCGGTACCCCCGACCCCGACCCCGACAACTCCCTGGCTGGGCTTTTGCTACTAACATGGCGAAGTCGGGGGCTAAGGGGGGAAAAGAAGAGGCAAGCGGAGGCGCTATCACTTTGCTAGTGATATGGCTGGTGATACATCATTCCGCCGTTATATATATATTTGATTTGATTGTGCATGTGTTAATGGTTAATAAAGCTGCGACCAGTTGTTTTACCAAACGTTGGAGTTGTGTCAGATTTTTGGGGGTTCCGTGAAAAGGGGAGGGGGTGCAAAGGGGGAAGAAAGGGAGGACTTAGGAAAAGGAGGAGCGACGAGTCCGCTCTCCCTCGGTTATGACTGGTAGGAACAATAAACAAGAGCTATGTTACATGCAGTTAACTCTTTCCTCTTAGTCAAAAATGGTTACAAGCAGATTATACCTTTTCCTCTCAGTTTGGAGGGTTACCAGCTTTCCTTTAATTACTCTTTATCTTAAGCTGAGCAGTTGCTCTTTTCTTTACCACTCTTGTACTTCAGTTACTTAATTTTATTTATTTGCCACTTCGACATCTATAGTATTTAGCTTTGATTTCCTTTATGAAAATCCATCTCTCCTCTTTCTATTCCTTTGTCCAAGTATGCCTTAATCTGTATGCAGGCAAACACAGTTCCCTGATGCTGTCCTGGATGTCACACTTGAATCTAGTGCCACTGGGGTAAGGTGATTGCTTGAGTTCCTTCTTTTTCTGAGGGCTGGTGGCTTCTGTAGATGCAGGTCCCCAGAACTGCTTTACAAGGCTCCTGGCTCTGGTGATCTGGAAGGTGTGGTTGATGGTACAGCTCTTGGAACCTCTTTCACATGCTGAGATGCTTTCCTTGTGAGTCAGTGGGGTTCTGGCAGGATTTGCTCAGACATCACTCCCCTGCTCTTTTCTCCCATGCAAATGCTTTAAACCTACTGCACACTATGGATAATATGAGTAGCAAGGTGAAAAAGTCTCCTCTTCTCCCCTATGATGTAGTGTCTGGGTGCTCAAGGTACTTGCCCATAAGGGCAAAGGCTTTATTCCTATATGGTGCAGTGATTGTGTACCAAAGGCAGAGTTCTATCTTTGAGAGTGATTTGCCGTTTTGTCTTTGAGAGTGAAAGTAAAATTTGCAATCCCAAAGGAATCTCCTCCCTGTATGACTGACAGCAAAAACCTTCCCTGTTCTGGAAAATGTCAGACCTTTCTCTTTACTTCTTTTAATATTTAGCAGGGACACTGGATGGTGCCACTGCTCTTAATGCATCATCCAAGTAATCTCTACATGCCATTTCATAGCTATTAAGTTAGCTAGCGCCTCACAATGTATGAGACCACTGAAACTTGTACAATAGCACAAGTAGTATAACACTGACAATCTCCTTCAAAGTAGTCCTCTTCCGATAAAACACACTTCATCCAGCATTCCTGCCACTGCTGGAAACAATTTTGAAATGCCTCTTTTATTATGCTGTGAAGCTGCTGCATTGAATTTTGCTTAATGGTCTCAAGTCATCAAATCTCCTTCCTTTCAGTGGTAATTTCAGTTTTGGAAACAAGAAAAAGTCACAGAGTGCGAGGTCAGGTGAGTACAGAGGCTAACAGACTTGCTCGATTTGATGTTTGGCAAAGAACTGTTGGACAAAATGTGATGCATGAGCTGGGGCATGATGATGATGAAACAACCATTCACCATTCCTGTGCAATTCGATCCTCCTATGACGAACTGTGTCTCTCAAACGAGTCAGAACTTAGAAGTAGTACTCCTTATTGATGGTTTGGCCTTTTGCAGCATATTCATAATGTACAATACCCTGGTAATCAAAGAAAACTGTGAGCATGACCTTGACATTGCTCCTCATCTGACGGGCTTTCTTGGGTCTGGGAGTATTTGGAGTCTTCAATTGTGAGGACTGAGCCTTAGTTTTTGGGTCATAACCATAAACCCATGATTCATCACCAGTAATAATCTTTTTGATGAAATCTGAGTCATTTTCAACATATTACAGCCACTCCTTGGCTGCAAACAGTCGATCTTCTTTTTGGTCAGGGAACAGTAAGAATAGACCGTACTTATCTGAAACTGATGTCCATGTCCTCAGCAAGCTCCCTGATAATCAATCGACAATTTGAGCATATTGCGGCATGCACTGCTTCAACTTTGTCTTCATTCCTGTTCATGGATAGCCTTTCAGAACATTTGCCACTATCAACACTTTGGCGGCCCTCTTGGGAAAGTTTGTACCAGTCATAAACTCGAGCACGACTCATGCATTCATCGCCATACACTTGCTGTAACTTGTCATAAGTCTCTTTGCACAAATCTCCAAGTTTCTGGCAGAATTTAATGCAAATTCATTCTTCAATTGTTTCACTCATCATAAATCTGACAAACTCCTTTTACACGATACCAAACATCATGTGATTTAAAAAAGTACAGGTGTGCTGCAGCCACGCTACACTCTGCACATGCAGAGCACATAACTAGGTCACTGCATGCTTAATAGCATCGTGGTGCGACATATTGTTATATAGCAAGTCTCAATACGTTTTGATCACACCTCGTACACTGGTGCCCTTTTAGGCCAACTTCTCAAGTTGTACCCAATCTTGCTTGCCCCTTCTAATGGCCCTGACTAATGTTTTCTACGTATGTTCCTTACTGTTTGTCTTTCTTGCTGGGTTATCTTTCTTAATCCTTGTCATTAAGGTTGTGAGCTGTGGTTTGCCATTTTGATACTGCATATTAATAAAAGGCTTCCAGAAATGTATTAGTCTTAGCCATTTGTCTTCACTAGAATGTATGCTTCATAGAGCAGGGGACAACCACCATTAGTCACTATAGAGATGATGAGCAGTAATAAGTACTCGTAACAGTGGTCCTTAGGTCTTTATTAAGTGTCCCTCTGAAGCAAAGAACCCAGGAGAAAATGACTCTTCTAACCTTGCCCCTTGGTAATTCAATTATTTCTACATAATCATTTTGAAGATGTGTGCATAATGGACAAGTATTATACATATTGTACCAATTTTACTGCCATGTATAGCTGATTTAATAATGACACTAATTAAAGCCCAAAGGGGGTCTTACTAGCATCTTTTCTATTAATGTAATTGTGATCCATTTTCTGTTCTTTGCAATTAGAATCTTATAACTAAAGGAGATTTAGGCTAGCATTCTATTATAAATGGAAAACTGACTCCTCAATCTAAATATACTTAATAATAAACTCTCCTCTGGTTATCAAAGACAAAAAATGTACCTGAGCTAACCATTTCAGTGGGCAGAAAGAAGTGGTCCATAGAAAGAATGACGAGAAATAGAAATATAGGAGAATTAGAGATTTCATTTTTTTTAATTAATTTTGAAAGACTATGCAGGCTTGTTCTAGTTATTGAAAAGAAATCCTATGCAGTAATAAGTTTTGGCCTAATATTCAGCTCCAGCGGCTAGTGCTGCAAAAGTGGCTAGCCGCTGGTGCTGAACTTTAAACCCCGATAGTCATTGAGACCCAACAGAGAAGCAATAATTCATTAACCAAGTTCCCCTTAAAGAGGCTCTTCTTCCCTGGCTGAACATGAACTTCAAGCAGTTTATCATACACAGTAAAGGAGCAGACAGCTTCCCATGGCACAAAGTAGACAAAAGCTGAGTGGATGGATTTATCTTTCTGCAGAAGCTTGCATTGCAATGACTTTACAGGCTTAGACCGGTATGTCTGTTGACTCAGTTAGCTTTCTGATTAAGTACGCTGAGACCCAAATTTGCAGCATTAAAGGAGCTAATCAGTGCCAATAAATGTTCTGACTTTTATGCCTCAAAGCTCCTTGCCTTAACCTCGTCATTTGATTTCAAACTATTTTCTTCCACCCCTACACACCAACATGTCAACTCCCTTGATTTAGGGCTATATTTACTGAAGCGCATCACTGCTTTAGTGTGCATCAATGCCATTAACACTTGTTATTAGTAAATAGGCCCCACTGCATAAAATGTGACCTGTGGTAAATAATGCATGTTAATGAGTCTTAGGGGTATGTTAACTAAACCGGGCTAACGGTTACCCGGGCTATCTGCAACTAGGTCCCATTGAATAATATGGGACCTAGTGGCAGATAGCCCGGGTTAACCGTTAGCCCGGTTTAGTAAACATACCCCTTAGAGTGTGGTAATGTGGTGCCACCTTTTAGTAAATCTAGCCCTTAGTCTTGTCTTGCAGTTGTTTTTTCTCATGCTTTACCCTTTGTTCTTCCCGTCTCTAGCTGATTGTGAAAGCTATCTTCTACTCCAGTCTCATCTAATCACCAGCAACACTTTTAGGAATGTGCAAGCTATTGACCTTTGTGTCATCCTCACAACTATCTTATCTCTTCATGCTTCATAGTAACATAGTAGATGATGGCAGAGAAAGCTCAATCAGCCCGGTTACTTCCATATTTATTTATCAAAATAAATCCCAGTTGCTAGCCATAGCACTTGAAGACTTCTAAGATATCACTCCTTATCCAGGATAGTTTTTGTCATCTTCCTCCTGAGTACTCCACCTCCCTTAGAAAATGAACATGCAAGATCCTCCATCTGGCCCAGCCTCAATACCCCTTCCTTTCCATGCCTAACCAGAAACTTGTTACTCAAATGGTTGAACTCCTAAGTCCCTTGCATGGCTTGCCAGACAGACTAAGGGATATAAGTGCCTGTGTTTCTTCAGGGATTTCTAGTCGCTACCCTACTTGCAGCTTATCAAACAGATCCAATTGCTAGTTTAATTCTGTAATTGAGGCCTACATTTGCAGCCAGTGTTTTACTCCCCAAACAAGTTTAGGAAATTCTTGGTTTAACTCTTTTCTTCTCAATGCCATTTCTTTTCTCCCTATTTCATTTGACAGTACTCTCCTTAGAGACAACCATAGCATACGTATATGTTCTAATGCCAAGAAGTACAGTACTATGGCATGGTATGTCTACAACTGGTTGCTTTCTACCCATGTCAGAGCATGTTACTATATCCCATAATGACTCCCCATCTAATAAACCAAGGCAGTGATATTCAGCCCAGATATTAAACCTAGACTAGGATAGTGAATTCTACTCTCAAGTGCCACACATACTGTACAATTGATTTTATGTGAAGGCAAGTAATAAATAAAATGTTTTGTTTAGTTTCCTATATTGTATGAGGGTTTTTCATTTTCTCGCAATTTTTGTTTTGGGGAAAATTTTGTTAATCGGTGTACTATTGCTTAATATCAAGTAGTATCAATCAATAGGCGCACTGTTGATGTTAGCCCCACTTGGTTCAATAGGCCCTGATAGTACACCGATTGATCAATAGTGCGCACTATTAAAGACATGGGGAAAAAATTCAGACGTGTCCTTATTTTCTTGTTAAAAACAAGATATGAAATATCATGGGAAATATTGCTAACATTTCTCATATCATTCCAAATGCATGCACATCCTAACTGGTTTTCAAGACATAATTTTACACTATCTACAGCTTATGTAAGCAAATACTACTGACTATTAGACTGCGTGGTACAAAAGCATAGCTAAATAAATAAATAAATAAATAAATACCAGTAATATTTATTCCCTATGCTCTGACCACAAGGCCTGGTTGTTCACCCAAAAATTGAAGTTTGTTATCCTTGACTTTGAGATGGCATCCAAAATCCACTCTTATTCACAGCTCCCAGTTTTAAGAAAACAGCTCAAGAAGTAAAATTTAGACCGAGTTGTAATGAAGCAGAGGGAGAAGGAAAGTGATACATTATCTGTGGTTTCTTACAGTGTCTAGATGCGTTCTCTGATGTTTCGCTCGATCGCTGGAGTTGCTGAAGGCTTTCTGACAGCCGAGATGCTGACAGAGATAAGGCTTTTCCCCTGTGTGACTTCTTAAGTGAATCTTGAGGTTTTCAAGCCTGGAGAAGGCTTTCTTGCACCCCTCAAACTGTGAAGAGAAGATATAGATTTGAGGAAAAGTAAAAGCATAATACAGGTTTTATGTATTTTTAAAAAAGCATCTAAGAACAATTGGCATTCTTGTATTGAAGCTGAAAATCTTCATTAAAATGTTTTTTTTTTCCACAGATTTCATGATATGGTGATTGCTTTGATATTACTACAAAGACAAAAATGGAAAACAGAAAGTATTTTTGATCCACATATATAATGCAACAGATACCCTACAAGCTGAGAGCATTTTTATAGCTTTTGCATGATATCCTGATTCCTGAATATTGTAACAGTCACATGGGTACAGTGCTACAGTGTGGGCTAATACACTGGCTAACTATAGCTACTGCTCATAAACCCATCCAAGAACCTGCAAAGATTTCTGTGGCTTTGAGGATCATTAAAAGCCTATCTAAAACACCATTAGCAAATGGACTTAAGCAGTTCAATGTAACGTGAGCTCTATTGGCATTTGATTTTGAGGTTAGACATGTCCTTCTAGCATGAGTCTGGTATGTGGAAGACTGAGAAACACAATGGCTTAGGTCTGAGCATTATTTTTGTGCTATCACAAAAAAAAATAGAGTAATAACAAGTTGAAAAGTAAACACCTATAGTGTGACAAAATAAGACATTTCCCCTTTCCTCCATTCACCAACTCAGGCGTGTTTGTGTGGGACATTTGTTTGAAACAGCTATGGTAAAATGTATCTCAACAGGGCACAGGGCATGTGTGGCTGGGTGGGCGTAGGGACTAATGATGTACTGTACTGTATGTGAGATGCATATGTGTGTGGGTGAATCAGTGCACCGTTGTGCATATCAATTTTCATGGGGAGAGTTTAGCTGTTTATCTTTGGACATGAAAAGATGGGATGCCAGAGGATGAGGAGATGTGTGTACGTGTGTGGGTTCAGGAGGTGCAGATGTATGCACTGCAGAGTGGGGATAGAGGCGAGTGTGAGTATGGGGGTATATTTGTAGGGGGGTTTGAGGGGAGTGTGGTGTGTGTGTATGTGTGTGTTTCAGGAGCTGGGTATGCGTGTATCAGGCAGCTGTATGTGCATGTATGGGGATGTGTGCATATTGGAAGGCTGCGTGTGTAAGGAGGCTGTCAGTGAGGATGCGTGTGTGTGTATGTGTGCATGTGTCAGGGGACTTCCTGCATGCATGGCTGTGGCATGTAGGTTCCTCTCTCCCTTGCACTCTCATCTCTTGCTGCACCCACTCCCTCTCCCTCCCACTTTATTGCACTTACAGTATTTCCCCTAACTATACTTCAAAAACCTCCTTCCTTCTCTCTATCTTCTGCCCTTCCATCCAGCCATGCATTCTCCTGCTCCCTCCCAACTTTGCAATCTCTCTCCCTTTGCTCCGCTTGCACCCCTTTCCTTCCACTCTGTCTTCTCTGTTTCTCCTCCAAAACCCGCCCCTCCCCATATGCCTCACCCACTTCTCCTTTCCTCCACCTCAGGCCCTTCCCTGATGCTCCTCCCCTCCACTTCCTTCTTCCTCTCTAGCCCCACCTCTTCCATTAAGCTCTTCCCACTTCCTCTCCTCTCCTCTCCAACCCTACCCATCCCCTTGATGCTCCGCCCCTTCTCATTTTTTCAGCAGCTCACTCTTATTGTGGCCTTAAAATGCTGGCAGAACTCTGGGCCCCTGCAGAGCTCTCAGTCCCCTACCAGTGCAGTGGTAGCCTCGAGCCAGTTTTCTCACCACTGGGACATGGGGTCCTTGCCATCATTTAAAATTACACTGTTCGTGTCCCTCTGCTTATTGGAATGTACAGGTTTGTTTGCATAAGCGCAAACAAACCTATGTGTTTGGACCAACAAAGACCCATTCTTCTGGTGGCTGCACAATAGGCGCTATCACTAGGGTGAAACACACCTAAAAAAGCAGCACATTCAAAGGGTATGAAATCAGCGAACATGTGTAAACAAAGAACTATTTTGCTGTGCTACAAATACAAAAAATTAAATCTCACTCATGTAAAATGGAACTCATGAAAGATAAAGTTTAGGGATTTGACCTATGAATGACCAAGTTATAGCAAAAGCATAATGAGGTCAATTAACCCCCATTATTTTTTGCCTCTAAGAAGCAAAGAACACCTAAATCGTATATTTTCTTGAAAATCTGCTATCATAAAGGGAAATTGGGGTGCTATTTTGTACCATCAAGCTCTCCTGATACCATTGGAAGCCTTCTTTTAAACTCAGCAACATGAACAGATTTTACTACATCCTCTTGTAACAAATTCCAGAGTTTGATTACTCCCAGATCCTACAGTCCCAGCAGCCAAAAACACCCATATATTCTCCCAGTCCCAGAACTCTGGAGCAGAATCTGCTGGTGGTCGTGCCCCTCCTGCTGGTCAGTGGGGAGCGACTAGAAGAACTGGCCTGCTGAGAGTGAGAGGGTTTGGAATTAGACTTTCGTAGTGGCCGAGTAAGAAAGAATTTAGATATTCATTGGCCTTATTCTTTGCAAGAGGGAGTCAGGGAAAGGATAATCAATGGCTTTAGTTATTTTATGTACATGTGGGAGCTAATTTAATAACAGACTATCTATGAGAAAAAAAACAAAAAGGTGCCTATTTTATAATATAGACTACCACTACTACTATTTATCATTTATATAGCGCTACCATTCATACGCAGCGCTGTACAGACATAAAAGAGAGACAGTCCCTGCTCGTCAGAGCTTACAATCTACTAAAGTCAAGACAAAACACAGAGTAACAGTTAAAATATAATACAAAGTGAAAAACACTAAATGCGGAGCTTGAAGTCAAGTCAGGACCTAGGACAGGGGTTAAGATCTAAAAGCAATGTTGAAAAGATGGGTTTTCAGCCTGGACTTGAATAGAGTCAAGGAGGTTGCCTGGCGTATAGACTGAGGTAACTTATTCCAGGCAAAAGGTACAGCAAGGTGAAAGGAGCGAAGTCTGGAATTAGCAATAGAGGAGAAGGGAACAGATAGAAGCAGTCTGTCAGAAGAGCGAAGTAACCGAGAGGGGATGTAGGGAGAGATAAGAGATGAAAGGTATAGAGGAGCTGCAGAGTGAATGCATTTATAGGTCAGGAGGAGAAGCTTGAACTGGATGCGGAAAGGGATAGGGAGCCAGTGGAGCGATTTGAGGAGAGGGGTAACATGGGAATGGTGAGGGTGGCGGAAGATTAGTCGAGCAGCAGAATGTTGAATAGACTGAAGGGGGAAGAGATGGTTCGCGGGGAGACCAGCAAGGAGCAGGTTGCAGTAGTCGAGGCGAGAGGTGATTAAAGAGTGGATAAGCGTCTTAGTAGTGTGTTCGGAGAGGAAGGGGCGGATTTTGCTAATATTGTAGAGAAAGAAACGGCAGGTCTTGACTATGAGTTGGATATGAGAGGAGAAGGAGAGAGAGGAGTCAAAAATAACACCTAGATTGCGGACTAAGGAAACAGGGAGGATAACAACGTTATCGATAGAGACAGAGAAGGAAGGAAGAGGAGGGGGGTTTTAGGGGAGGTTTTGGGGGGAAAGATAAGGAGCTCGGTCTTGGACATGTTCAGTTTCAGGCGGCGGCAAGACATCCAGGTAGCAATGTCAGAAAGGCAAGCGGAGATCTTCGTCTGGATGGCTGGAGAGATTAGAGGCGTAGAGAGGTAGATTTGGGAGTCATCAACATAGAGGTGGTACTGAAAGCCATGGGAAGAGATAAGCACATCAAGGGACTGGGTATAGAGGGAGAAAAGGAGAGGTCCCAGGATGGAGCCTTGGGGGTACACCGACTGGGAGCGGGGTGGCAGAGAAGGAACCACCAGAGCACACACTGAAGGATTGATGGGAGAGGTAGGAGGAAAACCAGGATAGTACAGAGCCACTGAAACAAGTGAGGACAAAGTGTCGAGGAGAAAGTTGTGATGAACAGTGTCAAAAGCAGCAGAGTGGTTAAGAAGGATGAGGACAGAGTAGAGACCGTTGGACTCCTACAATAACCCCCAGAAGTGCACAAATGCTCTTCCACAAATATGCATCTGCTGTGAAGATGTAAACGTGTGCTTGTAATATATACATGTGTGCTCATATTTAGCATAGTTACTCACCTGTAACAGGTGATCTCCGGGAACAACAGGAATTTAGTCTTCACATATGGGTATCGTCGGTATCGACGGAGCCTGCGCGGGAACGCTCTCCAGCGTCCAATAGGAAAGCTTTTGGGAGCATCCCACAGCGCCTGCGTGCTGCCTTCCCACCTTTCCCAACTGTCCCTCTCCAGTTGAGTTTAAAGCTGAGACAATGAGAGAGGGAAAGAGAGAAAGAGAGAGAAATAGAGAGATACAACTCCTAGGGGAGGTGGGTGGGTTGTGAAGACTAAATTCCTGCTGTTCCCGGAGATCACCTGTTACAGGTGAGTAACTATGCTATCTCCAGGAACAAGCAGGAATGTAGTCTTCACATATGGGGACTCCCTAGCTGCAGATGCCAGGGAGAAAGCTCCAGAAGTTGTGCGCCCTTGTGAAAGGGCTCCACTTCCCCCCATGGATCTCTGGCATCCTACCAGGGATGGTGGGTAGGAGTTGATTAAGTATGGAACAGGTGTTGAAGAACAGCCTGACCAAATAAGGCATCCCGGCGGGAGTCCTTGTCTAAGCAGTAGTGGGCTGTGAAGGTAGGAACCAAAGCCCAAGTAGCTGCTCGACAGATGTCGTCAATAGACACAGAGTGAAGATGAGCCATAGAAGCTGCCATGGCTCTCACATTGTGAGCTGTGACATGGCCTTCAAGAGGAAGGTTTTTACTCTCATAGGCAAAAGATATACACTGTGCAATCCAGCTGGACAGTGTTCTTTTGGAGACTGGAAGTCCTAAATGACTAGGATCAAAAGCAACAAAGAGTTGAGAGGACTTTCTATGTTGCTGTGTCCTTTGCAAGTAAAAGGCCAAAGCCCTTTTGCAGTCCAAACTATGAAGATTCCTTTCTGCATTTGAGGCGTGAGGCCTTGGGAAAAATACAGGAAGGTAAACCGCTTGGTTTAAATGAAAAGGTGACACCACCCTTGGCATAAAGTGTGGATGAGTCCTAAGGACTACCTTATCATGATGGAACCTTGTATAAGGAGGATCAGCCACCAACGCTTGCAATTCACTCATGCGACGTGCTGATGTGACTACAATAAGAAAGATGACCTTCCAGGAAAGGAATTTCAAAGAGGTAGTGGCTAATGGTTCAAAAGGCGGTTTCATGAGCTGCCCAAGAACCAGATTTAAGTCCCATGCCACTGGTGGTGGCTTAATGGGAGGCTTAGTTAAAAGAAGGCCTCTCATAAATCTCGCTATGAGAGGATGAGAGGAAATAGGTTGTCCATTTAGAGGCTTGAAAGAAGCTGCAATAGCACTCAAATGAACTCTCACTGAATTGGTCTTAAGCTCTGCATTTGATAAATGAAGGAGATACCTCTGGAATCATTACTGGAGTATCACAAGAGGGTTAAGACCCTTCTGTGAGCATCATATGGTAAACCTTTTCCACTTAAATGCATAAGAGCGTCTTGTGGAAGGCTTTCTGGAAGCATAAAGGATATCCTTTACCTGCTGGGAAAGGTTAAGACCTTGGAGTTCTAGGCTTTCAGCTGCCAGGCCCTGAGATGCAGAGGCTGGGGATTGGGATGCCACAGCATACCGTCCTCTTGAGAAAGGAGATTTGGAGCAGATCTTAACTCCAGGAGCGGAGCTTGAGAGAGATGTAGGAGCAGAGGGTACCACATTTGCCGTGGCCAACGTGGAGCTATGAGAATCATATGACCTCTGTCTCTCTGAAGCTTGAACAGGGTTTTGGGAATTAGGGGAATGGGTGGAAAGGCATACAGGAAGTTCTGACCCCAATGGAGGAGGAAAGCATCCCTGGCCTGATAACCCTGAGCCGGAATTCTGGAACAGAACCGGGGAAGTTTGGCATTCAGCGGACTTGCAAAAAGGTCTATGTCCGGGGTTCCCCAGATTTGAAAAATTTTGGCCACCTGGTCTGCATGGAGAGACCATTCGTGTGGAAGCAGAACTCGACTGAGTCTGTCTGCCCAAGAGTTTTGAATGCCTGGAAGATACAACGCAAAGAGATAAATCTGATGCTCTCTGGCGAGGGCCCATAGTCGCAAAGCTTCGTTGCAGAGCATCAGAGAGCCTGTTCCACCCTGCTTGTTCACATAGAACATAGTTACTTGATTGTCTGTTTGAATTAGGACTGTCTTGTAGCTGAGCTGGGTGTGGAATACTTGAAGAGCAAGGAAAATTGCTCTGAGTTCTAGGAGACTGATGTGTAGATAGGCAGCCTGTGGAGTCCAGGTACCCTGGGTAGAGAGGCCTTGCAGGTGGGCTCCCCAACCCACCTGTGAAGCATCTGTTGTTAGAGTGGCCTGGGGTGGGGGTTGCTGAAAAGGAGACCCCACCAAAAGGTTTTGCGGTGATTGCCACCATTGGAGGGACAAAATAAGGCGATCTGAGTTTGCTATTTTGTCTGACAGGCAATCTGATGCCTGAGTCCACTGAGTGGATAAAGTCCACTGGGCTGCCCTCATATGGAGGCGAGTATAAGGAACCACATGCACGGTGGATGCTATGTGGCCTAGCAACTGTAACATTTCCCGAGCAGTGAGGTGAGGTTTTAGCACTGCTTGGGAAGCTAACTGCACAATGCAAAGGCAGCAGGGCTGTGGAAGATAGGATATTGTTACAACTCTTACTGTTATGCCTATAGGTCTGTCATTTGAAAACATAGCTTGATATGTAAGGATATACTGTCATACCTCTATTGCATAGATTTATCAATAATAGTCTGTTATCCAATGCAGTGCTGCAGATCCTGCTGGCCTCAAAAAAACACCACGCATGCTTGTTCAAGTATTCTAATCCCTTTAAACATTGACAGTGATAAAACAAACGGAATATGACATCACACTGTCAATGTTTAAAGGGATTAGAATATTTGAACCCGCATGTGCAGCTTTTTTTTGAGGCCAGGAGGGCCTGCAGCACTGCATTGGATAACAGACTATTATTGATAAATCTATGCAATAGAGGTATGACAGTATATCCTTACATATCAAGCTATGTTTTCAAATGACAGACCTATAGGCATAACAGTAAGAATTGTAACAATACTCTTTTATTAACATTGCTAAAATAAAAGAAATCTCCTGAGGAAACCCTTCGAGGTGGTGAAACGCTGATATGGTACCGGATAGAGGCGTCGGGCAAAACTTCAGTTAATCAAGATAAGCACTTTTTGAGTTTAAAGATTCAACAACATCAGTTTAAATGTGTAGTTATAAACAACAATAGAGGTCGCTGATGCTGTAACGATACTTTGCAAAAAGTCACGTTTTGAAATTAGTACCATAAACGTCTGAGACCTCTAAGAACCACACTTATGTGAAATTTAGAGAGAAGAGAATTTACAGCCATTGGGCAGTTATTTAGCCTACTAGTAGATTAGAGGAATGTTTTCGTGAATAGCGCGTTATGGAAGAAAGGTGGCAATTTAAGCCCTAGTATAGTATTTTATAAAGGCAAGATAGACACCTATGCACCTTTATAAAATAGGCTCCTACATCCAGCTCCAATAGTGCACAAATGCCAATACACAAATTTACACTTGCTCTGAAGGAGTAAATGTGCATGTGTAGTCTGCACATGTGCCTGCGTACTTTACAAAATGCACACCAACATCACAGCTCTGCTTCTGCTGTTTTGGTGTGCATTCAGGAAGTCGGCATTCAGCGGTCCAAGGGGGAGGGAGGAAACAGCGCCTCGGCGCTATAGTTCTTAAGGTAAGTGCCACAGGGCTGTTTGCGGCTATTGCTGCTGCAGGTCTTCAGATGGGCAGGCAGTGGGCCCCCCTGGACGGCCGGTGCTCTAGGCAACTACCTAATTCACCTAATGGTAGCGCCAGCCCTGGTGACAGATGTATGCAAGTGTTTAGGAAGAAGTCGAAAACAGAGTTATTTCTGGAACGCTATGAAGATTGACATGTTGTGTGTACTTTAAGAATCTGTGTGCATACTCTTTGTTTGGTATTTGAGGTATGCATTTCTGTTTTTGACGATGTGAAATGAATGTCCATTTTCATCCTATTTACTCAATTGGCTTTCCACACCACCTATTCCATATCTGAATAGCAAATATTGTATTTGGCAGCTTTCACAAAAAACTATTCACCTTATTGGCCAAAGAATGAGTAAATCAAACATTTTCTGCAAAAAAAAAAAAAAAAATGGACGAGAATCTATCCCTTGGGGAAAATTAGAAAACGTAACTCCTATATTTAATTTAATTTAATTAACAGTCGCTTATATACCGCACCTTCCAGAGATCAGGTGCGGTTTACATTTAACAACAATATAACAGGCTGATGTCTGTTTTACAATGAACGTCTGAAACAGTGTAACTATTATACAACAAAACAGTCAGTAATCAATTACAAGGAACATCTTAAAACAAAGGAAAATTGTGCAAAAACAAATAACATTTTGGTAACTATATACAATTGGGGTATGAGTGCATTACATAAGACGTAAAAATATATTATAAATTTCTATATGATAATTCATGCTAAAATTCATAGTCTGAGCAAATTTATATTTTTATTATGCTGTAGGGGAGGGGCTTTTAAAATGTGGGGATGCTTACCACATTCAAATTTCCTGAAGGCATGGTGAAGGTGGGGAGATAGAGTGGTTTGGGGGGCTGCAATATAGACATAGATTTCACATTTCACAAGGGGAATCCAAATCTACTAAAAGAAAATGTACAGATGTTGGCATTTCCAGCTGCTCCAAGGCAGTATAAGTGCCTGCTGCAAGGGGCAGCTGTCACAATTGAAGTTTTCCTCCCCCCAGATTAGCCCCCCCCCCCCAAACTTGATCTGCCTCAGTCCCACTTGCCTTTGATCTCAACACATACATTCTCCTCTAACCCCCTCCACAAAGCAGCCGATCCTCCCTACAAGCAAATCCCTCTGGCACATAGCCCCCCACCCCAGACCCAACCTTCTGAGGCCTCCCAGCAGACCCTTCATCACCCATCTCCAATCCCTATCCCTGGATTTATCAGGGATTCTTGAAGTAATACAAAGAGATTACCACTAGGGATCATCAGCACCATTTTGGAAACCAATGCCATGAGTACAGGAACAAATAGAGATCACTCCTGCTCCCACTAGATACCAAGGAACCCTGGTAATGCTGAGTATTGGAATTGTGGGGTGAGAGTGGGAGGGTCTGCTGTGGGTGGGGGGGTGGGGGCTTAGAACGATTGTATGCTTTGGGAAAGTATGGGGAATCACCGATCAGGGAAGAGATTGGATGGCTCAGAGATCATCAGGGGAGAGATCAAGGTCAGAGTGATCATTGGGAGAAGAAGGAGGGTAGAAGGTGCTTCTAGCTTGGGGTGTTCATGCACAGCAGAAGCAGTGATTTTAAGACGCTGTGTGGGGGGTATCTGTATTGTTTTTTCCACCCATACGCAGTTTCTTATAATTGCTGCTCCTATTGGACATGGAGCGATATCAACATGTAGTCCTACATCTGTTTTACAAGAGACTTGTGATAAGGAAGCTTATCATAGCTCAGGAAGGAGCTATAGGAAAGGTGAAGTGACTCTGAACAAGCAACCTGTCAGTTCTGGTAGAAATAAGAAAACAGAATTTTCCCATAAAAAACTACCAGTCCCAGAATGCACCAGGTTTCCAACAGCCATTAGAGGAGCTGAAGTGGGGAAACGTGTGTTCAATCAGGAGGGCTATGAGGTAATCCCTAAGCACTCATCTCAAAGGGCAGGGCCTGATTTAGCACAGCTGCGCTGTGTTAGGGAGGAGCACTCATCTAAGCAGAATAAAGGTAGAGTTTATTCTACAGAGAAGCAGCTTGAGCTTGATCATCTTCATCATCAAGAGGATCATCAGAAGCAGAAGCCAAACCGGACAGAGAGGGAAAGAAACCCTTTGGAAGAAGGAAGAGAAAAGCCTCTGAGAGGTCTAGAAGAGTCCAGAGCAGTACGTATACTGGGAGGCATTCCAAGGGCCAGCATACACCATTGGACTGGGGAAAGCCAGAGGAATGGTGCTGCAGAGCTAGGAATCTCCAGACGGTACCTGTGAGGGAGACGGCTGCACGTGGAAGGGACCCTAAGACCCGTGCCAGAAGGTATGTGACGAGAGATCCAGTGTCCAGGGATCTGGATTGGAAGGCTGGACATAAGAACTGGACTACATACTGGCCAGGCTATATAGAGAGGAACTCTAACAGCAATGGAAGCTCAGGTATGAACACTGATCTATGCCCTAGCTATAACCTTGAAAGACAGCAGGGAAACAAGTATTCTCCTGAAAGTGCTCCATTGGGAGATTCATCTGTGCCAATCCATGATATTGAACCCATGCTTGTTGAAGAAGAGGGGGTGATAGCAGATGAAGAATCTGTTTACATGGACTGCTCTCTGTCTAAACTCCTTTGGTGATTTTCTGTTATAAAATACAGCAACCAGCACAAAGAAATACAAACTTGTTCTTTAATCTACTCAGAAAAGCTCCTGAGTAGGATTTTTAGCCACGCAGTAGAAAGCAAGCCAGCTAAGGGGTTTCAGCTGGGTTCTGCTAGCAATTGAGCCTTACCTAATTGCTTGTGAGCTCTGAGAGAATCACTTCTGAATCTATGTGGGAAGATATAAGAAGTTTACCTGAAAAGAACAGTTTTTTTCTTTCTTGGTGGATTTGGTTTGTTGTTTGATACATTGCTAAGAGAATATTAGCTAAAGCCTACAGAAAAGACCAGTTTGTTGCCAACCAGGTCTTATTTCTTTTGCTTTGATTGCCTGACAAGTTCAAATGTTGTTTTTCTTGATTTTGTTTTTTCAAGTTTAACACTGAAAGCAAGTAACCTGATTTATGTGCTACCAAGCATATCTGTGTTGGGAGAAATAACCCCATAAATAAATATCTTATTGGCTTTACACTTGAGCACAACTAAATTATTGTGAGCAGCTGTGTCGGGTGTGAATGGACTGCATTGCCCACAATCCCTTGCAAATCATATTGACATATGCACTTGCCAAGACTGTGAACATTCTCACCCAGGCAGCCGTCTGACAGACTCTACATTTGGCAGAACCTCTTGTAAAATATGGGAATTCTCAAAGCCTGAACTAGACATGGGAATTCCTTTCTCCAATGACCAATCTAAAATCTGTATTCAGAAATGATAATTATAATGAATCATTCCACCCATTCCTCTACTTTGCAGGTATTTTTTTTCTGTAGTAATAAATGTGTAACCTAGATTTGCACTGGATTCTATACATAGGCACCGGGTTAATTTTTTTTTTCAGGGAGGGCGGTTTTCCAGTAGGAGCACAATATAATTTTAGTTCTGTGATTCTCAAGCTGGTCATGGTGTACCCTTCTAACCAGTCTGGTTTTCAGGATATCCACAATGAATATGCATGGAACAGATCTGCATGCAATAGAGGCATATTCATTATGGGTGGTCCTGAAAACCAGTCTGACTAGGAAGTACACGAAGACCGGCTTGAGAAACACTGAAGCCCAAAGGAATCTACCACACATGTACTTGTAGTCCCAAGGACTTGTCTCTTGTCCAGAGACGTATTAGTCTCAAGTACTTACAAAAGAATGAAAAAAAGTCCACTCACACCCAATAGCTATTGATTAGGTTTACTCAGCATGCTTTACTTTTCTCCTCTTACAGCTCAGTATTAGAGGAAGGTATTTGTTATAGTCTTAGTCAGTCGTTAGATCTGGTTCTTGTTTATGAACAGAATGCTCTCCATCTACTTCCAGCCCAGTTCTTTAGGTTTAATAATTTGTTAGTATCTAGCCACCATCCAAATACCTGAGATCTCACCCTATTCCCATAAAAGCACGTAGACCAGCTGATCTCAGACACTGGTCTCAAAACAAAGTGTAATCATAGATTCCATTTCTTGTTCGTCTTGAATGTAGATGAGATTAATCCAGAATATAACAGTTAAGTATCTACAGACTCTTCTGCCATACCTCAATCTTTCTCTTGCTCTTCTCACACCTTCTTCCTGGGAAGAAAGTGAACCTCCTATTCTCTGTGAACCCCTTCCCTCTCACAAAGAGAATCCAGAGTGGCACACTGGAATACATGACCCTCTGTTTTAGGGGCTGACTTTCAACAAACATTTTGAGTTTACTTTGAAAATAGACTGAGAAGTAATTTAAGGAAATACTTATGGAAAGGATGATGAATGCATGGAACAACCTCTCAGTTAAGATGGCAGAAATGAGAGTAGTATCTAAATGGGACAAATACAGAGAATCTTGGAAGGAAAGGGATTGTTGACTAGATGGGCTATATAGGTTTTTATCTGCCATCATTTTCTATGAGTAACTCAGTTCCTATTAAGTATTATCACTCTAGCCCTAACCATGAGATCTCTACGGTGAAGAGGCTCTATGTCTGATGTCATCAGCTAACAAATATTTATTAAACCCTCACATATGGGAATATTCTTTGAGGAGAACCAAATTTTACCTTTCATTGGGAATGTACTGTCTCTTTATGGGTAGCAAACCTCAGCAGAAGTCAAGGTTCTTTGTTAGGGGAATATGTATTTTTGTGAAAAGGTTTAAATGATAGGAATGTCTGAAATCTTGCACACATTGACAGGGGATCCCTTGTGGTTTGATCATAATTATGTTCAGTTGGTAAACTCTAATGAAAACAAAAGATAGTATTCTGAAAACTTTGCCTTAAGAATATTATGTTGGTTTTTTTTCTATTACCAGAACCTGTAATTAAGCTTTAATCATCCACTAACCATTGGCTTGATTAAAGACTTTGACCCTAACTGGCATTAGAATGACCTCTTAAATATTAATTTACCTTTGTATTAGAGGCCTTTTCAAGCAGTATAATGAAAATGAAAGGCTCATTATGCAGCATCTAAACAGGATTCATTCCATATGGGTAACCAGTGATCAACTCTAATATTATTTGCCATTAGTAATCAACTTCTTCATTTTCTAAGAAATGTAAGTGTATGTTGCAAGTTCTAATGACACCAAAGTATATGTGACTTGGTTTGTCTGGAATCTCTGATACAAGCACTACAAAAAAAACTGAGGAAATAACTGTGACTTGAAGGATATGTTTGTACATTTCATGTCAATCCGGTTTTAGTTTTATAATCTTGAGGTCAGAGATGATATAATAAAGTCAGTCAAGATGAGTCAACAATGCTATCATTGCCACTTTGACCTCTGTGTAACTTGCCTCAAACTCATATTTGGAGAGGTGAGTAATCAAATCTAAAATCCAAGTCCAAATCCAATTACCTATCAATGATATCACATTCTGCTGCATTTAACAGATGTTCTCAGCAGAAGCAAGTTAATCTGCTATTCTTCTCCTTTTAAGGATTGAAAAACGGCATTTTTTTCAAAGAGCAACAACAAAATACAATGCAGACCAAGGGCTATTTAATGAGGGTGACGTATTTGCTCATAGGGAATAAAGTTCCTCATTTTCTAGTATCTAATCTTTGGAAGCAATTCTCAAAAAGCACTTCCAGGGTATGCATTGCTTCTGTTTATACCCTCATAACGTTAGGAGGATTTTCTAAATGCCCTCCTACACTTGCACCTACAATTTCTGCAAATTTACTAATGTAAAAAAAACCCCTGCAGACATATTATTGGCAAATAAGTTCTACTGCATAAAAGAGGACCTGCAGAAAATAATGTGTGTTAATGGGTATTAGCACAACAATGTGGTAACTCTTTTTAGTAAATCTAGTGTGATAGCCAGGTAGCCTATAACTATAGATTAGGCCATAAGCCTGAACCTGAAAAATGACAGGTCTCAGAATTCAGTAGTGCTGAGACATAAAATTAAAAGACAGAATTAAAAGCTGTTTTAGAATGAAATACTGCTATTGCAAAGTTTGCACAAAGTGAATACAATGCCTGTATGTTAAATCGTTACTTCAGAATTGTTACTTACATAATTTAGGAGCTAGATATGACCTTGATGAAGGAAAGTAACCAGGTTTGAACCAAGCCATTGTTCAGCTAGCTAGAGAAAGCAGAGCAAAGGGCATAGACCCTGATTGGTCAAATTCAGGGAAATGTCAGACCAATAGAAAGTTTGTAGAAATTAGCATAAGACCAATAGAATGTTTTCATGTATCAAAATGTTTAAGTGGTATAAAAAGTTATGTCTCTATGAAGAGCGCAGCTCAGTTCCTTGAATGCTTTGACTGACTGGGCCTGTGCACAAATAAACTGGCTTGAACCTTGATAAAGACTCCTGGTATAATTGGTTTGGTTGCATTCAGCTGCTACACTAGCTTTATGTGCGCATATTGGAAGATGCGATAAAATCAGATAGTTTTCTCCCCCAGTTTAAAAATATTTTCTGGAGTGCCCAGTTTTAAATGGCTATATTTTACAATTCAGCAGAGGTAGATTTTTTTACCCAGAGGTTTCTAACTAACAGTGTAATTTTACAGGGGAGTTGAGCATCCAGAATGTAGTTTGAATGCTCAAGTAGGATATTACCCCAGTTATGTCCAAGTTATAGTCCCTGTTTACTGTAAATACAATGCAGCCCCGACTGCATTGTATAAGGTTCTGTTAAATGTACACCGCACCGATGTGAATAGCGCGGTATAGAAAGATGTTAAATAAAAGAAATAAAAATAAATTAAATAAATTATAAAATTGTCCAATGTATACTTGTGTAAAAGTAGACACCAAATAGTCATGAAAGCCTATTTTAGACAGTGTGTTGAGGGAGGAATGTACAATTCCCCAGTATTTTACAAAAGGCTCCACAGAGCCTTTTGTAAAATACCTAGTAGGATGTCAGCAAATACAAGGATGTCAAGTGGGAGCAATAATTTTATAAAATGCATATTGTAAAAATGCATATTCCGTATGGTATTGCTACAGCCACAAATATTGTGGGTTCCTGGCTGCAGAAATGCAGATAGCTGGCCCCAAGTCAGGCCTGATGTCTCACAAAGGGTCTTGTGGTGGGATAGATAACCCAGCCTTACTCCTATACCCCTGACATCATTCAGTCAACCTCCATCCCCTTCTTTCATGACATACTGTAAGTAACCAGGCACCCCCCCCCCACACACTTATTATACTAAGGGTCTCCCTGGAATCTAGTGAATGGCAAGAAGAACCCCAGTTGCAGCCAGCCTCTCAGGTACCCAGGGTCAAAAATGGTGCCTCTGACACCCTAGTGCAGAGGTTCCTAACTCCAGTCCTGGAGGGCCAAACACCATTCAGGTTTTCAGGCTGTCTCTAATAAATATGCATGAGATGCATTTGCATGCATTGCCCCCATTGTATTCAAATGTATCTCATGCATATTCATTAGGGACAGCCTGAAAACCTGAATGGTGTTTGGCCTTCCAGGACTGGAGTTGGGAACCTCTGCCCTAGTGGTAGTCTTGTGGTACTACTGCTAGGGGTCAGGTTGCCAAATAAGGGTGACTTGTTTTTATATCAGCCAATACATGCAGGAGATCCATCTTGCCCTGCCTACCTGCGCCTAATCCTCACTTATGCCTCCACCAACATAGTGACCTCACTGTCTGCATCGTATTGCATAATAAGAGTTTGGGGCTTGTTCCCATTTCATTGATCTTTAAATTTAACAGAATTGGTCAAATGGGGTATCATTGAATTTCCAAAATATCTTGCTGATTATTTAGTCATATTCACAAAGTATTTCATTTTATTTATTTAACCAGTTTTGTATACCACCTTATCATAAAGTCAAGCTGGTTTACAATAAAACTCAAATCATTACAGAGAACACATTTTAACTAGGAAGGGATGACATGCGGGAAATGCACGGAGGCATAACCTATTTACAATAAGAGCATATGTACATAAGACATTTGTTGATTAGGCATGTGACAAGAGGAGGGCGGGCTAAGTACAGTCTCTGAAGTGGTCGGAGAAGAGGAAGGTTTTGTGTTGTTTTCCGAATTCCTTTATATCCTTGGTCAACCTAACCTTCTCTGGTAGTGTATTCCAGATGGCAGGTGCTACAAGTGAGAGAGCCCTCTTCGTTGTAGATGTATTGGTTTTGGTGTAGGAGCTAGGAGTTGGAATAGTATCTCTGGTGCTCTGCCTCTTAGGCCTGTTGCTTGATTCTTTGCATATCAGTTCCTGTAGAATTCCAGCTGACATGTTGTTTTTGATCTTGAAGATTGTCAGTGCTGATTTGAATTTGGCTCGTGAGGCAACTGGTAGCCAGTGTAGCTGATACAAGAGGGGTGTTATGTGATCATGTCTGGCAGACCCTGAAATGAATCGGGCAGCAGTGTTCTGGGCTAATTGCAGAGGATAGGTGGTCTGAGTTGGAAGTCCTTGTAGAAGAGAATTGCATTAGTCTAGAATGGGGGTAATAACTGCTTGACAGACTGTTCAGAAGTGTTCATGACTGAGGAGGGGTTTTAGTCTTCGGATTATAGCTAGTTTGTGGAATGCATTCCTGGAGGTTCTGTTGTTGTGGGCTTTGTAAGTTTAAGAAGTGGTCAAGAGTGATACCTAAGTAACGGACTTCCTCTTTTACTGGAATCAGAGTATCCACTAGGATGATTGAAGATGGAGGGGTAAAGGAGGTGTCATGTGTAATGAATAGAGCCTCAGATTTTTTGAAGTTGACTTGAAGATTGTTGGTTAGAGAGTCAATTGCTCATCTCTTGAAGACATCCTGTGATTGCTTTATAGTCTGGCTTGTCGAGATGGATTGGGGAATAAACCATGATGCCATCTGCATAAATGGCGTAGTGGATCTTGTGCTGCTTGAAGATGCTGCAGACTTCTTGTATGTAGATGTTGAACAGGAGAGCAGACAGGGAGGACTCTTGTGGGACTCCCTGTATTGTGTTGAATGGAATAGAGGTGTTTGGTCCAACTCTGACCATTTGACGTCTATCACTGAGACAGAATTGAAACCAGTTGAGTGTGGTGTTATGGAGTCCATTGTTAGCCAACCAATGTAAAAGGGGGCTGTGTGATACAGTGTCAAAGGTCGAGGAGATATCAATGAAGACTAGTAGAAATCCAATTTTTATGTTGTCAATTCCTCTGAAAATGGTGTCAAATAGGTGAGTGAGGAGGGCCTCAAAACTGTTGTTAGGACGAAAGTCGTGTTGGTGTGGATCCAGAGGAGCGTGTAGGTCAATATGGTCTTGCAGTTGCCTCTGTGCTATCTTTTCAATTTTGGATAGAAAGGGGAGGCTGGACATAGGGTGGTAAGTTGCAGGGTCTGAACTGTTTGATGAGGTGTTTTTTTGAATGGGGCGTATGGTAGCTTATTTGAGGGCAAAGGGCATGTAGCCCTGATACAACGATGAGCTTATGATGTTGTGAATGTAGTTAGCAACCTCTTCCTTGACTGATTTGATACATTTTACTGGGCAGGGGTCAGAGGACGTTTAGGGCAGAGACAGTATGAAGAACTTGATCTGTGGTGGGGATGTTGAATTCACACCATTTGTGTAGGACCTTGGGTTCTATCTTTGACATGATGGAAGTATTTAGGAGTAACACCCTCAGAGGTGGTTTGTTCTTGTTGATGAGGAAATCTGCAAAGATTTGAGCATGAATTGCATTTTCTTTGTGGGGTGGATCTTTTGTTAGGGTGCAGACAATTTCAAATAGCTCTCTAGGCTTGTTGCAAGAATTTAAGATAAGATTGGTGTGATATTCTCATTTGTGCTTGCTGATTAGATTGTTGTAATCTTTTTGCATTGTTTGGTATTGAAATAAATTGGACTGTGAATGGTCGTGCCTCCATTTCCGCTCTAGCTAGCAAAGTTTCCTCTTTCTTTCTCTTATTGTTATATAGTACCAAGGAGCTGATTTAGATCTTTCGACCTTATTTCCAGGGTTTGGGAGGTATGGAACTTTTGCTGCTGCACTAATGGTGGAGTTCCAAGTTTTGATTGTCTCATCCAGGTCTGTGAAGTCTTGAGGGAAGCTGGGGAAGATATCATTGAGGAATTGGTCCTTGTTAAATCCTTTAAATCTTCTTTCCGTGTGAGGTCCTTTCTGTGGTTTATCTTGTTAGGGGGAGATGGTCTTCTTAGGGGGAGATGAATCATGAAGAGTATGGAATGGTGATCTGACCAGGGTATTGGTGTTACAAGAGTGGTCGACATGCTGTCCTGTGTAAGAAGATTTTTCGGTGCAAAGATGAGGTCAGGAGTAGAGCCTGAGCGATGCGAGGGTCCCTTGAGGATTTGACCGAACTGAAGTGAATCCATAACCTTGAGGAAAGCCGCTTCTTCTCTGCTGGATGTGAAGCTCAGATTTAGGTCACCTAGAAATATGAGTAGTTTTTGATGGGAATTGGCAGCACACACAGCTTTGAGAACATTAGAAGTTTCCTCAGCGGCAGCATTAGAGGCTGTGTAAGTGAGACAGATGACTAGGTATCTATTGTCCATCGTGATTATGTTGCAGTGTTTGTAGCTTGCAGAACTGGAGGTTTTTGAGGTCTGTTCGGGCTAGGATTGGGACCCTGCCGCCTCTTTTGTGGGCAGTTAAAGGTAGTATGAGACTGTGGTTTGATTTGAGATAGCATAACCTGGTCAGTGTTTTTTGCCAGGATTTGGTGATGCATAGAATGTCGGTTTGGTGATAGTATTTACGTTGTTTCTGAAGGACCTTGCATTGATTAGATTGATGTTAATGGGAGTGCCTGGGGAAGGTAGGATGTGGTGGCCAGCTGCATGAGAAGTAGTTTGAATTTTTATTAATCTGCAAGAACGTCTGTTGGTGTGCTTGTGGTGTTTTGCTATACATGTGTGTGGGAAGGTATGTATGGTAGGGTAGCTTGTAAGGCTGTTGTAGGGATATTTATGGTATAAGCAGCAGTTGAGGAGCGACAGAGTAGTATTCAAATGAGAGGTAGGGCGTAGATTACTTGGTTAGGTAGCCACCTTAGTTTCCATGGCTTAAAGGATGTTTGAGACTTCATAGCAGAGTTCTAGGGGGGGGGGGAGGGGGAGACTGCTTCAGCAGTGAACTCCATTTCTGCTGTGTAGTACTTACAGTCTGTGGTCTCCGTTGAGGATAGTGTGAATTGTTTGCTGTGGATTCTATGAGGTGAGGCGGCTTCTTACACAGGAGGTCAGCAGTGTGGTCTTTGTGGTGATGGACTTGTTGGCTGCTAGCTTCTTGATCGGGCTGTGTTGTATTTTGTGTGCCCTGCCCACATTCCCCGCCTAAGGGCCAGGCCAAAGGGCCCTCTGGTGAAGCCCTCAGGTGTGGGCGCACCCGATGGCGCCTTTAATTTAAAGATCTAATTTTTCAGTCTATGCTAAAAACCTATTGTCCTTCAAGGTGAATATACAAACTGCACAAGTAGGGGGTAACTTTATCAAACCTTTTCCACATGGGAGGTGTTTCTTCTCCTGTAATTTGTTTCCTGGCTGCTTATTGGGTCCTGGTGCCTGCGAGACCTGCGCTGACTGGGTGGTGCAGATTGGGAGAACTATAAACTATCTGGCCCCACTGCGGGCTCCGAGGTCTTTCTTCTCCTGAAATTTGCTTTCTTGCTGCTTATTGGGTCCTGGTGCCTGCGAGACCCGTGCTGACTGGCCGGTGCAGATTGGGAGGGCTATAAACAATCTAGCCCCACCACGGGGCACCATTGAGGGCACGTGCCTTTGGGCGCGACCAAAGGGGCAGGTCCTGCCCCTTTGAAACCCCTTTGGCACACATCGACACAGGGGGAGTTTCCCTGTAATGGGGAAAAAGAAGAAGAGGAGTGTGTTGGCTTCCCAGACCAAGGCTGTTAAGGTTGTGAGCCCGATGGATGCCCATCTCAGAGTTGGTGAGATGTCAGCATTCTCTCAGCCTTCTGCTATTGGGATGGGAGATACGTCAACCATGAGTACTCTGTCCTCATCGTCTGCCACTGAAATTGTGGGTTTGTTAGCTCCACCCAGTCAAGAAGCGAATCTTTCTGGTTTGGCCTCCCCACCTTTGATGGTGAGGAAGGATTCTCCAGGACAGGTTCCTCTTTCTGATTCTTTTTTGACTATTGATCCCCCCGTTGGGAATTTATCTCCTTCCCTTCCTTCAGTAATTTATTTTGAATCTCTTGGGGATATTGAGGCTCCACCTAAGGATGTATCATTGAGGGATATTTGGACAATTGATTCACGTGTGGAATCAGTACTTCATGCTTCTCTTCAAAAGGTTTCCATTTTTTCAAAAGAAGTGGTAGATAAGTTTTCTGATCATGAGACGCGGCTGCAAGTTTTGGAACGGTCAGTAGGGAAGTTTGTTTCCCAGCTATACGTTCAACCAGGGGCTTCGGCCTTTTTTGCACAGGATTCTCTTGTACTTCATCATCAAGATGAATTTTTGGAGAATTCTCTGCGCTCTTAAAACTTGCGGCTGTTAAATTTTCCACGAACTCATTACCTCTCCCCTTTAATTCTTTTTCATAAATATCTTAAAGATGTATTGCTATTTACTGATGTTGAAACTATTCAATTATCCAGGATTTACTATGCTCCTATAAGGAGGTTAGTTAGGGATAATGAGGGAGGGGAACAACAATATGATCAGCTAGTGTCTTCCTCACTGGATATTTCTGTATTTTTGGAGTCTTCGTGTGATGATATTGCATCAAGAGCAACTTTATTAGTTACCTTTGTATCTGAGATGGATAAGGATAAAGTTTTGAGAGCTTATTTTTCTAAGAAAGCAGAAAGGTTTTATGGCCACTCCATTCAGATTTTTCCGGATGTCTCTAGTGTTACCCAGAGGCACCGAAAAGCCTTTTTGGAGGTTAGGCCACGTGTTTTGGCTTTTGGTGCTTTATTTTACTTAAAGTTTCCCTGTAAATGTCTTATTATTTTTCAGGGTAAGATACGTGTTCTTTGAGGTGGATCAGTTGTTAGAATTTCTTAAGGGGAAAGACTATATTATTTAAATTTATTCTTTCTCATGACTTAGTTTAAAAGGGCTTTGTATATTTAATTTCCAGTGATCTCGGCGTTTTTTTTTCTTTGCTTATGGAATACTTCCTTGATGTGGACTTGTGAAGTATGTATGCTATATGTATATATGGCATATTTATTTAGACAGTTTTATATACCATCTTATCCTTCAATCAAAGTGGTCACAACACAATTGGGGGATACATTTAACACAAGGGGATATGAGACACATACACTAATACTTACAGAGAACATGGGCAATGGAGGGTTAAGTGGCTTGCCCAAGACCACAAGGAGCACCTGTGGGCCTAGAAACCCCAGTCCTTTTGGCCCAAGGTTGCTGTCCTCTAGTGGGATTTGAACCCCCAACCTTCCAGCCTGAGGTAATTTTCCCCAACCACTAGGCCACTCCTATATAAATTTTCCTTGGAATTTTATTAAAATTTAATTTAAAAAATCATTTTTCCACATGTATCTAAAGCCTATTTTACACATGGAAGAGAGCTTTTATAAAACTGCACAGCTATATATACATACAGAAGTGTATGTGCCAACAAAATTATGCATAATTACATGCACTACTGCATGTAGACATTCTCAAAGACTTAGTTTGGGCAAAGGAATGGTGGACTTGAGATGTACATGCGTATTTTATAAAGTATGAGGGTATATGTGCATAAACAGCATGCATGCCTTCTTGGAAGAAAGTATACACCTGTGCATGAATATTTGCATGCCATTGGGGTTGGTCCTAAGAGCCCATTTTATAAAAGATTTATTTAAAATACTTTTAACCTGCAACTAATTAAAATTATAGGCAGGGTACAACAGAACACACATAAAAATTTCAATAGATATACAGTATAGACCAATCCATTTTCCATAAATATTTACAGCATTAAATTACTTTACATATATATCTATACCAAGAATGTAAAAGTAGCTAATGCAACAGTAAAATCTGGACCTATTGACTCCTTTATGGTTCCACTTATAGATCCAGATTGTTAGCCCCGAGGAGAGCAGTTCTGCTGTTCCCTCTCTAAGTCCTGATCCTTGCTCCCCACCTAAACTGCAGAAGGCGAGTGTGCAGAGTGCTGCTGCTTGCTGTTCCTGTGCCATTTCTATCTGTCTGCTGTGCCTGCCCGCTCTCCTGGACTGGGACTGATGTGTGTGCGGGGGAAGTATGGGGTGTTCTGCTGTTGTTCCGTCCACCCACTGACATCATCCATGGTGGCGCTGGTTACTGACCTACAAAAACAACTACCAGGCCCCAGGCGGGCTCTGGCTAAGGGGCGTGCCACTTAGCATGCCACTTGGAATGCCAGAGGGATGCCAAGGTTTGATTTGTTTGCTTTTAATTTTGGGTGTTGTGAGTGTTGGTTGGGGGGTTTGGGGTAGTATCAGGAGTGAGTGTTGAGGATGTGTTTTTCCCAAATGGGAGGGGGGATTGGGATTGTTATGGGTCGAGGGGTTTATGCAGGGGGTAGAAGGGGGAAATATGGGAATCAGTCTTATAGGGGACAGGGGAATATTATTTATTTATTTAACAGTTTTTCTATATCGCCTTTTCTTTTAATCAAGGTGGTTTACAAATTTTAACTTTTAACTTTTGCATAGAACTTGCAAATTAAACAGTAACAACATAACTTAAACAGTAACGTCATAACTTCAAATTTAAACAGTATCTTGTAACATCAACTAAACTTATAAAATATCTTGATCATTGTAAAGGGAGGGCTGATTGGTATAGATGGCATAGCTTGTGTGAATCTGGTTGTTGAGTGGTTAGTGTGATTGTGGCTCTTCGTTGAATTGTTCTATGAATAGGGTGGTTTTGAGCAACTTCCAGAAGTTTTTTTATATCGGTTGTTGATCTTATATATTCTGGGAGGACATTCCAGATAGCTGGGGCCGCAAGAGAGAAGACTCACATGGATGTGGATTTATTGGTTCTTGTGAATAGACTGGGGGTTGGTATGGTGTTTTTGGTGCTGTTTCTGTCTGGTCTTATGCTTGCTTTAGTTCCGATGAGTTCTTGTAGAATTCTTGCTGACATGTTGTTTTTAATTTTGAAGATGGTGAGAGCTGATTTATATTTTGCCCTTGAAAAGATTGGTAGCCAATGTAGATCATGTAGTATAGGCGTTATATGGTCATGGGTTGAAGCACCAGCAATAATGTGGGCAGCGGTGTTCTGGACTATTTGAAGGGGACAAGTGGATTGTTTAGGTAGACTTTGGAAGAGGAGATTGCAGTAGTCCACCACAGGTGTAATGATGGCTTGGCATACTGTGTGGAAATGTTCTTTATTGAGGAGAGGTTTTAGTCTCCGGAGCATTGCTAGTTTGAAGAAGGCAGATTTAAAGACCTTGTTGATATGAGCTTGGAGGGTCAGTTGTTTGTCTAAAATCACTCCAAGATAACGAACTTCGTCTCTTATTGGGATCGGAGTATTTGAGATGTTGATAGAGGTAGGAGGAGTGAATGTGGAGTCCCTTGTAATGATAATTGCTTTGGATTTTTTTATGTTGATGTTTAAGTTGTTGTTAGTAAGCCAGGTCGTTATTTCATGAATGCAGGTTGATATAGTAGTATAGTCTGGGGCATCTAGGTAGATTGGGGTATATGCCATAATATCGTCGGCATATATGGCATTTGCATATGGCATATTGCATCTTGTATTTGTTGAATATTTTGCATATGGGCTGAATATAGATGTCGAAGAGAATGCAAATGGGCTGAATATAGATGTTGAAGAGAAGAGCAGAAAGTGATGAGCCTTGTGGAACTCCTTGAGTTGAACGGAAGGGTACCGAGGTGAGGTTACCGGATGTTACTCTTTGCTGTCTGTCTTCGAGGTATGATTGAAACCATTTGAAGGTATTTTCTTGGATGCCAATCTCCATAAGGTGCTTCAATAGGATGTGATAGGAGACTGTCGAAGGCGGATGATATGTCAATAAAAATTAGTAGGAAGCCCTTCTTTATCTTGTCTATTCCTTTGATTATGTTATCGAATAGGTGTATGAGAAGTGTCTCAACACCGTGGTTAGGACGGAATCCATGCTGGTGGGGATCTAGTGGTGCATGTTCGTCAATATGGTCTTGGAGCTGTCTCTGAACAATTTTTTCAGTTATTTTTGCCAGGAATGGGAGGCTAGATATTGGGAAGTAGGCTGAAGGGTCGGTGCTGTTAGTTGCTGTGGTTTTAAGAATAGGGCGGATAGTAGATATTTTTGAGTGCTTTTGGCATGTAGCCCTGAGTGAGAGAGGTACTTACTATCTTTTGGGTGTATGTGTTGAATTCTTCTTTGGTGGATTTGATCCAATTCAGTGGGCATGGGTCCAATGGAGATGTGGTGATGTTTAGAGCAGTGATAGTTTGTTCTATTTGTTTAGTTGATGGAATGCTGAAGTTTTTCCATTGATTGGTAGTTGTAGAGCGATCATCTTTAGATTGGGTTTCCATAAGGGAGATGTTCGTATGGGTTGTGGTGGGACTGTTTTTTGATATTCGATAGCAAAGTTTTGAGGGTGCATCTTATTTTCATCTTTCATGGTTGGGTTATTTGTGAGGGTGCGAACGATATTGAAGAGTTCCTTGGGTTTTTTACAGGCTTTTAGAATAAGGTTTGTGTGGTATTGTTGTTTATGTTTGTTTATTATATTATTGTATTCTTTTTGCATCTCCTGGTAATGCTTCAATGTGGTTTCTGATTTGTTACATCTCCAGCAATGTTCCAGTCATCGTAATCTTCTTTTGGCTTCTCTTATTGTATTGGAATACCATGGAGTAGATATGGGTCTGTTTTTGTTGCTGTTTGAGCTCTTTCGCGGTGGGAGTTGGGATGCGGCAAGGATGGTGGTATTCCATGCATTGATGGCTTTGTCCAAGTCAGTGAAGTCTTGGGGTAGGGATTGTATGGTGTCTTTTAGGAAGTGATCTTTGTTATAAGCTTTGAAGCGTCTGGTTGGCTGTTCAGTTTTCCGAGCTGTCTGTTGAGTGTTGTGGTGGAGCTCGAATAGTATAGCATGATGATCAGACCATGGTATTGGTGTAGTTTTAGGTAGTGTCATGAGACCATGATCTAGGGTATTAGTTGGCACGAATATGCAGTCTGGTGTAGAGCCAGAGCGATGGGATGGACCCGATATTACTTGCTTGAGTTGAATGGATTCCATTGCTTTGTGGAAAGCCATTTCAAGCGTTGTAGAAGCAGATGAGAGGTTTAGGTCTCCTAGAACAATGAGAGTCTTGTGTGGAGAGTTAGCTGCATATATCATCTCCAGTATATTGGAAGTGTCCTCTGTTGGGGCGTTGGGAGGGTCAGTAGATCAGGAAGATGGATAGATGCTTATTTTCAGTGCTGATGAAGTCGTAGTGTTCAGAGCTTTTAGAGGTTGAAGGCTTGAGCCTGAGGTCTGATCGGGTGAGAATTAATACTCCTCCTCCTCGTTTGTGAGTTCTGGGACAGTTGTATGCTGTGAATGTTGGTGGTGTTATTTGATTCAGTATCATCTGGTCTGTATTCTTGAGACATGATTCAGTGATGCATAGGATGTCAATGTTGTTATCATGGACGTGATCGGTAATAGTATTTGTTTTGTTACATATTGATCTTGCGTTTACCAGACCTATAGTTATTCGGTTGGTATGTGGGGAGGGTGATTGAGATATAGATATATGTGGAGATGGCTCTGATTGAATGTATCTAGTAGGTTTCTTGCTGGGATGTTTGTAGGAAGCATACATGTGAATAGGTTGGTATGTAGTAGGGAGGTATGATATGTATAAGGGGGAAGCTTGTAAGGTTGTAAAGTAGGTAGAGTAGTAATAAGCATTGGTTTGGTGTGAGCATAGTCTAAGAATTAGTATGAGAGCATACATCTGTTGGAAGAATGTCCTTTTTTTCATTTGATGTGTGCACAGGAGTTTGTTGGTCTTGTGCTCAGGGAGAGCATGATGTGTTTGATGTTCCATGTTAGTGTCCTCTTTGTGGAGCGGTCTACTTGCCGCTTGTGATATCTTGCGTTCTGATCGGGGCAGTAGTCATGGAATCTTGATTGTTGGTCAGTTCGTCAAAAGCGCTGTTGGCTTGAGAATTAGGATCTTTATGCAGTGTGTATCGGTTCCCGCTACAAGGCCCGTGCCTAAGGGCCACGCCAAAGGGCCCTCTGGCAAGGCCCTCAGGTGCGGGCATGCCTAAGGGTG
The DNA here is from genome assembly GCA_033557465.1 of Ichthyophis bannanicus. Classification (NCBI taxonomy): domain Eukaryota; kingdom Metazoa; phylum Chordata; class Amphibia; order Gymnophiona; family Ichthyophiidae; genus Ichthyophis; species Ichthyophis bannanicus. Next base: position 938,092,769 of record CM066034.1, read on the forward strand.
CCTCTGATTTTAAAGTTGTTGAGAGGGCACCTGATTGGCCTTGTGGAGTTGGCTGGGAAGGAGTGATCCTTCCTGTTCTACTTCCCGACGCCTCTCAGGGCAGCCCCGGTAGAATGGCGGTGTCGGCAGTGGTTCCTTCTTCACGCCTCGGGGCGCCTCTGATTTTAAAGTTGTTGAGGGGGCACCTGATTGGCCTTGTGGAGTTGGCCGGGGAGGAGCGATCCTTCCTGCTCCACTCCCTGACGCTTCTCAGGGCAGCCCCGGTAGAATGGTGGTGTCGGCAGTGGTTCCTTAGAGTTAGAGTTAGAGTTTTACAGAGTTAGAGTTAGAGTTTTACAGGAGGTGGTACAGGGTGGTTGGGAGGTGCAGGAGGGAAAGTGCCCTGATAAACACTTGTTTAACCTGCCAGAAGTGGCATTTGCTAGCAGATTTTTTTCTTTATTTCCGAGACTTGGTTCTCATTGGGGGAGGGGTAGCAGCTGGTTTTTTATGTCCTGAGTCATATGCTTGCCTTCAGGTACCCCTGGTGGGTAAACTTGGTGGAGGTGGGCCGATTATTTATCATACTAAGTGGACTGTGAGTCAGTGTGTATGGTAGCCACCATCGCCGTATGAAGGTCAACTGATGGAAATAAAGGGTTCTGCACAAGTGGGTTTTTAGTTGGTCTACTGTCTGCCCGGTCTCTCACAGGATCAGTGGGATGCCTTGGAGGATAAGGTGGCTTTGGTATACTTAGATTATCCTGATTTATTAGTTTTAGGGGTTTTTAATTTGGTTAGTCCTATAGGTTCTGCGCAATTTTTATTGTCCTTGTTTGGGGGTTGCGGCAGATGGTAATAGATCCAATTCATTGTAAAGGTAATACTCTGGACTAGTTGTTTGGATCTGAGAGATTTGTGGATTCGTGGAACTTGGAAGTCCAATTAGGAGTTCTTGTTCCCTCATTGGATCATTATTTACTTTGTTTTGGATTTATGTGGGTAGGGGAAAAGGATGTGAGGGCGCAATGCTTGCTGTGTCAGTAGCGGGGCACAATAGATGAGGATAGGTTATGGACATTGGTTCTTAGTAAGCGGTCAAGGGGACAGGTGGATTCTATAGGGTTGATGGTAAGGGAATGGCTGGAGGTGGTGGGAGTGTCGTTGTATGAGGTAGAACCCATGCGTCAGGTTTGGGTGAGGGAAGATCAGATTCGTAACTGTGCTTGGTTTACTTCTGAGTTGAAAGGTTTGAAAGAGGATTTGCTGAAGTTAGAGCATCAGTGGCGAAAAACAAGGCTTGCAGCTGACCGTTATCAGTGGCATGTAGTGGCTAACGTCTACCGCCAATGTCTCCAAGATGCTAAGTGACAAGTTTGTTCCACTCAGAACTTGGCTACTGGGAATAAGCCACATTCTGTTTTTCAGGGGCAGGATAAGAGACCAAAATTGGGATGTATGTGGTGAATGTTGATCAAATGGCAAATTATTTCCTAGGGAAGGTGAAGGGTCTTCGAACTCAGATAGTGGGTGGTCAGATTAAGGTTGAGGGGGTAGCAACCGAAGTGAAGTGATCCTCTTTTATTGCAATCACAGTTCAGGATATGCGAGAGTTACCCCAGGAGTTGCATCTTACTTGAATGCATCGAAATCCAGTCCAAGGACAACTCCTACAGAGGACTCCTGGACTGGTTTTGGCTTGGTTAGTGGAACTGGTAAATGTGTCCCTGGGTCAGGGTTGCTATCCATCTGATATGAAGGAAGCCATGGTCACCCTGATCCTGAAAAAGGGCTCAGATTTGCAATGTTCTAATCTGCGCTCTATTTCTTCTTTGATGGGGTTGGCCAAGGTAGTGGAGAAAGTGGTTTTTAGGCAATTGTCTGCTTTTTTTGAGCGGGAGAATAGTTTGGATTGGGGACAGGTTGGATTTTGGAAAGGATCAGGTACTGAGTCCTTGTTGGTGGCAGTCATGGATGTTTTGGATAAGGCTAGGGATAAGGGGAGAATTGTGTTGGCGTTGGCCTTAGATCTATCAGCCACATTTGATCTGGTAGATCTGAATATTATGATTATGCATTGTAAGGTGTTGGGGATTGGAGGTGTGGTGCTCCAATGGTCAGTGTCATTTTTGACCAATCAGCAATTTTGTATATGCTGGGGGACGTGATATTTTTCAGTGCGGTTGTTGGGTTGTGGAGTCCTGTAGGGTTCCTCATGATCTCCAGTGTTGTTTAACATCCATGAGCCCACTGGGTGCTATTTGTCAGAAATATGGGTTTGTGGGCTTTTTATATGCTGATGATATACAGCTTTTGTTTGAATTTGATGAAGACGAGGCTGTGATGCCTCAACGTGCAAATTGTTGTTTGGAGGAGATTGCAGCTTGGGTACAGTCTTATTGGTTGTTGTTGAATGCCAGCAAATCGGAAGTCTTACTTGGTGGGGATTTAAAGGAAGAGAGTTTGTGTTTAGGGCTCTCTACTGGGGGTGTCCAGCTGCCCTGGAAGATTGAGATCCAGAATCTAGATGTCATTATGGATGGTGAGCTCTGCCTTCATCGACAGGTTTCGCAGGTAGTGTGTGCTGCTTTTGTTAATTTGAGGTTGGTGAAGCAGCTCAGACCCTATTAAGATCAAGATGCTTTGCATTGGGTGGTCCAGGCATTGGTATTAGCGCCAGGATTATTGCAATGCATTCTATGTGGGACTGCCAGCATATACAGGGTGGCCCAAAAAAAGTGAGAACATCTCGTAAGGATATGTTATTTAAAAATTCAAAAAGACAGATGTAAACGATTGCCAAATTAAAAAAAAAAAGATGGTGACTGGAAAGTGTTGAAATAAAAATGTTATATAGCTAAAAAAGGTAAATAAGTAAACTAAGCTTTTAATTTATGAGATGTTCTCACTTTTTTTGGGCCACCCTGTATATTGAAGAAGTTGGAGGTGGTGCAGAACACAGTTGCACGAATCATTTGGGACCTGCGAAGGTGTCATTCGATGGCTAGGGTGACGCAACAGTTTCATTGGCTCCTGATTAAATCAAGATGTGTGTTTAAATTGTTGGTGTTAGCATTTAAAGTCTTACAGGGCAATGGCCCATGGTACTTTAGAGAGCTGCTGCAATGGAAAAGGCCCAGTAGGGTGTTGCGCTCGGAGAGGGGGGGGGAGTTAAATGTCTGTTGGAGCTCCCTGGTTGGTCTCTGGTTCATTTGCAGAGCTGGCGGGTGAGACTTCTTTTGGTGGTCATGCCAGCTCTGTGGAATGCCTTTGGCACACAGGTTGGAGACAAACCTGCTGTTATTTCGGAAGGCATTAAAAACCTTCCTGTTTCTGTGAGATGGGCGGTGGCTTCTTGTTTTTGGCAGGTGGTTTCAGGATCAGGATGTTAAGCATTTCTTTTCTTAAGGGGACAGGGATCCTGCTGGGTGGGATCAGTGGGGTTGCATTTTTATTTTTTTGCAAGGTAGGGTTTTGAGTGCCTCAGCTCCATTTATTATCAGGGACCCAGGAGATGATTCTCTCTTGGTTTTGGACTCCACACAGGCTACTGGCTCTCCAAAAGGTCTGTCCCCCATTGTGAGGGATGGGAGGCCTCTGTCACTGATGCTACTTTTATTCCTAAGGATGTGACTAATCTTGAGATCTGTAGGGTGATGGTTAAAGGTATGCTTACTAATTGTCTGATCTAGTTGTTGTTGTTGTTAAGTGCCGTCGAGTCGGAGTCGACTCATGGCGACCCTCTGGATAGCTATCCTAAATTGTGTTCGGTCTTCAGTCAGGCAGCTCATTGTTGACAGACTGGTACCCGTAGCTGCTGTTATTGTATCGATCCATCTCATTGCTGGCCTTCCTCTTTTGCGTTGACCTTCTATATTGCCAAGCATGATGTCTTTCTCTAATGATCTCTCTCTTCGCATGATGTGTCCAAAGTATGAAAGTCGAAGTCTTGTCATCTGAGCTTCTAAAGAAAGCTTAGGTTTGATCTCCTCTAGTACCAACTGGTTTGTTCTTCGGGCAGTCCATGGTATACACAGTATTCGCCGCCAGCACCATAATTCAAAGGCATCAATTTTCTTCCTGTCTGTCTTTTTCACTGTCCAGCTTTCACATCCATATGATGTTATTAAAAATACCATGGCTTGAACAAGTCGAATCTTTGTATGGAGAGAGACATCTCTGCTCTTGAGAATCTTATCTAGGTCTTTCATAGCCATTCTGCCAAGAGCAATGCGTCGGTTGATTTCTTGACTGCTTGTTGCTTCTTTATTGATAGTTGATCCAAGTAGGTTAAAGTTGTTCACAATTTCAATTTCTTCTCCTTCAACGATGAAGCTGTTAATTATGCCAGTTGTCATGATCTTTGTCTTCTTTACATTAAGGAGCAGGCCCATTTTGAGACTATGTTCTTTGATTGTGAGAAGCAAATGTTTCAGATCATCTTCACTTTCAGCCACTAATGTAGTATCATCAGCATAGCGAAGGTTGTTAATGAGTCTTCCACCAATCTTCACACCTCTGTCGTCGTCATACAATCCTGCTTCTCAGATGATTTGTTCTGCATATAAATTAAACAGGTAGGGGGAAAGTATGCAGCCTTGTCTTACACCTTTGCTTATTTTAAACCATTCTGTTTCTCCTTGTTCCGTTCGAACTGTTGCTTCTTGATCAATGTACAGACTGTGCAAGAGAACGATCAGGTGTTCTGGTATACCCATGCTTCTTAATGGGGCCCAGAGTTTCTCATGGTTTACACAGTCAAAAGCCTTGCTATAGTCGATAAAGCACAAATAGATATCCTTTTGGTATTCTTTAGTCTTTTCAAGGATCCATCTCACATCCGCAATGATGTCTCTCGTTCCTCGCCCTTTCCTGAACCCTGCTTGCACTTCAGGTAGTTCTTGTTCCAGGTATGGTTGTAGTCTCTTTTGAATAATCTTCAGTAGAATCTTGCTGGCATGTGGGATCAGAGCAATCGTTCGATAATTTCCACAGTCAGTTGGATCACCTTTCTTTAGTATTGGTATAAACACAGATCTTTTCCAGTCAGTTGACCATGATGTTGTCTTCCATATTTCTTGGCAGAGCCTTGTAAGTATGGTAACAGCTTCATCAGATTGCTGCAATACCTCTATAGGAATGCTATCAATGCCTGGTGCTTTGTTCTTTGATAAGGCTTTCAATGCTGCTTCAACTTCTTCTTTCATCTCCAATGGTTCCCGATCATAAGGTACAGGTTGAAACGGCTGTTGGTCCACTTGATCTTTATCATATAAAAACTCTGTATATTCCTTCCACCTTTTCTTGATCTTCTCAGCATCATTCAACATAGAACCTTGAGCATCTTGTAACATTCCAATTCGAGGCTGGAACTTTTTCTTTAACTCTCATAGCTTTAGGAAAGCTGATCTTGTTCTTCCTCTAATAGTTTCTGTTTCTGTTTCCTTGCAAGTGTCATTGTAGTACTTTTCCTTGTCCTGTCTTGCTGCACGTTGGAAATCTCTTTTGAGTTCTGCAATTGTCTTTCTTTCTCCTCTGGCTTTAGCTTCTCTGTGTTTCTGGGCAATTTTCAGAGTTTCTTCCGTCATCCATTTTGGCCGTTTTTGCTTTTTCACCTTTTGTAGAGACTTCTCGCTTTCTTCCAACACAACCTTCTTGATGTCATTCCATAACTCTTCCGCAGCTCTCTCATTTGTATCTAAAGCAGCAAATCGATTTTGCAGGCAGTCTTTAAATTCCAGTGGTATATTCTCAAGGTCATATTTTGCTGAATTCATGAGTGGTTTGCTCTTTTTCAACTTTAGCTTGAGTTTGCATACTAGTAGTTGATGATCTGTACCACAGTCAGCTCCAGGTTTTGTCTTTGTTGATGTTATAGAACTTTTCCATCGTTGACTTCCACAGAAGTAGTCAATTTGATTTTTATACAATCCATTGGGTGAAGTCCATGTGTACAGTCGCCGCTTGTGTTGCTGGAAGAAGGCGTTTGAGATGAATAGATCATTGGTCTTGCAGAATTCTAACAGTCTTTCTCCAGGTTCATTTCTGTTGCCAAGTCCATATTTTTCAACTACTTTGCCTTCTTCTCTGTTGCCAACTTTTGCGTTCCAGTCACCCATTACTATCAGGATATCTTGTTTGCATGTTCTGTCAATTTCAGCTTGTACTTGTTCATAGAACTCTTCAATTTCATTCTCTTCTGCAGCTGTTGTTGGGGCATATACTTGAATTATAGTTGTGTTGATAGGCAATCCTCGTAGACGAATAGAGAGTAAGCGTTCGCTGACTGCATTGTATTTCATTACAGTTCTTGCAAGTTTCTTCTTTATTATAAATGCAACACCATTTCTTCTTTGTCTTTCATTTCCAGCATATTAGACCATGTGATCATCTGATGCAAAGTGCCCGATGCCAGTCCATTTCAGTTCGCTGACATCCAACAGATTAAGTTGTACACGTTCCATTTCATTCTTGACCACCTCCAACTTCCCTTGGTTCATGCTTCGTACGTTCCATGTTCCAATGTGTAAGACATCTTTACAGCTTCTGACCCTCATTTCATTCGCAGCTACATCAGCAGTCAGACTTCCCGAGGGCTTTGATCCAACAACATCATAAATGCTGGCTTTACTCTGAAAAGTCTTCAGCTCTTCTGTCTGATCTAGTTACTGTATGTCAGGGGTACTCAAATCCAGTCCTGGAGGGCCACAAACCAGTCAGGTTTTTGGGATATCCCTAATGAATATGCATGAGATATATTTGCATGCACTGCCTCCATTGTATTTCACTCTCTCTCATGCATATTCATTAGGGATATCCTGAAAACCTGACTGGTTTGTGGCTCTCCAGGACTGGATTTGAGTACCCCTGCTGTATGTAAAGTTTCTGGGGAGACAGTTACAAGGGTATCTTGGTTGGAGCAAGATTTAAAGATCTGTAATACTGTGTTGGGGGAACAAGCTAAGAAGAGTGATACTCTTGAGTTTGTGAATAATGCTTTGGTGAAAAGGAGCTTAGTATTGGAAAATAATTTGGAAAGGGTTGAAAACTCTCTGAGAGTTTGTAATCTCAGTTTCTTAACACTTTCCTTATTGTTCTATGATTTATACTAAAGAGATGTTGAAACAGTATTACATATAAATTTTGCGTTTGGAACCTGATTCTCTAACTAAATGCTTTTTATATTATTGGTTCAGGTAAGAATCTGTCGAGTAATGAGGTTTCACCTAACGAATTGAGCCTTATGGCCATTCTTGAGTCTTCTGTGGAGGAGACCATAAACAGAGGGACTGAGGCGGTTACCTTTCAGAGTATCTCTAGAAAGATCTGATTTTGTATTTATTCTTTAAAGAGAGAACTACTCCCTTCCCTGTCACCTTCTAAATATATTTCCGGATATTTCTCCTAGAACGCAGCAAGTTCGGAGGAAATTTTTGTTACTGAAAGCAAGGGCTACTGCCCTTGGTATCACTTTCTTCTTAAAATTCCCAAGGAAATGTATGGTGAAATGTTCTGGAAAAGAATGTTTTCTCTGATCCGGAGCATTTGGAGGGATTTATATGTTCCCAAGAACAGATTAAGGAGAATTCGTTCTTTGGTTCCAATTTGGGTATTAGATTAGGCAGTTTAATTAAATAGTTCTGATGTGACTGATATCGATATTTCTTTGTTTGTTATCATTTACTTTTGCTTCCATCTCCCACTATATTGATACAGGGGTGGTGGTTAGATTGTTTCGGTAAGTGTTATTGGTAATTATTGTATCACATTTCCTTTTTTCCTTTGAAATTGCTAGAGCATTCCAGATGTATTTGGATGTAGATCCTTTTCTTTTTGTAGTTTGAAAATCTCAATAAGTATTACATTTAAAAAAAAAATAAGGGCCATTTCTGACATTCCACATAGACTGTCTGTAATAAAATCAAGGCCATGATGGATTAAAAGTCAGAGAAGTAGTTAAATATCATGTTGCTGTTTTTTAAGGATTCTCATTTCTCTCTTGGCCCCTTTCCTTTTCCCCTCCATCTATTGTATTTCTTTTATAATTATTCTTTTTAGAAATGTATGCATACATGTTTTGGTGTGATACCTACATGTTTCTGACACAGATCAGTACAACATGGTGACAATTTCCTACTGATGACAGTGACTAATAAAAGAACCATGCATCAGAAACAACCAACGAAGAACCAACGAAACGGACATACTCACCCTCACCAACAAACACCTCTCCATATGCCTAATCTACCGAGCGCCCATACCACGCACCGATCTATCAGACATACTAAAACATGTATCAGAGAGCGCCATCTCCACCAAAGAACAACTAATCCTCGGAGACTTCAACCTCCCCTCACTACAAGATAAACATGCCGAAGCCTTCATCAATGCTATGGAAGCAATGGACCTAACCCAGATCATACACGAACCAACACACGAAAAAGGGAACACACTTGACCTGATATTCCTGAACTCCCAAAGTGCCACTTCATGCACAAACCCAAAGATCACGTGTGCCATGGTCTGACCACCATCTCATCAACATTACCCACATCTACAAGCACACCAACGTCAAAAAGAACAGCCAACTTAGAAGAAGATTTAAAGCATTTAACAAAGAGGACTTCCTAGCACAAATATTACCTAAACTCCAAAAAAACTCCTCCAATATCAATGACCTGATCAACACCTGGAACACTACAATCTCCTCTGCATCCTGTGCAATGACAAACAGCACCAGAACCAGAACTACCGCAACAAGGGCCTGATGGTTCACCCAAGACCTACGGAGACTAAAGACCCAACTCAGGAGAACTAAAAGAAAATGGAGAAAGACCAAAAAAGACGCAGATAAAGCAAAATACATGAAAGAACTAGACACCTACCACAAGGAAACTGATAAAGCAAAAAGGACCTACCACTCAAAAATCATAAATACTTCCATAAACCAACCACGTGAGCTCTTTGAGATTGTCAAGAAGCTAACAAAAGCACCCAGCCACTCCAACCAGCTTCTGAACATCCCACCAGAACTACTAGCATGCCAATTTAAACAGCTCCAACAACCACACAACCCACAACTGAATGCAATGACAACAACCTACCCTGCTACCAAAGACACAGACTGGAGCACATTAGAAACAGTCACAAAAGAAAAAATAGAATCCACTATCTCCTGCCTAAATACCACCACCTCTCCACTAGATCCCTGCCCTGCAGAGTGGATAAAGAAATCCAAAGAGGACATAAGCGCACCCCTAACCCACATTGTCAATGAATCCCTCAAGCAAGGACACATGCCAGACATCCTCAAAACCTCCGTCATCTGTCCAACCCTAAAAAAACACACCCTGGACCCCCTCGATCCCGCCTCCTTCAGACCAATAGCAAGTCTCCCATTCACCCCAAAATCATTGAGAAGATAATTCAACAGCAACTCCAAGACCACCTAGATACCAACAACATACTGGACCTGCAACAACACAGATTCTGCCCATTCCACGGAGTCAAGACCCTCATGACAACACTACTGGACGCCCTTATCAAAGGCACGCAGACCAAACACTCTGGATATGCTATGCTCTTCCTGGACATATCCGCAGCCTTTGACACCATCTCCCACAACATTCTCCTACACAGACTTACGTTAGCAGAATATAGAAAGACTAGGGGACATGCAATGAAGCTACAGGGTAAACTATTTAAGACTAATAAAAGAAAATATTTTTTCACTCAACATGTAATCAAACTCTGGAATTTGTTACCGGAGGATGTAGTAAAGGCTGTTAGTGTAGCTGGGTTTAAAAAAGGTTTGGACAAGTTCCTGGAGGAAAGGTCCATAAACCATTATTAAGAAGGGACCCAGGATATCAATGCTTGACCTAGTACAAGCATTGCAGAACCTGTGTCTTTTGGGGAAACTGCTAGGTACGTATGACCTAGATTGGCCACTGTTGGAAACAGGATACTGGGCTTGATGGACCTTGGTCTGACCCAGTATGGCATATCTTATGTTCTTATAGGAAATTGGCATTAAGGACATCGTACTTCAATGGTTCTGCTCCTATCTGACCAATATTTATTTTATTTTATTTATTTTTTTATTTAGACCGATTAAGTATACTGCTTTATCATTAAATCAAAGCGGTTTGGCACATCAATCAACAATATCTTGTGGTCTGTAGCATGCAGTGGAAGATTTGTTCAGTGTGATGTGTGGTGCAGTGTGTTTAGATTTTGTCGGTGAGCTATATACAATAGGGAGCAATATACATATATACAAGCATGTGGTCATGATCTGGTATGGCCTTGAATAGGAGTCATTTATGTGAGGTCCTTGAAATGTTCTGTAAATAGAGCAGTTTTCAGAAGTCCTTGAGTTCGTTGGTTGATCTTAAGTGGTCTGGGAGGGAGTTCCATATAGCGGGAGCTGCCAGGGAGAATGCCCTTCTTGAAGTGGCCTGGTTCATTTTAGTAAATTCTTTTGGGGTTCTGATGGTGTCTGAAGTTCATTTTCTTCTTGGTCTTTTGCTGCCATCGGTTTTTATGAGTGGTTGTAAGCTGTCAGCTGAGAGGTTGTGTATTATTTTGAAGATGTATATGAGTCCTTTGAAGCGGACTCGAGAGCTGATTGGGAGCCAGTGAAGGTGGTACAGTATGGGAGTGATGTGGTCGTAATTTGTACAGTCTGTTATGAGTCATGTGGCTGTGTTTTGTGCTAGCTGGAGTGGTTGGATGGTTTTTTTTGGTAGTCTCTGGCAGATGTGATTGCAATAGTCTAGAGTGGGGGCGATGATGGCTTGACAGACTGTTCGAAAGTGCTCATGAGCGAGGATGGGTTTGAGTCTTCTGACTGTCCTCATTTTGATGAAAGCGCTCTTTGTAGTTTTTGCAATGTGGGATTGGAGGTTGAGGTCCTTGTCGAGCGTTACTCCCAGGTATTTTATTTCTTGTTTTACTGGAATAATGGTGTCATTCAGGTTGATGGTGGCCGTGGGTGAAAATGTCTGATTTCTTGAGATGAATAGGGCTTCGGTTTTATTATAGTTTATTGACAAGTTGTTTTCTTGAAGCCAGGTTGCCATTTTTTGGAAGCAGTTGGCTATGCTGGAGTAGTCTGGGTTGTCCAGGTTGATCGGTGTGAATATCATTATGTCGTCTGCGTATATGGTGTATTGAATCTTGTGGTCCTTGATGATGGTGCAGATTGGTTGTATATATATATTGAAGAGCAGGGCAGAGAGTGCTGAGCCTTGTGGGACTCCCTGTGTGGCTCTGAAAGGTTGAGAGGTCTTTGAGCCACACTTGACTTGAAGCTGTCTGTTGGTGAGGTAAGATGTAAACCAGCTCAAGGTAGTGCTGTGTAGGCCCACCTCTTGTAGTCTGGTTAGTAATGTGTGGCAGATGGTGTCAAATGCTGAGGAGATGTCTAGGAATATCATGAGGATGCCCATACTGGTGTTGTCGATCGTCCATAACAGACTGTCGAATAGTTGTATCAGTAGTGTTTCAACCCCGTGGCTAGGTCGGAAACCGTGTTGATTTGGGTCCAGGGGATTGTGGATATCAAGGTGTTGTTGTAGTTGATGTTGGACTACTTTCTCTATGATCTTGGCTAGGAATGGTATGCTTGAGATGGGTCTGTAGGCGGCGGGGTCTGTTTTAGCTAGGGTGGTTTTCTTGGGTATCGGACGTATTGTGGCTAGCTTCAGGGCGTTTGGCATTATTCCTTCAGTGAGAGAGTTGTGTAGAATCTTCCGTATTACTTGCGTCAGGTCTTCTTTGGTTGCTTTAATCCAGGATACTGGGCAGGGGTCTGTAGGGGCGGTGCTGGTGTTGACAACAATAGACAACAGCTGATCCGCATGAACATGGCATTCTCCCCCCCCCCCTTTCAACAGCATCAAGGAGTATCCTAGGGCTCCATACTATCCGCCATGTTCTTCAGTATTTACCTACAACCACTCTGCTCGATCATACGAGCTCATAACATCAACTACCATATATACGCAGACGACATAATGCTCTATGGATCGATCACAACCACCAACCCAACAATCACCTGTCAGACTTCTTCATTGAGGTCTCCGACTGGCTACAAAGGAACAATCTATCCATCAACATTAAAAAAACAGAAGCCCTCATAGTAACCAAGGACCCAAACTTCACCCCACCACCACACCTCATCTTGGGAACCACCCAAATACAAATCCAACCCCACATAAAATTGTTGGGAATCATCATAGACCAGGCACTCACATTTAATCAACAGATTAAAAAGACTACCAGAACAATATTCCACAAAGCAAAAATGGTACAACGGCTCAGACCACTCATTGATCCACAGGACTTCAGAACAGTCATGCAGGCTATGATGCTCCCCCACCTGGACTACTGCAATATAATCTATCACGGACTACCCGCCACCCACACCAACCCACTACAAACTGCCTTAAACAACTCTGCAAGAATCATCCAGAAAGCAAAAAAACATGATCACATCACTCCAGTCCTGAGAGAACTGCACATACTACCACTCGAAGCAAGGATCAAATACAAATCTGCCCTGCTTATCCACAAAGCCCTCTATCAAACGCAGACTTGCCAACTCTGCTCTCTAGTACCCCAGCCCACCCTCAACAGGACAACCCGACAGACCACCAACAACACCCTCACTATCCGCCATGGATGAATTAAGTGCAATCAACGGACCAGCAACAGAGTTTCGAACTGTACGCACCCTCCCTCTGGAACTCCCTACCGAGCCAAATCAGAAACAACCTTTCCACATTCTGGAAACAACTAAAAACCATCCTGTTTCATGAATACCTTGGACCAGAAACAGACATCCATCACTGACAACCCTTCCAGACCTTCTGACATATCCCCAGAACTACCTACTAAGAGACTCATGTCAATTGTCTAAGTCGTTACTTTCTGTTCAGATCATCAATGTTGGCCCCCTTGGTGATGCCCCACCCCCCTCTCTCTGTGACTTGACTACTGTCCTCCCTCCCTTTTTTTGCTAAACCGCTTTGACCCGGTGAAAAGCGGGATATAAATTCAGTTAAATAAATAAATAAATAAAAATAAGAACTGTTAAAACCAATATTTCCATAGGAGTTACAAATCAGAATGGAAATGAGATGCCTCATGATTTTTTTTCTTAGCTTCCCAATTAGGTCAGACAGTATATAGGGCACTGGAAAGAACCCTGCCATGGCCCTAAAAAGAATGCAAGGGAGACAATAACATAAGAACATGAGCTATGCCACACTGGGTCAGATCAAAGGAACATCAAGCCCAGTGCCCTGCCTCCAGAAGTGGTCAGTCCAGGTTTCCAAAAAGCTACAGAGGTTCCATGCTGCTTAACCCAGGGGCAAGCAGTGCATTCCCACAGTCCACTTTAATAATGCTTTATGGACTTTTCCTCCAGGAACTTGTCCAAATCTCTCTTAAACCCAGCTACACTAGCAGCTACTATTACATCCTCTGGTAGCAAATTCCAGAGTTTGATTAAGCATTGAGTGAAAAACTATTTTCTCCAATTAGTCTTAAATGTACTATACTGTACTGTAGCTTCATTGCATGTCCCCTAGTATTTCTATGTTACACATTCTAGTCAATTCATTATTTGATAGACATCTATCATATTTCCATTCAGCCGTCTCTTTTCCAAGCTGAAAAAAGCCTGTGAAGAGGGGGAGAAGAAGGGGGGGCATGAAGATGAAAGAGTAGAGGGGGAAGAGGGGAACTGGGATATTGCAAGGGATGGCAGGAAAAGGAGGGGAGGAAGGGAGAGAGGAAAGAAGGTAGTGGGAGGAAAAGCAATGAAAGGAAAAGAAAGAAAGTACAAAGTTGTGGGCAGGGTAAGGAAGGGAGAGAGAGTTCATTAGTGGGTGACAGGGAAAGAAGGAGATTTTAAGAGAGAGAGTGAGGAATGGTGGGAAAGGGAATAGTGCAAAAGAGATGGGAGTAATGGGGGAAAGTGCAATGGACAGAAAAGCTTACATGCTTGAGACCAGTCCCCCCCCCACTTCCCTGACACACACCCAGCACACACATATATGTGCCCATCCATTGCATACACACATATGCAGACACACACAGACCCCAACACACAATGCCAACACCATACCCTCTAACCTGCAACCCTCACATCCCCACAGATAAACAGCTCAACTATCCCTGTGGAGACAGATATACACATCATACCACTGATACACACACACACACACACACACACATATACACCCCTCACATATACAATGAATCATTACCTATACTATGCCTACCCACCCTCACACCTACTCACACATCGCCTACTGAGGCACAATTTGCCTGAGTCTCCCACACAGACATGCCTAAGTCTGTGAATGGAGAAAGGAGAATCATGACATTGAGTCACACTGTAAGCATGACACATTTCAACTTCTTAATACTGCATATTTTTTTCATTTATATAATTCTTAACTTTATGAACCTATAATGGCTGCCAAAGTAATTTGGAGGTTAGGATGATGGTGAAAGGTTTATAACATACTGTAGGTTCATACGATGTGCAGTCTTTTACCAATGTGATTATGGATTATATTATTTTACCGAGAATGTAAGTGACTAGGGTGCCAGCAAAAGAGAAAAAAATATTCTGCATCCACTCTTATGAGATTTCCGAGATGCTGAGCACTGATGGGAAAAGAGGGGGTAGAGGGGAGTGGGTAGGAGGAAAAGAGCGAAGGCTCTGAAATGAAGAGAAGAGATGATGCCACAATATTTTCATTCAGATTAGTCGATCCCTTTAGCACCGTACTTGTAGGTTATAGAATGTGGCTAAAAAAACTATTATCCTGTTTTCATCCACATTTTTCTGGACATATTAAAGTTTTATGAAAATATATTTTTAAAAGGCCTGCCGTGCCTTCCTGAGCTGCTATAAATTATCATAGCTTCTGCGGTTTCTTTTTTACTGTTGCATGCAAATGGAAACCATTAACCACCTCATAAACTGTGTCTTGGCTCAGTTTTGCTTCCTGACTTCTGCTTCTTCACTGGGATCTTCGAGCAATGCATTTCTTCTTCATCCTTTCATACACTTGAGCATTAAGTGTTCATATGTACATGATTACTTGTGTAGATAATAATTTTTAATAGGGATGTATCGCCTCCTATGACACAGCAAGCGTAATGAGATGAGTTTGATCCATAACTTTCATCCACTATGACATCGGCTGAATTAAGGCCCCGCTTTTTTACTAATCCACAGACATTTAATCACAGTCGCAAAAATCTTTGAATACAGCTTAAAGTCGCAGTCACACAGAGGCACATTTCACAGTGGGACGTCCAAGTGCAATCTGGGATGTCAAAGCCAGAACATCTGAAAAAAAGGCAGGCACATGGACGTGCAGGCATGATTTTGGAAATGTGGATGTGCCTGATACGCATGTGTATCAATCATCAATATAGATGTTCCTAGGGCATCAGTCTGGACCCATGATGTCTAATTGTATAATTACTCTACTGTAACCAACTCACTCAGAAGAAAACGGGAGGGTGATACTGTATTCTGTTATAATTTCAAAGAATGAGCTATGAAATCGTCTCAGACTTATCGGCAGCCTATTGCTGGAACTTTGAAAAATCAGGTAACCAGCGGCGCCTATTGGCATCAATGACTGATTTCTGCTCTTTTGTTAACTTTTTATACACCCCTCTCTCCACGTGTTGAATACCTTGACTCCACAAGGATTGAACATGGAAATAGAGTGGGGAAACTGTATATAATTGCTAGTAATTTTTTCAATTTGAAAGGAGGGATATAAATTGGAGAGTGCAGTTACACTCTGCACATGCGTGGCGTTTTTTCAATGAAGGGTGAAGCTACATCCCGGAGCGCGGTTTTGACAAGATTGTGAAGCGATCCAATACGCTGTGTGGAAGTTTGGCTGAATTTGGGTAGGGGTATAGTTTTTTAGATTCATTCATACAAGAGTAGATATTGTTTAGGATTTGAACCTCAAACAGTAGAATGAAAAGTTTTTAATCAAGATTTCTTTTTTAGTTAAACACTCGGCTAATGTCTTGATCCCCTGATGAACCTCAGAATACAGAGAGAAACGCGATAACAACGTTGAATGTGAGGCGTTGGGAAAGCACAAGAGACGCAGATATAATCTGAGAAGCAACGGAGGAGCTAAGTGTTTGTTTCATTATAAGCAGAGACTTATGATTCAAATATATAACACGTGGAGAGAGGGGTGTATAAAAAGTTAACAAAAGAGCAGAAATCAGTCATTGATGCCAATAGGCGCCGCTGGTTACCTGATTTTTCAAAGTTCCAGCAATAGGCTGCCGATAAGTCTGAGACGATTTCATAGCTCATTCTTTGAAATTATAACAGAATACAGTATCACCCTCCCGTTTTCTTCTGAGTGAGTTGGTTACAGTAGAGTAATTTAACAGTATTGGGAGCAATTTGATTACTCTGGAAATTAGACCCATAATTTTTATAATGGTATAATTAGACATCATGGGTCCAGACTGTTATCTGTAATTTACGGTGTAACCCCCACCGTAAAACCTAATTGTTCCATGTAAACCGCGCTGTTGAAGAGCACGGTATATAAGAGAAATAAATAAATAAAAATAAATAAAATAATGGTTAGACTAGGGGCTTGCAAGCAGGGTGGTTAAGGTTCAAATCCCAGTGTGGGCCTTTGTGGTCTGAGGTTAGTCACTTAATTCTCTCTGGATGCTTTAAACTTTCAGTGAAAACAAGCACGTTCCTGTTTGTGCCTGCAGATATCTCCAGTCTTTCTAAGATCAAACGGGGACATGTAAGTACGTTGCCACATCCCTCTGCCTATTTAGATGTCCCCACGCAGGTGACTTCTGCAAATGTCTTTTGGCTACAGAGACGTGTCTGTGATTTCAATGTCCACGTGTACGTCGTCAGACATCTGAATCACAACTGAACCTTTTAAAATGACCCTTTATGGGTCTGAGGAACTAATGTGCAATTAGGCATTTACCATAAGGTACAGGATAATTCTATAACAGGTCATCTATGTGAGAAGTCCAAAAAGGCACCTATTAAAAGACTATTTTATAAATGCCAATTTACCTTTATAAAATAAGCATCCAGATAAAGCACAAATATGGCCCAGAAATTTACATCTGCTTGGAGGCAAGAGTAAATGTGTGTGTACTCAAGTATTTTATGAAATAAGCATGTATATCACAACTCTACCCCTGCTCTGTCCAATCTAACACCCCCCGGGAATGTCTACAAAAGACACATGTATAAATATGAGCCATCTTGTCGGTTTGTATACTTATATGTTTGGACGCTGTGTTTTCCACACATAAAAAAAGCTTTACGTTTGGAAAAACCTTTATTAAAGAACCCCTTAAGGGCACATATTTATTTATTTAAAAAATGCATATACCTCCTTATCGGTAGGCACTTTAGGCAGTTGTCTTTCTCTAAGCTTGTGCGTAAGTCCCACTGCACATAATTTCATTGTGGGTGCATAGGGGAGAAGCTTAGGTGGGTGGGGCCTAAATGAATGCACACACATTATAAAATAAGATATTTTACATGCATTTCCAAACAATCGAAGTATGGGCATTTATATCTTCTCTACAGCAAGCATAACTGCCACGACTAGGTCAAAGTGCATCATTAGGCCTCTATTTTGGAAAGCATGATATGAGTGTACTTCACTTTAAAAATAGGCCTTACATACATACCTAGAAACGCATATTAATTGTGCTAGAGATTATAAAATTGCCCTGTAAGGGTCTCACCATATGTATGAGTTATTTACAATACCTGTTAAGACACATCAAATGTCTTTTATTGTGGACTCTACAAGTGGGATTGTAGTAGGGATGTCTAAGAAGAATTTGGGATGTCCAGAGCAGAATGTCCAAATTGGGGCACGTGAAAGCAGTGAAGGGAGGCACGTATAAGTGCCTTCTGAAATCGCTGCATCTCCACCCCAACAAATGAATTTTTCTGTAAGTGGTTATGAAGACAGGAACCGCGTAGATAGCAAGACTGGGTACGTACATGGGTGTATGCCATTTCACAAATATGGATTTTTCTGAAATGCACAGTCACAGAACTTGGTAACTGGATGTGTTAGAAGGGCTATTTCAGAAGGGGCGGCTATATTATGAGACTAGCATGTCCCAGCCTGCGATTCTGAGTTCTCAGACGTACAGTGGTGGACCAGTCGTATGTTTGTATTTACGCTCAGGTTTCTTCAGGCAAGAAATAATAATTGTGGCAAAGAAGCACGTTTTGCTCTTCCTCCTGGAAGCATTTCAGCCATGAAACGAGCAGTTTTTCACCTTACTCATGGTCAGGAGCAGGTGCATCTCAGCAGCCAGGGCCAGATATGCTTATGCCATTCTGAAATCACACCATGACGTGCATCTCCCTTTCTTAGCCACGGCCATGCCTCCAGCACGCCCCTCTGCTCCATAGACGTTTTCACGCTGGAGACATCTTCAGATGCAGCTCCTAAAATGGCTGCGGGGATGTCACCATGGTCTGCATGTCTAAATGCCAGTTTCAAATGTCTAACTCATGAAAAGGGCTTCTAAAATACCCCCTAGATAGCTATAGGGCCACTTCAACCCCTTACGGCAAACATCCTGTAGTTCACAGATGCCGCCTCGTCCGCAGGCCCCCCTCCCACTGCTGCCCTGCTCCAGGCTATACCGCAGCAGCGATATGTTTAATAACTCTGGCACTGCGGTAACACATCTTCTCATGTGGCGCCGTGGTGCCATTCGTGCTTCTGCCCCCTCCAGTTCCACTTCCTTTTAAAGTAGAATCAGAGGGGGGAAGTGCGGTGCCAGAAGAGAAGGTCACTCTGACTCCGCGGCGTCTTTGTGAATGTAACGCCGCTGTTGCATGACCTTAGAGGGGCGGCGGCAGCGGCAGTGGGCACAGGGACAGGAGCAGGGTGCTTTTATTTATGGGCAGCAGGGCACCCGTTTTGCAGGGGCCCAGGCCAGATGCCTCTTTTGCCCATATATTAAAACAGCCCTGCATAGGACATAAGAACATAAGATATACCATACTGTCAGACCAAGGGTGCATCAAGCCCAGTATCCTGTTTCCAACAGTGGCAAAGCCTGGTCTCAAGTAGATGTTCCCAAAAGGTAGAAAAATTCCATGTTCCAGAGGCAAGCAATGGATTTCCCAGGTCCTCTTTAATAATGGTTTATGGACTTTCCTCCACGAACCTGTCCAAACCTCTTTTAAACCCAGCTACACTAACAACTTTTACTACATTCTCTGATATGGAATTCAAGAGTTTGATAACACATTGAGGGAAAAATATTTTCTCCAATTAGTCTTAAATGTGTTAATTGTAGTTTCATTCCTTCCCCTCTAGTTTTCCTACTTTTTGAAGGAATATACAACCAATATATTTTTACCTGTTTCACTCTATTCATTATTTTATAGACCTCTATCATATCTCCCCTCAGCCATCTCTTTTCCAAGTTGAAGAGCCCTATACTTTTAAGCCTTTCCTCATAGGGATACCCTTCTATTCTCTTTACCATTTTCATTCACTCTTCTCTGTAGCTTTTCAAATTCTGCTATATCCTTTTAAGGTATAGCGAGCAGAATTGCCCACAATATTCAAGGTGCAGCTGCACCATGGAGCTCTACAGAGGCATTATAATATTCTTTGGTTTTATTCTCCATTTCTTTCCTTATGATTCCTAGCACTCTGCTTTCTTGGCTGCCGCTGCACATTGGGCAGAGGGTTTCAACATATTATCTATGACAATGCCCAAATCCTTTTCCTGGGTAGTGATTCCTAATGTGGAATCTTGCAACATGTAATCATAGTTTGGGTTCTTCTTCCCTAAGTGCATTACTTTGCACGTCTCCAGATTAAATTTAACAATTTTCTTGTGTTTAACAACTCTTGAGTAATTTTGTGTCATCTACAAATTTGATCACTTCACTCATTATTCCAATTTCCAGGTCATTTATGAATATGTTAAAAAGCAGCGGGCCCAGCACAGATCCCTTGGGTACTCAACTATTCACCTTTCTGCATTGAGAAAATTGGCCATTTAGTCCTACACTCTGTTTTCTATCTTTTAACCAGTTCCTAATCCACAACAGTACACTGCCTCCTATTATGTGCCTTTCCCCAAGAGTCTCTCATGAGGGACCTTGTCAAAGGCCTTCTGAAAATCCAGATACACTATGGCCCTGATTCTACAAGGCAGATAGCGGGGCTGCCGCCTCCGCCGTATTCTGCCTCCAGTCCCCCCTGCACACACAGAGCCGCTGTACGTGCTGCGGGGGAGAGGGGTGGCATGGGGGTAGAGAGTGGGAGGTGCTTGGGTGGGACCAGCACCCAGATATACTGGACCGATTCCAAGGAGCACCAGGGGGACGTGGAATAAGCGCTGTCCACCCCTCAGAATCGGCTGACCAGGCCCCCCAAGCCAATGGAGGCATGCAAGATGGGTCCCCGTAGCCTACTTAGGGCCGTGGCTGCCCCCATAGAGGGTCAGGCGGTGGGGAATCGGGGTCTCGGCGAGCAGTGGGCTGGTTGTGCTGTGGGGAAGACATCCCTGCGGTGAAGCAGGGGCAACCGGGCAATCTCCCAGGGCCCGATCCTGCACCCATGGGAGTGTCTTGCTCCCGCGGTACAGAATCGGGGCCAAATGGGCCCATCCTGATTGGGGCCATCCAGAAGTCCCGGACGTGCCCGTTAGGGAATCTTGCTCTATATCAATCCGCTCACCACACTATATCAACCAGTTCACCTTTATCTACCTATTTATTCACAACTTCAAAAAAATGTAAGATTAGTGAGACAAGACTTTCTTTGGTTAAATCCATGTTAGCTTTCTATCATTAAACCGTGACTATCTACATGTTCAGTAATTTTGTTCTTTATAATGGCTATTGCCAAACAGCCCCAACACCATTACCTCTCATACTGGATCCTGCGTTCTACTAAACACTAGGTCTAAAATAGCTTCCTCTCATGTTGGTTCATGAACCAGCTACTCCATAAAGCAGTCATTTACTGTATTTCATCTAAAAACTTTATCTCCCTAGCATGTCTTGATGTGACACTGACACAGTCAATACTGGCGTAATTGAAATCTCCCATTATTATGGCATTGTAAACTTTGCTAGCTTCCCTAATTTCTTTAGCATTTCATCATCTGTCTGTTCATTCTGGCCGGGTGGATGGTAGTATACCCTCACTGACATTCCTTTCCCCTTTTTACTTGGAATTTCTATCCATAGAGATTCTGCAGTACAACCAGTTTATCCCATTTATCATTGCAATAAAGAAGTAGCCAGGGGATCACAGTGTCCCATTCGTTATCCTCCTTCCAGTAGGTCTCTGAGATGCTGCTTGCATCTAACAGAGTGGAGGAGTAGCCTAATGGTTAGAGCATTGGCTTAGGAATCAAGAAACAAAGGTTAAATTCTCACTAACACGCCTTGGGCAAATCACTTACCTCAGAAAAATCCAAGTTATCCCTGTCTCTACTTAATGCACATTACCAAGCTTAAGTTAGAATGTAAACTGCTTTGACTGGAATGATAAAGTGGAATAAAAACTATTAAATAATATTATTTCATTCAGTGCTAACTCTCCCATCTTATTTTTTTAGACTTCTAGAATTTGCATACAGGCATTTCAAAGTTTGTTTTTTGTACATATTAACAGTCTGGCTGTTGGATGACAGGGGTAATTTGGAATCTTTCAACTTGGTTTGATTTTTACTTAAAGGTACCTGGGTTACTTTACCTTTATTGGAACCTTTCTATCCGGATGCCCTAACTCCTCTGTTTTGCTAGTATCCTTCAAAGATACATTACTCCGAACCATGCGCTCTTGGACAACTGTCAACTTTCCCCCATTATCTAGCTTAAAAACTGTTCTCTCTCCTTTTTAAAAGGTTATGCCAGCAGCCTGGTTCTACTCTGGTTATGGTGGAGCCCAATCTTCTGGAAAAGACCTCATATTTTCCCAGTTCCTACCAAATCCAAAACACTCTTCCTTGCACCATCCACACATTGAAATTCCAGAGATCTGTCTGCCTCTTGGGTCCTGCACATGGAACAGGAAACACTTCTGAGAATGTTATTCTGAAAGTTCTGGATTTCAGCTTTAAAGCTTGACCAGTATTGCCTTAGAGCATTTGCCACCACAAACCTGCCTCACAAAGCATAACCCATAACCTCTCACATGCAAAGTATGAATATACCCCTAGACCAGCAAGCCATAGACAAGAGATATGCCAATAGGTATGCTAATGAACAGTCATGAGTGCTTTAGGACTTTTCCTTTATGCACTAGGATGTTTTAAGTGGGGAGGTATTTACCACAATAAATTTAAATGACATAAAAACCTACCATTTGACAGTGCAAGAGAGACAAAATCCTATGTATCATAGAACAACGTCTTTATCTTGCTGCCTCTCTGGCAGTAGTTTTATATTTGGTTGCCTAGATTGGGGGGACAACTAAATATCTATTTTGGGCCCAAAGACACATAAATACATATGTGTCTTTATAAGGTTGCCCCACATATCACAGCTAAAATGAAACCGTGCACATTTCCAAGGGCTTCAGAGCAGAGATGACATACACCTATCCAAGAAGGGTCAAATTTTGATTCCTTTCTCTGGAGCATTGGATGAGAGAGAAGGCATAGTGTAGTCAGTAGTTGCAGCTGTTAGAGGCTGGATGGTTGAGTCTGGAATGATTTTGAATGTTGCAAAGGCTGAGATTTTATTTTTGTTACGGTCCTGGGTAGTTCCTACGCCTAACATTGTAGCCCTTGATGGGTTGGCTATTCCTGTGTTCATGACTTGGGAGTTTTACTGGACATGAAGTTGAGCTTACAACCCCAGACTAATTCTGTTATTAAGGCAGCATTTTTTAAGCTACAGATGTATCAGCTTAAGCCAGTTTTGGAGACTGGGGATTTTCATACTGTGTTGCAGTCCTTGGTGCTGATGCACCTTGATTACTCTAATGCTCTTTTTCTGGAATTCCCTGTTAGATCTGTGTGTGCTTTGCAAATAGTGCACAATATTGCAATGCAGCTTTTAGTGGATGTTGGTTGTTTTGATCATGTATCACCAGTTTTGGTCTCGTTGCATTGTCTTCCAGATTTGTGAGGGTGAAGTTTAAAATTCAGATGCTTGTGTTTCAGGCTCTGGTTGAGTCAGTGCCTAGTTATATTTCTTCTCAGGGGAAGCATTATCATCCGGCCAGTGGACTGCAGTCCATGGATCAGTCTTTGTTGGTTGTTCCTTCATTGCGAGCTACTCGTCTTTATGAAACCCACTGTCATGCGTTTTTTGTTCCTGCTCCTCAGTTGTAGAATTTAAGAAGCTAAAAGCCTACGGGTCCGACATTCAAAGGGAAGTTACATGGTTTACAGCCTGTAAACTGTGTAACTGCCGCTGAGTGGGATATTCAATGCATGTTCAACGCATGGGGCATTGCGCATGTTCAACGCATGTTGGGGGCATTCCGGGGAGGAGCGGAGGCGGAGATCATCGATAACCGGGCAGCATGCAATATTGCTGCTGCCCGGTTAGCTACTGCAGCTTCCAGTGTGTGCAGTGATCCACGGATATTCAATGCCAGGGCCGTATAAGACCCGGACATTGAATATCTGAGATTAAGGGTCGGCGGGCACAGCTATGCACCGTAGTGCATAGCTTGCCCAAGTGAATATCAGGCCCTACTTTTTTAGGTTAGCTTTTACCTTAGCCCGCTGATTTCTTGTTATGTGGGAGGAAGAAATATGCTTACTGTGTATTTTAAAAGAATTTGTGAGTTTATGTGTTTGTGTGCAATTTTGTGTATGTAAGGCTGTAACCTGCCTAGGATTTTAGATGATGTGGGCTAGCAATGGTATAAATACCACAGCAGATTGGCTAACCTACTGAAGAGGATTTGAAACTAGATTCATTGGAGATGGGTGAAGAAAGCCCCTAGGTAAGTAAAACATTGCACACCTCTGTAGAAATGAGTAAAAGAGGAACATCTGGAAAGTGGTGTGTATTAATGCCTGCAGTATGGGAAATAAGATCCCAGATGTCGAGGCTTTAATGGAGGAGTCTGATTTGTATTTAGTGGTGGTTACGGAGACGTGATTCATGTAGAACCATGACTGGAATGTAATTATAATGGGCTATAATTTATTCAGGAAGGACAGGGTAGGAAGAAAGGGAGGAGTGGCAATACATATAAAAAATATTAAAGCTGCAGAATTGTAGGGCTTATGAGGGAAGGAGGAGACACCGTGGGTTAAACTGAAAAGAGGGAATGGAGCATCCGTTTGCATTGGTGTAAAATACAGATCTCCTTAACAGACAGAAGAAGAACCGGACAGAGATTGAAGACATTCACTGTATTACTATGAAAGAAGAAGTGCTACTGATAGCTGATTTCAATATGTTGGATGCTGATTGGTACAATCCTGCTGCCATGTCGTCCAGAAGTTTGAAGATCCTGGATTCTCTAAGGGAGAACTATTCCAGCAGCTGGTAACAGAACCCACACATAAGGGGGCCATTCCAGACCTGGTGGTTACAAATAGGGAGAGGGTTTCCGATGGTATAGTGGGTGATCAT
Organism: Ichthyophis bannanicus; assembly: GCA_033557465.1. NCBI lineage: Eukaryota > Metazoa > Chordata > Amphibia > Gymnophiona > Ichthyophiidae > Ichthyophis > Ichthyophis bannanicus. The sequence goes on from CM066034.1 coordinate 938,117,409, forward strand.
CTCAAATCCAGTGATCATCAAATGGTGTGGTTCAGTATTAGGCATAGGGCTGATAAAGTCCATTTAAAAGACTTTAGCAAACTAATTTTGCCAAGATGGGACAATATGTCAAGGCATCGTTAGCAGGGTGGGAACAGCTGGGGGATGTAGACAAGCAGAAAAATAAATAAATGTAAAAGGAAAAGGAAGCCACTAAGATTCTCAAAAGAAGTAATTGAAAAGGTAAAGAAAAAAAGGAAGATCTTCATAAAATACAAGAGATCACAGAAAAAGGAAAAGAAGCGTCATCGTGGATAACACATTGAAACCCTCCGTTTAGTGTGCAGTGGCTGCTAAGAAAGCAAATTGAATGCTAGGAATCACAAGGAAAGTTAGAAATATACACAAGGAAACCTCTGCGACTTGCATGTGTAGGTGCCAATATTTCAGAACATGCATGTGCAAATGTTGGCACATGCAGATGTATCCTGACCATTTTGAAAATGTAGATGTCCCGCTGCCCTTCATCAGTTATAGATGGTTCAATGTCTACCTAAATAACACGTGGAGGGGGAATAAATATGTCTCTCTTAATCCCTCCTATAAAGGGATGGCTGAAAGAAACACTTTTTAAAAACCTAAACATGCCCAGGGGTGGGTATAAATACATTTATTTAACCCTTTTTTTTTATACCGCTTTTGACCGGGTCAAAGCGGTGTGCATTGAACAATAGTTGCAGATGCTACATTGAAACAAAGAACTAAGTTATGTGCAAATGTGGAAACTTACATACATTTGCTGAGGTTACACAGAACATTGTGTGAACTTATATACAGAGCTATTGGGAGTTTTGCTAGAGCTATTGGGAGTTTTGCTATGACAGAGTAGGTGCAAAGGGAGGTGGGGAGGGGGGGGGGTTGATGGGGGAGGTGGCAGGGTGGAGGGGGAGTTATGTAGTCAGCCCGAAACGTTCCGTGAATAGGTGGGTCTTGATGTGGTTTCAGAATGTGAGCAGTTCAGTAACATTTCTGAGTTTGACAGGTAGTGAGTTCCAGATGCTGGGGGCACTGAGTTTGAATGCTATGGTGCATGCATATTGGCTGCTTCTGGTTTTCTCATGTGTAATGATCAGCATATTTTTCATTCTTTATCTTCTTGTCCTGGTGGGTTCTGTTGTAACTAGCATTGTTTGTAGGTAGAATGTGGTTTGGTCGTGGATGGTTTTGAAGGTAAGTAGGAGCATCTTGTATTTGATGCAGCTTAGGAGTGGGAGCCAGTGGAGTTGTTTCAGGATAGGGGTTATGTGCTCGTATTTTGAGGCTCACTGTATGACTCGAGCAGCTGTGTGTAGGGCGGTATGTAATGGGAATAAAGTGGATTTTGGTAGTCCATGAAAATTGGAGTTCCAATAGTTGAAATGTGATGAGATGATGGCTTGGAATGCTGTGCAGAAGTCGGGAGGGTTCAGCAGAGGACGTAGTACTGTACGGTATGAATTTTGTGGTAGATGGTCTTTATTATATTTTGTATGTGTGATTTCAAAGTGAGGTATTGATCCAGAATTATGCCTAGGTATTTGATCTCTATTTTGGTCATCAAAGTTGTTTAACATTAATGATGATGGTTGGCTGAATGTTTTGTCTTGGAGAATTTACATCAGTCATGTGCAAACCTATATGAAATTGAAGATAAATGTGTATCTTTCTGCCCCAATCTGAGTCATGCTCCCAATATGCCCCTGTGTAACTTGTACATGATCCAGGCAGATTTGTGTAAATTTGGACCTTTCTAAAAAGGCTTTTTGGATGTGATTTGCACAGGTGAATTGTCATTTCACATATGTAAATCATGAATAGAGCTTCTAAAATAAACCTTATTACCTTTCTCTACTGAGAAAACAGACTGTTTCCATTCTAGTCTCAGTTTTCTATGTTTTGGGAAGTTCCCAATCCATGATAGGACATTGCCTCCTATCCCATGACTTTTTAATTTCCACAGGTGTCTCTCATGAGGGCCTTTGTCAAATGCTTCTGAAAAGCAGCTCACCTTTATCCATGTGGACCCGATTCTATCAGGAGCAAGTCTGGGTGGCTCCTAGCATAGACATCCTCAGAAAAGCATTTCAGCAGCTAAACATCTAGGCATAGCCTAATGGTTAGAGTGATGGGTTAGAATTCATGCAACCAGGGTTCAACACCCTCTGCTGCTATTGTAGTGAGTATTGGAGATGGTGGAGTACAACACCTTTGGTGTGTTTTTTTTAGCCAGAGGGAGTACTTTCCTGATGCTTAAACATAAAAAAGCCATCCTACGTCAGACTACATCAGACCATCAAGCCCTGTATCTTGTTTCTAACAGTGGCCAATCTAAGTCACAAGTACCTGGTAGGTTCCCAAAAAGGTACACAGGTTCCACAATGCTTATCCCTGGGTAAGCAGTGGATTTCACAACTCACACATGCAAGGTGGCTATTTTGCAATGCTACATGTAAAAATGCTGTGAATTAACAACAAATGCTGCTCTTTAAATTAACTTTTGAAGAGGAAATAAACAATGTGCAATTAGGAGGATAACCCCCTTAATTCTTCCTTTAAAGGACTGGCCAAACCAAGCACTTTTGTAAAACCTAAACATGCCAGGCAGTAGGTGTAAATCATGAAGGGAAGAATTACAGTCATATCGATACTTCCCTTGCATTTTCTATGTACTAAAGACATCTATGTGTTACAGTCCATAGCTCCTACTGCCTCACAAGAGGCTTCCCAAGGGGCAACCTTCCTTGTGCTCCCCTTAGGCTTGCTGTCAGGGGTCAGTCACCTGGCAACAGCACTAGCAGCTTTTTAAAGGGACGATCCAATTGCAATGACATCAGTGGTAGACAGAGAGAAGCCAGAATTTTGGTTCCACAACTGGAGAGGTGCATCTGAGTACATCTCAAACAGCCCTTGGTATTGTTAGCAGCAAACAAACTTCCCAGGGCTCCTAGAGCTGCACAGTACCTCTCTCTCTTCTTTCAACTGCATGTATATTTTCTTAAATGTTTCACCATGTGGCTTTAATCAAAAAGTTATTCTCTCTGTGAATGTTACAATTTATGATCAGTTATTTTATTATGAGGAACATATTAATATTGTTGCCGGAATGCATTTAGTGCTGTATATTATACCGAAAGAGAAATAATACTGCAAAGCTCTAAGTGATAAATCACCAAAGAATGAGATTTTTTTCAACCTTCTGCTACTTTTATCCCTACCCCATTTTGCAAGTCCTCCACTTTCCACTCTTGCAGCTTTCGAACTTTCATAGACCTTCTGCTCACTTATCCTTCATCTCCCAACCTTCCACTTCCCTTTAGCTCTCTTCAACTGCTTCTTCCCACCTCTAATTTTCCATGTCCTCTCCCCTGGTCTTCTCTATTGCAACTTTTGCATCCATTGTCCCATCTCATCTTCACCATTTCTCACCTTTTCTCACTTGTGATCTCTTCATCTGCCCCATTGCTCTACCACCTTTGTCTCCTACTTTCTTCACCCCTTCTCCAGTCTTCTTTTATCACTTTTTGCATTCCTAACTTTTTTTCTTTACCACTATTTCTCCACTTCCTATTCTTGCTCCCTTATCAGAGTAGCAAGAACACATTCCCACCACTCTATATGATACAATGCTGATCACTGTATATGTAAATGTAAGTGACCACTGGTAAAACTGGGGATGGGGAGTGGAGGGTGAGGGGGTGTTCTGCTGGGGGGACACTGGGGAGCTGCATGAGGGGGTATCATATACTTTGGAGGAGTATCATATGTTTTTGGGGGAGAAATCACTTGGCCTGGAGGAGGAATCAGAAAGAGCATCAGATAGCTTGAGAAGTTATTGGGGGAGGGATCAAAGTCAGGGGGATTGAGGAAGTGGGTTATCAGGGGAGGGAGCAGACCTTGGGATTGACAGCAGTCCCTTCCAGCAGGCACTATTTCTGCAAATATCAGCATATATAAATTTTTCCTAAAGACGTGGATTCTTCTTGTAAAATGGAAAATCCACATCTATATTGTAGGGCAACCCAAACCACTTCCTCTCCCCAACTTCGCCACACTTCCAGGAGATATAAACGTCGAAAGCAGCCCCATGTTTGAAAAGCCCTGTTCTAAAATGGAATTTTCATGCATATGCTGCCATTTAGACTTGGGGATGTTTCTAAAATAACTTCCTTAATCTGCTACTGAATCTGTTCATTGCCAGAAACAGTCTTCTTTTTAACACTTTCCTGGTAAAGGAAAATAAAGTTTCCAGGATGCAGGACATAGATCCCCGGACAGATGCTTTTAACTGGGTGCACGGCCCGGTGGTCAGCGGAACCCTTGCTCCATGGTCACGGCATTTAAGCACTGGTTTGGGGGGAGGGCTGTTTAGGCCAAACTCTGTTGGCGGGGCAGAGGGCGAGGGTGCAGGTCACGAGTTTTACATTTATTGGCTCCCTTCTCAGTTTCAAGAAGGGAGCCAATGGAGGTCCCACGGGGCTGCTGGATGGAGAAGGTGGGGCTGGGAGAGGCTATTTTACTTACCACTCCAGCCACTTCTCTCCTCTCCGGTCCCGCAGCTGTATGTATGGCGGCGAACGGCTTTTCCCTCCTACCCCACCCTAGATTGTCAGGTGGACCGTATGATTGCTTGGGGGGGAGTTTATTACAGTTGGTGGGGCCTGGGGTCTTTGGCAGTTTACTGTTGGGCCATGGTTGAGCTATCATGGCTCAAATATTCATGACTGAGGGATGGCCCAGGTGGGTACACCTGGATGCTTGTCGATTTTTGCTAGTCAGATGGCAAGGTCATTGTGGGGGGTGCTGAGTTGCCACTGGTATGACCGCGGAAGAGCGTGGAGACAGTCTCACCTTGCTAGTAATATGGCAGGTGAGATATGGATCCAGTATGATGTTGTTCTTGTAGGGATATTATTCCTTGTTGTTTTATCGAAGTTCTTGTGTTTGAATTCCATACAGCTGTGACCAGCTTATTCCCAAACAGGTGTCCGTTTGGTCATATCCAGGTGTGATTGGAATGGGGGGGGGGAGGGGGAATGCAAAGGGGATTACCAGGAGGAAGGGAGAAATAGGGTGGATGTGCTACCCCGGTTAAAGCACCATCTTTGCAACAACTGAGCAAAAAAGAAATGAAGTGACTGAAAACGGTTTCAAGTCAAAATGTTTTTGTTACAGGAAAATAAAAACTGACTTCTTGGAAATTGCCTTAGGCAAGTTTAGCCACATATAAACACAACCAAAAAGAAGACTAATCACAGTCATCATAATGACGCACTAAAATGCATTTGTCATCTAGGAAATAATTGCAAGGGAAAACAGCATGCCTAAATGCCCCAAAATAAGCAGAGGAAGGCAAACAGCATGTACAATAAACAGTCCTTAATATACGATTACAGCATGAGTACTGAACTTTTAATGCTGAATGAATTTGGATGCACTAGGATAGCGTGCTTGTACTGGGAGGGGAGGGGGGAGTATTCATTTAAAGGGCATAATTAATTCTTCCCCACTACTCATATAGCCAGCGTTGTGCTACCATTTCTTTTAAATCAAGGGCCTATTCCATTTGGTAAATACTCCTTGTCTTTTATAAATATTTTAACAAATATTTTCCATGTTCCAAAACAACTACAGAATTTCCTGGAACTCAGAATTTCCTTTTAAAATTTACGTTGGGTTTTCAGTGTAATGAGTCAAGGGGGAAGAAGAGTAGCTCAATTGGAAGTGTGCCACCACCTTGTCTGTTCTTTGTTTATTTTTTTTAGATTTATGTTTCCTTTTACGTTTAACATCTTTGTGCTTTATTCTTATTGGTCTCTTCTCCAAATGTTGTTGTCTCAAAACTCAATTTTTATTTGCTTTCCACACAATACAAATACCAAATAACCAGTGATGTAAGTTACAATGAGGGGCCCCCAAGCAAAATTATGCTGAGGGCCCCCCATTGTCACAGCAGTGGTGCACCCCTCCATGCAGGCCCTCCCCCATGCGGCGGCGGGGGCAGCAGCATGGCAAACTTACTTTATTATGTTTGCCGCGCTGCTCTGCTCTTGTAAGTTTCCAGCGGTGAACTTACAAGAGCGGAGCAACGTGGCAAACATGTTAAAGTAACAGGCCAATGCAGAAAACTAGTGCAGCCTTTAAGCACAGATAATGCCACCGTTAAGCACACTTTAAGCACGTTTAAGCTAACATCAAATGCAGAAAAGAGACAGATGCACGGGTAAACAGTGACCGAAACACTAGCGCACAATTAATGCCAAGAGTATTTAATGTAGGCAAATGAGTTGCACATACTAAACTGGTATACAAATAATGGCTGCACCCGATGCAGAGATAGGCATAAAGGATTTTGCGACCAGCTTTAGTGCCAATATCTCTATATCTAGGTCTAAGATGGCTTAAACCTCCAATGTGTGCCCCCGACAGTATTTTGATGTCATCAGGTGCATTTCCCGATGCCTAGATAATCTTCCCCTCAGATGATCCATGTATCGGACAAAGCTCCCGATGCCATCAAAATACTGAAGCAAATCCTTGGTGGCCTAGCGGCACCGATCCACCCACCTGACCATATTTTGATGGCACTGGGTGAGACCACAGTATCGGGAAAAGCCCCTGATGCCTTCAAAATATTGTCAGGTGTGGGTGCAACAGAAAGTGACTCCCTGGTGGCCTAGTGGCCCCAATCCCCCCATCCAACTTAAAAAAAATGACCCTGGAGGCCTAGAGGCACCCTGTACCCCCATGCAACTTTAAAAAATTTACCCTGCTGGTCTAGCAGCCCCTGAATCTTCCACGCCCCACCTGGTAGCTTTCAAAGTGGAAGCAATGCCTACGTGCTCCCGTTCTCGGTCCACCATCTTGAAACATGGCAACATCTGGCCCCGCATGGTGCATCCCAGAATTCACCACATGGGGCTAGGTGCTGCCATTTTTCAAGATAGTGGACTGAGAGTGGAAACATGTAGGCAGCGCACCCGCTTTGAAAGGTTGCGGATGGAGGTTCAGGGGGCCTCTGGGCCACCAGGTTAATTTTAAGTCAGGAGGGGGGTTCATGGGGCATCAGGAAATCACTTTCTGTCAGGGCACCGGCCCCCAACAGTATTCTGATGGCATCGGAGGCTTTTCCACGAATCCACCAAAATACCTTCTGGTGGGGGGATTGGGCTGCTAGGCCACTTTCTGTCAGGGCACCGGCCTCCAACAGTATTTTTTTAAATTCAATATTTATTAGATTTTCAATTTACATCCAACAAAAATGTATACAAAAGAAATATTGAGAGCACATTATTGCCCAAAATCATACAAACATATATCTCATTGATTAGTCCACAAAAGAAGAAAAGGAAAAAAGAGAGGCATCAGGAAATAAAAGAATTGTTATTGTTATTGTAAATAGTTCCTAAAGTTCTGTGTATACAAAGTTATGTTTCATGTAAACCGCTCTGAGAATATGAAAGGCGATATATAAAAAATGTTAAATAAATAAATAAATAAAACAAACAAATCCCAGGAATCGAACCCTAGCTACTACATAAACAGACAACCAGTCAAAACAGGGCAGAGACTTACATGTAGGCCATATGTGATACCACCTTAACCACAGGCCCCTCCCTCACTACGAGGAATTCCAAGAGCTGCCCTGGTTCAAAAAACAGAAAGGTTTTATCCTGATAGGAAATTATACAATGAGAAAGAAATCTCAAAATAAATTTACCCCCAGGGAGAGTACCCTAGGCCAAAGACCTACTGTAGGAACTCCTTCCTTCTCTGTTGGGTAACCCATGATAAGTCGGGAAAAATGAGAAAATACATTCGAAAAAATTGCTCTCGACGAGGGGGGGGGGGGGGTTTCACTGCTCTGGAGAGAGCCATACCCGAGATGCGCCCAGGACCGCTGAAGAACCAGTCAACGGCTCCACTGAAAACGCTGCTCCTGCCTCTGGGATGGTGAAGCCACACTCCGTCAAAATCTTTTGCCCAGGAACAATGTCCCCAGCAAAGCCCGAGGATAGGCTTGCTTGCTTCCGCTTAGGATGCCCCTCCCTCTACACCCATCATCCTATGGCACTTACTGCAGTATCCCTGGTAGTCTGGGGGATGGGTCAAGAGCAGTCTGTTTCTGCTCCTGTCTCGTGCTGCTCAGGTTCAAAATGTCGTGCAGTACTATCACTAGAAGTACATTTATCAAATAAGGATAATCACTCTTTATTTGGCAAACTGATCCATAGCAATAGTACTGCAAGCTACTGGTAGGAGTCAGAGTTGCCATTTTTAGCCCGGATAGCAATGGGGTGGGAGTAGGAGGAGACCATCCTGCCCCATCTACTAGACTACCAGAGATACCCTGGTAAGTGTCAGGAGGGCAGGGAGTGGATGGAGAATCTAAAGATTCTCTTGCAGATGTGATCAGTGAGGTGGGTAGTTCTTTCAAGGGGTCTTCCTTCAGGGGTTGGGTGTTCCTTGGGGGGGAGGGGGGGTTCCTTTGGAGGTTAGGTATGGGCATTGGGGGGATTATTACCTCCATAGTCTAGTTTGTTCTTCTGGCTCAGTAGCCATGCTAACTCTTGAGGTGGCATTAAGTACACCTATGCTAACAGCAGCCCTGATAGTTAGTATGCAGTAATGTACCAAGTGCTAATTGCCAACACTGTCAATGCCCTATCTCTTCCCACAACCTGCCCGCAGTTCAGCATACATCCCACTTAGTATTCAGCCTTCAGTGGTAGGTAAGAACCTCTCCTCATGTATGGCTTCCTGGATGGCCTGTAACACAGAGACATCCTATACATCAAGAGATATCCCTGCATAACTTCTCTGCCTTGGCTAATGAGGATGCCCAATCCAAAGAAACTGAAGGGCCCTTAAATGAGTCAGTCAATGCCCAATCTCCTGCTAAAGCACCAAATATGAAAAAACCCTCACCAAATAGAAAACTACTACTACTTGTAGATTCCATCATCAGGGGCACCAACTGGGGAACACAGTTCAAAGGAGAGAGATGATAGTCAAATGCCTCCCAGGCTCTTCAGCAGGCAGGAATACAAACCAAATTGTTGACGTACTTAGCGCAGAAAGCAAACACTCCAAACTTGATGTTGTCATCCACTTGGGTACAAATGACCTAGCTAGAAACAGTGCCTCTACAGTCCAAAAGAACTTCTAATCTCTGGGAGGCAAACTCAAGCCCATTGTAAACACTGTTGCATTCTCAGAAATTCTACCTGTTCTAGGTAAGGGGGCAAAAAGGCTAAATTGCATTAACAGCTTTAATACATGGCTCCAGACCTGGTGCAAACGAGAAGGATTCAGATTTATTGGTGACTGGGAAAACAGATGGGCCAACAAGAGACTATACTATGCTGATGGACTACATCTCTGTCACAGGGAAAAGATTCCTACGTGAAAAATTCAGGCAGTATGTTGATATGCATTTAAACTAGAAAAAGGGGGTGACGGATAGGGAAGGTCAGGTTCTGGATGTCACCCCCTGCAAAAGCAGAATAACATCAGAAACAACCAAACTTTTAAACCACACATCAAAAACAAGTGGGAAGAAGTGGGTAGAACAAAATCGATGCAAAATACACACAAGCCAGTTAAATGCTGGAAAGTAATGAGCTTAGCCAACAAAGTTCCGGACCTGGAAGCCCTAATGGTGGAAAAGGATTTGGACATTGTGGCCATTACAGAAACATGGTTTAATGAATCACATGATTGGGATATAGCCATACCTGGCTATAATATATTCAGAAGAGACAGAGAAAATGGAAAAGGAGGAGTAGCCTTGTATGTCAAAAGCAATATTAAAGCTACTGAAATGCAGGGGCATGCGGAAAAGAAGAAGCGCTCTGGATCGGGTTGGAAAGAGGAGATGGCACTGTCATCCATACTGCTGTAGTCTACAGACCTCCAACTCAAATTGAAGAGATAGATAACAAATTGATTATAGATATTGCCAAGATAGCAACAAAGGGGGAAGCGATCATATTGGGTGACTTTAATCTACCCGGTGTGGATTGGATTACTCCTTCTGCACATCTGGAAAGAAGCAAAAAAATTGTGGACGCTATCCAAGATGCGTTACTTAGACAAATGGTGATAGAACCAACCAGGGAAAGCTCAACACTGGATTTAGTGCTCAACAACGGTGATAGCATGTCGAATGTCTGGGTGAGTGCCCCTGTGAGCAACAGTGATCATCACACGGTGTGGTTTGAGATAAAAGCCAAGGTGCAGTCCAATCATAGCAAGCTCAAAGTCCTACACTTCAAAAACACTGACTTCAATAAAATGGCCGAGTACCTAAAGGAGGAGCTGACAGGGTGGAAGAGGATAAGGGAAGTGGAATTGCAATGGGCTAAACTAAAAGGGACAATAGATAAAAATGTAAGAAAAGTAAATAAAAACAAGAGGAGAAGGAAACCTATTTGGTTTTCCAAAGAAGTGACTGCTCAAATAAGAACAAAAGAACATAAGATATGCCATACTGGGTCAGACCAAGGTCCATCAAGCCCAGTATCCTGTTTCCAACAGTGGCCAATCTAGGTCATATGTACCTAGCAGTATGCCCAAGAGACACAGGTTCCACAATGCTTGTATTGGGTCAAGCATTGATATCCTGGGTCCCTTTTTAATAATGGTTTATGAACCTTTCCTCCAGGAACTTGACCAAACCTTTTTTAAACCCAGCTACACTAACAGCCCATACTACATCCTCCAGTAACAAATTCCAGAGTTTGATTACACGTTGAGTGAAAAAATATTTTTTCTTATTTGTCTTAAATAGTTTACCTTGTAGCTTCATTACATGTCCCCTAGTCTTTCTATATTCTGATAGCGTAAACAATCAATCTACAAAGGCAAAAAACACAGCTTTCGCAAAATTCAAAAGCTTGCAAACAGAGGAACACAGAAATGAATACAGGATCAAACTCAAGGAGACAAAAAGAGAAATAAGGATAGCAAAATCAAAGGCAGAGGAAAAGATGGCTAAATATGTTAAGTGCAGCGACAAAACTTTCTTCAGGTATATTCGGGAAAGGAAGAAGATCAGAGGTGGAATTGCAGGACTCAGAAGTGCTGGGAACGGACTCATGGAAAGTGACATTGAAAAAGCGAAATTGCTAAACAAATACTTCTGCTCTGTTTTTACTAAAGGAAATCCTGGAGAAGGACCACCTGTGACTCCCAAATTTAAAAATGGGAATGAAGTAGATACCACACCATTCAGCGAAGATGAGGTGTTAGAACAGCTTGCAAAACTAAAAGTGGACAAGGCCATGGCACCGGATGGGATACATCCCAGGATACTGAAAGAGCTCAGAGAGGTTCTTGCAGGGCCATTAAAGGATGTTTTCAACAGATCCTTGGAAAGAGGAGAGGTTCCTCAGGACTGGAGAATGGCTGATGTCGTACCTCTACACAAAAGTGGTGACAGGGAAGAAGTGTCAAACTACAGGCCCATGAGCCTTACTTCGGTGGCGGGAAAAGTAATGGAGGTGCTCCTGAAAGAGCGAATAGTGAACTTTCTCAGAACCAGTGGGTTACAAGATCCGAGGCAACATGGTTTTACCGACGGACGATCTTGCCAAACAAATCTGATTGAGTTCTTTGACTGGGTGACCAGAGAACTGGATCAGGGGCATGCAATGGATGTCATCTACCTGGATTTCAGCAAAGCCTTTGATACTGTCCCTCATAGGAGTCTTATCAATAAACTCAGTAGTTTGGGGATGGGTCCCAAGGTGGTAAACTGGATCAGAAATTGGTTGACTGACAGAAGACAGAAAGTGATGGTAAATGGAGCTCACTCGGATGAAAGGAAGGTGATTAGCGGGGTGCCTCAGGGTTCGGTCCTGGGCCCGGCACTGTTCAATGTATTGTCAGTGATATTGCTGAAGGACTGAATGGAAAAGTCTGTCTTTTTGCAGATGACACGAAAATTTGCAACAGAGTGGACTCCCCCGAGGGAGTGATTAACATGAGGAAACATCTACAAAAGCTGGAAGAATGGTCTAATGCTTGGCAATTAAGATTTAATGAGAAGAAGTGCAGTGTCATGCACTTGGGTAGCAGAAATCCAAGGGAAATGTACGCGATAGGGGGCGAGAGGTTGGTATGCACAGAGCAGGAGAAAGACCTCGATGTGATTATTTCTGTAGATCTCAGAGTGGCAAAACAGTGTGACAAGGTGGCGGCAAAAGCCAGGAGGATGTTGGACTGCATTTGAAGAGGAATTACCAGCAGAAAAGAAGGGGTACTAATGCCACTGTATAAGTCTCTGGTGAGGCCTCACTTGGAATACTGTGTTCAGTTTTGGAAACCGTATCTTGAAAAAGATGTAAAAAGAATGGAAACTGTTCAGAGGAAGGCAACCAGAAGCCTTATGAGAAGAAACTTGAAGACCTAAATATGTACACTTTGGAGGGGAGGAGAGGAGGGATAGGGGAGATATGAGTCAGACCTTTAAATAGTTAAAGAGAAATAATGAACAAACAAACCTCTTCCAAAGACGGGGAAGCTGTAAAACTAGAGGGCATGACATGAAGCTGCAAGGTGGTAAATTGAAAGGCAATGTCAGGAAATACTTTTTCACTGAAAGGGTGGTGGATGCTTGGAATGCCCTCCCGATGGAGGTGGTGGGGACAAACACCGTGACGGAATTCAAAGAGGCCTGGGACAGACACAGTGGATCACTTTACAGCAACAGGATAAAATCAAAATAAACTAAACCATCTAATTTCTCAACAAATAGGGGTGTCCTACATGGGACGATGGGGGAAGGAGCGTTGGGTTCACCCCTAAACAAAGATATGGGAAGGGGTGAAGACAAGGGGAGGGGCGCACCTACTCCTGGTGGGTGCACCCCTAAACAAAGACATGGGAAGGGGTGCATCTACTCCCTAAAGACATGGGAAGTGGTGCACCTACTTCTGCCATCTTGCTGGGCAGACTAGAGGGACCATACTGGTCTTTATCTGCCGTCATTTACTATGTTACTTTGTAGTACTAACTTTTAACTTTCGAAAGGGAGACTATGATAAAATGAGGAAAATAGCTAAGAAAAAACTAAAAGGAGCAGTTGCAAAGGTTAAAGACTTACAACAAGCTTGGATGTTGTTGAAAACTTCTATCTTGGAAGCCCAGACCAGCTGTATTCCACGCTTTAAGAAAAGTGGAAGGAAGTCCAAAAACTGCCAGCATGGTTTAAAGGTGAGGTCAGAGAGGCTGTTGTTGCCAAAAAAGCATCTTTCAGGAAATGGAAAAAAGAGCCAAACGATGAAACCTGGAAACAGCACAAGCACTGGCAAGTCAAATGCAAGGCATTGATAAGGCAGGCAAAGGTAGAATTTGAGAAGAAGCTAGCTGCGGAAGCAAAAATGCAAAATAAAGACTTTTTCAAGTACATTTGTAGCAAAAAACCTGTGAGAGTCAGTTGGTCCATTAGATGATAGAGGGGTTAAAAGGGCACTAAGAGGCGACAAGGCGATAGCGGAGAGACTGAATGAATTCTTTGCTTCGGTCTTTACTGAGGAAGATGTAGGGATGTTACCCATGACTGAAGTGGTATTTAAAGGTGCAGAAGAAGTGAAAGAAATATCGATAGATCAGGAAGATGTATTACAACTATTAGATAAACTGAAGAGTAGCAAATCACCTGGGCCAGATGGTATACATCCAAGGGTGTTGAAAAACTGAAATATGAGATTGCAGACCTGCTATTAGTAATCTGTGATCTATCATTAAAATCATCTGTAATACCTGAAGATTGGAGGATCGCCAATGTAACGCCAATTTTTAAAAAGGGTTCCAGGGGCGATCCGGGAAACTACAGACCGGTGAGCCTGACGTCAATACGGGGAAAAATGGTAGAAACCATCATAAAGAACAAAATTACTCAGCATGTAGATAGTTATGGCCTAATGGGAGACAGCCAACATGGCTTTAGACAAGGAAGATCTTGTCTTACTAATCTGTTATGTTTTTTTGAAGGTGTGAATAAACAGGTGGACAAAGGTGAGTCGGTTGATATAGTGTATCTGGACTTTCAGAAAGCCTTTGACAAGGTCCCTCATCAGAGAGTTTTGGCAAAACTAAAGAATCATGGTATAGGAGGCAGTGTACTATTGTGGATCAGGAACTGGTTAAAAGATAGAAAGCAGAGGGTAGGGCTAAATGGCCAATTTTCCCAATGGAGAAAGGTGAATAGTGGTGTACCCCAGGGATCTGTGCTGGGTCCGCTGCTTTTTGACATATTCATAAATGACGTGGAAAAGGGAATAACGAGTGAGGTTATCAAATTTGCAGATGACACAAAACTATTTAAAGTTGTTAAAACCCAAGAGGATTGTGGAAAATTGCAAGAGGATCTTGATAAATTGGAAGACTGGGCATCAAAATGGCAGATGAAATTTAATGTGGACAAGTGCAAAGTTATGCACCTAGGGAAGAACAACCCAAACTATGGTACCAGATGTAAGGTTCCACATTAGGAACCACCACCCAGGAAAAAGATTTAGGCGTCATTGTGGATAACATGTTAAAACCCTCGGCCCAGTGTACAGCGGCGGGCAAGAGAGCAAATAGAATGCTAGGTATCATAAAGAAAGGAATGGAAAATAAAACAAAAGATATTATAATGCCTCTATATCGTTCCATGGTGAGACCACACCTTGAATATTGTGTGCAATTCTGGTCGCCATTTCTTAAAAACGATATAGCGTTATTAGAAAAGGTTCAGAGAAGAGCCACCAAAATGGTAAAGGGGATGGAAGGATACTCCTATGAAGAAAGGCTGAAAAGGTAAGGGCTCTTTAACCTGGAAAAGAGATGGCTGAGGGGAGATATGATAGAAGTCTATAAATTAATGAACAGAGTGGAACGGGTAAACGTAGATCGATTGTTTACGTTATCAGAATATAGAAAGACTAGGGGTCATGCAATGAAGCTACAGGGTAAACTATTTAAGACTAATAAAAGAAAATATTTTTTCACTCAACGTGTAATCAAACTCTGGAATTTGTTACCGGAGGATGAAGTAAAGGCTGTTAGTTTAGCTGGGTTTAAAAAAGGTTTGGACAAGTTCCTGAAGGAAAGCTCCATAAACCTTTATTAAGAAGGGTCCCAGGATATCAGTGTTTGACCCAATACAAACATTGTGGAACCTGTGTCTCTTGGGGAAACTGCTAGGTACATATGACCTAGATTGGCCACTGTTGGAAACAGGATACTGGGCTTGACGGACCTTGGTCTGACCCAGTATGGCATATCTTATGTTCTTATGTTTGGGGGCTGATATAGAGAGAAGAAACAGGGAAAAGTGGGGGAAGGATTCTGCTCCTGCTACAATTATTTTTAATAGGGGTGGGGAAGGTTATCCATTCCTGTTACAATTGTTTTAATAGGGGTGGGGAGATGGGTATGCTCCCACTATAATTTTCTCAATATGGGTAAGAAAGGGGGAGCACTCAGTAATGAGTACATTTTTTTAAATTGCTGATGGTAGTAGGGAGGAGGATCAGGGCCTTATGTTTTCATGTTAGGCTTGCATTTCTGCAGGCTCACTGGAATGCAGAGAGGGTAATTATTTAGGAGTGTGGAAGGCCAGAAAAAGAAGATTGATTTGTGCTCATTTTAAATGAACATTTCCCAGTTTTTGGACAGCTTTGTTGTGTTTGCTTCACATGTTCACATGAGCACTAGAACTTTTTAAAGGCACAAGTCGACTGCACCTGCATTAATTCATAGGTATACGCAGAAAAAAAGCGATCTGCGTGCACTTTAAATGTTTAGGTGCCCAAATGAGTCAAATTCATGCTCACATATGTACATCCCTAGAATTCTAGAACAGGGTTCCTAGGCAGAAAGAGCCTACGTGCAACTATGCTGGGCCCTTTTTATGAAGGCCAAGTACAAAAAATATTCAGACACATACAAAACTAATTATGGTGGTGGTTTTCAGTGATAATTAGTTTTGTATGTGTCTGAATGTGTTTTTGTACTTGGCATTAAGTCATATTCATGATTTAAACACAGTATCTTATTGATTTTTGTATTGATTCACTATTTTATGAAGGCAACATAAATGGCTATGTGCCTTATAGTATTGCCTCCATGGAAGCTCCAATACATAGTTACACTTGTTCGGAGGCAGGCGTCTCTTTGTGGGTCTACATTCTAGCAGAAATTGGTTTGTATTTGTATATTTTATAAAATACAGAAATCAGTGCTCATTCCAAACTTCATTCCACCCTGGAATGCCTCTATAAACAGAGTGGCCCAAAAAAAGTGAGAACATCTCGTAGCATATAAGTTATTTAAAAATTCAAAAAGACAGATGTAAACGATTGACAAATTTAAAAAAAAGATGGCAACCGGAAATTGTCAAAATAAAGACGTTATATAGCTAAAAAAGGTAAATAAGTAAACTATGTAAGCTTTTAATTTACGAGATGTTCTCACTTTTTTTGGGCCACCCTGTATATGTATTGTAAAAAAGTAGGTGCTATGTTTTCCGAGCACCTATTTTTATGAACATATACCCCCAGGGGATTTTATAGGCTATTCTATGCACTTAAAATGCTTTATAAAAATTACCCTCATTTAAATCAGGCAGACTGCATTATAGGGTCCAAGTGAAAGAATCTATGGGGGTGGGGCATTGAGTGGGGGGTGGGGACATTGAGCTGTTGCCGCTGAACTTAAAACCCAGATAGTCAATGCCAGGGCCATGTCCGATCACCAGCACTGAATATCTGGGCCATCTGGATAACATAACCATCATGAAATTATCCAAGTGCCCATGATCCTCTCTGCTTGTTCACTGTTAAAATATGGAACGAGAGTAATCTGCTTCCTTCTTCTAGTCACATAAACTCAAACTGAAAACCATACTCACCATTCTGGTCAGAATTTCAAATTGAATTCAAGTGGCACGTATTGATTTAATTTTGACTAGTAATTTAAAAGGAGCTAAGCGAGTTTTAGAGCTTGCTAAGGTTGGTAATTTTATAAAGGTTTTTTGATGTGCAAAGACTCTTTTACATGCAGGAAAAGACCTTTTGTAAAATTACCCTAAGGGTATATATGTTGTGGTGTGCATACCAGCATATTTTGACCCTCTGGGTGCTAAGGCGACCTCCAGCAAGTGGCTTGAAGCCTAGCCACACGTAGTTATAGGGGAATGGCTAAGGGAAACCAAGTCCCCCTTAAACTCTCATTCACTAGGAGTCACCTTAAATGGAACGAAAAAAAGCCAGCAGGTTGTAACCCTGGCTGGGAAAAGAAAAGCCCTGAAGGGGAAGAAACTCAGAGAGGCTTCAGGAAGGAAGAGGCTGCAGCCTGTAAAACCCTGTCAGATAGTGGCAGGAAGCTCTATTACTTGACATCGGGAGTGGAAACCTCCGATCCCTGCTAGCTGTTGGAGCAGGAAGCCCCCGGGACCCAGAAATAACTGGTAAGAAAGAGGACATTGCTCAGTACCTCTGAGTGGAAGACAGAGCGGAAAGAATGGGAAGCCTGAGTTCATGTTTTATGATCTTTTCTGGTTACTGAAAGAGTTCCTTAATGTGAAGAATTAGTGCCGTAAAACAAGTAGAATAGACACTGGACATTGAAAAAGAAAGCTTTGCCAAGACTCTTTGGAACGTGACACATGCCTGGTCAGCATGTGCAGAAGTGTATTCTACTGCTGGACCAGCCTTTGGAAAACTAATGGAAGCTGGCAAGCTGAAAGTAGAGGAATGAGAACGTTGTGATATGTAAATTCTCTTGATGGAAACTGTTCATTTTCTAAGGACTAATAGAAGTGAAAGTTGGGCTGGAGTAGACTCACATAGCCAGTTCTGGAATAAACTAGCCAAGGTGTGAAATGCCATGTTGCCCCTAACGTCCTTGAACTTCTAAGGATTGTGTTGGAAGCAGCCCTGTAAATTACCTGGGACAGTGAAAGCATTAGTTAGGGGGCAATGACTTACATGTTTTGCCCCATTTGCTGAAGAAGAATTTGAGAGGAGATCAAACCTAAGCTTTCTTTAGAAGCTCAGATGACAAGACTTCGACTTTCATACTTTGGACACATCATGCGAAGAGAGAGATCATTAGTGAAAGATATCATGCTTGGCAAGGTAGAAGGTCAACGCAAAAGAGGAAGGCCAGCATTGAAATGGATTGATACAATAACAGCAGCTATGGGTGCCAGTCTGTCAACAATGAGCTGCCTGACTGAAGACGACCACAGCTTAGGACAACTATCCAGAGGATTGCCATGAGTCGACACTGACTCGACAGCACTTAACAACAACAGTAATGCCTCCTATAACAAGGTCACCTGAAGCAGTGCATGTATGAGCCAGGACCGACTTCGTTGTTTTGACTCCTCTATTAAAAGAAAAGTTAGAGCATTTAGCACCAGGTTTATAAACTTAGGGTCTTCTTATAACTCTGGACTAAATCTGAGTCTTACAGAGACACGTGCACACTTATTTTGAAGTCTTTGTAGTACTGATTCCTTTATTAGAAATCATTATTATTGTTCATTTGTCCGTTTTGCCTGGAAGAGATGAGAAATAAAGTTTGTGTGCACAGTGTGAATGGTGTGTGAAACTTGATCTTGTTTTCTGTACTGAGAATGGCAATCCACCAATGAAACAAAGGTTCAAATGAGATGAAGAGCTACCTACAATCTATTGGTGACCCATAGCGCCCCGTAGTTGTGATAACATGTACAGGTATATGTGGCTCTGTAGACGCATATCTGAATCCATCCAGTATCCTTCAGCCTACTCAGTGCAGCATAACTTGTCTTTGTTTACTTGCTTCTTAGCATCTCTTCCCATGCTCCAACAGCCCCACAGACTGTGGGTTTACCCATTTAGCACATACAGTGAAGAGATGGGATTGTGTGGGATAGGATAGGGAGCCTCCCTTTATGTATATCCCTGGGAAGGGAAGCATGTTCCAAAGAACATTTCATCTAGTGCCATCGTCGGAAATGCCACTGTGCCATGATGATCCACACAAATAGAGGAAAGGACCCTCAGTGACAAAAGTATGTGTACATATTTGCCCACTTTGCCCCATCCACTGATTTACAGTAGACCATGAATGGCATAAGATTCTGGGGGGAAATTTCCTGAGGGCTGAAAGTGAATGGTGGCAAGGCCCTGGGGGGAGGGCTTATTTTGCAATTTTTGCAGTGCATTTTTTATTTTTTTAAAGCATGGTACTGTAAGAAAATGTACACTGCAAACCAAAGGAAAAATAAGTTAAAAATTGCACACTTTACAGTGTGACACAATGATGCTTTTCACCTTTCTACCATTCACAGACGCAGGCCTGTCTCTATGAGGAATCTTGGTTGAAACAGCCATGGTAAAGCATCTCTGAGCAGGATAGTAGGAGATGTATAAGCAGGCAAATAAGCATAATATGAGCAGTGACTGATGGTGTATTTGAGGAGTGTGTGTGCATGTATAGAGTTTAGCTGTTTATGTGTGGGGATGTGAAGATGAGATGTCAGAGGGTGGCAGGAATATGTGTGTGTGTATGTCATGGGTATTTGTGTGAGTTGGAGGTGTGTTCTTGTTTGAAGTGTGTGTCGGGGGCTGTGCATATGTATATGTGTGTATGTGTTGTGATGGGGAAGATCTGTCCCTTGCTGTGCAGTCAGAGGAAACTGAAGAAAACAGGTCAGATTCTGGCAGCCAGGCAATGCACATGGCTACAGGTTGCCAAGGGAGATGTAAACAAACCCAGCCACGAGTGCAGCAGCCCCGCCCAAGCTGCAAACAAGCCCCGTGCCCTGAGTGCAATAGGATTCACCTGGGTGGAGGAGGGGCGAAGCTAAGTACTGTGGAAGATAAAAAGCACTCATTAGAAAGCAGAGTTAGCTCTAGCTCAAGCTCAGGTGGAAGCGCAAGCTTCAGCTCAGGAGGGAGCTCAAGCTCAGGCTCTGGTTCAGGTGCTGTTTCGAGTTCAGGCTGGAGAGGAAGTTCAAGCTGGCAATCTACTTCCAGATTAGGATCCAGGAGGAGTTCTGACGGAGCAGCTGTGAATTCCTGCAGCAGAGCTAGAACAGGAGAAAAACAATGGAAAAGACAGAGGAACAAAGAAAGCTCAAGCTGAAAAGGTACCGAGAGTTAAAACCCACAGTCTGCAGGAAAGCTTCTCTCAGTTAAAGCCTTGGGAGGAAGGCAGCTGGAGGGAGAAGTCACGCAAGGAGCCAGCTTGGGTGTGTCCAGAAGCTCACGAGAGAGAAAGGTACAAACCTCTGAACTTTTCTAATAGTGAAAGAGCACTACTCAGTAAGCCTTGCAGGCAGAAGCCAGAAGGTAGTTTCTATAAGAGGAACAGGGAGAAAACTAAGCCTAATAGTTTTCTCTGGGACAATAAAGCTTTCCAGAATTCTCTTAAGGCTAAAGAGAATGTTTTGAGAACCCTGTGTGAATGTGTCCCTATGTATCCAGCGGGGGATGGGCTGGAGGATATGCAGTTTGAATACACAGATGAAGGCATAAACGATGTACCCATGGATTGTACGTTAACCATTGCAGATAATATGGAAACACTTTGCTGAACTGAATGTTTGAAGCTAATGGTATAGTTGGAGAAAGCAAAGGGAGCATTACTGCCATTGGAAAAGAAGCCTTTATTGTTTCCTATGTAAAGGACTGTGTATTTAAAAGCTGGAAGAAAAAGATGTCATTTTTCTCCAGTTCCTGA
Source organism: Ichthyophis bannanicus (assembly GCA_033557465.1). NCBI lineage: Eukaryota > Metazoa > Chordata > Amphibia > Gymnophiona > Ichthyophiidae > Ichthyophis > Ichthyophis bannanicus. Next base: position 938,138,151 of record CM066034.1, read on the forward strand.
GTTACTATTTCTTTATACCAGACGTATGGTTTTGTCCTGAGTTCATTTGTGTTTACCAAAACCCCAGGACGGGGAAATAAAACCTTATTTTGACCTTACCACTCTGTTACCTCAATTCCTTTGCCTGTGAGGTGTTTGGGACTCCATTACCCAGAGGGCCAGTGTACTACTACTCCTGCACTACCGCCACTTCCTGGCTTAGGATAGTCATCAGCTGAACCCTCTCTGCCAGCCCTAGGACCCAGGACAGGCAACTGATGACAGTGTATATTAGTGTGCGTGCATGCATGTTGGCAGTGTCTCTTTGAGAATGTGTGTGTGTCACAGGAGGTGTTGGGTGGTATATGTGTGTATGCACTTGTATCTTGTACATGTGTATGTGCTAGTAGTGTGAGTTGCGATCCACTCCTTCCCTTTTTCTCTGCCTCATACCCCTTCCCTCTCTTATCATGTCTCTTCTCTATTCCTACCCCTTTCTTCATGCCCTATCTCCTTACCTCACTTGCTCTCTAACTCCATCCCATACCACAAACCTCTATCCTCTCTTCTCATTCCTCCTCTCTAGTCCTGCCCCTTCCCTTATGTCCCTTCCCTCACTCCTTCCCTTTTGTGATTGCCAGCTGCTCCATACTGGTGGGAACTGGGAACTCCTGCTGGTTCTTACTGACTGCTGGGACCACTCCATGTTGGCAGAAGCTGAGGAATCCTGCAGGCTTTTTCTGATTGCTCCATACTGTCAGGGACTGCAGACTCCCACCATCTCTTCCAGACTTACCCCTTCCCCTCCTCCTCTATCTGACTGCTGCAGGCTGCTTTGGGCTGGCAGGAGTTGGGGTCTCCTACTAGCTCTTCATCATTTGGTGCTGCTCTGCCCTGCTTTAAGGAAGCACTATGCATCTGTTTGCCAGCACATGCATATGGACAGACAGATAGATGGAACCTCCTTAAAAGGGTGCTGCCGCTTAAGCAAAACACACTAAAAATGAGAGGAAATGAAAAAATCCAACCAAGGAAACAATATATATATATATATATGAGACAAAATCAGAAGCCCTGTACACCCTTGTTAGCACTTAAAGAATATCAGTGTGATAACTGTACGCATTCTTGTTACCATTATGATAGATTTTGCTATAAAAGTCATTTTGTATTTTATATTGCCTAGAGACAAGAGCAATTTGAGATTTATCTGATATTGTTTTGCAGTTAATACAAAAATGTTATTGTTCATATAAATTTTCATTTTACTAGAAGAAAATGTGTTCTTGTCTTTTAGGGAAGGCAGTTGTCAAAGCCATATCCACTTGAGTGTTTTATCCACAGAAACAGGTTATTTCAACATACATAAATAGCCTCTTATAAAGAGCCGAGGGGTATAAAGTTGTGGCCAACATTACTGGCACCCTTGCATTTTAGATATGTTGTGTAGAATATCTTGAGAAATAATTGGAAGTATTCCAACTGTATGTCAACATCATATTTTAATAGTATGTTCAAAGGTATACAACAAAAAAAGGTGTTTGTGTAACTTAAATGTAGTAATTTCTAAGAACCCTCTGCCCGCCCCCCCCCCAGAAAAAAAATATTACCTGGACAGAATTAATAGCACCCTTCGCTAATATTTTGTTGCACAACCCTTTGCAATGATGACAGCCTCCAAACCTTTCTTGTAGCCATCTATAAGTTTTGTACATCACTCTGCTGATAGTTTATCCCACTCAACTGCGATTTATTCGAGCTCTTGAATATTTCCAGGATTTTTTACCAATGGCAGATTTCAGCTCTTTCAAAAGGTTCTCAAATCAATTGCGATCAGGACTCATTGTTGGCCAGTTTAAAACAGTCTTTTTTAACTATTCTTTTGTACTTTTGGATGTATGTTTTGAGTCATTGTCCTGCTGGAGGACCCATAACCTTTGACCCAAACTGACAGTAGGTATCACATTTCTCTCCAAAATACCTTGGTAGTCCTCTGACGTCATGATTCCTTTAATACGTTCTAGGCTTCCACTTCCTGAGGCAGCAAAACAGCCCCACAACATTATGGATCCTCCACCATATTTAACTATAGGGAGTCTGTATTTTCCTTATAAGCTTCATTTCTTCACCTGTAAATGTATCGCTGCTCTGCACTGCCAAAGAGCTCAAGTTTGGTTTTATCTGTCCACAGAACATTTTCCCAGAAGGATTGTGTTTTTTCAAGGTGGGTTTGAGCAAAGATCAGACATGCCTTTTTATGTCTGTCTTTGAGCAGTGGGGTCCTCTTTGGCCTTCGCCCATGAAATCTTTTTTTGTTTAGTGTGTGGCATATGGTGCAGGGTGAAACCACCACTCCAAATTGCTCCAGGTCAGCCTTAAGCTCTTTGAATGCTGTATGTGGTATTTTCCCAACAGTTTGCACTAAATGTCGATGACGTCTTGGATTAATTTTCATCTTTCTACCACATCCTGAGAAGTTCTTGACAGTTCCATGAGCAAGAAACTTAATTACATTGCGAACTGTAGACACAGGAATCCCAAGGTCTTTGGAGATGGCCTTGTACCTCTTTGAAATTTGATGTTTCGTGATAATGACTTTTCTGACAGTCTTAAGCAGCTCTCTTGTCTTCATCATTATGAAAATGTAACAAGGAGTGAATGTGGCCATTTTAAACATTAGAGCCATCATTCATTGGTTGATTCAAGCCATGTGAGTACTGACAATTGATCACAGGTGCATCTTATTTTACTGCAATGGGAATGTAGTTCTTCTGATCAAACTGATTTGAATTGTTTATAAGGGTGCCAATAATCATGTCCAGGCAATGTCCTAATTTTTATTCTGTTTCCTACTATTTCCTTTTTTAATTGGTCTTGTTTTATTTGATTCTTTTATGTGTCAAATATGTGTGCATATGTGTCCAAAGCCATTTCACTGGCCACTTTTTTTAGGAGATATTGGGCATTAAGGGGTTGAACTGTAAAGGTGCCAATAATGTTGACCAGAACTGTACACTCAAAGTATGTACTAGTATCACATATGGCTATGTTTACTAATGTGTGGCACGCACTAAGGGGCATACTTGCTAAGCCCTTTCTGTGCTGGTAACATGTCTGTGAGTCACATTACCAGGGCTTCTCACTAACTGCAGGAAGGTGTGTACATTCATCTCCCTGAAGACACCCATGTCCCACCCTGTCCCTGCTCCAACATGCACTACCGAGATAGTGTGGGGGGTTTTAGCATTGGGCCCCATGCTACTTTTTAGCATGGCACTGAAACCACGCACTACCATGGTAGAGCAGTTTAGTAAACATGCCCCTAAGTATGTTAGTGAATGCTAAGTGCCACTAGTCCCATTTTATTCCTATAGCTATGGCAGCATTTAGTGCCCACTAACGTCTGTTAGTGCATGCTAAACTTTAGCAAACATGGCCTATAGTGCTTATTTTAGTTCGATATGCATATAGGTGTTCCTGGAGGTGGAGCATAGGTGGAGTTGAAGGTGGGATTGGAAGGTATATGTTATAAAATACATGCAAATGCAGTGGTTCTTACCGGCATATTCATGCACACAATTACATCTACCTCAGAGCACGCGCATCTCCTTCTCTGGGTAATTTTTATAAAGCTGCATACGTTGTCTTTATAAAAGAGAGGCAACATATACACTTATGCTCCTTTCCTGCCTAAATACCCCATTATAAAATTACTCAGATAAGTGCAGGTAAAAGTGTGTATTATTTTATTTATTTATTATTTAAATAAAGTATGTGTGTTGTGGAAAACCACATATACATTGGCCTGCATTTAGCGGAGGCATTCCCAGCAGCAGAGTTAGCAGCAGAGTTAGAGCAGCAATTGAAACAATGCACATACCTTTTTTTGGTCAAAGGTAATTATGCTTTATTGTATTTTCAGAACATAACAGGAAATACAAGACATTCTGTTATCCAGAGGAAGAAGCCAACTATGATGGACTTAGCATGTACTAAGGTTGACTTAATGGCACTCAATGCCAGCAATGTCGACTCCTGGCGACCCTGTTTATAGCTGTCCATGTTCTCATTTTCAATGCAAGGTTTGACCAGAAGTAGATTGCCAGGCCTTTCTTCTGGACAGTAAGCCTACAGCACCTGGTATTCCAAGGTCATCTCCCATCTAAGTACTAACCAGGCCCAGCTGTGCTTAGCTTCTGAGATCAGACAGGATCGAGTCCACTCAGTGTATTAAGATTAGGACTGATTAAAATTATCATCCAAAGGCTTTTAGAATTTATGATATTGACAGAGTACATTTTGCTTTTCTGTAGCTACTCATTCATATTTATATATCATGCACACAGTGTTCCATTAATAACTCACATCAAGAAGGGAGCATGATTTACAGTTCAGTAACTAAGTTGAATCATCGGGGAATGCAGATCTAATCATTTCTGCTAATATATATTTAGCTTAGCTCGAAAGGCTAATGATTTAAAAATCATAATAAAATAGAAAACCAACTTGTGTTGCGAAAATTTGTGATATCCCATTCCAAACTCTACACCAGAAAATTTATATATTTTTACAACAATGTAGCAGATGCAAGAAAATGCCTACTTAAGAGTATATGTGACAGAACCAATATAGATTTCCAGGAGTAAGTTTTGCCCTGTGGGGGAGAATTGTAGTTGCTGTGTTAGTCCACTTGGATATGTGGAAATAAGGGTCAACAAATATGTTGTAGGTGATACTTTTTATTGGACTTGTGAGGCATATTTACTAAAGGTTAACATGTTAAGTAAAGTTAGCATGCGTCAAGTGCTGCCACTGCCCATTCATTTCTATGAGCCACTGCAGCATTTAACGCATGTTAACTTTACTTAATGCACATTAACCTTTAGTAAACATGCCCCAGTGTACTGGTATCTTTGACAAGCTTTCAGGAGTTAACCTGATGAAGAGAGGGCAACTCTCAAAGGTTTGTCAAAGATATGTTAAGTTAGTCCACTAAGAAGATATCACTTCAAACTTGTTTCTAACCCTTATTTACACATGCCTTGTGGGGTAATTTTGTAAAGCTTTTTCTGGGTGGAAAGCATGCTGAACATGCAGAAACAGGTTCTTATTGTGTGTGGCAGAACAGGCATGAAATGTAGGCCTATTGCACGATTGAGCTTTTGCATGGTCTTCATGTAGGCAGGCATTCTTGGGAGTACAGTTTGGGCAGAGCTGGGATGCAGCTGCAATGTACATATGTTTGTATAAAATGTTTGTGTACATGCATGGAGGTAATTTTATACAGCTTTTTCTGCATATAAAGCAGGTTTTACACATGATAAAGGGCTCTTATAAAATCGCACAGGGATGCATATGCATAAAAGTAGATGGTAAGAAAGAGCGTGCTCACTTTTACATGAACCACAGGTAGGTGTTCCCAGGACATCCTTTGGTTAGAGACGAGGCAGAGTTGCAATATGCTTGTGCATTTTATCAAATAGGTGAGTACATGCACACATTTATGCCTTCTTCACAGCAGATATAAATTTCTGTCAGGACATTTCTGTGCTACTAGGTTCATTGTAGGAGCCCATTTTTAATGGCACGTAGACCCTTATACTGCATTTATAAAATAGATGTCCGGACTTTTCACATAGGTACCTTGTTATGCAACTTAATAGGAGTTCATCCTCTTCTGTATGCAACAAAATACATACATTGGCTTGTACTCGGTAAAAGCAAGATCCTTACTATTTTAGTAAAGCCTCCAGGAAATCTCCATTGTGCATCTCCAATGTCTCTCTCACAAATGCGGTCCAATTATATGATATCCCTATATTTGTTTTTTTTTTTAAAGTTCTTGCCATGTCCTATATGAGAGAAATGCAGCTTGACCAGATGAAAGTGCAACGTCTGAGACATGAAGGATGTCTGGGGAGTTTTTCAATAGCCAATCAAGTTTACTGAAGGTGACATAATGACATACTAACTTAGTAATGATGGCAGATAAAGGCAGAAATAGCCCGTCGAGTCTGCCCAGCAAGTTGGTTGGGGTTGTAAGTACTGCTCTGTGTAGGCTACTTTGGCATGCTGCTCCATGCAGGTTATCCCCCCATGCCTTTGCAGTGTTTAAGTTCTATCCGTTCAAAATATTGTTGAGAGTTTAAATCACACTTTTCCTTGGTAGTTGTTCAGGATGTACAGATGTATATATTAGAGAGTGGAGGTCGGGGTGGGTGTGAGCACTGGGGTATGCTTGTCTGGAGAGATTGAGGGGAGTGGGGGTGTTGGGGGGCTGCATATGCATGTTTCAGGGGGGTTGCAAAGGTGAGGAGGCTTTGTGTGTTTATACGTGCAGATGTGTGTGTAGAGAGGTTGTGTGTGTGTGTATACACATGTCTGGGGACTCTGCATGTGTGGCTGTGACTTGTAGTTTCTTCTCTCCCTATCACTGTCATCTTTTCCTGCACCCACTCCCTCTCTCTCTTCCAATCTCTTGCACTATTTCTTCTCACTACACTTCAAAATCCTCCCTCTTACACTCTCCCTCCCTCTCACTCATCTGGCCATGCACTCTTCCCATCCTATCTAACTTTGCAGTCTCTCTCTTCCCTTTCAGTCTTTTCCTTCTACCCTGTCTTCTCAGTTCCTCCTCAAACCCTACCCCTCCTCTTATGCTCTGCCCACTTCTCCTGTCCTCCACTTCCGCCCCTTTCTTATGCACCTCCGTTTACTCCTTTCCTTCTCTCTAGCCCCACTTTTCTGTGACAATGGCAACACCGCACAGTGTTACCCGCACAGAAGAAATTCCTGGCAATCTACTTCCATATCTTGCTATAAAAATCCAATGGATGGTCACAAAAAACAAATTGGGGTATAGTGCTGGAAGGTGAACCCCCTCAAATCAGTAGGCATTCAATGGAGTACTGTGTAAGATCTGAAGACTTTTCCGAGTAAAGCCAGCATTTATGATGCAGTTGAAACAAAGCCCTCAGGACATTAGACTGTTGATGTAGCTGTGCATGAAAGGAGTCAGAAGCTGCAAAGATGTCTTACACGTTGGGGCACAGAATGTATGAAGAATGAACCAAGGGAAGCTAGAGGTGGTCAAGGACGAAATGGAACATGCACAACTTGATCTGTTGGATGTCAGCAAACTGAAATGGCCTGGAATTGGGCATTTTGAATCTGATAATTACATGGTACTCTATGACAAAGAAGAAATGATGTTGCATTTATAATTAAGAAAAAGCTTTCAAGAACTTCAATGAAATATAATGTAATCAGTGAATGCTTCATTTCTATTTGTCTATGAGGAATACCTATTAATAAAACTATTATTCAGGCCTATGCACCAACAACAGAAGCAAAAGAGGATGAAATTTATAATTTCTATGGACAAGTACAAGCTGAAACGAACAGAGCATGCATACAAGATATACTGATAGTCATGGGTGATTGGAACGCAAACGTTGGGAACAAAGAAGAAGGCAAAGTAGTTGGAAAATACTGTATGGGCTTGACCACAGAAATGAAGCTGGAGAAATATTGATAGAATTCAGCAAGGCCAACGATCTAGTCATCTCAAACACCTTCTTCCAGCAACATAAGTGGTGACTGTACACATGGACTTTGCCCAATGGATTGTATAAAAATCAAATTGACTACAGCTGTGGAAGTCAATGATTAAAAAGTTCAATAAAATCAACAAAGACAAAACCTAGAAATGTGTATGGCACAGATTACCAGCTACTCATATGCAAACCCTAACTAAAACTGAAAAAGAGCAAGCCACTCATGAATGTAGCAAAGTATAATCTTAAAAATATACCATCAGAATTTAAAGATTGACTGCAAAATCTATTTGCCGCTTTGGATACAAATTTATTTATTTATTGGGCTTATAAACCACATTTCCAATGATCAAGGCAGTTTATAGGGAACATATTATATAGGTATATATCAGCTTAACACGGGTATTCAACAACTAAGAATTTACATTCAACATTTAACATTCAACCATGTAACTTTGTTATAGTTAGGATGACAGGGAGATGTGGATTTAGGAAATAAAGTCATATGGGAATCAAATGACCAAGCACCAGAAGAGTTATGGGATAATGCTAAGAAAGTTGTGGTTGAAGAAAGTGAAAAGTCTCTGCAAAAGGTGGAAAAGCAAAAATGACCATAATGGATGATTGACAAAACTCTGGAAATTGCTCAGAAAAAGAGAAACTATAGCCAGTGGAGAAAGAGGGGTAATCATGGAAATTAACAGAAATTTCCAACATGCAGCAAGATAAGACAAAAAGAAGTACTACAATGATGTATGTAAGGAAGTAGAATGAGAAACTATCAGAGGAAGAACAAGATCGGCTTTTCTAAAGCTACAAGAGTTAAAGACAAAGGGTCCAATATTCAAAGGCATTTACATGATTTACAGACCTGTAAACCACGTAAATGTGAATTAGAGGGATATTCAAAGGCACTAACATGGTTAGTGCTGTTGAATATCCCCAAGTAACACCGCTATTTGCCCTGATGCTAACCATGTAGCATCGGGGGGGATGTTATGGGCATTCTGGGGCAGAGCGGAGGCGGCACCCATCGTTAAGTGGGCAGCGGCAATATTGCATCACTGCCTGGTTAGTGACTTGAGGGTAAAGATAGGTGCAGCAAAACTGGTCTACCTTAACCCGTGGGAGTTAACTGAACAACGGCTCAATATCACCGCTGCCCAGTTAGCTTCTGCAGCATCTGCGGCTGTGCGGCGACCCTGGATATTCTAATGTGGGGGCTGCATATAACCCTGGCATTGAAAATTCACAATTAATGTGCAGTACAGCGCCAATGGCTAGCTGCTGTAATTGTGCTAGCTGCCAGCGTTGAATATTGGGCCCAAAATTCCAGCCTCAAACTGGAATGCTAAAATATCCGCAAGGGTCCATGCTGAATGATGCTGAGAAGATCAAGAAAAGGAGGAACGAATACACTGAGTCATTATACCATATAGATCAAATAGATCAACAGCCGTTTCAATATATACCTTATAATCAAGAATTTTTGGTGAAGAAAGAAGAAGTCGAAACAGCATTGAAGGCATTATCAAAGAACAAAGCACCAGGCACTGATGGCATTCCTGTTGAAGTATCACAGCAATCAGATGAAACTGTTATAATAGTTGAAAGGCTTGGTCAGGGGATTTGGAAGACAATGTCACGGCCTACTGACTGGAAAAGATTTGTATTCATACCAATATTGAAGAAAGGTGATCCGACTGACTGTGGAAATTATCACACAATCACTCTGATCCCACACACCAGCAAGATTCTACTTAAGATCATTCAGTGGAGACTACAACCATACCTAGAACAAGAGCAGTCTGAACTGGAAGCAGGGTTCAGGAAAGAGTGAGAAACAAGAGACATAATTGTGGATGTGAGAAGGATTCTCGAAAAGACAAAAGAACGGATTTCTGCATGTGCTTTATTGACTACAACAAGGCCTTTTGAATGTGTAAATCATGAAAAATTCTGGGCCATATTAAGAAGTATGGGTACACCAAAACACCTGATAGTTTTCATTCCTAACGTTTACAATGATCAACAAATCACAGTTCGAACAGAAGAAGGAGAAACAGAAGGATTTAAAATTGACAGTGGTGTACAAGGCTTCTTGCTCTCCTGATACCTGTTCAATTTATATTCAGAACAAATCATCAGAGAAGCAAAAGTGTATGGAAACAACCAAGGTGTGAAGATAGCGGCACCATCCCATCAACAGATTTCACTATGCTGATGATACCACATTACTGACTGAAAGCGAAGACAATCGGAAACATCAGCTTATCAAGATCAAGGAACATAGGCCCAATATTCAAAGTGATTAATATGGTTAGCAGACCTGCTAACAGCATTAATCATGTTGAATGTGATATTCAATGGCACTAATGCAGGTACTCCTGCTATGCCCTCCTCCCTCCATGTTGGCTGGCTAGCATTGGGACATTCCTGGGATGGCACCAGGGGATAACTGGATAGCGGCGATATTCAACAGTTGCCCAGTTATCCCTTGGCAATGAAAGTTAGTCACCTTAAAGGCTGTCCTAACGTTCACTGCCGAAGCTAAACGTGCAACAGCTGAATATCGCCGCTGCTCGGTTAGCTGCAGTGCTATCCAGCTGATATTCAATGCTGATGGTCGGATATGGTCCCAGCACTGAATATCCATGTTTAAAGTTCAGCGGTGATGCTTAACTGCATTTCAAGGGCTAGCCGCTGCCGCTGAATATCGGGCCCATAGTTTTAAAATGATGCTGCACCTTAACATGGCGAAGACAAAGATCCTGGCAAAATTGGTGATTCCATCCTTGATGGAGAAGAAACAGAAATAATAGACAACTTTAACCTGCTTGGATCAATAATCGATAACACAGGTACACTAAAAAAAATGTTTTTTAAACTGCCTCTAATGTTTCGATTGATTTTTACGTTTTTTGGTGCGCTGAATCCAAATCTGGTAACCAATTTGCTCCATCATGTACAGATTTTTTGCTACATTGGGTTAGCAGTTTGAGGTGAACATTTCAGATTGAGTGCGATCGAGATAAAAGTTTCTTGGATGAATTCTTTATACTAATTGTTTAGTAGTTATTCAAATAAGAATAAAGAAAATTGTAACAAGGCAGCACATAAGAATAGAGTAATGTCAACAAAACACACTGTGATGGTAGCAAAATTGTCTGCACTTAAAACAGCCACATACATGTGCACAAACATTGAGCATATAAGAGCGAGGTTAGACACAAAGCAAAGCAAAGAAATGTGCAAAAAATGTTGTACAGGTATGTATGTAAGAATAGAAAACGCAAACCGCACCATTGCAATACATGAAGACAAACACCCGATGGTGTGAAAATAAAATTCTAATAAATGAGATCCGACACTGTGGTAATAACTAGCAAATTTTTATTTCAAAGTTTAGTAAAAACACGATATTTGTCAACACAGTTTAGATTTTAAAGTCATTCTTGGGTCAATCAATCTCCTGGTGGGCCCGTTTCTTCTTCCCCCGAATGCTTCTCTTGGTGCGCTGCTTGGCGTATTTTTCATCTGGGGTTTCCCGCAGCAGCAACCAGCAGAAATCAGCCATCATAGTGGTGTTCCATCTTCCTTGGTACCTTCTCTCTGCGTCCTTGATGTCCTGGTGAAACCTTTCACCTTGTTCTTCACTGTACGTCCCCAAGTTTTCGGGAAAGTAGTTCACATGGGAGTGCAAGAAATGGACTTTCAGGCTCATGTTACAGCCTTGTTCTTTGAAGGCATTGAGCATCCTGGCAACAATATCCTTATAGTTCTCATCCCGCCTGTTCCCCAAGAATTTGAGAACAACATCCTTGAAGGAATCCCAGGCTTCTTTTTCCTTCTCAGACATCGTTTCAGCGAATGCTCCATCTGAAATGAGTTTCCTTATATCAGGGCCAACAAACACTCCTTCCTTTAGCTTTGCTTCAGAAAGTCGTAGGAACTTTGAGCAAAGGTACCGAAAGCACTCACCATCTTTTGGAAGGGACTTGATGAATTGCTTAATGAGACCCAACTTAATGTGGAGAGGTGGTAATAGAATTTTATCACGAGGTACCAAGCTCTCATGAAGAACATTTTTCTCACCGGGTCTCAAATACTCCCGAATTGGCCAGTCTTTTTTCCCCCAGTGTAGGTCGCGGGCCCGGCTATCCCACAAGCAAAGGAAGCAGGGATATTTGGTGAAACCGGATTGCTGCCCTAATAGCATGGATAGAATTTTAAAGTCTCCACAAATCATCCAATTATGCTCATCATAACGAATCTTCTGAAGAATCAGGGCCAAATTCTCGTATTTTTCTTGGAGAATAACAGAGTGAGCAATAGGAACTGAAGCGAATGTGTTGCCATTATGAAGAAGAACACCTTTTATGCTGTCTTTTGACGAATCAATGAACAGCCGCCATTCAGCAGGATCATACTTGAGTTTAAACTTTTCCATCTCTCCGTTTATATCGTTGCAAAATACCAAATCTTCCTCTTTGCTGAAATACTTCAAAAATTGTGTCTCGCGGTTGCTGTACCAATAAAAAGTTGTTCCTGGTGACAATAGATTTTTCTGTTTAAGCCGAGAACCTAGCAGTTGGGCAGCATCTTTTGGGAGTCCTAAATCCCGGACTAAATCATTCAATTCAGCTTGAGAGAAAAGTTCAGGTTTCGGATCTGGTTCAGTTTCAAACTCGGAAGTACTGGACTCATCGGGAAAAGCCATCTGATGAGTTTCATCATGATCAGAACCGTCCACACAAATATGATCCAAAGATTTTGGTGGTTCAGGCACAGGTACTTCGTTGCTATGAGGCATAGACCTAATTGCTGAGGGAAGGTTGGGGTAACTTATTACGTTCTTATTTTTTAAGTTGTATCCCTTCACAATGCAAGAGAAAAAATAGCAGTCACTGCTGTGGTCTCTTTGTTCACGCCACATCATAGGTATTCCGTAACGAAATGCTTGTTTTATACCTTTCATCCATAAGCGTAGATCTTCCTCACATGTCTTGCACACTTTGTGAGGAGCCCACGGTTTGTCTTGATCGCCTAACTTCAAACCGAAATAGGCGAAATATACTTTTTTAATAAATGCAGAAATGTTCCTCTGCCGCTTTTTCACGGTATATTCCCCACAAATAAAACAAAAACTGTCCGGAGAGTTGACGCAACCTCTGGCTCTGTGAGCCATCACAAATACACAGCACTGCAAACTACAACTGTAGTGAACCACTTCGGAATAAAGCTGGATTACGACTGAGCAAACAAAAGGTAATAATGAACTTGCAAGAAACTGAAATTTGACAGGAATGTTCATGTCGCAACCACCGTGTTTGAGCGAGAGCGAACGAGGCGAGGCGAACAGGAAAGAACATGCGCCAGCGCGAGTACTGGATTTAGCCCCCCGCCTCCCAATTGTCCTGTTAATGTATAAAATGAATACAAAACACTCTAAAATATCATGAGGGAGTGTTTCTAGTTAGTTAACCATTACAACCTCTATTTTGGGCCAAGAAAATAAACTGCAGTCGGCTAAAAAGAAATTATGTGAACATTCCTTATATGGGTAAGAAATCTAATTTTGCAAGAAAACGTGACGTGATGGAACATTTTGGCTATTTTTCCTGGATTCAGCACCCCAAAATCTATAGGAATCAGTTGCAAAACTGGAGGCAGTTTTTTGGTAGTGTACCTGTGTAATGAAATGACAAGCAGTCAAGAAATCAAATGACGGATTGCTCTTGGCAGAATGGCAGTGAAGGACCCAGATAAGATTTTCAAGTACAGAGATGTATCTCTGTGTACAAAGATTCAACTTGTCCAAGTCAGGATATTGTCAATAACATCATATGGATGTGAAAGTTGACAGTGTAGAAGAAAGACAGGAAGAAAATTGATGCCTTCAAATTATGCTGTTGGCAAAGAATACTGGGAGGGGGGATATTAGGCGGCGGCAGCAGTGGCTATGGCATCTACAGTGCATAGCTGTCGCTGCTGTACTGTACCTTAACCCCAGATATTCAATGCCAGGACTATATCCAGACACCGACACTGAATATTTGGGTCTGCTGCATGGCACCGTATGGTGTGGAAGCTAATCAGACAGCAGTGATATTGAGCCATTGCCCGGCTATCTCCCATGGGTAAAGATAGGCCAGCTTTTGCCGCATCGATCTTTACCCACAGGTCGCTAACCAGACAGCAGATCAATATCGCTGCTGCCTGCTTAGTGACAAGTGCAGCCTCTGCTGTGCCCCGGAACACCCACGACACGCCCCAATGCCATGCGGTTAGCGTCAGGGCATGTAGCAGCATTACTTGAGGATATTCAGTGACACTAACCGTGTTGGTGCCACTGAATATTCCTCTAAACTGCATTTACATAGTTTATAGGTCTGTAAACCATGTAAAATACCTTTGAATGTCTCCCCCCCCCCCTCCACTGTATAAACCATGGACTGCCTGAAGAACAAATCAATCAGTATTAGAGGAGATCAAACTTAAGTTTTCCTTGGAAGTTCAAATGACAAGAGTTCAACTTTCATACTTTGGACACATCATTTGAAGAGAAAGACCATTAGAGAAAGACATCACGCTTGTCAAGGTTTAATGTCATGCAAGAGGAAAGGCAGAAATGCAATGGATCGATACAATAACAACAACTATGGATCTAACAGTTCAAGACAACTGTCCAGAGAGTCGCTACAGGTTGACATTGTTGTTGTTAAGTGCCGTTGAGTCAAAGCTTTAGTAACTTAAATTTAGTTTAAGTTTTAGCTGAAAACTTACTAAGTACAGCTGAAAATTACCACCTAACTTAGGTGCCTTTTTGAATATCAGTCTTCTAATCATCTGACATGACTCTTACTTATTCTGGCCTATTTTGCTGTAATATTTAAGTGATTGCTAGAAAATCAGTTGTTCTATTGATGGGTCTTAACAGATTCTAATGTTCACAGAGCAGCGGCTATTTATTAAGTTTCTGGGAACACATCTGCGTGCACTTGCATAGCTATTGAAATGTCACTGAGAGCGTTATTAGCAATATGTTTCTCGTTCCATTCAGTAAAGTTCCATTAATGCAGTGCAGTGATGTATATTGTACTACTCTATTATAAACTGTCAATTACAGGCTGTATTGTAAAGTACACTAAGAAACATTTGTATAGAAAATGTTGCTGAATAAAACTAGAGTAATGAATGTAAGAAGGCCTATAATCGGTTATGTATGGTAAATCAGATTTAGATTTAATCATTCTTTAGACTTTTTAATTTACAAGCTATTATGCAGTGAGTCAACTGGTGCCCTCAGTTTAGTGCTTCTCGATCTTTTTTCTTCTGTGGCACACTTCAGAGTTTATTCAGTCCTTTCAGAGCACCAAACCAATTTTTAGATGATCCTCAGCTCCATTCCCTGGCACTGGCAGCTAGACAGCACCGGTAGCAGTAGCCTGATCCTGGGTCAAGCAGTGGGCCATTGCTGCTCTTTGTTGTCTTGGGCAAGTCACTCAACCTTCCATTGGTTCCATTAGGTACAGAAATCAGCTACTATACTTGAATGTAACTTGCCTTGAGGTACTCCTGAAAAAGGCATGAGCTAAATCCCACAGCTGCTCTCTGGGGCATATTTTCTAAGTCTTGTGACATTAATGTGTATGGGAGGTAGGGTTGCCAACTAGGTCCAGATGCACCTGACAGGCTTGATCCAGTCCTGGGGTACCCCACTGCATGCAGAGACTTGTAGTCTTGTTTTTCTTATGGAGTATAATGAAGAAAGCAGAACTATATATCCCTAGACTGGATCAAGCTTGTTGGGCGCATTTGGAGCCAGTTGGCAATCCTAGTGGGGGATTTGTGCTAATTGCAGGGGGTGGGTGATTCTCTCCCAAACTGCATGCTAAATCCCATGCTAGAGTTTAGTAAACAAGCCCCTTTGTGATTTTGAGCAAATCACAATTCTCCATTGCCTCAAGTACAAACTTAGACCATAAACCCTCTGTGAACAGGGAAATACCCATTGTACCTGAATATAACTTGCTTTAGACTACTACTAGAAAGGTGTAAGCTAAATTCAAATCCGTAAGTCCACTTGGATAGGGAAATAACGTATTATCCTGCTGGCTTTAGTCTGATATCTAAACATATGAGGCCAGCAGGCCCTGTGAGAGTACAGATCCCCTTGCATTGATGTCAGATCAAAACCAGCATGACAAGCAAACAAGGAAGAAGTGCTGTTGTCCTGCCAGTAGGAGGGAGGGAAAGATTAACTGTTTTCTGGTAGTGAATTTTAGTTTCAATAGTGATCAAGCAGTTCATTTGGGGGGGGGGATTTCCCCCTAGAAAATTATAGTAATTTATAACCTAGTCTTAAACTATGCTAAAAAGCACAGATCCGATCAGGGCCAGTGACTAGCATTCCTACCGTGGCTACCTGCCGGCGCTGAACGTTAAACCCAGGGTCATATCCGGGCTCTGGCATTGAATATCCATGTTGCCTTGATTGCTGCAGAGATAACTGGGCAATGATGATATTCCACCGCTGCCTGGTTAGCTTCTGCAGCGATAATTGCATTTTCACTGCATGTCGCTAACCAGGCAGCGGTTTCCCAGTTAGTGATGGGTGCCACTCCTAGCACACCCCAATGCTTACCGTGCAAATGCTTTTGAATATTCTTCCCCCCCCCCCCCCACCCACACACACACAAATTCTTTAATTTTGTTACCACAAAATATTTTTTGGTCCAATACATTAAGCCTCAGGGCTTGTGGTTTATAGTTTATTAAAATTTGATGTACTGCCCTTCGTATCAACAGAGCGGTGTACATAAAAACAATCCTGAGAGAAAGGAATGCCAAGGGTCCTGCGTACTGTACAAGAGAACAGAGTCTGCATCAGAAAAAAAAATCAAATTAACCACCAGAATCGAACAATTTTCAATATGTAAATTCTGTATTGGAGTTGAGAACAGACATTTTGAACTGGCTTCCAGAGTATCCAGTTTACTCCAAGAGGAATACAGCTATTAGATCACTGTTACATAGCTGGATCGCTAAATTGAAAATATATATTTTTTACCTTTGTTTCCTGGATGGGTTTTTCTAATCAAATCGGTCCCAAATTCTATTTTTCTGTTTTCTCCCAACTCCTTCTCCATACCCTATTGCCTATCTTTATTACTCCCCCTCCCCCATACCATCGGTGTTGTTTGCCTTCATACTTTGTGAGGGGCAAAGGAAAGGAATTCATACTGACAATGGGGGCAGGGGTACAAGATCATTATTAGTTCTGTGGTGAAGAGCGCCCTCCTGTGGCTATGGAGAGCGATGAAAATCCTGAAGTGCAACAGGATTTACGTCAGATTGTCAATCCTGGAAAGAAAGAGAGACTTTGTTCTGCTGAGCTGAGCATGGATACCAGCCCAGGGGAGGAGTCGTGCAGTCCTGATTGGGCACACCCAGTGCTTGGAAGGGGCGTGTCTAGAAGAGAACCTGGTTTTAAACCGGAGTATGGCTTTGCTATGGGGAAGAGCTGGAAGGAGAAGAAGAAGTGGAAGGAGAAGGGGAAGAGAAGGAGCAGCAGTCAGAGAGAGAAGGCTAGCAGCCAAGGACTGAGCCGAAGCAGTAGAAGAAGACCTGCAAGAATCTGTTCAGAGGCAATAAATGGAAGTCCTGAGGAAAGTGGACCTAGCCCTGGAATAGACACCTGGAGGAAGGCAGAGCCCTGGGAGAGGAAGCCTTCACGGCAGGCAAGAGAGAAAGAGAACTCATTCTGGGAACTACCGTTTGGCCCAGAGAGGCACGGGAACTCTCACAGCTGGAGGACGTCTGAGCCACCTAGGATAAGAGGGGCTTGGCAACAAGTAAGCGATTTGCCAAAGAGCTTCCAGAGTGAAGGTAAACCCAACTCTCCTATATTTGAAACCTTAACAAAAGAGCCTAAGAGTTACTCTGATTGACTTAACCTGAGAGAGGAAAAGGGAAACAGCCTTAATCAAGAGGGAAGTTTAATAACTGATAACAATTCCTTATCTAGCAGACAACAGGCTGAATTGCTTCTCCAGGATTTTAAAGAGTTTTTAAAGCTAAGAGCAAACAGACAGCCAGTATTGCAGGAAGCTAATAATTCTATACAGTCTGAGGAATTAATGCAGGATAATTCTGACTTACCTGACTGTGAGAGCATGGACTGTACTATTTGTTGTGTGGAAATACCAAACTGAAGAAAACTGGTTATGCCGTGTATGAGTTGAATACTACGGAGCTGTTTTGCTGCCATGCTAGGAAAGCTTTAATTACCTGCACCTGAAGTGACCCAGCACTGTGAACGTAACAGTGTGAGAAAAGAGGCTGCATTTAAAGTGAATGACCTCTTGGGGCAGAGCTGAGTAAACTGCTTAGAAGTAAAGCTGAATTTCTACTTTAAGTTGACTTTATACCTGAGTTCTTTCTGTTCGTGTTAAAGCACCTGTTTTGTTCATATTTCTGAATTTGTCATGCGATGGAAGAATAACCTTAACCATAATAAAAATACTTGCAAATAAGCCTTACCGTCTCTGGCGCACAACTACACTTTATTTCGGAGTGAAAGGAGCAGAAAAACTACAGTACCCAGCATTCCAGGGGAATAGGTTTTAAACTCCTTCCTCACGAGGCAATAGGCCCCGCTCCTGTCTTTAGCCCTAAGGCGGGGCAGGAGCGCCGCAGTACCTGCAAGATGTGAGAGGGCTATAGCCCCCATGCCCTCCCAAACTACACCTATGCCCTCCCCCCACATTTCATTGCCTCTAAATCTGTCTTATAGCACCATCTCTTCAGTCTGTCCACTTACACCTGGATCTCACCTCTACTTTCCTTTCTTTTACCATCTCTCACCCTTTCTTTTACCATCTCTCACCCTCCAAGTTCTTCCTCTCCAGTGACTTGCCACTCATAGCTATCTTTCCCTGACTGGATTGCTCCTCCATCATTTTACTACATTCGGGTTTCACTGCCACCCCGTTTCTGGCTGTCACTTTACCCCATCTTCCCTACACTAACTTTCTCACCCCATCCGCTCTCTTACACGTATTCATTTCATTTCATTTAAAGCACCATTGGGCATGCCTGCGCCTGGCAGGCCCGTGCCTGAGGGCCTCGCCAGAGGGCTCTTTGGCGTGGCCCTTAGGCAGAGACCATCAAAGTGCAGAAGAAGACCAGGCAACTACACAGTCCTCTAAATCATGCTCTGCCAAAGAAAAATCAACTGTAGATTCCCAGCATTGCAACAGAACCTCCTTCAACCAAGTACTCTCTGGTAAGCTACAGACATTCAACCAAACATGATACCACACATTCTCATATACTACATGATGATAATGCTCACTATATTTGCCCTCATATCTACTCAGGTACTCAATACTCGGGGTATCAACATAGCAATCCTACACATACCAAACCTTCTTCACCTTACAACCTAACATAAAATACTGCTCTCAAAACCATCTCGCAGACTCATACAGATCAACACAGCTCAACTTCAGCCTACAACAACAGGATTCAAACACCATGTATACCCACTCAAATGCTCATTTATAAATGCTCTCTCTGTCCGTAACAAAATTTAGACAATAGTAGACCATATACAACTCACAGACACTGACTTAATGTGCACCACTGAAAGTTGAATCAATAGCTCTGACAACGTCCTCCTCAACCAGCTGCTTACATCCTAATACATGCTGTTTAACCATCCCAGATTAGAAAAAAGAGGGGGAAGAGTCCTAATCTTGGCTAAGAAATAATTGAATTTCTCCTTGATCAGCTTCCAAGCTTTACAAACAATAGACTACTTAATCTCCAACTCTGAGCACACTATATGCCTAACATATAGAAAACCTACCACTAACACGGACGAACTCTCAGCTATCTTAGACGAGGTATGCACCCACACAGCCTCAAAAAACACTTTATATTCATGGGGGACCTTAACCTCCCAACCACTACATCAAAGCAAGCCAGCGCATTCCTAAGCGCTATGGAATCTCTACAACTGAACTAGATAATCGATGCATCAACTCACTGCAAAGGGTCCCTTCTTGACCTTATATTTGTACCTGACACTCTACATAAAGCAGATCTAAACATACAAATTGACCCCCTATCATGGTCAGACCATGCCATGATATCCTTAAGTCAGACCACAGAAACAGACGACCTGGAGACTCAAATCACCAACTGGAACAACACACTATCCAACGCCGCCACAGCAACAGTTGCCAGACCAAAGAAGCACCGTCACAACAAGAGACAAAACGAGCCGTGGAACTCCACAATCATACGACAAGAAAAAAGAGAACTCAGAAAGATTGAACGGAGATGGAGAAAATCCAAGGCTGATGAAGACCAGCAGCTATACCTAACAAAGCAAAAACAATACAATGAACACATCAACCAATCAAAGAGAGAATACCATACAAACATGATAAATACCTCCGTAAACAAACCCAGAGAGCTATTCGAAATAGTGTCTTGAAGGACTAGAAAAAGGGACTGTTACTTCTGGAGAGAGATCTGCAACTGTGAGTATATACTTCTGGTAATTTTCTAAAAGGAATTCTTTGTATTAAAGCTAATTAATCTGTGAACCCACTATTTTTGTTAAATCAGTCAGGCCTAGTAGCAGCAGTTTAAGTTTAAATTTAAAACACAGAGGAGAACGTTCTGGTTACATTTCATACCCAGCAGAGAGCTTGTAGTTTAAATTTAATAAGTCACTCAGGGCCTAGTAACAGCAAAGTACTTTTAGTTTAAATTTAAAACACAGAAGAGAGCTTTCTGGTTACATATGGAACCCAGCAGAGAGCTTATAGTTTACATTTAATAGTCACTCAGGGCCTAGCATCAGAAAAGTACTTTTAGTTTTAAAACACAGAGCAGAACTTTCTGGTTACATTTCATACCCAGCAGAGAGCTTGTAGTTTAAATTTAATAAGTCACTCAGGGCCTAGTAACAGCAAAGTACTTTTAGTTTAAATTTAAAACACAGAAGAGAGCTTTCTGGTTACATTTGGAACCCAGCAGAGAGCTTGTAGTCTAAATTTAATAGTCACTCAGGGCCTAGCATCAGCAAAGTACTTTTAGCTTAAATTTAAAACACAGAACAGAGCTTTCTGGTTAAATTTAGAACCCAGCAGAGAGCTTGTAGTTTCAATTTCATAAGACGTTAGAGCCTAGCAGCAGCTAAAAGCTATAATTTAAATCAAATCAGAATATAGCTTACCTCAGCAGCACAAGACATGGTACTGTGTAGCAGCCTTAGTAAGTAAAGAACTTAGATCTAAACACAAACTTAAAACTAAGATGCAGACAGCAGTCCAGCAGCAGGATGGGGGCTTTCCAGTCTTTTGCATTGAGTGTCACATGTATGATTTTCTCCCAGTTGGTGAGAGGTCTTACATGTGCACTAGGTACAAGGAGCTCTTTGCTCTCAGGGAAAGAGTCCGTTCTATAGAGGCTAAAGTAGCAGACTTGGAAAGCATAAGACAGACAGAGAGGTGCATAGACGAGACCTACAGGGATATAGTCCTGAAGTCCCACCTCCAGTCTGGTAGCATCCCTGTTGCCATGGAGGAGAGAGGTCATGTGACAGGAGAGCATCATCCTGGTGTGGCAGGAAGTGATCCTGTAACTAGGACCTGTCCTCCAGGTGATGTAAAACTCTCTCGCACCGAGGAAGTTTCTCCAGGGCCATGTGCCCATGAGGGAAGGGTTAGGACAGCCGTTATAGTTGGTGATTCGATCATTAGGCATGTAGATAGCTGGGTGGCTGGTGGACGTGAGGATCGCCTGGTAACATGCCTGCCTGGTGCGAAGGTAGCGGACCTCACATGCCACCTAGATAAGGTCTTAGATAGTGCTGGGGAGGAGTCTGCTGTCTTGGTACATGTCGGTACCAATGACATAGGAAAATGTGGTAGGGAGGTTCTGGAGGCTAAATTTAGGCTTTTAGGTAGGAAGTTGAAATCCAGAACTTCCAGGGTAGCATTCTCCGAAATGCTTCCTGTTCCACGCGCAGGACCCAAAAGGCAGGCAGAGATCCGGAGTCTCAATGCGTGGATGAGACAATGGTGCAGAGATGAGGGTTTTGGATTTGTTAGGAACTGGGGAACATTCTGGGGAAAGGAGGGGCTCTTCCGAAGGGATGGGCTTCACCTTAACCAGGATGGAGCCAGGCTGCTGGCATTAACCTTTAAAAAGGAGATAGAGCAGCTTTTAAACTAGATATTAGGGGAAAGCCGACAGTCGCCCAAGAGCGGATGGTTCGGAAGAATGTATCTTTGAAGGATACTACCAAAAGCAGAGCGGTTCCACAAAACAGTAAAGTAGCCCAAATGCCCTCAAGTATGGAGCAGACAGAGCTTAAAGATCCTAAATTACCCATGTCTACCAATAGCCAAATTAATATGAATAAAATACATTCTCTAAAATGCTTGTATGCAAATGCTAGAAGTCTAAAAAATAAGATGGGAGAGTTAGACTATATAGCAATAAATGAAAGGTTAGATATGATTGGAATATCAGAGACATGGTGGAAGGAGGACAACCAGTGGGACACTGTGATACCTGGGTACAAACTATATCGTAATGGTAGAGCTGATCAAATTGGTGGAGGAATTGCAATCTATGTTCGAGAGGGCATTGAGTCAGAAAGGATTAAAGTTTTGCAGGAAACAAAATCTGCTGTAGAATCTATATGGATTGAAATTCCATGTAAAAGGGGGAAGGCAATGGCAGTGGGGGTGTACTATCGAGCGCCTGGCCAGAATGACCAAATGGATGATGAAATGCTCAAAGAAATCAAGGAAGCTAACAAAAGTTACAGCACAGTAATAATAATGGGTGATTTCAACTACCCCGGTATCGACTGGGTCAGTGTCACGTCAGGACATGCTAGGGAGATAAAGTTCCTAGATGAAATAAATGACTGCTTCTTAGAGCAGCTGGTTCATGAACCGACCAGAGGGGAAGCCATATTAGACCTAATCCTTAGTGGAACACCAGATCTAGTGCAAGAGATAAGGTTGTTGGGGCCACTTGGCAATAGTGATCATAGCATGATCGCCTTTGATTTAATTAGTGGAGGAGGGATAGTAAGGAAATCCACAGTACTACCTTTTAACTTTCGAAAGGAAGACTATGATAAAATGAGGAAAAGAGTTAAGAAAAAACTAAAAGGAGCAGTTGCAAAGGTTAAAGACGTACATCAGGCTTGGCTGTTGTTGAAAAATACTATCTTGGAAGCCCAGACCAGCTGTATTCCACGCTTTAAGAAAAGTGGAAGGATGTCCAAAAAACTGCCAGCATGGTTTAAAGGTGAGGTCAGAGAGGCTGTTGTTGCCAAAAAAGCATCTTTCAGGAAATGGAAAAAAGAGCCAAACGACGAAACCTGGAAACAGCACAAGCATTGACAAGTTAAATGCAAGGCATTGATAAGGCAGGCAAAGGGAGAATTTGAGAAGAAGCTTGCTGCAGAAGCAAAAACGCGAAGTAAAGACCTTTTCAAGTACATTCGTAGCAAAAAACCTGTGAGAGAGTCAGTTGGTCCATTAGATGATAAAGGGGTTAAAGGAGCACTAAGAGGCGACAAGGCGATAGCGGAGAGACTGAATGAATTCTTTGCTTCAGTCTTTACTGAGGAAGATGTAGGGATGTTACCCATGACTGAAGTGGTATTTAAAGGTGCGGAAGAATTGAAGGAAATATCGATACATCGGGAAGATGTATTACAACTATTAGATAAACTGAAGAGTAGCAAATCACCTGGGCTGGATGGTATACATCCAAGGGTGTTGAAAGAACTGAAATACGAGATTGCAGACCTGCTATTAGTGATCTGTGAACTATCATTAAAATAATCTCTAATACCTGAAGATTGGAGGATCGCCAATGTAACACCAATTTTTAAAAAGGGTTCCAGGGGTGATCCGGGAAACTACAGACCGGTGAGCCTGACATCAGTACCGGGAAAAATGGTAGAAACCATCATAAAGAATAAAATTACTCAACATGTAAATAGTCATGACCTAATGGGAGACAGCCAACATGGCTTTAGACAAGGAAGATCTTGTCTTACTAATCTGTTATGTTTTTTTGAAGGAGTGAATAATCAGGTGGACAAAGGTGAGTTGGTTGATATTGTGTATCTGGACTTTCAGAAAGCCTTTGACAAGGTCCCTCATGAGAGACGTTTGGCAAAACTAAAAAGTCATGGGATAGGAGGCAGTGTACTATTGTGGATCAGGAACTGGTTAAAAGATAGAAAGCAGAGGGTAGGGCTAAATGGCCAATTTTCCAAATGGAGAAAGGTGAATAGTGGTGTACCCCAGGGATCTGTGCTGGGTTCTCTGCTTTTTGACATATTCATAAATGACCTGGAAAGTGGAATAACGAGTGAGGTTATCAAATTTGCAGATGACACAAAACTATTTAAAGTTGTTAAAACCCAAGAGGATTGTGGAAAATTGCAAGAGGATCTTGATAAATTGGAAGACTGGGCATCAAAATGGCAGATGAAATTTAATGTGGACAAGTGCAAGGTTATGCACCTAGGGAAGAACAACCCAAACTATGGTTACACGATGCAAGGTTCCACATTAGGAACCACCACCCAGGAAAAAGATGTAGGCGTCATTGTGGATACCATGTTAAAACCCTCGGTCCAGTGTGCAGCAGCAGCCAAGAGAGCAAATAGAATGCTAGGTATGATAAGGAAAGGAATGGAAAATAAAACAAAAGATATTATAATGCCTCTATATCGTTCCATGGTGAGACCGCACCTTGAATATTGTGTGCAATTCTGGTCGCCGTATCTTAAAAAGGATATAGCAATTTTAGAAAAGGTTCAGAGAAGAGCCACCAAAATGGTAAAGGGGATGGAAGGATACTCCTATGAAGAAAGGCTAAAAAGGTTAGGGCTCTTTAACCTGGAAAAGAGACGGCTGAGGGGAGATATGATAGAAGTCTATAAATTAATGAACGGAGTGGAACGGGTAAATGTAGATAGATTGTTTACCTTATTAGAATATAGAAAGACTAGGGGACATGCAATGAAGCTACATGATAAACTATTTAAGACTAATAAAAGAAAATATTTTTTCACTCAACGTGTAATCAAACTCTGGAATTTGTTACCAGAGGATGTAGTAAAGGCTGTTAGTGTAGCTGGGTTTAAAAAAGGTTTGGACAAGTTCCTGGAGGAAAGGTCCATAAACCATTATTAAGAAGGGACCCAGGATATCAATGCTTGAACCAATACAAGCATTGTGGAACCTGTGTCCCTTGGGGAAACTGCTAGGTACATATGACCTAGATTGGCCACTGTTGGAAACAGAATACTGGGCTTGATGGACCTTGGTCTGACCCAGTATGGCATATCTTATGTTCTTATATGTTCTTATGTTCTAGTGAAAATCCTCACAAAGGAGCAAAGGTCAGAGGAGGAAGTACGAATAGACCCACAAAAATTTGCTGATCATATCAAGGAAAAATTTCACTCTGCAGAACCAACATCACCTAGCACGTCAACTCAGACCGACCCACACCCTAAGACCTGGGACACATTCTGCTCACCCTGAACAGAAGAGCTCTCCCACATCATCTCAGCAATCCAAACAAGCATCGCTCCTACGGACCCCTGCCCAGTGTCATGGATCAAAGCCACCAAATCAAGCTTCATCCACTTCATACACAACATGGTGCACAACTCCCTCACCCAAGGACTCATGCCAGATCAACTAAAACTAGCTACAGTACGACCAATACCAAAGAAAACAACCCTCGACAAGAACAACCCAGCAGCATACCGACCAATATCCAGCATACCCTTTCTAGCAAAAATCATAGAAAAATCAGTACAACAACAACTACAGGAACACATCGACAACCATGCCCCTCTAGATGACAACCAACACGGCTTTCGCCCCAACCATGGAGTCGAAACACTGCTGATCTACCTCTTCGACAACATCCTCCGAATCATAGACAACACCAAAAAAGGTATCCTAATGATCTTCATTGACATCTCTTCAGCATTCGACACAGTAGACCACCAGACTCTCCTGGAAAGACTAAAGAACATTGGGCTTTATGGTACCACATTAAAATGGTTCCAATCATACCTAACCGACAGGCAGATACAGGTCAAGGTAGGACACAACATCTCTCAACCCATAAAAGTCCTCCAAGGAGTGCCTCAAGGGTCCGCCCTCTCGGCACTACTGTTCAACATATACATCCAGCCAATATGCGACATCCTGAAAGCGAACAGCATCCAATATACAATCTATGCAGATGATATTATGATATACACGCCTGTCTCAACTGACAACCCAGACTACTCTAAAATAACTGACTGCCTCACACAAATGACAAGATGGTGTAAAGACAACAACCTCGTAATCAACTACAACAAGACTGAGGCACTAATCACAGGTACACTACCAAAAAACTGCCTCCAGTTTTGCAACTGATTCCTATAGATTTTGGGGTGCTGAATCCAGGAAAAATAGCCAAAATGTTCCATCACGTCACGTTTTCTTGCAAAATTAGATTTCTTACCCATATAAGGAATGTTCACATAATTTCTTTTTAGCCGACTGCAGTTTATTTTCTTGGCCCAAAATAGAGGTTGTAATGGTTAACTAACTAGAAACACGCCCTCATGATATTTTAGAGTGTTTTGTATTCATTTTATACATTAACAGGACAATTGGGAGGCGGGGGGCTAAATCCAGTACTCGCGCTGGCGCATGTTCTTTCCTGTTCGCCTCGCCTCGTTCGCTCGCTCAAACACGGTGGTTGCGACATGAACGTTCCTGTCAAATTTCAGTTTCTTGCAAGTTCATTATTACCTTTTGTTTGCTCAGTCGTAATCCAGCTTTATTCCGAAGTGGTTCACTACAGTTGCAGTTTGCAGTGCTGTGTATTTGTGATGGCTCACAGAGCCAGAGGTTGCGTCAACTCTCCGGACAGTTTTTGTTTTATTTGTGGGGAATATACCGTGAAAAAGCGGCAGAGGAACATTTCTGCATTTATTAAAAAAGTATATTTCGCCTATTTCGGTTTGAAGTTAGGCGATCAAGACAAACCATGGGCTCCTCACAAAGTGTGCAAGACATGTGAGGAAGATCTACGCTTATGGATGAAAGGTAAAAAACAAGCATTTCGTTTCGGAATACCTATGATGTGGCGTGAACAAAGAGACCACAGCAGTGACTGCTATTTTTGCTCTTGCATTGTGAAGGGATACAACTTAAAAAATAAGAACGTAAAAAGTTACCCCAACCTTCCCTCAGCAATTAGGCCTATGCCTCATAGCAACGAAGTACCTGTGCCTGAACCACCAAAATCTTTGGATCATGTTTGTGTGGACGGTTCTGATCATGATGAGACTCATCAGATGGCTTTTCCCGATGAGTCCAGTACTTCCGAGTTTGAAACTGAACCAGATCCGAAACCTGAACTTTTCTCTCAAGCTGAATTGAATGATTTAGTCCGGGATTTTGGACTCCCAAAAGATGCTGCCCAACTGCTAGGTTCTCGGCTTAAACAGAAAAATCTATTGTCACCAGGAACAACTTTTTATTGGTACCGCAACCGCGAGACACAATTTTTGAAGTATTTCAGCAAAGAGGAAGATTTGGTATTTTGCAACGATATATACGGAGTGATGGAAAAGTTTAAACTCAAGTATGATCCTGCTGAATGGCGGCTGTTCATTGATTCATCAAAAGACAGCATAAAAGGTGTTCTTCTTCATAATGGCAACACATTCGCTTCAGTTCCTATTGCTCACTCTGTTATTCTCCAAGAAAAATACGAGAATTTGGCCCTGATTCTTCAGAAGATTCGTTATGATGAGCATAAGTGGATGATTTGTGGAGACTTTAAAATTCTATCCATGCTATTAGGGCAGCAATCCGGTTTCACCAAATATCCCTGCTTCCTTTGCTTGTGGGATAGCTGGGCCCGCAACCTACACTGGGGGAAAAAAGACTGGCCAATTCGGGAGTATTTGAGACCCATTGAGAAAAATGTTCTTCATGAGAGCTTGGTACCTCGTGATAAAATTCTATTACCACCTCTCCACATTAAGTTGGGTCTCATTAAGCAATTCATCAAGTCCCTTCCAAAAGATGGTGAGTGCTTTCGGTACCTTTGCTCAAAGTTCCCCCGACTTTCTGAAGCAAAGCTAAAGGAAGGAGTGTTTGTTGGCCCTGATATAAGGAAACTCATTTCAGATGGAGCATTCGCTGAAACGATGTCTGAGAAGGAAAAAGAAGCCTGGGATTCCTTCAAGGATGTTGTTCTCAAATTCTTGGGGAACAGGCGGGATAAGAACTATAAGGATATTGTTGCCAGGATGCTCAATGCCTTCAAAGAACAAGGCTGTAACATGAGCCTGAAAGTCCATTTCTTGCACTCCCATGTGAACTACTTTCCCGAAAACTTGGGGGCGTACAGTGAAGAACAAGGTGAAAGGTTTCACCAGGACATCAAGGACGCAGAGAGAAGGTACCAAGGAAGATGGAACACCACTATGATGGCTGATTTCTGCTGGTTGCTGCTGCGGGAAACCCCAGATGAAAAATACGCCAAGCAGCGCACCAAGAGAAGCATTCGGGGGAAGAAGAAACGGGCCCACCAGGAGATTGATTGACCCAAGAATGACTTTAAAATCTAAACTGTGTTGACAAATATCGTGTTTTTACTAAACTTTGAAATAAAAATTTGCTAGTTATTACCACAGTGTTGGATCTCATTTATTAGAATTTTATTTTCACACCATCGGGTGTTTGTCTTCATGTATTGCAATGGTGCGGTTTGCGTTTTCTATTCTTACATACATACCTGTACAACATTTTTTGCACATTTCTTTGCTTTGCTTTGTGTCTAACCTCGCTCTTATATGCTCAATGTTTGTGCACATGTATGTGGCTGTTTTAAGTGCAGACAATTTTGCTACCATCACAGTGTGTTTTGTTGACATTACTCTATTCTTATGTGCTGCCTTGTTACAATTTTCTTTATTCTTATTTGAATAACTACTAAACAATTAGTATAAAGAATTCATCCAAGAAACTTTTATTTCGATCGCACTCAATCTGAAACATTCACCTCAAACTGCTAACCCAATGTAGCAAAAAATCTGTACGTGATGGAGCAAATTGGTTACCAGATTTGGATTCAGCGCACCAAAAAACGTAAAAATCAATCGAAACATTAGAGGCAGTTTAAAAAAAATTTTTTTTAGTGTACCTATGTAATCACTCGCAACCAAGATTTCATCCACCCACCAGACATCAGTGTAGAAAACACAACCATACCAATGAAATCGGAAGTAAAATACCTCGGAGTGACCCTGGACAACGAACTGAATCTCAAAACACACGTAAGCAAAACAATCAAAAATGCATACCACAGGATGAGAATCATCAGAAGACTTAAACCCCTCCTCGTCACAGAACACTTCCGTACAGTATGCCAAGCTCTAATTACTCCCTTACTGGATTTCTGCAACCCCATCTACCTTGGGCTAGCAAAACAAACCCTCAAACCACTACAACTAGCACAAAACACTGCAGCCCGCATAATATCTGGATCAACAAGACATGAACACATTACTCCTGTTCTAAAAGACCTACACTGGCTCCCAATCAGTTCACGCATCAAATACAAAACAATCATAAACATATTCAAGATCAAACACCACACTTCAGCCAACAGCCTGCACACCCTCATACAACCAGACACCAGCACTCGCCCAAGAAGAAAAGGAACCTCCAAAAGAGTCAACACCCCGAGTGACTTCAGAAAAACACCCAAGGACACCACAGAGAGAGCTCTCTCCCTGGCTGCCCCAACAATATGGAACTCCCTCCCAGACGAACTGAGATCGACAATGGACCTCAAAGACTTTCGCAAACAGCTGAAGACAACACTGTTCATAGAACACTATGGACACGTCACTTAACTGTACTAACAGGAACTACCAACTTACCCCTTCCAACCCTGATAAGAAATTGTACAACAGCACATGATATATCTTAAACCCTAATTGTATAGAACAATGTATTATAGCTCATGCTGTACAATAGTGCACAATGTACATAGCTCAACCTAATCTAATACACTAACTTCTTACACGCAAATCATGACACTTCTTTCACTGCATGAAATACACGTCCACTACTTTTGATTGTATTGCTGTTACACCGCCTTGATTATAGGATAAGGCGGTATAGAAATACTGTTAAATAAATAAATAAAATTCACTCCTCTCATTTTCTTGTTTCCAATATGGTTTGACTCCCTCACTTCTAATTAATCTTCTCATTCTCTTCCAATCATCTCTTTCTAATTCATTTTCACTCCCTGTCATCCACTTGTATAGCTTCCACTTTTCCCCAGTATCTCCTCTAATTCTCTGTCTCCTTTATCTTTCCCCATCATCCCTTCAGGCTCTCTCATACACCCATTCCATCCTCATTAGCCCCCTATGGGTGTTTCTCTCTCATACCTTTCTCTCATCCCATTCCCCCCACCGCTATCCCTCTCTCCCTCAGCCGTCAATCCAAATTCTTATCACCTATGGCTCTGTCACTCTCCCCACATCTCTTAGAAACACTCTCCAGTGTTATCTCAGTCTCACCCCAGCACTATCTTTGACTTTCCTTCACATGAACCCTCCTCCTCCAGCTTTCATACCCTCTTGGCACTGATTAGAAAAGCGTATGCCCTTTCCAACAGCTCTCTTCTATCCCCTCCACAGTTCCTGTGCTCCTTCACTTCCGCAACACACTACTACACTCACAGACCCCTCCTACAAATGCCTCTCAGGCACCCTGAAGCCTGGCTATTTCTCAGCCCCTCTATTTCCACAACCTGCGTACTGATCCTCTCACACCTGCTGCACAACACACAGCAGCATGGACCCTGGGGGCAAAAATGCAGCCCAGGTTTGCACTACTGACTTCAGGGACAAGGGAAGGAAAAACATTCACCTGAAACTCATCCCCCTCTCACTCCCTTCTCAGCATGTACATCCTCTCCCTTCCCACAAATCACACACAGAAGTCTGGACTGTGGTCTGGGTTATTTCTGCTCAAGCCCTCCCCCCATCCTGTCATTGATGGCAACAGAGAGTTCCTGGAGCAAAAGAAAAAACAAGGCTAGCAGAGCAAGAGCGAGCTCCACTCCTTTCTTCTTTAACCCTTCCTCTGCCATCTTCTCTGCCCTCACCCCTGTTTCATTTTGGTTCTTGGACAGAAGAGAATGAGGCTGGAGAAGCAAGAGCAAGTATTCTGAATGACACAAGAGGAGGGGCAGAGTGGCTCTTCTTTGCTTTAGCTGCTCCAGGTTCACCCCCTTTCATTCTGTTTCCTACTTGCTACCTGGGAAGGGAGGAACTACAACAAAAAGCAAAAGGCTGCTAGGCATTATCCAATAGAGATGGGGCAAGAAGCTCATAAGCCCAGGCACATTCATGCCCCTGGTTGTAACCACCAAGATACACCGAGGATTTGCTCATGGTATGCTGGTTGAGAATCACTGAATTAGATTACTGGAATGTAAAATAAGACCGATGAGCAAGCTTCAGGTGATTTAGCACTCAGAAACAAGCACAGTGACAGGTACTAAGTACTGGACTATGGCAAAGCTGGCCAGAGTGTGCCTGGGCTTGCCTGATCTTAGAAATTAAGCAGCGTCAGACCTGGTTAGTGCTTAGATGGGAGACCACCCTGGAATACCAGATGCTATAGACTTACTGCTCAGAAGAAAGGCTTGGCAGACTACTTCTGGTCATACCTTGCTAAGAAAACCCAGAGAATAATCAAAACATGGACAACTCCAGGGAGCTGACATTGACTCAGTAGCTATGGTTATCAGATATCATTGATTTTAGACCTCTGTCCCCAATTCTCACCTGTTTGGCAGCCTCCTGTCCCAGATTCCAGCAATGGTGACAGAGGTGGAAGAAAAATATTGTATTTTCAATTTAGTGATTTGAATATGTCAGTTTTTAGAATTTACATTCATTATCTTTATATTTTGCACAGTACGGGGGAAATGCATCACTGTTTTGTCTGCTTGGATGTGATACTGTTGCAATTACGGGATAGATGGTGGGGGCAAGGTAATGACTCCTTTTCCCTTATCCATGCCTTGTTACTCAAACCTGGAACTAAGGTGTCCCTTCCTCTCTTCCCCCCAACTCCCCACACTTTGAATAAGTGTCCCAGATTTGTTTGCAAAAATATCTGGTAATTTTATCAGTAGCCCTTAACAACAGCAGCAAGTGTTGGAAAAGAGCTTCTCTGGCATGATGTCTTTTCACAGGTTGCCAGTCGCTGCACGGGTTAAGTTTAAAATCTTGTCCTTAAGCTTCAGAGTTTTAATGTGTATTGGATCACATTTCCTGATGGATATGATCTAATACTATGTCCCAATTAGGCAGGGTTGTTCTTTGCAAGAATGTTGCTATTCCATCTATATCTGTGATAAAAAAAGGTAAGGAACAGACAGAAGGACTGCTCAAGCATTATCCCCATTTGGTACAATGTGTTCCTGGTCAAAATCAGTGTTTTCAGGCTAGTTTACCAGCAAACTGAGAAAAGATGCTAATTTATATAAAGGATCTTGTAGGGAATTACCAAAATACAGGCTTATTTTTGGCAGGTAAAGTCTGCCCTTTTGTTGTGCAATGATTGGGTCAATCTTTGTTGAGTTATTGAAGATATTACCCAGTATTGAAGATGAATTATGGGTTTCCAGTGGGTGGAAAACACATAACTCGCTGAGCAATTTTCATCACTTATATAGATACAACTGGGTTGTTCAACTTGCAAAATGGCCCAATTGATGTGTATAAAAAGTGGCTGGTACTGGGTAGAATGAAGACAGTGCCAGCACGTAAACATTCAGCAGCAACATTTGGCCACTAAATGAGTAAGTAATGCATTTAAAGTTAGTCCTAATTTCAAATGTATAAGTGCCAGCATGTTTGACAATCATATATATATTAAGGGGCACTAGTTAAAATAAATAGTACTGTTAAATATATGAATAAAGTCAGGGCTTAATTTGTAGACAAAAAGGAAGTGGAATTGTGGACGGGGCTGGGCCAGAAGTGACCTTTTGGAGCAGGGTCAGGACTAGAAGTAACCTGTGCTTCATTCATTATCTCGGACTAATCAATACTACCCCCTTCCTAGCACAATTCCACCATTTATCCTTTTGGTGTCCCTTTCCCTGCACAATCTTCTTTTTGCACCATTTCCTCTCTTCTTGCCTCCCTCCTTGGCACAATTTCACCACTTCCCATTTCCCTGCATCCCTCCCTCACACAATTTTGCATTTCCACTGTCCCTGAGCCCCCATGCACAATTATCTTTTCTTTATTTCCTCCTCATACTCCCTCACAATCATCATACTTCCTGCCCTTATCTCTGTCCTGCCAGGGTCCCAAGAAGATACTAAGTTAAGGATTAGCTTCTCCAATCCTGTGTCCCAGAAGAAGTTGCTCTAGCACAGTTTTTAAACCATGAAGCTGGCCCACACAGACAGGACTTGAATCACTGCACGGTTCTCCAAACAAGCCATGATAAACATAGCAGAAATGCCTGGTAGCTGCGGTATCTGGTTGTAGTCCAAAGTTATGCAGAGGGTGGGAAGCACTAAACAATAAGGGTGTGCAGCACAAAAATTTGGTTTATTTTATTACATTTTTATTTTCTTTTTATACATTTTCATTTCAGGGCAATTTTTCTAATTCAAAGGTGGCTGTGGCTGCAGACCAATAATAACAAAACTCAGTTGAAAGGTTACTAAATGTTTCAGGCAAATGTTTAAAAAATAGCTACATTTTTTTCCTTCCATTTTTATTAATAGTTGTTCTGTCCCTCCCTTCCCCCCAGTATTGGGCAGCCTGGCCTCAAACTAGCCAGCCTGCTCTTAGTTGTGTTTTGTATTTCTGATTATCATAGTTCCTCTTTCCTGACTGGCCCCAATGTTTATGGTCATGAGCTCGGTGGAAAACCCTAAATGGATTTTTTTTGCCTTGTGAATCTATTGACTCCTGTTCTAGAGACTTACTCTAAAGGCTTTTCTTTTGCCATGTTCTTGGGTCAGAACCTCTGTGAAACCATATCTAAGCATATTATCAGAGAAATTTACCAAGCCTAATCCAGACCCTGGTTGTCCAATGACGAAGTACCAGACAAATTTTGAGCCAATCAGGAAACAGAAATTAGGTTAGCTAGAAATATAACAGGCTAAAGCCTGTCTGACCTGGAGACCTTATAGCTCCTCCTGCAAGACTCCATCTAATCCCAGAGTTCTCAACCCACATTGGGACACACCTCAGCATTCAGTTTTTCAGACTAACCAAAATAAATATACATGAAAGAGATTTGCGTGCAATGAAGGCAGTGCATGAACATTTCTCTCATGCATATTTATTGTGGTTTTCCTGAAAATCTAAATGGTGAGGTGTGTCCCAAAGACTGGCCTAATCCAAGGGTCACTGGTTTGAGGCCAGGCTGTGTCAAAATGGGAGAACCAGCACCTGGCTCCACTCCTGTAGGGGAATATTGTTCTACCCCATTTTGGCACAAATTAAGCCCCGAATAAAGTTCAACTTTGTAAGCAGGCTAGATCCTCTGAACATTGGGCCCATTGTTGTTGTTTTTTTATCTTAGTCAAGGTCCGTATGAGGAAAGGCTTAAAAGCTTAGGGCTCTTCAGCTTGGAAAATAGCAGGCTGAGGGGAGATATGATAGATGTCTATAAAATCATGAATGGAGTGGAACGGATAAATGTAGATCGATTGTTTATTCCATCAAAAAGTAGAAATGTTAGGGGACACATAATGAAGCTACAATGTACTCCATTTAAGACTAATAAGAGAAAATACTTTTTCCTTCAACGCTTAATCAAACTCTGGAATTCGTTATCGGAGGATGTAGTGAAAGCTGTTAGTGTAGCTGGGTTTAAAAAACGTTTGGACAAATTCTGGAGGAAAGGTCAATAAACCATTATTAAGAAGGAACTTGTGTACCTTTCTGGGAACCTGCTAGGTAGTTGTGACCTGGATTGGCCATTGTTGGAAACAGGATACTGGGTTTGATGAACCTTGGTCTGACTCAGAATGGCATTTTTATGCCCTGAGGGTCATGTGATTCACAATGGTAGTAGTTTTTTGATTATAAGGTAGGTGGAGACAGAATTTGCGTGCTCTTGATTTTTAACTTGACAAAACTGTATTATGTAGGTTGTACTGTTTATTTTTGGCTGCTGCAATTGTTTTACTCTTGTGTATGTTATAATCTGCCTTGTAACAGGTTTCCATTAAAAGGGGGATATAAATATTGCATTAACTTTAAATAAAATTGTTTTGCATGTTTGTTAACATGCAAAAACTGAAAAAAAATAATATTGACTGAAGGCAAGCACGGGAATAAAACAAAAACAATAAAAGAAGCAGGTGCTGTCTAATACAGGACTATATTGACTACCTCTGATACAGTGTTCGCACTGTCCAATGGCTCTGTTGGGTGCATAGGGAGATGAATTGCCAGCAAAAAAAAGAAATCATAATGCTCTGTATAAGTCTCTGGTACAACCTCATTTGCAGTATTGTGTGCAATTCTGGATATCACACCTTCAAAAGGATATAAACAGGATGGAGTTGGTGCAGAGGTTGGTTACTTCATTATAAACCATATGGAGCCAACTTAAAGATCATAATATGTATATATTAGAGGCAAGGCGGGATAGAGGAGATAGTATAGAGACATTTAAATACCTCTGTGGCATAAATGCACAACAGGAGAGCCTCTTTTGATTGAATGTAAGATCTGCAATGAGGGGGCAGAGGATGTGGGTGAAAGGGGATAAACTCAGGAATAATATGCGGAAATATTTCTTTACGTAAAGAGTGGTAGATGCGTGGAAGAGTCTTGGGAGTTTTCAAAAGCATTTCTGTGCACCATGAAAATTTGTGTGTGCCAAAGAGCAGATGTAAATTTAAGTACTGTACATAAATTCCCTGGAGTACTTTTCAGAGTATGCTTTAACTTTGAAAATTCACCAATATTTCCACAGAGAAAAGTATTTTTCTACTTTTTGAAGTGTGAAAATAGGGTCAACAGACAGGTGGTAGGTGATACTTTTTACTGGACTAATAAAATACCTTTGACAAGCTTTTGAGAATTATCCTCTCTTCATCAGGTCGATGCAGTTACACTGGGTTAAAACAGTACAAACTCATTTAGGTCTTATGCTGTTTGCATATGTCATTACAGCTCAATGAAACGAAAGGGGGTGGGAAGATAGACACAGCTGATGAGATAGTGGCAGGGCCGGTGTTACCCTTAGGTGAACTAAACTGTCGCCTAGAGCACCAGCCCTCTGGGGGCGTCCATTGTCACCACTGTTGCCCTTTCCAGGATGTGCAGCAGCGGCAATGGGAACAGACAGCCCTGCAATGCTACTACTACCACTGATCATTTGTATAACGCTACAAGGCATACACAGTGCTGTACAGATACATGTAAAAGACCCTCCCTCCTCATTGGAGCTTACAAGCTAGTCAAGACAGACAGCACAACAGCTGAGGACAAGGCTATATCTAGAGGAATGGTAAGCAAACAAATAGGGCCCGATTCCATCCTGAATGACCTGGCCCTCTGTGCGCCCAGTCAGAACCGGATGCACAGAGAGAGTCACGATTCTAATCTCACGGGGCACATCTAGACCCTCAAGATCAGAATCACAAACAGGCCTATAAGTGCAGACCAGGACCCTGATTCCATCCGGCCTGCATGTATAGGCCTCCCTGGCTAACTCAGTCAGGGCTATTCAATGGAGCTGTGGTGCCATGACGTTCAGTTGCCATGGCACCAGGCTCCACTGAGAAGCCACGATCCCTGGCCACCATCTGCAAAGGTGTTTCCCTGCAGCCTGACCCCCGATCTGGCCTCCTAAGGCCAGGATCGGACTGCAGGGAATCTTCTCTGCCCCCTCCCTCTGCTTCCCAGTCCCGGGCCTGCCGTCCTCTGCTGACTAGGGAACTTATTCCACCTCCGAGGTGGAATAAGTTGCCCGTGCAAGTCACCAACCCTGGACATACAGGGGTACCACCCCTTTTCCACACCCATCAACTTTCCCCTATAATGCGCGGGGAAGGTATATGGGATCAGGAAAGGGCCTGAATAGCGGGGATGGACTTCCCAACGGGACATCCATCCCCGCTATTCATGCCTCGGAATGACCCCGATAGGAGACTAAGCAGATCAGGATCCAAAAGCGGTCTCAAAGAGGTGAGTTTTCAGCCTGGATTTGAAAAGGGCCACAGATGAAGCCTGACACACAGACTCAGGCAGTTTGTTCTAGGCACAAGGAGCAGCAAGACGGAAAGATCGATGTCTGGAGATGGCAGTAGAAGAGAAGGGCACAGTTAGAAGGGACCTGCCAGAAGAGTTGAGTTCCTGAGGAAGGGTGTAGGGAGAGATAGGAGAGGAAAGGTAATGAGGAGTAGCAGAACAGTAACATAGTAACATAGTAAATGACGGCAGATAAAGACCAGTATGGTCCATCTAGTTTGCCCAGTAAGATGGCAAGAGTAGGTGCACCTGCCGCTCTGTGCAGGCCACCCCTCCCTATGTTTTTGTTTAGGGGTGAACCCACCGCTCTGTGTAGGACACCCCTGTTTCTTGAGAAATTAGATAGTTAAGTTTATTTTGATTTTATCCTGTTGCTATAAAGGGATCCACTGTGTCTGTCCCATGCCATTTTGAATTCTGTCACTGTATTTGCCCCCACCACTTCCATCGGGAGGGCATTCCAAGCATCCACCACCCTTTCAGTGAAAAAGTATTTCCTGACATTGCCTTTCAATTTACCCCCTTGCAGCTTCATGTTATGCCCTCTAGTTTTACAGCTTCCCCGTCTTTGGAAGAGGTTTGTTTGTTCATTATTTCTCTTTAAGTATTTAAAGGTCTGAATCATATCTCCCCTATCCCTCCTCTCCTCCAGAGTGTACATATTTAGGTCTTCAAGTCTCTTCTCATAAGGCTTCTGACACAGGCTCCAAATCATTTTCGTTGCCTTCCTCTGAACAGTTTCCAGTCTTTTTACATCTTTTGCACGATATGGTCTCCAAAACTGAACACAGTATTCCAAGTGAGGCCTCACCAGTGACTTATACACTGACATTAGTACCTCTTCCTTTCTACTGGTAATTCCTCTTTGTATGCAACCCAAAATCCTCCTGGCTTTTGCCACTGCCTTGTTGCACTGTTTTGCCACCTTGAGATCCTCAGAAATAATCACACCAAGGTCCTTCTCCTGGTCCGTGCACACCAACCTCTCGCCCCCTATTGCATACATTTCCCTTGGATTTCTGCTTCCCAAGTGCATGACACTGCACTTCTTCGCATTAAATCTTAACTGACAAGCATTCGACCATTCTTCCAGATGTTGTAGATCTTTCCTCATGTTATCCACTCCCTCAGGGGAGTCCACTCTGTTGCAAATTTTCATGTCATCTGCAAAAAGACAGACTTTTCCATTCAGTCCTTCAGCAATAGCACTCACAAATACAGTCAACAGTGCCAGGCCCAGGACCGAACCCTGGGGCACCCTGCTAATCACCCTCCTTTCATCTGAGTGAGCTCCATTTACCATCACCTTCTGTCGTCTGTCAGTCAACCAATTTCTGATCCAGTTCACCACCTTGGGACCCATCCCCAAACTACTGAGTTTATTGATAAGCCTCCTATGAGGAACAGTATCAAAGGCTTTACTGAAATCCAGGTAGAATGAGTACACTTATAAGTCAGCAGGAGAAGTCTGAACTGGATATGGAAACGGATAGAGAGCCAATGAAACGACTTGAGAAGAGGTGTTATGAGCATATCAAGGTTGGTGGAACATTAGCCATTCAGCTGAGTTTTGAACAGATTAAAGGGGAGAGAGAAGATTGAGGGCGAGACCAGCAAGGAGGAAGAGGCTGCACTAGTCTAGATGGGAGGTGACTACTGAGTGGATAAGTGTGTTAATAGTGTGTGTAGAAAGCAAGGGATGAATTTTGTCAATGTTATAGAGAAAGAAATGACAGGTTTTAGATATCAGTTGGATGTGTGGAGAGAAAGAGAGAGTAGAGTCAAAGATGATCCCAAAGATGTGAGCTGAAGAAACAGGAAGGAGTGTAGTGTTATCCGCAGAAATAAATAAGGAAGGAAGGGGGAGACATGGGTTTAGGGGGAAAGATAAGGAGCTCAGTTTTGGCCATGTTTAGTTTCTAATAGTGGTGAAATATCCAGGCAGCAATGTCGGATAAGGAGGCAGAGATCTGGACCTGGATTCCTGAAGAAATGTCAGGTACAGAAAGATAGATCTGAGAGTCATCAGCATAAAGATAGTACTGAAAACCATGGGAGAAAATAAGTGCACCAAGGGACCAAGTGTAGAGAGAGAAAAGGAGAAGTCCCAAGACAGAATAATGAGGTATACCAACTGAAAGCAGGATAGCAGTAGAGGAGGACAACTAGAACATACACTAAAAGTGTGATTGGAGAGATAAGAAGAAAACCAGAACAGAGCAGAGTCCCTAAATCCAAGCAAGGACAAGGAATTGAGGAGAAGGTGGTGATCAACAGTGTCAAAGGCAGCAGAAAATTCAAGAAGAATGAGAATTGAGTAGAGGCCTTTGGATATGGTGAGGAACAAGTCACTGGAGACTTTGGCAAGACTTGTT
This sequence comes from Ichthyophis bannanicus, assembly GCA_033557465.1. Lineage (NCBI taxonomy): Eukaryota > Metazoa > Chordata > Amphibia > Gymnophiona > Ichthyophiidae > Ichthyophis > Ichthyophis bannanicus. The sequence continues at coordinate 938,177,477 of CM066034.1, forward strand.
TCTGTGGAATATAGAGAACAAAAGCCAGATTGCAGTTCTTCCAGAAGGTCTTGAGAGGAAAGAAAGTCAAGACATCAGGAGTGAACCATTCATTCAAGTAGTTTTGAAGCAAAGGGGAGGAGAGAGAGAGAGGTCGATAACTGAAAGGACAGGTAGGATCTGATAAAGGTTTTTGAGGAGAAGTGCAATCACTTCATTTTTGAAGACTACAGGAACAGTTGCAGTAGAAAGTGATAGGTTAAGGATGGAAGGGATGATGGCAGAAGAGATAAGAACATAAGATATGCCATACTGGGTCAGACCAAGGTCCATCAAGCCCAGTATCCTGTTTCCAACAGTGGCCAATCTAGGTCATAGTACCTAGCAGTTTCCCCAAAAGACACAGGTTCCACAATGCTTGTATTGGGTCAAGCATTGATATCCTGGGTCCCTTCTTAATAATGGTTTATGGACCTTTCCTCCAGGAACTTGTCCAAACCTTTTTTTAAACCCAGCTACACTAACAGCCTTTACTAAATCCTCCAGTAACAAATTCCAGAGTTTGATTACACGTAGAGTGAAAAAATATTTTCTTTTATTAGTCCTAAATAGTTTACCCTGTAGCTTCATTGCATGACCCCTAGTCTTTTTATATTCTGACAACATAAACAATCGATTTACGTTTACCCCTTTCCACTCCGTTCATTAATTTATAGACTTCTATCATATCTCCCCTCAGCCGATAGAGCTTAGTAGATAAGTGTGGATGGGATCAGTGGAACAGGTAGTCAGTTTGTAGAAGGAAAGAAGATTTGCAGTTTTCTTCTCATTGATTTCAGAAAAGGAAGAAAGGGTGATCAAAGGTGAGGGAAGAATTTGGGATTGAAGATGGGAAAGATGAGGTGTAGATGACCCTGCAGATAATTCAAGGCTAATCTTTTGAACTTTGTCATGGAAGTAGTCAGCCAAGGTCTGGGCAGACAGTGAAGGAGAGATTGGAGAAGAAGGATCTTGAGGAGAGAGTTGAGCTTAGCAAAGAGATGATGAGGGTCAGAGGCAAGAGAGTTAGTCAGATTGACATAGTACGGCCAATGGGGCGAGGTGTATGGGAAAATAAATAGCCTCCATCACAGCAGGCAGTGACTGAAGCTGAATCTTCAGGGAGAAGCCACGTTTCAGTACCAGCCAGGAGATGTACAGTATTAGAGATAAAGAGGTAATGAATGAAGACAGATTTATTGGAGACAGAATGTGCATTCCACAATGCGCATGAAAAAGGGAGAGAAGAGGGAAAGAGGAGAGGGATATGAACAAGATTACCCAGAGCCAGGGACACGTAGGGTTGGTCAGCCTGGGTATCCTAACTTAGAAAGTATGGTAGTGCATTTGTTCCTGCACTGCCTTATGGGAGTTGTAGTTCCTCTTTCTCTCCAAGAAAGAAATAATTGTAGTCGAGTGGTTTCAGGCAAAATGACAAGGTTTTTATTTCCCCTTCCGGGCGGATTAAATGCATGTGAAAACTTAGGACAAAATAGCCATTTGCAACTGGCATAAAGAAAACATTTCAGGAACTTAGGACAAAACAGCTTCTTTTGCTTCAAGCTTCAAAATATGCAGTGCTTAACCCAAACACAAAAGTAACAGTCACTTTTTATACAAAAAGAAACACTTTGCTTTTCTTCTGCTGTTCAGACAGCCTTCTTAACAGCCTGGTCAGCAAAGTGATATAATATGATCAGCTAGTGATGACGTGCAGTCCATTTGCTCATCTGTTAAATCCTCAATAACAGGCCCTATCTGCATTTCCTCTGAATCACTATCAGCTGGGTAAGTTTGCACACTGCTATACGGCGTTTCAAAGCACACTCCCCCTCTGTCTTCCCGAGGCTTCTCTTTTTAACACTCTAATGAGTGGGGTTGTGAAGTACCGTATATATTGGAGTTAGTATAAGGAGAGTCCAATACTTCTTGGCAAGCACAGGGAAAACTTTTATAGCTAGTTTCACCTCTGTATAATTTGGGCAGCCTAACTTTTGGCTTTAGAAAGGAAGAACTTCTCAGCACTGCTGGGCCAGCAAGGGTTCCAAACACTGGATGTGTTTTCCTGCCTTTTAGCTTCTCAGCCTTTTCCTCAGACATACAAATATCCTCTGGCCAGCACCTCTCTCTCTCTCTGGAGTTTCTGAGTGCTCCCAAACTAGCCTCTCAGGCAGTCTCTCCCTCCGGCTGCCTTCAAGGTATGGCACCGGTCCTGGGCTGCTCCCACCTGGCTTCTGGGCACGGGCTCTCTGAGTCCTTCTTACTCTGGCTTCCTCCTTGTTCCTCTCTTTCTCTTTCTCTTCCTCTGCTTCCTGTGCTGTGTCTCCCATTGCCCTCTTCACCTCCTCTGTTGCTCTCCTCTCTGTTGCTCTCCTGGTCAAATCTAGTGAGCACTTTTTATATCCCTGCTTCTTAGGGCTCAGCTCCGCCCCTCCCCCAACCAGGTGTTTTCCCTTAACTCCTGAGCTTGGGGATACGTTGCAGCATGGGTGTGTTTGTTCCTCTCGTGACTCACTTTGTTTACATTTCCCTTGGAAACCCTGAGCCATGTGCTCTGCCTGCCTGTCAGTTTCTGAAGCAAATTCCTCTGCTTCACTTAGCTCCATGGACTCAGAAGGGTCTTCTACATGACAAAAGTTACATGTTGATCTGACTTGGGAGTGTGAAAAAAGTCTAGGGGGGTTAGAGTTATGGTTGACATCTCCAGATGAGAGAAGGAGAAGGAGTACAAGAGAACAGGGGAGAGAGGAGGCGGCACGATGGAAGCGAGGGTGAAGCTCTCTCAGTGAGGGTGAAGATGGTGAATGAGGGGAAGAAAAAGGTGAAGCTCAAGGGCAGATAATAAGGTAGAAGACAAAATGGTAGGGGAGGTGGGGACAGTAAGGAGTGGGTAATGAGAAATAGGGCCACGGAACTGAGGGAATGAGTGGAAAGGAATAGAGAGAGTTGACATCAAGAATACAAAGTGATGTGCAGCCATACAAGAGGGGGAAGAGGAGTGAATGAAAATCAAAGGAGATACAGGTGGAGGGGGAGAGTCCTGGGGGCTTCAGGTGCACCTGAGCAATTGCATCAATGAGCAGGGGAAAGCTAGTTAGGCTAGGGTTAGGTGGGTAATAAAGTGTTGAGAAGGGAGACACAGCACTGCAGAGGGCAGGAGCTAGGTAAAGGACAGACAGAAGATAGGACACATACTGACAAAACAAATATATAGATAGAACAATAAACAACAAGCTAGATTCTAAACAGGCACAGGAATGCCTGAACAGAGCATAAAAAGTTAGCTGAAGCTTGTAATGAGAGTGCTCACCCAAGTAGGAACCACCAGCAAATGCTTACCTATAAACTTCAGCGTTGCAGGCCTGTTTTGCTTCCACCCCTCTGATGCCTGATGTTGACTTCCTTTTGTAAACAGGATTCACAAGACTTTGGCTGAGAGAGAAGAGTCACCAGGGCTGGAACAGAGGCAGCGCGGCAAGTCACTTGGGGCTTTAAGTTATGTTTGTCAGGCTGCCTCTGCGTGTGGGCCTGGCAGGGTGCACCCCCTTCCAGCCGGCATCTGGGATGGGCCACACCTACCACCTTACCCTTGGTATACCACTGGGCCTGGCACATACAGACTTGGAAGTAATGAGGGTGCTTCACGAACATTTGCATGTGGGGGCTGAGCGTCTGCAGGAAGTGTATGTGTGTCTGTGCATATGTGTGTGTGTGTGTGTGCACAGAGGTTAAGCATCTGTGGACAGTGTGTGTATGTGTGTGTGGGGGAGTGCTGAGTATCTGGGAGCAGTGTCTGTGGCAGTGTTGGGGCTGAGTGTCTGGGAGCAGTGTGTGTGTGTATGTGTGTGTGTGTGTGTATGCAGATATGCAGGCTAAGTGACCAAGGCCAGTGTGTGTGTGTCAAGTTGAAGAAAGCAAATCCTACTAGTGAGCTTTGAGGTTCCCTCCCTAATTTTTGTCCTATGCAAGGCCCTTGCCATATCTAAATTTAGTCCTGACAGGTATACTTTCCAAAAGCTTACAAACTCCGAATAAAATTCTTTTTTCTACCTTGTTTTCTAGCCATTTTGTTTTTCTAATTGTGTTGGTCTAAGCTCTGGTTTCTGATTTCCTCTGTCTTTTCTTAACTCGTTTCCAGAGTCACCTATTTGCCATTTCTTCTCTCTCCTCCTGTCTTCAACATCTACATCAATCTGTAACAATGATCTTTTCTTTTCAGTTTTCTTCCTCCTCCTTTTACCTTTTAGGTGTCAATATCCTGCTGTTTACTGCATTTACCTACTTTCCATCACTTCCACTTATCCAGCCATCTCATTCCCATCTCTCTCTTCTTTCCAAGCCTTTTATTGCCCAGCTGTTCACTAACTCTCCCTTCCTTCCCCCATATCCAACATCTCCCCTCTCACCCTCCCAATCTAGGGTCTCTTTATCTCCCCATATTTAGTATCTCCTGTCTGTCTCCCTAGTCTTTCACCTATGTCCAGCATCACTTCTGTCTCCCTAACCTCTCTCCATGCTCAGTATTTCCTCTGTCTGTCTCCCTAGCCCCACATGTCAGTCTCACAAGTCATATGCCATCCATGTCCAGCATCTTCTGACTCCCTGCCCAATACCACTCCATGTCAAGCATCTTCTGTCTCTCTCCCTCCCATGACCATTATCTCCTCTATCTCCCTCCATGTCCAGTATCTCTTCTGTCTCACTAGTTTCCTCTCCCCATGTCTAGCATTTATTCTACCTCACCAATCATTCCCCCACCCATGCCCAGCATTTCCTGTCTCCCTGGGGAATACTTCTCCATGTTAAGCCTCTCCTCTCTCCCTCCCTCCCTCCTTCCCTCCCAGATCCAGCATAATCTCTGTCTCCCTAGTTCTCCCTTTCCTTGTCCAGCATCTCCTCTCTCTGCCGCTGTACCACACCCAAGCATCTCCCTGCCATCCAATCTCTTCCATCCCCCATCATGTCCAGTGTCTTCTCTATTTCCCTTTCCTCTGGTGGTCCAGGAACCAACTTTCCATCCCCTTCATCCCCAGTCCAGCATCTTCTCCCAGTCCTGCACATCTTGACCAGGTCTTAGCTGACTGCACCAAACCTCCTCTACCCCTCTGAACTTGCAACAGCCAGCACTTATAGTACAGTTAGGAAGTGTGAGGACCTTTAACCTGAGTCTGTACAAAAGGTCCGGCCTTGGCTACGTCCCATCCCACCAGAAACAGGAAGTCTGGGAGGGGGCGGGACGCAATTGAGGCACAGCTGGAGGTTTCTGACTTTATATCTGTACAGTGAGCACTCTGCAAATCGTGTAAATGCCTTTGAATATTCCTCCCTCCCAACTACAGTATGTTCATAGCGAAGCATGAATGTGAGCCTTTTATTCTGATGATTCTGAATATCTTTCCCATGTGAGTAGCTGCGGGGTCCTGTGATATGTGTTGGCATACACTGCATTGTGGTGTCTTGCAAGGTTTTCTCCCATTTTTTTGTTTTGTTTTGAATTTTACTCCTTACGTTTTTCTATGAGGCAGGGTGGCTGGTGGAAGGTTAGAAGTGTAGAGTGAGAAAAATGTCTTCTAGTAATTCATCCTACAGAAATTGGGGTTGAAAACATTCAGTTTTCTAGTTCTAGATTATATGTTACTAAAAGTGGTACATGTGCCATGGGGTTTTTTTTGTTGTATTTTAGCAGGTTTTCCCTAGGTGTTTTGAGTGGGAATGCAGTTTTCTTGGAGATGATTTTGTGGTGATTGCCCTTTTGTTTAAAGGATTATTTTAGAGATGTAAGGCATTTATTTATTCTTGTGTTGTGGGTCAGAGCAAATACAATGGTACCTTGTAGCTCGGCTGTATATAATGTATTTTTTTAATGTGAAAGAAACTGCAGCTAGGAAAGTATTTGGATTTGAAGTAGTAGTAGAAGTATTTAAAGTTCTCTTCTCCTTGAATCTAAATTATGAAAATAGTATCTATGTATCGATGAAGATATCATCTGTGTAACATCTGTCTGGGTTGATTGTGGTATTGCCATACTTTTTGGAGGTAATGTGAAGCATTTTTCAGGCATACATGCTAGTATATACACGTAAAAGGCCTCATAAAATTGCCTCACTCATAAAAGTAGCCATGGGTTGAATGGGTGTGTACTTGCATGCTACTTTAGAGTAGGCGTGTTCTAGGGAAATGTTTGGGTGGAATAAATGCATTTTATAAATATGTGCATACTTTATATGCTAACATATACAACAGCTTCACTTAAAACACGCTGCTATTTCTACCGAATTTGTGCTAGTATCTTATAAAGACACATAGGTGCCCATGGCTCATATTTCAGAAGCATCTCCATTTGTTTTCAGCATTTACACATGTAGCCCAACGGAGACCCCTTGTGAGTGCTGGGAGTTGCTTTGGGGGGTTGGGGGGCTTGTTTGCTGGGGGACCCATCAGGGGGATTTTGATGTCCCTAGGATGTGTTCAGAGATGCCTTGTTGCTGTCAGGGAGGGAGTGATGGGCAACACCTGTTGCTCTCGAGTAGTGTTTGGAGATCACTCCTTACTTGGAAGCTTTGACCCCTGGCGATAGTACCATGAGATTACTGCTAGGGATCAATGGTGCTATTTTGAACTCAGAGCCACGCAGAGCTCAAGTAACTGGGGATCGCTCTTGTTCCCCCCTAGACTACCAGAGACACCTGGTAAGAGCTGAGGTCAGGGGAGCCAGTAAGGGAACTTGATGCTGGGAAGAGCCTATTTCATACTGAGGGTGTTTTCATAGGTTCTTTCTTCATGTTGGGGAAATGTTGGGGGTGGGGGAACTAGTTGGGGAGGGAGAATTCGAGGGATTGATGCTGTCAGGAGCAGTTATTTTAAAAAGTTCCTGTCATGCACTATTGGAGAAGAGTAGGATGCTCTTTCTCCCCACGTGCAGCTTTTTAAAATCTCTTCTCCCCCTGGACATGCAGCACATTGTTATAGTATTTTACAAAAGGTTCCATCTTTAGCAGAGCCTTTTGTAAAATACTGAGTGAATTGTGAACATCCTAACCTGGTGGTCTCAATTCCCAATGGCCTTCAGGTGTCCTTCATGCATAGGCAACTTCTTCTAAAATTACCCTCCACATGTGTTTACACAATTATAAAATTACCCTCTCGATCACTTGGCATGTTTAATAAGCATATTCATAGTTGAAGATGACAAGGACTGAAATGGCCTGCCAGATGGAGGGCAGCATGTTTAAGAGATTCGAGGCATGGTTGGTATTGATGTGAAGGACAATGGTAGGTAAAGGATTGTGAAAAAGATGAGATGAGTAGGGGAGGAAAGGAGGAAGTTGTTTAGTTTTTGTTGTAGTTGTTGCAAATTGGAGTTTATATATTCATCTTCCAAAGCAGATGAATTTTAAATGCAATATGTGCCTTCAAGTCAATGCAGACTCCTGGTGACTCAGCGGCTCCTGGGTTTTCTTGATATTGTGACCAAAAGTAGATTGCCAGGCCTTTCTTCTGAAGTAATGGAGAGTTAAATTACTTGCCCAGGCCACAAGAAGTGGCACTGTGAATCAAACCCTGGTTGACTGATTACCAAGCTAGTACACTGACCACTAGGCTACTCCTCCACTCTGCTTCTGAAGAGGAAGAATTTCAAATAGGCAGACTGAATGAGCCAATCCGATTTCTATTTGTCATCATCTACTACAGTAAGTATGTTATTATGTGCCTATATACTAAATCCAAGATCATACAAGGGTACCATTAGAACACGTTCACTATTATTACTTCAGACACTTAAGGCCAATATTTAGCTACCGAGGTTGGTGATTTTTTTTTTATGTTTAAAGCACTTTATTGAACCTACAAAGCATCAACAATACAACACATCTCCTAACCCTTATACATCTCTGAACAGCAGAACACAACATTTTTCAAATGGGTGGAATATTCCAAGTATTTTCTGTGATTACCAGCCATCCCTCTCTTCCACCTCCTCTATCTAATTCCACTTTCCCTCATCAAGGGCAGAAAAAAAAAAAAAGAATGCAGAAGAACCTCCCGCAGGGTGGGTGAGATGATTTTTTTTTTTTTTTTAATTCTTTATTTTCGTTTTACAACAACAAAGGAAAGGAAGACATACAACTAAAAGACAATACATACATAGAATGTGATACATACACCAAAGTAAACCCCTGCCACCCCCCTCCCCCCTGCTTCTTCTCTAGAAAACTAAATCATTCTCGAAGCGGGCGTATACTGAGATTATTGTGTTACAAAACCTAACGGCGATCTGAAACATGATGAGTGTACATTAAACAGACATGTCGAAGCAATAAGCAGATTGTACATGATCATTGAGCATCTGCCATTAGACAAGCGAGAATGAATTTGGGCATGGAAAATAGCTCTCCGAAATATCTGCTCATATTTACTATATAAGCAGACAAGGTTCCACTATTCATTGACAGTAAGTCGAGAGCTATCCTTCCAAGTCCTCGGGATTAAACATATGGCTATACCCAGCATGAAATCAGGAGAGAGCGACCCTTCTTAGGAAGAGAGGGGACCTCCGCCACTGAGCGGAGTCCCACAGTCTTCCAAGAAAGAGGCTCGTGAAGGTGTAAGATAAGTGAAATACGACCCCAGACCCGCCCCCAGTAAACCTGTAATTAAGAACATTCATAAAGAACATGAGCGAGGGTTCCCACATCAGTATGGCAAGACCTACACTGGTCCCTGGCAGTTGTGTTCCATTTGGCTATTTTCCTGGAATATAAGAACAGCTATGTGCAAAAAGACGAGAGTTGAGTTTGGGTAACTGAGGCAGATCGGGAAACCCGCACTATTTTGCTCCAGAAAACGCTCCAATGCACAGGGGTTAAAGTGGTTTGCGGTTAGCGATCCCAGGCTTGTTGGACTCTACTAGTGGCAGTATCTGTACCCTGACATAATAGTTTATAAAAGTTAGAGGCTATCCCATGGGTACTACTAATAGAGTGAATTAGTTCTAATAGCCCATCCTTAGTAAGGACAGAGGGCGGTATGAGTGGAGCACTTTTGAGGCAGCATGGAAGCTGCATCAATTGAAAGTAATGTTGCGCTAGTAACGCAAATTCCCTATATAAATCAGAAAAGGTTTTCCAACGAGCTGCAGAGAAGAGCTGTTGGGGTGTCCAGATCCCCCTGGAGTACCAGGGTCTGGAAGTAATCATGTATGGCTGCTCGAATTTCTAACCGGAACTCTGGCTGAGTTAATAGGGCTCTATCAAAGAACCAGGCCCCCGGATTCCCTTGAAGTGCAGCAGTGTGGTATTGAAAAGAAATAGCAGCATGATCTGAAATATGCTGGGAGTGAATCTTTACAGCGTCCACCTGAGGAACTAACAGTGTTGATATTAGAAAGAAATCTATGCGAAACTGGGATTTGTGAGGGGAAGAGAAGAAGGTAAAGTCAAGCTCATTGGGGTGTAGTAACCTCCATAGATCGACTAGAACAATATCTTTGATCACAGAGGTAAGCGCGATGTGACTCTTGGGGGGACCACTTGTCCTAGGCGGCTATTTGTCAATCAGGGGATCAAGAACTAAATTGAAATCCCCCCCAATATCAATGAAGTATTAGCAGAGGCCTGCGCAACCTGAGCAATAATAGCAAAAGGGCAGGGTCATCCACATTAGGAGCATGAAGGCATATACATGTAACTTTAAAGTTACCTATCTTGAGGTGAACTCTGGGCCATCTACCCGCTGTATCTGAGCAAGTCGCAACAATAGTAGCATGCAGAGATTTCCTATCCAATATGGCAACCCCACATTTCCTAGAAGCGGCTGGGGAATAGGCGGCCACCATGTAAGGTTTAATATTGAGGTTAAGAGTTTCCTTCGAATTGAAATGTGTTTCTTGGAGGAAAATCAGGTCCGCAGCTTCATGACTTAGATAGCTTAGGAGTTTCCTCCGTTTTATCGGATTATTGATTCCTTGTACGTTCAATGAGAAAATCTGACATGGTGCCATCAATCGATAATAGACATTTTAGGTAAGGGCGCTTGAAAACTTACAACATAATCAGAATCTGTACAATAATGACATAAACACCAAGTATGCTGGCCAATACACCCATATTGAAAAGTATGTACCAAAGTAACCTAGAGAAGAAGCAAAACCCCAATGAATATGGCGACCAGATGTCTGCGGGAGGAGGCCCTAGAGAGGAAGATATAGACAAAATAACAGAAAAGAAACACCAGAGTCCATAAGAAACACTGTCTCTGATACTCGTCGAGGCTACTATGGGTAGATGGAGTCGGGTCCCAGATATCTTCAAAATAAGGCAACAAACCGCCCTCGACAGACTCTTCACTGCGCTGCGGTAAATCCAATATGGCAGGTACAGCGGATGTGAGAGTACTGGCAGGAATATTCTGGAAGTCAGCGCATCAAGTCGGCTTCTTTAGAGTCCAAAAACTCCGCTAGTAGATCAGGGTCCTCAAATGTTCTTGTCTGATTGTGAAGCGTGACTCGGAGCTTGGCCGGGTACATCAGGCCATAGCGTGCTTGTAGTTGTTGAAGCCTCGGCCGAAATTCCAGAAAGCGCTTTCGGCGGTCGACCGTGGGTTTAGCCAAGTCAGGATAGAAGGAGACCTTGTGGCTCTCAAACTCCATATAGCCCTTTGCCCGGGAGGCACTGAGAATTTGTTCCACATGTTGATATCTCAAAAGTCGAAAGATGATAGGCCGCGGGGTCTTCCTGTTGAGCGTTATGTTTGTGGGTACACGATGAGCGCGATCGATCTCCAATTCTTTGGTAAAGGTGATTTGGAGCAGGGAAGGGAGGATTTTACTTAAAAACTCCTTCATGTCTCCCAATTCCGCTCCCTCCGGTATGCCCACGAGTCGTAGGTTGTTGCGGCGCGCTCTATTATTGCCATCTTCCACTTCTTTCTGCAAGGCCCGCACCTGACGTTCAACTTTGTCGAGTTTGGACAGCCGGACCGCATGGGAGTCTAAGATACTCTCCATTTTGTCCTGACGCGAAGAGAGCCCCTCTAGCCTGCCTTGCAGTACACCAAGATCTTCCCTCAGCGCTCGAAGTGCTTCACCGTTTGACTGCACGAGGTCCTTAACCCCTCTAATTTCTGCGAGGATTTCCTTCTGCATTTCGGGGCCCTCGCGCAAAGCCAGCCCCTTCTGCTGGGACGGGGGTTCAGTTTTGGAGCGTTTACCGTGAGAAACCGCTGGAGATCCAAATTCCAGGCGCGTGGGTTTGGTCCCCGCCATCTCACCAATATGCCCCGGCAAGATCAGAGCAGAAATTCAAGTTTGTCCGGTGTTAATTCAGGATTCTGAGTAGGCCTCTCGGGAGCCTCAGCGTTATGCGACCATCCCGCTGGACATCGGGCTCCGCCCCCATGATTTTTTAAATATTGTCTTGTATTTGTTTTTAATCTATGGGTATGTTTACTAAACAGGGCTAATCGCTAACCTGGCCTATCTGCAACTACATCCCATGTTATTCAATGGGACCTACATGCAGATAACCCGGGTTAACCATTAGCCTGGTTTGGTAAACATACCTCTATGTGTGTTTGTGGTTTTATTTTTTATGCTTTTTTTTTCTTTAACCCACTGTAAAAAAGCCATTTGGATTGACAGGCTAGAAATAATTTTTGACACATCAATTTCAAAAATACAGCACAATTTGTACTGAAGACTTTTTAATGACTGCAAGCAACAGTATGGTTCAGTTCATTTTCTGAATTCATTTTTTATGGATTTTCAAAAACGTTTCCTTGACTGCACTTGCTCACCTTCTATTCATTCTTTCAATGTCTTTACTCCTCAAACCCCAGACACAGTCATGCAAACTTTATGGCAATAAAGTATATATTACAATGAATAAATAAATACACATATCAATTCAAGGCATTATATAGCAGCATGACAAATATCTGCTCATAAACAACAAAGGTGGCTACTTTGCCACTAATGTGCTTTAAACCCATCAAATTCAACCAAAGAGCAAAAACATTAATTTTCCTAAAAAAAACTCTTTAAAAAATGCAAACCACATATCTGAAGTAAAGCAGGCATTCATTCATCAAACCCATGTGTCTGCCTTGGAAATATGGATTTGAAAGGCACATCTGCTTTTGTTATAAATATGTTTCACACTGGATCAAGTGAGAAGCACTGTACCAATAAATCCTGTATTTATTTACATCAGTTGCCAATGCTATACTTTCAGAGCTTTGTTTTGAAAAATCAAAATACCAATCTGGGTTTAAATCAGGAAGAAAATGGGTAAACTCTTTGATCTCTAGTTCAAATAGAATAAAACTCGTATTTAGATTCATTTCTGAAACGTAGTTGGCAAAGGCAAGAAGTATTTAATTCTGTAGCACTTATTTATTAGGGAAAACAAGCTCCAAATTGCTTGAGACTGCAAATCTTATCATTAAAGCAACAAAAAAGCCCTCAGCAAAAGCATCTCCAGATGATATTAGCCCAGGGCCCTTCAACGGGCTTTAACACCAGTAATACTCACTTCCAGCCCTCGAAGGCCACAAACAGGTTGGATTTTCAGAATGCCTTTAATGAATGTGTGTGAGAGAGATATTATTATTATTCAATTATTAAGTGCTACAAGGCATATGCAATGCTGTACAAACACAGAGAAAGATAGCCCCTGCTCAAAGAGCTCACAATCTAAAAGACAAACAGACGTGACAATACTGTAGCAGATAAACGAGTGAAGGAAGAAACACCCAAGGAGTCTTAGAAGGAAACAACGGTTTAATGTGCACAGACCCAGAGAAAATAGTTTTTCCAAATTCTGGGCCCCCACCAGAGGGCTCAGAGAGATTATATAGATTTCTTATCAGATTATTACAGCATTTCTTCATGATTGGTCACTTTATTACAGTATAGTCCCGATTGGAGAAAGTCTACTGTACTCTTACCTCTAGCGAAGCAGAGGGAGAGTAGTTATCTCTAGCAAGTAGAGAGAGCAGCAGGACAAAGGAATAGGGGAGGGAATAGCATGTACCAGGGTATGACTTCACCAAGAGGGGTGTATCCTTTTCACTTAACCCTTCCAGCTCTCAGCCCTGCCTGGATTTCTACCTCATTCCCCCCTTTTTAAGGGAAAAATTTGCCTTGTAGTGAAGAAGGCCAATTTTCCCTCATAGCAGTTGATCTGACTGTGGAAGGGATTTATATTTGCATACTGCCATCACATGGGCAGCAGTTTTCTGCTCCACCATGGTCTCAATGGTGGAGGTAATAAATTGGATAAGGATAGGGATACAGCATGGCAGGATAATACATAGCAGGAAAATAAGGAGAACCCCTACCACTAGGGTTTTAAGTCCACCTAACCAATTGAACCATTCCGCAAACCATCCAGCACCTATAGAAGGGGCAGTGATATGATTAGCTAGATCACGTAGGTCTTGAATAGAGCGTTCAATAGAAGCACTCTCATCAGTTAGATTAAAACAACACATATCCTCAAATTCTTCACAGCCATGATTTAACCATAGGAGCAGAAAATCAATGGTCATCCTATTCTGCAGAATCGCCGTCCGCAGACCGGATATCTCATGATTCATAGTGGCTAGGATGGTTGAGGTAAGATTAATGGATTTGGCCAAGGAACAAGCAATACGGCTTACTTCCATAGCATTGTGCAAAGCTAACCCAGGTGCTCCTGCAATGGATATTGCCAGTCCTAGAGCTGTCTGATCACTATAAGGTTCCACATTAGAGTTATAGGTAGGAGGCATAGGTTTTGATCAAGGATAGTGCGAGTGGGAACTAACCTTACTAGGGGTATGAGAGAAAGCAGCAGTAGTAAGTCTGCCAAAAGTGCAAGGACCTCCAGTAGCGTTTATGGGAACATAAGTGTAAGCAGTTTTACCACATAACAAAAACTATCCTAAGGGAAGATACATTTCTGAGTAAGCATAAGATACCTTCGTAATAGACTTAAATGATAATACGGTGTTAGACACATTAAAAACCCTTTTAGTGGCATTTACAAAAATAAAGCAATCTGTAGCTTTAAGCATGGAGACAACCTGCAAGGAGAAAGGGGCCTTGTTAAAATAGGCTGAGGTAGGACGAGTAACACCAATGAAGTAGAAAAATGTAGAAAAGGTTAGCTTTGGCTGTTTGCGGTTCAGATTATGCATTACAGTAAACGTTTGTATTGCACACAAAGTAGTGGGTAAGCAATAAAGCATGTTGATAAAAAAACTCCAGGCTGCGATGAGCTGCGTACACAAAAGTCCAAAGTATTCAAAGCAGTCCCAGCATGTAGTGTTACTACATTTATAGTTCCTGAGGCCAACAAGGGACGGCCCCACATGAATGCCAGAACAAAAGTCAGCATGAGCAGGTGCATACCGACCATGGAGCTTATGTCCCACTAACAGTATTTGAAGATGACTCCTCAAGCTTCTGCCGTGCATAGACTAGCAGCTTCCGGTATGCGGCGAGCGCAGGGTTCTGTCGTCTGCCGATTCCCTGCTTCTCCGCAGCGTGAGGCGTAAAGGATCCTGAGAATGTTCGTGCGCTGTCCACTTATCATCCAAGTCAGGAGCAGCTTTCTTAAGACGAGTATGATGAATCCACGGGGTAACCTCTGCGACCTTGACTGCAGTCGGTGTGGCTAGGAGAACTGTGTAAGGACCTCTCCAGGTAGGGCACAGTGGTTCACGTTTCCATTCCTTAATTCACACACGATCTCCCGGCTGGTGGGGATGAAGCGGCTCTGATAAAGAGATAGGCAGTCGCTCTGGTATCCACCTGTTCAAAGACTGAAAAACAGACACCAGTGCCAGTAGGTGTTGTCTTGTAAGTTCATTACCTATCTGCTCTAGGTCTCCCTTAAGGCCCTGAACAATGGGTGGTGGTCGACCATACAGTACTTCATAAGGGGATATTCCCAAGGTCCGAGTTGGGGAGGACCGGACCTGGAGAAGGGCTATCGGAAAAGCCTGATCCCACTTAAGATGAGCTTCCTGACAGAGTTTAGACAACTGGAGCTTCAGAGTTCGGTTCATCCTTTCCACCTTTCCCGAACTCTGTGGGCGGTAAGCAGTGTGAAGTTTCAAGGTAATCTGGAGGGCTTTAGAAAGGTCTTGCAGGTACTTAGCAACAAACGCAGGGCCCTGACCCTATAGTAAGAGGTAGGCCAAACCTGGGAATGATCTCGTTCAGCAGGCCCTGGTAACCTCTCGGGCTGTCTCTGTTCTACAAGGGTAGGCCTCAACCCATCCTGAAAATGTACATACTATCACCAGCAGATATCGATAACCCCTTACTCGGGGTAACTCAGTGAAATCAACTACAATATTCTCCACAGGGGCAGCACCAACCGCCTGTATAGAAACTGGGGGTAGAGGCCCTTGGCGGGGGTTATTCCTGGCACATTGGAGATAGCGACGTGCTGCAGCTGCCGTTAAGGCAGACAGATGTGGGACATAGAAATAAGACTGTAGAATGGTGTGCATGGAGGTCTTGCCTAAGTGGGTGGTCTCATGAAATCGTCAGACAAAAGCAGGTGCTAGACTCTCAGGGATAACATATCAGGTGGATCTCCCAGTAACCGCAACCACCCAGCAGTAGTGAGAGTAGCCCCTTCCTGAGTGAAGAAATCCATCTCTTTCCTGGTATAACGTGGGTCCCACTCTGACATAGGAATTGGAAACAGGGGGGCTTGAACACTTACTGGGACTGTTCCTTGCTGGGCTGCTAACTTGGCCTCCCTATCTGCCCTGCGGTTACCCTGGATGACCAGAGTGTCTCCTTGTTTGTGTGCCTTGCAGTGAACAACAGCCACAGCTTCTGGTTCCCACACAGCCTCTAGTAGTAACTCCAAAATCTCCCTCTCATACTTTATAGATTTCCCACTTGAATTTATGAGTCCCTTCTCTCTATAGAAGGCCCCATGGGCATGGAGTGTAGTGAATGCATACTTAGAATCAGTGAAAATGTTTGCCTTCAGACCTTCAACTAACTGGAGGGCTTGAGTAAGGGCAATGAGTTCAGCTTTCTGGGCAGAGGTCCCTAAGGGTAAGGGCTCAGCCACCACAACAACCCCAGGAGTGACTACAGCATATCCGGCCTTCCGCTGTCCATCTTCCACGAAACTGCTGCCATCGGTAAAGTATTGAACATCAGGAGAGGACAGAGGTACATCCTTCAAATCCAGATGGCTGGAGTACACTTCATCCATAACCTGGATACAATCATCTTCAGTTAGCCCAGATGCTACAGGGAGTAGAGTAGCAGGATTGAGTGTTTTCACTATCTCCAAGTGAACCCGAGGATTTGTACACAGCACGCTCTGGTACTTTTTCATCCGCTCATTGGTAAACCAATAATTGCCTTTGTACTCCATCAGTGTCAGTACTGCATGCGGCACTTTAACATACAGTTCTTGCCCAATGGACAATTTATCAGCCTCTGTTGCCAAGAGAGCTGTTGCTGCTATTGCGCGGAGACAAGAAGGCCACCCTCTTGCTACTGGATCCAGCTGTTTGGACAGATAAGCCATCGGTCGATGCCAGGAACCTCGGCTCTGAGTGAGGACACCAGCTGCAATCCCCCTTTCTTCATGGACATACAAATGGAATGGTTTTTCCATGTCGGGCAGTCCTAGACTGGGGGCTGATAGCAAAGCCTTCTTCATATTCTGAAAGGCCTCTTTTTGGTCCGGGCCCCGGTATCTCTCTTCGGTACTGAGTAAGGTTAAAAGGAGCTGACGGCAGTCTGCCCAAGTTGGACGATGGGTCTGAATAATAGACGAAAACAAATCTATCATAGCTTGAGGTTTATCAGTATAAGATGGATAATGAGTTTTCCAGTTCAACAAGTCGGTTGTAGAAAAAGGTACATACACAAAAGTTGCGGGGCCTTCCAAAGTTCTCCCTGGCCATTAAAGGCAGCTGGTCCTCGAGCCTCTTGTAGGGGTAGGTGGAGACTAACTTCTGGAGTCTGTTTGCTAGCACGTATTGTGCGGCGACCTCTCCTGAAGTCGCAGTGCTCTAGTATGGGGGGGTGGGGGGGGGAGGGTGTACGAACGTGGAACTGACCTTCTTCAGATCTGGGACTCAGGGAACTTTCTGAAGTGCTGGGCAGGTCTGTATCTACAAGTGGCATTTGTATGCTTCCCTCACTGCTCTTCTGACTGTCAGAGAATGTATTTTCTGTTGAGAGGGGCGGGGGAGAACTAGCCGAATTCCCTGCTGAGACTGCCGACCTAGCTGAAGTCACAGAAATCTGCCTGGGAGGAGAGAAAGGGGGAATTCTTCTGTCTCTGTCTCCTGTACTAAAACGGGCAATTGTGATTTTAATTTGGGCTGCATTTCCTGTTGGGCTACGAGACAAAAATATGCGGCAGTTTTCCTCATGACATCTCCTGAGCCATTTAGGTCTCTGCCAAGAAACATCCAGCCAGGAATCAATATAAGGGAATTGATCAGGATGTTTAGCTACCACAACTTGGTGCACTCGGCTAACCAAGTCATAATCAAAGGTTCCTTCAGGGGGCCAACCAATGTTAAAGTTGGGCCACTCCCTCTGACAATATTTCGTTAATAGGGCGGGAGTCATACAAACACCATAATCTGCAGAGAATCCCTTCCTGAAATGCTTTACCATACACTCTAAGGGGCTGCATTTCGTCTCTGATCCCCCCATATCTTTCTTCCGGGCTTTGAAAACACAGAGGGAAAGGAATGCAGACAGCCAGGAATCCGGCTGCTCTAGTCTCAAGAAGGGTAACTAACAAGATGGCGCTTTCACCACAACCTAACAAAATGGCGCTTTCGCCATTTTTCCCCAACCTGGGTGCGGTCGCCTGGCCAGGAACTGCACTAATCAGGAGTCTATGCTCACTGCACAAGCCTCTGCTTGTGCCAAACACATAAATCAAACACAGACCAACACATAGACAGCCTCCCAATTCCATAGAAAACAGTCTAACTAGTAGGAATGCGGTTTCCCCCAGCTCAGCTCAGCTCAGGGTACTAGGGCGATTCCCTCGAGAGATGATCACGCTCTCCTTCTCCCCGTAGGAAGGATCGATTTTTCTGAACTGCAGAGAGAGACAGACCCAAGTATCACTTACCCCACTCAGATGTCCTCGAGAGTTGAATGGGCTGTTTCCTAGACCCTAGAGCGGGTTCTTAGGTGTCCTTTGGAGAAAGCCAGCGGCAGAGGCGAATCAGGAAGGAATACTTTCCAGAACAACTGGTCTGGTGGCGCCTTGTATTCCCCCCTGCGTTCGCCACCAGCCCGGCTCAAACCGATTGAACCTAGAGGTAGCAAGATAACCTTTTCTTTCTTATCTCGCTGTCTCAGCCGGGTCAGGGAACCAAAAATGTAGCAGATAAATGAGTGAAGAAAGAAACACCCAAAGAGTCTTAGAAGGAAACAACGGTTTAATGTGCACAGACCCAGAAAAAATAATTTTTCCAAATTCTGGGCCCCCACCAGAGGGCTCAGAGAGATTATATAGACTTCTTATCAGATTATTACAGCATTTCGTCATGACTGGTCACTTTATTACAGTATAGTCCTGATTGGAGAAAGTCTACTGTACTCTTATCTCTAGCGAAGCAGAGGGAGAGTAGTTATCTCTAGCAAGCAGAGAGAACAGCAGGACAAAGGAATAGGGGAGGGACAAACATGACCTTGTTACTCACTTTTAAAGCTGTTAACAAGCTCTCCTCTGCATCCTTAACTGCCCTCATCCAAACCACATCTCCAAATAGAGCAAGAAGATCCACGGCTATAAACTCTCTAAAAGTCCCGAAGGCACTAACAGATTGCACTACATCTACAGCTAATAGGGCCTTCAGTCTCAGTGCACCAAGATGCTGGAATGCATTACCCCCAGGTATCCGGGCTATTAAGAGCCTAACACAGTTTAGGAAAGCCCTCAAATTCCACCTTTTCAGCAAATACCTCATAGAGCCCAACGACACCCCTTAGAGTCCAACGATACAATTCGCTAAGCAAATATACGGTATCTCAACAATACGCCAAGACAGCTACTCTAACCCTTAGTGGTGCATATGTTCTATGAAACTCCTGTTCATATGTAGCAAGTTTTGTAAATAGTTTACCTTGTTATCCAAGTTTTTTGCCCTGTTATCTGTAAACTCATACGTGTTAACTGTACTGAGCATTTTTGTTCCATGTAAACCGCGCTGATGCTGAATAGTGCAGTATATAAGAGAATGTAAATAAATAAATAAAATAAATATGACTTCACTAAGAGGGATGTATCCTTTTCACTTAACCCTTCCAGCTCTCAGCCCTGCCTGGATTTCTATCCCAATACAAGAAGCATGAGGTCAAAGGGAAGAGGAGACATAAGGAAAACAAAGATCATGGTCTGAAAGTAGTCTCAAAGAGTACATTTTTAGAAGGATTTGAAAAGGGAGAGAGAAGAGACTTGAAGTAGAGATAGGGGAAACGTCTTCCAAGCATAAAGAGCAGCAATGTGAAAGGATCAAAGACTGGAGTTAGCATTAGAAGAGAAGGGCACAGAGAGAAGGAGACCAGAGGAAGAGTGCAGTTCACAAGGGGGGGGGGGGAGTAGGGAGAGAGGAGGGAGGAAATATAACGAGGGACCATAGAGTGAATGCATTTAAAGGTAAGGAGAAGTAGTTTGAAATGAATATGAAACCGAAAGAGAAGCCAGTGAAGCAATTTCAATAGAGAGGTTACATAAGAGTAACGTGGCTAGCAGAAAATCAGTCGTGCCACAGAGTTCTGAACATGTATATATACTGCCTCCATTGTATGCAAATCTATGCCATGCATATTCATTAGGGGTGTCCTAAAAACCTGATCTGTTTGTGGCCCTGAGGGGCTGTCAGTGAATTTTACCGCTCTATACTAAGCTAGTTAGAAGCAAGTCCCTTATCTATTACTGGCTTGGCTTCCAGTGCATATTTGCATTGTTTCATATACCTCAAACCTTGAATGGAACATGTGTAGTTCAAAATCTGGGACTCCAAGTAGTGACAGCATATCAGTATTAGTCATCAGGCTGGGAGGTGGAAAGAAATTGCCCTCTTACTGGCTTGGCATTAAGCCCCAACAAGAATCCTGGAGGTATCAGGGGACAAGAGAGGATCAGAGCATAGAGGGATCATCAAGGAGTATCTTCTTTGGGGGGGGGGGGAGGGAGGTCAGGGTATGGGGTGGATCAGAAGTACTTATTTGGAGAGGGGAGACTGTATATATTTAAATAATTTGTTACTCACCTATATTACCAAACTGTGGTCAAGGCGAGACACAATCAAATTATCAAAACAATATGAAAATATTAACAATATATCAAAAGAGAAAAATCACAAAAAAATCACTAACTAAATTGGATAATATTTTTAAAAATAAAATGCACTAATAAATACAAAATAAGAGCTATCCCATAAAGATAGGTCTGGCAACAACAGGCATACATAAAAATTAAACCCCAGTGAGCATTCATAAAAAATCAACAAAAGAGCTATTATAATCATCAAATATATTGGCAACAGAAACAAATCTCCAACATTTATGTGATAAAAACCAGGCCTTCAGCTGCTTATATAACAAAAGAAATCTTTCTTTGACTCATAGGATCTTTCTTCAAAGGTAGGATACTATAGAAGAGGAGGTTGTGTTTCATGCAGCTACCCACATGGCTCCGTTAATTACAACTATAAAGTTCTATTGCAACTTTAAAATATAAAACAAAGTGTACAAATGCAAATATTTCATTGGCCAAGCAAAGTACTTGATATTGTGCTGGAAGTCAATGTAGTTCTCTCTAATGCAGTGTTATATATTCCCGAGAACCACAGCTATCTAGCAAACAGATGGATGCATTTTGGACTAACCAAAGGTGCCTCGGGACGTTAGATGGAAATACCACATGCAAAACGCAGCAGTAGTCAAAACAAAAAATCATAGAAGTATGTCTCAAAGTGCCAAATCTGTATTAATAACCCAGGGCTAAGTTTCCTAATTAATAAACTTACGAGGGAAAATTCAGGTTGGCTTTTAGGGATGTGCATGGGAAAGATTGTTGGTTTGGTTCAATAACCTGTTTTCTTTATTTTCAGATTCCAAATTATTTGGATCATTTTACTCATTTGGGTCCATTCAAGTCAATGGGGCAAGCAATTTTCAACTCTAGCAGTAGGAGTTTCCATCCATTTTTAATAGCCTTGTTTAAACTTTCTGGCATGCACAGAGGCAACCGCATATACATCAAGGCATAAAGAGTGGCACGAAGACCCCTTAGAACCAAAAGGGGCAGATGGCACTAACTGTGTTATGAAGACTCCAAGACACTATTAAAGGGTCAAAGTGGCACAAAAAAGTGTAATTAAGCACCCAATGGAGAGGGGTAACACAATGCCAATCAGGCCCGCACCTAGCGCTGTGTGAGCGGTGCAGCCGCACAGGGCGCAAAGGCTTAAGGGGCACATTTTAGCTGTCTTCCGTTGCCTGCCGCCGCCACTTTTTCTTCTCTCAGTGGCAGCAGGCAATGGCAGGACAGCTAAAATGCGCCCCTTAAGCATTCCGCCGGCATGCTAAGCAGATCTTTCCCTCCCTGCTCTTGCTTAGCATGCCGGCAACTTGCACATCGGGCCCGCCTCTTCTCTCCCGCCATTGGGGGGGGGGGCGCGCACCCGATGTGCAAGTCGCACAGGGCGCGAACTTCCCTCAGTACGGCCCTGGTGCCAACATTGGGAGGAAGACCCCAAAGCACTGGGATAGAGAGAAAAATACACTGGCCAGAGGATGTAAAAGCTGTCAGTATAGCTAGATTTTAAAAAAGGTTTGGACAAGTTTCTGGAAGAAAAGTCATAAACCATTATTAAAGAAGACCTGGGAAATCCAATGTTTACCCATTGGACAAGCAGCAAGGAATCTGTGTACCTTTGGTAATCTGACAGGTACTTGTGACCTGGATAGGCCACTGTTGGAAACAGGATACTGGGCTTGATAGACCGTTGGTCTGACTCAGTATAGCATATCTTATGTTCTTTGGTATGAAGACTCCAAATCCTCAGGGTGTGGGGCAAAGAAACATCAAGAGGGTTAGGTCAGAATTAAAGTGTTTGGGGCAAATGAGTTCATTTGAGGGGTGCAAGGAGGACTATCCGAGTATCTTCATAGACAGATCTGTATGACAGAATCTGATGGCAAGAATGTACTTTCTATCACACTGCTGGAAAGATCACATGAAAGGACTTGGAGCCCCTCCTTTCAAAGGAAGATTGGAACACAGTCTAAACATTCATCGATATTGCCCTCTAGCCTGTCACAAAGGTGCTGCTGTTGACCAATCCAAACACACTCTTTAAGATGTTAGGATTCTAACATGTGACATCAATAAACAGTGACATGAATACCCCAAGGTACTGGAAAAGAGGAAAAGTGGCACCAACATTACAGGAAGACTAAGGCAATGGGAGAGGGGCCTTGACTTTGACTGTCTACACTGAATTCCTTTTCTCTCTGGTTGTGCTCATGCTTGATGTTTGAAGTGTTTATACATTTGCTGAATATGGAAATGCTTTTTTTAAATTGCTTTGCTGTAGAATTTGAAAGGTGGTCAATCAAGTATTTAAGTAAACTGAACTAAACTAAACTAAAGCAGCACCAACATTAACAAGGAGGCACCAAAGCACCAGGAGAGGGTCAAAGTAGCACTAATATAGGCAGGAAGATCCCAAGGCAATCAAGACAAAACTTTTGGGAATTGGTATTCAGTTGTTGGGGCTGGGGGGTGGATTATCCCTAAAGATCTGACCATAGAGATTCAGTAGGAAGGACCAAATTCTAAATGCCAGCATTTCTCAAAGTCTCATGGGAGGAGTAGCCTAGTGGTTGGGGCAAGGTACTTCAGGCCGGAAGGTCGGGGGTTCAAATCCCACTAGAGGACAGCAACCTTGGGCTGGAAGGACTGGGGTTTCTAGTCCCACAGATGCTCCTTGTGGTCTTGGGCAAGCCACTTAACCCTCCATTGCCCATGTTCCCTGTAAGTATTAGTGTATGTGTCTCATATCCCCGCGTGTTAAATGTATCCCCCAATTGTGTTGTGACCGCTTTGATTGAAGGATAAGGCAGGATACAAAACTGTCTAAATAAATAAATAAATAAATGATGTACTTGAGTGCACAACATTTATTGACTTGGGAAATATTATCTTGGAGGGCACTTGGTATTGGAGACTAGTAGGTGCAAAAATCATTTCTTCTATGTTACATAGAAGCAGAAAGAACCTAAGGCACTGCAGAGTGGGTAAAGCAGCATCGGTAACAGCAGAATGAAGACTCAAGGTACCACAAAAGGTATAAAGCAGGCAGAGGAGGAAAACGGGCATCAACATACTAAAATGCTGATTGCAAAGAATATAAACTGACGGCATGGTTGGTAGGATCAGAATGATGGATTACTTGGTCAGCAATGTCAGTGAATGGAGAAGAGTGCAGCAAAAGCTATATGTCAGGAACCTCCACAGTAATATCAGCAAGAGGCGACACAAAAACCTGTTCTCTAAGTATAAGCCAAAACTATCATTGTCTTTAAAGGTCTGCCCATTGTAGTCTTTTCAAACCACCTTTTAACAACTTCTGCAGCATTAATTTCAGTCAAAGCAGATAAATGAAAGATTCTGCCTGCCTCTTTTTGGGTATCAGAAGTAGGTCCTCTAAAGCTGTGTACCTTTGCCCATCTTGAGAACTAAAGCAAATTTGTCTGTTGTACATTTATGGGCAAACCACATCATTATTGTAACCCCATTTTTTTTTGCATTTACTCACTGAATGAGTGCAAGGGTATTAGCTGCCCTGGATGAAGTTTCAATTTGTGTCCCTTTCAATTAACTTCTAGGCCCCTAGCCCTCCCAGAATTTACACATTAAAGAGAAAAATCATAATAATCACCTCACCAGCACCCTGGTTGTGAAGTTCTGATGGCAGAAAATTTCTATAAAGAAAGGCACAATAAAATAGCATGTCTCATGCACTGGAAATTCTGTAAGCACTACAACATCACTGTGCCTGAAAAGCACTGGGATCATGACCCTAAAAGAATTACAGAGAATGGAGAGGTTATGATCACCTGGGATACTCCCATTATGACAGATAAAAAGCTGGATGTGAGGAAGCTGGATATAGTGGCAAAGGAGAAAACCACCAGAATTGCATTGAGGTGTCAGTTCCAAGTGACTACTCGACTGTTCTGTGAATCGCATTGAGAGGGGAAGATCTTCAAGTCCCAAGAAATGCAGTCGGAAACCAAGAAAATGTGTCAGAAAGATATTGGTTTATTTCCCACAATGTTGGGTGCCACAGGTTTAACCTTTTAGTGTCCAACGTTCCCAATCAGGAACAAATATTTGATGCACTCTCATAACCTACTGAATCAATCCTAACAAAATATTTTCCCATTAACAAGTAAGCGTTGCTCTTTGTTTTAAAACAAATTGGAACTCATGTAACTGTCTACATCCTGTTGAACGTTAGCTCAAAATTAGTAAAAAATCAATAAATTTACCAGTTTCAGCAATTTACATATTATGAAATCAGTGCTATAGCTTCTGGTCTAGCTTTCACAGAAAACTGTCTAGGAGGATTTCCTGATCATTTTAACAAATTGTACACCAATATTTATGCAATATGCAAAAAGTTATGATACAGATTATGTTGATGTTCCCATTTGGGATCGTTGGCTTCCCGGAGGACAATAATTCACAGTTTCTGAGCAATTGCCCAGAAATAGAAGGCATGCAACAAATATAATCTTAGCACTGTTAACAAAATCCAATTAGGTGACTACATTATTGCTGTGCTGTATTACAGTATGCCTTTTGGCATACTGTAATGCAAGTACAGCTTATGACATACTGTAATACAGTATCCCTCATGTTAATGATTTTCAGGTATCATGTTCTATGACAATAGCTGTACAGAATTTTCTTGAATGTTCTAGAATGTTCTTCCATCTTCCACAGAATCTTTACATCTACCCTTGAATTCAAGGTTATTGTAGAATATTCTAGAACTTTCTGGAGATTTCTTTGAATCTATATATAAGCCAGGACTCTGAGAGTTTCTCATTGATTCTTTTCTCTAAACATTTTCAAATACTTGCTACATATTGGTCAGTATTACAGTTTATTTTATTGTTGCAGTTATCTTCAACAATGCCTGTTCAATGCTGTATTACACTTGATGAGACTATGAACATTATCTTTTCAGCATCAGATTTAGAAGATGAGCCTGAAATTGCCATTTTACCACCTGATGATCGCTATCAAAATTCAGATGAAGAGGAAATTGATGATGACCAGTTGGAAGCTATTGATCCTGGTTACATTTGTGGTGATGTCATCATTCAGCCAAGGTCACCTGATCAAAGTGAATCAGAAGATGGACTGCTTACTACATTACACAAGGAAAACTGCAAACCGAAAGGAGCTGCAGCCAGCTAAATGCAACTGGATCAAAAAATGAGAGGCTTACAAATGTTCACTTACCATTCCGAAACCACAACCATTGGCTCAACTTCAACTCAATTTAATTCATAAAACGCCATTTGAACTTCTTATGCTATTTTGACAGGACTATCTGGATCACTTGGTAAGCATGACAAATCTTTATGCTCAGCAGAATAATGCAGATGAAATTATCCGCTTTTTTAGACTTTCACTCTTCGGTGACTACCATACAATTCCAAAAGAAAACCACAGATCTGTCTAACAACATTGTGCCAACAATAATGTCCAGGAAACAATTCAAAGAACTCAATTATTTTCACTTGGTTGACAACACAAATTTGGAAGAAGGAAAGACTGCCAAAGTTGCCCCATTGTATTACCACCTTGCAAAAAAGCTTGTTGAAGTTGCTGGAGTATTTACTGAGAATTTGAGCATTGATGAATCAATAGTACCTTAGTATGGCCATCATAGCTACAAAATGTTTATTCATGGAAAGACAATATGCTTCCATTATATGGTTTGGATGATGTGCAGTCCAGATGGGTACCCATTTGCTATGCAACTGAACACTGGTGCAAAGCAAATTGACCTATCAGCATCCAAAGAAATGATGGAACTCGTGTTGTCACTGAACTGGCTGCAATCCTTGAAAAGTCTAAATAGCAGAGCCTGTATTTTGACAACTACTTCTCATCCTATAGTTTGTTCATGGAATTGAGAAGCAATGAAATGAAGGCTATTGGCACAGTGTGTGAGCATCGCACAGGGAAGTGTCCACTTGTTCCATTCAAGCAGCTGGCAAAGCAAAGCAGGGTGACTTTGATTATACATGAGATGGAAATGTCACCTTTGTATGCTGAAATGATAACAGTGTGGTCACAGTGTTGCCGAACTGGGCCAGTGTCCTGCCAACACAAGGTGTCAAGCATTACAGTGGTCAGCAAAAGCAGAAGATAACAATCCAACAGCCAAAAATTATTGGATTGTACAATGAAAATATGGGTGGCATCTATGTCTCGGATTGGCTTTTAGGCTCCTACCGACCAAATCTGCGATCAAAGAAATGGTGGTGGAACTTATTCAACAATGGTCTCAACATTGTGGTTGTTGCTCCCTGGCGATTGCATTGCCATGCTGTTGGGCAAAAAGATGCAGTGGACCATCTCAGCTTCAGGTAGGAAATAGCCACTGTAGCAATGAAAGTGGGACTTGAAGCACAACGATTGAGGTGGGGTGGCCTAACAGCTGCAGTCAGCCAAGATGTTGTGCAATCCCATGGTGGTCATTTCCTCTCAAGAACACCACAAGGACATTGTGTTCAATGCCAAAAGAACATGAGAAAATGGTGCCAAATGTGCCAAAAGCGGCTCCATGAAAGATGCTTCACGGAATTTCACAATACGTGATTCATTGCTTGGCTATTTGCATATTTGTCTTGATATACTGTATGTATTTGCCAAATCCCTCACTTGGTTTGCAGCTTGTCGTGCTGTGAGGGCTTGTGTGCATCAGTGATGCTGAGAGCTAAACTATCGGTAGTTTAACTACTGGCAGGGTCTCCCAAGATGGACAGGTCTCAGCTGAGATGCCAGACCAAGACAAACCACCCATCTGGGCAGCAGCAGAATGGGATAGTCTTGACGGCGGAGGATCACAATTCTGTGACAACGGCAACAACACCAAACTTAAACTGCGCGGAAGAAAGGCCCGGCAATCTACTTCTGTATCTTGCCATGAAAACCCAATGGATAGTTACAACAAAACAAATTGTGCTGTAGTGCTGGAAGATGAGACCCCCAGGTTGGAAGGCACTCAACTAGCTACTGGGGAAGAGCTGAAGACTTTTCAGAGTAAAGCCAGCATTTATGATGTGGTTGGATCAAAGCCCTCGGGACGTCTGACTGCTGATGTAGCTGCGCATGAAATGAGAGTCAGAAGCTGTAAAGATGTCTTACACATTAGAACATGGAACGTACGAAGCATGAACCAAGGCAAGTTGGAGGTGGTCAAGAATAAAATGGAACGTGTACAACTTGATCTGTTGGGTGTCAGCGAACTGAAATGGACTGGCATTGGGCACTTTGCATCAGATGATCACATGGTCTACTATGCTGGAAATGAAAGACAAAGAAGAAATGGTGTTGCATTTATAATAAAGAAGAAACTTGCAAGAACTGTAATGAAATACAATGCAGTCAGCGAATGCTTAATCTCTATTCGTCTACGAGAAATGCCTATCAACACAACTATAATTCAAGTATATGCCCCAACAACAGCTGCAGAAGAGAATGAAATTGAAGAGTTCTATGAACAAGAACAAGCTGAAATTGACAGAACATGCAAACAGGATATCCTGATAGTCATGGGTGATTGGAATGCAAAGATTGGCAACAAAGAAGAAGACAAAGTAGTTGGAAAATATGGACTTGGCAACAGAAATGAAGCTGGAGAAAGACTGATAGAATTCTGCAAGACCAACAATCTATTCATCTCGAACACCTTCTTCCAGCAACACAAGTGGCGACTGTACACATGGACTTCACCCAATGGATTGTATAAAAATCAAATTGACTACATCTGTGGAAGTCAACGATGGAAAAGCTCTATAACATCAACAAAGAGAAAACCTGGGGCTGACTGTGGTACAGATCATCAACTACTAGTATGCAAACTCAAGCTAAAGCTGAAAAAGAGCAAACCACTCATGAATGCAGCAAAATATGACCTTGAGAATATACCACTGGAATTTAAAGACTGCCTGCAAAATCGATTTGCTTCTTTAGATACAAATGATAGAGTTCCAGAAGAGTTATGGAATGACATCAAGAAGGTTGTGTTGGAAGAAAGTGAGAAGTCTCTACAAAAGGTAAAAAAGAAAAAACGGTCAAAATGGATGACGAAAGAAACTCTGAAAATTGCCCAGAAATGCAGAGAAGCTAAAGACAGAGGAGAAAGAAAGACAATCACAGAACTCAACAGAGATTTCCAACGTGCAGCAAGACAGGACAAGGAAAAGTACTACAATGACACATGCAAGGAAATAGAAGCAGAAACTATTAGAGGAAGAACAAGATCAGCTTTCCTAAACTATGAGAGTTAAAGAAAAAGTTCCAGCCTCGAATTGGAATGTTACAAAATGCTCAAGGTTCTATGTTGAATGATGCTGAGAAGATCAAGAAAAGGTGGAAGGAATATGCAAAGTTTTTATATGATAAAGATCAAGTGGACCAACAGCCGTTTCAACCTGTACCTTATGATCTGGAACCATTGGTGATGAAAGAAGAAGTTGAAGCAGCATTGAAAGCCTTATCAAAGAACAAAGCACCAGGCATTGATTGCATTCCCATAGAAGTATTACAGTAATCTGATGCAGCTGTTACCGTACTTACAAGGCTCTGCCAAGCAATATGGAAGAGAGCATCATGGCCAACTGACTGGAAAAGATCTGTGTTTATACCAATACTAAAGAAAGGTGATCCAACTGACTGTGGAAATTATCGCACAATCGCTCTGATCCCACATGCCAGCAAGATTCTATTGAAGATTATTCAAAAGAGACTACAATCATACCTGGAACAAGAACTACCTGAAGTACAAGCAGGGTTCAGGAAAGGGCGAGGAACGAGAGACATCATTGCGGATGTGAGATGGATCCGTGAAAAGACTAAAGAATACCAAAAGGATATCTATTTGTGCTTTATCGACTATAGAAAAGCTTTTGACTGTGTAAACCATGAGAAACTCTGGGCCACATTAAGAAGCATGGGTATACCAGAACACCTGATCGTTCTCTTGCACAATCTGTACATTGATCAAGAAGCAACAGTTCGAACGGAACAAGGAGAAACAGAATGGTTTAAAATAAGCAAAGGTGTAAGACAAGGCTGCATACTTTCCCCCTACCTGTTTAATTTATATGCAGAACAAATCATCAGAGAAGCAGGATTGTATGAAGACAAGAGAGGTGTGAAGATTGGTGGAAGACTCATCAACAACCTTCGCTATGCTGATGATACCACATTACTGGCGGAAAGTGAAGATGATCTGAAACATTTGCTTCTCACAATCAAAGAACATAGTCTCAAAATGGGCCTGCACCTTAATGTAAAGAAGACAAAGATCATGACAACTGGCATAATCAACAGGTTCATCGTCGAAGGAGAAGAAATTGAAATCGTTAATAACTTTAACCTACTTGGATCAACTATCAATAAAGAAGCAACAAGCAGTCAAGAATTCAGACGACGCATTGCTCTTGGCAGAATGGCTATGAAAGACCTAGATAAGATTCTCAAGAGCAGAGATGTCTCTCTCCATACAAAGATTCGACTTGTTCAAGCCATGGTATTTTCAATAACATCATATGGATGTGAAAGCTGGACAGTGAAAAAGATAGAATATTGATGCCTTTGAATTATGGTGCTGGCGGCGAATACTGTGTATACCATGGACTGCCCGAAGAACAAACCAGTCTGTACTAGAGGAGATCAAACCTAAGCTTTCTTTAGAAGCTCAGATGACAAGACTTCGACTTTCATACTTTGGACACATCATGCGGAGAGAGAGATCATTAGAGAAAGACATCATGCTTGGCAAGATAGAAGGTCAACGCAAAAGAGGAAGGCCAGCAATGAGATGGATCGATACAATAACAGCAGCTACGGGTACCAGCCTGTCAACAATGAGCCGCCTGACTGAAGACCGAACACAATTTAGGATAGCTATCCAGAGGGTCGCCATGAGTCGACTCCGACTCGACGGCACTTAACAACAACAACATTTGTCAAATTTTATCACTATTTGGTTAGTATTGTGTTACCAATATTTGGTAAGCATTACTTGTTTTGTCTGGTTTTGTTTAGTTATTTGTGAAAAAATAAAAAAAATTCAAAATTTCAAAAACTTTGTCCTCCAGGGAGCCAACGTTCCCAAATGGGAACATACCAGTAAATCAACAGAGAAATAAGCTTTTGGTCTGATTTATTGCATGTGACCTTACATTTCCCTAGATACAAACATTCCAAAAGTGCACCACTGTAGCACACCTCAAACAGAGGGTGGACTCTAAAAGGTTAATTAAGAGGAATTTCTAAGAACACTGATAAATTACCCATACATGTAACATCTTACGAACTCCAAAGTGAGGATATCTTTGGTAAGATGCAAGTACTACGCTGAGCATTAGCGGTAAATTTGTGATCATACTCCACATGCCCTGGCTTAGAAGTGAGGTTCATGACTGTCATGGTATGCACAAAACTCATGGCGGGGTTGATGTGCGTTGCGAGAGAGGAACTTTGCTGTTACGGGAGAAAAACTTTGATGTTGCAGTGCCCCTGAAGAAGCTATTCTTTGGCGAAAGAAAAGCTTTAGTCAGGCTGTGGAGCCGATTGAAGTTTGTTAGTGGAATTTCCTGTGGTTAAAGTTGTTCCCCGCCATATCATTTTGAGGTCTTTGGATCTTGTTTATAATTCGAACCTCTGTGGAGCGTCTAGAGACTGGCTGGTTACAAGACTTGGTTTTTACAGATAAGTAAAAATGTGTACTATACTGTGCTGTTAATCCTACTGGTTACTTTATTTTCTGCATCTCTCTTTTTATAGGAGATAACCTGCCGGTCAGACAGGACTCTGTGTGGTTCTGCGATGTTGGAAGGACGCTTGTTTGTATGTGTTTGTTAGTAATTGAGGTATGTTTGCGTTGAAATGTGTAATTTGAGGTATGCTTGTGTTGAGATGAGTTTAATTGATTTTTCCCAATGGTAATGTGGTGTTTTATGTTTGGAGTGGGTAATGGTAGTGGTTGAGGCTCTTTGACCGGTGATGCAAGTGTCTGCTGCTCCTTATAGTGAATTTTCACTAAATGTAGGGCATGAGCTGATCTGAGGTCATTTTGCCTGGAAGATTATATGTGGATGAATTATTGGTGTAGTAATTGCTGTTGTAGATAGTAATTGTTTAAGAGCTTTTTTTGTTTGATGCACAAAACTCACCCATTTGGAGAAACTGCACCCATCCCATAATAAACAAAACATCCCAGTGGAATCAAGAACGTGCCAGGCAGTCGATCATACCAGGCAACAGAAACTAGAGTAGAACTAGCAACAATAGTGGGAAAGTAGAGCTGAACCACGAGAACAGGCCAGGCAGCTGCAGGGACTAAAGCAGGTTGCGACATACAGTAGGCTGCAGCAGCACCAGAAGCAGAAAGGGGCAAGGAAAGAGGAGGTTTTGCTTTCCTTTTGTGTCTTTATAAGTGGAGCTAAAAGAACCCACTGAAAAAAAAGAGACCGGGAGCGGAGACTGGCAAAATCACAGCAAGATACTGAGGGCAAAGAGTGTATGCATACATTGCTTTAGAGAAGCCATACGCTCAGTCCGCCTTCCAGCTGCATGAACATTCAGGTAAACCAAGCAGAGGGAGGTCTGTTTTCAGAAGTACTAGCTTTCCCTCCAAGTCTGGTACTAGTCATGAATGATGTGGAGTGGCAGTATTCCCTTCCACTTTGAATATCCATTCGGGGCAATTTCTCCAAATGGGTTAGTTTTGTGCATATCATGACAGTCATGAACTTCACTCCTAAGCCAGGATATGTGGAGTATGACCTCAGTCTTTCAAATTTACCACTAATGCTTGCCGTAATACTTGCATCGTGCCAAAGAGAGCTTCCGTCAGGAGTTCATAAGATGTAGCATGTATAGGCAACTTGTCAAGGTGCGATTGGAAATTCCTCTTAATTAGGCCTGTAGCTCCCAATACAATGGGAAATCTTTCTGCCACATTTTCTTAGTCTCTGACTGCATATCTTGGTGCTTTGGGATCTTCTCCCTCTCCACACAATTCAAAGAATAATTGCTTGGAACAGACAACTCTATTATTTATACCATTCCGGTTTTTTTCTCTTTTACCACTATGCCAAGATTTTTTGCATCCAGCTCATTATCCATCGGAATGGGAATGTCCCAAGTGATCATAAATTCTTCATTCTCCATAATTTTTAGTGTCATGCTCCAAGGGCTTTTCTGGAACAGCGATGTTATAGTGTTCACAAAATTTCCAGTGAATGAGGTGTGCCACTTTGTTGTGCCTTTTTATATAGAAATTTTCTGCCATCACAACTTCGCTATGAGATGAGTAATTGTTTCCAGGTCTTTCTTACAGAAACTGCATATGTGTGTTTGCCAGTTTTCTCTATGCTCTCTGTAAACCATCTCATCCATAATCCACTATCCTGGGCTGCAATTATCAATCTCTCATCTTTAGGTTTCAGTGTGCCTCTCCTTAGCCATTCATATGTCCAATCTTGGTTGACAAATGGTTCCTGGAGTAACACATGTTTATGCAATCTTAGTAAAATGGTGAAGACACTGAAATTTTGCAACTGCATGCGATATTGACAACTGTAATATTTCAAGGTGGGGAGGGATATTCAGAGGTGCCTAGTGCGTATACAGCGACTAGCCATTGCTGCAGAAATTTGCACCTGAATAGTCACACCAGGGCCATATCCATCCTCTGGCATTAGATATCTGGCCTGGCAGGATGACGCCACAGACCCGTAGCCTCAGTGGTGAAAGTTAGGTGAGCCTTTCAGGTGCCTAAGTTTCACAGTTTTGAGATAGCAGGTTAGCGGCTGAATATCGCCAACAGTTGGTTATCCCCTGGTGCCACCTCCATCCGCCCTGATGCTAGCCAGCTAATGACTGCAACCAGTAATAACTGATGGCTAAATATCCTGCAGAGCAACATTTACGTAGATGGTTTGCAGGTCTGCACTCTGCCTAAACAGTTTTAAAAATGCAATGCAAACCTTTGAGGCAGGCATGACTCCTGGTAACTCAGCAGCCCTGGGCTTTCTTGGCAAAGTGTAACTGGAAATGGCCTTTCTTCTGAGGCAATGCAGAGTAAAGGGGTTTGCCCAAGGCCAGAAGGAATCAAACTCTGGCCTTTTGGTCACAAGGCTGCTGGCTCTTACCACTAGGCTACTCCTCCACTCTGGTTTGGAAAATGCCTCCCCAAATTTCAATCGTTTGTTTTGATTATTTAAAAACTGCTTTCTGGGGAAAAGGAACTTTGGGATCCTAAATACCAGGGCTTATTTGAGGGGCTACTTGGTAGTTTTGAGTACCAGCACTTTTTTCGTTGCCTGCTAATATTTACCCATGGTCCTCATGTATTAATGACAGTCCTGCATATGAGTATCTGCACTTTTTTGCTAGGAAAACTGCAGTGCTAAATACAAAGCATATCTTAATGCTCATCACTGTACTGAAATAATTCACTTAACTCTTATTTCCCAGTCACTGTATAAGAAATTGCTTAATTATGCATGCATTAAAGAACAAAGGCAATTCATTGGAACAGCATGAAAACTACAACTAACAACACATTTTTTCTAAAGATGATGACAGTGTGATAATGGATATATTACGAATTTGCCATGATATTAAAGCAACTGACTGAGCTGACAGGTTTCCTCTTAAACGTTTAATGATAAAATGACATAGCAGTATTGACCTTCTAAAGGAACATACTGTATAGCTACTGCTGTTTTTAATTTGCAATTGCTTGCGCTATAAATCTTTGCTTCCTCTCCAGCGAGTTCTCACTTCTCCTGCTGAGTCCTATCAAGGAACTCATTCTTCCGAATCAGCATTCTCCTCTAAAACCCAGTTAGGGATTCTGATGGGGATAGGGACGAAGGGACATAAGCATCAGCTGGAGGTTTCCTTTTTAGGGTGTCATTAATATTTTTCCTGACTTGGCTAGAGAAACGCAGAGAAGGAGATTGTGAATTCTTGCTACTTAGAACTGGCGCCTTGCCGTTAGTTGCCTTGTTCTACTTGAAATTTCCATGCACATCCTTGATTAAATATAGATCTGTTAAATATGTTTTTTTCTAGCCTAAAGATTTAGCTTCATTTATTAATGCTAGAATGCTGGCTGACAGCTCTTTGGCGTCCGGTGAAGTTGTGGTGCCATAACTGCTACTCGACTAATTTAGCCTGTTCCAACAGCGCAACCGCCTGGTATTTGGTAAACGCTGTATTATAATTTTCCTTATCTTTATTGAGGTCATGTACCCCTCCCCCCACCCCAATGTTATGGGCTTGTAAAATTCTGCATTTTTTTTATTTTCCTGAGTTGTTTCTTTTCTGTCTTTCTTATTAGAACATCATGCTTGTATTTCTTTTGTGTACGAATGCATTGGCTTGTTTGCATTGCAAAATTAATAAATAATAATTTTAAAAAATCAGCTGGCAAGTACATTGACTCAAAAAAATGCTATTGCATTCTGTCATTCTGCATCCATGGAAGACCTCCTCAGCCAACCTGTCTTTTCATAGACTCTAATTTTGTGTATTGTTCCCCTTATTAGATGGTACATGCTTGCAACTGGTAGAGTGGCAAAGGAATGAAATACATATTATCTATAAATTTCTAAAAAAAAATAGACCAAGGGGCTTGTTTACTAACGTCACAACCAGGGTAGCCTGGGATTAGCACATCATTTCATTGCCACCCTAAAAGTAGTGTGGGGCGCCAGGCCAAAAACCCTGGAGTACCCGGGTAGCATCCGTCTGGCCAGGGACTTGGGGGATGGAGGCATTTTCAGTGTAGCAAAGGCAACGCGGGCATTAGTGGCCTGCACTACCTGATCTTGATGCTAGTAGCTTATGTGCAACTAACATCATCTCAGTGGCTGGTGTTAAGTGCACCCGTGGCAGATTCACTGCATGAAAGTGCAGTAACTGTAGAGGGATATGTACCAGTCCCCTGCAATTAGCCCAAAGACCTGTGCTGATAATGTGGCCCACACATGTGTTACCAGCACAGGGCTTAGTAAATAAGCTCCCTGATGCAGCATATTTACCCCTTCAAAAATCCACATGTGTAAGCAAGCCTTACGCGTAGTCGTGAGCTTCACCGAGAGCTAGAGATGAGCTGTTTAAAACCTAGCTCCATAGCAGCCTTCTGGTGACACAAGCAAACCTTTTTGCATCAGAGCGATGCTTTATACATTCACCAGAACTAAGGAATCAGAGAAAACAGATTTACTGCATCCAACTATGTTTCCTAAAATAATATGTTTGCCTGTTATCAGATATAGCCTTCCTCTAGAGCTGTAAACCCTGCTATGCTGCCTCCCTTAGTGCTCTAGGCCTTCCTTCCTTCCCATCCTTCTATCTGACAGCTCTTTAAGCTGCCACTGCAAAGGTATTAAGTCGTTAGGTGGACTTCAGCCTTGCCTTCACTCACTTAACTTTCAGACTTCTAGGGACCCCATGAGATTTTAATACTTATACTCAACAATTATAATCCTCTGAGCACCACCCCACCCAGAACAATTACTAGTTACTACCAGGGCCAATGCAAGGGTATGAGGCACTGACAGCCCATTCATGACAGGCAAAGAGAACAGCGAATTGATTAAAAGGCACATTGGTGTTAAAGCATCAGAGTGGAGGAGTAGACTAATGGTTAGAGCAAACCAAGCAACCAGTGTTCATTTCCCACTAGTACTCCTTGTGCTCTTGGGAAAGTCACTTAACCCTCCATTAGCTCA
This sequence comes from Ichthyophis bannanicus, assembly GCA_033557465.1. Classification (NCBI taxonomy): domain Eukaryota; kingdom Metazoa; phylum Chordata; class Amphibia; order Gymnophiona; family Ichthyophiidae; genus Ichthyophis; species Ichthyophis bannanicus. The sequence continues at coordinate 938,213,568 of CM066034.1, forward strand.
GAAAAATCCAAGCTACCCATGTTCCTGTTTAATGTACATTGCCAAGTTTAAGCTGAAATGATAAAACAGTATAAATGCACCTGTTACAGAAAAAAAGGGATCAGGATACAAAAGCAGCCTCAAAGAGGTAAGCTTTTAACCTGAATGGGATCAGACATGGAATCTGATACGCCAGCTTCAATAGTCTATTCTAGGCATATGGTGCAACAAAGTAAAACAAACAGAGCCAGGAGCTAGCAATAGGAACTAAGGGAACAGATAAAAGCAATTTGCCTGAAGAGCAGAATTCATAAGAACATAAGCTATGCCATACTGGGTCAGACCAAGGTCCATCAAGCCCAGTATCCTGTTTCCAACAGTGGCCAATCTAGGTCATACGTACCTAGCAGTTTCCCCAAAAGACACAGGTTCCACAATGCTTGTACTGGGTCAAGCATTGATATCCTGGGTCCCTTTTTAATAATGGTCTATGGACCTTTCCTCCAGGAACTTGTCCAAACCTTTTTTAAACCCAGCTACACTAACAGCCCTTACTACATCCTCCAGTAACAAATTCCAGAGTTTGATTACACGTTGAGTGAAAAAATATTTTCTCTTATTTGTCTTAAATAGTTTACCCTGTAGCTTCATTACATGTCCCCTAGTCTTTCTATATTCTGATAACGTAAACAATCGAACTACGTTTACCCGTTCCACTCCGTTCATTAATTTATAGACTTCTATCATATCTCCCCTCAGCCGTCTCTTTTCCAGGATGAAGAGCCCTAACCTTTGTAGCATCTCTTCATAGGAGTAGCCTTCCATCCCCTTTACCATTTTGGTGGCTTTTTCTCTGTACCTTTTCTAATAACGCTACATGGTTAGTGCCACAGAATATCCCTAAGTAATGCTGCTATATGCCCTGACACTAAACGCTTAGCAACGCGGCATGTTGGGGATGTTCCGGGGGCGGTACCCACGATTAACAGTGCAGCGGCAATATTCAGCTGGTGTCCACCTATCCCTCAATGGTGAAAGTTAGGCACAACAAAAGTTGTCCTAACTTTCGTCGGTGCAGCTAACCAGGCAGCAGCTGAATATCGCCACTGCATGGTTGGCTTCTGCACCGTGTTCAACTGTGCAGCGACCCCGGATATTCAATGCTGGTGGCTGGATATGGCCTTGGATTGACTATCTGGTGCTAAAGTTCAGCAGTGACGGCTATGCATCTTAGAGATGCATAGCCTTTGCAAATGAATATTGGGCCCATGCAGGCACATTCCGGTTCCCGCTTGTCTGCCTGCATTGGTCGGGCAAAAACTGTACGTGCAGGAAATAGACCCAGTTCTGCTCTTGTGGGGCCCGGACGTACCCATGATAGCAGAATCAGGAACACAGATGCCCGGGCTGATGAGATTGGCATACGGGGAGTTGCTTGTCCCAATGACAGAACACCACTGCTGGGGCACGGGAGCAGTGGTGTCCTGGCGCCATGACAATGAGTCATCTATCTGACGGTTCGGAATGCCATAGGCCAAATATGGCCCTGAAGGCCGCAATCCTGCTGCAATGGAGGCCCCCATGGCTCGGATCGTGGCGTCAAGGGGTGGAATAAGTCGGGTGTGCAGCCGAGTGCCAGGGGACATACAGGGACCTGACCTGAATAGGCCCTGTACGTCCCGGCAGCTAGCAATACCCCTCCCATCCCCATCCAGCGTTCCCTGCACAAACTCTGTGTGCATGCAGGGAGCGTTTGGACCGGACATCCAACCCTGCTATTCATTTTTCAGAATGCCGGCCATAGTGTCTAGGGATCTCAAAGTGGTGAAACAATATGACAAAATGGTAGCCAAAGCCAGAAGGAATCTAGTTTGCATACAGAAAGCAATAACTAGCAGAAAAGAGGAAGTATTAATGTTCCTGTACAAGTCGTTGGTGAGGCCTCACTTGGGATATTGGTGTTTAGGTTTTGAGACCATATCTCACAAAGGTATAAAAAGACTTGAAACAGTATAGAGGAAGGCAATGAAAATAATTTGGAGTCTGCGCCAGAAGAAATATGAAAAGAGACTTGAAGACCTAATCCTTAGAGGAGAGGAGGGACAGGGAAGATGCTTAATACTTAAAGCAGGGGTGACCAATTCCTGTCTTAGTGCACCAGGATCAAACCTGGTTTTCAGGATGTCCCTAATGAACATTCATGAGATATATAAGAACATAAGATACACCATACTGGGTCAGACCAAGGTCCATCAAGCCCAGTATCCTGTTTCCAACAGTGGCCAATCTAGGTCATACGTACCTAGCAGTTTCCCCAAAAGACACAGGTTTCACAATGCTTGTATTGGGTCAAGCATTGATATCATGGGTCCCTTATTAATAATGGTTTATTGACCTTTACTCCAGGAACTTGTCCAAACCCTTTTTAAACCCAGCTACACTAAGAGCCTTTACTACATCCTCCGGTAACAAACTCCAGAGTTTGATTACTCATTGAGTGAAAAAATATGTTCTCTTATTTGTCTTAAATAGTTTAACCTGTAGCTTCATTGCATGTCCTCTAGTCTTTCTATATTCTGATAGCATAAACAATTGATCTATGTTTACCCGTTCCACTCCATTCATTAATTTATAGACCTCTATCATATCTCCCCTCAGCCATCTCTTTTCCAATTTGAAGAGCTCTAACCTTTGTAGCCTCTCCTCATAGAAGTAGCCTTCCATCCCCATTACCATTTTGGTGGCTCTTCTCTGTACCTTTTCTAATAACGCTATATCCTTTTTTAAGATACGGCGACCAGAATTGCACACAATATTCAAGGTGCAGTCGCACCATGGAATGATACAGAGACATTAAAATATCTTTTGTTTTATTTTCCATTCCTTTCATTATGATACCTATTATTCTATTTGCTCTCTTGGCCGCTGCTGCACACTGGGCAGAGGGTTTTAACATGTTATCCACGATGACGCCTAAATCTTTTTCCTGGGTGGTGGTTCCCAATGTAGAACCTTGCATCGTGTAACCATAGTTTGGGTTGTTCTTTCCTAGGTAACCATAGTTTGGGTTGTTCTTTCCTAGGTCCTAGGTACATAACTATTCATCTTTTTTCATTGGGAAAATTGGCCATTTAGCCCTACCCTCTGCTTTCTATCTTTTAACCAGCTCCTGATCCACAATAGTACACTGCCTCCTATCCCATGACTTTTTAGTTTTGCCAAAAGTCTCTCATGAGGGACCTTGTCAAAGGCTTTCTGAAAGTCCAGATACACTATATCAACTGACTCACCTTTGGCTACCTGTTTATTCACACCTTCAAAAAAACATAACAGATTAGTAAGACAAGATCTTCCTTGTCTAAAGCCATTTTGACTGTCTCCCATTAGGCCATGACTATCTACATGCTGAGTAATTTTGTTCTTTATGATGGTTTCTACCATTTTCCTGGTACTGACGTCAGGCTCACTCGTCTATAGTTTCCCGGATCACCCCTGAAACCCTTTTTAAAAATTGGCGTTACATTGGTGATCCTCCAATCTTCAGGTATTACAGATGATTTTAATTAAAGTTCACAGATTATTAATAGCAGTTCTGCAATCTCATATTTCAGTTCTTTCAACACCCTTGGATGTATATCATCTGGTCCAGGTGATTTATCAAATAGTTGTAATACATCTTCCCGGTGTAGCGATATTTCTCTCAATTCTTCTGCAGTATCACCTTTAAATACCACTTCAGTCATGGGTAACATCCCTACATCTTCCTCAGTAAAGACCGAAGCAAAGAATTCACTCAGTCTCTCCGCTATAGCCTTGTCCCCTCTTACTGCCTCTTTTACCCTTCTATCATCTAACGGTCTAATTGACTCTCTCACAGGTTTTTTGCTACGAATGTACTTGAAAAAGTCTTTATTTCGTGTTTTTGCTTCCGTAGCAAGTTTCTTCTCAAATTCTCGCTTTGCCTGCCTTATCAATGCTTTGCATTTAACTTGCCAGTGCTTGTGCTGTTTCCAGTTTTTGTCATTTGGCTCTTTTTTCCATTTCCTGAAAGATGCTTTTTTTTGGCAACAACAGCCTCTCTGACCTCACCTTTAAACCATGCTGGCAGTTTTTTGGACTTCCTTCCACTTTTCTTAATGCATGGAATACAGCTGGTCTGGGCTTCCAAGATAGTATTTTTAAACAACACCCAAGCTTGATGTAAGTCGTTAACCTTTGCAACTGTTCCTTTTAGTTTTTTCTTAACTATTTTCCTCGTTTTATCATAGTCTCCCTTTCGAAAGTTAAAAGGTAGTACTGTGGATTTCCTTACCATCCCTCCTCTACTAATTAAATCAAACGTGATCATGCTATGATCACTATTGCCAAGTTTCCCCAACACCCTTATCTCTTGCACCAGATCTGATGTTCCACTAAGGACTAGGTCCAATATGGCTTCCCTTCTGGTTGGTTCATGAACCAGCTGCTCCAAGAAGCAGTCATTTATTTCATCTAGGAACTTTATCTCCCTAGCATGTCCTGCTGTGACACTGACCCAGTCGATACTGGGGTAATTGAAATCACCCATTATTATTACTGCGTTGTAACTTTTGTTAGCTTCCTTGATTTCTTTGAGCATTTCATCATCCATTTGTTCATTCTGGCCAGGCGATCGATAGTACACCCCCACTGCCATCACCCTCCCCTTCTTACATGGAATTTCAATCCATAGAGATTCTACATCAAATTTTGTTTCCTGCAAAACTTTAATCCTTTCTGACTCAATGTCCTCTCTAACACAGAGTGCAACCCCTCCACCAATTTGATCGGTTCTATCATTACGATATAGTTTGTACCCAGGTATCACAGTGTCCCACTGGTTGTCTTCCTTCCACCATGTCTCTGAGATTCCAATCATATCTAACCTCTCATTTAGTGCTATATATTCTAACTCTCCCATCTTATTTTTTAGACTTCTAGAATTTGCATACAAACATTTTAGAGACTGTATTTTATTAATATTAATCTGGCTATTGGTAGGCATGGGTAATTTGGAATCTTTATGCTCTGTCTGCACCATACTCAAGGGCATTTGGGCTACTTTACTCTTTTTTGGAACCTCTCTGCTTTTGGTAGTATCCTTCAAGGACACCTTCTTCTAAACCATGCGCTCTTGGGCAACTGTCGGCTTTCCCCTATTATCTAGTTTAAAAGCTGCTCTATCTCTGCATACAATGAGAGGCAGTGGATGCAAATATACCTCATGAATATTCTTTAGGGACATCCTGAAAACCAGGCTGGATTGTAGTGCACTAGGACCGGAGTTGGCCACCCCTGACTTAAAGGATGTTAATGAAGAAACCAACCTTTTTCAAAGAAGGGGAAGCTGTAAAACTAGAAGGCATAAAATGAAGCTTCAAGGAGATAAAATTAAAGGCAACATCAGGAAATAATTTTTTCACCGAAAGAGTGGTGGATGCCTCGAATGCCTTCCCGATGGATGGGTGGGGCAAAAACATTAACAGAATTCAAAAAGGCATGTGACATACACGGTGGATAGCAAGAGGATGAAATCAGCAAACTTAAACATCTTTTATACTTCAATAAATGGAGGGGTTGATCTGAATGGAGAAGTGGGTACAATGACTCTAGCTACCTTAGTGGGCAGACTAGATGGACTATGTTACTATGAAAGAGGGTCTCCTCCTGCGCATTTATGTCATGAGGGCATTCAAATGTCTCTATCTTATCTGTTACCTGTTTGTGAACTTACTTTGTAGCTTCTCCTTCCACTATGAGAAGTAAAAGAAAGATCCCAGTGCGAAAAGGGGAGAGAGAGTTGTCTCTCCCTGCACAGTGACAGAGCCCAGCTGGAGTTGGTTGGAGCCAGCAGTAAACTGTGGATTGGATCAGAGGCAGCCAAGCTTTTACCAGCCAGGGAGAAGGAGGTACATGCAGCAAAATGGTTACTTCTGGTTTTTTGAGAGTTATTTGTGGCAGACTGGCTGGGTTTAAAGTGCCATCCTGAGGATCCTAGTTCCTGAGAGGAATGCATGGACTGTGCCATCTGTGTGGTGACTGAAGGATTTCCAGAGCATGGCATGTTACTTTAGACCAGGGGTGGCCAATTCCAGTCCTGGTGCACCGCAATCCAGCTTGGTATTCATAATGTCCCTAATGAATATTCATGAGGTATATCTTCATCTACTGTCTCCCATTGTATGCAAATATATCATGAATATTCATAAGTGACATCCTGAAAATCAGGCTGGATTGTGGTGCACCAGGACTGGGGTTGGCTACCCCTGCTTTATCTTACTACTGAACATTTGTATAGTGCTACAAGATGTACACAGTGCTGCACAGACACATGTAAGAGACAGTCCCTGCTCATCAGAGCTTACAATCTAGTCAAAACAGACAACACAGTAGCTGCAGACATAGGATACATCTAGGGGGAATGGTAAGGAAACACAAAGGAGATGAGATGAGTCAAGATCCAAAAGCAGCAGCAAAGAGGTGAGTTTTCAGCCTGAATTTGAAAAGGATCAGAGAAGGCGCTTGACATACAGACTCGGGTAGTTTCTTCCAGGCATAAAGGGGCAGCAAGGTGAAAGGAGTGAAGTCTGGAGTTAGCAAGAGAAGAGAAGGGCACATATAAAAGCAATTTGCCAGAAGAGTGGAGTTCCCGAGGAGAGGTGTAGGGAGAGATAAGAGGAAAGATAGTGAGTAGCTGCAGAGTAAATGCACTTATAGATCAGCAGGAGAAGTTTGAACTGGACGCAGAAATGGATAGGGAGCCAATGAAGTGACTTGAGAAGAGGGGTAATATGAGCATGATGAGGCTGGCAGAAGATTAGCCATGCAGCAGATCATTAAACAGGTTGAAGGGGATAGAGGTGATTCAGAGGGAGACCAGCAAGGAGTAGGTTAAAATAGCCTAGAAGGGAGGTGACTTAGGAGTGGATAAGTGTCTTAGTAGTGTGTTCAGATCAAGGCCCTCAATCTCTGGACTCAGTCTAGTGCAGCGGTTCTCAACCTGTGGGTCGCGACCCCCACGGGGGTCACCACAGGATTTAGCGGGGGTCGCCTCGCCTCATCTAACTCCGCCGTTAAAAAAAAAGCACCCAAGTTGCTGCCGCTGCCGAGTCCGCTTCTTGGCAGCGGCAAACTCACCGCCTCCCAGTCCCTTCTAATGCAGCCGCGGCTCCCTGCCTCTTAGGGAACTGCGGCTGTGCCAGTAAAACCGTTGTGGAGCCTTCCTGTCTCTCGACGGCCTCCGTGCAGCATTGTCCCGCCTCTAAAGGAAGTTGTTTACCACTTCCTTTGGAGGCGGGACAATGCTGCACGGAGCCCGTCGAGAGACAGGAAGGCTTCGCAATGGTTTTTCAGGTATAGCCACGGTTCCCTAAGAGACCGGGAGCCGCAGCTGTAGAAGAACAGCAGGGCAGCAGCAGGCAGACAGGGAGAGGGGAGGAGGGGGCAGGGAACCTGCAACGGGGCTGACATGGAGGGAGGGAGGGGTCTGACATGGACAGGGGGGGCTAACATGGAGAGAGGGGGCTGACATGAATGGAGGGAGGGAGGGGAGGGCTGACATGGAGGGAGGGAGAGAGGGAGGGGGGCTGACATTGATGGATGGAGGGAGGGGGCTGACATGGACAGAGGGGGCTGACATGGAGGGAGGGAGGGAGGGCTGACATGGAGGGGGGCTGACGGATGGAGGGAGGGGAGGGCTGACGTGGACAGAGGGGGCTGACATGGAGGGAGGGAGCTGACATGGATGGATGGCTGGAGGAAGGGAGGGGGGCTGATATGGACAAAGGGACGAGACAGGGGGACATACTGTACAGACGGGCAATAAATGCTGGACAGAGGGGAGAGACAGTGCAGGTTAGGATTATAATGGGCAGATGGTGGGGCTTGGACTGGTAATGGGTTGATTAGGGAAGGCTAGGACTGGGAATGGACTGATCAAGGGGGGGGGTTGGGACTGCTAATGTGCTGATAGGGGGGTAGGACTGGTAATGGACTGATGGGGGGCTAGCACTGGAAATGAGCTGATCGGGGAGGTTAGGACTGGAAATGGGCTGATGGGGGGTAGGACTGGTAATGGGCTGATTAGGGGAGCCTAGCACTGGTAATGGGGTTGAGGAGGGACTAGCACTGGAAATTAGCTGATTAGGGGGAGCTAGCACTGGTAATGGGGTTGAGGAGGGACTACCACTGGAAATGAGCTGATTAGGGGAGGCTAGGACTGGTAATTTCATATTAGTGATTTGACTACAAATCATCATAATTTTGAAATCAAATATTGTTACTTGTTATTGTGATTAATTGTGGTTTAAATAAGTACATTTTATAAATAAAAACATATTGCAAAGGCCTATAATATATTCAACAAATGATTACAGCGACAATGCGTTAACGGTAAAGGAAGAGAGACGCATTTGATTTTATCATTGGGGTTCACCACAAGTTGACCAATGGTAAAAGGGGTCACGGTACAAAAAAGGTTGAGAACCACTGGTCTAGTGGAAGGAAGGCCTTGACTTGAGTCCTGTTGAGGAGAGCTCCTATGAACTCCAGTTGTTTGGCAGCTCGAAGGTGGGACTTAAGGTATTTGTCTACAAACCCCAACAGCTCTAGCACCATAACTGTCAATGGTGTGTGCTGGATTCCATCTGGAGTGTTGCTTTTTATGAGCCAGTCATCCAATAGGGGAAGACAAAGACCCCTAATGTTCTGAAATAGACCGCCACCACTGTGAGGCACTTTGTGAAGACTCAGGGTGCAGAGACCAGCCTCAAAGGTAGAATTCGGTACTGAAAGTGCCTTTCTGCCAGAAGAATCTGAGATACCTTTAGTGAGCAGGATGGATCGGTATATGGGTATACCTGTCCTTTAGATCCAGGGAGCAGGGTACCTAGAAATACCATCTTGAACTTTTCTTGCATCAGGAAGATGTTGAGGTTTCTGATGTCCAGGATGGGCTGAAACCCCCTCCCCCCCCCCCCCCATCTTCTTGGGAAGAAGAAAGTACATGGAGTATTGGAGTAAAATCCCTATCCAATCTGCTCCTGAGGCACTGGCTTAATGGTGAGATTGGCCAGAAGGGCAGAGGTATCCCCCTTAAGAGGTTTAGATGCAGGGTGTTGAGGTGATACACCCTCGGAGGGCAATGAGGCAGCAACTTGGTGAAGTGCAATATGTTGCCGCTTTGGACTATTTGTAGCAACCATGAGTCTGAAGTTATGAGGGACCACCTGTGTGCAAAAAGAGTGAGCCTTTCCTCCACTGGAGGACTCCCCTCTGTGGACACTGGCAGACTGACTATGCTCTGAGGAACCAGAAAAAACCTTGCTCCTGGCTTTGGTTGCAGGACAGACTGGGCCTTTGAGTTATTTCTTGATGCTGTGTTTTTGCTGGGAGGTTTGAGGACCAGGATAGTACCTGCACCAAAGCTGTTAATTAGTCTTCTTCTGGCTTCGACTTTGATACATCCTGCAGAAGGCAGCCAGTTCGGACATGCGTCTTGAAAGTCTGGAAAGGGTGACTTGTTACTTCTCTATGATGCCTGCCTTTTCCTCTACATGTTCTCTGAAGAGGTTCTCACCTTGGCAGGGTACATCTGTCAGCTTATTTTGCACCGACTGTTCCAGGTTTGAAGTCAGGCAAGCCTGAGGGCTCCTACGCATACTACCACCATTCTAGACACTGTCTTGAAGGCATCATAGGTTGCCTGGATCAGAAACTTTGAGCAGTCCTTGCTGTGGCCCACTAAGGCATGATAGTGTTCCAGTTTCTACGGGGGGAAGGGACTGGCACAAGTCAATGAGATCACGCATGATGTCCTTCAAGAACATGCTCGTGTAGAGCCAGTAAGAGTGTACTCGATCTACAAGCATGGAACTTTGGAAGCACTTCCTTCCAAAGGAGTCCAACGTCCAAGCCTCCCTGCCCAGGGGCATCAAGGAATAAGGCTTAGTGCTCTTGATTCTTTTAAGGATAGACTCTAGGAGTGGTGCGAGAGTTGAGGCTTCTCAGACTCAGGAGATTTTTGGACTCTGTTCTGAGAGTCCAGCCTCCTATTGACTGGTGGCATCATGAGGGGATTCTCCCACATCCTCATCTTTAGCTGCTGTAGCATGCAGTGCACTGGCACCGTCACTGCTTCCTTAGGCACCGAGAAGTATTGGAGGATCTCCAACTCCTCCGCCGTGGGCTCATCCACCCTCTCCAGTGAAAATGGAATGGCCTTCACCATATCCCTCATGAAGTCCTGAAACTTCCACCTTTCACACAGATGGTAGGGGTCTAACAGGAGCTCAGGAGACCAGCCATTCAACAAGTTCTCCGATTCCACATTGGTCACCCAGCCGAGTCAGACTCCAGAAGGAAGTCGAAGTACCTCTGAGACTTTGCCCAGAGCTTGCTCCTTGCTTCAAGGGGAGTGAGAGCTTTGACAGGAACGGTGATGCATCAAGGGCTTCTGAGGTTTCATCAGGGCATCAGAACCTGAGAGGGAGATGGCCCTGCCGGGAAGCGGCATCGGATCTCTTTGATGATATGATGTTTATACCTCTGCAGGCAGAGCCCACGTCTTGTGGATCGGCTGCAGAATGCTTGATGACTATGCCGTAGGCACTGAGGCGCTAGCCAACTGTTTCTCCAGCATCGACGTGATGCAGTCTTTGAGTGCCTGAAGGAGGCGTTCCTCCATGGCTGCTGATTCTGAAGGCCTTGGGGTCTGAGCAGCTTCGACCAATGTCTCTAGCATCTGTGCAGGGGTATCAGCATGGTTTCAGCTATCGGGAGCCAGTCAATGCTGCTCCAAAACCCTAGAAGTGGAGAGGTTTTCCCTTTGAGGCACCTTGATGGGCCACTCATGCCCATCACTCTTGATGTCCTGCTTGGAAGGGCTTTGAGGCCAATGCACCTGGGCCTTTGTCTGGTGCTCGGATGGATCCCCCTTCAATGTCGATGGAGACAAGGTCGAATTCTTTTTGACTCTAGGCAGAGACCGACCGATGGCCAATTCTCCAGGGCACTGTGGGTGCTTGGCTCTGATTGAGCCAGAGAACCTCTCAATGTCAATGCACCCTCGGTGGATTCCTGGGAAGCCATCAAGACAAACGGTGGTGTCTAAAATGCTGAATCAGACCTTTGGCCAAAAAAGGATGCTTTCTGTTTCTCTCAACTCCTCAGTTTTCTCCTAGTCATCTGCAAGCACAACTTGCAAGAAGAGGGCTGGTACCTCCAGGCACTGGAGGCACCAATTGTGCCTGTCTGTTACAGAGATGGGCCTGGTATACTTGGTGCACTTTTTGAAACTGCTGGCTGGTTCCAAACTTCCTGATTTTTGTGACCACAGGCCCAGTTGGGCCACAGGGAGAGCAACCAAAAAAAGGAACTTTACTAAAAAGCGCCAAAACTAAAAAGAAACCACGATCGACAGAACTGGCATGACCGATGGCAAGCACTAACATAAACACCAATAGGAAACTTGATCAGGAAGGCTCCCGAAGGGGAAAAACAGCATTTACTGGTGGAGGACTGAATCAATGTCTGTGGAGCTCCACGAAAAAAAAAGGCTGGAGAAGATGGTGCCGCAGTCACAGGCAGGAAAGCAGACAGCCTCCCAAAAGCTTCCAATAGAAGCTTGGGGTGTTCCCAACCAGAGCTCCATCAGAGACGTCACACATATGTGAGGACTTACTTCCTTTGTCCACAGAGAAAGCATAGCTAGTCACCTGTAGCAGGTGATCCCCGAGAACAGAAGGAATTTAGTCCTTACGTATGGGTGACATCGGGTACCAACAGAGCTCGTGCAGGAAGCTCCCCAGTTACCAATAGGAAAGCCTTTGGGAGAAGTCCACTGCACCTGCACTGCTGCCTTCCCGCTCTCCTAACTGACACTCCTCAGTTGAATGTATAGCTGAAGAGAAAGAAGGAGAGAACCCTACAACTCTTCGTGGAGATGGGCGGGTTGTGAGGACTAAATTCCTGCTGTGTCCAGGATCACCTGCTACAGGTGAGTAACTACGCTATCTCCAGGAACAAGCAGGAATGTAGTCTTCATGTATGGGACTCCCTAGATCTCGTGAGGGTTGGAACTCGGATAAGTTAGGATTGAAGCGGGCGGGGGTAGTCCAGTGGCTAGTCCAGTGGCCTTGCATGGAGAGAGCATCCAAGTGAGCTGCCCAGCCGAGTTTGGATGCATCCATTGTTAATGTATGATGAGGTTGGGGGGGACGAATATTGATCCTTTGAGAAGATTTTCGGGGGGTTGTCCACCATCGGAGTGATTGTGCCATGGGTGGTGATATGGTGATGGACACATGCAGACCTTTGGTGGCTTGTGTCCACTGGGTTGACAGAGCCCACTGCGTTTAGGGCATGTGCAGCCTGGCATTCGGAACTACGTGTATCGTGGAGACCATCTGGCCCAGCAGCTGTAGGAAGGATCGTGCCAGAGCAGTATGAGTCTCTGCATTTGGTCTTGTGGGAGAAAGGCCTTGCACTGGATGGTATCCAGGACAGCTCCTATGAACTCCAGTCTTTGTGTCGGAACCAGCTGTGATTTTCGAAAGTTGATCACAAAGCCTAGGGACTGTAGGAGGTCTATGGTTTTTGTGTTGTGCTGAGGAGAGCTCCCCAGGAGAGTCTGCCTTTATGAGTCAATTGTCTAAGTAGGGGAAGACATAGACGCGGTTGATCCAAAGATGAGCTGCCAAGACGGCCATGCACTTTGTGAAGACTTTTGGTGCTGAGGCAAGGCCGAAGTGGAGTACCCTCTATTGATAATGTATCTCTTGGCACATGAATCGTAGATACTGCCTGTGAGAAGGGTGGATTAGAATGTGAGTGTAGGCCTCTTTGAGGTCTAGGGAGCAAAGCCATTCATTTTGCTGTAGGTGAGGAAGGAGGGTCCCCAAGGGGATCATCTTGAATTTTTTTTTTTACAAGGAACTTGTTAAGATCTCGGCGGTCTAGGATGGGCCTGAGGCCTCCTGATTTCTTTGGAATGAGGAAATAGGGAGAGTAGAATCCCCTGCAATGTTCCTGTAGGGGGACTGGTTTGATGGCTGCTTGAGTGAGGAGTGAGGCGATTTCCTGATGTAAAAAGGTGTCGAGAGAGTTTTTGGACAGGGCTTGTCCCCTGAAATGATGAGGGGGAAGTTCTCTGAAGTTGAGATGGTATCCTTTGTGGACGATGGATAGTGTCCATTTTTCAGAAGTTATAGTCCTCCATCGAGAGATGAACTTTGAGAGCCTTCCTGGAATGGTATGGATGGGACTGGCCATGCTCCCCCTGTAAGAGTCAAAAAGATGGTGCTGAGGCAGCTGCTTGAGGTTGAGATGTTTGCTTGGTCAACTGTAGCTTTTTGGCTTGTTTGAGTTGTGGAGGGTAGGCTGGTTGGGAGTAGACTGGGTATTATCTCATCTTTTTTGGATAGAAGGACTTTTTGTTTGAGCCTTCTTCTTGGAGGGGTCCAAAGTTTTCCTTGACAACCTTTTGAGGGTGGTGTCGTCGGTTTCAAGTTCTCACGCTTTTTCCCTCCAGTTCTTTCCAAAGAGGTTTTCACCTGTACAGGGGATATTGGCTAACTTGTCCTGCAGCCACTGTTCTAAGTCCAATGCCTGGAGCCAAGCCAACCGTCTCGCCCCTATGGCTATGGAGGAGGTTCTACTAAAGGATTTGAAGGCGTTGAAAGCTGCTCTCTTGACAAACTTAGAGACGTTTTGACTGTGGGTGAGAATTGCCTGAAAAGCAGGATGCTTCTCTTCAAGGAGGAAGAGCAGGAAGCCCTCCCAGTCTTTGTTCAACTCTCTAAGGAACATCCCCATATACAAGGTGTATGAGTTGATCCTGCTGGAGAGCATGGAAGCCTGTAAGGTGCGCCTTGCGAAGGAATCGAGGGTTCTTGATTTGCGTCCCAGAGGAACCGTGGCATGGTTCTTAGCGCTTTTTATCCGATGCATTGCCGATGGAGTGGTGCAGAAGTTGTGGCTTCTGACAGCCAGGGCATTCGGGGACTTGGTACATGGTATCGAGATGTCGATTATCAGAGCGGTGGGTAACAGTGTTTCCCACATTCTAAGCATCAGGTTGTGCAGTATGCAGTGCACCGGTAAGATGGTCACTTCTTTCAGTGCAGTGGGATATTGTAATATCTCGAGTTCTTTTGCCCTAGGCTCTGGTTCTGAAGCCGCAGGAATGGAGAGACCTGCCGCCATGTCTTTGATAAATTCTTGGAAAGACATATCTTCTGGCGGGGATTTTCTTCTGATACTGTCCTGTGGCAGTGAAGATTCTGAGACGACATCTCTGTTGTTGTCAGAGTCCAGGGATCTGTGGTCAGAGTTGGAGGATTCTGAATCAGATCCCGTAGGGTATCGGAGATGTCGGGTGTTTAGAGTAGCGATGTAGGTTGATGTCCTCCGGTTCTGCATGGTGCATGGAAAAGGATGGATCTGTTGGAGGCAGCGGTGCAGGCATCGGCATCGATGAAGGCCTGGGCATTGAGGAAAGTCTGGACATCAGAGAAGGTATCGGCATCAGCAAAGGCACTGGCATCTGTGACGGTACCGGCATCGGGGAAGATAGCGGCATCGCAGGTGGAATCGACACCAGAGTTGATGGTGGCATCGACATCAACAACGAGCCAGCTTGCGTTCCTAATGTCAGTGCTGATGTAGTCTGCAGTGACATTAGGGCTGATGATGTTAGGTGCACTGAGGCTGCTAGTAGGGCTGCTAGGGTGTGTTCCAGAGTCAGCATGCATTGATTCAACGATGTCTCCGGTGCCTGGTCATCGGATGGAGCAGGGTCAGCCGCCACCGGACCTGGGCATGGAGTTGAAGTCTCCATGGAGGTGGGTACTCTGGGTTCCTCTCGACTCCCGACTGAGGCTTTGGAGGAGAAATCCTCCTGCCGGGGATGCCTTGACCTATTACTGGAATCGAATGAGGTCTGGGACGATTCCCGGTGAGTGCGGGTTCGTTCCCGGGGCCTCTCCCTCAACTGCTCCCTCAATGTCTTTGGCCTACCAGAGTGGTCCTTCATTTTCTTGCCTTGGTCTTTCTGAGTCTCTGAGGGCTCCCGGGGCAGCAACGTCTCCTTAGGAGTGTGGGAAGGAGAGGTTTTTTTCTCACCATGTCTGGAGTTTTTCGAATGCTTGGAGTCAGAGGAAGCCCTCGAGGAGGTCGAGGCCAAGGAGAGGGTATTTGCTGGGAAGAGCTCTTATAACTTTTTGGCTCAATTCCTGAGGCCTCATTTTGTCATCTGCTTGCAGAGTGCGCACTTTGTGGGGACATGATCGGGGTCGAGGCATTTGAGGCACCAGTCATGTTTGTCGGTAATGGATAGTATGCCGGAACACTTCGTACATTTTTTAAACCCACTGGTGGTTTTTCCATGTTGCCTCAGAGGGTAGGCCTGGTGAGGGCTTCAGAGGAAGAGAAAAAGTCCTGAGGGAAAGCTTTTTTTTTTAAAATATATTTTATCCAGAAGAAGTAGAAGATTAGAAATAGAAGAAATTGTAAGAATAAGGAGTATTGGTGATACGGGTGAAGGCAGCAGTTCTTCAGCAGGTACAGGAGTGATCCTGTCGGCTCTGTGGAAAAAAGAGAACTGAGGAGAGTCCGTTAGATGAGCAGGAAGGCAGCAGCGAAGGCACAGTGGACTGCTCCCAAAGGCTTTCCTATTGGTAGCTGGGGAGCTTCCTGCATGGGCTCTGTCGGTACCCGATGTCACCCATACGTGAGGACTACATTCCTGCTTGTACTTGGAGATATATATACAGTATATATATATTGAGAGAGAGAGAGAGAGAGATAATTAGATATATATGCACACATACACACATATATATATAACCACCCACACCCTAGATTTTTCCTGTAAAGTTGGTGTGTATTTTATTAGGAAAACAGGGAATTTGGCAGCACATGGCTTTTTATGACATGTGTTTTAGATTTTTCAGCTAACATAGTTTCACTGAATAAGGACTAGATATTACAGTTCTTGTGTTCTGGGCACAGTTGCTTTTCTTAACGTACCCTTTAAAATGCAAATTCAACAGAAAAGAACAGTTGGAGGAAAGAAAGAAAAAAAAAAAAGAGTGCTTACTTGGATTCTAATCAGTGGGAGTCCATCACCGCAACAAATGCTCCGTGAATGTTTCTCCCCCTCCTCCCCCAACATCTCCCAACACACACACACAAAATCCATACGCAAATTTTTTAAATATTCAATATGCATATCCTAGCTCATTTTTTATTCTTTGATGCTTAGCACTCTCAGCTTTTTCCAGTTAGATTCTGTATATCAAGGCGGGGAGGGAGGAAGGGGGCGGGGTGATGGGGGAAATGTCTAGAGAAAAGATTAGCTCTGTAACCTAAAGAGAATGAACATATATTACAAATTCTATTAGAATCTCAAGTATGCATTTTTCATTCTTTCTCCCTCCTGTAAAGTGTAGTGATGAAAAGAAAATCTCTACATCACAAGATCTGCTCAGCTGAAAACACTCCTTTCACTCTGCTTGGAACTAAATCCCCCAAATCTTGAGCCAGATGATAATCTAAATGTTATAAGCTTTTGTGGCCAAATGTAAACAGCCAAGGTTTGAAATACTGTATTGTATTCCCTTTTGTCTTTGGTGCATTAAAAAAAATTTGGAATGCGTAAAAAAGGATTCTTAACAAAATGCTTCCAATTTCAACACCTCTCACAAGTTTGAAGAAAAGAAACAATTTTGACAAACAGTAAGCTCCGCATGCAAATGTGTTTCAAGGAGGGGTGCTATAGAGACTATTACAAAATGCAGCCTAGATAGATTGCACAAATGCTTCCTTTCTGTGTATGAATGACCCCTCTGTAATGTGGAAGGATGGTGATGTCTAAACTAACTAAAATTGATTTCACCATGGTTGAGAATCAACCAGCAAAATCTTCTCCTCACTAGAAGGCGGTGGGAGCCAGTACCAAGGTCACATTGAGAGTCGTTACGGAGGAGTTCTGCAAGTCAAAGACAAAGAACCTAAAGAAGCAATTTCAGAGATCCATGGTGAACTGACAGAGCTAAAAGCATAATAGAATGCCATGGTGGTGCATAACGAAACTCTCTAGATTAAAATTGGAGGGGCACAATAAGCAGATCTGTGATCTAAGGAAACAGTGCAAGAAAATAGCAGGTCTCAAACCACTGTTCAATGAAAGATACAAAGTCCGCTCCTTCTATGCCCTCCTGTAATCCTAGGATTCAGATGCTATTTCTATAGTTTCCATTATTCAAATCTTCTAGTGACTGACTTCATCAGTGTTGATGCTGAGAACACATGATGAGGTCGGTCATGTATTGAATGGATGAAATTTGGACATGCATCTCTGGTTGATGGATTCCCTGATGCAGAACTAATTCTGATGGTTTCTGTTTGAAACTCAGCACTGAGTCAGATGTGCTAGTTCCAACCATCCTCTGGCCACATCTAGTCAAGCTAAGGGTTTATACTGACTCTTTCTTTGATTACTGATTCTTCTGAACATTAATTCTACTGAACACTGGTTCAATGGACGAGCTAATTACATTCAAGTTATATTATCAGAAACTCAAACCTAGCAGGTGGTTTGGGATTGACGATTTCAATCACAGCCGATTAACTTGATCCTACAAATACAAATTTGTTAATGACTGACTTAGTTGTACCTACTGGGTCCGATTGAAGGAGTGGTGTGAATAAAGTCGACCCTGTTATAAGGACTTCCTGCATAGATACCTACCTTTTGGTATCTAAAATGGTATCCAAGATGGACAGGTCTCAGCTGAGTTGAAAGACCAAGACAAACCACTCATCTGGCCATCAGCAGAATGGGACGGTGTTGGTGGTGGAGGATCACATTTCTGTGACAATGGCAACAACACTAGAATTACCTGCACAGAAGGCAGCCCTGAAAATCTACTTCCGTATCTTGCCATGCAAACTCAATGGATAATCGCAACAAAATAAACTACACTATAGTGCTGAAAGATGAGACCCCCCAGGTTGGAAGGCACTCAACTGGCTACTTGGAGATGCTGAATACTTTTCAGAATAAAGTCAACATTTATGATGTGTGCTGGATCAAAGCCCTTGGGACATCTGACTGCTGATGTAGTTGCACATGAAATGAGAGTCAGAAGCTGCAAAGATGTATTACAAATTGGGACATAGAACATAAGAAGCATGAATCAAGGGAAGTTGGAGGTGGTCAATAATTAAATGGAACGTGTAAAACTCGATCTACTGGGTATCAGCAAACTGAAATGGACTGGCATTGGGCACGTTGCATCTGATGATCATATGGTCTATGAAAGGCAAAGAAATTATGTTGCATTTATAATTAAAAAGAAACTTTCAAGAACTGCAATGAAACACAATGCAATCAGTGAACGCTTAATTTCTATTCGTCTATGAGGACTGCCCATCAACACAACAATAATTCAAGCATATGCCCCAATGACAGCTGCAGAAGAGGATGAGGTTGATGAGTTCTATGAACAAGTACAAGCTGAAATTGACAGAACATGCAAACAGGATATCCTGATAGTCATGGGTGAATGAAACATAAACGTTGGCAACAAAGAAGAAGGCAAAGTGGTTGGAAAATATTGACTTGGCAAAAGAAATGAAATTGGAGAAAGACTGATAGAATTCTGCAAGACCAACAACCTATTCATCTCATACAACTTCTTCTAGCAATGCAAGTGGCAACTTTACACATGGACATCACCGAATGGATTGTACAAAAATCAAATTGACTACATCTGTGGAAGTCAATGATGGAAAAACTCTGTATCAAAGAAGACAAAATCTGGAGTTGACTGTGGCACAGATTACCAACTACTAGTATGCAAACTCAAGCTAAAGTTGAAAAGAGCCAGCCACTTATGAATGTAGCAAAATATGACCTTGAGAATATACCACCAGAATTTAAAGATTGCCTTCAAAATCACTTTGCTGCTTTAGATACAAATGACAGAGCTCCAGAAGAGTTATGGGATGACATCCAGAATGTTATGTTGGAAGAAAGTGAGAAGTAATTACAAAAGGTGAAAAAGCAAAAATAGCTAAAATGGATGACCAAAGATCTCTGAAAATTGCCCAGAAATGCAGCTAAAGCCAGAGGAGAAAGAGAAGCAATTGCATAACTCAGAGATTTCCAACATGCATCAAGACAAGACGATGTACTACAATGACGCATGCAAGGAAATAGAAGCAGAAACTATTACAGGAAGAAAAAGATCAGCTTTCCAAAATCTACGAAAGTTAAAGAAAAGAATTCCAGCCTTGAATTTGAATGTTACAAGATGCTCAAGGATCCATGTTGAATGATGCTAACAAGATCAAGAAAAGGTGGAAAGAATATACAGACTCATTATACCATAAAGCTCAAGTGGACCAACAGCTGTTTCAACCTGTACCTTGTGATCAGGAACCATTGGTGATAAAAGAAGAAGTCGAAGCAGCATCGAAAGCCTTATCAAAGAAGCACTGGGCATTGATGGCATTCCCACTGAAGTATTACAGCAATCTGATGCAGCTGTTACCATACTTACAAGGCTCTGCCAGGAAATTTAGAAGACAGCATCATGGCCAACTGACTGGAAAAGATCTGTGTTTATACCAATGCTAAAGGTGATCCAACTGACTGGAAATGATTGCACAATCGCTCTCATCCCACATGCTAGCAAGATTCTACTCAAGATTATTCAGCAGAGACTACAACCATACCTGGAACGAGAACTGCCTGAAGTGCAAGCAAAGCTCAGGAAAGGATGAGGAATGAGAGACATCATGGATGTGATATGGATCCTTGAAAAGACAAAAGAATACCAAAAGGATATCTATATGTGTTTTCCCTACTACAGCAAGGCTTTTGACTGTGTAAACCATGAGAAACTCTGGGCCACATTAAGAAGCATGGGCGTACCAGAACACCTGATAGTTCTCTTGCACAACCTTTACATTGATCAAGAAGCAACAGTTCATACAGATCAGGGAGAAACAGAATGGTTTAAAATCAGCAAAAGTGAACAACAAAGCTGCATACTTTGCCCCTACCTGTTTAATTTATATGAAGAACAAATCATCAGAGAAGCAGGACTGTATGGCAATAACCGAGGTGTGAAGAGTGTGGTAGACTCATCAACAATCTCCACTTTGCTGATGATACCACATTACTCGTTGAAAGTGAAAACGATCTGAAATATTTGCTTCTCAAGATCAAGGAACATAGTCTTAAAATGGGCCTACACCTTAATGTAAAGAAGACAATGATCCTGACAACTAGCAAAATCAATAAGTTCATCATTGATGGAGAAGAAATTGAAATAATGGACAACTTTAACCTACTTGGATTAGCTATCAATAAAGAAATCGGATGACGCATTGCTCTTGGCACAATGCCTGTGAAGGACCTAAACAAGATTCTCAAGAGCAGAGATGTCTCTCTCCACACAAAGATTCAACTTGTTCAAGTCATGGTATTTTCAATAATGTTATGGATGCAAAAGTTGGACAGTGAAAAAGATAGACAAGAAGAAAATTAATGCCTTTGAATTAAGGTGCTGGCAACAAATACTGTGTATACCATTGACTGACCAAAGAACAAACTAATCAGTACTAGAGGAGATCAAACCTAAGCTTTCTTTAGGAGCTCAGATGACGGGACTCTTCGACTTTCATACTTTGGACACATCATGCGAAGAGAAAGATCATTAGAGAAAAACATCATGCTTGGCAAAGTAGAAGGTCAATGCAAAAGAGAAAGGCCAGCAATGAGATGCATCGATACAATAACAGCAGCTATGGGTGCCACTCTGTCAACAATGAACTGCCTGACTGTAAACCAAACACAGTTTAGGACAACTATTTATAGGGTCACCATGAGTCGACACCAACTCAAGGGCACTTAACAACAGCAACAACCTACCTTTTCCACGCAAGGTCATACCTTCCTGTAATTAATGGCATTAGATGCCATTTGTCTATTTGCAAACAATGATACATGTTTACTGGAAACTAAACTGAACAATAAAATATTAATAGAGCATTAAAAGGCCACAGATACTTGTAATCATACTGTATCTAGAGGCGTGAGTGGTAAAAGACCTTTAAGATGAATATGGTATATGAAGACATCTACATATTCTGCAGTACTGCTCAGTCAAAGGCTGAACACTTGCCTATTGTACATAAGTAATAGACAGTACTTCAACTAGAGATGTGAAATCATTTGAAACAACATAGCAAATGTCAACTTCCTATATCATTTATGTCATTTTCAAATAAAAATGGAAAACATTTCCAAGATTGTGTCACTTCCTGCCTGTCATTAATAGTGTGCAATATTGTTCAGTAATAGTACCACTGAAAAATAGTGTGTGCTACTAAATTTTCCCCATATGATGTTTTTTAAAAATAAAACAAAATGAAACAAAAAATCCTGCTAACAACAAGGGGAAATTTAAAAAAAAACGCTGAAAAAATATTTAGCCTGAATTCCTCAAACAATATCAGGGTCTGTGAAAACTAAACCTTAAAGACCTCTCCTTAACCTTTTTTCTCATTTTAGGGGTCAGCAGGGAAATGGGGTAAGAACCAAAAGACTCTGAAACACTACTGATTTCATGCCTATAGAATCCATGTTATGTTGATGACAAGGAGGAAGACCCAAGACTAGATATGCATCTATCATATCGTCCTGCTAGACCAGTCCAGACAAATTGATTGTGTTCCCCTACCAGCAGATTGGTGGAGATAATGAATTAATGAAAAGCCCAGGTTTCAATAACATCATTCCCATGCCTCTATTCGTCTCAGATACCAGAGGTCTCTTCAGTATTTCTTTGCCTCCAGCAATTGGTGGATGGATTTTCCCCTCTCTGAAGAAAGTTCTGGAGAGGAAAAGATTGATTTAAAATGACAGCTTGAGGGTTGATCTCTCACTAGAGCATGACATAGGATGCTCCACTAGACTGCAGTCTTTTCGGTAGCCATAGGAGGAGGGAAAATTGGTTTAGCTCCATGCTGTTACCCTGGATAAGAGCATATTGAGCAGCCAGAAACTGGAAGGATCTGTAAGAATACAAATGCCTCACACAACCTCAGCGCCCCCTCCCTCCTCCTCTGTTCCTCTTGCAGAAGGCTCGCAGAGGGATCTGCCTGCTAGTCACCTTAAATTCAGTGCTGCAAAGCCAGAGAAACAGTTCCTGGGGAGTAGAGCTGAACCCAGAACAAGGTTTCGGCCTGGGGCTCCAAGGGGGTGAGTATCACAGCTTGACCTCGTCATTGTCCTTGTTGGGGGCTTCCGATTCATTCTTCCTGGGATGCAATTTGGGGTGAACCACTGGTGACCGTTGGCGCAGAGTGCGTGTTTCCCACCATTTTCTGCATGCATTAGTAGCATTTTTACCTATTCTGCACATAATCAAGCTCTGTAATTCGGTACCAGAGGATGTAGTAAAAGCTGTTAGTGTAGATGGGTTTAAAAAAGGTTTGGACAAGTTTCTGGAGAAAAGGTCCAAAAAGCATTATTAAAGAGGACCCGGGAAATCCATTGCTTACCCCAGGACAAGCATTGTGGAAGCTGTGGACTTTGGGAACCTGCCAAGTACTTGTGACCTGGATTGGCCACTGTTGGAAACAGGATACTGGGCTTGATGGACCTTGGTCTGACCCAGTATGGCACTTCTTATGTTCTTATGGACCCAGGTCACCAAGGATCGCTGGGTGCTAGACACCATTCAGTTCATCTATGTCCTGGAATGCAAGAAGCCGATTCCAGATGTCTTTGTTATTTCCCCTTGTGGGTCTGCAATCAAAAGTGCCATGGTGCAGTCCACCTTGCGCAAGTTGCTGCTCCTAAGTGCCATAGTGCTCATTCTCCTGGATGAGTGGGGCAAGGGAGATACTCCATCTATTTTGTGGTGCCAAAAAATGACGGCTCCTTCCAACCCATTCAGGACCTCATGTGGGTCAATGAGCACCTGCACATCCTGTGCTTCTGAATGGAAAGCTTGCGCTCCGTAATTCAAGTAGTGAGCCAAGGGGAGTTCTTGGCTTCTCTGGATCTGACCGAGGCATACTTTCACATCCTGATCCAGGTAGATCAGCAAAAGTAACTGCATTTTGCCATGCTCGGCTTTCAATATCTGTTCACCTCTCTCCCCTTCAAGCTATACACTAAGGTTATGGTGGTGGTGACTGTGGCGCTATGATGCCAAGAGATCTGTGTCCATCCATATCTGCACAACTGGCTCATCCGGGGCCATTCCCTTTCAAAAGCATCTCAGATGATATCCCGAGTGATGACCTTTTTGGAAAGCCTCGGCTAGGTGATCAATCGGGAAGAGATCCAGCTGCTGTCTTCCCAGTCCCTGGAGTTTCTGGGAGCACATTTCCACACTTGAGTGGGCAGAGTTTTCCTGCCAGAGAAGAAAGTTCAAAGACTGTTGGATTGCCTGGCACTGTTCTTTGTGCAGCAGGCTCCCAGAGTCTTGGATTATCTTTAGCTGCTCAGACTGATGCCAGTGACCATAGAGATAGTGTGGTAGGCTATGGCCTAGCATGGCCTGCTATTATGAAAGGCCTGTAAGTTAGGCCTGGATCCTAACTCCCATTATAGCTAGAAAAGAACCAAAAATCTGTGAAAAATGGGAAAACTGTTTTATACTGCTTAATAAGACGTTTTTATGAATTCATAAGTCTTCCATTATTCTCTTGTGTGTGAAAGAACAGAAATGTTTCAATATATGCATTCATGGAGCTAGAGATAACCTTGCAGTAGAGAAGTAACGAAATCAAGAACTACACCATTGTTAGAGCAATCCTAAGGGAGGGGGCTGGTTGCTAGGCTCCGGAGGGATTTCTAATTGGACAGGTGCAGGGAATGTAAAACCAATGAGACGTTTGCATGTATCGAGTTAGAACCAATAGAAAGTTCTCATGTATCAAACTGAAAAAGAGGTATAAATGGTTATGTCTCTGTAGAAACGGTTGCTCAGTTCCTTTTGAAGCTTTGACTGACTGGGCCTTTGCACAATAAACTGGCTTGGACCCTGTCATTTGACTCCTGGATTTATTCATTGACTGCACTTTGCTACAACAATAGTGCCATGGGCATGTGCTCATATTCGACTGCTCCAGTGGTCCTTGCTGGCTCGGCATTCCCAGCCTTCTCAGGAGTTTGAGCGTAGGCACTCACTAATGTTAATGGTGAAGTCCAGCTTGCGGTGGCGGTAGCAGCCCTATCATCTGAGGAAGGGTGTGCCGCTGCATGATTTCTCCTGGATCCTCCTGACAACAGATGCCAGTCTCTCTGGCTGGGGAGCGCATTTCCAAGACCGAATGGCCCAGGGCCATTGAAATTAAAGGGAAGTGGTATGGTCCATCAATCACCTTGAGGCAAGATCCATCAGGATTGCTCTTCTGTGTTTTCGGCCTCTGGTCGAGGGCTGGGTGGTTCGAGTGTTTTCAGACAATGCCACAGTGGTGGCTTATGTCAATTGGCAAGGCAGCAAGAGGAGTGCCAGGGTAGCTTTGGAGATGGTTCTCCTGTTTGCCTGGGTGGAGAAGAATCTCCTAGCTTTGTCAGCTCAGCACATTGCTGGAGTGAACAATGTGGAAGCAGACTTCCTCAGCCAGTAGTCTATGGATCCTGGAGAATGGAAGTTGAGTCAGGAGGCATTTCAGTTGATTCTGCGCTGTTGGGGTCACCCCAAAATGGATCTCCTACTCCAATGTCAAAGCATGCTGCTTCTTCAGTCACCACATGGAGATGGGGTCTGAGGGCATTAACACCCTGACCCAGCCTTGGCTGAGTCGGTGTCTGCTGTATGTGTTTCCACTGTGGTCCCTGGTGGGGTGTGTGATTCGGCATATAGAGTGACACCTGGGCAGGACTGTTCTGGTGGTGCCAGATTAGCCAAAGTGAGCATAGTTTGGAGATCTGATGTGGCCCTGCAGGCGCCTCCTCTTCAGTTGCCTCCATCTCGGGGTCTATTGCGGCAGAGATTGATTTGTCCTGGAGGACCCGATTTCCTTCTTGCTTACGGCTTGGTTCTTGAAAGGATATGGCTAGCACATAATGGTTCCTCTCCAGAGATGGTCTTCACTTTTGGCTGGGAGCCCAGAGGAGGTCTACCAAGCTAGCATACATGCGGATCTGGTGCATCTTTGAGCAAAGTGCTTGGCAGTTGGTTCCTGAGGTGGTCAAGGTGCCATCTCTGCTGGCCTTTCTACAGGGATAGCCTGGAAAAGGGTCTCTCTCTTAGCTCCCTGAAGGTTCAGGTAGTGGCTCTGGCCTGTTTCTGAGGTTCATGGCTGGTAAGTCTCTAGCCTTGCACTCGGACATCTCACACTTTCTCCAGGGGTTTGGCGCCTGTCTCCTCCCCTCCAGTCGGTAATCCCTTCCTGGGATCTGGGTCTGTTGCTCAGGGCCCCGATGGCGGCGCCATTGAAGGGTGCTACTTTAAAGTCTTCTTTGTCGTGATTTGCTCCAAAAGGCAGACTTCCAAACTGGAGGCTCTTTCTTCTGAGATTCTTACCTGCCTTTTTCAAAGGAGGATGTTTCTATTTGACATGTGCCTTCCTTCTTGCCTAAGGTGCTTTCTCCTTTCACATGGACCAGGTAGTTTGCCTGCCCACCTTCTCTAAGGAGCAGTGCCAGAGGAAGGATAAGGATCCTCACCTTGTGAAAGTCTGGAGGGTGCTTCTCCGGTACTTGGAGGTTATGAATTCCTTTCATAAGTCCGACCATCTTTCTGTGATGTTTGCCAGCCCGCATAAGGATGAGGCAGCGGCTAAGTCAACTTTGAGGTGCTAGATTAAGGAGGCATTGCCTCAGTGTATCTGTTGTGGAACCGGCCAGTTCCAGAGGGTTTGCACACCCATTCTACCCAAGCACAAGCATCCTTGTGGGCAGAGAAGAGCGGAGCTCAATAGCCCCTGTGGATATGTGTCAGGCAGCAATGTGGGCATCACTTTCCACTCTGGTCAAGCATTACCATTTGGATGTCCACGTATGGGCAGACACAGCCTTTTGCTAAAAGGTTTTGCAAGCTACTGTGTCTTCTTCCTGCCCAGTGGAGTTGTAGCTTTGGTACATCCCACTGGTCTGGACTGGTCTAGCAGGACAATATGGAAGGTGACATCTTACTTACCTGTTAATGTCCTTTCCTTGAGGACTGCTAGACCAGTCCAGGAGGCCTGCCCCGGAACTGTATTTTATTTTAAATATTTAACAGACTTTTTTATACCACTTTATCAGTTTAGTTGAAGCAGTTTACATTGTAACTTAAACTTGGTAATTTACATTAAAGAGGGATATTGATAACTTGGATTCTTCTGAGGCAATGGAGGGTTAAGTGACTTGCCCAAGGCCACAAGGAAAGCTAGTGGGAATTAATGCTGGTCTTTTGGTTCCCAAGCCAGTGCTCTAACCACTAGGCTAAGCCTCCACTCCAATTGTTTGGCTCTATTCTTCTGCTGTGGTACCCTTAGGTCCACTATGATTTTATACTTGGCTCTGTAGGTTCATCTTCTACTGACAGCCTTCTGTTTATGTTTTCCTATACATAGTTCTCTACTGTTTCATTACCCTTTGTTGCCCACATCAATAATAATAATAATAATTAACATTTATAAAGCGCTACCAGTCGTACACAGCGCTGTACAGACATATAAGAGTGACATTGAGGTTGTGTGAAGCTTGCCATATTTTCCCATATGCTTTGGGACGAATACTGAAGAGACCTCTGGTGGCTAAGGCGAATAGAGGCATGGGAGTGATGTTGAAAACTGGGCTTTTCACTGGTTCTTTGTCTCCATCAATCTGCTGGTAGGGGAACACAATCCGCTAGTCTGGACTGGACTAGCAGGACTCAAGGAAAGGACATTAACTGGTAAGTAAAATGTCACCTTCCTCTTTCATTGTGCAGCTACGGGGTATTATTGTATTATAAACTGTAGTGAGATCTCTTTCCTCCATTTTATCCTCCAAGTCTGTCGACGAGGCATTATCTTCATACAATGCTACACTATGCTCAGCCCTTGACACTCTTGCCCCTCCCACCCCACGTCCTGTCAAACTATCTACACCCCAATCCTGGCTTTCACCCATGATTCGTTACCTATGCACTTGTGCATGTTCTGCCGAGCGTGCTTGGTCCAAATCCCGCTACCCAGAAGACCTTCTTCACTTCAAATTTATGCTTGACTCCTTCCAATCAGCCCTTGCTCTTGCCAAACAAGATTACTATGTAAATCTGACCAACTCCCTTGCCTCTGATCCTCGCCGTCTCTTTAATACCCTCAATTCTCTCCTCAAGGACCCCCGCCCCCGATCCCACCTCCCTTTCTGCCCAAACCCTGGCTGACTACTTCCACGACAAAATCCACAAAATTATCCTCCAATTTCCCATCCCCTCATCTACCTCCCCTCCTCCCCTAGTCTCCTCCCCCATCCATACTCCCCCTACCGCCCTCTCCTCCTTCCCTCTGATTTCCGAAGAAAAAACCGCACTCCTTCTTTCCTCCTCCAAACCCACCACCTGTTCATCAGACCCTATCCCCACCCATCTCCTTCATCCCATCTCCCTCACCATTGTCCCCGCCATCACTCATATCCTCAACCTTTCACTCTCCACTGCAACTGTCCCTGTTGACTTCAAACATGCTGTTGTCACACCCCTCCTCAAGAAACCCTCACTTGACCCCACATGCCCTTCTATCGACCCATCTCCCTCCTTCCCTTCACATCCAAACTATTAGAACGAGCAGTCCACCGTCGCTGCCTCGACTTCCTCACCTCCCAGGCCCTCCTGGACCCACTACAATCCAGCTTTTGTCCCCTACACTCCACTGAAATGGCACTCACAAAGGTCACCAATGACTTATTCCTGGCTAAATCTAAGGGCCTCTACTCTATCCTCATCCTTCTTGACCTTTCTGCTGCCTTTGACACTGTTGACCATGACCTTCTCCTCACCACCCTCTCCTCGCTTGGCTTCAGAGACTCCGCACTGTCCTGGTTCTCCTCCTACCTCTCCCATCGCTCATTCAGTGTATGCTCTGGCGGCTTCTCCTCTTCCCCTACCCCGCTCCAGGTAGGTGTACCCCAGGGATCTGTCTTGGGCCCCCTCCTTTTCTCTTTCTATACCAAAGGCCTTGGCGCACTCATCTCCTCCCATGGCTTCCAGTACCATCTCTATGCTGATGACTCCCAGATCTACCTCTCCACACCTGATATTTCTCCAGCAACCTAGTCCAAGATCTCTGCCTGTCTTGCGGACATCGCTGCCTGGATGTCTCATCGCCAATTAAAACTGAACATGGCCAAGACTGAACTCCTTGTCTTTCCACCCAACTCCTCCCCCCCACTTCCACCTCTCTCAGTCCATGTGGATGGATCCACTATCCTTCCGGTTCCCTCGGCCCGCAATTTGGGGGTTATCTTTGATACCTCTCTCTCCTTCTCCGCTCATATCCAGCATGTGGCAAAGACCTGCCGTTTCTTTCTCTACAACATCAGCAAAATCCGCCCCTTCCTCTCTGAACACACTACTAAAAAGCTTATCCACTCCTTAATCTCCTCTCGCCTCGATAACTGTAACCTGCTTCTTGCTGGTCTCCCCGTGAACCACCTCCTTCCCCTTCAATATATACAAAATCACGCTGCTCGACTAATATTCTGCCAACCTCACCATGCCCACGTTACTCCTCTTCTCAAGTCGCTTCACTGGCTACCTGTCTGATTCCGCATCCAATTCAAACTTCTCCTACTAACCTATAAATGCATACACTCCATGGCCCCGCAATACCTCTTATCTCTCATCTCGCCTTACGTCCCTTCTCGGAATTTACGCTCCGCTAACAAACTACTACTATCAATGCCTTTCACCCATACCGCAAACTCCCATCTGCACTCCTTTCACCTGGATGCACCATATGCCTGGAACAGCCTACCTGCGTCTGTGCACCAGGCCCCCTCCCTGGCCCTCTTCAAATCCAGGTTGAAGACCCACCTCTTCACCATTTCATTCAGATCCTGACTTCCATCCTCATCTTACCCTAACCCCCGTCAACGTTTATGACCAAACTACAGTCCAAATTGACTAATGCTCTGTAATGCTTTGTACTTTTCTAACTAGATTGTAAGCTGCGATGAGCAGGACTCTGACGAGCAAGGACTGTCTCTGTATGTTGGCTACCTCTTGTAGGTTAGCTGTGCAGCACTGCGTGCGTGGCTTTATAAGTGCTAAATAGTAGTAGTAGTAGATTGTGAAAGCAATTTTCAAAACTGTGTGATCAGGTGCAAGTCCACAACTACTTCTACCCCTGAAGTTTGTACCACTTTTCTATAAGTAAGTACACACACAGATTTGAACCTGTTTTTACTACTGGTCCTTTTTACGTCCAAAATTATGCTTGCTGTTGCCTCTCAGCCTATCCCCTCCCAAAGGATGCATACTTACCTACATCAAGGATGGGAAGTTCTTGGTTTTAAAAGGGTAACTGGCTTTTGAAAATTGTAATAACTATTTGGAGGTATGAAGAGTATTCTTAATATGTTGTTCTAACGTCAGCTTTGTGTGCTTACAAATTTATGTCTACGGATGCACCTATTGTCCATAAAAACAGTCTTAAAGAGATATCCTCTGGTTATTAACAATTTTTCTTTGTCACCTTTTATTTCATATATGTGAAGGCATATTTTAGAAAGGCCGTTCATGTAGTTGTAGTGATATCCAAGTGAAAATGTCTGCAGTTCTATGTCTATTCTAACAACGAAGGTTGGCATGAATAAGTCCTATTGAAATCGACTTATCTCTGCCCCTCCCCCCTAGATGTGTGTGTTACATCCAATCAGGAAATGCAGATACACAGGGGGATGGACATCCACATGCAGTATAAGATGCTATTTTAAAAACATACATGGGGAAAATGTAGACAAGGGAACCCCTGTGACTTGCACATGTAAGTGCCGATATTTCAGGACATGCACATTCAAATATCGGGACAAGCATGTGTATCATGGTCAGTCTGAAAAACACCCATCACCCTTCATCGGTTATAGATGGTTCACAGTCTACTGACATAACATGTGGAGGGGGAAAGAAAAATTGAGGGACTAAGAGGGATGTTCCCTTAAGAAATGACCCAATCTAGAATGGCCCTTACATGTATTATCTACAGTGTAAATAGCTTATGTATACAGTTAACCCTGTTATCCAAGTTTGTACTCCTGTTCGATGTAAAACCTGACAGCTTGTCGTTATGGTCGTTATGTTATGATGTAAACCGCGCTGATTCTAAATAGCGCGGTATATAAGAAACTGTAATAAATAAATAATAAATAAAATCCCTCCTGTCACAGGCTGGCTTAAACGAGCCCTTTTAGAAAACTAAAATGTGCTCAGAAGCAGATGTAAATTTCCACCAGCCACGTGAACATAAGAACATAAGAACATAAGACATGCCATACTGGGTCAGACCGAGGTCCATCAAGCCCAGTATCCTGTTTCCAACAGTGGCCAATCTAGGTCATACGTACCTAGCAATATCCCCAAAAGACACAGGTTCCACAATGCTTGTACTGGGTCAAGCATTGATATCCTGGGTCCCTTCTTAATAGTGGTTTATGGACCTTTCCTCCAGGAACTTGTCCAAACCTTTTTTAAACCCAACTATACTAACAGCCCTTACTACATCCTCCGGTAACAGATTCCAGAGTTTGATTACACGTTGAGTGAAAAAATATTTTCTCTTATTTGTCTTAAATAGTTTACCCTGTAGCTTCATTACATGTCCCCTAATCTTTCTATATTCTGATAGCGTAAACAATTGATCCACATTTATCCATTCCACTCCATTCATTAATTTATAGACCTCTATCATATCTCCCCTCAGCCGTCTCTTTTCCAGGTTAAAGAGCCCTAACCTTTTTAGCCTCTCTTCATAGAATTTGGAGATACACGTGTATCTTTTTCTTCCGTCTGAACCATGCCCTGATATGCCCCTGTGTGACTTGTACGTGATTGAGGCAAACACGTGTACATTCTGACCTTTCTAAAATTGCTTTTTGGGTGTGCGTATGATTTGCATGTTTGAATTGTCATTTTCACATTTTCAAGTCATGAATAGGGCTTCTAAAATATCCCCCTTAGCATATAAACAAACAAGAAAACAAATCCAGCGAGACTGCGAACTTTACCTGAGCCATTACAAAATTCCTCACATCATCCTGGCTCTGAAGAGTGCCCTTCCTAAAGTTTCTCTTTGCTTTTCACCCAACTTTACAATACGAAACATTTCGCTGAATGGCCCAATTGTTTCCCTTGGTGTCCTGGTGTCCCGCCAAACAAAACTGAATTGATTGGAACACAGCCTGTTGATGCCTTTGAGAGCTGATGGCAACCTACCACTCTCTGCTGAATGGTATAATTGGCCTGCCAGAGAGGATTTGAGATTTTTAACACATTCTCTGTTTGGCTGAACTAACCAATTATTCTGCAAGTTGCTATCAGACTTGAGGACTTTTCTTCCTCAGGGTCATTAAGCTTGTCAAAACTAATTTGTCACCACAACTGCCAACCCTCATTGCCTCTGACAGCAGCACAAGTATCACACTAAACAGACCCTTGCATTACAAGCCAGCGAGTGAGTGATCAGTGCGCTCTGCCGGCATGACTTGCAGTGGCCTTCTGACCTCACTAAAAGGCAGAAATAGTATCGGTGAAATGACATGCGTCAGAGAAGTCACATGGTAAGCTGTTCGTACAAACATGTACACATTAATACTTTCTGCGTGGAAAGCAATTGCATTTGATTTGGAAAGTACATGTAAAAAATCTCATATGTTCATAATTATTTCTATATACTGCATTGGCATTAGGAACCTGCACATCACCATAGCCATAAGTTTCTTGAAGGAGGCATGTTAAATTGTGATTTTCAGCTCCTTACTCATCCCCTTCCTGGCACCTCTTTGAATCAGCACCCAAATGTGAAGCAGACTTTCACATCCCCTGCCCTCTGGAAGCAGATTCTACAGTTTTACCATGTGCCTTTTTAAAACCTTTTTTTTCTGGAGCAGATGAAATCTACGCCTTTCTAATTTGCAAGGACCTTTTCTGTTAGTTTCTGAGGGCTCCGCAATATAATATATTTAAAGAGTACATCTGGATTATTGTCTCTACCGGAAAGCTAACTTCTGTTCCAGGGTCCTTGCTTTGGCTATGCAGCAAGGCTGTAGTCAGTCACAGAGTTGGGTGAGCAGCCAAACAAGTTTTCTTGGCCCCTCTCCCTGCAATTCTGGCTCAGTTCACACATTTTTGTTGACTGGGTCTCACAGAAACAGCTGAGAAGCTTGTATGCCTATCTCTGACCTACATTTCCCTAACTATTAGATAGAAAGGAGTTAATGAAGACACTGACCTTCCCCAACAACATATACTATGCTCCCTGGCAAAGTGTTCTAGTTTATAGTCTTGAACATATGGAAATCCTGTACCGTGTAGTCAAGCTCCCACTCAACCTCCTCTCTCCTAAAGAAAAGAGGAATTCAATAAGTCTTTTCTTGTACTGCAGCCCCCTCGTCTCTTTAATTAATACATTTCTGTATCCAGTGCTTTGATATCCTTCCTGTATGAGGCTGACAACTGTACCCCATAATCCAAGTTTCTCCTAACAAGATCACTGCTCAACAATATGATGACCAGCGGAAGTGCCCTCTGCATTTCATACACAGACAGTCCACACTGCACAACACTTTAATGGCTGCAGTCTGGTTTTTAAAAAATTTTTCTTAACTATTGTTATGCTGACCTTTTCCTGGGAAGTATTACACACTGCTGACTGCTTTGGTTTAAAACAGGATCTAATGGAAGATAAGAATTGTTAGGTCCAGCTAGGTTTCCCAATTTATTTCCTCTTCAAATATCATACTCCGCCGTCGGTGCCTGTCTTTGCAGGCGATTTTGGAAGGTTTACATGTGTGAAGACTAATGCATGCTACGATATGTGCATGCCTCTGACATATTCTGGGCATACATGACTGTCAGCTAAGTATTTGTTTCGATCTGATGTTTGGAAGAGTGATGGTGGGGGAGGAGATTTTGCTTGTTTCACTGTTGTGCAACCTATCTCAAAATACAAAACAATAGAGAATTTTGGAGCTGGGCTTGCATGTGCAGTTTTCCAAAATCTGCTACTCTGACAAGTAGGTTACACAACCTGCTGCTTATTCTTGTAAGTGCCAGCGGTTAACCCATGCAAAGCCCTGAGTAATGCTGCAAACTGTGAAAACCACACTTGAGCTGCCCTTTTCCGTCGTAGATGGCTTATGCAAAACTGTGCTTTTACTCCTCACTTCTTCTCAGCTAGGCAACCTTGGGGTAGACGGTGGTGGTTTTGCTGCTGGCCTTCAGCTATCGTTTTATTTTGTTTTAATTATGATTTTACTTTGATTTTTTTTATTTTAATGTTATTTTGTTTGTTGAATGGGTGATTCTAGAAATGTAATTTATTTGTCTTTATTGAACACCTCTATGCTTATTCTAGGCATGTTTGCACTCTGTTGGTGTTCCATGCATCCACCACTGCTTCTTGAAGAAATAGTTTATAGTGTTACTCTTGATTTAGTATTTTGCATCAGAGTACTGTGATGGTAGCCTCTGACTTTCAGCATGAGGTGCTATGCACCTGACTCTGAGTTGACTTTAGAGACCACGTTCTCAGAACACCTTGATTAGCACTAATGAATGACATTAGAGGAAGAGCAGCATCGGGTAGTAGGCTGTGGACCTGAGGCAGGGGATATGCGACATATGGCAGTGAAGAGGGCTTGTTCCAGCACCATTTAGCAGCATTCTGGAGTAGTCTGCCCCTGCTCATGGTGACAGTCTTCAGTGTAACAAATAAGTGCTGAATTTGGTTAATTCACCTTGATTTTGGAATCAAACTGGATTGATTTTTTTTAATTACGTAAAGCCTTGTGGAACGAAGAAGGGATTTTTAAAAAGTAAGGGAACAAGAAAGGACACCTATTAATAAAATTGAAAACTGAAAAAGGACTTTAAAAATTTTGTGGCAACCTTGGGAGCAGTGATGAAAGGAATGGAGCATGTCACAATTTCTGTGCCCGGAGTATTTTGAGCTCCCTCGGTTATATACATAATTTTTTTCTTTGGTATATGGGATCATTTTTTTATTTTTATTTTGTGGTGGATTTTTTTCAATAGCAATGATTCAATTTAGTTTTCTTCATTTTTGTTTTTTTGGTATTGTATTACTTTTTGTGGAAACAATAAAGATTTGTGTTTTGTATCTATTAGACCTGAGACAGGTACAAGGACCCAGAGGCTCAGGGGCAGTGGAGATCCTCTGCCACTAAAGAGGAATAACAGGCAGGAAGGAAGATGTGTGTGGGAAAGGGATGTTATATAAATGGTAATTTCTTTTAAAAATAAATGAATACATTTATTAATTAATTAGTAAGTGGCAGGTCGGGGCCAAAGGGGGCTCCTCCTTCGACTCCAGTTGCATTGGAGAAAAGGAAACAAGTTCATAAATGTCCCCGATTAGTGATCTGGCAGCAAATCCTCACTGGAAGTATGGAAGGTTTGGACAGAGAAGTGGAAATGAGGGGCAGGTGGAAATGTGAAAAGTCAGCAGACATCTTCCATCCACAAAAACCTTATGTGTGTCAACTTCCAAAAAACAGTATTTATTATATGAATGCATTATTTATTTAGTTCCTGCCATTCCAGTAGTAGTTCAAGGCCAGTTTCAGGTACAGCAGGTATTTCCCTGTCCATGGACAGTTTATAATCTAATTCTGTATCAGAGGCAATGGAGGATTAAGTGACTTGCCCAAGGCCACAAGGAGCATCAATTGGATTTGAACCCTGGCTTTCCTGGTTCCCAAGAAATATAGTAAGTTAATCCAATAAAAAGTTATTGTCATATATATATTTTTAGGGCTGATCAGCAGTTACATATATGGTTACTTTAAACTGATAATTCAGCTGAATTGTGTACTGTAGTTAAATCAGATCACTGAATGTGCTGTCCTAAAATACAGTTCAAGTTAAGCGGATAGCTCTGAATACTGATGCCATGTGCTTACTGTACTCTTTTGGCCTGCCCTCTGCAAGCCTTCTGGTTCTCCTCCGTGTATCCAGATAGCTTGGTTAGACATCTGAATATCTGACCAGAAACTATACTCAGTGGCCCAGAATGTTTCAGCAAAATGGTTTATCTGGTTAACTCGCAAACTTTACATGGAAGATGCTCAGAATCTTGGCCTCTTTGTGTTTTCACTTTTATGTGACACTTCATTTCTGTGTTCATAAAAGTTTGAACAAGGCATCCACATGGGATGTAGCATAGCAACAGTATATGATGGCAGATAGAGACCACTATGATCCATCTAGTCTGCTCAGTAAGATGGTTAGAGTGGTTGTACCTACATTCCATGCAGGTCACCCACTCTGTTCCTTTGTTTAAGGCTGTATCTGCTGTGCTGTACAGATCACCCCCTCTTTTTGTTGAAATATAAAAGATATTTAAGTTTATTTTGATGTCATCCTCTTGCAATAGAAGGATCCTCTATGTCTGTCTCATGCCATTTTGAATTCAATCGCTGTTTTTAATACTCCTTCGGGAGGGCATTCCAAGCATCCACCACCCTTTTCATGTAAAAGTATTTCCTGACGTTGCTTTTAGTTTTACTAACTTGCAACTTCATGTTATGCACCTTAGTTTTACAGCTTCCCCTTCTTTGAAAAAGGTTTGTTTGTTCATTAATACCCTGTAAGTATTTAAACGTTTGTATTATATCTCCCCTGTCCCTCCCATCTAGGGTATACATATTTAGGTCTTCAAGTCTCTTCCATACATCTTCTGGAACAGGCTTCAAATCATTTTGGCCATCATCCTCTGAATCATTTCAAGTCTTTTTATATCCTTTCTGAGATGTAGAGCCCGATTCCTGTAGGAGCACATCCAGGCTGTCCGGAGGCCCCAAGCAAGATGGGCCCAATTGGACCTGATTCTGGACCACAGAAACAAAACTTTTCTATGGGAGCCAGAATCAAGCCCAAGGATGGCCTGGCGTGCCCCTGCCGCCTGCAGGGACATCCTCCCCATAGGCATGCCTGACTCTGGCATTCCCAGCCCTCCTGAATCTAGCATTCCCAGCCTCCCTCTTCCCCACCGCCCAATCCAAGGCTGGACTGCCAAGGCCTGGATCAAGCGGCAGGGACTCACCCCCTACATCTGGCCCAGCCCCGGGGGGGATCCCCGGCCCCGATCATGGCAAAAGCGCAGCTTATTCCACCTTTGAGGTAAAATAGGCAGCGCATCCCTACTGACCGGGCAGAGCATACAGGGCCATGGCCTGAATCGGCCCTGTACATATTGCCAGGCTGGCCTGCCCCCATTCCGCCCCAATCTTGCCCCCTCCTGCCCCCCGCTATCTCTCCCTATCCTGAGCATCAGGAAATACAAGGAGAGCTGGAGGAGGAATCAGGCCCGATTGGCTTGTGGGGCTGCGCATCCCACTGGGACGGCAGCCCCACAAGCCGCATCTTTGCACATGGCCCATAGAGGCACATTCCAATACTACTACTACTATTGAGCCTTTATATAGCGCTACCAGTCGCACACAGCGCTGTACAGATATGCATGCAAGAGACAGTCCCTGCTCGTCAGAGCTTACAATCTAGTCAAGACAAAACATATAGCAATAGTCTATTAGGGCCAAAACAATATATGGCATTTACCATTTAGTTAAGACAAAAGACAGAAGTCGGTACAAGACAAAGGACAAAGGTCAGGATCTGAAAGCGACAGTGAAGAGGTGGGTCTTCAACCTGGATTTGAAGAGGGCTAGGGAGGGTGCCTGGTGTATAGACACGGGTAGGTTGTTCCAGGCGTAAGGTGCATGAAGGTGAAAGGAGCAAAGTCTGGAGTTAGGGGTGAGAATGAAGGGCCTGGATAGGAGTAGTTGGTTAGAAGAGCGAAGTTTCTGAGAAAGGTTGTGAAGTGCCGTAGAGTGAATGCATCTATAGGTCAGGAGGAGAAGCTTGAACTGGATGCTCCTGTGTGTCCGAACGGAAATGGGATGCCTAGAGGTAGACCCGATTCTGATCCCGCGAGGGTTAGACATGCCTGTGGGAGCATAATTGGGTCTAGGGCCTGAACATGCATGTCAGGCCCCGATTCTAATTGGCCTGCATGCACAGCCACATGCCTGGCTACCTCAATCAGGCTTCTGAATGGAGCCGCAGTGCCATGGCTTCCCATTGCCATGGCACCGTGGCTCCATTCATGAGCTGCAAATGCCGGCCACCGCCGATTTACTTCATTCCTCATAGCCGGGTTCTCGATC
Organism: Ichthyophis bannanicus; assembly: GCA_033557465.1. NCBI lineage: Eukaryota > Metazoa > Chordata > Amphibia > Gymnophiona > Ichthyophiidae > Ichthyophis > Ichthyophis bannanicus. The sequence goes on from CM066034.1 coordinate 938,250,967, forward strand.
TGGCCTCCTATGGCCAGACTCCAGCTGTGGGGAACTTCCTGCACCCCCCCTACCTTTTGTTCCCGGCCCGGCAACAGGATCCTCTGATGTCCAGGGGGACTTATTTCACCTCTGTGGTGAAATAAGTCCCCCATCTATGTTCACGACCATAGTCGTACAGGGCCAACCTCAGAATCGGCCCTGTACATCCGGGGTCACGGACCGCCCATTTCCAGCCCTCACTCCACCTCAGCAATGTCCCCTCCTGCCCCCATCTAGGCCTCCCCCTACAAATGGGACATCCATCCCCACTTTTTGTGGGACAGAAAGACCCCCATGGTCTCCAAAACTGAATATAATACTCTAATGAGACCTCACCAATTACTTGTACAAGGGCATTAATATCTCCTCTTTTCTGCTGGTTATTCCTCTCTGTATGCAGCCCAGCATCCTTCTGGCTTTGGCCACTGTCTTGTCACATTCTTTCGCCACCTTGAGATCTTCAGATACTATCATGCTGAGGTCCCTCTCCTGGTCCATGCACACTAACCTCTTGCTCCCTGTCTCATATAACTCCTTTGTATTTCTGCATCCTAAGTGCATTTATTTTTATTTATTTTATTGCTTTTATATACCATGCTCTTTAAAATCAGTGTGGTTTACAGACAACATTTTTGTACAGAACAGGGGCCTGTTATATACTTACATTGAATGGGTGATATAACTTGGATTTCAAACTGGGGAAACTATCTACAATATAAACATGTGCTGTCTGTAATTTACAATTGCCTAGCTGGGTGTATAGTCGATGAGGTTAAATTACTGGGTTGTTAGTAGTGTAGGAGAAAGAGGTGGTGTTTTAGTGCATGACTTTGCATAAAATCATAGCTGCCAAGCATTAGACCATTCTTCTTGTTTTGTAGATTTTTTTCTTATATTGTCCACTCCCTCCCAGGAATCCACTCTGTCCACTCATGAAATCTACAAAAAGGCAAACCTTTCCCCTTTAATTCTTCAGCAATATCACTCACAAAAACATTGAATAGGACTGATCCCTGAGGCACTCCACTACTCGCCTTCGTTTCTTCTGAGGGAATTCTGTTTACCACCACTTTCTGTTGTCTATAACATAGTAGATGACAGTAGATAAAGATCAATTTTTCCATGCAATTTGCCTAGTTTTCTTCCTCTCTAGTTTTCCACCAATTGGATAAATAAACATATAAACCCTCATACTGAAACCAACACCAGGCTCCCCAATGCCTTTTACTCGATCTCTCAACCCTATTTCCACCAGGGTCCGCTATGTATCAGGGCTGGCCCAACCATTAGGCAAACTAGGCAGTTACCTAGGGCAACAGCTTCTAGGAGGCAGCAAAATAAAGCAGCAGTTAAAGCAAAATAATAGATTCTGACAACCAAATAAACTCAAAGAACCATCAGCACGTTCTTTTACTTTCAGAGAGGGTGGGAATACACATACACACAAAGCAAAGCTTAATATTTAAAAGCACAATGTCCAACTATGCATTTTTACAGGACTGTAGTCTTAAGGGTGATGGTCAGATGACCATGACTGTAGAGTTCAATTATCAAAATCTCAAGGGGGGGGGGGGGGAGCGCTCAATACTTTACCCTGGCTTGGGCAGTCCTGCTGTGTATGCTCATGAATGGTAGGGTTATAACTAATGCTATTTCATGAAGGTTAACTCGGGCAATCATAGGAGCCTGGTGGACTGTGCTGCTGCTATTAGTGTAACCATGCAAATTATGCAGACTAGCCAGAGAATTCGCTGCCACGGGATTCCCTGATTTATTGCTCATTGCTGCTGCTTGGGTCAGGTCCAGAGCTCTACAGAGCTTCCAGTAGGCTCTGCTATGTCCCTATCGCTCTTGTAGATTATTCGCTTGGCATTATTGTGCTGGAAAGAGAATGGCACTGGGAGGTTAAATGAGGTGTGCCTTGTGCACACTGGAGAAGTTTTCTTGAGGACAGAAGACATGAGACGAAGAAGATCAGCTGGAAAGGAAGGGAAGAGATGGGCTAGAGAAAACATGGAAGCACAGGGTCTGATATTCAGCCAACCCCATAAGCATATTAAGTAAGGTTCCAAAAGCGTTTAAACAGCGTTGCTGAATATACATCTGACCAGTGATCGTGCTGCTATCCATTTCAAGGTAGGTCTAATTTTAGATGTATTGAGGCTGATATTCAAAAGATTTATGGGCCTGACATTCCAACGCATTTACCATGCTTTGCAAACTTGTAAACCGTGTAAATGCCCCTAAGCGGGATATTCGTGGCACCAACATGGTTAGTGATGCTGAATGTCCCCAAGTAAAGCCGCTATATGCCCTGATGCTAACTGCTTAGCATTGGGGTGTGTCGGAGGTGTTCTGGGGCGGAGTGGGGACATAACTGATTGCAAACCCAGTTTACCTTCTGCCCAGTTTGTATTCTGCCAGGGTTACGTTCTGCCCGGTTTACATTCTGCGGTGAAAGCCAGGTGCAGGACACCATGGCCTAACTTTCACCATGTATCACTAACCAGAGAGCATCTCAATATTTCTGCTGCCCATTTAGCGATCTGGCTCTGTGGTGACCCTGGCATTGAATATCTCCTAAATTGGCCTCTTTGAAAATTTACTAGGGCTGATGTATGCTCAAATTTTACTCAACTCCTGAACTTAGGACCCTAAAAGGTGGGTGGAAACAGGGGCAGATTTAGGTTGGGGAAACAACATTAGCAGCTTACCACAGATTTTCAGCTTTCAACACTTAAATTAGGTTCTTAAATTTAGGAAAATTAATGGCAGGCTTAAATGTAAGAACTTTTCTTTTATGCTCCAAGGATAGGTGCATTTTAAGCAGAAAACTTAGGATTCTATATTTGATTGACAATATGGGACACATTTAGGTATCTAATTTCGGAGCTCAGCTTTTTTTAAATATCAGGATCATAACCTGTTTAATGGCTGAATGTCATCACTAAGGGGGTTTAGAAGCGTTTATTTCATACTTTGGACATCTGAAAATGGGCATAGAGACATCCAAAGCAAAGAGATATCCCTCGAGACATTTTGGAAGCTAGATCTGTGGATGTCTCCGGCGCCGCAGTCAGTATGGGAGCATGCTGTAGGCATGGCCGGGGCATTCACAAGAACATGGATGTCCTCGCTTGATTTCAGAAATGTCCTGGATGTCCCGAGCTGTATCAAAGATTATACCTGCTCCGGGCATGAATAGGCATCTGAAAGGTGCTCATTTTGTCAAGCAAATGTCTGGCGGGTTTGGAGAAGGAGGTACACTCATATCCCCTTTGTTTTACAATTTGTCAATGAATACTGATGGGGAATGGGGGCTCATATTTTCATTTTGTCAAGCCGCTGGATGTTCCCCTATGCAGCTTTGCTTGAGATGGACGTCTCCATCTTACGCTTCATAGCAGGGACATCTAAATGGACGCTGGCATGGGTATTCACATCGGGGACATCTATGTTTCTAAAACAGGGTCAAAAAAATAGACATCCCCAGCGTTTTTCTACACATTCTGCCCTGAATGTCTGAGATTGCACTTGGACGCCCTTTCTAAAATGCCCTTCACATGTGTAAGTGCTGATTCTGCCTTTGCCCATCTCTAATTCTGGCTCTGTCTTATACAAATACAATTATGGCCATTTAATGAGATAAATGGCTCAGTTTTATATGGATAAGGACTGAAACTACACACATAAACCAGTTATGTATTCACCGTCTGCAAACATATAATGCTTTGAATATCAGGCTCAGTTTTTAGTATCCCCCGCATAAACATTGTTCCAACAGCCCTGAGTCTGTGTATATGTTCCTGTGGCAATGGGCATCACCCAATATATTTTATCATCAGTATTTCCAGTTCCCCAAAATGTTTGGATCATTGTCTGACCACAGTGTAGGAGAACTTCACCATTCCTCCTGAATTCCATGGCATGTTGGCAAAATCCAAAAAGATTCCGATGCAGTAGCATTACAGACTGACAGATTTCTAATTGCATTCCGAAAAACTTTCCCACTTACCTGAGAACAGTTTACACGTCCATTATATCGCTGTTTTCCTATAAAATACATAAGCTATATTGACAGGCAAAACGTTCAATAAAACCTACAGAATAAAGCTGTGAGTCTGAAACAACATGTGCACTCATTCAGACGGTTTAGCAGTGCGAAGTGAGAGAATGTGTGTATGTGTACGGGTAGAAGCAGTAGACAGTGCCACGCAGAATTTAGTGCCCTCTGTTGAATATGCAGGAAACACTCCTTCTTGGCCAAGTAGACATCAGTAATGGTTTTGGCACTGCATACTATTTCTCACAGCTTGGCCTATGTGCCTCTCAAAGATGAGCCCTTTGCCACCACACTGCCTGCAGCCCCTCTTAGCTAGAGCTTTAATAGTGGGACACCTAGCATGACTATTAAGCATAAAAAGAATACAAGCCACAGCAGTCCTAATTGATCAGAGCTTTCTATCACATCCACAAATCGAGAGAAACTCATGATAACTCGGCTTGGATTTATTCTTAAGACAAAAAGTATGGGTAAGCCATAAAGATTCAATGTTTTCCTGCTTTGAGAGCAGACACATGTTGTGATAAAAAATGTTACGGAGAGAGTGGCATTAGAAACAGTTCTTGATGTTCACAGATAATGAATGGCCTCTTTCTAATTCAGCTGTGCCAGACTTGTGCAGCTTCTAAAGAAATGCTTCAGCGCCATTTTCATGATTGTAGGTAAGAGAATGGGTTTAAGAAACAGTTTACAGAGAAAGAAAGAGAGACAGATGGAGGTGGAAGTTGGGAGTTACATTTCGTGGAGTTTCTGAATTTTGTTAGGCTCCAGTGATATCATTGTTCTTTCTCTAGCAACAGGGAGGGATTTTTCCCTCCTTGCAGCTGGAAGTACCGCTAAAACTTATCAAACCCCCTGCTAACAAAGGCCAGTATTGGCAGCCAAGATATGGATGTGAATTTTAAGTTGTTTTTTCTATTGTGCTATACAAAATTAGCCAAAAAGCCAAATTTATTCATATGTAAACAACTGACTCTTTCAGTTCTGCCAATGAAATGCGGACATTTAAAGTCAGTCCAGCTGCCAGCAGTAAGGTCTGCTCCGAACTACCTGCATGCACGCATAGTCTTCAGAACAAGGCTAGCTGCAATGCTTCTAAAGAAGACATCGTCGGCAAAATACACTTTTCTCCAGGGAGCTAGCACTTTATTTTTCAAATACTTGTTTTAATTTGCCAGGATTAGCAGGAAAGAAAAAGAAATGAACAACTATGAACAAACAATATTCAGTCCGGAACCTACCTACAGTTTTTACCAAACTTCACTCTATTATCCCCAGTGCCCCAGTACATGACAAGCAAAGGACCCAGTTTATCCAAGGAGCTTTCCACAGGCACACCACAGGATCAGCTTTCAAAAGGGATCTAGGCAGCTAGGTAAAGAGAGCCAGCTGAGCAGCTCTTTGAAAACTATTCAGGACACATGCTTTAAAAAACAAAAGCCATATACACATATAAATGATTACACTTGACTAAATGTGATCAGGGGGAGGAGTCAAGATGGCATCTTCAGCCCGTTTGACTTGAGATCGTTTTCTACAAAATCTTTTCTTATATGGGAAAAGGAAGGGAAAGGCTGCCAAAGCACTCTTGTTGTCCCTGGCTCGATGGATGTTTACGTAGATCACAAGGGACATAACTGGAGCAGAACCGGCTGAGGCACCACTACAGTCAGTAGGCACAGCATTTTCTTTGGAAGTTGACACCTTGCTCTTGCCCGCGCAGTGTGTGCCTCCACAGCCCCAAATCTCAGCAAGCCCTTCGGCAGGCCTGGGAGGACTGATGAGCAGCATATCGCAATCAGTCCCTAGAGAAGAGGGTCTGTCCATGGGAGAAGCAGTGGGAGTGATGCCATCTCGGATTTGTCAGGAGGAAGGTGGAAAAATGCATGAAGCACTGCGGGATAAACAGGGAGCTCCAGGTTTCTCTAGTCAAGGACCTGTTCAGGTACCCAGCTTGGAGATCCCTGCTCTGTGGGTGAGTCTCTGAGAAGTGGTCCTTATTTGGTGGGATTTACCTTGACTTGACCTCCAGTTACTGTATTACTCTGGAGGCTATTTAGGAGGCCAAATCCCAATTGAATGTGGCAATAACAGCACAAGCACACTCTTTGTCTCTACAAGTTCAAAATAATTCTTGAAAGATAATTAAACTTGAGCAAAAGGTTTTCTTTAACAATGAAGACAAGGATATTGATTTGAAAGTACAGGGTCTTAAGGATTTGTCATCTACATTAATTAAAGACAGTACTACGTTAAGGAGGAAAAGAGTCACTGGCAAATTCAGCTTGTGCTTGTAACATAGGTTATTAAATTTTCCTAAATTACCTATGGATTCTGCTGAAGAAATGTTCAAAAGATATTCATATGAAGTTTTGAAAATTCCAGCTGACTCCTTTCCTCCTATTGTCTGCACGTATTATTTACCTATTGAACTTCAAACGATGGCTATTTTAAACATATCTGCTATTTTGGAGACCTCTGAAACTGAGATTGCAGAGTCAAGAACTTTGCTTGTTACTCTAGCTTTATTTTAAAGCCAAGGAAACCTCCTTTATTGATAAGCCTTTGAAATTACTTCCTGATGTTGCTAAAGAAACACAAAAGAGGAGGAAGGAGTTTCTTCTACTGAAGTTGAGGATCATCCAGCTGGGAGTTTTGTTTTTTCTTAAGTACCCATGCAAATGTATAGTCAAACTGAAATTAGTGAAATTTGTCTTCTTTGAACCTTTACAATTGGAGGCTTTCATCAACACTAGGAAAACTTTGATAATTTCCCCAGTGCTGCGCTCTTCAGCTGTTTGAGTTTTATGGCCTACGTTAGGCTGTGTCTTTCCTTATTGATGTTTATTGCCATATCTTTTCTTAGTGCTAATTCTAACTTGCTCCTTTCCAACAATATTGGGGACTAGATGGAAAATTAGTCTTATTTTCTAGTTATGTCGATAGTATGTTTTTCCTCTTATATATTTTAGTTACCCTTTTCCAGTTCTGTACAAGTGTATATTGCTTTGTATTATAGAATTCAAATTTATAAATAAAAACATTTTTAAAAATGATCACACGTGTAATAGTGATTTTAGAAGAAGTATTACTTATACGACGTACTTAAATGCAGGCGACACAAACAGATTTCAAGGAGAACATAAGAAATGCCATACTGGGTCATACCAAGCATCCATCAAGCCCAGTTTCCTGTTTCCAACAGCGGCCAATCCAGATCACAAGTAGCTGTTAGGTTCCCAGCAGGTATGCAGATCCCATGCTACTTGTCCCAGGGGTAAGCAGGAGGCATGTTCTAGGCATGTAAAACATTTCAGCATCAGCATTCACTCTTGTTCCTAGTCATGCCAGCTTCTTGTATGGACCTGGGTTATGGAGGAGATCTTGAGGGACGAATTAAATTTAAATTTAAATCTCTGGGGTTAAAAACACACCTCGAAAAGGAAAAAAATTTGAATTTTGGAGCTTAATTCCTTCTGACCTATAAATGCATTCATTCTGCTGCCCCTCACTACCTTTCCTCTCTCCTCTCTCCCTATACACCTTCGCTCTTCCTCTGACTTGCTTCTCTCTATGCCCTTCTCTTCTGCTGCCAACTCCAGACGTTGTTCCTTTCACCTTGCTGCTCCTTATGCCTGGAACAAACTACCTGTATCTTTACATCAGGTTTCATCTCTCCCCCTTTTCAAATCCATGCTAAAGGCTCACCTCTTTCAGGGCCACTTTTGGATCTTAATCCTTTGTTCTCCTTCTGTCTCCTTACCCTTCCCTATTGTATCCTTACTCTCATCTTTTTACTATCTGTCTTGATTAGATTGTAAGCTCTGATAAGCAGGGCCCATCTTTTATATTGTGATGAAACAGACACCAGTAAACCCATGGAGGTAGAAGAAAACACTGATCTCTTTAAAGGAAATGATATACTGAGGCACTCAAGTTTTCTCTAACCCCTCATACATCCCCCCCACAACCCTCACCTTTGACGATCTCACTCTCTCCATAAAAAAACAGGTGAAATATCTTGGAATCATACTCGATCAGAACCTATCTTTCTCTGATCAAATAAAGAAAACCACTAACACAGTATACGCTAAGCTACGCACACTCAGGAACCTCAAACCTCTCCTAAGCCCTGACTCCTTTCGCACTGTCTGTAAGGCCCTTACAACCCCCTCACTTGACTATTGTAATCTGATCTATCAGGGCCTCCCCAAGAACTCTATTCAACCCCTCCAACTAGCCCAGAATACATTAGCGCGTCTCATAACAAACAATCCTAGACGAGCTCATATTACACCAATCCTCTATGATCTCCACTGGCTCCCAATTCATCACCGAGTGAAATTCAAGGTTCTTACTCTAATACACAAAATTATTTCTAAGGAGTCAGCTCCATGCCTCTCCCCTCTCCTTGCCTTCTCCAACAACACTAGAATTCACCGTTCTATCACTAAAAACTTACTGACTATACCTTCAACTAAAAAACACTGCAAACAATCCTCATGCAACAAGACCTTTTCCCTCTATGCTCCTTCCCTTTGGAACACCCTTCCGCATGAGCTGCGCAACTGCGTGAGCCACACTGATTTCCAGAAAAAGTTAAAGACCCATCTCTTCCTTGATCATTTTTCTCTCCCACCCTAAGACCTAAACCCCTTATTTTTTACCTCCCTGCCCTTGTTCCTTCAAACTTTACAATACTCCCCTCCGTAGCATTGCACACACATATATAAATATGTAAATAGTTGATCATTGTTCACTGTAATTAATTGTATAATATAATTTAGTTTTTCATGTTTTTTATTCTGTACCCTGTTATTGTTCCTTGTAAACAGTTGAAATACACTGCTTTTTATTGTTCTATGTCAGGGGTCTGCAACCTTTAAGACATAAAGAGCCACTTGGACCCGTTTCCGAAGGGAAAAAAAAAACTGGGAGCCGCAAAACCATTGCGACATTTAAAACAAATCTAACACTGCATATATTGTTTCTTACCTTAATGCTATATACGACCCCCTACTTTTCCTGTTAAAATATAGGTGTTTGGCCTATACTCGCCGTATAAGACTACCCCTCTTCCTTCGCACACACCAAAAAAAATACGCCAGAAAATATAACAACAAGAAGTAACAATATTTGATTTCAAAATTATGATGATTTTGTAGTCAAATCACTAATATGAAATAAAATTATTTTTTCTACCTTTGTTGTCTGACCAATTTATTCTTTGATCATGCTGGTCCCGATCTGAGGCTTCTGCTTTCCTGTCTTCTCTTAGCTCTCTTTCTGTGGTCTATGGTCCATCTGCCAGTTCTTATCTCTTCTTTCGTTTTCTTCACTTCTTTCCATCAGCCTATTTCCAGTCCCAGTAACCCTCCCCAATATCAGCCCCTTTCCAGTCCTCACTCCCAGTACCTTCCAATGTCAACTTGCATTCCCATGATTGCCACTGGTGTCCATTTCCTTCCAGTCCCCCTCCTTCCCCACTGACCAGTCCCTTCTAGTACAAATACCATGGCAGCCCCTCTCAGATCCAGTTCCATTCTCCCATCCCCTCATATCAGCCCATTTGTAGCCTTAGCCCCCAGTTATCTTCCAGGGCCAGCAGCTCTATCCTCCCCTCCCCACAATCAGCCCATGCCCAGTCAAAGCCCCCCAATCAGCTCGCTTCCAGTGCTAATCCCCCCTCAACCCCATTACCAGTGCTAGCCTCCCCTAATCAGCCCAATACCAGTCCTACCCCCCATCAGCTCATTACCAGTCCTAGCCTCCCCTAATCAGCTCATTTCCAGTGCTCGTCCCCTCAACCCCATTACCAGTGCTCCATCCCTCCATGTCAGCCCCCTCCCTCCCTCCCTCCATGTCAGCCCGCCTCCCCAATCCCTCCATGTCAGCCCCCTCCATGTCAGCCCCCCTCCCTCCATGTCAGCCCCCTCCATCCCTCCATGTCAGCCCCCTCCATCCCTCCATGTCAGCCCCCCTCCCTCCATCCATATCTGCTCCCTACCTCCTTTTCAGCCTCCCTCCCTCCATCCATCCATCCATATCAGCTCCCTCCCTCCATGTCAGCCCCCCTCCCTCCATGTCAGCCCCCTCCCTCAATCCATTCATATCTGCTCCATCCCTCCATGTCAGCCCCCCTCCCTCCATGTCAGCCCCCTCCATGTCAGCCCCCTCCCTCCCTCCATCCATATCAGCTCCCTCCCTCCATGTCAGCCCCCCTCCCTCCCTCCATTCAGATCTGCTCCCTCCCTCCATGTCAGCCCCCTCCATCCCTCCATGTCAGCCCCCCTCGATCCATCCCTCCATGTCAGCCCCCTCCCTCCATGTCAGCCCCCTCCATGTCAGCCCCCCTCCCTCCATTCATTCATATCTGCTCCCTCCCTCCATGTCAGCCCCCTCCATCCCTCCATGTCAGCCCCCCTCGATCCATCCCTCCATGTCAGCCCCCCTCCCTCCATGTCAGCCCCCCTCCCTCCATCCATTCATATCTGCTCCCTCCCTCCATGTCAGCCCCCCTCGATCCATCCCTCCATGTCAGCCCCCCTCCCTCCATGTCAGCCCCCTCCATCCCTCCATGTCAGCCCCCCTCCCTCCATTCATTCATATCTGCTCCCTCCCTCCATGTCAGCCCCCTCCATCCCTCCATGTCAGCCCCCCTCGATCCATCCCTCCATCCATTCATATCAGCTCCCTCCCTCCATGTCAGCCCCCTCCCTCCATCCATATCTGCTCCCTCCCTCCATGTCAGCCCCCTCCATCCCTCCATGTCAGCCCCCCTCGATCCATCCCTCCATGTCAGCCCCCCTCCCTCCATGTCAGCCCCCTCCATGTCAGCCCCCCTCCCTCCATTCATTCATATCTGCTCCTTCCCTCCATGTCAGCCCCCTCCATCCCTCCATGTCAGCCCCCCTCGATCCATCCCTCCATGTCAGCCCCCCTCCCTCCATGTCAGCCCCCCTCCCTCCATCCATTCATATCTGCTCCCTCCCTCCATGTCAGCCCCCTCCATCCCTCCATGTCAGCCCCCCTCGATCCATCCCTCCATGTCAGCCCCCCTCCCTCCATGTCAGCCCCTCCATCCCCCCATGTCAGCCCCCCTCCCTCCATTCATTCATATCTGCTCCCTCCCTCCATGTCAGCCCCCTCCATGTCAGCCCCCCTCGATCCATCCCTCCATGTCAGCCCCCCTCCCTCCATGTCAGCCCCCCTCCCTCCATCCATTCATATCTGCTCCCTCCCTCCATGTCAGCCCCCCTCCCTCCATGTCAGCCCCCTCCTTGTCTGCCCCCTCCCTCCATCCATTCATATCAGCTCCCTCCCTTCATGTCAGCCCCCCTCCCTCCATGTCAGCCCCCTCCATGTCAGCCCCCTCCCTCCATCCATTCATATCTGCTCCCTCCCTCCATGTCAGCCCCCCCCCTCCATCCATCCATTCATATCTGCTCCCTCCCTCCATGTCAGCTCCCTCCCTTCTTCTGCAGCCGCGGCTCCCAGCCACATAAGGAACCGCGGCTGTGCTGTTAAAATCATCTCGGAGCCCTTCCTGTCTTGACGGGCTCCGTGCAGCATTGTCCCGCCTCCAAAACTTCCTTTAGAGGCGGGACAATGCTGCACGGAGCCCGTCAAGACAGGAAGGGCTCCGAGATGATTTTAAAAGCACAGCCGCGGTTCCCTAAGAGACAGGGAACCACGGCTGCAGAAGAATGGAGGGAGCTGACATGGAGGGAGCCCATAACGCAACGTTTAAAGCGGGCAGTGTGCTCCGGAGCCGCGGCAAAGGTGAGAAAGAGCCGCATGCGGCTCCGGAGCCGCGGGTTGCCGACCCCTGTTCTATGTAAACCGTTTTGATTCATAGAAAGACGGTATATAAAAAATGTTAAATAAATAAAATAAATAATAAATAAATATACATAAAGTGCAGTTAGTGAGAAGTGCAGCTAGAGGGAGCATGCACGGAGATTCTGAAGGTAGGCTGACACGCCCAGGTTGGGATGATGCAAGAACTAATTCAAAGCATAATCAGATACACCTGGTCAGAGGGACAGAATCCTTACCTAAGCAAAGCATAGACAAGCCAGAGAGGAGAGGAGCGGCACGAGCCGCAGCAGCTGCTGATAGAGAAGAAAGAGAAAGGAGACGGCTCCAAAGAGATGAGAAAAGGCAGTTGAACTTGCAGCCCTTACAGAAAAGGAACAAGTTCCAGGAGAGCCAGTTTCAGGCTGGGAAGCTCCAGAAGGAAGTCTTCAGGAAGGACAGAAGGAGAACCGGGAGAGTGCCTGGTAGGGACAATACCAGAGACACAGACCCAAGAGTTCAGAGGTACCTTCATGCTTCTTCCCCTGTATGTGAGCCACAAGGAGTTCAGAGGTGGGTGAACCAGACTCAGCCCAGGAGTCTAAGAGACACAGATCTGAACCAGAAACTGAGGCCAGGTCACAGAAAGGCCGGGAAGCCAGGGAGCCGTAAGAGCAGCCAACGCAGCTGGAGAAAGGTTTGGGAACCTATAGAAAGAATGCTTACCAAAAGTCCTGTTGCATATTTGCCAAACCAGGTACAGCCAGGCTGGAGAGCCTTAGAAAGAAGTTCTGAAGTAAAACCAGGAATATATGGGGAAAGCTCAGGGGCCACAGATATCTCAGCAGAACAAGAGCTTATGCAGATAGACCCTGCTGAACCTGACCCTTTGCTAACTGAATGCCCTGTGGACTGTACGCTTTGTTGTACTGGGAGTTTAGAATCCTTGAGAGAAATATAGCATGCAGGATATACTTTTGAAACACAGTTTTGTTTGACAAGCTGAAAGAAGAAGCATTGTTTTTGTTTGTATAACCTGTTTGGTTTGAACCCTGCATAACTAACAAAGACTGTGAAGCATATCCAAGTTTTTGACCTATGTAAATACCTCATGTGAAAATCCTGAACAAGGTGGAAATCCTGTTGTCTGCGTTTGAATCTTTTGTGTATTAAGGGAATAAAACCCTATACTTTACCATTCACATGGCTTACACAACTATTCATTATGAAGAAAGGAACTACTAGTACCAGAATGCTTCTGGGCTAACAAAGGTTTCTACCTTCAATACAACAATAATGTCCACCCTGACCTTTAAGCACGTGGCTAAAGGGATGGTGTTGTGACAATATGTGTCTGCAAAGCATTGTGAACGCCTTGTAATGCTACAGTATATAAATGATTAATAGTAGTAGTAGTAATTGGGTCTCCTTGTAGGTGCAGTTTTGCAAATATCTTCCACTTCCATTTACATGTACAAAGCCCTAAGTGATGACACCTTTTTCCTACACATTTGCCAAAAAAATAAAGAACTCTACGTATTAAAGGGCTACGTTCAATGAACCTTTTGTAAAATAGATTGCAAATTTTCAATGGTCCAACTTGGACATCCTTTACCTACCTATATGTCCTATATAAATTTTGAAAGCACATCTGCTATTTTTCATTGAGTAGCAGACTTCAAGGAAATAGGCAGGCCGACAACCATGTAGGCCAGGCAGCTGCCTATGGCAACACAATTTTAGGGGCAACACTCAGCAGGGGCGGATTGCTCTATCGGACATGCCCGAGTGGCCACACTGACTACTGGCAGTATTGCTGAGAGTCAGGACGGGTAAGAGAGAAAATGCAACAGACAAAGGACTGTGCTGCAGCAGATGAAATTGCAACAAAGTTCACACAGAGCTCGGGCCTTTGAATGACTGACCCAGATGAAGGCCCTGACGTGTTACCACCCTTCCTGCTTCAATGCAGACTTCCTGCTAGCAACAGAAGAGGCTTTAGCACATTTCAGAAGCTCGAGCTAGGTTGCTGCAGGCTGGGAAGCTGAATTCACCATCATTTGCTTATGAATGTACTGAAGTAGAACAGCCATCCAGATGAAGACTACAAGACTAGTCAATCACCTAAAGCCTCTGCTGTGCGCTCTGGCTATAAACAAAGTGAGATGCTACAAATTGACACCAATCCCAGACACTTGCAATTTAATGAAAAGCAGCCAAGAGGTTTCGGAAATAGAAGGTATAAAAATAATTATTTTTTCACAATAGGCCTAAGCCTGGAGTTCTAAAAAGTGCGGAGGGCATATCCTGAATGGCAGGAACAGGGAAGAGAGAGAAGGGCAGATGTTAGGGGAAGGGAGTGGTGGACAAGGGAGAGAGTAGATCTGAATGAGGGAGAAGAGAGAGGAAAATGTTGGGAAGGAGCAGAAAGTGCCCCATACCAAGGAGGAGAGAGTGGTTCGTGCCAGGGTGGAGAGAGTGGGGCCTGGACTTTTAAACGGGGGATGAACAAGAATTTACATATTTGGAGAGAGGGCTGGGAAGAATGAGGGCTCGGAGAATAAGGGGAGTTGACAAGCTGAAAATTGGCAGTGTGGGGGAGAATGGAGAGAAGGACCTTCATTATTGGGTACCTGGGGAAAGGAGATGGGGGAACCCAGCAACTGTGGGGTGGGAGGGGAATACAGGAACTCGGGTAGTGGATAGAGCACAGACTCTGTGTTTGCACTGGGCATGCAAAGGGTGGATACTCATGATTGACAGGGAGATAAAATATGGGACAGAGGGTGAGGTTGCCAACTTTTTGAAAGAGAAAAAAGTGCCATCTGTGACTACTCATGCTTCTACCCTGCTCTGCCCCGCGCTCCACCCCTATCCCTCACCCCCCCCCCCCCCAACAAATAACTGCAGAGGCCGGCAGTGCAGACTTTGGTGTCCAGACCATAAGGTATTAAATCCAAACATATATTCTACATCCACCACCTCCCATCCCCCCTCCCCCCACCTTCTCCTTCCTGAACAATCTGTGCAGAGCACAGCTAGGACACTCTCTTATAAAATTAATCATAAAAATGTTTCTTAATAACAGTATATTGTGAATTAATACAGAAAAGTCCTTTAGGACCAAGAGTAAATCTATTGCCCACACTAACTTCCAAAACTCACATAACAAGGACCCTATCTTAAATAGAAATGTCTAATTTCTTGATTTTTCTGCGTTGGTCCCAGTCTCTGGTTTCTATTTTTCTCTGTCTTCTCTTAGCTCTCTCTTCATGGTCTCCTCTCCATTTGCCATTTCTTCTCTTTCCTCCTATCTTCATTTTCTCCCTTATATCAGTTTCTAACACTGATCTCTTCTTTTCAGTTTTCTTCTGTTAATTTTTCTGCTTCTCTATCCTTACCAACCACTCCTCAATTTCACTCTTTTTACTGTATATAGATACAGCTTTTCCATCTCTTTCCCTCACCTCAACCCTCCCATTTTCCATCTCTCTCTCCTTCCCAAGTCTCTTGTTTCCCAGTCTTTCTTTAACTCGCCCCCTCTCTCCTCCCATGTCCAGCATCTCCCCCTCTCAGGGCTGGTGCAAGGGTATTAGGTGCCCTAGGTAAACATTCAGCTTTGCACACGCTCACAATTAACCTTT
This sequence comes from Ichthyophis bannanicus, assembly GCA_033557465.1. NCBI lineage: Eukaryota > Metazoa > Chordata > Amphibia > Gymnophiona > Ichthyophiidae > Ichthyophis > Ichthyophis bannanicus. The sequence goes on from CM066034.1 coordinate 938,266,492, forward strand.
TAGACCCCAGCCACCCCTGCAAAGATTTTGATAATTAAACTCAACCATAATCATCTCAGCCCCATACCTACCAGAACAATCCTATAGACATGCACATTCAACTTTCTTTTGTAAATAATATATACATAATGAGGGACATTTCCAAAAGTCATTTACAAGAGTAATGGACTATTTGCAAATAGGCTATTCATCTTGTAGATAAATATATGCACTGATGAGTGTTTTGGTTTGTGTGGCTGTTAGAATCCATTGTTTTGCTTTGATTATAGCAGTTCTTGAAACTATTGCCCCAGGTCAGCATGGTGGTTGGGTCTAGTCTTACCCCTCTACCTTTCCCCATCAGTATTTCCAATCCTCCCTATCAAGCATCTCCTCTCCCTCCTCTATCCAGTGTCTTCCCATCCCTACATGACCATCCTCTTCCCTCTGTATCCCTACCCTCTATGCCCAGCATCTCCCATCTGTATCCCTCTCCCTATCCTCCCCCCCATGTCCATCATCACCCCTCAGTATGCCCCTATCCTCCCTCATGTCCAGCATCTCCCTTGTGTACCCTAATCTTCCCATGTCCAGCATATCTCCCCAGTGTGATCCTATCCTCCCTCATGTCCAGTATTTCTACTCTGTGTCCCTATGCCCCCATGTTCAGCATTTGCCTTCTATCTCTTTACTTGCCCCTTTCCCTCAATTGTCCAGCTTCTCCCATCGATGTCCCTTCCCATACCACGTCCAGGCGATACTGCACCTCTCCAAAAGACGTGGTTGTGCAGACATAGGAAACAGCAAGAGTGTGGAGCCTGCCTTTAGACCATGCATGCACTAAGACAGCTCTGCCGAGTCCCATCCCCTCTGACGTTTGACATTGGACAGGACAGAATGTGGCAAAGCCGTCTTAGCACATGCATGATCTAAAGGCAGGCACCAAGCTCTTGCTGTAGGTAGTGACAGACCCACTGCAGCGTTTGGCGGTGGCAGCTGGAGGAAGTGAAGGATGGCGGTACAGCATGGGAGTGATTGGTAGCCAGCAGAAAACTGGCTTTTACAATGGTTGTTTTACTGTCCTGCCAGCAGCTGGCCTCCCATTTGCAAAACCAGCCAGGTCGGCCAAAAGACACTCGTTTGGCAACCCTAACAATGGGGGATGATGGGCTGGGGAGGGCAATAGTGAAAGATGGAAAGGCAGCAGGTAAACTAGGGATAAAACAGGAATTACAGACTGGGAGGGAAAATATGATCTAAGTTGGAGGTGAGATGGAAAAGATGGATGAGTAAAATCAAAGATAGGAAAGATAGCGCAAGATGAAAATGTGATTGGGGATGCGAATCAGGGCTGCCTCGCCGTCAAGCAAATTAGGTGTGGCAGCTTCTGGGTGAGTGGGGAGGCAAAGAGCAGGGAGGCGCCCAAAACTAAACAATAGATTCTGACAGTCAGTGGGAGACAGAAGCCTTAAGGTTTGTCTAGGGTGTCAACACGAACCAACTCTGGGGTTGGCCCTAATGAGAACAGATGATTGGAAAGGAGAATAGTGAAAGGAGGTGACTGGAGAATCAGTGTGGCGATGATTGGGGCTATGAGTAGACAGAGAAGTAGAGATAAAATGGCAGAATATAAGAATAGAGAAATGAAGCAAAATAAGATGAAAAGTGAAAGATCCATGTCAGATATAGGAGAGGAGGAGAGTGGGAAAAAAACAGACAAACAAAAATAAACAGTAGACCCTGCAGAAGGAAATAAAAATGACTGATGAAGACAAAGAGAGATTAGGACAAAGTGTCTGGAAAAATAAAATAGCCAAAGTACAAGTGTAGAAAAAAATCTTTATATTTTCACTTTATTATTGGAAAATGCCAGCCTTAGCAATTTGCCTATTTGCTATTTTTGTATTTCATTCGGTACATGATAAGATACCTTCTATTTGCGTTTCTCCAATTTTGCACTGCTTGTGGAATCTGCCTTCTTGGAGTCTCCATTTCTGTACTGTATTCTATGTTTGTGGCAGAGGTGAGGGATTTTGCTAGTGTAGCGATCTGTAGCAGTCTGGCTTGTTCTGTTTTTCCAGTAGGAAGTGTATTGGTATCTAGTGCTTGGTGTAGGATTTTCAATGTTGTTTGAGTTCTCAGTGTTAGGGCAGGTTTGGAATTGCTGCTTGACCACATACGTGCTGTATGTTTGCCAGGCGTTAGATGCAAAAGCCGTGTGTTATCTTTGGGGGCTTGCACAGCATTTCCCCAGAAGCTAACACACTGAAATTGCAGAGAGCATGGCCCATTGGCAGCCTAGATGTAGCTAACATTACCCATTGAGATGGCCTTAGTTGCACCTATGTTATCTCCAGATTCAACATTACCACATGCTCTTGAGGCCTGCGGTAACCATATGTGCAGATACACCCACTCTGCCCCAATCACCCACTCATGCAGATTATGTGTGTTCTGCAAATAGCGCTGAAAATTGCTGTGTTATCTGCATTTTGCATGCATTATCCAATAACTACTATTACTACTACTATTAATTATTTATATAGCGCTACAAGGCATACGCAGAGCTGTACAAACATATAAAGAAGACAGTCCTTGCTCGTAGAGCTTATGGTCTAATCAAGACAAATGGACAGAGCAGTTAACAGCTAAGATGGTTTAGTAAACCCACTAGTTCTCCAAAGCAACAGCAGCAGCCAATACTTTTTCTGCACATGTAGGTTTTTAAAATTGACGTTACGGCTGTACATGCCAGCAAATACATCTGCATGTCATTATATGTATTTTACCAAACGCTCCACACGGCAATATCTTCTTTTAAAGAAATGTGAACATCTTGATCTGGACGTCCCACTGTATTTCTCCATGCTTGTTATATGATATTTTACTTTTAATTTTCTGTATGTATTTGATATAGAATGATGGCCTTCTAATAAATTCTATACATTGCTTGAACCTAATTTGTTCATAAACTCAAATAATAAAATAAAAATGGATTTGTTTAAACCAAAAATCCAAACCTTTGAATCCTGTGATTTGGGATAATTGTGAACAATTTTCAAGTTCTATCTCTTCACCAACCTACTCCAGCAAGCTCCTCTTTGAATGTTGGATTGCAGTATTTGATTATAAATGATTTTATACCCAGAACATGAATCGCATTCAAATAATGGTCTAATTTATTGCAAAGCCGAAATGTTTTAGCAGACGTCAGCAAAGCTGCATCAGTTCATCCAGTTTATCTCTATGTGAAAGGAAACCTTCAGATTAAGAGTACTTTAGCAGAGAACTATATCCTTCTATGTATGTGCAGTACTCTAAACCTTTCAAGCTAAAAAATACTTAAAAATATTTATCTAGTGCTTCATCAGGGATGGTTCCTGTCTCCAGTGATTCTCTGATTCTTGCTGTGTTTTGTTAAATTAGAGAGTCAGTTCAGTCAAGCATGAAAAAACAAGAAACAAAGAATTATGAAGAAATGTTGGGTATTTTTTTAAATTTACAAGGGTATTTTTTTAATTAGAATTTTATAAAATATTTACATAATTCCTGCCACACTAAACAATACTACTTCTCAAACTATATCCTTAAATTATTAAAGTTATTGAACATTCATATCTTTAAGGAAATTTTCCAACTCTGAAACATCCAAGAAAACATCAGAAACCTAGAAAGATTAACAAACACTTGCAACATTTTTTAAAAAGAAACCAAGACACGAGCTCTCTGCTATAGGAACGTTTTCTTCCTTTCTTGAGTAGCTTTACAAACATCAAAAAATATATACACTCCCTGTCCATAAAAAAGTTATTCTTTTTTCCAAAATGAAGTCTAACCACATTAATTTTAACAATTTCCCAAAGGAGCATGACCAAGACAGTGGCCCTGTTTGGAATATTATCAGAGGCAATTCCAAAACAACTGAGACGTCTAATGTATCAGGCAATGTTAACACACCCCACCCTTCTTCTATCCAGTTCCTAACAATACTCCTAAAAGATATACCACATAATTTGAAATTATAAACAAGTTTTCACAGAAAAAGACTTTAGGATTTCAGAAAAATATTTCTTCAATAGTTCAAGGAGAGACAGAAGATGAGTTTTTGGAAAATTAAGAAACCAAAGGTTCCTAGATCTCATCACATTCATATTCTCAGCTTGACAATGAAGTATCAAGCTATCTTAATAATGGCCATCACAAGGGCCTGTTGAACTAATGCTTGAGATTGAAGCCTAGAAACAACTGCTGCAATTTGGCCAATTCTGGCCTCATAATCATTCAATTTAGCAACTGTACCTTCTGAAAAAAAAGGGAAACATTAACCATAAATCCAAGAAGCAAGTAATTGGTGAAGGAAACTACCCTCCAAATAGTAATTGGTTGGGGAAAAGGAACACCAGCGTTTCCTTTTAGAGCTCTCAGTTGCAGCATGTCATCAACAGCTATTTATGACCTTGAACCTCAAAAGGGGGTCTGGGCATTCAGTGGGAAGTGCACCAGTGCCATTGTTGAGAGGATCCAAGTGTTGAGGATACTAGCCTTTCAACAGCAGCAGCAGAAAGTACCTGCAATTGTTTTCCCATGGGCCCCTTTGTACTGCCAGGAGTCACCGTTCTGTTCTTCCCTGTCTTTCAAGCAATGCAGCCTAAAAAGCACACTAACTGAAGGATGCCAGTTCTCAATGATGACCTTTATTTATTTAACCATTTTTTTAAACTGCTTTATCATTTTAGTCCAACTGGTTCACACTGTAACTTAAACTTGGTAAAGCGCAGTTACTCACCTGTAGCAGGGTTCTCTGGAAACAGCAGGAATAAGTCCCCACATATGGGTGAAGTCATTGACAGAATCCCTGTGGGAATGACCTCCAGCTTTCATAGGAAGCTTTTGAGAGGTACACCATGCATGCCTTCCTGCCTTCCCGTCCGAAGGAGGCATTTTACCCCTGTATGATGACATAGTTAAGCAAGCAAAACAAACAACTCCACGGTGAGGAGGGAGGGTAGTGAGGACTTATTCCTGCTGTTTTCAGATAACACCTGCTATAGGTGAGTAACTATGCTTTCTCCAGAACAAACAGGAAGTCATTCCTCACACTCATATGAAACTCCTCAGCTACAGGCTACCGAAAAACTTGTAAAACGCCCAATGGGGCAACCAGAAAAAACAGAGCAATAGAAACAGTGTGAGTGATCTCTGAAGTTCCGAGAGTCAGTGTCCAGCGAAAACATCAACATCAGGACGACTCTATGGTAGCCTGGACAGACAGAAGAGCCGGTGGAAGGAGTTGAAACTAATTCCCAAACAGGTACTGGCGTACGACTTGGCCAAAGTTGCTGTCACACCGGGAATCTACATCCAGACAATAATGGGCTGTGAAGGTATGGATGGAAGACCAAGTAGCAGCCTTATAGATCTCCACTGTGGAAACCGAGCACAGGTTCACCACCGAAACAACCATAGCTCAGATGTTATGAGCTGTGACATGGTGCTCCAGTGTCAGACCAGCCTGAGCATAAGCAAAAGAGTTGCAGCCCGCAATCCACAGTGAAAGGGTGCACTTGGAAACCGCAATGCCCAATCTATTAGGTTCAAAACAACAAGGAGCTGGGAGGGCTGTTGATGGGCTTTTGTCTGCTCCACATAAAAAGCCAGAGTTCTATTGCAAACAAGTGGGTGTAGAGAAGCCTCAGCCCTGCTGGCGTGAGGGCAAGAGATAAAGGTGGGCAGCACCACAGAATGGTTGAGATGAAAGGTAGAAACCACCTTGGATGGAATTTTAGATGAGTCGAGGACTACCCTATTGTGGTGAGATCTGGTATATAAAGGGTGCACAACCAGCACCTGGAGTTCACTAACTCTGCACACAAAGGTGACTGCTATCAAGTTTAGCTTCCAGTAAGCAAGTATCATTGTTTGCAAAGAGACACATGACATCTAATGCCATTGATTACAGGAAGGTAGGACCTTGTGTGGAAAAGGCAGGTTGTTGTTCTTAATTGCTGTTGAGTTGGTGTCGACTCATGGTGACCCTCTGAATAATTGTCCTAAACTGTGTTCAGTCTTCAGTCAGGCAGCTCATTGTTGACACAGTGGTGCCCATAGCTGCTGTTATTGTATCGATCCATCTCATTACTGGCCTTCCTCTTTTGTGTTGATCTTCAGCCTTGCCAAGCATGATGTCTTTCTCTAATGATCTCTCTCTTTGCATGATGTATCCAAAGTATCAAAGTCAAAGTCTTGTCATCTGAGTTTCTAAGGAAAACTTAGGTTTGATCTCCTCTAGTACTGACTAGTTTGTTCTTTGGGCAGTCCATAACATGCACAGTATTTGTCGCCAGCACCATAATACAAAGACATCAATTTTCTTCCTGTTTATCTTTTTCAATGTCCAACTTTTGCATCGATGTGATGATCCATTGATGTTATAGAGCTTTTCCATTGTTGAAAATACCATGTCTTGAACAAGTCGAATCTTTATATGGAGAGAGACATCTCTGCTCATGAGAATTTTCTCTAGGTCCTTCATAGCCATTCTGCCAAAAGCAATGCGTCAGCTGATTTCTTGACTGCTTGTTGTTTCTTTATTGATAGTTGATCCAAGTAGGCTAAAGTTGTCCACTATTTCAATTTATTTATTTATTTATTATTTATTTATTATTTATTTATTACAGGCTCTTATATACCGCTCTATTCAGAATCAGCGCGGTTCACAATATAACAACATACCATAACAACAAACTGTTAGGTTTTACAGAGAACAAGGTCAGAGAACTTGGATAAAACATGGGACGTCATTACTGCAACTATTTACAAGAGTATTTACAAGAGTATTTACAAGTATACATAACAGGATTTGTTCTTAGTTTGGGTAGTGATTAAGATTGGTTAGTTGGTCAAGTAATATTGGGGGAAGAGGTGGGATTTGAGTGCCTTTCTGAAAAGGGATAGATCAGTGATAGCACGAATCTCTGGGGGTAGAGCGTTCCAGTACTTAGGGGCATAGAATCTGAAGGCCCTGTTAGATGTCACTGATAGGCATTTTGTCGCTGCTTTAGGGATGATTAGAGTATTTGTTGATATCGTTCTCCTGGATCTGTTGGGTGGGACGGCCTGAATGAGGTCTATTAGAGAGGAGGAGGTGATGCTTTTAGTGGCCTTGAAAGTTAGTAGTAATGTTTTGAACAATATTCTGCCATGTATGGGGAGCCAGTGGAGTTGCTCTAGGATGGGTGTTACATGGTCCCTTCTTGATGCTCCGTAGAGGACTCTAGCAGCGGTATTCATGGCGAGTTGCAAAGGGTTTAATGTGGAGTGTGGGAGGCCTTGGAGAATGGCATTGGCATAGTCAAGGTGTGGTAAGGTTAAGGCTTGAAATATAGTTCTGAAGTCATCAGGATCAAGCAGGGGGCGAAGATGTCGAAGAGTCCGGATCTTGAGGTAGATTGCTCTGACTACGTTGGTTATGTGTAGTTTCAGATCCATGCGTTGGTCAAAAGTGACTCCAAGGTAGCGAATGGAAGGTTTTGATTGGAGCTCAGCTTCTTTCACCTTTATATGGGATGGGGGGGTGAAAAGTGGGTCCCTGGTGATGAAGAGAACCTCGGTCTTTTTGTGTTGAATTCGGAGGTTCTGGGATTGAAGCCATTCGGATACTGCATCAAAACATTTAGCTAGCGGGGAAAGGTCCATATGAACTGTGGAGAAAGGCATATATAGGAGGATGTCATCTGCGTATATCAAGCATTCAACCTTGAAGGACCTGATGATGTTGCAAACCGGTTGTATGTATATATTGAAAAAGAGTGAGGATAGGGATGATCCTTGTGGTACGCCTTGCTTTTGGTGGTAAGGTGTGGATGTTGTGGTCCCTATTCTCCATAAATGATTAACTTATTGATTTAACCAGTTGTCTGGGTGTTTGCCTTCTTTACATTAAGGTGTAGGCCCATTTTAAGACTATGTTCCTTGATCTTGAGAAGCAAATGTTTCAGATGGTCTTTCATTTGGCCAGTAATGTGGTATCATCAGCACAGTGAAAGTTGTTGATGGGTCTTCCACTAATCTTCATATTTATTTATTTTATTTATTTAGAGTCTCTTTTATACCGCACTATTCAACATCAGTGCGGTTTACATGAAACAGAATGACTAGCACAGTGCAGCAAGCTGATCTGTGTTAACAAAGAACAGGTACTACAACTTGGATAAAACTGGGGGTAACTATTTACATCTAGGTGACACTTATGTTGTGTCAAAAGTAATCGCAGTCATGGATGGCTTGCGGGGTATGTTGCTGTGGCTGTACTAGATGGGGGAGGGGGCTATTGGAGCGCTGTCTTCCGAGTCGCATTTGAGGAAGAGGTGGTGCTTAAATGCCTTCCTAAACTGGGTTAGGTCAGGGATTGCCCGGATGCTGGGTGGTAGGGTGTTCCAGCATCTGGGTGCACAGAATCTGAAAACCCTTTATGCTGTTGCATGGGTGCATTGGGTTATTTCATAGAAACATAGAAACATAGAAATATGACGACAGAAAAAGACCACATGGCCTATCTAGTCTGTCCTTCCATAACAACTACAACAGTCCCCTTTTTACCTTTTAGAGATCCTCTGTGTTTGTCTCATGCTTTTTTGAATTCAGTTACTGTCCTCATCTCTACCACCTCCACTGGGAGACTATTCCACGGATCCACTACTCTTTCCGTAAAGAAATATTTCCGCATATCACTCCTGAATCTATCTCCCTTCACCCTCATCCCATGTCCCCTCGTAGCAGAACTTGCTTGCAATTGAAAGAGGTTCTCTCCCTAAACATTTATGCCACGGAGGTATTTAAACATCTCAATCATATCACCTCTATCCCGCCTTTCCTCTAAGATCCTTCAGTCTGTCCTCATATGCTTTATAATGAAGACCACTAATCATTTTAGTAGCCACCCTCTGCACCGACTCCATCCTGTTCACATCCTTTTGAAGGTGCGGTCTCCAGAATTGCACACTATACTCCAAATGAGGTCGCACCAAAGACTTATACAGAGGCATTATCACCTCCTTTTTTCTGCTAGCCATTCCTCTCCGTATGCACCCAAGCATCCTTCTAGCTTTTGCCGTCGCCTTTTCTACCTGTTTAGCTACTTTAAGATCATCAGACACAACCACGCCTAGGTCCTGCTCTTCTTTAGTGGACAAAAGTACTTCACCCCCTATACTATATTGCTCCCTTGGATTGCTGCAGCCCAAATGCATGACCTTACATTTTTTAACATTAAATCCCAGCTGCCAAATTCTAGACCATTCTTCAAGCTTAGCTAGATCACTCCTCATGTTATCTACCCCTTCCTGGGTGTCTACTCTATTGCAGATTTTGGTATCATCCGCAAAGAGGCAAACCTTACCTGAAAGCCCTTCTGCTATATCACTAACAAAGATGTTAAAAAGAATCGGACCAAGGACAGATCCCTGGGGCACACCACTGATAAAATCCTTCTCTTCAGAGTGAGCTCCATTTACTTGTATTCTTTGTCGCCTCCCACCCAACCAATTTCTAACCCAAGCAGTAACTTTAGGGTCCATCCCTAGGGTGCTCAGTTTGTTTATAAGTTGCCTGTGAGGAACAGTGTCAAAGGCTTTACTGAAATCTAAATACACCACATCTAGGGCTCTCCCTTGGTCCAACCCCCTGGTCACCCAGTCAAAGAAATCAATCAGATTTGTCTGACAAGACCTGCCTCTGTTGAATCCATGCTGCCTCGGATCCTGTAATCCGCTGGACTCCAGAAACCTCACTATTTTCTCTTTCAGCAGCGTTTCCAATAATTTACTCACCACCGAAGTTAAACTAACCGGCTTGTAGTTTTCAACCACATCCTTACTTCTGCTTTTGTGTAAAGGCACCACATGAGCCTCTCTCCAGTCCTTTGGCACCACTCCCGACTCCAACGAGGCATTGAAAAGGTCAGTCAGTGGAGCTACTAGAACGTCCCCAAGTTCCCTCAGTATTCTCTGGTGTATCCCATCCGTTCCCATCGCTTTGTCTACTTTAAGTTGAGAGAGTTTCTCACGAACACAGTCTTTTGAAAAGTGTTCAAGATGTCCTTTGCTTCTGTTCCTATTTGTGGGTGTTTTCTGAGGACCTGCTCCTGGTTCTTCATCTGTAAACACAGAACAAAAGTATTTGTTAAGCAATTCCGCTTTATCCTTATCAGCTTCTACATATTCCTCCCCTGCACCCTTGAGTCTGACAATACCACTCCTGCCCTTCCTCTTCTCACTAATATATCTGAAAAATGTCTTATCCCCCCATTTTATTGCATTGGCTATTTCCTCTTCCTTTTGAATCTTTGCCTTCTTGACTACTTTGCTAGCTTCTCTAAGTTTTTCCAAATGCAGATGCCTGTCTTCCTCTCTCTGTGATCTCTTGTATTTCATGAAGGCCTCCCTCTTTTTCTTCACTTTTTCAGCTACTTTTTTCGAAAACCATAGCGGTCTCCTTTTCCTTTTACCTTTATTTACCATTTTAACAAAAAGGTTGGTTGCCCTTAAAATATCTCCTTTCAGTTTTTCCCACTGTTTTTCTACATCCCTCAGCTGTTCCCATCCAACTAACGACTCCCTGAGGTATTGACCCATCTTCGCAATGTTAGTCTTCCTAAAGTCTAAGATCCTCGCCTTTGAATGGATTCTAACAGCCCTAGTCCTAATACTGAACCACACCATCTGGTGATCACTGGATGCAAAATGATCTCCCACTATAACATCAGAAACACTTTCACCATTGGTAAGCACCAAGTCCAGTGTGGCCCCTTCACGTGTGGGGTCTGTTACCAATTGCCTGAATAGTTCTCCCTGTAGAGAATCCAGGATATCCTTACTTCTAGATGATACTGCAGCAGGAATGTGCCAATCAACATCTGGCATATTGAAATCTCCTATCAGTAGCACTTCCCCTTTCCTAGCAATGCTGCACATTTCCTTCGGGATTACCAGTGTGTTGACTGCTGCAGATCTTCTGGACCTAATGAGGGACATGATTTGGATAAGCTCTACTAGTGATGTGGAGGAGAGCCCATTGATGGCCTTAAAAGTCGGCAGTAGGGTTTTGAAAGCGAGTCTGCCATGTATAGGGAGCCAGTGGAGGTGCTTCAGGATGGGCGTAACATGATCGCTCCTAGAAGCCCCATGTAGAACTCTCACCGCAGCATTCATCGTGAGTTGGAGCGGGTTCAGGGTGGATTGTGGGAGCCCTTGTAGGATTGCATTAGCGTAATCAAAGTGCGGTATAATCAACGCTTGATAGATTGTTCAGAAGTCGTCCAGCTCTAGTAGGAAACGTAAGTGCCTGAGTGTTCAGATTTTGTGGTAAATTGCTCTTACTATGTTGCTTATGTGCACCTTCATGTCCAGTCATTGGTCTAACGAGACTCCAAGGTATCGGATTGTGGATTTGGTTTGTAGCTCTGCTTCCTTAACCTTTAAGTGGGGTGGCGGGGTGAAGTTTTGGTTCCTCGTAATGAAAAGGACCTCTGTTTTCTTGTGCTGTATTTGGAGGTTTTGAGATTCGAGCCAGTTGGATACTGCGTCAAAGCAGTCTGTCAGTGGGGAGAGGTCCAGCTGCTCTGTTGAGAATGGCATGTAGAGCAGTACATCATCTGCATATATCAAGCAGTTGACATTGAATGATCGGATGAGGTTACAGATGGGCTGCATGTATATGTTGAACATCAAGATGGAGAGGGAGGATCCTTGTGGAATGCCTTGCCTCTGGTGGAAAGGTTTTGATGTTGAGGCCCCGGATCGTACGTGCTGCCATCTGTCAGACAAGTATGACTTGCACCATTCTAGTGCTGTGTCACAGATACCCTTCTCCTTGAGGCGTCCCAGGAGATGCTCGTGGCTTACTGAGTCAAAAGCAGCAGCTATATCCATGAAGATGAGGACAAACCCTTGACGGATGTTATCAATTCCAGCAATTAGGTTACTGTAGAGGGTGGTGAGGAGTGTTTCGACACCATGGGACTCTCTAAATCCGTGTTGGCAGGGATCCAGCGGAGCGGCGGTTTCGATGTGCTCTTGTATTTGTCTTTGGACTTCTTTTTCAATTATCTTGGCCAGAAGTGGTATACTGGATATAGGTCTGTACGAGTCCACCTTCTGGGGTCGAGCTGGCTGTTTTTCAGCAGAGGCCTGATGGACGTATGTTTGAGGCATTGGGGGAATGAGCCTTTTGCGAAGGATAGGTCAATGAGCCTGGCTATGAACGGGCTGAAATCACAGCGTAGCTCTTTTATCCAGAAGGCGGGGCAGGGGTCGGTTTGTGCCATAGTGGTGTTGATCGCAGCGATAATGTCTTCAATGTACTTCTTGGGTGGAGTGGAGAAGATGGTCAGGAGAGTTAGGTAGGTTTGTTCGTGTATGGTGGTGGGTGCTGAGGGCTTATTTGTCTGGCATAGCTTTGATTGTAGGTAGTTCACAAATTCTTGAGGGTGGATCTCGCTTGGTTGGTCAGGGGCTGGCTCCTTTGTTAGGTTCTTGACTAGATTAAACATGTCATGCGGTTTGTTTAGTGATCGTTTTAGGGTGTCCGTGTGGAATTGTCTGATTTTCTCTGTTATTGCTCCACGGTGTTTTATCAGGTGAAGGTTATATGCCCTCTGATCTTCTGTGGAGTGAGATCGACACCAGTGTCTTTCCAGCTTCCTTAGGAGGGTGAGTGATGATCACAGATCAGTGGAGTACTAGGCTGCGGTGGCTCGTTTCCTTGGAGGTTTGTTAGATGGTGGACGTTGGGCAATGGCACTGAGGTTATTATTCCAGTCGGAGACCAGAACATCGAGGTTGGGTGCTGTCGAGGCGAGGAGTGGGCGGGTTTTACTCAGAATAAAGTCTTTGTCAAATGGTCGGAACCTTTGAGGTGGTGCCCTGCTGATGCTGCTCTGACTTCTGGCATTCTTCTGGCGGTTGTTGGGTAAGGGTATTTGGAATATGATTAGTTTGTGGTCCGACCAGGGTACTGCAGTAATGGGCAGCAGGGGACGTGGGTTGAGTCAAATGTTGTCTGTGGGGCGAATACCAGGTCTAATATGTTTCTTTTCATGTGGGTAGGTTCACTGACTAGTTGCTTGTATCCTAGTTCCTCCAGGGCTTCGAGGAAGGCTGATGCCTGAGTATCTTGCAGGGCTGTCAGATTGAAGTCGCCTAGTACCCAGCTTGGTATGCAGGGGCTCTGGACATTGGAGGCGAGATCAATTATTGTTGCGAGGTCATCAGGGGAGGTTGATGGGGCTCTGTAGAGAAGGTTGATGGAGCAGTGTTTGTTTGCTATATTGATTGTATCGAGGTGTGTTGTGCTAGTGGCATTACTCAGGTGGAAATGGAGGTCTGTCTTGGTGAGGATGAGTACTCCTCCCCCTCTTTTTTTGTCTCTATGGCAGGTGTGTATTGAGAAATTGGTGGGTAGGAGTTGGTTGAAGAGGACATGTCTCTGTGATCAGGAGTATGTCGAGGTCATGGAGTGATATCAAGTCTGAGATAACTGGCCATTTCTTGCAGATTGAGCGAGCGTTTATGAGGGCACATTTTAGGTTTTGGGGGAGGGCACTTTCTTCTTGTTTGGCTTTCTTAGTATGTTGAAGTGTGACGTGTAGTAAGTGGGGGTGGAGTGTGCAGGTATCTTCCTCTGTCTTGTAGTAGGGAGCACTTGACCATCTCCTCCCATGGCTCAGTAGGATTGGTATGTGCTTGTGGGTAGGAGATAAGGCCGTAATGCTACTGAGCCTTCTGGAGAGGAGGTAGCAGCCAATTATGGCAATGAGGGATGGGGCAATTCTTGGTATCTACCCTGTTGTGTGTGGCCAAGGGATTCGTCTGGGCTGGCCGGTGAATAGAGAAGTAGTTTGAGCTATCACAGGCAAGTACACAGGTGTGCAGTTATAACAGGCAGGCAGGCAGGTACATGGGCTGAGCTAACCACAGGCAGGTAACACAGGTATGTAGTTACAACAGGCAGATCATATACTATCATAGCCAGGTATCACCGGTATGCATCTGCAATAAACAGCGTTTGTACTATCCTGGACAAGTATTGTAGGCATGCACAGGTAGGTATTATGGGCAGAGACAGATAAGTTCACTGTTGGGCTCATCAAGTATTGTCATCGGCTAGGTCGATGTGTTATATAAAGGCTTAGATTACCTATTTTGCTGAAGGAAGTTAAGCTCCATTGAGGATTCGACTGATTTGAGGGGTGGTGATGACGTCCTTGCATTACGTTTGTTCGTGTCTCTGGAGTTCGTTGTCACGGGCCTGGTTTCTGTGGGGTCACCGTGGGGGCCTGGTAGAGGTTCATGCCTAAGGGCCATGCCAAAGGGCCCTCTGGCGAAACCCTGAGGCGCGGGCCCGCCAGGCACGGGTGCGCCAGATGGCGCTCCCTTTTATGGTCCTCTGGGCTGCCCCAATTGGGCAGGCAGGCTTCTGGGTGGCTGCAGGCTGGGCTGCCCCGACTGGGCAGGCAGGCTTCTGGGCGGCTGCGGGCTGAGCTGCCCCAATTGGGCGGGCAGGCTTCTGGGCGGCTGCGGGCTGGGCTGCCCCGCTTGGGCAGGCAGGCTTCTGGGCAGATGCAGGCTGCCCCCAGCATGCTCGATCCCACCTGGGAGAGCAGTGGCTGGGCCGGGGCAGGGGGGAGACCAAAGACCATATTTCAGTTGTCTTCTCTGATGATTTGTTCTGCATATAAATTAAACAGGTAGGGGGAAGGTATGCAGCCTTGTCTTACACCTTTGCTGATTTTAAATCATTCTGTTTCTCCTTGTTCCATACAAACTGTTGCTTCTTGATCAATGAAAAGGTTGTGCAAGAGAACAATCAGGTGTTCTGGTATACCCATGTTTCTTAATGTAGCCCAGCGTTTCTCATGGTTTACACAGTCAAAAGTCTTGCTGTAGTTGATAAAACAGATATAAATATCCTTTTGGTATTCTTTTGTCTTTTCAAGGATCCATCTCACATCAGCGATGATGACTCTCGTTCCTTGCTTTTTCCTGAACCCTGCTTGCACTTCAGGCAGTTCTCATTCCAGGTATGAGTCTTTGCTGAATGATCTTGAGTAGAATCTTGCTGGCATGTGGGATCACAGCAATTGTTGGATAATTTCCACAGTCAATCAAATCACCTTTCTTCAGTATTGGTATAAATACAGATCTTTTCTAGTCAGTTGGCCATGATGTTGTCTTCCAAATTTAAGAGCCTTGTAAGTATGATAACAGTTGCATCCAAATGCTGTAATACTTCATTGGGAATACTATCAATGCCCAGTGATTTGTTCTTTGATAAGGCTTTCAATGCTGCTTCAATTCTTATTTCATCACCAATATTTCCTGATCATAAGGTACAGGTTGAAATGGCTGTTGGTCCACTTGATCTTTATCATGTTAATGACTGTATATTCTTTCCACCTTTTCTTGATCTTCTCAGCATCATTCAACATGGATCCTTGAACATCTTGTAATGTTCCAATTCAAGGCTGGAATTTTTTCTTTAACTCTCATAACATTGGGAAAGTCAATCTTGATCTTCCTCTAATAGTTTCTGCTGCTATTTCCTTGCATGCATCATTGTGGTACTTCTCTATGTCTTTTCCTGCTGCACGTTGGAACTCTCTGAGTTCTGAGATTGCCCCTCTTTCTCCTCTGACTTTAGCTTCTCTGCATTTCTGGGCAACTTTCAGAGTTTCTTCAGTCATCCATTTTGTCCGTTTTTGCTTTTTCACCTTTTCACTTCTCACTTTCTTCCAGCACAACCTTTTTGATGTCATCCCATAACTCTTCTAGAACTCTGTCATTTGTATCTAAAGCAGCAAATCATTTTTGCAGGCAATCTTTAAATTCTCAGGGTCATATTTTGCTACATTTATGAGTGGCTGGCTCTTTTCAACTTTAGCTTGAGTTTGCATACTAGTAGTTGGTGATCTATACCACCGTGAGCTCCAGGTTTTGTCTTCATTGATGTTACAGAGCTTTTCCATTGTTGACTTCCACAGATGTAGTCAATTTGATTTTTGTACAATCCATTGGGTGAAGTCCATGTGTACAATTGCCACTTGTGTTACTGGAAGAAGGTGTTTGAGATGAATAGATCGTTGGTCTTGCAGAATTATATCCATCTTTCTCCAGCTTCATTTCTGTTGCCAAGTCCATATTTTCCAACCACTTTGCCTTCTTATTTGTTGCCAACCTTTGCATTCCAGTTACCCATGACTATCAGGATATCCTGTTTACATGTTCTGTCAATTCAGCTTGTACTTGTTCATAGAACTCATCAACTTCATACTCTTCTGCGGCTGTTATTGGGGCATATACTTGAATTATAGTTGTGTTGATGGGCATTCCTCTTGGATAAACAGAAATTAAGCGTTCACTGACTGCACTGTATTTCATTACAGTTTTGTAAGTTTCTTCTTAATTATAAATGCAACACCATTTCTTCTTTATCTTTCATTTCCAACATAGTAGACCATGTGATCATCAAATGCAAAGTGCCCGATGCCAGTCCATTTCAGTTCGCTGATACCCAACAGATTGAGTTGTACATGTTCCATTTCATTCTTGATCACCTCCAACTTCTCTTGGTTCATGCTTTCTACATTCCATGTCCCAATGTTCTGACTCTCATTTCATGCGCAGCTACATCAGTAATCAGATGTCCCGAGGGCTTTGAGCCAACCACATCATAAATGCTGGCTTTACTCTGAAAAGTCTTCAGCTCCTTCCCAGTAGCAAGTTTAGTGCCTTCTGACCTGGGGGTCTCATCTTCCAGCACTATAGTGCAATTTGTTTTGTTGTGATTATCGTGTGGGTTTTCTTGGCAAGATATGGAAGTAGATTGCCAGGCCTTTCTTCTGTACAGGTAATTCTAGTGTTGTTTCCATTGCCACAGAAATGTGATCCTCTGCCGCCAACACCGTCCCATTCTGCTGCTGCTCAGATGGGTGGTTTGCCTTGGTCTAGCACCTCAGCTGAGACCTGTCCATCTTGGGAGACCCTGACAGTAGCTAAGCTACCTATAGCTTAGCCCTCAGCATCACTGATGCACACAAGTCCTCACAGCACAACAAGCTGCAAACCAAGTGTGGGGGGGGGGGGGGTGTCCCTCATATACACACACAAAAAATATTTTTTGTGTAGGTATTGTGAGATTATCAAACAGGCTTTTAGAAAAATAGGCATAAATTAGGTTCTTTTTTGAGAATTTTTATAGGTGCCCTTTTAAAAAATTACTCTTCACATACTCAATTGTATAATACAATACATGAGATATTCAAAAAGAAAGACAATGAAGTAAGTCACAATGCACATAGGTGTTATATTGTTCCCTGGAAGAAGAGGAATGCCCAATAAACATGAAACAGCTGCAATGCTATGATATTGACTTACTCACAGCACCAAAAATTATTCCCCTAACTCTATCCCTACAGCTAAATGACACCGTACAAACTCTGTTTATGTCGGACTATTTGCCTTGAGACACCTTCCCTCTTGCAACAAATCTAGTCCTTTTTATTCATTTTAATGAGCTTAAAATAACTCAATTTCTACCCCCACAGTGAAAACTCAAGGAGACTCACATCATATGATCCCCTCCTAAACTTTTAAAAGCAATGCCAACATCACTTTCCCATATCCTCAAGGAAAGAATTTATAAAAGCAAGCTCATTAAAACAAATAAAAACGACTAGATTTGCTGCAAGAGGGAACGTCTCTCAAGGCAAATCCGACATAAACAAAGTTTGTACGGTGTCATTTAGCTATAGGGATAGGGGAATAATTTTTGGTGCTGTGAGTGAGTATCCCCGGGGGTTTTTGTAGTTAATGATATATTCTTAGGCAGGGGTAAGCAGGCAGTTTGGTAGGGATGTGGACCACCAAAAAATATTGTTAATCCAGTTTAAATAAAGTTTTTATGTGTCTGCACATATTCACCTTAAGTGCATACCTTGTAAGCGCTCTAGAATTTTTTTATGCATGCTTATCAATGGTACGTTCATTAATCTGTAGGTATATGCATGCACAAAACCCTTTTAGTCACCTAAACAAACTGAATATGCGCCAACAAATGCACACCTCCACAAACCGGATGGGCCAAATCTGACAAGTGTGTTAACCTCAGAAAGGGAGATCCAGTCAGCATTTTGTAGCAGCAACTACAACTGACTTACAGGCAACAACCTTAAAACAGTTTCAAAGGCAGTTGGTCAGAGGTACAATATCAGTAACGGTGGAGTCTGGTCCTTAACTGCCACAAACAGGTCTGGTTTTCAGGATAGCCCAAACTATGCAAATGAGCTGGATCTTACTCACTTGCATGCAAATATATATCATGTATATTCACAATGGTGATCCCAAAAGTCAGACCTGTTTGCGGCACTTGAGACCCAAGGTTCACTATCCCACTACTGTTTTGTAGTCTTTCCTTTTAACACTTTTTTTTGCGAGCTTATATATTTCTTTATATCTGTCATGCAAACAGACTATAATATCAGAATTGTATCTTAATCACTGAAAATAAGATATAATAAAAGCCATAACTTTGGTTTCTTATAATGGTGTTCCTTGCAAGGAGAGAGGGCTGAAACACCTGGACCTGATAAAGGCGAGTAGAGAGCTACTCAAGGCAGCCAGCCAATGAAGGATAGCCACTGTACTTACACCTTTCATTTGTGCTTGTGATATGCAGGGCAGAGTGGCACTGACCATTCTGGATATTCAAGTTGAAATATAATATACTCCCTAAAATATTGATGAAATAGACTAGTTTTTAAAAGAAGTTATACTTTACTAGCAGCTGGTAAACATATAACTCCTCAAACGACTGATATCCAAAGGTACTATATGGATAGTGCCAGGCAAAACTTGCTCTTACTGCTCTGGCACTATCCATGTGGTGCCTGGGTGGAGTTAGGGTGGAATGATATTCAGCTGCTACACAGATCTATAAGCTTCATTTTAGATAGAGATTAGAACCAAGACATCCAGGGTGGGACGTGCAAAATTTCAGCGGTATTTTACAAAAGGCACTTCGGAATGTGGATCCTTTTATAAAATGCATATGTACAGGAGTAGACATGTATTTGCCAGTACACACTGTGGGAGGAGCCATTTTGCAAAGCTAAGCGTGCACAAAAAAGGCAATCTCAACATGGCATCTTTGACATACCAAATGGCCAGTGCTTAGATGTGGAGGCAGCAACTTCTGTGTGGAAGTGTCGGCACTTCTACATGTAGCATGTAGAAGAGACATTTTACGAATCTATATGATAAGTACCACCAATTTACTAGTGAAGGGGGAAATAAAACACATGGGATTAAGGACAATTCCTCCCTTAATTTTTCATGTAAAGCCCTGGCTGAAACGGGAACCTTTTAAATAATTCTGTGCATCTCTCTGAGTTGGTACAAAAGCTGATGGGGAAATATTCTTAATATATGGGTATTCCTTATGGAAAATGGGGAATGTATGAATGGATTTCTGCCTTGGCCAAACTATTCTTCTAAAAAATCTCTGTATGCGGCTGATCCTTAGATGGTAAAGAGCAGATTTCTGAAACAGCATTTACATGTGTATGCAATCTGTACTTGTAAATGCTACTCTTTAGATGTGGGGATGCTTTTAAAATGACCTCCTATGTGCTTACTTTAGGCTTAGTGAAAAGCAATGCTAAAGTTAAGTGCCTCGGCTATCCGCACATCAGCTGAAGACTGCTGCTAGATGGTGAGTAGACAGCTGTCAACGTAGTTGCTAACTATGCCGGTAGTGGTGGCAATTATGTATTATTTCTAAACGTCTGCAACCACTGTTTTTAAAAAACAGGCCGACCACCATGGCTGAATTTTGAGCACAAGGTTTTTATTTTCAGATTTTAAAAAGATCTTATATCTCAATATTTGTAGAAATGTTGTTGTTGTTGTTGTTAAGTGCCGTCGAGTCGGAGTTGACTCATAGCGACCCTCTGGATAGCTATCCTAAATTGTGTTCGGTCTTCAGTCAGGTGGCTCATTTTGGACAGACTGGTACCTGTAGCTGCTGTTATTGTATCGATCCATCTCATTGCTGGCCTTCCTCTTTTGCGTTGACCTTCTATCTTGCCAAGCATTATGTCTTTCTCTAATGATCTCTCTCTTCGCATGAGGTGTCCAAAGTATGAAAGTCAAAGTCTTGTCATCTGAGCTTCTAAAGAAAGCTTAGGTTTGATGTCCTCTAGTACCGACTGGTTTGTTCTTCGGGCAGTCCATGGTATACATAGTATTCGCCGCCAGCACCATAATTCAAAGGCATTAATTTTCTATCTTTTTCACTGTCCAGTTTCACATCCATATGATGTTATTGAAAATACCATGGCATGAACAAGTACAATCTTTCTATGGAGAGAGACATCTCTGCTCTTGAGAATCTTTTCTAGGTCTTTCATAGCCATTCTGCCAAGAGCAATGCGTCGCCTGATTTCTTGACTGCTTGTTGCTTCTTTATTGATAGTTGATCCAAGTAGGTTAAAGTTGTTCATGATTTCAATTTCTTCTCCATCAACGATGAACCTGTTAATTATGCCAGTTGTCATGATCTTTGTCTTCTTTACATTAAGGTGCAGGCCCATTTTGAGACTATGTTCTTTGATTGTGAGAAGCAAATGATTCAGATCATCTTCACTTTCAGCCAGTAATGTGCTATCATCAGCATAGCGAAGGTTGTTGATGAGTCTTCCACCAATCTTCACACCTCTGTTGTCTTCATACAATCCTGCTTCTCTGATGATTTGTTCTGCATATAAATTAAACAGGTAGGGGGAAAGTATGCAGCCTTGTCTTACACCTTTGTTTATTTTAAACCATTCTGTTTCTCCTTGATCCGTTCAAACTGTTGCTTCTTGATCAATGTACAGATTGTACAAGAGAACGATCAGGTGTTCTGGTATACCCATGCTTCTTAATGTGGCCCAGAATTTCTCATGGTTTACAGTCAAAAGCCTTGCTATAGTCGATAAAGCACAAATAGATATCCTTTTGGTATTCTTTAGTCTTTTCAAGGATCTGTCTCACATCCGCAATGATGTCTCTCGTTCCTCGCCCTTTCCTGAAACCTGCTTGCACTTCAGGTAGTTCTTGTTCCAGGTATGATTGTAGTCTCTTTTGAATAATCTTCAGTAGAATCTTGCTGGCATGTGGGATCAGAGCGACTGTGCAATAATTTCCACAGTCAGTTGGATCACCTTTCTTTAGTATTGGGAGAAACACAGATCTTTTCCAGTCAGTTGGACATGATGTTGTCTTCCATATTTCTTGGCACAGCCTTGTAAGTATGGTAACAGCTGCATCAGATTGCTGTAATACTTCTATGGGAATGCTATCAATGTGCTTTATTCTTTGATAAGGCTTTCAATGCTGCTTCAACTTCTTCTTTCATCACCAATGGTTCCCAATCATAAGGTACAGGTTGAAACGGCTGTTGGTTCACTTGATCTTTATCATATAAAAACTCTGTATATTCCTTCCACCTTTTCTTGATCATCTTAGCATCATTCAGCATAGAACCTTGAGCATCTTGTAACATTCCAATTCGAGGCCGGAACTTTTTCTTTAACTTTCGTAGCTTTAGGAAAGCCGATCTTGTTCTTCCTCAAATAGTTTCTGCTTCTATTTCCTTGCATGCGTCATTGTAGTACTTTTCCTTGTCCTTTCTTGTTGCCCGTTGGAAATCTCTGTTGAGTTCTGCGATTGTCTTTCTTTCTCCTCTGGCTTTAGCTTCTCTGCGTTTCTGGGCAATTTTCAGAGTTTCTTCCATCGTCCATTTTGGCCATTTTTCTTTTTCACCTTTTGTAGAGACTTCTCGCTTTCTTCCAACACAACCTTCTTGATGTCATTCTATAACTCTTCTGGAGCTCTGTCATTTGTATCTAAAGCAGCAAATCAATTTTTTGCAGGCAGTTTTTAAATTCCAGTGGTATATTTGCAAGGTCATATTTTGCTGCATTCATGAGTGGTTTGCTCTTTTTCAACTTTAGCTTGAGTTTGCATACTAGTAGTTGATGTTCTGTACCACAGTCAGCTCCAGGTTTTGTCTTTGTTGATGTTACAGAGCTTTTCCATCGTTGACTTCCACAGATGTAGTCAATTTGATTTTTATACAATCCATTGGGTGAAGTCCATGTCTACAGTCGCCGCTTGTGTTGCTGGAAGAAGGTGTTTGAGATGACTAGATCGTTGGTCTTGCAGAATTCTATCAGTCATTCTCCAGCTTCATTTCTGTTGCCAAAGTCCATATTTTCCAACTACTTTGCCTTCTTCTTTGTTTCCAACTTTTGCGTTCCAGTCACCCATGACTATCAGGATATCCTGCTTGCATGTTCTGTCAATTTCAGCTTGTAGTTGTTCATAGAACTCTTCAATTTCATTCTCTTCTGCAGCTGTTGTTGGGGCATATACTTGAATTATAATTGTGTTGTAGGCATTCCTCGTAGACGAATAGAGATTAAGTGTTCGCTGACTGCATTGTATTTCATTACAGTTCTTGCAAGTTTCTTCTTTATTATAAATGCAATACCATTTCTTCTTTGTCTTTCATTTCCAGCATAGTAGACCATGTGATTATCTGATGCAAAGTGCCCGATGCCAGTCCATTTCAGTTCGCTGACACCCAACAGATCAAGTTGTACACATTCCATTTCATTCTTGACCACCTCCAACTTCCCTTGGTTCATGCTTCGCACGTTCCATGTTCCAATGTGTAAGACATTTTTACAGCTGACTCTCATTTCATGCGCAGATGCATTTAAATGTTAGAAGCATTTAATCTTAAGGTAGCATGCTTTATATTTTTTGGAGGAAAACTAAGAACCTGAGATTAGAATAGGCTTCTAACCCTGAGGTCAATTTTAAAAAAATAACTGAATGCCAATGTAGCTATCCAAAGTTTGATTGGCTAAGTTAAGCTGATTTTCAGCCAAAAATCAACCTCAAATTTAGCCAGTTAAGACATCACCGACTAGAGTTAGGACATTCCGTTGGCTTCTTAAACTGAGCACAGACAATGAGCACCGACTGGCTAAGTTCTCTAAAAACCAAACGCTCTCCATCATTGCGAGGCGTCCCTCTCCTTTCCGCAGACTGTCGACAAAACAAGTGACACTGCAGGCCGATGACCTTTCACTTCTTCCCTCAACTTTGAAATGTAGGAAAAGAGTTGTCACAGACTGATGCGCTCTCACTTTCTCTCCTACCCATGAAACGTAAAACAAGTGTCCCTATGGCCCAATGCCCCCTTCGTTTCTCCCCCTCAGATACACACCACTTTGCAATTTTTACATATTATGGACATCCACGTGTAAATTTAGCCCTTTGTGGATTCTAGATTTTACATGTGGACATTGCAAATAAGGCTTTTAAAATTACCCCTATAGACACCTACTGTATGTTGCTTTTAAAAATTAGTCTTAAAATAGGTGCCTTTTTGGACTTGTCCCATAGGCATCCTGTTAGTAAATCAGGGCCTAGGTAACTAGCAAACATTAGTTAATACCAAATTGATTAGTAGAATGGGTTAATATAACAGGATTGAAATAGTTTTCTTTCTAAATGCTTACCGTTCCATCTATAGGAGTAATGCCTTAACAGCACAGCATTACAAGCCATTTTGGGCTTCTTTATATAACAAGATGCCTATGGGAGAAGTCTTCAAAGGCACCTATTTTTAAGCTTATTTTATAAAAGCAACAAGAGCACCCATTTTCTGTTAGAAAATAAGTTCCCAGATTCATCTCCAATAAGGCACAAATGTAGATACACAAATTTAACACCTGCTCTGAATAAGGGTACATGTATGCATATCCTTTTATACAATACAGAATTACATTTCAACTCACCTTCACTCCACCCAAACTATGCCCCTGGGAATGCCTACACTCAGACTGTGAAAACGTAGGTGCACACTTTCTGTGCACATATTTCTTACACATAACATTATAAGAGCACTTATCTGGGCATGAAATAGACTTTGTACTGTACATGAAAAAGCTTAATGAAATGAAACCCTTTATGAAAAGATGCATGATCAGCTGTGAACAAGATTACATAGCTTGCTTCTTTGCAGTAGGACTCATTTTAAATAGTTTTATGAAGGCTGTACTTTACTGTATCTAGATAATAAGAGTTTTTATTCATGATCATTTAAGAAAATAAGATTGCATTGGTAAAAACATCCAGCAGTATGTCCTGGAAAGCTAAATTTCCTGTTTCTCGATTTGTTTTTTTAGTCTTATACCTAATATTCCTTCCCGTCTCGGCAAACATATATGATCTCTTATATTTTACTCACTTTCTGAATTTAGGTGGTATACACTGAATTAGCGCCACATGCCATAAAAATCTCTTTCCCTGAGTCCATTCTTCAGGTGTTTATGCTCTGCTCATAATTTAGAATTATTGAAGTGATGCCTGCATGGGGTTTTACTAAAGATGAGAAAATCTGAACAGCAGTGTCCCGATTTACTTCGGATTTATGATGGTGGGAGAAGCTAAGTACAAGAAGCTTTAAACAGCTGTAGGCACCAATATATTGCCAAGAATATAATTTCTCTTTCTCTTTGGCAACAACAACAACAAATTACCTGAAAAGATATTTTGGAAGCATTTGTTATTTAAGATTTCCAGCAAGAGCCCATATGAGGCATATCTGAGACTGGATTTTCTTGGCAGTGAGTGGTAGTTCCCTAGTACAAATCCAGGAAAAGTACAGCCTCCCTACATACACACACCCTGTGGGACCTATGCAGTGAATATCTGAAATGCATGCTAAAGCCAACTTTTTATAAAGCATTTTGTGCATGTAGAATATGTTTTGCATGTGGAAAAGAGTTCTTGTAAGATTGAGCAGGGTATACATGCATTCAAGTACGTGGATCAACAAGATCAAGTCCACACAATATATAGACATTCCTGGGGGAAATGTTTGGACTCAGCTTAGGAGGAATTGCGAAGTATGCAAGTTTTTAATAACGTATGCGAGTACAAGTGAAAGCACATTTTACAAATGATGTCCAAGTACAATCTGGACATCCAAGCCAGAACATCTGAAAAAAAGCAGACACATCCAAGTTCATGCATGATTTCACAAACATGGACGTACCCAATATGTCCGTTTGTGGTGCCATTTACATAGACATCCCCAGGACAGTTGCCCATACCATTGATGTCTAGTAATAGCCTAATGGTTGGAGTAGTGGGCAAGGAAAAGGGAAGCCAGGGTTCAAAGCCCACTGCTGCTATCAGTGTGAGTGTGGAGAATCCTGGGGATGGTGAAGTTCCATCTATACACTCACTGGATGTTCTACAGCCAAAACTAGCTCTTTCCCAATGCCTGTTTGTGCCTGAAAAGCACAGTTACTTACCTGCAACAGGTGATCTCTGGGAACAGCAGGAATAAGTCTCCACATATGGGTACGTCGGTACCGACGGAGCCTGTGTGGGAATGCTCCCCAGCTTCCCAAAAAGGAAAGCTTTTGGGAGCATCCCACAGCGCCTGCGCGCTGCCTTCCCGTCTTTCCTAACCAACTCTCCTCAGTTCGAGTTTAAAGCTGAGACAATAGAGAGAGAGAGGAAAGGAAAGATAGAAAAAGAGCTACAACTCCTAGGGGAGGTGGGAGGGTTGTGAAGACTTATTCCTGCTGTTCCCAGAGATCACCTGTTACAGGTAAGTAACTGTGCTATCTCCAGGAACAAGCAGGAATGAGTCTTCACATATGGGGACTCCCTAGCTAAGATGCCTGGGAGATCCCCAAGGATATGAGACCCTGAAGGGGGTCTGCATCCTCCTATGGATCTCAGGCATCCATCCAGGGAAGGAGGGTAGGAGTTGTTTAAGAATGGAACAGGTGTCTGAGGACAGCCTGACCAAACAAGGCATCCCGGCAGGAATCCTTTTCCAAGCAGTAATGGGCTGTGAAGGTATGAACAGAGGCCCAAGTGGCTGCTCGACAGATCTGGTCGATGGACACAGAATTTAGATGAGCCATAGAGGTGGCCATGGCCCTCACATTATGAGCTGTGACATGGCTCTCCAGAGAATGGTTCTTACTCTGGTAGGCGAAAGAAATACACTGAGCAATCCAATTGGACAGTGTTCTCTTAGAGACTGGAAGTCCCAAATGAGAAGGATCAAAAGCAACAAAAAGCTGGGAAGACTTTCTATGTTGCTGTGTCCTTTGTAAGTAAAAAGCAAGAGCTCTTTTACAATCCAGAGTATGAAGATTCTTCTCTGCACTGGATGCATGAGGAACTGGAAAAAAGACAGGTAAATATACCTCTTGATTAAGATAAAAAGGTGAGACCACTTTAGGCATAAAGTGTGGATTTGTCCTAAGGACTACCTTATCATGATGGAACCTTGTATAAGGTGGATTAGCCACTAAAGCTTGCAGTTCACTGATGCGGCGAGCTGAAGTGACTGCAATGAGGAAAATAACCTTCCAGGAAAGAAACTTCAAGGAGGTAGTGGCTAAGGGTTCAAAAGGTGGCTTCATAAGCTGACCAAGAACCAAATTTAATTCCCATGCCACCGGAGGAGGCCTAATGGGAGGTTTAGTTAAAGTTAGGCCTCTCATGAATCTTGCAATGAGAGGATGAGAGGAAATAGGTTGTCCATTGATGGGCTTAAGGGATGCTGCAATATGGGATGCTCAAATGGACTCTTACTGAATTCGTTTTAAGGCCTGCATTGGAAAGATGCAGGAGATAGTCTAACAGAGAATTTAAAGGTAGTGCTAGAGGGTCAAGACCCTTTTCAGCACACCAAATGGAAAATCTCTTCCATTTGAAAGCATAAGAACACCTGGTGGACGGTTTTCTGGAAGCATGGAGGATATCCTTCACTTGTTGAGAAAGATTCCAGTCTTGAAGGTCTAGGCCTTCAGTAACCAAGCTCTGAGGTGTAGGGACTTGGGGTTTGGGTGCCACAAAGTCCCTTCCTCCTGGGACAGAAGGTCTGGAGCAGCTCCCAAGTCCAGGGAGGGGGCTTGGGAGAGATGTAGAAGTAGAGGGTACCACACTTGGCATGGCCAGCGTGGAGCTATGAGGATCATAGATCCTTGATCCCTCTGGAGTTTAAACAGAGTCTTGGGAATCAAGGGAATGGGTGGAAAAGCATACAGGAAGCACTGACCCCAATGAAGGAGGAAGGCATCTTTGGCCTGAACTCCCTGACACGGAATTCGTGAACAGAACCGGGGAAGTTTGGCATTCCACGGACTTGCAAAGAGGTCTATGTCCGGGGTTCCCCATTCTTGGAAGATTCTGAGTACCTGATCCATGTGCAGGGACCCTTCGTGTGGAAGCAGAACTCGACTGAGTCTGTCTGCCCAAGAGTTTTGGACTCCTGGGAGGTATACTGCCAGGAGATGGATTTGATGCTCTCTGGCGAAGGCCCACAATCTTAGAGCTTCGTTGCAAAGCGACAGAGAGCCAGTTCCTCCTTGTTTGTTTATGTAAAACATGGCTACTTGATTGTCCGTATGAATGAGGACTGTCTTGTAGCTGAGAAGGGTATGAAAGACCTTGAGAGCTAGAAAAACTGCTCGAAGCTCCAAGTGGTTGATATGAAGGGAGGTCTCCTGTGGGGACCAAGTGCCTTGAGTGGAGAGGTCTTGTAGATGGGCTCCCCAACCTGTTTGGGAGGCATCTGTTGTGAGGGTTGCTTGGGGCAATAACTGTTGGAAGGGGGACCCCAGCAACAAATTTTGAGTGGACATCCACCATTGGAGAGACCAAGAGAGACGTTTGGTGGTTGCTATTTGGTCTGAGAGAGCTCCTGAAGCTTGAGTCCACTGGGTGGACAAAGTCCATTGAGCTGCTCTCATGTGTAGGCGAGCATAGGGTACCACATGCACTGTGGAAGCCATGTGGCCTAGCAGTTGTAGCATCTCCCGGGCAGTTAAGTGGCTCTTTGACTGAATCTGGGAGGCTAACTGCACTAGACGTTGGCAACAGGCCTGAGGAAGGTAGGCCCTTGCAGTAGTGGTATCCAACCAGGCCCCTATGAACTCTAGGGACTGAGTAGGGGTGAGCTGAGACTTTGGGAGGTTTACCACAAGTCCCAGATACTGCAGAATGCGCCTTGTGCGGTCCAGGGAAATCTGGGCCTCTGACTAAGATGGAGCTCGAATGAGCCAGTTGTCCAGGTATGGGAAGACAAATATTCCCAGAGTGCATAGAAATGCAGCAACTATTGCCATGCATTTGGTGAACACTCTTGGAGCAGAGGCCAGACCGAAAGGAAGGACTCTGTATTGGTAATGTTTTCCTTGGAAAAGAAACCGTAGGAATCTTCTGTGAGAGGGATGGATGAGGACATGTGTGTACGCATCCTTGAGATCTAGAGAACAAAGCCAATCCTGTCTTTGAAGGTATGGAAGGAGAGTGCCCAGAGAAAGCATCTTGAACTTCTCCTTGCATAGAAATTTGTTCAATTCTCTAAGATATAAGATGGGCCTGTATCCCCCTGTCTTCTTTGGAATGAGAAAATAGGGGGAGTAGAACCCTGACCCTTGATGAAGAAGAGGAACTTCTTCTATTGCCCCTTGGGAAAGAAGGGTAGCTACCTCTTGACCCAGAAGATTGAGAAGAGATGTGGGAGAATTGAAGTGTCTCACCATGGTGTGGGGAGGAAGGTCTGAGAAATGAAGCTTGTAGCCCTCTCTTATGATGGAGAGGGTCCACTGCTCTGATGTTATTTGCTCCCATCTGGGAGCAAAATGAGCCAACTTTCCTGGAATGGTGAGAGGCTCTGGCTGCTTTAGAGCCAGAAAGGCTAAGTTCTCTAGCATCAAGTCAAAAACCCTGAGGAGGTTGGGCCTGCTGAGTTGCAGCAGCCCCTGTAGGCTTAGGCCTGGCCTGTTTAGGTTGCTGACGCTTAGTGGTAAAGCGACCTGTAGAAGATTGTTGGCCAGAAGTAGAAGGAAATCTGCCCTTTTTGAAGAAAGATTTTTTAAAAGTCTTTTTCTTGGCAGGAATGGAGGTTGACTTTGAAAGTCTATCCAGAGCAGAGTTTTCTGCATCCATTTGAGTGGCTTTTATTTGCCATTCTTTGCCAAATAGGTTTTCACCTGTACAGGGAAGATTTCCTAAGCCATCTTGAACCCAGGGTTCTAAATCAGAAGCCTGGAGCCAAGCAATTCTGCGAGCAGCTATGGCAATGCCTGAAGCTCTGCTGGCACCTTCAAAAGAGTCAAAGGCTGCCCTGTTGGAAAACTTTGAAATGTCTTGAGTATGCTTAAGCCAAATGAGGAATTCCTCCCTTTTATCCTCTGGAAGAAAAGGGAGGAAAGTGTGCAGCTTTTCTGCAACTTCTTTTAGAAACATACCCATGTAAAGACTATATGAGTTGATTCTGTCAATAAGCATACTGGCTTGGAAGATTTTCCTACCAAAAGCATCCAAGGTCCTGCATTCTCTTCCTGGAGGAGCAGAAGAGTGTCTCTTTAAACTCTTTATCCTTTTCATAGCTGAATGCACCACAATGGAATGGTGAGGAAGCTGAGTTTTATGAAATCCAGGACAGGGAGGAACACCATACATAGTGTCCAATCTGCGAGAATGAGGAGAGAGAGTGAGAGGAGTCTCCCATAGATCAATCATGTGTTCATAAAGAATCTCATGAATTGGTAAGGTGACTGCCTCTTTAGGAGCCTTAGAATAGCCTAAAATATCCAATTTTTTTGCTCTATGCTCTGATTCAGAGGTTACTGAAATAGAAAGTCCTTTAGCTACTTCTCTTATGAAGTCTTGAAAGGACAAGTCCTCTGGAGGAGACATTCTTCTTTTTGGAGAAGAAGGCTCTTCAGGAAGGGCTATGGATACCTCAGGAGAGTCATCTGATGTATCAGAATCATCAGAGGAATCAAAGTATCGCCTGTCAGGGTGCTCTTCCAACGCTCGATACGCGTATCGAGCAGTATCGACATCGGGCGTCCCCGGTACCGGATCGGTACCGATAAGCAGCCCTGGACAAGGAACCGCAGTAGCCGGTATCCTGGTCAATGTCGATGTAGTCGGTACCGGTATCGGCGCTGGTGCCGGTACCGGAGCCTATACCGACAACAGAGTTTGTTTCGGTACCAGCGGCGTCGCAGCTTGAATAAAGGCCGTGATAGCCTGCTGCATGGACAGAACATTCTGATCCATCGACGCCATGAATGCCTGGAAGTCGGAACCAGGAGAATGTGCCGGTACCCCAGAGCATTCTAACAGGTGATCGGTCGAGGCCGTGCCATCGATGTCAACCTGTAACCTCATAGGAGGAGCTTTGGAAGCCGGAGCTTCCCGCCGGGGTTGTTTTGCTGGTGCAGGATCCTCGAGGGCAAGCCCAGAGGCATCTCGATGCTTAGAGGGAGATCTACCCTTCGAGGACCTGCTAGGTTTATGTTTGGTTACCTGAGATCCATCAGGAGAAGAAGACCTGGAAGATGTCGATGCTACCGACGCTGCATCAGCGGGAAACAGCACATGGAGCTTAGCTGCTCGGTTCTGTAAACCCCATTTAGACATTAGAGAGCAGGAGGGACAATCCGGAATGGAGTGTTCAGGACCCAAACATTTAAGACACCATTCATGGGTGTCGGTGACAGAAATAGTACCGCTACACTTAGTGCATTTCTTGAACCCGGAGGCTGGTTTTTCCATGAGGAAAACT
Organism: Ichthyophis bannanicus; assembly: GCA_033557465.1. Taxonomy (NCBI): domain Eukaryota; kingdom Metazoa; phylum Chordata; class Amphibia; order Gymnophiona; family Ichthyophiidae; genus Ichthyophis; species Ichthyophis bannanicus. The sequence goes on from CM066034.1 coordinate 938,297,194, forward strand.
TTCTTGTAGGCCCTGAGGCCCAAGAGGAAAAATACACTAAGTGAAGAAAATATAGATATATATATTTTTTTTTTTATGAAAGAAAGAGAAAAAGACAGGCGGTACCGGTCCGGAGTCGGGGAAGGCAGACACGCGACCAAAGAAATAAAATAAAATAAAGAACTTCTTCAGCAGTGACAGAGCTCGACCTGCTGGCTCCGCGGAAAAGAAGAACTGAGGAGAGATGGTTAGGAAAGGCGGGAAGGCAGCACGCAGGCGCTGTGGGATGCTCCCAAAAGCTTTCCTTTTTGGGAAGCTGGGGAGCGTTCCCGCGCAGGCTCCATCGGTACCGACGTACCCATATGTGAAGACTCATTCCTGCTTGTTCCTGGAGATTAGGTCTATTCTTGGACAGGATTGCAGATGTCGCTGATATTTCTTAAAACAGGCAGGGGTATGTAAGTCCACTGCACTGCCCCCACACCCCCTGCCTACTTAGATATCGATGCAGCAGAGATGTCCTAAAAAGCCTTGTGTAAAATGACTCCAGTGACATCACTATGATATGAACATCCACATGCATGTTTTTGGACTAAGGGTGCTAGAGAGGAGAAGAGGAAATTTTGGACACCTGGGAAGGATGAGAAGGGAAGAGAGGGGGAGATACAGCTTACCTAGGGGTGGTAGGGAAGGGGAGATGAAATGCTGGCTATCTGGAGGGCTAGGGAAGGGAGATGAAATTCCATCAGGGGGAGAGAAGGACAGATGTAAGGAGGATACTGAAAATGCTGGACTGGAGGGAAGGGGAGATTACAGCCAACTTGGAGAGGGAAGGGAAGATGCAGGCCACCTTGGAAAGGATAGGGAGAGGACTTGAGGATGCTCATCTTGGAGGGGGGTTCGGAAGGGGAAGGGGAATGCTGGACTTGGGGAAGCACGCAGATCAAGGTTCGCCTACTGAGTCAGATACCTTTCATCTGGCCTTTTGCAATTTTCAAGCCGTTTTCATTGGTTATGAACCTCACTTTGGTGACTGCTTCTTATTTTTATACACTGTTAAATAAACTTGGAATTTTGAAACCATCACAAATTTAATCATTAAATTAAATTTATTTATCTAGGGTTTAGGTCAGTGATATTCCCTTCCAGTCCTTGACAGTCGTTGACAAATCAGGTTTTCAGAATATCCCTAATGAACATGTGTGAGATAGCTGGCATGCATATTGATTATGGATATCCTGAAAACCTGACTCATTGGCAGCCCTCGAGGCCTCAGAGTGAATACCACTAGTTTTGGTTCATCTGAGATAAGAGTAGAAAAGAGTCAGTACATCAGGCTCCATCACTGGCCCTGTTCAAATTGAGGCTAAAATCTCACTTCTTTGAGGCTGCTTTTGGATCCTGATCCCCTTAGTCTCCTGTTCACCTCCTGTGTATTTCCTCACCATTCCCCTTGATATATCCCAGTCCTCTAATGTGTTGTCTGTCTTGACTAGACTGTAAGCTCTTACGAGCAGGGGCAGTCTCCTACACATGTCTGTACAGTGTTGCATACACCTTGTAGTACTACACAAAAGATAAGTGGTAGTTGTAGCGGTAAAAGATTGGCATCAATATGGGGCTTTATGAAAAGGCGGCTGCGTGCGAGTTCCAGCAGCCAAATATCGGGTGAGGATACTGGGGTGCGCAGGCATAAAAAAAACATGTTTTGTTTAGATTCCTGGGTTTCCAATCTTTCTTTTTCGTTCCATTTTGTTTTTGCTTTGTGTTTATATCTTCTCTTTATGGGGCAATTTTGTTAATTTAGACATAGGGCTGTGGCTACTGCCCAGACCAAAAAAAACCCCCGACTTCTGGCAAATCACCACAAACCACTTGATCATAATAGGATGATAAGTCAAACCCCCTCAAGATTATCGCCCAACACTCTCCAATCCCACCCAGCCCCAGCATTAGACAGTGTATCACCCTCCTACCACACAAGGGGCAGATGATCCTCTCCCATACCCCACACCCCAATCTCCTCACTTCATTGCTTTAGTAGTTTTTACACATAGTGCCACTTCTCCTCTCTTTCTTTCCAGGAAAAAAACTTTTTTGCCAATGTTGGTTTTGCAATTACATCCAAAAGCAATGTAGGATTTATAGTCCTTGATTCTACCCATTGAAATCCATGCTGCAGATCCTATAATGTTTATGCTTATGTTTATTAAAAACATAGTTACTTACCTGTAACAGGTGATCTCCGGGAACACCAGGAATTTAGTCCTCACATATGGGTATCGTCGGTACCGACGGAGCCTGTGCAGGAACGCTCCCCAGCGTCCAATCAGAAAGCTTTTGGGAGCATCCCACAGCGCCTGCGTGCTGCCTTCCCACCTTTCCCAACTGCCTCTCTCCAGTTGAGTTTTAAAGCTGAGACAAAGAGAGAGAGAGAGGGAAAGGAAAGAGATAGACAGAGAGGTACAACTCCTAGGGGAGGTGGGTGGGTTGTGAGGACTAAGTTCCTGCTGTTCCCGGAGATCACCTGTTACAGGTGAGTAACTATGCTATCTCCAGGAACAAGCAGGAATGTAGTCATCACATATGGGGACTCCCTAGCTTTAGGTGCCAGGGAGAGACCCCAGAAGTTGTGTGTCCCTGAAGAGGGCTCCACTTCCCCCCATGGATCTCTGGCATCCTACCAGGGATGGTGGGTAGGAATTGATTAGGTATGGAACAGGTGTTTGAGAACAGTCTGACCAAACAAGGCATCCCGGCGGGAGTCCTTGTCCAAGCAGTAATTTGCTGTAAAGGTATGAACCGAGGCCCAAGTGGCTGCTCGACAGATGTCGTCGATAGACACAGAGTACAGATGAGCCATTGAGGCTGCCATGGCTCTCACATTGTGAGCTGTGACATGGCCCTCCAGAGAAAGGATCTTACTCTGATAGGTGAAGGAAATACACTGAGCAATCCAGTTAGACAGTGTTCTCTTGGAGACTGGAAGTCCCAAATGAGAAGGATCAAAAGCAACAAAGAGCTGAGCGGACTTTCTATGTTGCTGTGTTCTTTGTAAGTAAAAAGCTAAAGCTCTTTTACAGTCCAAAGTATGAAGATTCCTCTCTGCATTTGATGCATGAGGCCCTGGAAAAAACACAGGTAGGTAGACCGTTTGGTTCAGATGAAAAGGCGAGACCACCTTAGGCATAAAGTGTGGATGAGTCCTAAGGACTACCTTATCATGATGGAACCTTGTAGAAGGTGGATTAGCTACTAGCGCTTGCAACTCACTAATTCGGCATGCTGATGTGATTGCAATGAGAAAGATAAACTTCCAAGAAAGGAATTTCAAGGAGGTAGTAGCTAAAGGTTCAAAAGGTGGCTTCATGAGCTGCCCAAGAACCAGGTTTAAGTCCCATGCCACCGGTGGTGGCTTAATGGGAGGCTTAGTTAGAAGAAGGCCTCTCATAAATCTTGCTATAAGAGGATGAGAGGAAATAGGCTGTCCATTTAGAGACTTAAGAGAAGCTGCAATAGCACTCAAATGGACTCTTACTGAATTAGTCTTAAGACCTGCATTGGATAAATGAAGGAGATACTCCAGCAGTGATTCCAGAGGTATCGCAAAGGGGTTAAGAGCCTTTTGCGAACACCATATGGTAAACCTTTTCCACTTGAAAGCATAAGAGCATTTTGTGGAAGGTTTCCTGGAAGCAAGAAGAATATCTTTCACTTGTTGAGGGATATTAAGAACATGGAGATCTAGGCCTTCAGCAACCAAGCCCTGAGATGCAGAGACTGGGGATTGGGATGCCATAATCTTCCGTCCTCCTGGGATAGGAGATCTGGAGCAGACCCTAACTCCAGGGAGGGAGCTTGAGAGAGATGTAGAAGCAGAGGGTACCACACTTGCCGTGGCCAATGTGGAGCTATGAGAATCATATGGTCTCTGTCTCTCTGAAGCTTGAACAGGGTTTTGGGAATTAGGGGAATGGGTGGAAAGGCATACAGGAAGTCTTGACCCCAGTAAAGGAGGAAAGCATCCCTGGCTTGAGCCCCCTGAGCCGGAGTTCTGGAACAGAACCGGGGAAGTTTGGCATTCCACGGACTTGCAAAGAGGTCTATGTCCGGGGTTCCCCAAAGTTGAAATATCCTGGTCACCTGGTCTGCATGTAGAGACCACTCGTGTGGAAGCAGAACTCGACTGAGTCTGTCTGCCCAAGAGTTTTGAATGCCTGGAAGATACACTGCCAGAAGATGAATCTGATGCTCTCTGGCGAGGGCCCATAGTCGCAAAGCTTCGTTGCAAAGCGACAGAGAGCCTGTTCCCCCCTGCTTGTTCACATAGAACATGGCTACTTGATTGTCCATATGAATGAGGACTGTCTTGTAGCTGAGCAGGGTGTGGAACACTCGCAGAGCAAGAAAGATTGCTCTGAGCTCCAAGAGATTGATATGTAGATAACTCTCTTGTGGAGACCAGGTGCCCTGGGTGGAGAGGTCTTGCAGATGAGCTCCCCAAGCCATTGTAGAAGCATCTGTTGTGAGAGTTGCTTGGGGTAAAGGTTGCTGAAAAGGGGACCCCAGCAACAGGTGTTGAGTGGACTTCCACCACTGGAGGGACAAAATGAGGCGACTTGTGTTTGCTATTTTCTCTGACAGGCACCCTGATGCCTGGGTCCATTGGGTGGATAAAGTCCACTGAGCTGCCCTCATGTGGAGGCGAGCATAGGGAACCACATGCACTGTGGATGCCATGTGGCCTAGTAGTTGTAACATTTCTCGAGCAGTTAGACGAGGCTTTAGTACTGCTTGAGAAGCTAACTGCACCAAGTGAAGGCAACGGGCCTGGGGGAGATAGGCCCTTGCCTTTGTAGTATCCAGGAGAGCTCCTATGAACTCTAAAGACTGAGTGGGAGTTAGACTGGATTTTGGGATGTTTATTACCAGCCCTAAATACTGTAGGATCCGCATTGTGCAGGATAGAAAAGTCCTGGCCTCTGACTCTGTTGGGGCTTGAATGAGCCAGTCGTCTAAGTAAGGGAAGACGAATATCCCTAGAGTGCGGAGAAATGCTGCTACAACAGCCATGCATTTCATGAACACCCTTGGTGCTGAGGCCAGGCCAAAAGGAAGCACCCTGTATTGGTAGTGCTTTCCCTGAAAAAGGAACCGAAGGAACCTTCTGTGAGTTGAATGGATGAGAACATGGGTGTACGCATCCTTGAGATCTACAGAACAAAGCCAATCCTGACTCTGAAGGTATGGCAGCAGAGATCCGAGAGAAATCATTCTGAATTTATCCTTCACAAGGAATTTGTTCAATTCCCTGAGGTCTAAGATAGGTCTGTAACCCCCTGTTTTCTTTGGGATAAGAAAATAAGGGGAATAGAACCCTGTACCCTGTTGATGAAGGGCTACTTCTTCTATTGCCCCTTGGGCAAGAAGGATAGCGACCTCCTGACCTAACAGGTTGATGAGAGAGGTCGGAGAATTGAACTGCATTACTATTGTGTGAGGGGGCATGCTTGAAAAATGAAGCTTGTACCCCTCCTTTATGATGGAGAGCGTTCAATGCTCTGCTGTTATTTGTCCCCATCTGGGGGCAAAATGACATAACCTTCCTGGAATGGTGGAAGGTTCTGGTCCCTCGAGAGCCAGGAAGGCTAAGTTCTCTAGATGAGAGTCAAAGGCCCTGTGGAGGTTGAGCCTGCTGGGCCGGTTGAGGCCTAGCAGCCTTTGCTTTCTTCTGTTTGGGTGGTTGCTGACCTTTCTTGGTAAGCTGACCTGCAGAACGTCCCTGCTGAACATAAGCAGGGTAAAATCTTTTCTTTTTAGAAAAGAATGGTTTCTTGAACAATTTCTTTCTAGCAGGATCAGCAGTGGACTTGGACAGTCTGTCCAAGGTGGAATTTTCAGCATCCATTTCAATGGCTTTTTCCTGCCAATCTTTACCAAACAGGTTCTCACCAGTACAAGGAATATTTCCCAATTTGTCTTGTACCCAGAGCTCTAGATCAGATGCCTGGAGCCAAGCAATTCTACGTGCCCCTATGGCAATAGCCGAGGTTCTGCTTATGCACTCAAAGCAGTCAAAGGCTGCACGGTTCGAAAATTTAGAGACATCTTGGCCATGTTTGACCCAAGTGAGAAAATCCTGTCTTTTATCTTCAGAAAGGAAAGGACTGAAAGCCTCTAAATTATCTGTGACCTCCTTCAGGAACATTCCCATGAAGAGACTATAGGAACTGATCCTGGCAGAAAGCATGGAAGCTTGGAAGACTCGACGTCCAAAAGCATCCAGGGTTCTGCACGCACGTCCTGGAGGATTAGAGGCATGCCTTTTTGCACTCTTAATCCTTCTCATAGCTGACTCCACTACAATAGAGTGGTGAGGAAGCTGAGTCTTATGGAACCCAAGACAAGGAGGGACTAGATACACAGTATCTAGTCTTCGAGAATGAGGAGAGGTGGTAAGAGGTGTTTCCCACATCCTCAACATGAGATCATATAAAATCTCATGAATGGGCAAGGTAGCTGCCTCCTTAGGAGTTTTGGGATATTGTAGAATTTCCAGCTCCTTGGCCCTTGGCTCTGTTTCAGGGGCCAGAGTAAGGGACAGGCCCTGAGCCACCTCCCTGATAAAATCTTGGAAGGAAATATCCTCTGGAGGAGACATCCTGCGTTTAGGGGAGGAGGGCTCCTCTGGGAGAAGCATCGCTGCATCGACAGAACTGTCAGAATCCTCAGATTCTTCTGAGGACTCGAAGTATTGTCTGTCTGGATGCTCTTGAAGAGCCCGATACCCGTACCGACCAAAGTCGGTACCGGGAGTAACCGGTACCAGGGTATCAGTACCGGAGGTCATCGGATGACTGGGTACCAGCAAAGCAGACACCGATGCCGATGTCGATGTTATCGGTACTTATACCGATACCGATTACGAAGGCAGTGTCAGTACCGGTGGGACTGTCTGTCGCGGTTCCGAGGGCTTTGATGCCAAAAGGAAAGCCGCCAGACTGTGTTCCATAGCCAGACCTCTCTGGTCTATTGACGCTGCCAATGCCTGGATGTCGGTACCAGAGGAGACTGCCGGTACCCCAGAGCATGGCACCAGTAGTTCTGCTGAGGTCGAGGCCTCGGGAACATCCTGGAACCCCGATAATGCTTTGGAAGCCGAAGCCTCCCGCCGGGGTAATTTTGCCAGTGCAGAATCCTCAAGGGCAACGCCAGAGGCATCTCGATGCTTAGAAGGAGATCTACCCTTCGAGGACTGGCTGGATTTATGTTTAGTTACCTGAGATCCACGGGAGGAAGAAGAAGCCCTGGAAGACGTTGATGCCACCGAAGCTGCATCAGAGGGAAACAGGGTACTGAGCTTAGCAGCTCGGTTCTGTCGACCTCTTTTAGACATCATGGCGCAGGACATACAATCTGTGATGGAGTGGTCAGGACCTAAACATTTTAGACACCATTCATGGGTGTCGGTGACGGAAATGGTACCACCACACTTGGTGCACTTTTTGAAACCTGAAGCAGGTTTCTCCATGGTAAGGAAAAATTTTGAGGCCTAAGGCCCAAAAGGGCACGTGCACCTGAAGAAAAAGAAAAAGAATTTTTTTTTTTTTTTTTTTACAGGAATAAGAAAGAAAAGACTGGTGGTACCGGTAGAGCGTCGAGGAAGGCAGACGCGACCACAAAAAATAAAAAACAAGAAAGAATTCTTCTGCGGTGACAGAAACACGACCTGCTGGTTCCGCGGAAAAAGAAGAACTGGAGAGAGGCAGTTGGGAAAGGCGGGAAGGCAGCACGCAGGCGCTGTGGGATGCTCCCAAAAGCTTTCTGATTGGACGCTGGGGAGTGTTCCCGCGCAGGCTCCGTCGGTACCGACGATACCCATATGTGATGACTACATTCCTGCTTGTTCCTGGAGATAACTTGATATCCTGCCTTTTGCATGGTTAGAAACAAAGTGGTTTACAATTAAAAATTCAAATAAAAGAGGGAAAGAAACTCCATTAAAAAAATAGGACAGAGAAAAAGACAAAGAAGGATAAGGAAAGACAACAAAGGATAGAAACTAAATAGTCCAAATTTAGCATACTAAAACGTAGGGAATAAAAGCTGTAAGTATCTAGTGGCTGGCGCCATCCCTGCTCTCAATACTTCAGGAAAGTCTTCTGAAATGAATATGCCTTAAGGGCTCTTTTACATTTCTTAAAATTGGATTCATGGTGTATATGGTCTCTTAAGTCATTCCAGAGATGTGGAGCTAGGAAATAGAAAGCTGAGTGGTGTGTGGATTCCAAATGTGCACGAGAGACTGGAGAAAGCAGTAAAAAACTTAGAGTTTGTGAATGTAGAGCCTATGTTACCAGTTAGCCAAGACTGGCTTAAAACAACTCTCTAGGAACTGGGTAACTTGGCAGATGTGCCATCAAGCTTTTCAGGGAAGAGCTCAGAAGGGTCCTCAAAAGTTACTATAAGTTTCCAAGCACATGGATTACAATTGTGGTTAACATTATTGACATCCTTGCAGTTCAACCCCTTAATGTCCAATATCTCCTAAAAAAAAAAGAGTGGCCAGTGAAATGGTTTGGACTATATATACACACATATTTGACACATAAAAGACTCAAATAAAACAAGTCCAATTAAAAAAGGAAATAGTAGGAAATAGTACAAAAACTGGGACATTGCCAGGACATGATTACTCCACAAAATAAGGTGAACATGCAAAATGATAGCCTACCCTTTGTACCTATCTATCAAAATTAATGTTATATTTTTTGTCGGATCACCCGCCATGAGAGATAATCTCCCTCCTGAAGTAGATCCTCCATTTTAATCAAATATAATTTAAAACAGCTTGAAATTTATTTAGACAGTTTTGTATACCACCTTATCCTTCAATCAAAGTGGTCACAACACAATTGGGGGATACATTTAACACAAGGGGATATGAGGCACATATACTAACACAGGCAATGGAGGGTTAAGTGGTTTGCCCAAGACTACAAAGGAGCACCTGTGGGACTAGAAACCTCAGTCCTTCTGGCCAAAGGTTGCTGTCTTCTAGTGGGATTTGAACCCCTAACCTTCTGGCCTGAAGTAACTTGCCCCAACCACTAGGCCACTCCTCCCTCAATAACACAAGATAAGCACCCACCAGAGTGCACAACAAAATATGTTTGTAAAATACTGCCACAAATCGCAACAACTATCAGCTCCAAATGAAAGCCATCTCAAAATTTTTTCTTAGCTGATGCGATGAATATTGTAGCTGGAAAAATGGTCCAGCAAATACTGTCATACTTTAAACCGCTGATCACTAACTTTCTTCATACAAACGCGGTACCATAAAGTTCATTATTGCTAGTGAATTAAGTGTTGGCCATAAATGAATAATCCTTTAACACTGCCACAATTCATAACAACTGTCAGCTTAAAATGAAAATCACTGCAACATTTTACTTAGCTGATACGGTATATGTTGCAGCAGGAATGAATAGTCCGGTGGGTACTGCAACACAACGCTGTGTTTCAAGCTCTTCGTGCTCCTGGCTATTTCTCAAGCAATGTGATCCAAACAAAATTCCTGTTCCAGTTTAAATCACTTCAATCAATCAAACAGCACTCAGGTTGAAATAAGTCAATCAAATAATAAGGCATCCTCAATAAAAGCAGAAGTCCACAAAAAAAAGGGGAGAAGCAATTGAGAATTAGTTATGTAATGACCACCATTCAATCTCTGAATTTAGTTCATTAAAAAATCCAGCGTTGTTCTTTGAAATGCAAAACACTGACCCTATCCTCCCCACGTGATGAAAGTGGAACCGCATCAAGCACTAACCATCGCAAGTCCTCAAAGCAATGCCCCTTTTGGGGAGCAAGAAGAGGTAGCTGGAGCAGTGCCCTTGAGCAGTGGAGGAGGAGCGGTGTTGCCCCGCCCCCCCTGGACCTTTAAAATCCTTCGGTCCACCGCGGCCGGCTGGGAGCAAGAAGAGGCAGCTGGAGCTGGTGCCCTTGAGCAGCGGAGGAGGAGCAGTGTTGCCCCGCCCCCCCCGGGACCTTTAAAATCCTTCGGTCCACCGCGGCCAGCCAGGAGTGAGAAGAGGCAGCTGGAGCTGGTGCCCTTGAGCAGCGGAGGAGGAGCAGGGTTGCCCCGCCCCCCCGGGACCTTTAAAATCCTTCGGTCCACCGCAGCCAGCCGGGAGCGAGAAGAGGCAGTTGGAGCTTGTGCCCTTGAGCAGCGGAGGAGGAGCGGTGTTGCCCCGCCCCCGGGACCTTTAAAATCCTTCGGTCCACCGCGGCCGGCCGGGAGCGAGAAGAGGCAGTTGGAGCTGGTGCCCTTGAGCAGCGGAGGAGGAGCGGTGTTGCCCCGCCTCCCCGGGACCTTTAAAATCCTTCGGTCCACCGCGGACGCGGCCCGCGGACGCACACCCGTGGTCACGTGCCCGAAGGGGCCTTACCAAAGGGACAGGTCATGCCCCTTTGGAGCACCTTCGGAGCAACAAGGGAACTCTCTGGCTAATGGGTAAGCGACGGAAGAAGGCCTTTTCTACAATGAGCACTCAAGGCCCCTAAGACCGTGGGCCCGATGGATGTTCACCTCCAGAAAGCTCAGGTAGTGCATGAGCCTCCGGACTTGACCCACGGGTCTGTGAGTACTTCTTCCGATTTGTCTCCTATTGCGCAGGGTTTTACCCTACCCAGTCAGGAAGTTATGACTGAGAGGGTGGTTTCTCCCAGGGGTGTTGACCGGGGAGTGGAGCCCTCGTTAGCAGTTTTGGATAATTCCTTATCAATTGGGAAGGAAGATAATTGTAAAATGTCTTCTCTTCCGTCTGTTTAAGACTTCCCTACTACTGTCTCATCTGTTGTTCCCCCAGCTGAGGTTTCCTTAAGGGATGTTTGGGAGGTAGTGGCTCGCAGGGAAATGTCCCTGCGCGCCTCTCTTTCCCAGGTTTCCCAATTTTCTAAGGATGTTGTACAGAATTTGGGTGCCTATGAAGAGGCTATTGCTAAACAATATGCTGCTTTGAAGAAATTAGAGGGGCGGGTTTCTGTAATGCAGGCTGTTGCATCTTCCTCGATTATTTATTTATTTATTTATTTATTTTTATTTACATTCTCTTATATACCGCGCTATTCTGCATCAGTGCGGTTTACATTGAACAAACTGAAATGACATTGAACAGGGCTAATAGGGATAATCTTACTACACATCATCAAATAGAGTCCCTTGAGAATGCTATACGTGTAAAAAATTTGAGATTTTTAAATTTTCCACAAACTCATTATTTGTCTCCTTCTATTTTGTTATATAAGTATTTTAAGGAGGTTCTATTAATTGATGATGTGAATTCTATAAAATTTTCTTCTGTTTATTATATTCCTGTACTTGCCTCAACAGAAACCTCTTCCCCTATTGCCAAAGGCGCAGAGAAGGTGTTAGTATCTCAGTCATTAGATGTTTCTGCTTTTTTAGAGTCCTCAACTGATGAGATTACTAAACGTGCTACATTAATTGTTTCCTTTATTTCTTTATCTGATAAGAATTTGGTGTTGCGTTCATATTTTCCAAAAAGGATCAATTGTTTTGTGGTTCTACAGTTCAGGTTTTTCCTGATGTCTGTAGACTTACTCAAATGCGGCGCAAGGCCTTCTTAGCATTAAGATCTCGCGCCTTGGCAATTGGGGCCTCTTTCTTTCTAAAATACCCCTGTAAGTGTATTTTGTTGTATAAGCAGACAAAATATGTATTCATGGAGTCTGATCAATTGAATCTATTTCTGCTTGGAAAAGAAAATGGTTAGAAAGATTTGTTATTTACTTCCTTTCTAAGTTTTAGGGTTAGTAGTACTAAGGTTTCAAGGGACCAGTATCTCTTATATGATGTTACTTGTTGTTAATTCTTATTTTCCTTTTGCATCTTCTCTCCCCTTAATGTGGACTTGATTGGAATTCCTTTTTCATTTTGAAATAAAGATTGTTGAAACTTAAAAAAAAAAAAAAGCAATGCCCCTTTTGAAGACAATGAAGCGCCAACGGAGCTGTAATTACATGCGAATAAATGCATGAACGATGTTCTTGTAATCGTTTCTTGATCGTACGAGAAGTCATACCCACGTATTTCATGTCACAAGGACAGACAATAAGATAGACCACAAATGAAGATGCGCAAGTAGTGTTGTTCAATTCCCACTAGCACTCCTTGTGACCTTGGGCAAGTCACTTTACCCTCCATTGCCTTGGAAGAAAGGCCTGGCAATCTACTTTCAATTACACTGCCAAGAAAACCCAGGAGCTGCTGGGTCGCCAGGAGTCAGCATTGACTCAAAGGCACACATTGCATTGCATTTGTTGTAATGCAAAACGTATGATCAACCTGATTGTGGGTCTGTCCAATTCTGCCCTTCAATAGTAGATGTACAAAAATCACATGTGGCACATGCAGAATGTCCCCTAATTCTAGACCCAATATTTTCAGTGTCCGGCACAGTTCTCACCACCATATCACTGATATTAGAACACCTACGATAAGCCATCATAAGTGGTAGTTGAAAACAATTGTGTAATGACAAAATAGGCCAATGAGACTTTAAAATATGTATGACCTCCGTAATGTTTGGCATATAAAGAAGAACTCCAATGAAACGATTGGCAATTTCTTTAACCGGAGAATCTTGATCATGCCACCATTCTGGGTGGTTGTACAATACTCTCTTATAGGCTTTCTCAATCAAGCATGCTGGATATCCCCGAGACCTTAAACATGTTTTAAAATCAAAAGCATGTTTACGAAATTCAGATAAAGTTGTACATAATCGTCTGATCCGTAAAAATTGTCCTAAAGATAATCCCCTATGTATGGGACCCAGATGATAGCTGTTATACTGCAACGAAGTATTACGCTGGACTGGTTTACGATATAAAGTAGTTTAAAATTTACCCCCTTCTTTATAGATCTGTAAATCCAAAAATTCAATCTGTTCCATATGATATTTAGGCTCAAACTGTATATACCTATTTAATGTATAAATCCAAGCTAAAAAAAACACTGTAAATCATTTAACAGACCTGACCAAAGGAAAAAAAATGTTGTCAAAAAATGCTTCCAAAAAGGTATGTGGCTAAACCATGCTGACCTATACAAAAATTGTTCTTCAAAATGGGACATATACAGTGTGGCAACTGAGGGAGCTACAGTGGCCCCCATCGCAACTCCAAAGCATTGTTTATAAAATTTAGAATCATACATAAAATAATTGCATTCTAATACCCACTTAAGTAATTGCAAAATAAAACCCTGAGGAATCCGAGACAGTAACTTTATAGGCAAACCGGCCATGATGTCAAATGCTTCCTGTTGATGGATGTTTGTATATAGTGCTGCCACGTCTAAGGTGACCATGATAGAATGATCTAAAACTGGCACCATTTGTAGTAGTGATAAAAAATGAAAAGAATCCCTAATGTAGGACCGCACTTTCAAAGTTAAAGTTTGAAAAATTTGTCACAAAATTGAGACAATGGTTTAAGCACAGAAAGCGACATGACACTATAGGACGTCCAGTTGGATTTTGTAAGGACTTGTGTATTTTTGGAACCATATACAAAATACATAATAGAAATCTGTGGATGTTTAGGATTCAAAAAAACAAATTCTTTCTTTGTGATCCAACCCCGCTGTAAAGCTTGAGAAGCATAGGTCTTTATTTCTTGCTCTAGACCAACCGTAGGGTCTGCTGATAATAGACTATAATATTTCTGATCTTGTAAATGTTCCAGGACACCAGCATGATACATTGCCGTGTCCAAAACAACTGTAGCACCCCCTTTATCAGCTCTGTGAGAATAGTAAGTTGTGGTGTATTACGTAGTGATTGTAAAGCCTGATATTGATATTTTGTCATGTTTGTCTGTCTCTTACAATCCTTCACGATGGTTATCTCCAGTTAGTTTGGATGCATCTGTGATCACTTTTCAGAATTTAGTCCTACGGGATTTACTTAGGTTGGAAAGCTCCTCTTTAACTCTGGAATTACCGAGATTTTTTGCACACACTGAATACCGTTGGGGTCATAAATGACCCCATGATGAATTTTAATTGTTAACCATGAAAACTTTAAACTAAACAGACAAAATATTATTCCAAATTAATTATTTATTATATGAAGGTTAAATGTTTTGAAATTTAATGCTTTATCCTAAAATTACATGAAGAAGAGTTGCCATGAAAGCAGTTTTTTCATGCACTTGATGAACACAGTAAAGTGCTACAGTCATTTGCATGAGACACAGACAATTTCTGAATGTTCTTTGCAAACATTGCTTTTCTTGTCTTTTTCTCTGGAACAGCAGGGACACCTTGCCCTTTTCTTTGGGATCCCGACATTGCAAACAGCATCAGTGGCTTCTTCAATGCTGGAAGAAGTCTTGCTGCAATTACTCTGAAGCAGCTGCTTTCCTAATTCCAAGAGGAATAGACAACATCTGTGCTTTGACTTAGACTGCCATTCTGGATTTAGTGACATCCAAACAATGAAGGCATTCAAAGCACTGATGTCCAACATGTTGTAGAAGATTGTCACTGGCCAGCGTCTTGTCATTCGTTTTTTTGGTATACGTGCACAACATTTGATCTGCCGTATCTACTCCACCTTTACTAGAATTATAGTCCAAGATCATGCGTGGTTTTTTTGTCTGGACGTGTGTTATCTACTTCTTCTTGATCATGCAAACTGCTCAGAAGAACAACCACTTTTCCTTTCTTTGGGCAATAGGAAATCAGAGTGGCGTCATCGCGAAAGGCAAACAGTGAAGTGAATACCTCTCGGCCCTTTGCTGTTATAAATTCTGGAGGTAATTCTTTTCTGTTCTTTCGAATTGTCCCCAAAAGTGTCATTTGTTTTTCTAGCAATTTCCATGACAGGGATAAACTGCAGAAGAAATTGTCAACAGTAACATTTCTGCCTGATCGCGTCAATCCTTCAGTGAGTTGCAGCACAACCCTTTCACCCTGATTCTGTTCCCTGTTTTGTCTGAGTTCCCTTCCTGTATATACTTGAAGACGCAGAACACATGATGTTGCACTGTCACACAACATCCATAGCTTTATGCCATATTTCCCAGGTTTGCTGGGAATATATTGTCTGAACGGAACACGGCCACGAAATGTAAGCAGTTGCTCATCCACGGTAACATTTTCACCAGGAACAAAGGCATCACTTAGAGTTGCTTCCCAGGTATCAAAAACATGTCTGATTGGAGCAAGCTTATCCATGCCTCGTTGTTCATGTCTGTTGGTTGCATCATCAAATCTGAGAGCACAAGAAATTTGCTGAAAATGGTTAGGGGCCAAATTTTTGCCGAAAACAGAACGACCATCTTGAAGGTTCCACAACTGAACTATGGATTCATTTCATGACTTGTAAATGCCTGAGAGGATCAGAAGTCCAAGAAAATGTTGAAATTCTCCTTCTGTCAAATCTTTCCAGGTGTTGTCATAAATGTGTCTTCCTTGTTTGCTCGTCCACATCATGATTTCATTCAATAAGTTCTTCCTCATGAACAAGTGGAATGCTGCGAGAGGGCCATCAACATTTCGTACAGCATACTTTGTAGGACCTTGTTGTACGGGCATGACATTAGCTCTGATGTATCTTCCCAAGACTAAAAAAAACCCCAAAAAGTTAAGTACTGTGATGACACAGAACAATCCCATACAAAAAGTCAAAACAGAGTATTACCTGGATAAAGAACTAAAGCTATTCAAAACAGCACCTGAATGTCACAAAATCATTTCTGTCGGAAGCCGCCGACCTGAGATAGAGAGGGGAAAAACTCTCCACTCTGTGTCGGCAGTAACCGTTTTTTTCAATTTTTTAATTGACATAAAGTGCTTAAAAAACTAATCATAGTGAAAACCACTTATCTGAGAGATGGGCAAGCTGGGCAGCAAGATCGAATACAGCGACATGCATGTTTCGAGCCTACAAGAGGCCCTGTCTCAAGCTGTTCAGATGAAAAAGCGCGCCCATAAGAATGCCAGCTACGTCCAGGTGTATTTAAAAGGCCATGAAACGCTCTCTGATTGGCTGCAAAAAGGCATCCCCTGAAGACGTCATCACGACGTCAGCGAACTCTATCCCAAAGTCGATCAGCTCAAAAACATCAGTGGAATAAAGAATAAGCTCAAAAAACCTTGAACAGCAGCGTGATCCAAAGCAAACATTGTCCAGAAAATTCATGAAAAATGGAACAAGCACCTTCCAACAATCAGAGCAAGCTCCACCAATCGCATTCAAGGTTTAACCCTGTGGGGAAGACAGTCCGAAGCCGGAAAATCCAACGTTGCTCGCAACACTGAAGCCGCTGTTCCCGATCGCCACCTCGGGGGTCCAGGGGGACCGAGTCTATAATTCTCCAGCGAAGATCCTCAAAGCTGTGCTGGTGATGAATACAATGCTCCACCAGGGGCGCTGATTGTTGGAAGGTGCTTGTTCCATTTTTCATGAATTTTCTGGACAATGTTTGCTTTGGATCACGCTGCTGTTCATGGTTTTTTGAGTTTATTCTTTATTCCACTGATGTTTTTGAGCTGATCGACTTTGGGATAGAGTTCGCTGACGTCGTGATGACGTCTTCAGGGGCTGCCTTTTTGCAGCCAATCAGAGAGCGTTTCATGGCCTTTTAAATACACCTGGACGTAGCTGGCATTCTTATGGGCGCGCTTTTTCATCTGAACAGCTTGAGACAGGGCCTCTTGTAGGCTCGAAACATGCATGTCGCTGTATTCGATCTTGCTGCCCAGCTTGCCCATCTCTCAGATAAGTGGTTTTCACTATGATTAGTTTTTTAAGCACTTTATGTCAATTAAAAAATTGAAAAAAACGGTTACTGCCGACACAGAGTGGAGAGTTTTTCCCCTCTCTATCTCAGGTCGGCGGCTTCCGACAGAAATGATTTTGTGACATTCAGGTGCTGTTTTGAATAGCTTTAGTTCTTTATCCAGGTAATACTCTGTTTTGCTGATGTATCTTCCAGCAGCTTGCTTTATAGGTTTCCTGTTCCATGATGTGGCATCCTTAGATACATAGGCTTCAATGGCAACATTTGTACTTATAGTTCAGTGATGGCTAACCTTTTTGAGCCCGAGTGCCCAAACTGCCGCACAAAACCAAAGAATTTCCTCAAAGTGCCAGCACGTCATTTGCATAAGTGGTCTTATTTGCATAAATATTTGCATAATGTTACCATACACTAACTTTTAGTAAACATGTCTCTTAATGAGTGTATGGATAAAGAAAGACTAAAAGATTTCTACATTACTATAATCCAGTGCCAACCGCCAGGCACATTAGGAACTACTACAAACGCTGCCCATTTAGAACCCATAGCAAACCCGCCGTATCCTGACAGCATTACCAGGACTCACAAAGCACCATACCCTACCTATCAAAAGGCAACACTGCAAATATTAAACCAATACATTTCAGAGAATACTGGGGAAAGAGAACAAGTGGCAACGTCAAATAGGAATTTCCTCTTGTACCAAACAAAGCGCAGATGTTAATGATGCACATTTCCCAGAGCTGACATATTCCAGTTAATAAATTCAAAATAAAGAGATATCTTTCTACCTTTTGTGCATTTTTTTTTCAGTTGCAATTGGTCCAGCCACCTTCTTCTGGTTTCTTCATGTTTTCTGCTAACTCTCCATCGTCTGCTGTCCATTTGTCCTTTCTTCTCTCTTCTAGTTTTTTTTCCATTCTCTCTCTCTCTCTACATCTGCTTTAACATACTAATCTTTCTCCTTTTGCTCTTTCCTCATTCCTATTTCATCCACACAAATTTTACCCCTCCATCCTCAATCCCCAATTACTCTCCCAATACCTGGCCAATTGTAGATTTTTCATCCCTCCTACACAAAATATTTTTCCCCTCTCCATTTTACTCTCCCAGCCCCATCCCATTCTAATCCTCCCCCAACATCAGCTCCCTTCTAGTTCCAGTCTCACCCAGCATCCATTCCCTTCTAGTCCCTGCATCAGCCCATTTCCAGTCCAAGTCCCTTCATCAGCTCATTTTCAATCCTAGCCCCCCCATCAGCCCATTTCTACTCATTTCCTAGCCCCACCATCAGCCCATGTCAAATCATAGCTCCCCTCCACTCAGCCCAATTCCAGTCCAAGCCCCCCCATGAGCCTACTTCCAGTTCTAGCCCCTCCATGAGTCCATTTCAATTCAAGCCCCCACCACAGCCCATTTCCAATCTTAGCTCCCCCCAACAGCCCATTTCCAGTCCTATCCTAGCTGTTCCATCAGCCCATTTTCAGTCCTAGCTCCCTTCCCTCACAGCCCATTTCCATTCCAAGCCCCCTCCCCATCAGCTATTTGCAGTTCAAGCCTCCCCTTCCACTCAGCCCATTTCCAGTCCTAGCAACACCCCAACCCATTACCAGTCCTAGCCCCCCGTCAATCAACTTCCAGTCCTAACCCCCATCACCCCATTTTCAGTTTAAGCCCCCCCTATAACCCTTTACCAGTCCTAACCCCCCATCAGCCCATTTCCAGTCAGCCCCCCATAGCCCATTGCCAGTCCTAACCCCCCCCCATCAGCCCACAGCCCATTACCAGTCCTAACCACATCAGCCCACCTCAAGTCCTAACCCCTCCCCATCAGCCCATTTCCTGTCCTAGCCCCCCCATAACCCATTATCAGTCCTACACCCCCATCAGCCCACTACCAGTCTTAACCCCCCCATAGCCCATTACCAGTCCTAACCCCCCCCATCACCCCATTTCCAGACAGCCCTCATCAGCTCATAGCCCATTGCCAGCCCTCATCAGCCCACAGCCCATTGCTAGTCTTAACTCCCCCCCATAGCCCACTGCGTCTTAACCCCCCTCCCCAGCCCACTGCCAGTCTTAACCACCCCTCCCTAGCCCATTGCCAGTCTCAACCCCCCTCCCTCCCTCCCTCCCTCCCTAGCCCATTGCCAGTCTCAACCCCCCTCCCTCCCTAGCCCATTGCCAGTCTCAACCCCCCTCCCCCCTCCCTAGCCCATTGCCAGTCTTAACCTCCCTCCCTCCCTAGCCCATTGCCAGTCTTAACCTCCCTCCCTCCCTCCCTAGCCCATTGCCAGTCTCAACCCCCTCCCTCCCTCCCTAGCCCATTGCCAGTCTCAACCCCCCTCCCTCCCTAGCCCATTGCCAGTCTCAACCCCCTCCCTCCCTCCCTCCCTAGCCCATTGCCAGTCTCAACCCCCCTCCCTCCCTCCCTAGCCCATTGCCAGTCTTAACCTCCCTCCCTCCCTAGCCCATTGCCAGTCTTAACCCCCCTCCCTCCCTCCCTAGCCCATTGCCAGTCTTAACCCCCCTCCCTCCCTCCCTAGCCCATTGCCAGTCTTAACCCCCCTCTCCCTCCCTAGCCCATTGCCAGTCTTAACCCCCCTCCCTCGGCTCATGGCAATAAAAAAAAAAAAAAGCTGCCCGCTGCCGCCGCGGCGGCATGGTGTGTCCCGCGGGGCTCCCTCTGCCCGGCGGGACTCTCCCGGCGCTGCTCAGCCTCACACTGCCGGCTTGCAGAGACGCGAAGGGAGAGAGAGTCTCCCTCGCCACTTTCTAAAGCCCTCAGGGGCAGATGGGAAATTTCCCATCAGCCCCTGCGGGCTTAACAGAGACGCGAGGGAGACTCTCCCTTCGCGTCTCTGCAAGCCGGCAGAGAGGGGCTGAGCAGCGCCGGGAGAGTCCCGCCGGGCAGAGGGAGCCCCGCGGGACACTCCATGCCGCCGCGGCGGCAGCGGGCAGCTTTTTTTTTTTTTTAATGTGCGACCTTCCCGCGTGCCAGCTGCAAGGCCTTCGCGTGCCACAGCTGGCACGCGTGCCATAGGTTCGCCATCGCTGTTATAGTTGATGACCTCTTAGCTCCTTTGTGACCACAACTAAGATTCCTCACAGATGATACTGACACCGAGGATGCCTGCCTTCTTCCCCATCCATCACAGCCTCGACCTTTGCCTCGACCTGTAACTTGACTCTTTGCTGCAGGCGATGTTACCGGCTCAACATCAGTCTCACATTCACTTGGCGACCAACTGCTGTCGCCATCTGTATCATGACTGTCATCATCAGATTTATTGCCCGAACTTGGCTGATATGCTTCTTCGCTTGCTGAATATGCTGCATCATCAGACGACTCAGAGCCGTCACTGTCAGCATCTCGTTGCAATATTTCTCTTACTTGGGCAGCTGAATACTTTTGTTTTGACATCATAAACAATAACCTAAAATAAATAAAGATAAAATTGAATAAAACGCAAAGCAGTTTTAATATAGGTTGCCACCCACCCACTCCCTGGACCTTGAGGGTTAAGGGAGGGGCCGGCCTTGAATGCCCTTGAGGGTTAATGTTGTAGTTGTGTTGGTGCTCAAGTGATAAGGCAAGGCAAAGAATATTTCTTTTTTATGAGGTTTATTTCCCGCTTACGCAGTTCAAATGCAGCAGACGTCAATGAAATAATGTGGTACAAAACAAGATGGAGAAACTGAACTTAAACAAGGCTTTTTCCACTGCTTAACTGAATGTCCAATACTGATCACATTCACCTGGCATGTGATCTCCTTTTCATTAAGGTAACAAACTCTGATACCAGCACTGCTCCTGAATTGCACAGAATATGCTTCCACTTATTCACTTCAAATAAGCTCTTTTATCACAGCAAACAGAGAGGTAACTTTGCTATTTTCTTACATACAACACTGGCAAGCAAAACACTTAAATGTCCTTTGGAATCATATAAGTAGAGCAATCCATCGGGACTTCCTGTTCTGTAGATGGCAAAGAAATTAAAGGCATTTCTTCTTGCCAGCTGATCAATGGCTTTTCTACGTTCTGAGTAGAAACTGCTCTGCTTTTAAGGAACTCTCTGAATTCAGTGAGGAGTAATTCAGCCTGTGTATTTTCTGAGCTAGGCTGAGCAAATCCTCCTTCAGGTAAATGCTTGTTTATATTTCTTATCTCTAAGCAATTATGTGCTTTTACTTGGACAACATTTCAGCGTGCAAGCATTTCCCTTCCCCCACCTATCTCCACATGGCAGTGCAGGGTAAAACGCTTCCTCTGTGTTTAGAGAGTCTCTCAGAGTGTTAAAAGGAAAACAGTCAGGCTTTTCTTGACTTAACCAGTTAGTATCAAACTTTCTGCCTTTATCCTGTCTTTCACCATTAAAATTCACTCTTTCTGGCTTTCCACTGTTAAGTTTGCTAGCCGTGCCACACCCACCAGATACCTTGTGCTTGGGCTTCTTCCAGGGTAAATCCTTATCCCTTTGCCTCCTATTCCAAGGTTCTTCTGGATCCTTTAAACTCCTGAGCTGCAGCCTTGGGTCTCTCAGTGCCTTAGAATTCTTCTGCTTCCAGAAATCTTTCTCTGCCCTTGAGTCTCCCAGCTCCTGTCTGCTCCTTCTTGGATCACAGCTGCTTAGTGGTTCTCTCTCCCACGGTTCCTGTTCCTGGTCATCTGACCTGTCCTCGTCCAGGTGCTTGTCTCCTTGGTTTCTCTCCTGGTGGTCCTCTCTTTTGTCTAACTGTTTCTGGGTTTTTAACAAGTTAGCTGAGTACTGCACTGCCCGCCTCCTGCTTGGGCGTGCCCAATCAGGGACTTGGCTTCTCACCTGCCTTGAAGTGAGGAGTGGTTCCTGATTAGCTCTGCATTCTTTTTTCCTCTCAGAGAAAATCCTGCATTCCCCTGCAGTACCGGCTCTCTCCACCGGATCCCTATTAGTTTCTCTTGCTTCATAAGAGCCTGCTACATCACAAGGTGTGCAATAATCGTGATGAATGAGCTGAAAGCCTTTAGATTTCATCGGAAATAATGAGAGAACGCATGATATCAATTACAGAAAATGTGTAATTTTCATAAAATAAAGAGTACAAAAAATAAATGACACATAATTAATGATAAATACCTTTGTCAGATCAAAAATTTAACAAAACTGCAAATTGTATCACGATCCAAACCGGACGTAAGCAACTGGGGTCAAAAAATGACCCCACTGGTACTCTGTGCTGCAATTCATCACTAGCGTCACCTAGCGGATGAAAATTATTCCTCTCATGGCGCAATATAAAGAGAATATTGACATGTGAAAAGTCATAAAAAGATTGCATTCTTGAACAACTAGTTTCCAAGATACGCATTGTGAAACTTGCAATGGGGTCACTTTTGACCCCATTGGTACTCCCAGGGTTAAGGTCTTTTTCCAACATGACAAAATGAGCTCTTTGGCAATGGAGACCAGCAAAACATTTAGAAGCAAAGAAATGAAGCTTATAAGGAAAAAAAAACACCCTTCCTACACTTAAATCTTGAAAAGGGGACTGTTACTTCTGGAGAGAGTAGCCTAGTGGTTGGGGTATGGTACTTCAGGCCAGAAGGTCAGGGGTTCAAATCCCACTAGAGGACAGCAACCTTGGGCTGGAAGGACTGGGGTTTCTAGTCCCACAGATGCTCCTTGTGGTCTTGGGCAAGCCACTTAACCCTCCATTGCCCATGATCCCTGTAAGTATGTGTCTCATATCCCCGTGTGTTAAATGTATCCCCCAATTGTGTTGTGACCGCTTTGATTGAAGGATAAGGCAGTATACAAAACTGTCTAAATAAATAAATAAATCTGCAACTGTGAGTATGTACTTATGGGAATTTTCTGAAAGGAATTCTTTTTATTAAAGCTAATTAATCTGTGAACCCACTATTTTCTGTAAAATCAGTCAGGGCCTAGTAGCAGCAGTTTAAGTTTACATTTAAAACACAAAAGAGAGCTTTCTGGTTAGATTTCATACCCAGCAGAGAGCTTGTAGTTTAAATTTAATAGTCATTCAGGGCCTAGCATCAGCAAAGTACTTTTAGTTTAAATTTAAAACACAGAAGAGAGCTTTCTGGTTAAATTTAGAATCCAGCAGAGAGCTTGTAGTTTAAATTTCATAATAAGTTAGAGCCTAGCAGCAGCAAAGAGCTATAATTTAAATCAAATAAGAATATAGCTTACCTCACAGTACAGGACAGGGTACTATGTAGCAGCCCTCTTTTAATAAGTGTTATTTCCCTCCCTCCCTCCCCACGCCCACCCACCCCTGGGATAATCGTAGCTTTATAGGTACTTACACATTTTAACAGACAGGAGGTGGCCTCAGGTGAAGCTCATTACCCAAATCAGTCATACACTAAGGACCTGAGATTAATTAAGCTTTAGGTGAACAAGGTATATTAAACGTATTAGGTACAGTTTTATTGGCAACCCTTAGTAAGTAAAGAACTTAAAGATCTAAACAAAAACTTAAAACTAAGATGCAGACAGCAATCCAGCAGTGAGATGGGAGCTTTCCAGTCTTTTGCATTGAGTGTCACATGTATGATTTTCTCACAGTTGGTGAGAGGTCTTACAAGTGCACTAGGTGCAAGGAGCTCTTTGCTCTCAGGGAACGAGTCCGTTCTCTAGAGGCTACAGTAGCAGACTTGGAAAACATAAGACAGACAGAGAGGTACATAGACGAGACCTACAGGGATATAGTCCTGAAGTCCCACCTCCAGTCTGGCAGCATCCCTGTTGCCATGGAGGAGAGAGGTCACATGACAGGAGAGCATCACCCTGGTGTGGCAGGAAGTGATCCTGTAACTAGGACCTGTCCTCCAGGTGATATAAAACCCTCTCGCTCCGAGGAAGTTTCTCCAGGGCCATGTGCCCATGAGGGAAGGGTTAGGACAGCCGTTATAGTTGGAGATTTGATCATTAGGCATGTAGATAGCTGGGTGGCTGGTGGACGTTAGGATCGTCTGGTAACATGCCTGCCTGGTGCGAAGGTAGCGGACCTCATGCGCCACCTAGATAAGGTCTTAGATAGTGCTGGGGAGGAGTCTGCTGTCTTGATACATGTCGGTACCAATGACATAGGAAAATGTGGTAGGGAGGTTCTGGAGGCTAAATTTAGGCTTTTAGGTAGGAAGTTGAAATCCAAAACTTCCAGGGTAGCATTCTCCGAAATGCTTCCCGTTCCACGTGCAGGACCCAAAAGACAGGCAGAGCTCCGGAGTCTCAATGCGTGGATGAGACAATGGTGCAGAGATGAGGGTTTTGGATTTGTTAGGAACTGAGGAACATTCTGGGGAAAGGAGGGGCTCTTCCGAAGGGATGGGCTTCACCTTAACTGGGATGGAACCAGGCTGCTGGTATTAACCTTTAAAAAGGAGATAAAGCAGCTTTTAAACTAGATAATAGGGGAAAGCCGACAGTCGCCCAAGAGTGGATGGTTCGGAAGAATGTATCCTTGAAGGATACTACCAAAAGCAGAGAGTATCTAAAAAAGAGTAAAGTAGCCCAAATGCCCTCAAGTATGGAGCAGACAGAGCTTAAAGATCCCAAATTACCCATGTCTACCAATAGCCAAATTAATATGAATAAAATACAGTCTCTAAAATGCTTGTATGCAAATGCTAGAAGTCTAAAAAATAAGATGGGAGAGTTAGAATATATAGCACTAAATGAGAGGTTAGATATGATTGGAATATCAGAGACATGGTGGAAGGAGGACAACCAGTGGGACACTGTGATACCTGGGTACAAACTATATCGTAATGATAGAGCTGATCAAATTGGTGGAGGGGTTGCGCTCTATATTAGAGAGGGCATTGAGTCAGAAAGGATTAAAGTTTTGCAGGAAGCAAAATTTGCTTTAGAATCTCTATGGATTGAAATTCAATGTAAAAAGGGGAAGGCGAAGGCAGTGGGGGTGTACTATCGACCACCGGGCCAGAATGAACAAATGGATGATGAAATGCTCAAAGAAATCAAGGAAGCTAACAAAAGTTACAGCACAGTAATAATAATGGGTGATTTCAATTACCCCGGTATCGAATGGGTCAGAGTCATGGCAGGACATGCTAGGGAGATAAAGTTTCTAGATGAAATAAGTGACTGCTGGTTAATGAACTGACCAGAGGGGAAGCCATATTGGACCTAGTCCTTAGTGGAACATCAGATCTGGTGCAAGAGATAAGATTGTTGGGGCCACGTGGCAATAATGATCATAGCATGATCGCGTTTAATTTAATTAGTGGAGGAGGGATGGGAAGGAAATCCACAGTACTACCTTTTAACTTTCGAAAGGGAGACTATGATAAAATGAGGAAAATAGTTAATAAAAAACTAAAAGGAGCAGTTGCAAAGGTTAAAGACTTACATCAAGATTGGGTGTTGTTGAAAAATACTATCTTGGCAGCCCAGACCAGCTGTATTCCACGCTTTAAGAAAAGTGGAAGGAAGTCCAAAAAACTGCCAGCATGGTTTAAAGGTGAGGTCAGAGAGGCTGTTGTTGCCAAAAAAGCATCTTTCAGGAAATGGAAAAAAGAGCCAAACGACGAAACCTGGAAACAGCACAAGCACTGGCAAATCAAATGCAAGGCATTGATAAAGCAGGCAAAGGGAGAATTTGAGAAGAAGCTTGCTGTGGAAGCAAAAACATAGAAACATAGAAACATGACAGAAAAAGACCACATGGCCTATCTAGTCTGTCCTTCCATAACAAAAACTACAACAGTCCCCTTTTTACCTTTAGAGATCCTCTGTGTTGGTCCCATGCTTTTTTGAATTCAGTTACTGTCCTCATCTCTACCACCTCCACTGGGAGACTATTCCATGGATCCACTACTCTTTCCGTAAAGAAATATTTCCGCATATCACTCCTGAATCTATTTCCCTTCACCCTCATCCCATATCCCCTCGTAGCAGAACTTGCTTTCAATTGAAAGAGGCTCTCATCCTGAACATTTATGCCACGGAGGTATTTAAACATCTCAACCATATCACCTCTATCCCGCCTTTCCTCTAAGGTGTACATATTAAGATCCTTAAGTCTGTCCTCATATGCTTTATAATGAAGCCCATTAATCATTTTAGTAGCAACCCTCTGCACCGACTCCATCCTGTTCACATACTTTTGAAGGTGCGGTCTCCAGAATTGCATACCATACTCCAAATGAGGTCGCACCAAAGACTTATACAGAGGCATTATCACCTCCTTTTTTCTGCTAGCCATTCCTCTCCTTATGCACCCAAGCATCCTTCTAGCTTTTGCCGTCGCCTTTTCTACCTGTTTAGCTACTTTAAGATCATCAGACACAACCACGCCTAGGTCCCGCTCTTCTTTAGTGGACAAAAGTACTTCACCTCCTATACTAAATGCGAAATAAAGATTTTTTCAAGTACATTCGCAGCAAAAAACCTGTGAGAGAGTCAGTTGGTCCATTAGATGATAGAGGAATTAAAGGGGAACTAAGAGGCGACAAGGCGATAGCAGAGAGACTGAATGAATTCTTTGCTTCGGTCTTTACTGAGGAAGATGTAGGGATGTTACCCATGACTGAAGTGGTATTTAAAGGTGCGGAAGATTTGAAGGAAATATCGATATATCGGGAAAATGTATTACAACTATTAGATAAACTGAAGAGTAGCAAATCGCCTGGGCCAGATGGTATACATCCAAGGGTGTTGAAAGAACTGAAATATGAGATTGCAGACCTGCTATTAGTAATCTGTGAACTATCATTAAAATCATCTCTAATACCTGAAGATTGGAGGATCGCCAATGTAACACCAATTTTTAAAAAGGGTTCCAGGGGTGATCCGGGAAACTACAGACCGGTGAGCCTCACGTCAGTACCGGGAAAAATGGTAGAAACCATCATAAAGAATAAAATTACTCAGCATGTAGATAGTCATGGCCTAATGGGAGACAGCCAACATGGCTTAGACAAGGAAGATCTTGTCTTACTAATCTGTTATGTTTTTTTGAAAGTGTGAATAAACAGGTGGACAAAGGTGAGTCGGTTGATATAGTGTATCTGGACTTTCAGAAAGCCTTTTACAAGGTCCCTCAGAGACTTTTGGCAAAACTAAAAAGTCATGGGATAGGAGGCAGTGTACTACTGTGGATCAAGAACTGGTTAAAAGATAGAAAGCAGAGGGTTGGGCTAAATGGCCAATTTTCCCAATGGAGAAAGATAAATAGTGGTGTACCCCAGGGATCTGTGCTGGGTCCGCTGCTTTTTGACATATTCATAAATGACCTGGAAAGTGGAATAACGAGTGAGGTTATCAAATTTGCAGATGACACAAAACTATTTAAAGTTGTTAAAACCCAAGAGGATTGTGGAAAATTGCAAGAGGATCTTGATAAATTAGAAGACTGGGCATCAAAATGGCAAATGAAATTTAATTTGGACAACTGCAAAGTTATGCACCTAGGGAAGAACAACCCACACTATCGTTACACAATGCAAGGTTCCACATTAGGAACCACCACCCAGGAAAAAGATTTAGGCGTCATTGTGGATAACATGTTAAAACCCTCGGCCCAGTGTGCAGCGGTAGTCAAGAGAGCAAATAGAATGCTAGGTATCATAAGGAAAGGAATGGAAAATAAAACAAAAGATATTATAATGCCTCTATATCGTTCCATGGTGAGACCGCACCTTGAATATTGTGTGCAATTCTGGTCGCCGTACCTCGTATCTTAAAAAGGATATAGAGTTATTAGAAAAGGTCCAGAGAAGAGCCACCAAAATGGTAAAGGGGATGGAAGGATACTCCTATGAAGAAAGGCTAAAAAGGTTAGGACTCTTTAACCTGGAAAAGAGACGGCTGAGGGGAGATATGATAGAAGTCTATAAATTAATGAACGGCGTGGAACGTGTAAACGTAGATCGATTGTTTACGTTATCAGAATATAGAAAGACTAGGGGACATGCAATGAAGCTACAGGGTATACTATTTAAAACTAATAAAAGATAATATTTTTTCACTCAACGTGTAATCAAACTCTGGAATTTGTTACCGGAGGATGTAGTAAAGGCTGTTAGTGTAGCTGGGTTTAAAAAAGGTTTGGACAAGTTCCTGGAGGAAAGGTCCATAAACCATTATTAAGAAGGGACCCAGGATATCAATGCTTGACCCAGTACAAGCATTGCAGAACCTGTGTCTTTTGGGGAAACTGCTAGGTACGTATGACCTAGATTGGCCACTGTTGGAAACAGGATACTGGGCTTGATGGACCTTGGTCTGACCCCGTATGGCATATCTTATGTTCTTATGTTAAATATGGTGGCAGTTCCATAATATTGTGGGGCTGTTTTGCTACCTCAGGAACTGGAGACCTGGAATGTATTAAAGGAATCAGGAAGTCGGAAGAGTACCAAGGTATTTTGTTGCAAAATGTGCTACCTGGTGTTAGAAAGCTAGGTCTGGGTCGAAGGTCATGGGTCCTCTAGCAAGACAATGATGCAAAATATACATCCAAAAGTACAAAAGAATGGTTAAAAAGGAAGAAATGGACTGTTTTAAACTGGCCAGCAATGAGTCCTAATCTTAATCTAATCGGGTAACTTTGGAAAGAGTTGAAATCTGCCATTGGTAAAAGGAATCCTGGAAACATTCATGAGCTGGAACAAACGCAGTTGAAGAGTGGGAGAAACTAGCAGAAGACAGATGTACAAAACTTATAGATGGCTGCAAGAAATGTTTGGAGGCTGTTCTTACTGCCAAGGGTTGGTGCAACCAAATATAAGTGAAGAGTGCCATTAATCCTGTCCAAGTCATATTTTGTTTTGTTTTTCTCAGAAATTACTATGCCTAAGTTGCACAGACTTCTATTTTTTGTTCTATACCTTTGAACATACTATTAAAATAATATGATGACATAAAGTTGGAATATTTCCAATTATTTCTCAAGATATTGCACACAATGGGCCTGACATTCAAAGGCATTTACATGAGTTACATACGTGTCAACCATGCAGATATTGCTTAGAGGGATATTCAGTGTCACTGACATGATTAGTGCCATTGAATATCCCTGAGTAACACTGCTATATGCCCCGATGCTGCGTTCCGGAGCAGCACCCATCACTAAGCAGGCAGCGCCGATATTGTACCGTTGCCTGATTAGCGACCCACAGTTAAAGACAAGTGCAGCAAAAGCTAGCCTATATTTACCCATGGGAGCTAACTTGCCAGTGGCTCAGTATTGCCGCTGCCCGGTTAGCTTCTGTGGCATTTGCGGCTGTGCAGCAACCTCGGATCAATGCTGGAGCTGCATATGACCCCGGCATTAAAAATATCCACATTTAATATTCAGCTCCAGCAGCTAGCTGTTGTAATCATGCTAGCCACTGGCGCTGAATATCAGGCCCAACATATCTAAAATGCAAGGTGCCAATGATGACCACAACTGAAAGTACAGCTCTTACAACCGCTAGCTCTGGAGGTAATGCAGTTCTTCTTTTTTCAAAAGATTAAACTTCATGGTCGGCCGATGATTACATCAAATTGATAACCTCATAGATGGTGGCTCATAGGGAACAAACACTGAGTTCCACTAGAATACTCTTTCTTGTCAAGAGAGAGAACAGCTGGAAAGAAATACAGCTCAATTTAAATAAGGAATTCAGACCAGTAAGATGTTACAATTATTGAATTTTATTTATGTCCAATTAGATGGCATTTATATGGTGGTATGGTAAGAGTGATGTTTCACTGACTTACAGAATAATTAATGTAATTATTTTGGTCACTTTAAATCCAAAGTATAATAAAATTTTACTTCAATTACTAGCAAAACATTTCTCATTCTCATTTATTTCTTCTAAACACCATATCCATAGAGGTAAACAAATGGTGTTCAAGGAAACTACCCATTAATTATCTGTTTTCTTGAAATGTTTTTTTTCAATAATAAATTTTCTGAGTATGTAACATTTCTGTTTCTCTTTTTGAACCCAACCAGGGTTTAAAACCTCAGCATAAGCCCAGTAACAATTACCCAGTCCCCACTACCATACAATCCCTAGTTACAAGAATTGCATCTATATTTGAGCTCAAATATCTGAATTCTCAATGTTAAATATGTAGGTAGGTAACACTACCTATCCTCCAGGGCCTTCCTCTATTGGGGAACAGGTGACTGCAGACAGTTTCTTCTGGTCACCAGAACTCTGTCTTCTTTCTTGGAGCTCTAGTAAATGTTCTTTCTATATTTCAGTTTTTATTAATTAGCTTTAATTTTACTCAGCTTCTCAAAACCATTCTCATTCTAAACCCTCACCTCCTATATAGTGAACTTATTTAAAATATGGGAAAATTTAGCAAACTTGGTAGGATTTTAAAATGCTTTCCTTAAAAATATTTCCCTTTCTTTCCCCAGTCAACCCCTTTCAACCCTCAATCAAAAAACTTCACTCATTCCCATTCAACCTAACCTCTTTCACAACCTCCAAAACATCAGCTCTGAGCTACAACAACACTCGAAAATAAAAGATCCCACTCTGAGCACTGTCATCAAAGTCCAAAGTTCTGCTTGCTTTCCGCACTTACGGGATTCTTTCCTTGAGCACACACACACCAATGCTCACACACAAAAGCAAAAAACCGTTTATCCTAAAGCACTTACACTCACAGTGCTTCCAAGAAAGGAATATGTTTGTCTTAAACTCAACTCTCCTCCAGACACAGCCTTAAGCTGGGTGTCACTATGCCAGATGTCACTCTTAAGAAAACTAGTAAAATTTTTAAAAACCTGTTCCATAAACAGCAGCTTTTGGCCACAAGGAAATCAGGGCCTGATATTCAAAGGCATTTCAATTGTTTACAGACCTGTAAACCATGTAAATGCTGCTGAACGAGTTATTCAGCAGCACTAGCATGGTTAGTGCCGCTGAATATTCCCGATTAATGCCGCTACACACCCGGATGCTAACTGCTTAGCATTGGGGCGTGTCATGGGCATTCTGGGGTATTCTGGGAGCAGCACCAGTTGCTAACCGAGCAGCGGCAATATTGCACCTCTGTCCCGTTAGCACTCGTGGGTAAAAGATAGGCACAGCAAAAGCTGGCCTCTCTTTACTTGTGGTAGCTAACCAGGCATTGGCTCAATACTGCCGCTGCCTGGTTAGCTTCTGAGAGCTTGTGGGCTGAACGATGACCTCAGATATTGAATGCTGAGGCTGCATATGACCTCAGCATTGAATATCCAGGGTTAAAGTTTGGCAGCGCATAGCTGCCCCAAAAGAATATCAGGCCCTCAATTCTCCAAACATTCTGGACTTTCAGACTGCCATCGCCTTCCCAGTCTCTCAAGCCAGTTACTTATTCTGTCCCAACTTTAACCAACAGGGAAAAGGAAACAAAATCGAATTCCCTGCTTTTACAGCTTATTCAATTACTCAATATTTCTAATATAGGAACAAAGTTCCTCACAGCCTTTGTCATCAAAGAAGCACTCCCTGTAGCACCTGCAGTTTAACTAAAAAACAAAAAAACAAGCAAAAAAACCTTCCAAACTACTCAAAAACATCCAAACCCCATTCACCTTCATCCAAAACCAGTCAAAGCATCCTAAATTTTCAACCAAACCCACTCTCAGAGGCCTCTGTCTTCACACTCGCAAACTCACATCCATTCTGTTTCACATTCAACCCCCAACTGACTCAAAACTCAAACTCACCAACATTCTAAACGTCTAAGAAAAAGAGTAGTTACTCACCTGTAACAGGTGTTCTCCAGGAGCAGCAGGAATCAGTCCTCACATATGGGTGTCATCGACGCCGATGAAGCCCCAGCGGAGCACTTCCCCAGCTTTCTATGAAAGTCTTTGGGAATGCATGCACGCATGCGCGGTTCCCTTCCCGCCTAAAGGTGCCATCTTACCTCAGTCAAATGACATAGCTAAGAACAGCACACAAAAATGTAAAAATAAACTATGTACAACTGCAACTCCCAGGGGAGGAGGGAGGGTTGTGAAGACTGATTCCTGCTGCTCCTGGAGAACACCTGTTACAGATGAGTAACTACTCTTTCTCCAGGACCAAGCAGGAAGTCAGTCCTCACATATGGGTGACTCCCTAGCTCTGGGCTACCGAGGAACCCAGGCTGAACAAGAGAACTCCCTATAATTCCAGCATCAAAGAAAGGCTTTTCATTGACACAACCTCCACCGGTAGCCCAACAGAGGGCAGGAGGGCAGGAGTTGCCTATACCTCAAACAGATTCCGGAGTACTGCCTGGCCAAAAGCACTGTCCCTTAGGGACTCCCTCTCCAGACAGTAATGGGCAGCAAAAGTCTGGCTTGAAGACCAAGTTGCAGCCCTGCAGATGTCTACCAACGGTACAGAGCGGAGATGAGCCACTGAGGCAGTCATTGCCCTGACACGGTGGGCTGTGACCCGACCCTGCAAAGGAAGGTCAGCCGCCTTGTAAGCCCAGGTGATACAGTCAGCCACCCAGATGGACAAGGTACGCTTGGACACAGCCAACCCCAACTTATTAGGGTCAAAAGATATGAAGAGCTGAGTAGCCCTTCTATGCCCTTGCGTACAGTCAAGGTAGAAGGATAAGGCCCTCCTACAGTCCAGGGTATGCAGAACTGCTTCAGCCTGGCTTGCATGAGGCCTAGGGAAGAAAGTTGGAAGAACCACCTCTTGGTTAAGGTGGAAGGAGGAGACAACTTTTGGAAGGAACTTTGGATGAGTCCTAAGGACTACCCTGTTCCTATAGAAGTGAGTGTAAGGCCTGTCACAGACCAGGGCCTGAAGCTCACTCACTCACCCACCTGGCCGAGGTTAGGGCTACCAAGAAGAGGACCTTCCAGGACAGGAAGCGTAGAGGGCAAGTAGCCATCGGCTCAAAAGGTGGACGAGTCAGTTGCTGCAAGATCACATTCAACTCTCACTCAGGAGCAGGAGGACGGATTGGAGGCTTGAGCAAAAGCAAGCCCCTGAGAAACCGGGACACCAAGGGGTGAACCGACAGAGAATGTCCTTCCACCAGTGAGTGGTGAGCTGCTAGAGCTGAGAGGTGGACCCGAACAGAATTGGACTTAAGACCCTGATTGGATAAGTGCAGTAAGTACTGAAGCACTACTGGTACAGTACAGGAGAAGGGATCCTCTGTACATAGCTGACACCACACAGAAAACCTTTTCCATTTGAGAGCATAGGTTCTCCTAGTGGACTGTTTCCTAGAGGCTAGGACAACCTCTTCAACTTCCTGAAGCAGGCCCCAAGGAGCCAAAACTACCCTTGCAACTTCCAGGCCATCAAATTGAGAGCTTTGAGATTGGGGTGCAGAAGGGAACCCTGATCCTGGGTGAGAAGGTCGGGTTGCAACCCCAGAGGCAGGGGGGGACCCACTGCCAGTTGAAGCAGAAGTGGAAACCAAGGCTGTCTCGGCCACCTGGGAGCCACCAGCAGGACTGAGGCCTTGTCCTGAAGAATTCTGAACAGAGTTCGGGCCACCAAAGGCGTGGGAGGAAATGCATACAGGAGGCCCTGAGACCATGGTATCAGAAAAGCATCTGCTGCTACCCGCAGAGGATGTGGTTGTCTGGAGCAGAACTTTGGCAGCTGTTTGTTCAGTGGACTGGCAAACAGATCTACCGAAGGAAGTCCCCATTTCAGGAAGATCTTCTGAACTACCAAAGGATGCAGCTGCCACTCGTGGGGCTGCAGAATTCTGCTCAACCTGTCTGCCAGGTAGTTTTCCTGACCTGGAAGGTACACAGCCTTGAGGAGCATGTTGTGCTTGAGGGCAAAGGAGCAAAGGTCCTGTGCCTGTTCACATAAAACATGGCTACCTGGTTGTCTGCCTGAACCAGGACAGATTGATGAGTCAGGGCAGGAGAGAAAGCTTTGAGTGCCAATCGAATAGCCCTGAGTTCCAGGAGATTGATCTGCTGTGCGGATTCCCAGGGAGACCACAGGCCCTGGGTGCACTTGTTCAGACAATGAGCCCCCCAGCCCTGCAGGGAGGCGTCTGTGGTCAGTACCACTGTGTACCCAGGAATTTGAAAAGGCACCCCTTCAGTAGATTGGGTGGGTGCAGCCACCAGTTGAGGGAGTCCAGAAAAGGTCTGGACACCCTTATCCTGTCTCTGAGGCTGCCTGTGGCCTGTGTCCACTGACTCCGAAGGCACCACTGTGCAGGCGCATATGAAGCCTGGCATTGGGGGTTACATGAACTGTCGAAGCCATGTGGCCCAGCAGCCTCAGGCAGAGTCTGGCGGAGACCACTGACCCGCTGAGAAACCATTTTGCTAAGTCCATCAGTCTTTGGGCTCTGTCTTCTGGCAAGAATGCCTTTGCCAGGATAGAGTCCAACCTTGCCCCTATGAACTCCAAGTTCTGGGAGGGGAGCAAAGTGGACTTTGCGAAGTTTATTACAAACCCCAAGCTTTGAAGAAGAGCAATAGTTCTGAGGATGGCCTGTCGGGCCTCCTGGCACGTCTGACCTCTTATGAGCCAGTCGTCTAGATAGGGAAAGACAAAGATGCCTTGATTTCTCAGGTAGGCCACCACCACTGCCAGGCATTTGGTAAAGACTCTGGGGGTGGAGGTTAGGCCAAAAGGCAGTACCCTGTACTGATAATGGTTTCCTCCCACAATGAACCTGAGGTGCTCTCTGTGGTCTGGATGAATGAGGATGTGAGTGTATGCATCCTTTAGATCTAAGGAGCATAGCCAATCTCCCTGCTGGAGGTAGGGCAGAAGTGTTCCAAGAGTAAGCATCTTGAACTTTTCTTTCTCCAGGAACTTGTTGAGATTCCTGAGGTCCAGGATAGGTCAAAGGCCACCGGTTCTTTTGGGTACCAGGAAATATCTGGAATAGAACGCTCGACCGTGCATTTGAAGGGGCACAGGCTCCACCGCCCTGTCCACCAACAGACCTTGGAGCTCCTGGAGGAGAAGATATGTGTGTAGGGGAGGCCTTGGAGGCTCCCCTGGAAAATATGGAGGAGGTAGTTGGTGAAAGTGTAGTGCATAGCCCTTGTGGACTATGTTTAACACCCAACTGTCTCCTGTGATGCGAGGTCACTGGTGGGCAAAGAGGGCGAGGTGACCTCCTGTGCAGGGTTGGGAGAGCAGGGACTGAGAGGCTATGCTCAAGGAGTCAGAAACCCCCACCCTGCTGAGTGGGAGCAGGGGCCGGAGGCTTGGGGATCCTCTGCCTACGGGGCCCATTACCCTGCCCCTTGGCTTGCTGACCCTGAGGGGCAGCTTGGGCAGCCTGATACTGAGGGTACTGTTTGTAGGCAGTGCCCTTCCTCAAGTAAAAGAGCTTCTTACCCGAAGCCTTCTTCTTGTGAGAAGGGGCAGAGGTCTTTCTAGACAGCCTTGTCCTTGTAAGGTGCTCGGTCTCGAGCTGTGCGGCCTTCTCAGCCATGGGCTTGCCAAAAAGGTTCTCACCTCGGCAAGGGACATCAACCAACTTGTCCTGAACCCATGGCTCGAAGTCCGATGACTGCAGCCATGCCTGGCATCGAGCCGTGATGCCAGCTGCCGCAACTCG
The DNA here is from genome assembly GCA_033557465.1 of Ichthyophis bannanicus. Taxonomy (NCBI): domain Eukaryota; kingdom Metazoa; phylum Chordata; class Amphibia; order Gymnophiona; family Ichthyophiidae; genus Ichthyophis; species Ichthyophis bannanicus. The sequence goes on from CM066034.1 coordinate 938,332,554, forward strand.
GGCCGAAGCCTCAAAGCCATTGTAGGTGGCGTGGGACATAAACTTTGAGCAGTCCCGAATCCCCGAGGACAAGGACTTGAATCTCTGCAAGGGCTCCCCAGAGAGACCAGCAGAGAACCCGGCCAACTCCTTGGCCAGGTCTCGCAAGTACATGCCCATGTACAGCTGGTAAGACTGGACACGGCAAGCAAGCATCGAGCCCTGGAAGCACTTTCTACCAAAACCATCGAGGTTCCAAGCCTCACTGCCAGGGGGCACCGCAGAGTGCATCTTCTGACTTTTCGGGCGATGCATGGCCGATTCCACAACCATGGAATAGTGTGGTAGCTGCGCCTTCTGAAAGCCAGGGTTCTTCTGGAGTCGATAGATCGAATCAACCCACTTGCTTAGAACCGGCGCCGAGGCCGATGCCTCCCACATCCGGAAGAGGAGCCGTTCCAGCATCGGAGGAACCGGGACAGTAAAGGCCTCCTTCGGAGGAGAGTCATACTGCAGGGCCTCGAGCTCTTCGGCTCGAGGCTCTTCCTCGGGGTCCGCCGGGGATAGCCAATGCGGTGGCCATATCCCGGACAAACTCCAAGAACCGGGTATCCTCCGGAGGGGATCTACTCCGGGGTTCAGACTGTAGTGAGTCCGACGGGATGCACCGAGTCTTGAATGTGTCGGGGGACTCCTCATCCTCCGTCTCCCAGGCGGACTCGTCCGATGAGGAGTCAGAATCCAACCCCGCAGGGCCCGGGAGCACCCGCCCCAATGCCGGAGGCACTGGCATCGACGCCCTCGGTCCCGAACAGGAAGTTGAGGGAGACCGTGACCGAGGTCGACCTTGAGCTATCATGGTCTTGAGTATCGGCTCGGTCTACGTGGTCGACTTGGATGTCGATGTCCCGGTGGTTGGGGCAGATGCGCCAGACAGGCTGGCCATCAGTGCCCGCTGCTGCTCCATGAAGGCAGACAGTCTGCACTCCAAGGCTGTCATCTGAGACTCAGCTCGGGAGACGCAGCAGCCACCGACTCGGGGCCTGGCGGCACCGGGCCCAACGTCGGCTCTCTGGGAGGAGAGTTCTCGAGGACTACAGGGCTTACGTGTCCAGCAGACTCCGGCTCCACGCGAGGAACTTTGGCAGGCTTCTCTTGTTCCACGGGCCCGGGGCGACGGTCGGTGGTCTTAGACCTGGCCCTCGAGGAGCCAGGGACCTCTTCCGACGACGCCCTCACAAGCCGCTTCTTCCTCTTGCGTTCCCGGTCGGGGGACCCCCCTGTCCAAGGAGCCACGACGGCGCTCGGGATCCAAATCCCGAGATGTCGAGACCTCAGACGAGGTCCGGGCCCAGCCGGAGGCTGAGTCAGAATAAAGCCTTTCTTTCTGCTGCTGGCGACTTCGTAGTGCCTTGGAATACATCTTCCCACATGGTCCACATGTCTTAGGGTCGTGATCAGGACCGAGGCACCAAAGGCAGCAGTCGTGTGTGTCGGTGAGAGACATCAGCTTCTTACACCAATCACACTTTTTAAAACCGCTGGAAGCCATCGGGGAAAAAAGTGTCCCCCGCGAGGTCAAAGGACCGGCCTTCCAGGGAAAAAGCAAAAAAGGGCGCAAACGCCAGCCACGAAGGGCAAAAACCGAAAAAGAAGAAACGGGCTCGATACCGGTGTACCGAACCCGGCGGGAGGGGAACCGGCATCGAACTGGAGAAGAAAAAACAGCGAGAATCGCCGAAAAAATCAAACTTTTATCCGGGATGACAGGCTTCTTGGAAAAAGAGAGACTGAGGTAAGATGGCACCTTTAGGCGGGAAGGGAACCGCGCATGCGTGCCTGCATTCCCAAAGGCTTTCATAGAAAGCTGGGGAAATGCTCCGCTGGGGCTTCATCGGCGTCGATGACACCCATATGTGAGGACTGACTTCCTGCTTGGTCCTGGAGAACAGTGTACTTATACCAGCTTAAGTTTCAAATAGTCACAGTATCAAATAAATGGCAACTTAATTTCCCCAACCCCTGGAAATTATCACTGTAACCCACCTAAGAGGTCATTTAACAGTTTTTAAAACTGTCTCTCTGCAGCTAGAGGGAAGATCATTTACAAAACTGAGTTACTACCAGTTACAAACTCTCCTTCCAGCTGAGCCATATTGCTACAAAATTTCCAGTAGAGATCCCTCCACTCCTCTTACATTTGGGTACTTTCTGAGAATGAAACTTTCATTTTATACCATTAACAACAACTTCTTAAAGCCTCTCCAATCAAATGTAATCATTGTTTAATACAAGTAAGCCTCCAGTGACCTCCCAACACTTCGGGAGAGTGGCCCCTCCCCCATACTTTCCAAACGCCACAAATCATGGCCAAACACAGCTTTTAAAATACATAAAAATTATCTTTATGGACTTATCAGCCCTAGCTCCCCAATGTCACCAAAATTAATTTTTATTCATGCAAGAGTTTTGGCCATTTACAGGCACCTGGCCCCTTTAAGGCTGGCTCCACCTTCTTCTATAGGCCTCAGGCAGGCCCGCTCCCATTGTGACTGCCCAACTCCATCTCTGGGCCCTCCTGGTCCAAATCCTACTTGCTCCTCAACCCCAATCTCAACCCACACCGCAGTCATCTGGCTTCCAGCTTCCCACCTCCCATCCCCTTAGGGAGCCACTGCAATGATCACAGTTTTCCCCGGGTCTCTTGGCAATCCCAGGCTAAAATCAGGGACAGCTGTGAACAGTGGCTATACCCAATCCAGCCATCCAGCAAGCACCTTTTCCCCGGCAGCCATGGCCGACAAAGAAGGGTCCAATAGGCCCCCTTTCCCTAGAACCACAAAGCTTTTTTTTTCTTAAAAAAACAAAAAAAACAATGCAGCTCATGGCTGCCTTTGCAGCCCTTTTCCACAGCTGCAGGAGCCCTCCTCTACAAAAAAACCTCTTTTGTCATCAGCCTGTGGCAGCCTAAGGATCCCATACTGCAGGTAATATATATATATATATATATATATATATATACATATATACATTAGGGTTACCAACTTTTTCACAGAGAAAAACCCGACACCTGTGGCTCGCCATGCTCCACCCATTCTCCGCCCCTAGTCCCACCCCTGCCCCGCCCCCAGCCCCACCCACAAAAATTACCGAGGATACGTGTAGGCTAACTTCCTTGGTCATATAATAATTAAACTGGGAACCCCAAAATCCAAACATGACATGTACAACACTGGAGAAATAAAACTATAAAGTAATTTCCTCTTGCACTAAACAAAAACGCAAAGATGTTATCAATACACACTTCCCAGACCAAACATATTCCAGCTAATAAATTCAAAATAAAAAGTATTTTTCTACCTTCTGTTTGGGCGTTTTATTTTCAGTTGCAATTGCTCCAGTTACTTTCTTCTGGTTTCTTCGTGTCTTCTGCGAGCTATCCATTTGTCCTTTCTTCTCTTTTAGATGTTTTCCATTCTCTCTCTATTTCTGCTTTAACATACTGATTGTTTCCCTTTTGCTCTTTCCCCCAATTTTTCCTTATTCCTTTATCATCCATTTAAATTTCACCCTTCCATTCTCAAGCCCCTCACTCTCCCAATACCCAGCCCATCATAGACTTTTCTTCCACACAAAATATTTTTCCCCTCTCCATTCTCATTCCCCATCTATTCTAGTCCTCCCCCAAAATCAGTTCCCTTATAGTTCTAGACCCACCCAGGAGCAGAGGCAACATAAGAGCAGCCCGCGTTCGGCGGGAAAAGCACCATTTTAATACTCCCCCGATCCGGGGTAGAGCAACTCTTGCTGCTTCAGCCAGCTGCCCTGCCTGGAGACTCCAGCCCATTCGGGGCTGTGGGAGGAGGAGCAGAGGCAACATAAGAGCAGCCCGCGTTCGGCGGGAAAAGCACCATTTTAATACTCCCCCGATCCGGGGTAGAGCAACTCTTGCTGCTTCAGCCAGCTGCCCTGCCTGGAGACTCCAGCCCATTCGGGGCTGTGGGAGGAGGAGCAGAGGCAACATAAGAGCAACCTGCCTCCGGCAGGCCCGCGCCTGTCGGGCCCGCGCCTGAGGGCCTCGCCAGAGGGCCCTTAGGCGTGGCCCTTTGGCAGCGGCCTTTGGTAAGAGCACAAACAAGTCTCAGGAGCGTCCACCATCTTTGCAACTAACCGGAAGATAACCGCAACAGCCTCTAGAGTTCACACTTTCCGTCTATCTACTACCTACACATATGCTGCAGTCTCGACGGGTCATCCAGCCATCCGGAGAGGGCCCTTTGGCACGGCTCTTAAGATAAGGCACTGAAAATCTCCAAGGATTCCTAAACACAGCAAGTATATCCTCTACAGACACCTCTTATCTGACACTACCAAAGACTAAACAGATTTGATACACCATTATTGTTGCTAGAAGTCTAACTTCAATCATTAACTGTTACCAATACCTGTTTCAGTACTATTGTTAGTACTGTTATTTAATTCTGATACTGTTGTCAGCACTGATAATTATACCTAATAACAAGTGTAAGTAGCTTTTCATTCTACTACTGTTGCCAGTAGTTATTGTTAGTTCCAAGAATTACAGTTGTAAGACGATATAACACAACCCACGAATGTAGATGGTACCAATCTTTACTTAATGTTATCAGTGGCCCCACATATAAATACTGTTGTCAGTAGCTAGCATTTGATAACCTACATTTAAATACTGTTGTCAGTAGCCTATTAATAAATAAACAGTACTCAATTACTGTTGTCAGTAGCCAATAACAGATACAATATACCTAATATTGTTGAATACAACCATACTGCTACATTATTGCTATATTACCTCATCAGCTTCTCAATTAGCACCTGTGATCAGTATCATTCTCACATTCTATCACTACTGCCAGACCATCCCAACTGGGCTACTGTTTTCAATAAAACCCTCTTCACTACTATCAATACCTCCTAATACACTACCCTACCCTATACCCATAATTAACAACACAATACCCCTCACCAATCAAGCCAAAATGCCGTTAATTAGCCTCTCCAAAAATAGATTAGCAATAATTTGCCTCATTATCTCTATACTAACTACCATTGTCAACAGCCTAAATAACAATAACTTTAAAAACATACCAATCATACACAGACCAATAAGAATCAGCCCCTCAGAATGGAAACCTTACCAAGAACACCACCCCAAGGTGAACCTCAATAGGCTAATCCATATAAAATACACAGCACACACTCAGACTAAAAACCTGAACCCATGTGTAAGTAATGACTACCTATCTATAACCCTAATTAACGCCAGATCAATGAAGAATAAGTTACCTATTTTCACAGACATACTAGAAAACAATACCCCAGACATTTTGTGTATAACAGAGACATGGTTAACGGAATCTGATAATGTCTACATAAACCAACTAAGCAATAATAACTATGACACCTTTTATACGCATAGAACCCACAAAAAGGTGGTGGAGTGCTGATAATGTCAAAAAAAGAACTCAAAGCCAAAAAATTACAATCCAAACTACCCACTAACATTGATACTCTCATTATGAAAATTGGCACAATAACAATCTGTCTGATCTATAGACCCCCAGACCAATCAGCAGAAGGCCTTGACCTTCTAATCGATTACCTAAGCTCATCCACTCACCAAAATCCAATACTAATGCTCGATGATTTTAACCTCCCCTCCTTAGCAGCATCGAATGCCTCTCTCTTTCTCGATACAACTACAGACATGGATTTTCACCAAATAATAACCAACAGCACACACAGCAAAGGTAATATACTTGACCTGGTATTGTTGCCAGATGTCCTCTACAAATCCTATAACCCCAACTCCCTCAAATGCACCCCAACCCCTTGGTCAGACCATCACCTCATCAACTTCAATATCACAATAAACAACACGACAGTAAAACGAACACAAACATCCACTCTACCCCACAGATTTAAAAAATATAATGAAGAAGAATTTCTAGACCTAATAATCCCCAAACTATCTAACACTCCGCAGGACCTCGACACAGCAGTATCAAACTGGCATGAAATCATTCACAATGCAGCTGCTAATAAACAGGTGACCAAAAAAAATACCCGCACTAAAGCTGCCCAAGCTCCCTGGTATAATAACACATTACACCTACTAAAAAGAAATCTAAGGAAAGCTGAATGCAAATGGAGGAAAAATAAAGACACCATTAATAAGGACTCATACATCACTCTCCTTAATTCATACAAACACGCAACCAACAATGCCAAGAAAAACTATCATACCTCTATAATAAACAATTCAATAAACAAGCCTAGAGAACTATTCTCAATAGCACAAAAATTAACAAACAACAACCATAATTCCAGCAACGATACTGTAGAAATCTCACCACAGGAAATGGCAAACTATTACATGAATAAAATCACATCCAACCCCCAGTTACCAAGTCCTAACCAACCATCTCAAATCCAACTTACTGATGAATGGACGGACTTCCAACCCCTAACTACTGTCTCACTCAAAAACATTATAACAAATATTAATACAACAACCTCACTCCTGGACCCGTGCCCAGTAAATTGGCTAAAAAACTCAATATCTATACTTTCCCAATTCATACTCCCCATAATAAATCTCTCACTAAAAAATGGATACTTACCCTCATCACTAAAGCATGCTCAAATCCGCCCTATCTTAAAAAACTCCACTCTTGATAAATCATCACCTAAGTCCTACAGACCCATATCAAGTATTCCATTTCTGGCTAAACTGATCGAAAAAGCAGTTCAAATCCAGACACAGGAATACATTGACAGCTCAGCACCCCTTGACAATCAGCAGTATGGGTTCCGCCCTCGACATGGGGTGGAAACACTGCTAACAGTCCTAATTGATACACTCGTAAGAGGCATTGATAGTACAAAACAGTCATTCCTGCTCATTTTCATTGACATATCTGCAGCTTTTGACAGTGTTCACCATACAACGATGATAAGTAAATTGCAACAAATAGGAATAAAATCCACGGTCCTAAAATGGTTTTCCTCATACTTAAACAACAGAACCCAAACGGTCCGCATCGGTGACCGTACATCAAAAACTTACAATCAGGAACTAGGACTCCCCCAAGGCTCTGCCCTGTCAGCGCTCCTATTTAATATATACATAAAACACATTTGCCAAATATTCAAAAAGCACAATGTATTATATCACATCTACGCAGACGATATAATGTTGTATGTACCCTTCACTATACCAAACATCCCTACATTACTGATCAATACTTGCCTCAGTGAAATAAACAATTGGCTAAACGAAAATAACTTATATATTAACCACGCAAAAACGGAAGCCCTTATAGTGACCAAAAACACATCATTCACCCCTCCACCACACATCTCACTGCAAAACAATGATATCAAACTAAAAAATGAAATACGGTATCTGGGAGTTATACTAGACAAACACCTTAGTATGGACTCACAGATAAGAAATATAACAAAGAAAGTCTATTTCAAACTTAAAATATTAAAGCAACTCCGCCCCCTATTACACATACTTGACTTTCAACGCATAATACAAGCGATCATAACACCCCACTTTGACTTTGCAAACCTAACCTTACTAGGTGTAACAAATCAAAACTTAAAAAAACTACAACTAGCTCAAAATGCAGCAGCCAAAACCATCATAAAAACAGTTCCCTTCCAACATATAACGCCTATCTTAGAATCCCTGCACTGGCTCCCAATCCAATGCCGCATACAATACAAAACCTTGTTAACCACATACAAGGCCCTAAACAATACAGCACCCTATACTGTAAATAACCTAATCACCAAGGAACACGGTCACAACCTACAAAGAAGAGACCAATTAAATAAGTTAATAACACCAAAGGAATTTATAAAAGCCAAAAAATCAACGAACAAGAAAGCCTTCTCCCATGCCGCCCCCATTCTGTGGAACAATATCCCAGCTGAACTACGATCATTACCCCAAATCATGGAGTTTAGGAAAAAACTCAAAACATACCTGTTCTCAACACACTATGCTTCTGTATCAAACTCACCAACACAACATGAAAAGGGATAGCTGCACCAACAATGATAATCAGCCCTCGACCAGGAACAAGTACTAATACACTGTAAGATATCCAGAGATTCTATGTAAAACTGTATTTTAGTTCTAAACATGTTCAATGTATATAGTTCTCAACTATCAACCTGTTTCTGATAGTTTGAACCCATTATTGTTATTATAGAAATTGATTTTATTGTTAACACCGTTATATGTAAAAACAGCATGATGCTTATTACTGTTCCTTGTAAAACAGCCTTGCTTGTTAATTGTTGTTCATTGTAAACCGCAACTGATCTATGGAAGTGGCGGTATATAAAACCTGCTAATTAAATTAATTAAATTAAATTAAATTCTAATCCCATTCTCCCATGCCCCACATCAGCCCATTTCCAGTCCTATTCCAGCTCTTCATCAGCCCATTTCCAGTGCTAGCCCTCACATCACAGACCATTTCCAGTCCTAGCCCCCCCCCATCACAGCCCATTTCCAGTCCAAGTCCCCCATCACAGCCTATTTCCAGTCCTAGGCCCCCCCCCATCACATCCCATTTGCAGTCCGAGTCCCCCCGCACCATCACAGCCCATTTGCAGTCCTACCCCCCCCACCATCACAGTCCATTTGCAGTCCTAGCCCCCCTAATCACAGCCTATTTCCAGTCCAAGTTCCCCCTCCCTCCACCATAGCCCATTTCCAGTCCAAGTTCCCCCCCCCCCATAGCCTTTTTCCAGTCCAGGTCCCCCTCCCCATCACAACCCATTTCCAGTCCATGTCCCCCCCCCTCCCCATAGCCCTTTTCCAGTCCAGGTCCCCCTCCCCATCAAAACCCATTTCCATTCCATGTCACCCCCCCACATAGCCCTTTTACAGTCCAGGTCCCCCTCCCCATCACAGTCCATTTCTTTCCAGTCCAATGCCCCCCATAGCCCTTTTCCAGTCCAGGTCCGTCCCCCCCTTCACAACCCATTTCCAGTCCATGTCCCCCTAATCACAGCCTATTTCCAGTCCAAGTTCGCCCTCCCTCCACCATAGCCCTTTTCCACTCCTGGTTCCCCCCCCCCACTAGCCCTTTTCCAGTCCAGGTCCCCCTCCTCATCACAACCCATTTCCAGTCCATGTCCCCCCCCCCCAGCCCTTTTCCAGTCCAGGTCCCCCTCCCCATCAAAACCCATTTCCAGTCCATGTCGTCCCCCCCCCCCCACATAGCCCTTTTACAGTCCAGGTCCCCTCCCAACACCGCCCATGTCTTTCCAGTCCAAGTCCCCCCCCCCCCATTGCTCTTTTCCGGTCCAGGTCCCCCCCCCCATCACAACCCATTTCCAGTCAAATTCCCCCTTCTAGCCCTTTTCCAGTCCAGGCCCCCTCCCCCCATCACAGCCCAGGCAGTCCTTGGCCTCCCCCCCCCCCAAAACCGCGGTTGTCTGAGGCTTTAGAGGGAGCTGGGGAAGCCCGCGCGAGGCCCCGGCTCCCTCTGAACAGCTGCCAGCGTGAAGAGCCTTTTCCTTCAAGCTGGCGGCTGTTCCTGAGAAGCCACGAATGCTGGGAAAGGTTAAAGGGCATTGCCTTTAACCTTTCCCACCAATCGCGGCTTCACAGGAACAGCCGCCAGCGTGAAGGAAAAGGCTCTTCACGCTGGCAGCTGTTCAGAGGGAGCCGGGGCCTCGCGCGGGCTTCCCCGGCTCCCTCTGAAGCCCTCCGGGTTGGGAGAAAAGCCGGGTTTTTTGCTCTGGCCGCTCCCGATCTTGCGGCCAGAGCAAAAAAAACGGCTTTTCAAGGGCCGGTTTTGCCTCTGCGCCGGCAGCCGGCCTGGCCATGGAAAAACCGGCCAGGCCGGCTGAAAACCGGCCAGTTGGCAACCCTAATATACATATATACAGGGTGGCCCAAAAAAAGTGAGAATATCTCGTAGCATATAAGTTATTTAAAAATTCAAAAAGACAGATGTAAACGATTGACGAATTAAAAAAAAAAAAAAGATGGCGACCGGAAATTGTCGAAATAAAGACGTTATATAGCTAAAAAAGGTAAATAAGTAAACTATTTAAGCTCTTAATTTACGAGATGTTCTCACTTTTTTTGGGCCTCCCTGTCTGTATATATATATATATATATTTATATATATATATATATTTATATATATATAATTTTTTTTTGTTTTTATTTATCTCCATCGGGTTACATTAGATATGGCTTTAAAGAATTTCTGAACTGCATCACTAATACAACGAAGTTCTGAAGTGAGCTTGGTAAATGTCTCTGATAGCAAAATAGTAACAAGGAAAAAATGCTAACAAGGGTTCCCGGATACCTCTCTCAGAACTTACAGGGCTTGGAATATGGCACAAGAAATGTTTTTGGAGTAAGGACCCGATCTTCAGTCTGCTGCAGCTATTGCTTGTAAAGTGCCTGGCTACCATAGGCAAAAATGAAACCTAGTATCAGGGCCATCCTAAGGGTTTCTGTCGCCCTAAGCAAAACCTTGGCCTTGCTGCTTCCCCCCCCCCCCACTAGCTGCCACTGCTACCCCCCCAGCTGCTGCTAATTCCGTCTCAGGAAAGGGAGGCGGAAAGCAGCAATGGCAGTATTTCAAAAAAAGGTGTTTTTTTGCCGCTGCTTTCTTGCCTGCAGCGGGTCATGTCCTAGAGCACACAAGGCCTGATGCTTCTGATCCCCTTCCGAGGGGGGTCAGAAGTGGAGGCCATGTGTGCTGAAGGACATGGCCTTCCACGGGCAAGAAAGCGGCGGCAAAAAGCAGCTGTTTTTGGAAATGCTGCCACTGCTCCCTCCGCCTCAAACAGACTAGGCGGTAGCTTGGGGGGGCGTGGCCATTCACGTGTGCCGTGTCTGACTAGTAGACGGGCCAGCCCTGCCCGATGTTCTGCATCATATGCCAGGTATCCACTGGCACTAAATATTCAGTTTTACCTTCAACCTCATTTGATATCTGGTCAACGATGCTAACCCAGAATTTCCTAAACTGTAGGTCGCAACACCAAATGGGGTAGCAAAATTTTAATTTTGGGTTGCGGCTGCATGTTGGGTTCGAGACGGGGTAAACTGTGCCTTCAGGAGGCCACCCCCTGTCAAATCCAGCCCGTTGTCCACCACTGGTAACAAAAGTGGTATAGGCGTGGGACCTTTCTGATACAAGCATGCACCTGCCTCTAAGACCCTCCCAGCCCTCCCTGTCCCTCCTCTCTGACACATACTTGTCGGTCAGAGGAGGTGGGACAAGGTGGGCAGGCAGGGACTTAGAGGAAGACACATGCTTGTATCAGAAAGGCCCCATGCCTATACTACTTTTGTTACCAACGGTAGACAATGGGCTGGATTTGACAGGAGGTGGCCTTCTGAATGTGCGATTTGCCCCATCCCGAACCCAACATGTGGCTGCAACAAGTATGCGTCAAAGAGGGCAGGGGAGGGACGATAGGGAGGCACACGCATGCTTCTATCAGAAAGGGATTAAGGAGGATCATAAGGAGAAAAAGGGGTGATGCTGGACATGGGGGAGGGAAACAGAGGTGATGTTGAACATAGGGGGCATAAGGAGACAAAGGGGTGATGCTGGACATTGGGGGAGACATAAGGAGACAGAGATGATGCTGGAAAGGGAAGGGTGGAAGATAGGAGATGCTTGTCATGGTTAGGGGTGTAGTGGGCAGGGAGACAGGAGATGCTAGATATGGGTAGGAAGATGACTGGTGAGACCCCCATCAGCCGATTTCCAGTGCTATCCTAGTCCCCCCCCCCTCGAAGAGCACTGCACCTCTCTGACTGGCTTGAGACGGAGCTGGGAAGGTACAGCACCGGGATGAAGAGCAGTGTGTTCCTTCACTCCAGGAGCTGTGTTCTCCTGATGTACGCTGGCCTGCCGGAGGTTAAAGGGCATTTCCTGTTTATTGGCACTCAGTGCGTTTCAGAAGAACACAGCTGCTGGATTCACTCCGGCACTGTGCAGAGGTGAGCCGAGGCTTTGGGCATCCCTGGCTCCCTCTGAAGCTGGCCGGCCCTGCAAACCAAACACCATGTGCAGAATAGAGCTGGCATAGAGCCCCCTGAAGTACGGGACCCCATACGAACAACATTCTCGCTCAATGGACGGCCAGCTCTGATTATGGGTCAGTAGTGGTTCATGATTTCTGGGACTGAGTTCCAAAGTCCAGGTGCATAAAGTGAGTAGGCTCTTTTGCATGTGGAGGTGTTGCACTTTGTGTATTTAGAAGGAATTGATAGTGGTGTTTTTTAGAGGCTCCTCTTTGCTCTTGTTTTTGGTGTGGTCTTTAAAAGGGATCTTAAGTAAGTAGTAGATTAATTTTGAAGTATTTTGAAGGTGGAGAGTAGAATTTTGAATTTTATTCTGCTGGCTACTGGTAGCCAGTGAAGCTGCTTCAATATTGGAGTGATGCATTTGTATCTTGGAGTTTGAGAGATGATTCGGGCTGCTGTATGCTGTGCCATTTGTAGTCGGCATATGGCTTGTTTTGGGAGGCCAGCTAGGATGCTGTTACAGAAATTGAGAAGTGGGTATACCATCGCTTGCAGTGATGTAGCTGATAGGAGGGGTCATAGATGTTGCAGTGTTTTGTTTTGTTTTAAGCTTTGTATAGATTGCTCTAGTGGAGTTTATGAAATGGGTGATCATGCTTATCTAGTGGTCCAGTACGATTTGCTGGTCTAGTGCGATTCCCAGGTATTTTACTTCGTTTTTCACTTTCAGAGACGCATCCTTTACCTTTAGTTTAATTGGAGGAGTGAATGTGTTATCCTTAGATATATATAGGACCTCTGTTTTAATGTAGTTGGTTTAATTTGTTTTCGGTTAGCCAGGTAACGACCTCATTAAAGCAGGTTTGTATTTTAGTATGATTGGGTTCTTTGATATCCAGTGGCGTGTACAACAATGTCATCTGCGTAAATGTGGTAAAACACATTGGGCCCGATTCTGACAAGTGAATAGCGGGGCAGAATGTCCCGGTAGGACATCCAGCCCCACTAAACACCGGGACCGTATGCCGGCTCAAGTGCTCCCCGCACCACAGAGTCGATTCAAGTCACGGCCCTGTACATCTGGCAGGCGGATGATGGCCATGCTATCTATTCCACCTCAGAGGTGAAATTAGGCATGGCAATGGCAGCGATTGGGCCTGGCAGCCCCCCAGCAGTAAAGAGGCCGTGGAAGATGAGTCCCCTCTGCCCGATCCCAGCCTTGGCAGGCCCTGCCAAGGGTCAGGAGTGGGAAAAGGCCAGTTTGTGGGCTGGCGGAGCTCCTGCTGGGCATCCCGGTGCCATGGCAATGGGACACCACAGCACCAGCACACAGCAGAAGCATGGGGTGGACTGAACGGGATGTCAGCAGGATGTCTAGCTACTGCAGTTGCAGAATCGGGTACTAGTTGGGGCCATCCATTATTTGGACGTGTCCCTCACTGAATCGGGCTCATTGTGTTTTTGTATTATTTTATAAATTGGTTGTATATAAAGGTTAAATAATAGGGCTGATAGTGCAGAACCTTGTGGGATTCCTTGTCGTTGGGTGTATTATTTGGATACATTGGTTCATATCTTTACATGTTCTTTCTGGTCTGTTAGATATGATCTGAACCATAGTAATATGGTGTCCTTAATTCCATTTTCTTGGAGTCTAGCTAGTAGAAGGTTGTCAAATATTGAATAGAAGGTGAATGCAATGTCCATGAATATCAGGATGAAGCCCATTTTTTGTCTAGTCCCCTTATAATCCTATCGATGAGGGCAGTGAGGAGTGTTTCTACTCTGTGTCCTGTTCTGATCTCATGTTGTTAATGGTCAAATGGGGCATTTCTGTCGATATGTTCCTGGAGCTGATGTTGTACTACCTTTTTGATTATTTTTGCTAAGAATGGGAGGCTGGAGATTAGCCTGTAAGAACTTGAGTTTAGTATGTCTAATGAAGAGGGTTTTTTAGAATTGGGCATTTAGAGGCAATTTTCAGCTCCTGGGGCATGTATCTTTATAATGGTGATAGGTGTATTAGCTTGAATATTGTGGGTGATAGTTCCTTTCATGATAGCTTTACCCAGCTTACTGAGCATGAATCGATAGCAGAAATGGTTGTACTCAGATTGGTTATTATGTCTTCTAGTTGTTTTGAGGAGATCAGGGAGAATGCTGTCCAAGTAGGGTTTGCAGAGTTGTTGGTGTGTTGAAGTTCAAGGATCAGTATATTATGATTCCCTATTTTGCCCATGTAGCAGTTGGCCTCAGAAGAAAAGGCTGGCAATCTACTTCTGGTGATACATTGCCAAGAAAACCCAGAGGTAACTGGGTCACTATGAGTCAACACTGACTTAATGACACTAAAAAACCCCAAACAGTTGGCCATTGTTTGTGGGCTAGGTGTAATGAGTATACCCTCTTGATTTGGAAGTCAGATCAGCATTTTGATGATTTCAAAACGTTTTCTGGGTTTGTTTATGGTGACTATTATGAGTTTGTGTGATATTCCTTATTTCTATTTATACTGTCATGATATTCCTCTAGTTTTTTCATGTATTTTATCTGGGTGTCTGGTTGTTTTGTCTCCATTTCCTTTCAAGTTTTCAAAGTTTTATTTTTATGTTCCTTAGAACTGGTGTATACCATGTTGCACTTTTTTTATGATTCCTGAATATGATGTCTTTTTTTTGTGGTTCGGCTGCTGTGTGTCCTATAAATAAATTCCAGTTTTTTATGAAATTGTCTAGGTCTAACGTTTCTGGGTTGAGGTGTGGTATAATTTCATCCAGGAATGATTGCTTGTCAAACTTACGGTATCGTTATGGTGCAGTAGCAGTTGGTCTTGTATTTTTTATGGTTGTTTGGTGTAGTATGGAAAAATTGACTGCAAAGTGATTGGTCCAGGGAACAGGCTGGATTTGAAGAGCTGTAAGGTATTGATAGTTTAGCATGTCATTAGTTTTCAATATAAGGTCCAGTATATTTTCTTTGTTATGGGTAGGATCTTGGACTACAGGTTAGTATCCTAGTGCTTCCATAGCTTCGAAGAATGCTTGTGCAAGTCCTAAAGATGTTGTGGCAAGACTGAAATCACCTAGGAGCAGTATTTGTTTATTTAGTGGATTATTTGAGCAGAATATTACGATAGCTCTCTTGTGTTTGAGGAGGGTGATTTGTATACTTGGCAAAATAAGAGGTTTCTGTTTCCTATCACAAGTATATCCATACTATCTAAGCTTTCTGTTGCTCTTGAGCATTTTAGTTTGCTTCTAGCTATGATTTGTACTCCCCCCCTCCCACCACCCACCCACTTCTCCTATCAACTCTTGGGCAGTCAATGATGTCATAATCCTGTGGTTTCAGATGGTTGATTAGAATTGTATCAGTGATTGTGAGCCATGAATTACTCTGTTATAAACACCATATCAAGATTATTGTTACTGATGTAGTCTGATATGATGGGTACAGATATTAATCTGTGTGGGTAGAGGGTATTCTGATTCAATGCACTCATTTGTGCGATGTAGTGAGTGGATAACTGGGATTGGGTATGAGCCTGCTGTAAAGGAGTGGATGAGCGTTGCTAGTGAGAAGATTTCTAGAATGCTTGGAATCCTTGTATTGTATATTGTTTGAGATCCATTTTAGCTATGTGAGCTATGTGTAGCCTCTTTAGATTGAATGATTAATTGGTAGGGTTACTAACAGTTTGCAACAGGGTGATTAATGTTTTTTGTTTTGTTTTAGCTATGGAGTGTAGTATTGCTGTTACTTACTGAGGTCAGCTTGTGCGAAGAGGACAGGCTGTAGCTATAGTGAGAGAGAGGACAAGTTGCTGCTCGTTTGGAAGTATCTGTTCTGTTGTTCCTTGAACTGCTAGTTGCTTCGGGAGTCAGATGCTGTATGATATCTGAGGGATTGTCAGGTCAATCTTTTGTTTCCACTATGTTCCATGCTAAGGGCCACACCTAAGGCACGTTGGCATGGTCCTTAGGCACAGGCCTGCCAGGCGCAGGTGTGCCTAAGTTGTCTGATTAATGAGGAGGGGGTGTGTGACGCTGCGGCAGCAAAAAGGAGCTTATCTCTATGCCACAGGGCTTCCCTTGGTGATTTCCTCAGTCGGGGGTTTTCTTGTTCATTTATGCAGCGGGGACTTTAAATGCTGTTCAGTCTTTGGGACACTTGCATAAATGTTTTATCCAAAAGTGAAAATTGTAAGCTACTACCCCATACAGACTGCAGAGATTGATAGCCAATTTTATCAATGGAGAAAGAATAGTGGTGTACCCTAGGGATTTGTGCTGCACCCATTGCTTTTTAATATATTCATAAATGACCTGAAAATGGGAGTAATGAGTGACTCGTATTTGTAGATGACGCAAAATTATTCAAAGTTGTTAAGATGCAAAAGGATTTTGAAAAATTGCAAGAGGACCTTGATAAAATGGAAGACTGGACATTCAAATGGCAGATGAAATTTAATGTGAACAAGTGCAAAGTGATGCACCTAGGAAAGGAGCATATTGTTTGCAAACAAATTTATCTTGTACGCCTGTTGTCCCACCTTAATTCCTTCCAATTCATTACTCTGTTGTATTTTCATGACCAGTACTTTGAAGAAGAGAAGGAATAGCAGTGAGAAGAGAGTAAATCCCTGCCTTGTTCCTCTTCTGAGAGAGAAAGACTTGGTCAACTTGCTGAAAGGTTGGGTAGCAGGGGCTCTGCATAATGTTTTAATCCATCCTAAAAAGGGCCCTTCAATCCCTTACTGTTCCATCACCCAAAAGAGCTATTACCATGATATTTTAATGAACCCCTTTTCGCATCCATACTCACTAAATTGGCATCTCCACCCAGTATTTCCTTTCATATAATACTGACATTGCTTTGAGTAAATTTGTTGAAGCAAAACAAATCCAACCTGGTCTTAATGAACTACAGTAGGAATCACCCTCCCCAACCATTGAACTAATATAACAGCTATAATTTGTATGTCCAGGTTTATCAGAGAAATAAAGCAATATGACCCTAATAGTTCCATCTCTCTCTGGTTTAGGCAGCACCACTACATGCTCTTGGCTTTGGGATGCATTTAAAACCCCTCTGCCTGTATCTCCTCACGCATCCCCAAAACAGACTCAACTAAGAGGTCACAGATAGACCAAGCCCATCTAGTCCTGGATCCTTTGCTAATTTCAAATTATTGATTGGCTCCAATATCTCTTCCCTCTTAAATGGCGCATTCAAGAATTGTACTTGTTCCTCAGATACTTCTGGCATCCCCAGTCCTAGGAAAATGTTTGCCCTCTTTTCATCCACAGTGCCAGTATGGTTATGGTTATGGTTATGGTAATTTTATCTGATAAACCGCCTTTCTGGAACAAGCAAAGCGGTGTACAATATGCAAACTAAGGAAAAGGCTCAGGGCCAGAGAAATGGAAAGGAAGTTTACAATGGTTTCGTGGGAGAAGAGAGAGAAAGGAGACAAGACAGAACAAGGAGAGGATACACACAGGAAGGAGATAGAACTTAAGGCAGGTCACACAAAGGGGAGGGAAGGCCGAAGGCTGTGGAGAAAAGGTGAGTTTTCAGGTCTTTTTTGAAAGTGCTGTGATTGGACTCCAGGCGAAGGGATGAGGGGAGAGAATTCCACAGGGCAGGTCCTATGAAAAAGAAAGCGGAAGATCGTGTAAATTGCAGATGGGCGAGGGAGGGTGAAGGAAGGGTGAGGCGATTGAGGTGAAAAGAGCGGGGTGTGTGCCTGGGGGTGTGGAAAGAAATGAGATCGGCTAGGTATTGCGGAGTATTTGTATGGAGGATATTGTGCACTAGAGAAAGCAGTTTATACTGGGTGCAGAAGGAGACAGGTAACCAATGGAGGTGGAGGAGCAGAGGTGTTATGTGATCCCGGGGGGAGGAGTGAGTAAGAAGGCGGGCAGTGGTGTTTTGGATCCTCTGGAGACGGGCTAGCTGGGATTTGGAGAGGCCTATGAGAACTGAATTGGAGAAGTCCACCCGTGACATGACCAGTGACAGCAGTAAGGTAGTGAGGGCCGATGGGGAGAGGAATGGGCGTATTGCTCGGATCTGGCGGAGGAAAAAGAAGGAAGTCTTAGTAAGGTGAGAAACATGGGCTTGGAAGGAAAGATCTGAATCGAAGTGCACTCCAAGATACCGAAAGGTGGAGACTAGGGGAACAGGGGTGCCAGAAAAAGAAGGTGCTAGTGAAGGGGGTGGATTGCCATAAGAAAACCAAATTGCAATAGTTTTGGTGAGATTAAGATGGAGGCAGTTTTGTGTCAACCAAGAGGCTACCGTAGTGAGGCAAGAATTTAGTGGGGAAAGATCTGGACAGGAAAGGGAGGTGTGATGAAGGAGGACTATGTCATCGTCATAGTAGAATGCTGATATTCCCGATTGCTGAATTAACAGAGCGAGGGGGGCCAGGAAAAGGTTAAAGAGCAGGGGTGCCAGTACTGAACCCTGGGGGACACCACAGGTAAGTGGGAATGGGTCAGAGGAGGGGGTTGAAGGGGAGGAAGAGAGGACGGTGCAGGACCGGGAAGAGAGAAAGGAATGAAACCAGCGGTAGACAACACTACAAAGACCCGCTTCCCGAAGGCGAAGAAGAAGAAGGAAGTGGTCCACTAAGTCGAAAGCTGCAGATAGATCAAGTGCTACAGCCACCGAGATATCCCCGTGTTCATGGGCAACATGCAGTGCATTGGTGAAGGCGAGTAAGATAGTTTCAACACTGTGACCGGTGCGAAATCCTGACTGTCGGGGATGAAGGAAGTGGATGGAATTGAGATGGTGAGTGAGCTGTGCAAAGACCAATTTTTCTAAAAGTTTAGAAAGAAAGGGAAGGTTAGAAACTGGACGGTAATGGGCAGGAACCAGAGGATCCAAAGAGGGTTTTTTTAGGATGGGGCGGATTAGGGTGTGTTTCCAGGGACGGGGGAAGGTCCCGGTGGAAAGACTAGAGTGGAAAATAGAGAGGATATAGGGAAGGAGTGAAAGGGAGGGAGTTAGTAACCAGGAGGAAGGGATGGGATCGAGAGAACAGGAAGTTTTCCTAGAGGAGGAAATGAGATGATGCAATTCAGAGGTAGTAGGTAGGGAGAAGGAGGCCCAGGTGTGAGAGAGGTGGAAGGTAGGAGGAGGAGATGCAGCAGGAGGAGGTGAATGAATGGGAGCGGGGCAAAGAGGCTCGCAAGGTTGAAATTTTATCATTGAAGAAGGATGCCAGAAGAGAGGGAGGAGGAGAAGGCTGAATTATGGTAGCAGGAGTTGTGGAATGGAGAGAAGAAAGAGACTTAAGTGTGGCGTAAAGGTGTCGAGTCTGATTCGGAGCCCTAGCAATGGCGTCGGAAAAGTAAGAACGTTTAGCTAAATGAACTTGCGATCGATAGTGTGACGAGTGTGCCTTGAAGAAAGCTAGAGAAGTTGGGGAGAGGGCCTTACGCCATAACCGCTCCGCCCTGCGGAGGTGAGTGCGAAGGAGACGCAAACCACTGTGGTACCAGGGATGCACAGGGTGGTGACGTGGTGGACGGGGACGCAAAGGGGCAAGGTGGTCGAGAGTGGCAGAAAGGGTAGAGGACCAGAGAGAGGCCTGAGAGTTGGGGGAAAGGGAGGTAAAGTTAGTAGGCAATAGTTGAGTGGCAGGAGGGAATTGCTGAATAGTGAGCGGGGTTAAGAGAGCGAATAACGAGGGGGAGGAGACTTAGGGGAAAGAGGGGGGGGGGAAAGTGCCCTGGGAAAGGCACAGGAGGCAGAGAGACAAAAATGATCCGATCAAGGCAATGGGCGTGAACAGAGGTCATGGAGGATGAGAGGAAGAGAGGAGGAAGTTAGAAGTAAATCTAATGTGTGGCCGGCAAGGTGGGTGGGGAAGGGAATGTGTTGCGAAAAAGATAAATCATGCAGAAGAGAGATGAAAGCGTGATCTCTGGAAGAGACAGGGGAGTCCAGGCGGATGTTGAAATCGCCAGCTATGAGCAGGTGTGGGAAAGCTAGAGAAAGATCAGAAATAGTTAAAAGGAGGGAATCCCATAAATCAGAGCGGAGCGCTGGGGGGGAGTAAACAAGCAGAATATGGATAGAGGGCGAGGTGTGTAAGTGAAGCAAAAGGGACTCAGGGTAGTGTAATAGAGGAGAGGGGACCTGGGTGAAAGACAGAGATGGGTGTAGTATGGCCGCCACACCGCCGCCTGCATGGCCTGGGCGGGAGACAGGAGATGTATAAAACGCCACAAACTGGTGCATTATATTTGCCTCTCTAGTATACAATTGGCCATTCTACCCCTATATTTGCATGATCAACTGCCACTTAATTGTGGGATAAACTTTCCTGTTTTATTGCCCCACAAATGTAAGTTGTATTTGCATCATTTTATATTGCTTTCTGTTCTTTTATTAAGGAGACTTGTCAAAAATCCACACTTCATCTACCAAAAATTACAATAGTACACCAAATTTGCAGGAATTAGTATTTATTTCAGTCTTCTAGATTTCAAAAAAGAACTACTCCTCTAACATTATAATAGTTCATGAATTTCTTTTGTGTAACTCAATCTCTCATTCATTCAACTGCTCACATCACATTCCTACCAAACTTTCCTCAGATATCTATGGAACTCTCATCCCAATACAAAGTGGGATTCAGTTTCCACAGAAAATTTGAGTCTTTCTCCTTACCCCTCAATTTCACTGACACAGGGGAATGATTTGAGATAACTGCTGGCCCTATATCCGCAGTATTCATTGACCTAAACAATGTTTCCAAAATTTGTATTTGGTCTAATCTAGGCTATGTCTTGTGGGTGTTTGAGTAAAAAGTGAAATCTACCTCCTCTGGATATAGTGTCTTCAAGCATCACTTAGAGCCAGTTCCTCAGTTAGAAAGTGAATTCATTTCCTATTGATGTCTTTAGGGGGATCCTTGGCAGGTTACCGTCCACTTCAAGATCCCTAGGGATATTGAAGTCTCCTCCAATTATTAATTGGTAATCCGCATATTCTACCAAATGGACCATCAAACTAGAGAAAAATTTGTAATTATAAATGTTGCAGCCATAGACATTACAAAGTGTTTGTAATGTCTATGGCTGCAACATTTATAATTACAAATTATCTTCATCCCCTGCAAAAATTATCTTCATCCCCTGCAAAAAAAGTACCACCATAATTAAGTTCTGTCCTTCAGGATCTTCTCTTCCTTTATGTAACTGAAATGAGCACCTAAATAAGTACATAAAGGCCCATATGTACATGTAAGTCATGGAAAATACGTGCATCGATGACATGTAACTTTACACGGCTCCTTATAAAATTACCTCTGTTTTCTCTGTGTTAACTGCATGGGCAAATATTGGCAATGGTCCCAACGGTTCACATAAAGCAAAGGCTCACATGAGCCACGTGAACTGTATTGCTGTACTTTTTAAAACATCGCCCAATCATTTCAAGGAGCCAGTTTTTGGATTATTTTCCCCAGAATTTCATTTCTCTGGATTTGTTCTGAGCCAAGGAATTAGTAGCCTACAGTAGAGTTTATGCCTGGCTGTTACTGCTGAAGATGTCCAGTTGAGAAACTGGGGATTACAAAAATAATCACTTTGGAAGTGCGGAAAACATCCTAGAGAGGAGGGTTATTGAAAGGATGCCATCTTATGTCAGTAACATTTCATTTTGACAAGTTCCCAATAATAATGATAGTAAGCAAAGAGTATGCACACTCGCTCTCTTGAACTCACAAGTGCCAGAACACAATGTGAAAGCCAAGTACGTATTAATCTCTAGGGAACACAGTAGCATGATAGGTATGCCGTTATCTGACTGGCACTCTCCGAGGGCTTTATTTGGTGTATTTACATTTAAGCCTGTAATAAAAATACTTTCAAAAGGATTGTCTCATGCATTTAGCTTTAGCAGATTATTCTGCTTCAGCACTTAAACCTATTACACTGCAAATGTTTGAGATTTTTTGCAGTCTTCCAAATTAGTAAACTTCAGGGAAAAAATAAGCTTGACCACTTTTTCTTTTTGACCTTCGGCGTCCAAAACATGTTCCATGCTTTCTAATGTTCAGGGGATTTCAGCTGAGACAATGTATTCTTGGCGAGGCTGAGGAGCATTCAAGACAGTGAGAAGTACATTGATGAGATGCTTCTTGCAGCAACCAAGCTCTCCAGCACAGGAGAAGATGGGTGCCAACAGAATGTCGATGGTTGGACACAAGTCACCAGGGCCTGCAAAATCACCAATCCAACTTCTCCAGCCCTTGAACTGAAGAACCATTATGCAGCCCTGGAAGTAGAGGAGGTGAAAGCATCCCTGGAAAGGGAAGAACCAGAGTTCAAGTACCCCAAAGTTGCAGAATCAGTGACCAGAAGGAAACAAAGGATAGTGGTGGTTGGAGACTCTCTTCTGAGGGGTACTGAGGCGTCCATCTGCCGACCAGACTTGATGTCCAGAGAGGTATGCTGTCTGCCTGGTGCCAAAATCCAAGATGTTACGGAGAGTTTGCCGAGACTCATCAAGCCCACTGACTATTACCCAATGTTGCTAATCCATGTTGGAACAAATGATACTGCCAGGTATACCTCGGAACATATCAAAAGTGACTTCATGGCTCTGGGACAGAGGGTGAAGAAGTTAGGTGCACAGGTGGTGTTCTCTTCAATCCTCCCTGTTGAGGGTAAAGGCCAAGGCAGAGAGGCTCGCATCCTGGAGATGAATGCATGGCTGCGTGGATGGTGTCATCGAGAGCGTTTTGGTTTCCTAGACCATGGGATGCTGTTCCAAGGGTTGCAGAGCAGAGATGGCATCCATCTGTCCAAGAAAGGTCAACACATCTTCGGTAGTAGACTGGCTAATCTACTGAAAAGGGCTTTAAACTAGATTCATTGGGGATGGGTGAAGAAAGCCCCCAGGCAAGTGAAAGCCCCCAGGTAGGTGATACATTAAATACCTTTATGGAAATGGGTAACAGGGGTAACATATGGAAAGCAGTGTGTATTAATGCCCGTAGCATGGGAAATAAGATCCCTGAAGTTAAAGCTTTGGTGGGAGTGGCTGATTTGGATTTAGTGGCAGTTACAGAAACATGGTTCACAGAAAACCATGACTGGGATGTAACTATACCTTGCTATACTTTATTCAGAAAGGACAGGGTAGGAAGAAGGGGAGGAGGAGTGGCACTATATGTAAAAACTACTATTAAAGCTTTGGAATTACAGAACTTAAAAGGGAGAGAGGAGGCATTGAGGGTTAAACTAGAAAGAGGGAAAGAGAAATCTATTTCCATTGGTGTGATATACAGACCTCCCTCACAAGAGGAAGAGGTGGACAGAGAGTTAATTGAAGACATACGCAGCATTGCTAGGAAAGGGGAAGTGCTACTGATAGGAGATTTCAATATGCCAGATGTTGATTGGCACATTCCTGTTGCAGTATCATCTAGAAGTAAGGAGATCCTGGATTCTCTACAGGGAGAACTTTTCAGGCAATTGGTAACAGACCCCACACGTGAAGGGGCCATACTGGACTTGGTGCTTACCAATGGTGAAAGTGTTTCTGATGTTGTAGTGGGAGATCATTTTGCATCCAGTGATCACCAGATGGTGTGGTTCAGTATTAGGACTAGGGCTGTTAGAATCCATTCCAAGGTGAGGATCTTAGACTTTAGGAAGACTAACTTTGCGAAGATGGGCCAATACCTCAGGGAGTCGTTAGTGGGATGGGAACAGCTGGGGGATGTAGAAAAACAGTGGGCAAAACTGAAAGGGGGCATTTTAAGGGCAACCAACCTTTTTGTTAAAATGGTAAATAAAGGCAAAAGGAAAAGGAGACCACTATGGTTGTCGAAGGAAGTAGCTGAAAAAGTGAAGAAAAAGAGGGAGGCCTTCATGAAATACAAGAGATCACAGAGAGAGGAAGACAGGCATCTGTATTTGGAAAAACATAGAGAAGCTAGCAAAGTAGTCAAGAAGGCAAAGATTCAAAAGGAGGAGGAAATAGCCAATGCAATAAAATGGGGGGATAAGACATTTTTCAGATATATTAGTGAGAAGAGGAAGGGCAAAAGTGGTATTGTCAGACTCAAGGGTGCAGGGGGGGAATATGTAGATGCTGATAAGGATAAAGCGGAATTGCTTAACAAAACTTTTTGTTCTCTGTTCACAGATGAAGAACCAGGAGCAGGACCTCAGAAAACACCCACAAATAAGAACAGAAGCGAGGGACATCTTGAACAATTTTCAGAAGACTGTGTTCGTGAGAAACTAGCTCAACTTAAAGTAGACAAAGTGATGGGACCGGATGGGATACACTCTAGAATACTGAGGGAACTTGGGGACGTTCTAGCAACTCCACTGACTGACCTTTTCAATGCCTCGTTGGAGTTGGGAGTGGTGCCAAAGTACTGGAGAGAGGCTCATGTGGTGCCTTTACACAAAAGCGGAAGTAAGGATGTGGTTGAAAACTACAGGCCGGTTAGTTTAACTTCGGTGGTGAGTAAACTATTGGAAACGCTGCTGAAAGAGAAAATAGTGAGGTTTCTGGAGTCCAGCGGATTAGAGGATCCGAGGCAGCATGGTTTCACCAGAGGCAGGTCTTGTCAGACAAATCTGATTGATTTCTTTGACTGGGTGACCAGGGAGTTGGACCGAGGGAGAGCTCTAGATGTGGTGTATTTAGATTTCAGTAAAGCCTTTGACACTGTTCCTCACAGGCGACTTCTAAACAAACTGAGCACCCTAGGGATGGACCGTAAAGTTACTGCTTGGGTTAGAAATTGGTTGAGTGGGAGGCGACAAAGAGTACAAGTAAATGGAGCTCACTCTGAGGAGAAGGATGTTACCAGTGGTGTGCCCCAGGGATCTGTCCTTGGTCCAATTCTTTTTAACATCTTTGTTAGTGATATAGCGGAAGGGCTGTCGGGTAAGGTTTGCCTCTTTGCAGATGATACCAAAATCTGCAATAGCGTAGACACCCAGGAAGGTGTAGATAACATGAGGAGGGATCTAGCTAAGCTTGAAGAATGGTCTAGAATTTGGCAGCTGGGATTTAATGTTAAAAAATGTAAGGTCATGCATTTGGGCTGCAGCAATCCAAGGGAGCAATACAGTATAGGAGGTGAAGTACTTTTTTCCACTAAAGAAGAGCGGGACCTAGGCGTGGTTGTGTCTGATGAACTTAAAGTAGCTAAACAGGTAGAAAAGGTGACGGCAAAAGCTAGAAGGATGCTTGGGTGCATACGGAGAGGAATGGCTAGCAGAAAAAAGGAGGTGATAATGCCTCTGTATAAGTCTTTGGTGCGACCTCATTTGGAGTATGGTGTGCAATTCTGGAGACCGCACCTTCAAAAGGATGTGAGCAGGATGGAGTCGGTGCAGAGGGTGGCTACTAAAATGATTAGTGGGCTTCATTATAAAGCATATGAGGACAGACTTAAGGATCTTAATATGTACACCTTAGAGGAAAGGCGGGATAGAGGTGATATGATTGAGATGTTTAAATACCTCTGTGGAATAAATGTTCAGGGAGAGAGCCTCTTTCAATTGAAAGCAACTTCTGCTACGAGGGGACATGGGATAAGGGTGAAGGGAGATAGATTCAGGAGTGATATGCGGAAATATTTCTTTACAGAAAGAGTAGTGGATCCATGGAATAGTCTCCCAGTGGAGGTAGTAGAGATGAGGACAGTAACTGAATTCAAAAAAGTATGGGACCAACACAGAGGATCTCTAAAGGTAAAAAGTGGACTGTTGTAGTTGTTGTTATGGAAGGACAGACTAGACAGGCCATGTGGTCTTTTTCTGTCATCATGTTTCTATGTTTAAATGCAGCTTTAATATTGCTCTTAATGTTAGGCACAAAGAATCTCCCCAGACGCTCACTATTATCAATATGGAACTTAGAGCTGCCTTTTACTACCTTTACTGGCTTTTACAAATTTCCAAATTGAAATTGAAATTCGCTAAAGGTCTCAGACTTATATGGCACACATTTCCGGACTTACAATGCGTCCAATATCAGTGCCTCATAGCATCAATGACCTTTTCGCGAAAAATGCCCAGTGACTAAGAAAGCGAATAGGACTATTCCCCAAGCCCCTCAGATCTCATTTTTCTAAACACGTATATGTAGCATTGTCTGTACTACAATTCAAATGTTGTCTCTGACGAACCAAGGTTCAACTATTTAGGGAATACTTAGCTTCTTATAGTAAATTAATTCTTCATGCTCTCTTCGCTTTCAAATCCCGACGCATTCCCCGGACGTTACATTAGCGTTTCATCATGATTGTTTCATCAGGGGGTCACTGTCTTCACTTATTTATTATAAAATACAATGAAATAAAATGGAACAAGCCCTTATCAAAACCCACTTACTTCAGCTCATTCCCAACCAAAAACATTTACTACCCTACTAACAAAACACGTACCACATATACTAACAAGCTGCACACGTTTCATAGGGAAGTTATCTTAAACTTATGCGATAAATATCGATTCCATTCTTCACTCTCCCAAAAACGCCATGCATGCGGACTACCCAACACGTCTAATAATTTAAAGACCTCCTACTGCTATCCTACTGGTGATGTCACTTCCCTACGAAAAACGTCATCAATCTCTCCGAAAATCTCCAAAAAATACCAATAATACTATAGGGGCATGACAGTAACTCAAATTGCAATCAAATCTAATTCGGTCACACACCCTGCCGAGACAGGGAATGTAGGCCTGTGAAGTAAGTGTCTGCCTCTGTGTTAAATGAAGGACAGATACTGGGCAAGTGCCCTGCATTTAGCACACAGAGTTTGCACCTACCCTGCTGGCATTATTGCACATGCCACACAGTAGGTGCAAATCTTACTCCATCTTAGTAAACATGCCTCATGTGTTAGAACCTAGAGGGTAACTCTGTCCCTAATGGCCGGCTGCTATGCCTATTTTCCATTTTAATTCTAATCTTTCTTTTTCCTTTTAATTTTATTTCGATGTCCCTCAAATTGTGGACTAATTTTGTATTCTTTTTGGCCTGTTATATGCTATAGTTAGGATTGCCAACCAGTCAGTTTTCAGCCAGCCTGACCGGTTTTTATATGGCCAGGCCATAACACACAAATGCACCCCCAACATTCCCCATGACAAACAGACAGATACACATATTGTGATAAGGAGAGTTGTGTGGACCGAATGGAATGGGAAGGAAATGAGGGATACACCTTTAAAAGTAAAGGCAAACAGGGTTCCCATGGAAACCACAAGCTTTCAGAGCATGTACTAGCTACAGCTAAACCCTGCCCCAGCAGTGACGTAAGAGCTAGTTTGAGCCCTAACAAACTTTACATGTGCAGAAAGGAGGGAGTGGCTGGTGAGAAAAGCCGTTTTAAGGCTGCCTCAGAGTTTAGTAAGAAAAGGAAGCCAGGAGAAAGGAAGCCAGGAGAAAGGAAGCCAGGAGGTGAACCAGGAAGCGAACTAGCAGGGAAATCACAGAACTCAGAACAAGCTAAGGAAGCTAAGGAGGATTCTGGAGAGGCTGCTGATCCCTATTCTCAAGGAGCACTAAAAGCAAACCTGAAGCTTCTGCCAAAGCAACCCAGAGAGAAGGTAGAAGGGCTTACCTTTACCCGGGGAAAGAGCTCTGACTGTAGAGAAAGCATTGCACGTTGGAAAGGTATGTGTGCTTCAGTCCCTAACAAGAGCTGTGCTGAGGATATTGTTAAGAAGCTAAGGTTCAGTGCTGAGCAAAGTCAGGACAGGAACGCAGTAAAACCAACTCCAGCCAGGAGTAAAAGTATTCCAAGTAAGTGCCCTGAGACAGCTTCAGATTCTGTGTTCAAATTCTTACAAGAGAATCAAACTCCTTCCCTAAGCAGTGTACGTGAAAACCAGAGAGAGCAGTTTATAGGACAACTGCAAGAGATTCTAAATAAGCTTCAGTTTAAACCTGATTATAAAAGTTCCTTAGAAGAGAATGCTAATCGAGCTTGTGAAGATATGATAATAGATGTTGATGAAGCACCTGTTGATAGTGACGTATGTGAAATGGATTGCTCTTTATGTGAAGCAAACAGCTTGGACTTACGCTGAGTTACCTCTGCATGAGAGAAGTGCATAGCTGTTTCTAAACCTGAGAAAGAAAGACATTTTGTTGAAACTTTGAAGTTTGTCTGATCAGTTCTTCAGCCTTGGCTGTGGAAAGCTGGTATTGCAGAGAAGCCTGAGCAGAGCTGTGAATGAAACAGTACTACTGTCATTTGATTCTCAACTTTCAATTGTTCCTGTTATCCTATTATTTTGGAGAAATAATCCATGCCATGTCTTGCGAGGGGGAAAACCCTGAATAAAATTTATTTGTTTGCCTTGAACCCCGTGTGGTCACAATACTTTGTTGGAGAGTAATTAAACTACAAGTCCCAGCATCCAGTGCGGGCGCACTAGGCTTGAGACATTGCTCAAAAACAAATAAGGCAGCCCTTTTTGCCGTTCAGCCATTGGCCCTAGGCAAGGGGTATGACAATATACATGCAGCTCCAGTAGCCCCTGACACTCCCCTTGACACACACACACGTATGTAGCCTGCATCCACCTAGCTCCTGATACCGCCTGACACTTCCAGTGAGACACACATATGAACACCCCGCATGCCAGACTGGAAATGTGGGAACATGCCATTTTGTTACACTGCTAGTGTACACTTTTCAAATTGTTGCCTTTCAAATTGGTGATGGTAAATGATAAAGTAAGAAGGAAATGGAGAAGAAGAAGGACAGTAGTTGCAATGAAGAAAAAAAAGCCAAGTTCTAAAGAGGTTTGGGGACACTGATCTGGTGGAAAAACACACTGAGTATCCAAGCTTTGGGTAAGGGACCATGGCACATCTCCAGGGGGACTTATCTCAGGGATGATGATGAATCAGATGTAGCCCATTTGTTTGCTTGACTTGTCTATCAAGAGGTGAAGCCTTAACATTGTAAGCATTAGCTAGTTCTGTTTACTGGGGAAAGAACTGAGAAATACAATACATTTTGAATCTGCTGAATCCTTTTGTGTATAACTTCCGTACTGGTTTCTTTCTCTACAACATTAACAAAATTTGTCCCTTCCTCTCTGAGCACACTACTAAGGCTCTTGTCCACTCTTGGTCGCCTCCCATCTTGACTGTTGCAGCCTCCTCCTTGCTAGTCTCCCTCAGTGTCATTTCCCTCTTGTTCAATCTATCCAGAACTCTGTTTTTCAGCTAATCTTCTGCCAGCCCTGATACACTCATATAACCCCTCTTCTAAAATCACTTCACTGGCTCTCCTTCCATTTCCATATCCAATTCAAACTTCTCCTTCTAACATACAAATACGTGCATTTGCCCTACTTCCCCTCATTACCTTTCCTCTCTTCTCTCTATGCCCTTTTCTTCTTCTGCAATCTCCAGACTTTGATCTTTTCTCCTTGCTGCTTCTTATGCATGGAACAAACTTCCTCTATCTTTATGTCAAGTCTATTCTCTCCCCCTCTTCAAATCCATGATAAAGGCTTACCTCTTTGAAGTTGCATTTGAACCTCCCTTGTTTCTCTTGTATTGTTCTGTCTGTCTTGGTTAGACTGAAAGCTCTACGAGTAGGGACTGTCTTCTTTATATGTTTGTACAGTGCTGTGTACGTCTTGTAGTGCTATATAAATGATTAAAAGTAGTAGTAGTGGTTGATGATGGGAGGCAGTATCATTTGAGAATCTATGCATGCAGCATATAAGTGCAATATCAGCATTTAAAGGCAAGTTGCACAGAGGACAAGCTTAAGAAATCTAATTTTGTCATAGGGAACTACTTATATAGGAGTGGAGGAGTGGCCTAGTGGTTGGGGCAAGGTACTTCAGGCCAGAAGGTTGAAGGTTCAAATCCCACTAGAGGACAGCAACCTTAGGCTGGAAGGACTGGGGTTTCTAGTCCCACAGGTGCTCCTTGTGGTCTTGGGCAAGCCACTTAACCCTCCAGAGCCCATGTTCCCTGTATAATAGTTATCTCCAAGTTATAATGCTCTGTTCAATGTAATTTCAGTTTGTTCAGTGTAAACCACACTGATGCAGAATAGCATGGTATATACAAGAATTAAAATAAATAAATATCATAGAGGATGGGGGGATATTGAATTGCAAGTGGAGGTGGGGACAGAGAGAGTGGAGATGCTGAGCTATGAGGGGATGACAGAGAGGGAAATGGTGGATGGAAGAAGACATTGCTGGACTCTGAGAGGTGAACAGAGGGTGAGGGATAGGCAGGGAGATGATGGACTCTGAGCCTTCTGCAGTTAGTTTATGGTGTTATTTCTGCCTTCCAAAGTCACCATCCTTAGGCATTATTTCAGCATGATGGACACATCTGTGTTTTCGAGCTTTTAAATGGGATTTAGTTCCAGAAGTCTTGAACTTTGAAACCTTCAACAACATTCATCTTCAAAGATAGGAGTTTCAAGTCATCTAGACTGCAGAATTCTTCATGTACTTCTGTATTCCCCATCTTGTTGTTCATACACTTCTCAATGATATGGGCACGATCCTGAATGAAATGGCCAACAGTCATTTTTGCAAGTCCACTTTGAGAATCTCTAACAGCTTGTCATTTTCTATAATACCATCAAGAGCCCTGCATGTCTGACTTGTGGCTTCAAAAACCTTTGCAGGGGCATCTCCCACTTTTGAATATGTCTTAACTGAAGAAGACATGAATGAATATGCATCTGATTCTGCTGCAATTTGATCAAAATGTCTTTGTATGTCAAACATTCTGTTTCTCATGTCTGGCATCATGCTGTTTATCATATTGAAAAAGAACATAAAATCATAATAAATGTCATACTGGGTCAGACCAAAATCCATCAACCCAGTATCCTCTTTCCAACAGTGGACAATCCAGGTCACAAGTACCTGGCAGATTCCCAAAAAGGTGCACAGGTTTCACAATTCTTGCCCTAGGGTAATCAATGGATTTCCCTGGTTCTCTTTAGTAATGTTTGTGGACCTTTCCTCCAGGAACTTGTCCAAACTTTTTAAAACTGAGCTACACCAATAGCTTTTATTATATCCTCCGATAACAAATTCCAGAGTTTGATTACGCGTTGAGTGAAAAAAAATATTTACATTGCAGCTTCATTGTGTGTCCCCTAGTCGTTCAACTTTTTGATGGCATAAACAACTGATCTATGTTTACCCGTTCCACTCCATTCATTAATTTATAGACCTCTGTAATATCTCACCTCAGCCATCTCTTTTCCAAGTTGAAGAGCCCTTTTCTCACAGGGGTGTCCTTCCACCCTCTTTACCATTTTGGTGGCTTTTCTCTCTACCTTTTCTAATTTTGCTATATCGTTTTTAAGACCAGAATTGCACACAATATTCAAGGTGTGGTCGCACCATGGAATAATACAGAAGCATTATAATATCCTTGGTTTTATTTTCCATTCCTTTCCTTATGACTCCTAACATTCTATTTGCTTTCTTGACCTCCATTCCACACTGGGTGGAGGGTTTTAACATATTATCCGTGATGATGCCTAAATCTTTTTCTTGAGTGGTGGTTCCTACATTGCCACAATGAATAAGCTGCTAGCTACCACCTTATGCATCTCCATTTTTTCTCACGATTACAATCTCTTCTACCAGCTCACTCTCCCTCTCCATAGACATGCCATCACTCATACCTATCATCCACACATACCCACTACATATATCCTCTCCCCACCTCTACAGACAAAGGCACAGACACATTGCATCTTATTCAAATCAACCTCAAACTACTAGTGACCAAGCTCACTTCCACCAACCCTTTAGCACATCTCAAATGCACCCTCTTAAATGCATGTTCCACAAGAAACAAAACACAAATTTTATCTGATCTGATATTGGACAGCCAACCCGACATCCTAAACATAACTGAGACATGGTTCACAGAAGCAGACACAGTCCTACTAAATCAACTTGTGTCTCGACTACCATATATTCAGCTCTCCAAGGTCAAAACAAAGAGGTGACAGAGTCAGCATCCTATCTAGAAAATGCCTAAACTTCCACACCCTCTCTAAAACCTCCGCCAATGGTTTAGAGACCTTAACAATTACTAACAACAAAATCACCATAATCCTTGCCCCAAATGCTGATACTGACAGCCTCAAGTCTGTATTGGAAAACATCTGTAACAACAAATACCTCATGATACTAGGCGACCTTAACCTCACCTCTGTATCACCAAGCAAAGCAAACAACTTTCTAGAGGCAATGGAATCCCTAGACTATATTCAGACTGTCAACCAGGCCACCCATATCAAAGGCAATACCCTTGACATGATTTTCCTACCATGTAACATATTCAAGCAGCATCAGATCCCAACACCTACCATCACAGATCTCCCATGGTCAGACCACAAAAAGATAACTATAAACATACCTCTGGAAATAAAGGAACACAAGCAACGCAACTCAGAACACTGCACATACAGGTTCCACAACTGGGACAAGGAAAATTTCCTAGCAAACATACTTCCCAAGTTGCAAAGCTGCCCTGATCACACATATGACATAGATACCCTCAAACACAACTGGAATAAAGCAAAAACAGACCTCAATGAAATCACCCACACAAAACCAACACCACAGAAAACACAACAAACTGGTAAAAACCCCTACTAAAAGACTTGAAAAGAAGCCTAAGAATCACAGAAAGAAAATGGAGGAACCCTAAATCGGACAACACCTTTGACATATACAAACATAAGCTACAAACATACCAAGGTGCACCGCCCAAGCAAAGAGAGACTACACCAAGATAATCCAGAGCTCCTTAAACCACCCCTGGGAGCTCTTTGACATAGTCAAAACTCTATGCAAAGATCCTACACACCATACAGAAAAAAAACAACCTCACCTACAAGCAATAGTAGACTACTTCCAAACCTTAACCTCAGCACACCTCAACAATACAAGCCAGCATATAACAGCAGCAACCGAAACCACACATCAGAGCACATGGACCACATTTTCGAAAATCACGCTAGAATATCTAGAGAATGTAATCACAAGTATTAACACAACCACCTCTCCCCTCTACCCCTGTCCAGTCAGATGGATCAAGGCAACCAAACAGGAACTCATTCCAACAATGCTAAAAATCATTCAACCATCACTATTTCAGGGATATGTACCACCCGAACTCAAGTTAGCCTCTATCTGCCTGTCAGGAAGGGGACATCCAATGACATCAACCAGTCATCATCCTACAGACCCATTGCCCGCCTCCAATTCCTGACCAAGGTATTGGAAAAAATTGTATACAGACAGCTCCAGGACTACATAGACACAAATCACCCACTAGATCACCAACAATATGGTTTCAGACCATGACATAGAATAGAGTCACTCACGACCAGCCTACTTGACAACCTTATTAAGGGCATCGACACACCCAAATCCGGTTTTATTCTCATATTTCTGGACATTAAAGCAGCATTCGATTCCATCCCACGTGACCTCATAATACGACGACTACAATCTATTGGTTTATCAAACACTCCCCTCTGCTGGTTCAAATCCTACCTGATAGACCGCAAACTGCAAGTCAGAATAGGCCAGACAAATTCAGCCCCATACACCCAAGGAGTCCCTCAAGGTTCGACCCTTTCAGCTTTACTATTCAACCTCTTCCTGCAACCATTATGTAACATAATCAAGTCCTGCAACATCCTCTACCACATCTATGCAGATGATATAATGATGTAGACAACTATTAACACAAGAGGTTTCAACATCACACCCATAACAGGCGGCTTTTCCAAACTCTGAAACTAGCTCAACAGTCAGAACCTAAATATAAATCTCAAGAAGACTGAGGCTATTTTTTTTTATTATTTATTTTCAAATTTATACATAAATCCAAGAATAACACTCTTGTACAGAAAAATAAATACTGTCCAAAATACATTCGAAAAAACTATAAGAAATATTCAAAAGACAGATTGTCCGTGACCACATTAAGGGGAAAACTGGAAAATAAAAGAAAAGCACAAAACTTTTTATAATTTCTACAAATGCCCAAAAAGACAAGATTATAGTTAATTAATTAACCCCATATACATAAGCAAACAGGTAAAAGAGAAGAACAAATAGAAAACTTCAGCCAACATTCTCCTTACCAGAAACAAAAGCCTCTAACTGGGAAGGCTCCAAAAAAACAAACTTAGCCTGTTGAAATTGCACAAGGCACTTACAAGGATATTAAAAAAAACAAAAACGTGGCACCTAGGGCCAGGGTCCGAGGCTTCAAAACCAAAAATTCCTTTCTGCGTTTCTGGGTAGCCCTACACACATCAGGAAAAATCTGTATCAGGAAACCACAGAAATCAACACTCTTTTTAGAAAAATAAAGTTTCAATACTAGATTCTTATCAGATATCAGTAAAAAAGAAACAATTAAAGTGGCACATTGTGAAATGACTTCTGATGAGGTTTCCAAGAAAGCAGAAAAGTCTAAAGAAGCTGGAGGAGCCTCAAGTATGGACTCATCCTGAGAAGAAGCCTGGGACCGCACCCCAGAAGGAAGATAGTACACATTTTATAACTTAATAGAATCCACATCTGAAATCAGTAATATTTCTTTAAAATATTTTTGTAGCAATATCACAGGGGAGAGATAATGCATTCGAGGGAAGTTAATAAAACGCAAATTCTTGACCCTGGAAGCATTCTCTAGGGATTCTAAATGATGATTAACTATTAAACTTTCTCTAACATTAGAAGAAATATTAGCCTGTGCAATATTAAGCTGACCTTCCACCTTCTTAATACCGATCTTACAAGCAGACATACCATCTTCCAATTCGGTAAGCTTAGAAATAACATCAGTAGAAAATTGAGAAATTTGAGAAAAAGCTGATCGAACTGAAAGTTCAGTACGTGCCACAACTGCCCAAATATCGCTCAGAGTTATATTTTCAGGAACAGTCAAAGTTTTGACGACTGGAATGAACCGAAGGGGAGCAGGCATATTTAGGGCCATGTTATCAGGTTGGGAAGATGTCAGTTGAGAAGGTAAAGAGGCGGGCTGAGCCAGATCAGTCAAGCCTGAAACAGCACCTACCTCAGTTAATTCCTGTAAGCTGGGCGGGGTTGAACGCAAAATGGAGGAATTGTCCACGACAGAACTGACTGTCTCAGAAGAAACATTTGAACCGTCCAATTTAGGAGTTACAGGTAGAACTTGAAGATGGCGATCCATTGGACCGGCGGTCTTCACGGTCTTAGCCGCTGCTATTGGCTGAGACCGTTTCTTCCGTTTCCCCATTCAGTTCCGCAATAGACTCCTCCAGGCTCCGAAGGGGCTCCAAAGGGGCAGGACCTGCCCCTTTGGTCATGCCCCTTTGGACACGTGCCCACGGGCATGCACCTATGGCCGCGTACTGCGGGGAAGCTTGCTGTTATGGAGTGGGGGGAGGGAGGTGGCCGAGGCTATTTTCATCACTAAACATACTACCTTCATGCCACCACCTGCGATACCTATTGATGGAACACATATCCAAGTGAAACAAAGCATAGAATACCTTGAAGTTCCTCTGGACCAATGCCTTACCTTCAAAACACACATACGAAATATAACACAGAGCATATACTTTAAGCTTAAAACAATCAAGAATCTCAAGCCACTCCTTTCAGAACATGACTTCCGCTCTGTCCTCCAAGCAAATATATTCCCCCACTTTGATTACTATAATATCTTCCAGGGCATACCAAGCTCAGCCATCATCCCTCTCCAACTTGCACTCAACACAGCTGCAAGAATCCTCCTTAATGCAAAAAGATCATATCATATCACTCTTCTCAAGCAGTTGCATTGGCTCCCCATTACAGAATGTATAAAATTCAAATCCATCCTCATAACATTCAAAATCCTCAACGACTCTGCACCAGCACACCTACAAACCCTGATCAAGATCACACCTGACAACAGAGGATGATGATCCAACTCAAGAAACACACTACTGACTCCACCGATGTTCACAAGAATCAATGCCTCTACATCTAAGAGAGCATTCTCTTTCTATGCACCGCTACTATGGAACTCCATCCCAGAAAATTTAAGAACTACAACCGATGCAGCCTCCTTCAGAAAAGCCCTTAAAACCCATATTTTTCAGAGAATGCTACCCTCAAACATAATTTTGATTTGTTCCCTCCTCTCCCCTCAACCCTCCTTCCTAAACACCCCCATCCTCCACTATCTCACATCCCCTTGCATAATATTGTACATAGTTCCCCCACATTTATGTTTCAAAGATAACCCAAGTTGACTCCCCTGTTCATTATAAATGTTATGTTTCATTGTAAACTGCTTTGACTGAAGGATAAAATGGAATAAAAAAAAAGCTGTTAAATAAATAAATAATACCTAAGGATGGTGGCTTAAGAAGGCAGAAACCACACCATAGACCACCTGCAGAAGGCTCCAGCAGGCCCAAGGTTTCTTGAGGATCACTTCAATATTAAAGGTTCATCTGTGGAAGCCAATAAAAACTAATGTGGTGAGCAATGGATTTGTTTGTTTGGCCGCATGTACAGAAGCAGCATTGGATCCTGGGTAGAAGAATTAAGGACTCTGAGGGGTGGACAGAGAGAGAGAGAGAGAGATGCTGGGCACTGAGGGGTAAATGGAGGGTGAAATCTGAGTGGATAAAGAAGGAGTAAAGAGACATGGAGGAAGGAGCTAAAAGGGAAAGATCAATATATCAGAGACAAATATAAAGAGGGAATGGAAGAATACAGAAAAAGCAAGGAGAAATGGCAAATCGGTGGCAGACTCTGGAAAGATGGCTAAAAGAACACAGAGGGTAACAGAAGAGAGACTGGGGCCATTGTGACTGAAAAAATAAAATGCCCAGACAAGAAGGGTATAAAACAGTATTTTATTTTGAATTTATTAACTGGAATATGTAAACTTTGGGAAATGTGCATTGCTATCGTCTCTATTCAGTACAAGAAGAAATGCATGTCTATTTTTATTTTTCCAGTGTTGTCATCACTGCGGAGTTTGACTTCTATGGGGTCTGTGGATGCAGAATATATGTTCAGATATAACACCACATGGGGGAGCATATATGTGTTGGAGGACTAAGAGACTGTAACTCAATGGGAGTTGAAGACGGCAACCTCTTGTATCTCACCCTACCCTATGTGGCCTGCAGGAGCTAAACCCTATATGGCTGCCATCATAGTGGTTATTGTTGGGGTGGAGTAGGGGGTGGGGGGTGGGGTGGAAGTAGAACAGGGGGTAGAGTAGGGGGGTTTTCTCTTATGAAAAGTTGGCAACCCTAGTTAGAGTGTGATTATTTTCTGAATTTTCTGCATTCGTAAAGAGGTCAATTCTGTTTTAAATGTCCTGCCTCTTTACGACCGGTCAGAATCGGGGCATACAACGGTAGCACCAGATTCTGATCCCGCGGGAGCTAGACGTGCTGATGGGATCAGAATCGGGTCTACCAGCCTGGACATGCAGGCCAGGAACCAGTTCTGATCAGCCGCACGTCCTGCACTTACACGGCTAGCCCAGCCAGGCTCCTGAATGGAGGCGCAGTACCATGGCATCCCATTGCACACCCACGATTTCCCTTTCTCTGCTTCCTGACCCCCAATCTGGCCTGCCATGACCCGGGTCGGGCAGTGGGAAACCCCCTGAAACCTTTATCACTCTTTTCCAGCACCTGCTCCTGCATTGGCGCCCGTCTAGGGGGACTTGTTCCACCTCCAAGGTGGAATAAGTCCCCCGTTTACATGGCCGGCCCTGGATGCACAGGGATGACCTTGGAATCGGCCCTGAACATCCAGGGTCAGTCGCTGCCCACTGCCTGCCCTCGCTCCTCCCTCGGCCTGCTCCTCCCGCTCACGAACAGAACTCCCCACACAAACCGGCATTACATGCGGGAAGTTCTATCCCCGGCACACAATCCAGTCATTTAATATGTCTGGACATCCGGATCAGACGTCCAGACCCGCTAAACGCAATCGGAATGACCCCCTATATGTATGAATGGTATTATTTGAAAGGATAAATAAAAATTTTAAAAAACGTTTGATTACCCCAAAAAGTCACAGTAGAACTGTACATAATCATAATCTGTACATTAAAAAAAAATGCAGTGGCTGGAGTGGGATGGGGTGGGAGCATAGACCAGTGAACATAAACTTGGTAATTTCAGATTCTAATGTCTTTTTAATTTTTTTTTAATCTAGTCACAGCTGTCTGTTCCTGGCAACAGTTTGTTTACAATTTCTGGGAGAGTTCTAACATGCAGGACAGACATCCCTGTGGCATTCTGTGGGATTAAAACTCTAAGAGCTAAAGAGGGAAACCACCTCCAAATGCTGTGGAGCCATGTGTTCTGCTCTT
Organism: Ichthyophis bannanicus; assembly: GCA_033557465.1. Lineage (NCBI taxonomy): Eukaryota > Metazoa > Chordata > Amphibia > Gymnophiona > Ichthyophiidae > Ichthyophis > Ichthyophis bannanicus. The sequence continues at coordinate 938,371,030 of CM066034.1, forward strand.
TCAGCAGACTGCATAGCAACCACTAGCAGAAGCAGAAAGCTGTGTTTGGATGTGGGAAAAATTAAACACATATAAGGGGCAATGAAATGTGCAACTTTGGGTCAATGCCAACTCCTAGTGACCCAGCAACTCCTGGGTTTTCTTGGCAGTATAACCTTTCTTCCCAGGTATTGGGGGGTGGGGGGCTAAGTGACTTGCCCAAGGCCAAATGCTAGTGGGACTCAAACCCTGGTTAATAAGCCTGTGCTTGAACCACTAGGCTAGTCCTCCACGCTCATACAAGGGGCCTATACACTAAAACACACTCTAAAAAAGACTTAGGCAAGTAGTTACTAAGCTGCGGTACTACTGCTAGGGGTTGCAAGCACCATTTTGAACCCTGGACAGGAGCAAGTGAGGATCACTCCTGGCCAACTTGACTAAACCACCAATGATCACCAAAGGTAGGGTTGGGTGGCCTTCAGGTGGGGTAGGGGGAGTTGTGGATGCAGTCTGGGGGAATCTTCTGGGGAGAATATAGGCTGAATATGATTGGGTGGGGGGCTGCATCTGTGTGTGAGGGGAGAGAATGTTCAAAGGGGAGGGATCTCTGACTGTGTTTGGGGGGGGATGGGATGGCCCGTCTTTTGGGGCCATCGCCCACTTATACCCGCTGCCCCTCTCCCGGGCCCTTTAGCACGCAATCCGCTCAATCTTCTTCCCTGCCGTTCTTGTCCAGTTCCCTTAACCTCTCTTTCCTCACCACCTCCGTCCCTCCCGTCCATTTCCCTTATTACGCTCTCACTGGCTCTTTTAAATTGTCGCTCCCTCCGTTCAAAAACTCACTTAATCCATGATCTTCTGATCCAGCACTCATTGGATGCCCTCTTCCTCACGGAATCATGGCTCCGTGAGGGGGAGGACGCCCTCCTCCATCAATGTCTCCCCTCGGGGTATTCGGCCTTCCATACTCCTCGTCCCTGCCGCTCTGGGGGTGGCGTAGCATTGATCTTCAGATCCACCCTCTCCCTGTCGCTCGTCTCACCTCCCCCTGCTTACCCCGAATCCCTTTTAGTCTGCTCTGACTCTCCCATCCCAATCTATTTTCTTCTTGTCTATGCCCTCCCCCCTCTCTACGTTCCGACCTATGGGATTCCCTTCTGCTCTCCTTATCAGATTCTGTCCTCCTGTCCCCCCACTTAGTCATTCTTGGTGATTTTAATGCACACCTGATTACTCCGTCACGGTCGTGCCACAAAACTCTCTCCTCACTCTTCTCTGACTTGTCCCTTGCCCAACACGTACCCTGCCCAACCCATGTTTCAGGCCAGACTCTGGACCTTGTCCTCACGCTCGACCCTTCTCCCTACCTTCCCTCCCGTATCCACTCTCACCCCGTTTCCTGGTCTGTTCACCTCTGTCGCCTTTTTCCTTTCCCTTTCCGTTGCCCAGGACAGTAGATTCCCCTTCCTCTGTCCCCTCAGCTCCATCTCTTAAGCGGCACATTACCCCGCACACTTTACACTCTTTCCCCCCGGCCAGTTCCCTCTTCCCCTCTGAATTCTCCTCTCTTTCGGTCGACCAGCAAGTGGACACCTGGTCCTCCACTCTTTCCACTGCCCTTAATACTTTAGCCTCCCTTCGTTCCGTGTCTTTCCGCTCTTCTTCACACCACCCTTGGTACCACCCGGGGCTTTACCTTCAGGGCACTCAACTTCGTCGCACAGAGCATCTCTGGAGGAAACACCGGTCAGCAGCCTCCTATTCGGCTTTCCGCCAAACACACCTCTCCTATCGTTCTATGATAACTTCAGCCAAACACTCATACTACTCCCATCTCATAGCTACCTCCTCTAACTCTTCTCAATGTTTGTTCCACATCCTTAGATCTCTATCTTCTACCTCCACCTCTTCTTGTCCCCCTAACCCTTCCCATTCTTCCCCTAGTCCCTCTGCCCTTGCCTCCTTTTTCTCTAATAAAGTCCTTACCCTTCACTCTTCCTTCCCTACTTGTCCTCCTCCCCTATCTCCCCTTCCTGACTCCCCCATTTCCTCTGAGGTCCTCTCCCCGCCTCTCTCCCACACCTTTCCACATATATGGCGCTCCTTTGCACCCGTTACCTCACCTGAGCTAACCAGATCGATCTCGTCTGCCCATCAGACCACCTGCCCTCTTGATCCCATGCCCTCATCTTGGTTACTCAACTCAGATCTCAAACTGACCCCCTACATTCTCTCCATTATCAACTCCAGCCTCACGTCCGGTCACTTCCCATCCAGTTGGAAACATGCCATTGTCTGCCCTCTCTTGAAGAAACCTACCCTCGATCCCGTTTCCCCCGCCAATTGGCGACCGGTCACTAACCTCCCTTTCCTTTCAAAAATCCTCGAAAAGCTTGTCTTCGCCCAACTCACAACTCACCTGGACTCCACCTTTGCACTCTACCCACGGCAGTCGGGCTTTCGTCCCGGACACAGCACAGAGACCATCCTTGTTGCTTTGCTCTCTGAACTCCACCATGCTCACAATCAAGGTGACTTTTCTCTTGTGGTATCTCTGGATCTTTCCTCCGCCTTTGATATGGTTGATCATCGCACTCTTCTCACCCATCTGTCTGACCTCGGTGTTCATGGTACTGTCCTACAGTGGTTCCGTTCCTTTCTGTCTTCCCGCACTTTCTCTGTTCACTCTGGTTCCTCTGCTTCTCATCCCTTCCCCTCGATCTGTGGGGTTCCCCAATGTTCTATTCTTGCCCCCCTGCTTTTCAACATCTTTCTTGCCCCTCTTGCCCTGCTCTTTCAGCAGTTTGGTATCTCCACTTACATATACACCGACGATATTCTTCTGGTCCACCATACCTCGTCCTCCTCCCCTGATCTTGCCCCACTCAACCTCTGTCTGGCTTCTATCGCCTCTTGGTTTGATCTCAACTTTCTTCACGCCAATCCCGCCAAATCTTCTGCAATTTGGTTTTCTTTTGGACTCCCCCCCCCCCCCGCTTTGTCCCCTTCTATGTCCTCCCGTCCTATCCCCTTGATATCAACTCTTCGTTACCTGGGTGTCACTTTGGACTCTTCTCTTTCCTTCCACCAACACATCTCCTCTGTCGTACGTACTTCCTTCCTTCATCTCCGTCAGATAAGGGCTGTTCGCTCATTTCTCCCCCCCTTCGCCTGTTGTCACTCCAGTTATGTCACTGGTGATCACACGTCTGGATTGCTGTAACGCTATCTATGCCGGCCTCCCCTCCTCCCAGCTTCGCCGTCTCCAATTAGTCCAAAATACTGCGGCCGGTCTCATCACCTGTTCTCCCGCCCGTGCTCACGTCACTCCCTGCCTCTTCGCCTTTCACTGGCTTCCGGTGAAGTTCAGATTCATTTACAAATTACTCATCATCACGCACAGAGCCCTTCATTCTGGCACCCCCCAGTACTTGGCAGACATCATTCATCTTCAACCCTACCCACGCCTTCTTCGCTCAGCGCACGGTAACCGCCTCTTCCTCCCCTCCCCTTCTCAGCCACATCTGGAACTCACTCGCCATTCCGCTTTCTTCTTTCTCGGCCCTGCTTTGTGGAACTCGCTCCCTCTTTCTCTCTGTATTGAACTGTCCCACCCCCGCTTTAGAGCTCTTCTCAAAACCCATCTCTTCTGTCTCTTCTGTCTTTGATCTTTCCCCTCCTGCCGATGATGCTCTGCCCCCCAGCCGCGCTCCCCACTCTTCGTAGCACCCCTTCAAATTCCTTACTCGCCCCTTCCCTTGTGTATCTCCCATCTACCGTCATCCTTTCCACTTTATGGACCTCCTTTGTTTTCTATCTTCTATCTGTCCCTCTCTGTCCTATTATTATTGGCATTCCTTTCTGACTTTATTTGTTCTGTAGCCATTGCCTTTTTGTATTGTACACCACCCTGATACCTCAGCTTGGGCAGTTTATCAAATCCTGCGAATAAAGATAAAGATAAAAATACCGGGCTTGTCCATCGCATTTTGGTGCACCGCCTCTTTAAAACCCAGCTGGGAGCATCAGACTATGTGTTAGAGGCCCAATGCTCCCAGCAAAAATAGTATGCAGCTTGTGATAAATGTTTAACTTAAATACTATGCTTTGCATGTATTTGCATATATTGCATCTTATTAGTATTCACTGATCATTGCAGTGGGAGTTTGTGAAATAATGCATATTACTGTCCTTTAACTTGCATTAAGGGCCAAATAACATGCATTGCTGCTGTAACACACTTTGGTAACTACCCCCGCCCCATCCCCTCAGGGGCCTATTTTCTAAGCTGTGTTAGATGTTTAACATGCATTAAGTAGAGATGTGCGCAGGCAAAGGTTATTCAGATATTTTTGGCCTTTCTCAATTTTGGGGGGCATGTTTACTAAAGTGCAGTAAGGAGTGTGGAAATAGCACAATCCTACCATAGCAGAGCCCAGTGACCATGGTAGACACAAGGGTGTGGCCACAGTATGCTACTGCCGTGCATTTGCAACTGCCACATGGGGCATAGTGTGGTGATGCTCCTGGTATCTGCTGTAGCTGCTGGGTTTCAGCACGCTAGAAATGTGCTCCTTACCGCACTTTAGTAAACATGCCTCTAAGATTAGTTTGCTACTCATTGGTAGCACATATGTTTCTGAGGTCATTCTTAACTTTTAAGTTATAGTATAGTGATTGTAAAGTGGGGTTGTTATGTTCCCAGTATGTATTCTTGATGCTTTGTTACAGGGAAATGGGTCACTCTTTTTTTGTAATTTGGTGTGCCAATGCTCTGTAATTAAGGTCTGATAAAATATATACTAATTTTACAAAATTTACCTGACTTTGACCGATTTCTAATATGTCAAGCGTTATACATTGGATTCCCTGAGCAATGCCTGGTTTGTAGTCCAAGACTAATATTTACTCATTTCTGTCTTTTTCAGAGAGCACGCTGAATTCCATAATGTATGGGATGCATACTGCTGGATCTCAGTGGTAGCCACTGCATGACTGGAATCAATGCTGACTATAAGTGACTTCATCCAGAGGGCTGTAGCATTCAGGTCACAGATATCCAATCCATAACTCCAGACATCAACTCTGGACAGTCCAAAAGGAGAAGAACTAGGCTCAAATGTAGCCTGGCATCATTCCCTCACAAGTACTCTGTAATGCTGAGGTAGCACAGAGATAATGATACAATCCATGAGGTTTTCAAAGCTCTACAAAAAGAGATGCACATTCAAACCTGCCAAAGTGCAAGAATCGGTGAGCTAAAAGAAGTCATGGATGCCCTAAAAGCTGTTCATGGTGGAGTCTTAGATCATGTGCTGTGGTCATTAGACTAACCACAGCAATGACAGGAATGACCATCACTCCATGCCAGCTCTCAAATGTCCAGCTACTGAAACCAACATTATATGCCTCATCCACAGAAGCTTCTCCAACCTCTTCTACCACATTCACGTCATCCATGTCACAAAGGAACAATCATCTCAGAAGGCTCATATCCATAGGTGGAAAGGTTTCAAGAGGACATCTAAGCTTTGGAAGGAAGAGACTGTTCCTGATCATCCCACAGATTCCCCTCATTGTCTTCTGTATAATTTAATAAACTTTCTATACCACCCTTCAAAATGGATACCAGAGTGGTTTACAATACCATCAGTAAACAGAGAAAGAAGTTACAATCTTTAAAAAAAAAGTTTGATGCCACACAGGACATAGAACAAACATGGGCAGTGAAGAAGAAAGACAGGAAGAAAACGGATGCTTTCAAATTATGGTGCCGGCTAAGAATACTGTGTAGACTGCCTGAAGAACAAATCAGTCATATAAGAGGAGATCAAATCTAAGCTCAAATGACAAGACTTCAACTTTCATACTTTGGACACACCATGAGAAGGGAAAGATCATTAGAGAAAGACAACATGATCAGTATAAAAGAGGAAGACCAGCAGTGTGATGGATCGATACAATAGCAACAGCTATTGGTGTTACTCTATCAACAATTAGCTGCCTGACTAAAGAAGAAACACAGTTTAGGACAATTATCCACAGGATTGTCAAGTGTCGTCGAGTTGATGTCAACTCATAACAACAACTAAATTGTCTGTGCACAGTCATGGCAATGACTAAGAACTTGTGGATAGTCCTTTACTTCAGTTCATGACATCATTTTTTAGTGTAATATGATATTAGACTTTTCTTTGGAAATTCATGTGCATTGCATAAGTAAACAGATTTATTCTTGAAGAGCTCAGGTGTGCATTGGTGTCTCTTCTGTTTCACACTTTATTGGCAAGTGTGGTGTTCCCCTTTACTGCCATGGCTAAGTCCCTTAGGAAAAAGGAAAAGAAGGAAAGAGACTGTCAAGGAGGGTCTCAAAGCTCCCCAAAAAGATCTTTGCAGTTCCTCAAGTTTGTGAACTTCAGAACAGACATGATTGCCGAGATTGTTGCTCCAAGTCAATCCACAGAATACTTGCAATGGCCACTAAACTGACTAGCCACATCCATAACAGTAATGATCACCATAGTCATGATATAGCCAGTATTAAGCCTAGATGGAATAGTTTTCATCAGGTATCTACTGAAGAAGTGATGAGACTGGTTGCTTAAATGAAACTTGTGATTTATACTCTGCATTCTTGTTCATGGTGGTTGGTCAAGACTGCTAGTAAATCACTTTTGAGTGGTTTGACATCATTAATCTGTCCTTACTTTCCAGGGTGTTTCAAATGATCTTGAAAAAGCAAATATATGTCCCATATTGAAGATTGCTTCTTTGGATAGTTCAGACCATTCAAATTGCCACCCAGTTTCAGACCTTTTCTACTATAATAGATTGGACCAGTACCAGTGTGCAGGGCTGTACCGAGCCATAAATGCGTCCTGTGCGACTTGCACATCTAGCGTTCCCCCTCCCTCCTCCCATCACAGACTTGCCATTTACCACATGCTCAGTATCTCCCCATGTTGCCTTACCACACTCCAATGTCCAGCTGACTCCCCGTGCTGCCTGCTCTTTCCCCATCGCCGCTTTTCATGTTTTCTTGGCGGTTGTGGTGGTAGCAGTGGAACAGACATAAAATTGAAAAAAAAAAAAGCGGATCTTTCCAATTTCCTGCTAGCATACAGGTCTGATCCCTCCCTCCTCTGACATATGCCCACATCAGAGGAGGGAGGGACCAGACCAGCCATTCAAGCATGGAGTTGCAAGGACCCGCGTTTGAATGGATAGTCAGGTTACTCCCTTTTCTGACACAGGCATACGTCAGAGGAGGGAGGGATCAGACTTGCATGCTAGCAGAAAATCGGAAAGACACGTGTTTTTTGTTTCTTTCAATTTGCTGTCCGTTCTGCTGCTGCCACCAATGCTAAGGAAACATGAAAGAGATAAAAACCTTAAGGCCCGAGCAAATCAATAGACATAAACCAATTACTCAGCCTTAGTATGGTGACCTGTAAGTGAAAACAATTTTTTGTCGGAGCTAGCCGTAGGGAGGTCGAAAGGACAAAACGACCCCCACCAAGCGGGCAGCTACTTTTATTCTAAAGGTTCTTCACCAAAAATTTTTTTTATATATATAACATAGAATCAGAACTTATCTCAATGCTGAAAAACGCTGGTTTCTGAATTACACGACGCGTGCGTTTCGGGCACCTTTGCCCTGTCTCAAGTGCATCAACCAGGAATTATCTTATTATTTTTACAACAGCCGACGAAAAAACGCTGTCGATGCAGCTCAGGTCTACCTGCTCAGCCGACGAAAAAACGCTGTCGATGCAGCTCAGGTCTACCAGCTCAGGAAACATTAAAAGCAGCGGCGGAGCAAGGGCAGTAGCGTAGAGGGGAGCCGAGGCTGGCAAATGCACCCCCATTTCTTTGCACCCTGTGCGGCTGCACCACTTACACAGGGTTAGGTATGGTGCTGCGAGTGTGGATTCAGTACAAACTGTAGTACAGATCCATTGTTCTCAACCATTAATTGTATATAGGTTATTTTGTTAGAATCATGTAAATCTTTTGATTGAATGTTTCAGCACTTGTTATTTGGTTACTTGTTCGATGTATCTGTTGTTTTAACTGCAAACTGCTATGACTACAAGATATTGCGGTATGAAAAACTCACAAATAAAAAAATAATTAATATCTGTCTTGATTCAATACATAGAGACCTGGATGGAGGAGTATGATGTTATGGTCTTATTAAATGCTTCTGTAGCCTTTGACATGTCAAATTGCACAATAGCGCTTGATTGCTTAAAATACATATTTGGGATGTAGACAGCCATTTGTACAGTAATTGGTCTGTATTATTCCCAATGAATTGATTGCAGCACTTGTTGGGTACTGATCATTCTACTTGGCAAAGTCTGACTTCGGCTGCCCCAGGAATCTCCACTATCTGCAGTCCTATTTGATATTGACAACATTTTCATCTCGATTTGGGATTTACAGGGTGAACCATCTAAAGGTAATGAATATCTAGGTGTAGGCTTGTAAGTTAGCCCTCAATTTGAGAAAGATAAAGGCTGTTTTTGCTGCTGTCCTGTAACTGATAATCCAGCTCGGACTGTGCAGGGGCGCGGTCCATCTGAATGCTGAGGTAAGAAATTTGGGGATAATGTTAGACTCTGGTTTCACTAAGTGGATTAAAACAGTGGTGAAAGCTCCAGATAGTGAGGAAACAAATATTTGTTACAGGTGAATGAGCTGAGGACTACTTTACAGTTATTAGTTTTATTGCAAACTGATTACTGCAGTATAGTTTATGCAAGATTGCTAAGTAAACTGCTTCATGTCCTTAATTTAATCCAAAATGCCACTGAATGAGTCCAAATCAACTGCAGCATTAGAGACATATTGCTCCTAACTGCATAGTTTGCACTGGTTGCCTGCAGGATTCAGTTTTAGTTTGTAGTATTGGTGTACAATGCTGTATGCCAGAGGTACTCAAATCCAGTCCTGGAGGGCCGCAAACCAGTCAGGTTTTCGGGATATCCCTAATGAATATGCATGAGATATATTTGCATGCACTTCCTCCATTGTATTTGAATCTATCTCATGCATATTCATTAGGGATATCCTGAAAACCTGACTGGTTTGCGGCCCTCCAGGACTGGATTTGAGTACCCCTGCTGTATGTGCTCAAGCATTACTTGCATTTATTAGGGAAAGGGCTGTTAATGGTCACATCACCCAATGTAGTACACATGGAGGAGCATTTTAGAAAGGACATCCGAGTGCAATCTGCAATGTCTGAGCCAGAACATCTGTAAAAATAGGAGGCACGTGCGGGTGCAGATAAGATTTCATACAAGCGGACGTCCCCAATATGGACATTTTGCGGGGACATCTACATAGACCCCAGAATAGTATTTCAGAACCTGGATGTCTAGGAACAGTCTAATGGTTAGAATAATAGACTAGGATCAGGGAAGCAAGGGGTCAAATCCCCCTGCTCCTATCATTGTCAGTGTGCTGAGCACTGGGGGTGATGGAGTGCTATCTTTTCTACACCCAGGGCCGGATTTACCTTGAGTGAGGCCCTACGCCAACAAAAATTGTGGGCCCCCAGCAGGGGCGGCCCAAGGGGGGTGCGGGGCCTCATTTGCATAAGGGGCCTCATTTGCAAAAATATTTGCATAATGTTACCATATACTAACTTTTAGTAAACGTGCCTCTTAATGAGTGTATGGATAAAGAAAGACTAAAAGATTTCTACATTACTATAATCCAGTGCCAACCCATAGCAAACCCGCCGTATCCTAACAGCACTACCAGGACTCACAAAGCACCATACTCTACCAATCAAAAGGCAACACTGCAAATATTAAACCAATACATTTCAGAGAACAACAATACATGACCTACTGGGGAAAGAGAACAAGTGGCAATGTCAAATAGGAATTATATAAACAGAATACCTCAGCTCAGTTACACATGCAGAACATAGACCATCACCAAACAAGTAATCACAATTTAGAAACAGGAAGACAATAATTAAACTGGGAATCCCAAAAGCCAAACTTGGAATGTACAACACTGTAGAAATAAAACTATACATTAATTTGCTCTTGTACTAAACAAAGCGCAGACGTTAATGATGCACATTTACCAGAGCTGACATATTCCAATTAATAAATTCAAAATAAAGAGATATTTTTCTACCTTTTGTGCATTTTTTTTCAGCTGCAATTGCTCCAGCCACTTTCTTCTGGTTTCTTTGTGTCTTCTGCTAACTCTCCATCGTCTGCTGTCCATTTGTCCTTTCTTCTCTCTTCTAGTTTTTTTTCCATTCTCTCTCTACATCTGCTTTAACATACTAATCTTTCTCCTTTTGCTCTTTCCTCATTCCTATTTCATCCACTCAAATTTTACCCCTCCATCCTCAATCCCCACTTACTCTCCCAATACCCGGCCAATTGTAGATTTTTTATCCCTCCCACACAAAATATTTTTCCCTTCTCCATTTTACTCTTCCAGTCCCATCCCATTCTAATCCTCCCCCAACATCAGCTCCCTTCTAGTTCCAGCCTCACCCAGCATCCATTCCCTTCTAGTCCCTGCATCAGCCCATTTCCAGTCCTAGCCACCCATCAGCCCATTTCCAGTCCTAGCAACCCCCCAACCCAATACCAGTCCTAGCCTCCCATCAACCCACTTCCAGTCCTAACCCCCCATCACCCCATTTTCAGTTTAAGCCCCCCCTATAACCCATTACCAGTCCTAACCCCCCATCAGCCCACTTCCAGTCCTAACCCCATTAGCCCACCTCCAGTCTTAACACCCCAGCCCATTTCCAGTCCTAGCCCCCCCAGAGACCATTACCAGACAGCCCCCATCAGCCCACAGCCCATTATCAGTCTTAACCCCCCCTCATAGCCCATTACCAGTTCTAACCCCCCCCAACAGCCCACAGCCCATTATCAGTCTTAACCCCCCCCAACGCCAATTACCCTTTCTAACCCCCCCAACAGCCCACAGCCCATTACCAGTCCTAACCCCATCAGCCCACCTCCAGTCTTAACCCCCCCCAGCCCATTTCCAGTCCTAGCCCCCCCCACAGCCCATTACCCGACCGCCCCAATCTGCCCACCGCCCATTTTATGTCTTAACCCCCCCCCCCTCGCCCATTACCAGTCCTAACCGCCCCCCGCCCTTTTCCTGTCCTACCCCCCCCCCCCCCCATCGGCTCAAGTAAAATAAAATTTTAAAAAAGCAAAACCGCTGGCTGCTACCAAGGCCGCGGCAGCATGGACGGTCCCGCGGGGCCCCCTCTGCCCTGCCGAATCCCTCCCTCCGCGACGGCTTTGAGAGGCGCGAAGGGAGAGTGTCTCCCTCGCGTCTCTGTTAAGCCCGCAGGGGCTGATGGGAAAGCCAGCGCTTTCTTTTCTTTTTTTTTTTAAATTTTATATTTATTGATTTAAAAAAAATTACAAGTATGAAAGTTGTGACAGTAACCATGAGTAAAATAATGCAGCAAAAGAAAAAGAATATAAAAATATAGGACACACAATAAATTGCAGTTTACATACTCAGATTAGACCACAATAATGAACAGGAATGGAGAGTAACAAATGGGGATCAATTACAACAGAAAGTGACAAGTAACACAAGAATATATAGGCACACCCCTGGCACTATTACTTCTACATCCACTGCCTCCTAGCCGCTGCCCTCCCCCCTCCCCCCCCCATACACGGAGAGGCAAAGATCTTCTTAAGGTCTATGAAGGCCTGAAGCTGCTCAGGAGAGAAGAAGATCTACTTAACTCTAAGATATGAAACATAACATTTACATGGATAGAGTAAACGAAAACTGGCACCAAGGGCCACTGCCTCCTGTTGCATAGCTAGAAAGAGCCACCTGCGCTCCTGCGTACAGTGGCTCACATCTGGAAAAATCCTTATTGTCTCTCCCATAAATGGTACAGTAAGATTCTTAAAGAAGACAGATCGTATTTTAGAAGATCTGATTCAAAGACAAAACTAACCAGTAATGTAGATCTACTCATAACTGTACATGAGGAATTTTACAAAAAAAATCAGACAAATTTTCCAGAGCTTTCTTTTTTAAGCAAGAACTTGACAATGTTCAAATGTCTTACTTATTGATTTTCATATGCTTTTTGATTTTTTTGACATTTTAATGATTTTTTTTTATGTTGTATTACTTGATTTTGTTGATTTTATGTATAGTTATATATAATCATTATACTACCTAGCCATTTATTTTGAATTCTTTAGAATAGAAAGCTGTTAAACAAATACATAAATAAATCATGCCATTCTATTGTATTTTGTCTTCTATTACAGAAAATAAAACCCCTGCTGTGTCTTATGTAGTAACTTGGAGACACAATGAGGTATGTTTACTAAACTAGGCTTATGGTTAACCCGGGCTATCTGCCACTAGGTCCCATATTATTCAATGGGACCTAGTTGCAGATAGCCCGGATTAACCGTTAGCCCAGTTTAGTAAACATGCCCCAATGTTTGAAAAGCAGCTGTTGTATGCTGACCATTTGTTCGCTAGACATTTTTGTGCCTAAATAAATATAATTTTGTGTAGGAAATAAAAATATATGTTTGTGTCTCTTGCTTTTTCATGGCGACATGTTGGAATGTGTGCTCTGGTACAAGGGCCTATGAGCAAACTTTTATAGAGTTATCTGTTGTACCCCATCTTCCAGCCACTTGCATCAGCATAACGTGTGCTTTTTAAAAAGTTAACATCCAGTTTAAAGAAGTTATTACATTTTAGGCCTTAGCCAGCACATGCTAAACTGAATGTGGAAATGAGCCTAAAAACAACATTTTCTCTGTGTCCACTAAAGCAAAGTTTACATTTGGCATTCTATCATTTACATGTGATCTCAGTGCATACACAGACTAGCATCTTTTGACCCTAGTTTAGCGGGGTATCTCTGGGCCTTAGTGCTTTTTGTACATAAGAGCATACGATTTATGATACAAGGTCAAACCAAAGATCCAGTGAATCCAACATTCTGTTTCTGACAGTGCCCAATCCATGCTTTTGCTTAACCTTGGGGTAGGCATGTTCATGGAAGATGTTTGGATGGAGCATAGGCAGAGGCACAATGTACATGCATATTTTTATAAACTCTATTTATTAAACCACATAAACACGGCATACAACAATGCATATGTACATAGCGCCTCCGGGCGGGGTTGTTTCTCATTCACCACCCAGGAAGCAAACACCGATCAATTGTGGGTTATAACATTTTCACCCCAACATCACCCCATCCCACCCCCCAATCCCCCTCCCCACCCCCTCCCAATCACAACCTCATCTGTCAAACAAATCAATGGGAATCCTCTTTCTTGCCACAACAAACCTATTTACTCATAGCTATTGTATCCTCTCTATGCCAGCCCACCCGCCCACAGCCTCAGCCCACCTGTATTATTTCATTGCGAATACGTGGTCTCAATTTATGGTTATATGGTTCCCACACCTGCAAAAAGGAAGACCAACGTGGGACACTCCCCGTGCTCCCCACCTCTCAAAGAGCATCAGCTGATAACAACTGTTATGCCACTCCCAAAAGGTAGGGGGTGACTGCTTTCTCCATCTGTGGAATATCAGACCTTTGCCCACCAGACATGCCTTGCGCACCAATAAACACTCCCATCTCTCCTTCGGGTGCAGTGTCCAAGTTGATCTAGGACACTCAAGGACCCGGTCCATCTAATCTGCTGTTGAAGTAACTCATATAATTGCTGATCCGTGTCCAATAGAGACAAAGTCTCTGACATCCCCACCACATATGACATAGATTTGCAAGAAGACAGGAACACTTTGGACATCCCCCGTCCAAGGTGAGATGACTGCGCATCGCTCTTCTTGGGGAAAAATGTGCCCGTATAATACATTTGAACTGCACCTCTCTCCATCTCGCCACCTCTACCAGTTCAGTGATCCACCTCAGGGCTTTCCTAACTGATCCTGGGGCCAACTCATGGCCCAACTCCTTCGCCCAGGAGGCCTCAACTCCTGAGTAGTCCGGCGGAGCAATGTAACAATCCAGCCTTCTCTTCAGTCCCGATATTGTGGGGGGGTGCTCCTCCCCTAAAGCAAAATATTCTAAGATCTGTGCTGAACCTTTGACCATTAGCTCAGCCTCCGGGAGGGAAGCCACATAATGGGAGACCTGAGCATATGCAAAATAGTGGTGTTTACTCAAATCATACTCCTTACACAGGGCCGCATATGGTTTACATTTACCCGACGAGTCTACCACATGTCCTATGTTCCGGATCCCAAACTCTCTCCACTTCCGAAATATTGCTGTTTCAGATCTCGGAGTGAACCTAGCATTACCCTGTAGCGGCAACCAACTCGAGACATTCGAAGATCTACGCCAATAAATATTTAGTTGCCTCCAAGTACGTCGTGCTGAAGTCAGTAACACACTCTTATTTAATCTCCCCGGTAAAATCGAACCCTCCAAGTGCAATACCGCCAGCAATGTCTGAGGGGCCACAAAGGCTTCTTCCAAAGCCCTAGAGGTATACACTTCCGTGTCCCCTAACCAATCCCCTATATGATGCGCTTGACAGGCTAATGCATATATCCGCAGAACCAGGACCCCCACCCTCCTCCTTTCTCCACCCCCCTCTCAAGCGGTTCAACGGAATGCGCGCTCTTGCCCCCTTCCATAAGAACCCCCAGATCTCCTGTTCCAAGCAATTTAGATCCCGTCGCAGCAACCACACAGGGAGAGTTTGCATCCAATATAGCACCTGAGGCAAGACCACCATCCCCAAAGTTGCTGCCCTACCCAACAATGACAAAGGAAGAGGGTTCCACGCCTGTAGCTGTGTTCTAAGTCTGAGTAGAACCTTTTCAAAATTCTGCTTATACAACTCCTTTGGTTCTCTAGTACTCATCTGCCCTTTTAAGTGGGAAGGTAGTTCCCCATCCCGTAAGTTTCCCAGACACATCCAAAGCCTCTGATTTATCCATGTTAATGCAATACTTCCAAAATTAGAAAATTCCTCTAATAGCCTAGGCAGCAACTGTTGCAGAGAAAGCAGGTGCACTAACATATCGTCAGCAAAGGCTGACATCTTAAACACATATGTTCCAACCACACCCCCTGTATAACCTCAGAAGCCTCTATCTTCTGTACCAGAGGATCAAGTGACATCACAAATAACAGGGGGAGAGTGGGCATCCCTCTCACGTGCCCCTCTCCAGGGGAAACTCCTCCGACAACACTCCATTGCATATCACCCCTGCAGTAGGCTTTGTATAAAGAATTTCCACCACACTGCAAAAAGGAGGTCCCAAGCCATAGTAAGGCAAAAGAATCTCAAATACTGAAAGTTCACATGGTCAAATGCTTTTTCCGCATCAAAACTAACCAGGAGTGACTGCATTTCTCGTTCCCACACCCATTCCAGCAACACAAGAATCTTTCGCAAGTTACGCACAGAATATCGCTCCTTCACAAACCCTACTTGTGATTCGTGCACCAGATCGCCCAACACCAAAGCCAAACGATACACCAGAATCTTAGACAGTACATTAAAATCAAAGTTTAACAGAGAGATTGGCCTGTAGGAGGCAGCCTGGGTATGATCTTTTCCCAGCTTAGGTATTAATATAATGTGTGCATGATTATTTCCCCATTTAAAGGTGCCTTGTTCTGCTCTTTTATCGTATACCGCCACCAAAGATGGGGTCACCAAATTTATCAACAACTTATAGAAGTCTGCCCCAAATCCATCCGGGCTGGGTGCCTTGTAACAACTAGCCTTCTGGATGACCTGTACTTCCTGCACCGTTACTGGTTTAACCAGCTAGGCCCGCTGTCCTGCCCCCAGGCTGGGCAGTTTCAGACCTCTCAGGTATTCTTCCATTCTAGTTGGGGACCCTCTCTCCTCTGAATACAATTTTTGATAAAAGGTTCGGAACATTTGGGCAATCGCCTTGCCTTCCTTATGTAATTTACCCTGATCATCTCGCAGCACTGCGACCGATCTAGCGCCCCTACTGCCTTGTAGGCATCATGCCAAAAATTTCCCAGGTTTGTCCCCAAAACAATATAACTGATATTGATAGTACAAAAATGATTTCTTGGTTTGCTTATAGAGTAAATCATTTAGGGCTACTTGAGCCTCCCACAGATCCCTCTTATTCGCTGCACTTGGGCAGCTCGCACATTTCCGCCGCTCTCTAGTTGCTTGCTTTTCAAGCTGAATGATCTGCTCCGTTAACAATCTACGTTTCCTTGCCACATACCCAATAATGTCCCCTTGCAATACAACTTTAGCGGTCTCCCAGAACAGCTCCAGATCTTCCTGATGACGCTCGTTATATAGCACATAATCTTGCCACCGCTGTCTAATATAGCTATGGAACTCGGTGTCCCTATATAGGACCAGCGGAAATTGCCAAATTCTAGTCCGTGAGACTGCGTCATACCACTCCAACTCTACCCAAATCAAAGCATGATCTCAAATCTCTGTGGAACCAATTTGTGCATCCACTACCCTGGCGAAAAGCCCTTTATAATCAATCCTAGCGCTAGAACCATGCGCCCACGACTGATGCGTAAAATCCTTTTCTGGTGGGTGCAACAAACGTCATGGGTCTACAGCTCCTATTCTACGTCGAAAACCCTGCAACACTTGAGAAGTTTGTGACCGTGCCCAATAACCTCCCCCCAGCGTCGTGTCGAGTTCAGCATCAAAAACCCCATTAAAGTCCCCTCCCAATATCAGAGGAACATCTGGCAGTTGCTCCACCCTTGAGGCTAAATGCGCATACAGCTCAAGGTCTAAAGTGTTTGGACTGTACAGCTTGCCCAAAACTATGGACCTCCCCTCCAATACCCCTTGCAATAACAAAACTCTTCCAGCTCCAGCACAAATCTCACCCGTTTATGTATCAAAATGACCACTCCACCTTTTTTCCCCTTCAAAGGGGCCTCCCCGCCCTTTCCCCTACACAATTTAAGATGTTCTTTGGCAGTCTGGTGGGTTTCTTGTAGCATGGCAATATCACAATTTTGTCTAGCTAGGGCTCACAATATTTTGTATCTCTTTACTGGGCTCCCCACACCACACACATTCCATGAAAGTATCTTCAGGCTGGTAGGTCAGGTTCAGGTCCATACTACTCGTTACTTAGTATTATCCAAGGAGGAGCCCCCCCCAGCCTGAACCCCCCCCCCAGCCTGAAGCCCCCCCTTTACACCACTTCTATTACCAACTACTAACCAAACTCTCCACCCTTTGCTGAGATTTCCACCTCTGAATCTCCCCCCTAGCCCCTTACCTCACCAGCCCATCCTCTGCCCTCTCTCCCTAGCCCTAAACTTGATCCAGGACACTCTCATCCTAGTCCCTTGAACACTATCCCTCTTGTCCTATCTGAGTCACACTAGATGTGTACGGGTGCCCCCTCCCCCACCCCTGCATCCACTATATTTACCCATTTTCTCCCCGCTGACATATTACCAATATATCAGGGGGGAGAAAATGGTCAGGAAAGCAAAAGTAGTCAGGAAAGCAAAGATTCAAAAAGAGGAGGAAATAGCCAATGCAATAAAATGGGGGGATAAGACATTTTTCAGATATGTTAGTGAGAAGAAGAAGGGCAAAAGTGGTATTGTCAGACTCAAGGGTGAAGGGGAGAAATATGTAGAAGCTGATGAGGATAAAGCAGAATTGCTTAACAAATATTTCTGTTCTGTGTTCACAGATGAAGAACCAGGAACAGGATCTCAGAAAACACCCACAACAGGAACAGAGGCGAGGGACATCTTGAACAATTTTCAGAAGACTGTGTTCGTGAGAAACTAGCTCAACTTAAAGTAGACAAAGCAATGGGACTGGATGGCATACACCCTAGAATACTGAGGGAACTTGGAGACGTTCTAGCAGCTCCGCTGACTGACCTTTTCAATGCCACTTTAGAGTCGGGAGTGGTGCCAGAGGACTGGAGAGAGGCTCATGTGGTGCCTTTACACAGCGAAAGTAAGGATGTGGTTGAAAACTACAGGCTGGTTAGTTTAACTTCGGTGGTGAGTAAATTATTGGAAACGCTGCTGAAAGAGAAAATAGTAAGGTTTCTGGAGTCCAGTGGATTACAGGATCCGAGGCAGCATGGATTCACCAGAGGCAGGTCTTGTCAGACAAATCTGATTGATTTCTTTGACTGGGTAACCAGGGAGTTGGACCGAGGGAGAGCCCTAGATGTGGTGTATTTAGATTTCAGTAAAGCCTTTGACACTGTTTCTCACAGTCGACTTACAAACAAACTGAGCACCCTAGGGATGGACCCTAAAGTTACTGCTTGGGTTAGAAATTGGTTTGGTGGGAGGCAACAAAGAGTACTGGTAAATGGAGCTCACTCTGAGGAAAAGGATGTTACCAATGGTGTGCCCCAGGGATCTGTCCTTGGTCCGATTCTTTTTAACATCTTTGTTAGTGATATAGCGGAAGGGCTGTTGGGTAAGGTTTGCCTCTTTGCAGATGATACCAAAATCTGCAATAGAGCAGACACCCAGGAAGGTGTAGATAACATGAGGAGGGATCTAGCTAAGCTTGAAGAATGGTCTAGAATTTGGCAGCTGGGATTTAATGTTAAAAATGTAAGGTCATGCATTTGGGCTGCAGCAATCCAAGGGAGCAATATAGTATAGGGGGTGAAGTACTTTTGTCCACTAAAGAAGAACGGGACCTAGGTATGGTTGTGTCTGATGATCTTAAAGTAGCTAAATAGGTAGAAAAGGTGATGGCAAAAGCTAGAAGGATGCTTGGGTGCATACGGAGAGGAATGGCTAGCAGAAAAAAGGAGGTGATAATGCCTCTGTATAAGTCTTTGGTGTGACCTCATTTGGAGTATAGTATGCAATTCTGGAGACAGCACCTTGAAAAGGACGTGAACAGGATGGAGAAGGTGCAGAGGGTGGCTACTAAAATGGTTAGTGGTTTTCATTATAAAGAATATGAGGACAGACTTAATGATCTTAATATGTACACCTTAGAGGAAAGGCGGGATAGAGGTGATATGATTGAGATGTTTAAATACCTCCGTGGCATAAATGTTCAGGGGGAGAGCCTCTTTCAATTGAAAGAAAGTTCTGCTACGAGGGGACATGGGATGAGGGGGAAGGGGGACAGATTCAGGAGTGATATGCAGAAATATTTCTTTATGGAAAGAGTGGTGGATCTGTGGAATTGTCTCCCAGTGGAAGTGGTAGAGATGACGACAGGAACTGAATTCAAAAAAGCATGAGACAAACACAGAGGATCTCTAAAGGAAAAAAGGGGACTGTTGTAGTTGTTGATATGGAAGGACAGACTAGATAGGTCATTTGGTCTTTTTCTGTCGTCATATTTCTATGTTTCTAATATCAGTTTTCCTTCTCCCTACCTATTATCGCCCTCCCAACCCCAAACCCCAACATTGGAACAAACCATAATAAACCGTCCTCCACAAGTCATCCTTATCCCAAAGAAGATTAAGAATCCAGCAAGGAAAGAAGAAGAGAAAAAGCAAAGAAAAAACAATCATATCCTTCAACCCAAATATATATGCCTCTTCTTGCATTAATTAGGCTCTTCAATTACCCAGCCCGTCTTCTCTCTGAGGATTCTAAGGATATTGTCCCAACTCTCTCCTCTGTACTGTTCACTCATGCAGGGGCTAGTCAAATAGTCCTGCCCGGCTGCGGCACCTACTCCTGTCCCACGCTCTACAATCTCAAAACGTCCATTCCTTTGTTATCATCATCAATAAGCACTTCCAGCGCCTGGCTTTTAGACAGAGAATGACCTCTCATGGCAAGACTTCATGGCACTCCAACTTGCGCCACCGTAGGGGCTGCCTCACTTCGCACTATCTCCTCCACATATTTAATCGCCTCTGCCGCAACTGTAAATGTCTGGTGTGCTCCTTCATGGGTGATGTGCAGTCTGGCAGGGTATTGCACCATAATCTTAATGTTAACCCCTACCAACCTCTGACATATAGGTGCATACGCTCTCCTGTGCTGACTCAGGGCTGCTGAATAATCCTGTACAACTCTCAGCATCATATTGTCCTTTATAATGATGCCCTTTTTCCTTGCTGCTCTCAGCACAGCCTCTTTTTGCGGGAACTGTAAAAACTTTGCCAAGACCACTCTAGGCCTTCGATCTTTCACCTGTTTAGGCCCCACTCTGTGTGCTCTTTCAATCATGATCTTGCCACACTCCTCTCCCACTTCCAAGAAATGTGGAATCAGGGTTTCTAGATAGTTCTTCAGGTCCCTGTCCGATATATTGCCCGGGATTCCCATGAAGCAAAGGTTATTACATCTGGATCTATTCTCCATGTCATCCAACTTGGCCTCCTGGGCTCTCAGCACTGCCTGCATTCGTCCCACTTCCTGTGTGAGCACTTCGACTCCCTTCTCATTTTGCAAAATGCAGGCCTCCACATCCTGCAACCGGTCACCCAGTGCGCCCAGGGAGCTTTGTAGCGCATCCATCTTGCCATGCAATGCCTCAAACTGTGTGGACAGCGCGCAGGCTACCGCCACCTAAACCTCTTCAATAAATGCTGGCAAAGTAGGTGAGTTAGGAGCTGGGGAGAGTCCACCAACTTGTTCTGCCCCGCCGCGCGGTCTTCGTCCTGTCTCCCTGCTTTTGCTACCACCGCCATACGCCGTTCTCAACAATCTCTGCCCTCTGGTTTCTCCCAATGTACCGCCGGTATTTTTAATGCAGCGCTTCGGCTGAAATTCAGCTCTTTTCCCCGGTGTGGAGGAGGGGGCACCCGGAGCTCGAGCAATCTACGTCCACTTGCTCTCACCACATCACGTGATCTCCGTATGTGCATATTTTATAAAACAGATGCATAGGTGCATATTTTATGCATGAACATTTATACTTGCTCCGAAGCTACTTCATTTTAGCAGCAACATCTGCAGGATTCATGCTGGTACGCTATTTTATAAAGACACATAGACTAAAGGGCACTAGCTGGCAATGGGGGTGTGGCACGTGCTAAATGCGCACCTTGGATACACACTGCCACATAACAGGGGGACATGACAGTTATCACAGGCTGATTCCTACGCTAACTGTGCCTCCCACATTAAGGACATGAATGGGCAGACTGGGGGTGGACAGTGGGCATGGTGAGTTCTGCACATCGAGCACAAGTTATATACACTGCGCAATAACTGCATCCAATGCGATTAGTGCAGGTCCACTCAATAGGTGGCATTAAGTCCACCGGCACTAATGTGGTGTCTGTTAGGGGACACGGCTCCACAGCAACTGTCAGGAAAATGCTGTCCACACCTCTGACAGTGAATGTAGTGGTATTGCAACTAACATGCAATGGCTTTGGAGCTACTGGCTCTTTGGGTGAAACACCTTAGCATCCTTTAGTAAAAGACCCCCACAGGTTTCTATATGTGTTTATAAAACAGGCTTGGCATAGGTGATTTTAACCTGCCAAATAGGTGCCCTGCTATAAAATTACTCTCCAGAAGTTCAGAAAAATCTAATTGTCAGGTAGGAAAAATTGAATGGGGACCAGGAGAGTAGTCATAGGCGGACCTGGAAGTCCCTCAACGTTTGCCTCAGGTCCCTCCAATTCCCATGGCCTAACCACGAGTTACCATGGCTAGTGAGAATCCTAAAGCCATTGCCTTCTCTGATGTTCAGCCGGCATGGTGCACATGCTAAAACTTCATAGGCAGCATATCCCAATCTTGATCCCAAAAGATCATGAATGGGATGTATGTCCCGTAACATTTCTGTGTATACATGGCACTGGCTGCACATTTTGTAAGTAAGGCAGAGCAGTCAGTATGACATGGGTGAGTGACATTTACTAATTGCCAGCCCATATCCCCCCCAAAATTTAGTTCTGGCTATGATACTGATAAATACACTATAAAAAATGACAATAATTCACAATTTTAACCCCACACAAGCAATCCTCCCCAACCTGCCCTCCCTCTTCCTCACCCTCTCTTCAGAGGGCTTGTAGTTTAACATTTAAACTGCTTACTATTTAAGTTATTATGTAACTACTGTCCAATTTATAAGTATATTATCCTAAATTAGTTCAGTTAAGTTAATTTAGTTAATACCTCAGGGGGTCATTCTGAACTCAGTTTAGTGGGTCTGGACATCCGATCCAGACATCCACTGTTAAATGGCCGATCAGCCTGCTGGGACAGAGATCTCCATAAGAACAGAGGATTTGTACAGGGAGCTCTGTTCATGGGAGGGAGGGGCGGGACAGAGGTGGAGTGAGGGCGGGCAGAGAGCGACCCCACACATACAGGGCTGATTCTGAGTTTGGCCCTGTATGTCCAGGGTCGGCCACAGAGATGGGGGACTTATTCCACCTCGAAAGTAGAATACGTTCCCCTGGAAATCAGGGGACTGCGGTGACGGGCAGAAACAGAAGGTGAGGAGGTGCAGGGGATTCCCACAGTCCGATTCTGACCATGAGAGGCCAGATTGGGGGTCGTGCTATGGGGAAAGGATGATGTCACTGTCGGCTTTGGATCGCGGCTCCTGACTGCAGCCATGGTGCCATGGCGATGGGATGCCATGGCACTACGGCTCCATTCAGAATCCTGGCTGAGTTAGCTGAGTATGTGGGCTGGGTGTGCAGCTGATCAGAATCGAAGCCCGGCCTGCATGTCCAGGCCGTAGACCCAATTCTGATCCCGCAGGCAGCCCCCACGGGATCAGAATCTGGTCTACTTCTGTACACCCTGATTCTGATCAGCTGTACAGGGGCTGGACGGCCATGTAAAGTCAAGTTCTAAATGTTCTATGTAAACCGCCTTGACATCTTGATAAGGCAATATATAAAACCAGCTAAATAAATAAACAATCACAGTCACAATTCCAGCAGTTATCCACTATTGATGTGGAGGCAGATTCCACAACATGCACTTCAGGCCCATGGAACCTAATTCCACATCTGTGAGTCTAGACGTGCATGCGGGTCCTGAATCAGGGAAGTAGACGTGTCTGGTGTGGCATAGGCAAAGCCCACACACAGATGCAGGCATGGGCCATGCAATATAACGGAAAAACAGCTCCTCCCCTTATTGTAAATGTCACTCACCCAGGGAAGACGGGTAAACGCTTTGGATGCCCCCGCACTCACAGTATTCTGAAAAGTTGCACATTTCGGATAGTGCATGTCTCCACAATGTACCTGCGGATGCCGCACCTCCTCGGTAAAAACGTGCATCTCCTAAGTTGCCCTTCACACCGACAGTAGTTTGCTGATGCAAACTATACAAATACCTATGAAAAATGACTGCTGCTGCAACCTACTGTAGTCCATATAGCAGTCCCCTTCATGCCCTGAAAAGTGCTAGATAATGCCAGTGCACCCTAATATGGTATAAGAGAATGTAAATATGAACATGTATTTCAGGACATACCTTGCATTAAATGGTATTTGGCATTATAAAACGGTCCCAGTGATTCTTGCCTTGCTCATCTCTACAAACACACTTTAAACTGCTACGGATGGACCCATACCAAGTGCACAAAATCTAAAACTAACGTTGCAGTTCCCCAAGTATGCATAATATTGCTGAGCAACAAATGTATGCCCTTTTCGTGCCTATGGCCTATAAGTGCACTTATTCTGCTGCTCTGCACTACATTTCCCTTCTTATCTCTCACTACACCCCTCCTCGAGAACTCCACTATTCTGGCAGATCACGTCTACCTGTGCCCTTCTTTTCTGCTGGCAACTCCAGACTTTGCTCCTTTCACCTTGCTGCTCCTTATGCCTGGAACAAACTACCTGAGCCTGTACATCAGGCTTCTTCTCTGGCCCTTCCAAATCCAGGCTGAAAGCTCACTTCTTTGTTGCTGCTTTTGGATCTGATCTGCCTAATCTCCCTTGTGTTTCCTTACCATTCCCCCTAGTTGTATCCTGTCCATAGCTGTGTGTTATCTGTCTTGATTAGATTGTAAACTCTGCTGAACAGGAACCATCTTTTGCATGTATCTGTGCAGCGCTGCATACACCTTGTAGCCCTATACTAATGGTCAGTAGTAGAAGTAGTAGTACGGCCTTCTGACTATAGCATCTAATTCCCATATATCTCGGTATTGACATTTCTCACAGCAGCTACACATATCCCATTGCGGGGTATGTCGGTCTGTATACATCCGCTATCTGTGGGGCAATCCTGTGTACCTTCCCACAGTCTGCTTTGAGGCACTGCTTCCCTGGTCAGGACTGTGTGGGCATGGGAGTGGGATTCAATATGGAATGAATTGAAGAGCACAGCAGTATATTTTCTAAGTCCCAGCCTTATTCCACATTTCTGCAGGAACAACAGGGATGTCTGCGGGAATATCGCAGAATGTACATGAGCCTTTCCGGAATACTCTATGCACATCTCCGTGGCTGACCACACCCCTGTTACACCCCTTCTGGACACGTTCTGAGATCCCCATGCTAGCACCATGGATGTGCATGACAACAGTGTTTCAGAATACGGTCGGGGACATATTCAGCACTCAAATCCCCGCCGCACGTACAAACCCCTTATTCGTATTCTGGAATGACCTTCAAACTGTAATTTTTTCAACACACTCAAAATGTTTCTGGGTTATAGTTTCCAAGGCTTCTTTCCCAAAAATTATTTCCAAAACAAAACCTCTATGTCTTTTTTTCTCTTCAAAAGCAAATTATTATTTACCTCCAGGTAAGACCAATCTCCACCTCAGGCTCCTGCCCCTTTAGTTTCGGGGCCCTTTCCCTTCTGGACTCTGGACTCAACTCACAGGTATTTCCTCCAACTCCTTACTCTATCTTAAAATATCCCTGAGGCCTTCTCTAGCCTCTGACCTTTTTTTGCTTCAGTGATATTACAATAAAGTAAATATTAGGAAAATAAGAAATACACCAAAATACAAGAAATTACATAGTAAAAGAAAAGATAGCCCATGTCAAGGGAAAGGCAGATATAGAATATTCAACCCAGTCCAATCCAATAATTCAAGTTAAATACTAGAATAAATTCCATTCCCTAACTACATTCCATTCCACAAATCAAGAAGAAAAGAGGTCCAAATTCTAAGCTCTTAACAATAAATCACAGTCTCCCCAACCCCCTCCCCTTAAAATGCTAATCCTTAAGAATTGCCTTATCCCAATAAAAATACAAACTGATGACCTTGAAACACTTGGAAAGAAAAGAAAGGAAAAAACTTGCCCCAATTGCAAGAACCCTAGGTTTCAAAAGCAAAAAATACTTTTTCCTCATCTGTGTGGTACAGGACACATCTAGAAAAATTATAAGCCTCTGGCCACAAAAAGGATCCTGTTTATTCCTAAAGTACAACTTCAAAATAGACAATTTATCTCCTTCATTCACAAAGGTTACCACAAGAGTGGCTCTACTGGAGATCTCATCCTCAGATGATTCAAGGAAATTAGTTAACTCTAAGAAATTTTCAGGTTCCAGTAATGACGTCACTCCCTTAGTAACCTGATCCAAAGGTTTCACAGGAACATAACAACCAGAAATAGGTATTTTATCAAACTTAGGAATACACAATATCTCTTTAAAATATTTTCTCAAGAAAATTAAAGGTGATAAGTAATGAGTCTTAGGAAAAAAACAGTATCAGAGATTTTTACTCTGAATCGCATGTTCCAGTAACTCCAATTGTCTATGAACAAACATGCTGTCCTTAATATTAGAGGTAGCTGATTTTTGCAAAGTAGAAACTTGGGGGTCTGTTTACTAAACGGCGCACATGTACGGGGCGCACATGAGCGCTCTAAAAGATGTATTTAAGTGCTCTTAAGCGCCCCGTACGAGTGCGCGGCACATTAACGGGTCCCGCAAGCGTGCGCCGACAACGCGCACATTTGCGGGGCGGTAATGTGCGAAAGAGGCGTGCCAAGGCGAAATGAGGGCGGAGGAAGGCCCCCTAGGGGCGGAGAGACGGGGTCAGTGGGCGGAATGTGGGAGGGGAGAGACTCGCCGCACAGGAGCGTGCCCGAATCTGCAAAGAAATTTACCGCCAGTGAAACACTCGCGTTAGAGGTGCTGTGCAGGGAAAAGAAACCGTTTCCGTCAGCAATGTGCAGCACAATAGTGGAAGCCCAAAAACCGTGAGCAGTGTGATCTATGTGCACAGATCAAACGCCGTAATGTCACAGGGCACTAACCACACGGGCGCCGCGCACCTTAGCGCATCTGTCAATCACAGCTTCTGTTCTTCACGACGGAACGCCCACTCCTTATACGGCACCCGCTCGGTACCGCGGACCGCACAACACCGGCCTTTTAGTAAACAGACCCCTTGGACAGAAAGTTTATCCATACACGACTTTAGTACTTGAAGCTGTTCTTCATGCTGCTGAAAAGTAGAAACAGTCTCCTGTGAGAATACAGATTTCTACAGCATAGTCCCTCTAAGTAAAGAATTGTTCCGAGCCACCATAGACCACAGGTCCACAAGAGACACTTCTGCAGTCTCATCAGGTCCTCCTGCAATTACTTATAATCCACTCATGATTGAATATCTTTGAATAATTTTGTATTATCTGCATATTTAATCACTTCACTCATCACTTACTTTTCTAGATCATTTAAAAATATGCCAAAAAGCACCAGTTGCAGTATAGATCCAAGGAGTTCTCTGCTATTTAGCTTTCTCCTTTGAGAACACAGGACATTTAGTCCTACTCTCTGTTTCTTATATTTTACACAGATGGGATACATCCCAGAGTATTGAAAGAACTTAGAGAAGTTCTAGCAGCTCCATTGTCTGGCCTATTCAATGCTTCTTTAGAGTCAGGGGTGGTCCCAGAGGACTGGACAAAGGATGAGGTTGAGAACTATAGGCCGGTTAGTCTGACCTCTGTGGTGAGTAAATTAATGGAAATGCTGCTAAAACAGAGGATAGTGAGGTTTCTGGTGTCCAATGGATTACAGGATCCGAGGCAGCATGGATTTACTAGGGGCAGGTCTTGCCAGATAAATCTAATTAATTTCTTTGACTAGTGACTAGAGAGTTGGACCAAGAGAGAGCCCTGGATGTGGTGTACTTAGATTTCAGTAAAGCCTTTGACACCGTTCTGCACAGACGACTTATAAATAAATTAAGCATCCTAGGAATAGTCCCTAAAGTGAATGACTGGATTAGAAATTGGTTAGAAAGAATACAGGTAAATGGAGCTTACTCTGAGGAGAAGGATTTAACTAGTGGTGTGCTGCAGGGCTATGTCCTTGGTCTGATTTTTTAAAATATTTTTGTAAGTGACATTGCAGAAGGGCTGTCGGGTAAGGTTTGCCTCTGTGCAGCTGATACCAAAATCTGCAATAGAGAAGAGGCCCAGGAAGGAGCAGATAACATGTGGAGGGATGTAGCTAAGCTTGAAGAATGGTTGACAATTTGGCAGCTGAGATTAACATTAAAAAATGCAGGATCATGCATTTGGGCTGCAAAAATCCAAAGAAAAGGTACCGTGTAGGCTTAATATGGCTAAACAGGTAGAAAAGGCGACAGCAAAAGCCAGAAGAATGTTTGGGTGCATAGGAGAGTAATGGCCAGCAGGAAAAAGGAGGTGATAGTGTCTCTGTGTAAATCTTTGGTGAAATCTCATTTGTAGTATTATGTGGAATTCTGGAGACCACACCTTCAAAAGGATATAAACAGGATAGAGTCTGTGCAGAGGGTGGCTACCAAAATGGTCAGTAGGCTTCGTCATAAGGCATATGGGGACAGAATTAAAGATATCAATATGTATACTTTCGAGGAAAGGCAGGAGAGAGGAGATATGATAGAAACGTTTAAATACCACAGACGCATAAATCACGGTTGGTGAGCCTCTTTCAATTGAAAAAAAGCTCTGCAACAAGGGGGCATAGGATGAAGGTGAAAGGGGATAGACTCAGGAGTAATATGCAGAAATATTTCTTTATGGAAAAAGTAGTAGATGCATGGAACAGTCCTCAGTGGAGGTAGTAGAGACCATGACAATATCTGATTCAAGAAAGGGACTACACTGTAGTAGCTGATATGGAAGGGCAGACTGGATAGGCCATATGGTCTTTTTCTGCCATCACGTTTCTATGTTTCTAGCCAGTTCCAAATCAATAATAAGCCACTGCCCAAGGTCGGCTCAACCATTAGGTAAGACTAGGCATACAACTAGGGCAACTCTACTGAGGGGTAACAAAGAGAAGCAGCAATCAAAGTAAAACAATAGATCCTGAGCCACACAAACTCAAAGACCCATTAGCACTGGCGTAAATTCCACCCAAACAGCCCTGCAATGTGGGGGTGCGGGGGGAGGAGGCAGAAAGGGGATCCACACAGCAGTGGTGGCAGCAGTACTTCATCATGTTTGCCGTGTTGCTCTGCTCTTGTAAATCTGCCATGGGCCTGGCAGCTGTTCCACATTGGACGAAGTCTCACGATAGCAGCTACACTATGAGACTTCGGCCTAGCAGGGAACAGCTGCCAGTACTGTGGTGAACTTACAAGAGTGGAGCAGTGTGGGAAACATGATAAAATAAGTTTGCCGCCACCTCTGCACAAAGGAGGGGCCCTGCACAGGGAGGGTGTGCCACCGCTGCAACAATGGGGGGCCCTCATTCTAACTTACAACACTATTGCCTTTAATAATTTCTGTTGATCTAGTTTAGTTTGATGATTTCATATTTGCCTTTGACTGCATACACCAAAATGGTTTGCAAACAGTAATAACAATGTAGTAAAAGCATAATAGCATATAGTAATGTACTCAGAAACTTTAAGCGAAAAAAACCCCAACATATCGACACGAGGGCTTGAGGATAACAGGAAAGGGTGGGGAAACTCAAAGTAACAATTAGTAAAGAAGATATCTTAATTATCAGTTTGAAGCAGTAGGAAGGAAAATAGAAACTGATGAAAAAAAATGAATAATGAGCCCCAGAATAATGCAGCCCTCTGCCAGAGGCCAGCAAGAAGAGCCAGGTCTTGACTTGGACATTAAAAGAAGTGTAGGAACTCTACATTTGAGGCAGAGAATTTCACAGGCATGGAGCTCAGTAGCAAAGGCACAACACTGTGTCAGTCCAAGTCCACCTCTTGTTGGTGGTGGTATAAGATTACTACCTTCTGACAACTTGAGTCACTTGCCTCATTAATCATGAAAAACCACAATAGTGTTAACGGTGTAAAGACATGCTAACACAGTAGCGCACATTAGTAACTCTAGCTGTCTTGTAGTTGTGTTTTCCATGTTTAATGAGTCAAGTGACTGCTGGGTTTATAGTGAAAAAGTAGCCCATATCCAAACAGTCCCATTTGCACTTCCTAGTTTTCCTCTCTTATGTCAAACTCCTATTCCTTCACCTCCATTATGTCTCTAATCATGTTGGATGCACTCTTGGATATCAAAAGGATCCCGGCTCACTGACACAGCACTCGGGGTAGCTATATTACTCCAGGGTAGTTCAAAGTTAACATGAGGTCAGCAATGGGCTTATACCGCATTAAGCCAGGCTAAAAGAAAAAAAACAAGGTTTTATAAGCCCCTTGCTTACCATTCTTAAATGAAATGTGAAATTTCTGACCTTATAAATGTCATTTAATTGTGAGATTTAATATGGTTATTTCACTTACATTTGATAGTGAGATAAAATAAGCAATTTCTGCTCCCCTATTCATTCCCATCAAGCCCCAATGTAATACATTTGCCACATGCTCACATTTCACATAAACTCAGTGTTGAATCTCATCGTAGCACAGCTTTATAGCAGACTGGTAACATTATTGTTATAGGCTTGAAATTACACATCCATTTCTTTCAAATAAACAGACAAGATTATTTGCATTTTGGGGGCATGTCAAGATGGCTGCCTGAGCTCCGGGAGTTTTCCTATGGGTAAGAAGAAAGCTAAAGCAGAATTGGGGAATATAAGCTTGAATACCCCAACTTTGCCAGTTTCAGGTCTGATGGATCTATTTCTGCAGGAGCCCTCAGCAGTGTCTGGCTTTGGTGTGACTCCAGCAGTGTTGAAGCAGAGGCCAGTGGACCCAGCATCTTCTTCGGAGGCAGTGATCTCTCTCTCCCCATGAAGGAGCATCTCCCCCTCCCGCCTCCTGGTCCAATGGCGCAGCTGCAGATGGGCACAGCTCAGCCCTGGTCAGATGCTGATGTGGTGCTCGAGAGCACTACTACAACAAGTGTTGTGTCAGCTTGTCCACTGGAAGGCATTCTGGCAGCTCCAGGAGTGCCTTTGAGGGGGGCTAAATCGGGCGACTAAAGTGAAGGAACTGGGATGGCCTGTACTGCTTCTACCCCGCCACATCTGATTTTTTCTCATCTGCAGTGGTCATGATAAGACCAGCCATATTTGCTCTTCAGACTCTCTGGGAGGCTATTACCAATTTGATTGTTGCTGTCTAGTTTGCAAACCCAACAACTGTAGTCCACGTTGCAAGATCAAACTGCTATGATTGTACAGCAGTAAACTGCAATTGGGGGCTTGAAAATTACTGTCCAGGATCATGCCATCTAGATTGACTTGCTCTGTGATTCTAACTCTGCCATTATGAAAGATTTAATTGCCACTAGATTTAAGTTGGAAGCCCTTGAAAATGTTTCTACAGCTTCCAACTTGCGGTTTATAAATTTTCTGAAATCCTCAGTGGTTTCAGCGGGAGAAATGTTTCTTAAGTATTTATTGGCAGTATTGCAAATGCCCAAGGAAGCGATTCCCCCTGTGTCTCGCATCTATTACCTGCCAGTGGGAAAGAAGCAGCCATCGGGAGAGTCTGCAGCTATGGACACATTAAATATTTCAGCTTCACTAGAAAAATCACAGACTGAACTGATGTCTCCTGCAACTCTCCTGTGCATTATCTGTGGATAGAGACTGGATTCTCAAGTTATTGTTTAAAAAAAGATTGGTCCCTTTCCTTGGCTTTAATGTTAGGATCCTCCCAGATCTCGTAAGACGTACCTAAAAATGCCGTAAGAAATGTCTCCTATTGAAAAATGGTCTATTGCAGTTGGGTGCCCCATTCTTTCTAAAATATCCTTGTAAGTGCCTAGTAAAATATAATTCTGCTAATTATGTATTCTATCGGCCTTCTGAGATGACTGCCTTTATAAATGCTAGGCAAGCTGTTGCTTCTTCACTTAGTGTGCCCTGAGGTATAGGGGCTTGCATGAATAGTATGCAACTGTGTTCAGGTTTCAGCTTTATTTTCCCGCTTACTCTTTGGGATTGATTCATTTCCTTTTCATTGTGTGAGCAGGTCCCCCTAAATATAGAAGGCTGTTGGGATTTAGTCTTGATATTATTACTTCTGCATGTTCTCAGTCTGCTAAGTTATTTTTCTCAGATTTTGCCCCTTTTTCTTAAAAAGTGGATAGTTTTATTTATGTTAAAACTTAATAGATATAAAATAAATAAATAAACATTCAAATCATGGCGATGAAAACCTGTCCTTTAAAGACACTTTAGCCCTTCATGTGTCCTGCTTTGAAGAGTACAGAATGGCAAATCGATACACCACAAAAGATACGGAAAGAACAAAATAAATGGAAATACGGAGATCAAAAAGTGCTTTAAATAAAATACATGCAATGTCAAAATGAAACAGCTTAAACTGCAATGAAATCCTATTGCAAGGACACGTGAAAGTGTCTCGTATGTTTTTTCAGCGCTATAAAGGTAACAGTAAATGGTACATTTTAAAGATCATACAAACTCCAGCATCAGAGTTGCAAGAAAAGTATTAAAATAATGCAGTTTTACTATAGTGCAAAGTAAAATGAATCATTTGTTCTTTCTAAAAACTAAAATCAAAATGTGAAAATAGTTGCAATGGGGGTCAATCTGAATCGCGTTTAGTAGGGATATTTGTCCGGGTTGGATGCATGTCCCTGCAAAATGCCAGGTACCGATTTTAGACAAGGAGCTCCCCACACGTACTACAGAGATGTGTGGGGAGCTCTGGATAGGGGCGGGAGGGGGTGGGCTGGAGAAGGAGCGAAGGTAGAGAGTAGGTGGGACCCTGACCTGGACGTACAGGGCCAATTCTGGTGTCAGCCCTTTACGTCCGGGTTTGGCAATCTAGACGGGGGGGGGGAGGGGGGCTTATTCCACTTCAGAGGTGGAGTAAGTGCTCCCCCGACCTTGGTGACCGGGCCGGCTGGGATGCGTGAGCAGGGCAGGAGGTTCCCCACAGTCTGATCCCGGTATCAGAAGGCCCGATCGGGGGTTGGGTGGCGAGGAATAGGACATGGTCTAGCTGGGTAGGATCCAGGAATTCCAGAATCGGGGCATGTCCTGCCCGTCCAGGCCAGTTGAACCCAATTCCGATCCTGCAGGGACATACAGCCCCCACAGTATCAGAATTGGGTGCATAACAGGCCCATCCAGATTTTGGATGTCTGGATGGGCCGGACAGGCCCCGAATGGAATTGGCCTCAATATGTTCTTTCTTAAGAGTATTGATGAAAACATGTATAAAAACGGTTTTAAACCTTAAAGAAGGCAGGTATATGCTTTGGTTTGAAACAGAATGGGAAATGCCAGTGACATTACTTATTTTGATAAGTTTCATTTTGTAAATGAAATTTTTTATTATTGTTCTACTTGCCATCTTACTGGGCAGACTAGATGGACCATGCTGGTCTTTCTCTGCCGTCATTTACTATGTTACTATGTTACTTCCCTCCTCCTACCCCCACTGACTAAATATGGTTTCTAAAACTCAGGTCAGTTGGTTCTATTTTGATGTACAGCAACAATATGGTAGGAGTGACTAGGGATCGCTCTTGTCCCATTTGGCCCCAATGGATGTTATAAGTGAAGGGGAAGTCACAGTGGGTTTGAAGGAGTCCATGGGGGAGGGGGGTCTAGGACACTTAATTAACAGCTCAAGAGGTTTTTTAAAAGAATGTGAGAACCAGGTTTACTAGAGGAAAGGGCTTGGATTAGCAGGCATAAAAAATAATCATGAAATGAAACAAAACAATGAAAATAATAGACAACAAAAGAGCAATTAAACAAAAGGAGTCTTCAACCCTTGCATAACACTAATAGAGAAGCAGTGGCAATATGATAACGATGGAGTTTCCTGTCAATGACATATAGGTTTTCATCAATTCTAAACCCACAAATGGGTCCACAGGCGATGCAGGTGAAACTTGTAGTTAATGAAGCTTATTTTAGCCAAGTGACAAAGCTGTCTCCATCTGACCCTGTCGAAAAATGGGTCCTCATAACTACTGAGGTCTACTTTACAGATTTGAATGTTGTACTTGAGGGTGTCCTTAAATCTAAGGCATTGCCTTCCCTGTGATATGTGCCCATTTTCCATTTGGCCATAGAATACAAATTTGAGAATTCTGATTGCCTCTATTCTTATGACATGGCCTGTCCACTGAAGATGAGATTTCACCACCATTCTCTTCACACAAATTCTATCACCTTTCAAGGATTTCTCTGTTGGAGATTCTGTCTTGCCACCTTATAGAAGAGATGGATCTTAGCGAGTGCTTGTAGAACTGCTCAAGTTGCCAGTTTGTACATATGTACATTTATATTGGACCTTTCAGTCTGCAAAGAGGTGGGGCTTCAAGGAGGGAGGGAGGTTTCAAAATATTTTAGTCTCACTTCAGGGCTGGGGAGGGGGCGTTGGGCCCACTGGGCCACCAGGGAATTGACTTCTTCCTGGGGGGACTTCCAATTGAGGCCGGAGTGCCCTTTAATTTGTATCTGCCGCTATATGAAAGGACACACTGGTTGTTTAAATTCCTTCACACTTTGCCGCAGCCCAGAATGCATGACATTCTCAGCTGCAGTAACACGTAAGAAATTATCTGCAAAGTATTGCTATGCATGTAAATGAGCCGAGAGCTCATTTGCATCTTATAGCTTCCTTTCTTAAACGTTTTTGATGGTTACTACATAGGGCCCTATAATTGATATTCAAAGTGATTTATCCAGTTAACCTCAGGAGCTTGCTGGATAAATTATGTAATTTAAAAATCTAAGGCTGCTACTATCTTAACTTTTGGATTCACAGCTGAATATCCAGCCAAAGGTTAATTGGGTAAAAGGAGGCATGATATTTGTGATATCTGGGGATCTTTAACTGGTTAAGTCAGTCTGCATACATAGCAGGTTTAAGTTACAGTTATCCACGTAAAGATAAAAAATGCATACAGTACCTGAATGTAACTCCCTTAAGCGCTTAGCTGCCACCCACCATAGGCAGTACATCAAATACACTAAAATTAAAACTAAACTAAAACTAAATATCCAGTTAACTTTAACTGCAATATTCATTGGTACAAACTTAACCACATATATTTTTGAATATTCCTTCCCATCTCACTTTACCCAATCATTACAGCATCAACCCTTGGATGTGGGAACAAACCACAGTTTTCTTTGAAAAGTAGTAAAATGAACCTAAAAGCCAGATTCTGTATAGGGTCCTAGTTGGTAACGGAACGTCCAAGTCACAACATTCACAATTCACTGTCTAAACTACAAAATGCTACTGAACACAAAACCTTTCATAAAATATATATAGGGAAATGGGACATACATGTGTATTTCCTTAAATATGCAATGGAAGCATACATTTTAGAGAACCATACATGATCAAAAAGAGCAATATCATTGCCTTAGACATGCACGTGCTTGTGTTTATAAGTGTAAGTGGCAATTTCCACTACCTAGGGAGTGGAGGAGTGGCCTAGTGGTTGGGGCAAGGTACCTCAGGCCAGAAAGTCAGGGGGTCAAATCCCACTAGAGGACAGCAACCTTGGGCCAGAAAGACTGGGGTTTCTAGTCCCACAGGTGCTCCTTGTGGTCTTGGGCAAGCCACTTAACCCTCCATAGCCCATGCTCCCTGTAAAATAGTTATCTCCAAGTTATAATGCCCTGTTCAATGTAATTTCAGTTTGTTCAATATAAACCACACTGATGCAAAATAGCATGGTATATAAGAGAATGTAATAAATAAATACTTGAGCATTGGCTTTACATGTGCAAGTACTGTAGTCTACAAAATTCCACAAATAACAGCAGTCAATTAAGGAGCCAAGCTCCTAAAAGCAATTTTTTACATTTTAAATACCAGAAGCTTAGGCACAACTGCCCTCTCAATCACTTTTCTACAGTAAATTCCTGGCTTAACAGGGAGTTTGCAGACACGTATGCATATCTAGGAGGAGAAGCAAAAACCACTGGGGAGAGTTTTAAAAATATATGTATACTCCAATGCAAATATGGAATGCACATATATTTTTGGACCACTCAAACTATGCCCAGAACACACCCCCTTAGAATCTATGCACCTCATGGCATCCATATATGTAAATAGCATTACTCTCCACTATCCCGCCTTTCCTCTAAGGTGTACATAATAAGATCTTTAAGTCTATCCTCATAAGCTTTATAACAAAGACCACTAAACATTTTAGTAGCCACCCTCTGCACCGACTCCATCCTGTTTATATCTTTTTGAAGGTGTGGTCTCCAGAATTGCACACAATACTCCAAATGAGGTTGCACCAAAGACTTATACAGAGGCACTACCACCTCCTTTTTTCTGCTGGCCATTTTTCTCTCTATGCACACAGGAAGGAGTCAACAACATGAGGAGGGATCTAGCTAAACTTTTAGAATGGTCTAGAATTTGGCAGCTGAAATTTAATGCTAAAAAATGCAGGGTCATGCATTCAGGCTACAAAAATCCAGAGGAGCTGAACAGTGTAGGGGGCAAGCTACTTCTGTCTACAAAAGAAGAGCAGGATCTGGGTGTAATTGTGCCTGACGATCTTAGCTAAATAGAAAGAAAAGGTGACTGTGAAAGCCAGAAGGATGCTTGGGTGTATAGGGAGGGGAATGGCCAGCAGGAAAAAGGAGGTGATAATTCCTCTGTATAAGTCTCTGGTGAGACCTCATTTGGAGTATTGTGTGCAATTCTGGAGACCACCCTTCAGAAGGATATAGGCAGATTAGAGTTGGTGCAGAGGGTGGCTAGTAAAAAGGTTAGTGGTCTTCGTTACAAAGCATTTGAGGACAGACTTAAAGATATTAATATGTATACTTTAAAGGAAAGGCGGGATAGGAGTGATATGATAAAGACATTTAAATACCTCCATGACATAAATGCACAGGAGAGTCTCTTTCAATTGAAGGCAAGCCCTGCTATGAGGGGACATAGGATGAGGGTGAAAGCGTATAGACTCAGAAGTAATATGCGGAAATATTTCTTTACAGAAAGAGTAGTAGATGAGTGGAATACTCTCCCAGTGGAGGTGGCTGACACGCGGACAGTATCTGAATTCAAAAAAGCATGGGACAAACAGAGAGGATCTCTAAAAATAAAAAGGTGACTATTGCAGTTGATATGGAAGAGCAGACTAGATAGGCCATGTGGTATTTTTATGCTGTCATGTTTCTATGTTTCTATATAGCAGAATTAGAAAAGGTACAGAGAAGAATGGCAAAAATGGTAGAGGGGATGGAAGGATTTCCCTACGAGGAAAGGCTTAGAAGGTTACGGCTCTCCAGCCTTGGAAAAGAGATGGCTGAGGGGAGATATGATAGATGTCTAAAAAATAATGAATGGTGTGGAACAGCTAAGTGAAGATTGGTTGTTTACAAACCACACGGAGAGCAGATACCCTCACAAACAGCCAATGGACACAACAAGCGAGTGGTATATGGAGGTCACAGGTGCTTTATTAAATGAAAATCCCCAAAGCATTTCGGCCATAGCCTTCCTCAGGGGGTACACATCCTTATAAAGCAACATAATTACAATAAATAAAATGCAATAACAATACAATAAAAGCAAGAGTGAAAAACAATAAATAAATAAATGACTAATCAAAAAATACATAAATAACTAGTTTAAAATATATATATATAATATAAATATTAAAACCATGTAAACAAAACCTGGCGGAATACATATCACAATAATAAATTGGATTAACATTCGAACAACACATGGACAAACATTAAAAATTAAAATACAAAGAGAGATGAGGAGGAGCTGAAAAGAGCCTAGCATTATACTGATACTCACAATAGCACACTGTATAGATTCAGTTGGAAGAGCAATAGCTCATAGGATCAAATCTGTAAAAAACGAACAAAAGTAAAATCATGGAGGAAAACTGAAACTAAAGGGGGAAGCCCATAAAGACTCACAATGTCCTGAGTAAAATCTATCTTATCAAACTCCTCATAGCAGTTTAACACTCAGGGAACAGATTCCAAAAAGAAAATGAACACAAATTGCTGCCGAGTAAAGTATCAGCAAATAACCACATTAAATGACAAATAATCAATCTATATTGGCAATACAACCCTGGGGTGGGTGGGATGAGGGGTAGGGTGGGTGGGACCGTAAGTGTCCCTGGACAGTAGACCTTATATGAACTGAGGGCACACTCAGATATCTGATTTAAAGGCTATGCAAGAAATGTAGGCAGTCTGAATAATCCTAAACGTATAGCCCAAGCTGAAATGTATATTAATATAAAAACAGGCACTTGTAAAATCTGAAAGCTTAGCTTTGTGTAGTCTTCTGTGCTGTGTTGAGCAGAACTGGATTAGCCAACTTAGTCAAGATGCAGAGTTGAATTCAATTAACCACACCCTGTGAAACCGGCTTGTAACAGAACAATGGCTGCTGAAAAGTTCAAACTGAAATCTTACTTCTATGAATCAGCCCCAGTATGCATGGGGGAGTCTGAGAGGGGGGGGGGAGGGAATCAGATGATGCAGAGGGTGATTGGGGGGAGCCTGTACTACTGGATTGAGGTATGCATATAGATCAGAAGCAGCAATTTTAAAAAGTTACTCCCGCACATGTGGGATATAGCTGTATGGTTATTTTTCCCCACATGCAACTTCTATAAAATCTCTGCTCCCGCTGCACATGTGGAGACCTTAATCTGCAATCCAGTATGTCCTTAACAGTGTTTTTTGTAAAATACAGTGTGAATTTTCCACTGAC
Source organism: Ichthyophis bannanicus (assembly GCA_033557465.1). Classification (NCBI taxonomy): domain Eukaryota; kingdom Metazoa; phylum Chordata; class Amphibia; order Gymnophiona; family Ichthyophiidae; genus Ichthyophis; species Ichthyophis bannanicus. The sequence goes on from CM066034.1 coordinate 938,409,045, forward strand.
TAGGATGTCTTAATTCCTCTCTAACATCCTATCTAAAATTGGCCTTCATGGCTGTGTGCAGGCAATTTTAAACTCACAATTGTATAAAAGAGGGAATGGCTTTGAACAATACTGTCCCAATGAAATTATGAACTTTACTTGACTGAAGGTAATGCATTTTTTATGTTGTATCTAAGCTGGGAATTCCCTATTGAAAGTTATTAAAACTCCCTAACTCATAGATAAAATTATGCATCATGTACTTGTGTATGTCATGGTATTTCCGTAGTTTATGCACGTAAATGGGTACTTTACATGCATACTTTAAGCAATCACTATTCTAAAAGTACGTATGTCGGGCTGATCATGCATACTTCCAGTGCGAGTCTGAAAAGGGGCAGAATTTGGTTGGAATATGAGCAGAGCACACTAGTATGCATGTAAATTATAAAATATTGCAATTTACACAAATCTAGGTGTGGTGTAAGTACTTACACCTTGAACGGGCATACATACTTTTGCACTTATGCCCTATTTTACAAAGTTAAGTACTGGTGTACTTAATTTTTTTAAAATATGTTTACGCAAATATGTGTGCAACTTTACAAAATTATTCTCCACATGCTTAGTTTCCTAATTTTATTGACTTACAGTTGTGGTCAACATTATTGGCACCCGTGCAGTTCAACTCCTTAATGTCCAATCTCTTCTAAAAAAAAGTGGCTAGTGAAATGGCTTTGGACTATATATGCACACATATTTGACACATAAAAAAATCAAAACAAACAAGACCAATTAAAAAAGGAACTAGAAGGAAATAGTATAAAAATTGAGACACTGCCAGGACATGATTATTAGCAACATTATAAACAATTCAAATAAGTTTGAACAGAAGAACCACATTCCCACTGCAGTAAAATCAGATGCACCTCTGATCAACTGTCAGTACTCATATGACTTGAATCAAACAATGAATGATGGCTCTATAACCGAGGCAGGTCAGACCCGGTGCTAACCTGCTCCCACTCCCCCCAATTTATACAGCCCTCCCCCCCCCAAAATCCTCCATACAAACTAACACCGACACAGTTCTTGGGCTCATATGGTCGCAGCTTTTTTTTTTTTGAAAACTCTGTTTATTAAAGTCCACACAGTACAAATCATACAAAACAATATACAAACCAGGAACCTCAACAGATTACACAAATACAGCATTCACAATTTTCCCCCTCCCCCCCACTTCCACCTCCCCACCAACTCCCACGAATCCCCTAACCCCCGCAGCCTCTCTCTTTGACATCAGACCCCCCTCAGTGAACATACATAATGATTACAACACCCTTCTTGTTCCAAAAGTATCCCACTCCTCCTATCCCTTTCCCCATCCTAACCCAGTTGAAGCACTTCATTCCGGACACGGGGCCTCAATAACTGAATATATGGCTCCCATATCAGCAGGAATATGGCCCAGCGTTGAGTACTTCCTCTAGCCCCCCTCCTCTCCATGAGCATCAGCTGGTGAAAGCTGTTACGCCATTCCCAAAAGGTGGGACCAGTCGTTTCCCTCCATCTATGAAGTATCGGTCCCTTACCCACCAGACATGCCTTTCTGACTAAGAGGCGTTCCCATTTCCCTTTCGGGTGGAGTGGTCCAAGCTGATCTAACACCACAAGCGCTGCCGTGCAACAAATCTGTTGCAATATAACTCTACTCATAAAATCACCTATCCTCCTCCAGTACAAGCGAACTACCGGACATCCCCACCACATATGTCCTAAATCTGCCAAGGGACAGGGGCATTTTGGGCATTTACCCATCTCCGTGAGATGGGATCGTAACGCCCGTCTCTGAGAAAAGTGTGCCCGTAGGAGGCATTTAAACTGTATCTCCCGCCAACGGGCTCCCCCCACCAGACCTGCAATTCTACACAAGGTCCGAAAGAGTGAACCCGGAGGCACCAACACATTCAACTCTCAGGCCCACAAAGCCTCCTCCACTCCATAATCAGGCAATCTACTATAGCCATCCAACCTTCTTTTCAGATGTGCGATTGTGGGCGGTAACTCCTCACTCAATGCAAAAAACTCTAATATCTGTGCCGACCTTTCCACTCGTAGCGCAGTCTGTGGAAGGGAAGACACGTAATGAGCAAGCTGAATGTAAGCAAAATAATGCCGACTATTTAACCCATACTCCTTACGCAAAACCTCCCATGACTTGCACTGCCCCATTTGATCTACAACATGTCCAATATTCCTTATGCCCTGTCTCCTCCATTGTGCAAACGCCAGCGTTTATGAACCTGGAGTAAACCTATCATTTCCCTGTATTGGTAACCAGCTCGAAACCCCTGGTGGTTCCCCCCAGAGCCTATTCAAATATTGCCACGTCCGCCGTGCCGGGCAAATAAGTCCACTACTAAGCACTCTACTAGGCAAGAGCCTACCTTCCTGGTGCAGCACTGCCAAAAGGGGGTGCGGAGCCACAAGGGCCTCCTCCAGTGCTCTTGGGGTATACACCTCCGTATTCCCTAACCAGTCTCCAATATGCCGTGCTTGGAATGCCAGGGCAAAAGTCTTTAGGTCTGGGATTCCAATCCCCCCATTCCTCCAGCTCCTTCTCAATCTATGCAGCGGAATGCGAGCTCTTGCCCCTCTCCAAAGGAAACTCCTAATTTCACGGTCTATAGCATTTAAGTCACACTTCAATAACCACACTGGGAGAGTCTGCAGCCAGTAAAGCACCCGAGGCAAAATCACCATCCCCAACGCCGCCACCCTGCCCAACAGGGACAGGGGCAGTGGAATCCACATCTGGAGTTGTGACCTAATTTTTGCAAGGATTCTTTCCACGTTTTTTCTATACAACTCCTGCGGCTCTCTAATCAAGAGAATCCCCAAATACACAAATGAATCACCTGCCCACTTAAGCGGAAAACTCCCTCCCCAATGTCCTCTTATTGTACCCGCCACATCCATGGCCTCTGACTTATCCATATTAATACGAAGGCCAGCAAAGTTACCATAATAAGAGAATTCCTTTAATAAACTGGGCAATGACGTCCGAGGAGATAGTAGGTGAACCAGTATATCGTCCGCGAACGCTGCCAGTTTAAACTTTTGTCGCCCTATACTTATACCCTGTATTTCATTAGAATCCTCTATTCGTCGTATCAGGGGGTCTAGGGACAATACAAAAAGCAACGGTGAGAGCGGGCATCCCTGTCTCGTTCCTCTCTCCAGAGTAAAATCATCTGACAGCACTCCATTACATAACACTCCTGCTGTGGGCCTCGTATATAGAAGCTCTACCATATTGCAAAAATAAGCTCCAAGTCCATACTGTGGCAAAAGAAATCTGATGTAATCCCAATTCACTTGATCAAAGGCTTTTTCTGCATCAAAGCTAATCAAAAGCGACTGTTGTTTCCTTCTCCGTACCCACTCCAGCGAAGCCACAATTTTACGTAGGTTCCGCACCGCGTAGCGCCCTTTTACAAAACCTACTTGAGAATCATGCAGTAACTCCCCTAACACCTGGGCCAATCTGTCTGCCAGTACTTTAGCCAGAATTTTCATGTCAAAATTCAGCAAGGAGATAGGCCGATAGGAGGCAGCTTTTAAAGGATCCTTCCCTGACTTATGTATCAGAATAATGTGCCCCCGATTCTCTCCCCACGTGAACCCCCCTTGATCCACCCTTCTATGATACATCGCCACCAGGTCGGGGGCCAACTCCTCTCTCAGCAACTTATAAAATTCCGCCCCAAACCCATCCGGGCCTGGCGTTTTGTGACAACTCGTCCTCAATATAATCCGTTGGACCTCCTCCTCAGAAACTGGAACATCCAACAGTGATTGTTGAACCATCGTTAGTCTGGGCAATTTTACTTGCTTCAAATATTCAACCATCTCGGTCTGAGATCCTTCTCTCCTAGTATAGAGCTTCTTGTAAAACATCCGGAACACTTGAGCAATCGCCCGCTTTTCTTTATGCAGTTGCCCCTGGTCATCCCGCAGCGCCGCCACAGTACCAGACCCTCTGCTGCCTTTAAGGCATCTTGCAAGTAACTTTCCCGGTCTATCCCCATATTTATATAGCTGAAAACGGTAATAGAAAAATGATTTCTTGGCCCTTTGGTGTAACAGCTCATTTAAGGCTGTTTGAGTCTCCCACAATCTTCTCTTATTCGCTGCTGACGGACATGACACTTGTCTCCTCCGCTCTCTACCTACCAGCTGTTCCAATCGAACAATCTGTTGCATCAACATTTTCCTTTTCCTCCCAACATACCCTATGATGTCTCCCCGTAGGACTGTTTTTGCAGAAAAGTTCCGGATCATCTCGATTCTGAGCATTATTGGTTAAGAACTCCTGCCACCTCTGTCTAAGGTAACCATGAAACTCAGGGTCTCTATAAAGTTCCATTGGAAATCGCCAAATTCTATCCCATGTATTCACCTCATACCACTCCAGGCTGGGTGGGGCAAGTATGGGGGGCTCCGGCAACGGGAAGGAAAGGTGGAGTGGTCATTCTGATACATAGGCGAGTTAGATTTGTCCAGGAGAGCATTCATGTGGGTGAGGGGGGCAGAGTTGTTCTTTTGTATGGTATGCTGGAGGGGAGGCCCGTGGTGCTGGGGAATATATATAGTCCAAATGTGCTAGATCGGACGCTGTATGCAAGTTTGGGATCACGAGTAGAGCAGTTGCCAGAGGCTCCTCTGATTCTAGCAGGCGATTTTAATGGAGTCATTGATGCTGAGCTAGATACATCTAGTGGGAGAAGAGATAGGGCGCGTGTGCAATGTGCTAGAGTGCTACAGAGTCTGAGGCAGAGATTAGGGGTGGTAGACCCCTGGCGTTTGCTGCACCCTCTGGAAAGGGATTTCACGCATCAGTCAAGAGCGCATGGGTCGTGTGCTCGTATAGACTATGTGCTGATTTCGGAACGGCTGGTTGCTCAGTTAGAAGATGCGCAATTAGGGCCTATAGAGATTTCTGATCATGCGTTGATTTGGGTGAAAATGGTCGCAGCTTTATTAACAATCAAAACATTCCAAACATTTTCTTGAAACATAAACTCCTTAACAATAACCCACGAGCGGAACGAACCATCACCCGCCATACCACTAGCAAGATGACCTCATTCCACTCCCGCCGCGGCCGTGCCAGCGGCAAATGCCACCCCCCCCCCTTTTACCCGGCCTCGCCATGTTACTAGCAAAGACCAGCCAGGGGTCATCCGGGTTGGGGGCAACCGCCCCAATTCCAGTTTAAGGTTCCGGACCACGGAAACCTCCGGGATCCCGCCCCCCCCCCAGCTGCGACAACCCTTCAACATCATACCCACCACACCCAAGAAAAGGGCGGGAGGGTGGGAAGCAAAAGACCCTGCACCCTCCTGCTGTCCTTGCCGCCAAAGACTGCCGCCAACGTGCGCCTCACCCATAACCCCCCAGGCCCAGCTCTTCTCATTGGCTTGCCCCGCTGTCCATTCCCGGCAAGCCAATGAATTCAAACGATGCCCACCCAGCGACCGCCCCCTCACGACGCCACGAGCAGGGTCCCCGCACCGAGCCTCATGCTCGGTTACCGCCGGCCGCTGAGGACCCTGCCCCGCGGCCTCATCATAACCGAGGCAGGTCGGACCCGGTGCTAACCTGCTCCCACTCCCCCCAATTTATACAGCCCTCCCGCCCCCAAATCCTCCATACAAACTAACACCGACACAGTTCTTGGGCTCATATGGTCGCAGCTTTATTAACAATCAAAACATTCCAAACATTTTCTTGAAACATAAACTCCTTAACAATAACCCACGAGCGGAACGACCCATCACCCGCCATACCACTAGCAAGATGACCTCATTCCACTCCCGCCGCGGCCGTGCCAGCGGCAAACGCCATCCCCCCCTTTTACCCGGCCTCGCCATGTTACTAGCAAAGACTGGCCAGGGGTCATCCGGGTTGGGGGCAACCACCCCCGCCCCAATTCCAGTTTAAGGCTCTGGACCCCAAAAACCTCCGGGATCCCACCACACGGCGTAGGAGAAACTCACGCCCCTACGCCGCCCCCCCAAGACCAAGCTGCGACCATCTAGCCTCCCACTGAACAACACACTCCAAGGCCTCCTGCCAGTCATTGAGCAGCAAATCCATCCCTACCGGGGACAAATGCACTCCGTCCTGCCGGTACAATCCCACACAAGTAACATCAACCCAAGAGTGCAAGATTTGATATTCCCCATGTTCACACACCCACCGCCCAATCTGCCGATTAATTTTCGCCAACCCACGAGACCATCGCCGCTGCTGCTGGCAGGTAGGCCTTGGAATGATATCCGACCACAACAAAATAAATTCCGGAAACATCCAAAGAACTTCAGCCAAGTCCCTCTTTGCTGCACGAATCAGCTGCTTGCAAGTCCATCCGACCAGATCGTTTCCTCCCACATGCAGAAGAATCACTGACGGCTCTTTCCTCACTCGCTGATGGTGCCGAAGCAAAGGTAGAAGCTGCAGCCATCGCAGACCACGCTCACCCATCCATAATACGGAAACCACCTCCGGGTCAAGACCTAAATTACACCCCAACGGCCTTTCAGCTGCCTGCAGTCCCACCCAATGCACGAATGAATGCCCGATCATCCAGCATCCATGCGGGCACCGCACAGCATCTAAAAAAGAAAACATAAGTTAGCCATCCCAACAGAGCTCTCCCTTCACAGTCGCACGTAACCCTTAAAGGCCTGCGATCTCCATCTGCCAATGCTCTGTATCTCCGCCTCCGAGAGCCCCGCAGCCGCCGCACTGGTGGCCGCTCCAATACGACATGAATGTGGTGCAAATCGCTGAGAATCTATGCCTATATGACGTAGGACCATCCTTAGCCCAGCCACTACCTGGAAACGCGTAACCCCACGCGAATCCTCATGCAAGAAAAATAGCCGACCCGCTACCGGGCACTCCAACATGTAATCTCTCAAGGCCGACACAGGGCAAGTAGGCAGAGAAACAACCTTGTTCAAAACCACCCACAACCCCTTCCCCAACTGGTCCGTCTTTGATCTCACCAACCTTACCCTCAGCTGCCCCTCTCGGACCTGCACATGACTGTTCAACAAGCCACCACTACCAGTGGCATGACTGGAGCTCACCACCAACTCCCCCATCTGAAAAGCTCCAAAGAAAGCCAGACAAAAAACTGCCCTAAAAAGTGTAGCCTCATAACGTGACGTGGCCACACTCGGCAACGCCGCACAAATCCTGACCAGCAGTTCATGCATAACTGGCAACCTCAAGTCCCGAGTAGACGGACAAGCTCGCTCCCATCCATGTAACAACTTCCGAGCCAAAAACCCAGGAACTGAGTAGCCCCAACCAACTGCTCTAGCAAAAAAGGTGAAGCTGGCTAACTGACTCCGTACCGACACCCTGGAAGCCCCATTTCCTTTCGCCTGTCCTACATAATGCACCAATAAGCTGTCCATAGCTCCACCTGGTTGCCATCCCCGAGACTCCAAATATTCCACAACTGTGTCGAAGCCTCTCTGATACGCCGACCATGTCGCTGCCACCACAGAATTCCTCAGCAACAGTACCATTTCCGCTGGCCAATCCGGCATAAGTGCTCTGAAACCGCCAACCCTTCATCGTCCGCTTCTGGTGCCAAGGTCCGGAACAGCTCCCACTTGGAATGAGAAAGGGCATCAGCAATTCTATTAGTGCATCCAAGAATATGCCTGGCCTTCACACACACATTTAGACGCAAACAAGTCAAAACGATGTCCCTCATCAGCCCTGCCACCTGAGCACAGCGCGGCGAATACCGGTTAATTACAGCAACCACAGCCTCATTGTCGCACCACCACACCACTCTACGGTTTCGTAGCTTGTCAAGCCACAACTGCAACACAACCAACAAAGGAAACAGTTCCAGGAACGTAATGTTTTTAGTCAAACCAACTGCATGCCACGCCGGTGGCCAACTGGCCACACACCACTCTCCCCCGAAATAAATGCCCAGCCCTGCACTACCAGCCGCATCCGTGTACAGCTGTAAATCTGCGCTGGACATCTCTGCCTCCATCAGGACTGATATCCCGTTAAAACCTTCCAAAAACTCGTCCCAAACTCGCAAGTCTGCCTTCATGACATTGGACATTCTGATGCGATGATGCGGCTTCCTTACCCCAGCTGTGGCCGCAGCTAACTATCGCAGAAAAATACGGCCCATCGGTATGACCCTGCATGCAAAATTCAAGGAGCCAATCAATACCTGCAACTCCTGCAATGATAACTTGGTGGACACTAACCCGTTAGCCACCAACACTTGCAACCTCACCACTTTGTCCATTGGGAGGCGCGCCACCATTTCCACAGAATCAAGCTCCACCCCAAAGAAGGTAATACACGTGGCCAGGACTTCCGTTTTACCAACAGCCAATGGGAGACCGCAAGCACCAGCCATATCCACAAAACCCCCCAATAACTGCTGGCACTCTTCCGACTGTGCCACCCCGACAAACAGAAAATCATCCAGATAGTGCACCACATTCCTACAGCCGATCCTCTGGACCAAATTCCAGTGCAAAAAGGAACTAAACATCTCAAAATAGGAACAAGATACTGAGCACCCCATAGGCATGCATTTGTCAACATAGAACTCATTATCGAAACAGAAGCCTAACAAATAAAAATCAGTCGGATGCACTGGCAGCAGCCGAAACGCCGCTTCCATATCCACCTTCGCCATCCAAGCTCCCGGGCCACACCGTCTCACCAAATTAACTGCCTCATCGAATGAAGCATAACGAATCGCACACAACTCTTTCAGGATATGATCGTTCACGGAGTCCCCCACTGGAAATGACAAGTTATGGATCAAGCAAAACGTCCCAGGCTCCTTCTTCGGCACTACCCCCAGCGGGGAGACCACCAAATTTGCGAAGGGCTGTTCCGCAAAAGGACCCGCAATTCTGCCCAAGCTCAGCTCAACCACCAACTTATCGCGGACTACCGTTGCCAAATGCTGCACTGAAGGTGAGTTGCGCGCAGACCTGCCCGGCACAATCCCATGCACCGGGATACGGAAACTGACTCGAAACCCCCGCTCCAAAACCTCCCTATCCCGCCCCCGTGGGTAACCTCTCAACCACTCCCCTATAATCCCCCTCCGAATCGGAGTAGGCGCCAACCCCAATACATCTGTATTATTTGGGAGCCGATGGGGGGATTCCCGCAACGCCTTTCTTAACACATTTACTGGCTGCATGTCCACCCCCGCAGGCCGAGCAGGCATGATGGAATTTACAATCGGGAAATGGGCACGAGGACTTATTGAATCGCCAACAGATGTCCCTGACTCCCCCGACCCCTGCTTTTTGTGGGGGGTTACCCCCCACCGCACGAAAGGGCCGACCACTTCCCGACCCGTTCCCCATCAGGGCTCTCGCCCCACTGCCCCCACCAGTACCCACCCTAATCGACATTTGGATCAGCCACAAATTAATATCCTGCGTACCCCATGTCAACCACTTACCCTCTTCCATCTTGTCCCTAAACTTTTCATCATAATTCAACCAAGCGAATCCTTCATGCATCTGCGCCGCTTCCAAAATGGAGTCCGCATATGCCAACCAGCATAACATAATCCTCCGGAGCGTGATGACCCCAAACACTCGCCAACCTCAGAAAGGCTCTGACCCAATTTACAACGTTACGCGAGACTTTCCGTATCCGTCCTGCCTTCTCATCCTCTTTCCTCTTCTTTCTACTCTCGCCCGAACGCTTCCTGCCCTCCAGCAGTCTGAAAATGTCTATATATCGCCTCTTCCAAATCTTACGACGTAAACTCCTGGGCACCCCTTCCCATAACTCTGCAAATGATACCAGCATAGGCCTGCCCTGCCCACCAGAAGACCCCACGTGCGCCTGGCCAGCCCCAAGCCCTGAACGGGCGGTTCCCAATGAAGAGGACGAACAGGAATAAACAGACGAGGAAGAAGACTCCGAACTGTGGCGACACCTACGGGAATGCCTTCTCTTCCTCTTCGCCTTTCGCCCACCCCATCCTGCATGCCCGTCAGCTCTGACCAGGCCCCACCGCCTGCTTGAAACTCACCTGCCGCCGCCACATCACCAGCCTGTGTCTCCCCTGGCAGGATCTCTGGTTCCTGGCTCCTCGCGTCCGCCTGCTGCACCCCATCGCCATCCACTGCGCAGGCCTCAAGCTGCCGCACTCCTCCCGGTGCCGGTCCGGCCCCCCTACTCACACTGGCCCGCTGTACTCCTGTACTTCGCCCCGCAGCCTGAGCCATTGCTGTAGCCTGTGGTGCCAAGAAAGAAAAAGAAGGGGGAGAGACAACCGGGGAACCGCCCGGCTGCAAAGCTGCCAACCACTCGGCCCTCGATGAGCCCTGCCCCCCCCCGCCAATGGTCTCATGATGCCGACCCGCCAGGCATCCCAGCACCTGCTAAACCGCCAGCCCAACCCATCTGGGAAGGCGGCCCTGGACCGAAACTATGAGCCCCACGCCACGGCGTGGCCCAACCTTCCACCCCCGACCCCCCCACCCCACTAGCCCCTGCCCACCCCAACCCTGCACCCCAACCCCCCCACCAGGTCCCATTACTCCCTTGGGATGCACTCCCACCCTCCCCCTCTCCAGTAATCGCCTTGCTAGCAACCCCAGCTCCAGCAGCTCCCATCTCCTGTTCATGCAGCCCGCTCCCTCCTACCCGCTGCCCTGCAACACCAACCCCGTCCCCCCTGTGCCCCCGCAGAGATGGTCACCTTTTTTGCCTCCTGGCCGAGGCTGCCGCCTTCCCCCCTCTTGCACCAGCCCCCCTGCTGCATACAGTACCCCTGCCCCCAGCACCATAAGCCGCCCTATGCACCGAGCCGCCCCCACAGCCCCCCTAGTATTCTCTCCAGGCTCCCCCCTTGGAGGCACTGCCCGCCCCCCTCGCCTGCCCTCTGCAGCCCGCCCCCCCCCCCGCCAGACCCCCTGATCCTTCCTGCCGCCCCCTCGGCAAAGGCATTCTCCTCTCACCGCAAAATAAACGCTGCAATTAAAATACTCCCCTACAATATGCCTGCTCCCCCACCGCGGCCCAAAACGTCTTATCTTGTATTTTATTCACTCTTTTATAAACAAGGTGAGCCCACGCCCCACTTGCCTCCTCTTCCAACGCCACCAAGCAAAAAACGTCCTTTCCAAGCTACTGCCGTTCCGCACCACGCCGGCTCCGATCAGGCCGCCCGACAACAGAAGCCTCACTCCGGATCCCACTTCACCGGTCCACGCAATGCTGACGATGACTCCTGGGCACAGCAAAAGCCCCTGCACCGTCCTGCTGTCCTTGCCGCCAAAGACTGCCGCCAACGTGCGCCTCACCCATAACCCCCCAGGCCCAGCTCTTCTCATTGGCTCGCCCCACTGTCCATTCCCGGCGAGCCAATGAATTCAAACGATGCCCACCCAGCGACCGCCCCCTCACAACACCACGAGCAGGGTCCCCACACCGAGCCTCGCGCCCGGTTACCGCCGGCCGCTGAGGACCCTGCCCCGCGGCCTCATCAATATTTAAAATGGCCACATTCACACCTTGTTCCATTTTCACAATGGTGAAGACAAGAGAGCTGCTTGAGACCATCAGAAAAGCTATTTTCATAAAACATCAAATTTCAAAGGGGTAGAAGGCCATCTCCAAAGTCCTTAGGATTCCTATGTCTACAGTTCGCAATGTTATTAAGAGGTTTTCTGCTCATAGAACTGTCAAGAACCTCCTAGGATGTGGTGGGAAGAGGAAAATTAATCCAAGACGTCTTCAAAGGTTAGTGTGAACTGTTGGAAAAACACCACATACAACATCTAAAGAGCTTAAGACTGACCTGGAGCAATCTAAAGAAAGAAGGACTTCATGGGCAAAGGCCAAGGAGGACCCCACTGCTCAAAGACAGACCTAAAAAGACACGACTGATCTTTGCCCAAACTCACTTTGAGAAACCACAATCCTTCTGGAAAAATGTTCTGTGGACAGATGAAACCAAACATGAAGCTCTTTGGCAATGCAGACCAGCAATACATTTACAGGCAAAGAAATGAAGCTGATAAGGAAAAAATCACTCTTCCTACATTTAAATATTGTGGAGGTTCCATAATGTTGTGGGACTGTTTTGCTGCCTCAAGAACTAGAGTCCTGGAACGTATTAAAGGAATCATGAAGCCAGAGGACTACTAAGGTATTTTGGAGTGAAATGTGCTACCTAGTCTCAGAAAGCTAGGCCTAGGTCAAAGGTCATGGGTCCTCCAGCAGAACAATGACCAAAAGTACAAAAGAATGGTTAAAAAGGAACAAATGGACTTTTTTAAACTGACCAGCAATGAGTTCTGATCTAAATCCAATCAAGAACCTTTGGAAAGAGCTGAAATCTGCCACTGGTAAAAGGAATCCAGGAAACATTCATGAGCTGGAACAAATCACAGTTGAAGAGTGGGAGAAATTACCAGCAGACAGATGTATGAAACTTAGAAATGGCTACAATAAATGTTTGGAGGATATCATCACTGCCAAGAGTTGTGCAAGAGTGCCATTATTCCTGTTCGGGTAATATTTTGGGGGTTTTTCTCAGAAACTACCATGTCTAAGTTGCACAGACATCTCTTTTGTTGTAAATCTTTGAACATACTATTAAAATATTACAATGACATACAGTTGGACTATTTCCAATTATTTCTGAAGACATTGTATACAACATACTTAAAATGTAAGGGTGTCAATAATGTTGACCACAACTGGATTTTATGGAAAGGTATATTTTCTATTGCTAAATATTGAGATGAAAAACTATTTGTCAAATATTTTTTTTTTTAGGTTTCTAGTTCCAATATCAGCTAAGGAATTCAAGGATACACAGAAATTTTTAGTTTCTTCTTACTACCTATATAGCTGCATAGTCTGCAGGTGCATTTTATCCATGGACTTGGTACCAGTATTCAGTACTTAGAAACACAGAAACATAGAAAAATGACGACAGAAAAAGACCACATGGCCTATGTAGTCTGTCCTTCCATATCAACAACTACAACAGTCCCCTTTTTTTCTTTAGAGATCCTCTGTGTTTGTCACATGGTTTTTTGAATTCAGATACTGTCCTCATCTCTACCACCTCCACTGGGAGACTATTCCACGGATTTACCACTCTTTCCATAAAGAAATATTTCCGCATATCACTCCTGAATCTATCCCCTTTCACCCTCATCCCATATCCCCTCATAGCAGAACTTGCTTTAAATCGAAAGAGGCCCTCTCCCTGTGCATTTATGCCACGGAGATATTTAAACATCTCAATCATATCACCTCTATCCCGCCTTTCCTCTAATGTGTACATATTAAGATCCTTAAGTCTGTCCTCATATGCTTTATAATGAAGACCACTAAACATTTTAGTAGCAGTACTTACTCCATCCTGTTTATATCCTTTTGAAGGTGCGGTCTCCAGAATTGCACACTATACTCCAAATGAGGTCACACCAAAGACTTATACAGAGACACTATTTCCTCCTTTTTTCTGCTAGCCATTCCTCTCCCTATGCACCCAAGCATCCTTCTAGCTTTTGCTGTCGCCTTTTCTACCTGTTTAGCTACTTTAAGATCATCAGGCACAACCACGCCTAGGATCCACTCTTCTTTAGTGGACAAAAGTACTTCACCTATACTATATTGCTCCCTTGGATTGTCGCAGCCCAAATGCATGACCTTGCATGTTTGAACATTAAATCCCAGCTGCAAAATTCTAGACCATTCTTCAAGCTTAGCTAGATCCCTCCTCATGTTATCTATGCCTTCCTGGGTGTCTACTCTATTGCAGATTTTGGTATCATCCACAAAGAGGCAGACCTTACCTGACACCCCTTCCGCTATATCATTAACAAAGATGTTAAAAAGAATCGGACCAAGGACAGATCCCTGGGGCACACCACTGGTACCTTCCATCTCCTCAGAGTGAGCTCCATTTACCTGTACCCTTTGTCGCCTCCCACTCAACCAATATCTAACCCAAGCAGTAACTTTAGGGTCCATTCCTAGGGTGCTCAGTTTGTTTATAAGTCACCTGTGAAGAACGGTGTCAACGGCTTTACTAAAAGCTTAATACACCACATCTAGGGCTCTCCCTTGGTCCAACTCCGGGTCACCCAGTCAAAGAAATCAATCACATTTGTCTGACAAGACCTGCCTCTGGTGAATCCATGCTGCCTCGGATCCTGTAATCCACTGGACTCCAGAAACCTCACTATTTTCTCTTTCAGCAATGTTTCCAATAATTTACTCACCACCGAAGTTAAACTAACCGGCTTGTAGTTTTTAACCACATCCTTACTTTCGCTTTTGTGTAAAGGCACCACATGAGCCTCTATCGAGTTCTTTGGCACCACTCCCAACTCTAATGAGGCATTGAAAAGATCAGTCAGTGGAGCTGCTAGAACTTCCCCAAGTTCCCTCAGTATTCTAGGGTGTATCCCATCCAGTCCCATTACTTTGTCTACTTTAAGTTGAGCTAGTTTCTCACAAACAGTCCTCTGAAAGTTCTTCAAGATGCCCCTCACTTCTGTTCCTGTTTGCGGGTGTTTTTTGAGGTCTTGCTCCTGGTTCTTCATCTGTGAAAACATAACAGAAATATTTGTTAAGCAATTCTGCTTTATCCTCATCAGCTTCTACATATTCCTCCCCTTCACCCTTGAGTCCGACAATGCCACTTTTGCTCTTTCTCTTCTCACTAACATATCTGAAAAATGTCTTCTCCCACCATTGTATTGCATTGACTATTTTCTCCTCTTTTTGAATTTTTGCTTTCCTGACTACTTTGCTAGCTTCTCCAGGTTTTTCCAAATATAGATGCCTGTCTTCCTCTCTCTGTGATCTCTTCTATTTGATGAAGGCCTCCCTCTTTTTCTTCACCTTTCCAGCTATTTCTTTTGAAAGCCATAGCGTTTTCCTTTTCCTTTTACCTTTATTTACCATTTTAACAAAAAGATTGGTTGCCCTTAATATATCCCTTTTCAGTTTTGCCCACTGTTTTTCTACATCCCCCAGCTGTTCCCATCCCACTAACGACTCCCTGAGGTATTGGCCCATCTTGGCAAAGTTGGTTTTCCTTGCTTTTGAATGGATTCTAAGAGCCCTAGTCCTAACACTGAACCACACCATCTGGTGATCACTGGATGCAAAATGATCTCCCACTATAACATCAGAAACACTTTCACCATTGGTAAGCACCAAGTACAGTATGGCCCTTCATGTGTGGGGTCTGTTACCAATTGCCTGAATAGTTCTCCCTGTACAGAATTCAGGATCTCCTTACTTCTAGATGATACTGAAGCAGGAATGTGGCAATCAATATCTGGCATATTGAAATCCTCTATCAGTAGCACTTCCCCATTCCTAGCAATGCTGCGTATGTCTTCAATTAACTCTCCATCCACCTCTTCCTCTTGTGAGGGAGGTCTGTATATCATACCTATGCAAATAGGTTCTCTTTCCCTCTTTCTAGTTTAACCCACAGTGCCTCCTCTCTCCCTTTTAAGCTCTGAAATTCCAAAGCTTTAATATTATTTTTTACATATAGTGCCACTCCTCCTCCCCTTCTTCCTACCCTATCCTTACTGAATAAAGTATAGTCTAGTATAGTTACATCCCAGTCATGGCTTTCTGTGAACCATGTTTTTGCAACTACCACTAAATCTAAGTCAGCCACTCCCATTAAAGCTTCAACATCTGGGATCTTATTTCCCATGCTATGGGCATTTATACATACCCACTTCCATAAAGGTATTTAATTTTTCACTTTCCTGGGGGCTTTCACTTACCTGGGGACTTTCTTTACCCATCTCCAATGAATCTAGTTTAAAGCCCTCTTCAGTAGATTAGCCAGTCTGCTACTGAAGACACGCCTACCTTTCTTGGACAGATGGACGCCATCTCTGCTCTGCAACCCTTGGAACAGTATCCCATGGTCCAGGAAACCAAAACACTCTCGATGACACCATCCATGCAGCCATGCATTCATCTCCAGGATGCAAGTTTCTCTGCCTTGGCCTTTACCCTCAACAGGGAGGATTGAAGAGAACCCCACCTGTGCACCTACCTGCTTCACCTTCTGTCCCATAGCCAAGGAGTCACTTTTGATATGCATCTCCTTTTTCTATGGGTATTTTTTCTGACATATAATTTTGAAAATACAAGAGTGCACAATACAGGCTTGAGTTTGTAACAGGGCACCTATGTGGAGTGTCAAAAAGGTCTCCATTGCAAGCAAGGTAATACTATGTGGCTTTTAAATACAAGTGCTCTGACTGAGAGCTCTTTAAAGGGGTTTTGGTCTTCATTTTTAATAGCTAATTTCTTTTTCTGGTGCTGTATTGCAAAAGGGGAATTTTTTGTGATGTTGGGTAAAGCTCTGCTGTTAGAGTTCATTGTTCTTTTTTCCAGCTTTCCATTTACAGCAAGCTCTTTGAAGCCACTGACCTCATCAAGTGAAACAAGTGGAGGACCTCAGAGAAGAGGTGGCAAGGCTGAGAAGCATTCGAGACAGTGAGAAGTACACTGATGAGATGCTTCTTGAAATATCCAAGCTCTCCGACAGAGGTGAAGATGGGTTGCTACAGAATGAAAAGCATTGGACACGAGTCACCTGAGCCTGCAAAATCAACAATCAAACTCCTTCTGCCCTTGAACTAAAGAACCAGTATGCAGCCCTGGAAGTGGAGGAGGTGAAAATATGCCAGGAAAAGGAAGAACCACAGCTCAGGCACCACAAAGTTATGGAATCAGTAACCACAATAAAGAAAAGGGTAGTGGTGGTTGGTGACTCTCTTCTGAGGGGTACTAAGGCATCCATCTCCTGACCAGATTTGATGCCCAGAGAGGTGTGGTGTCTGCCAGGTGCTAAAATCCGAGATGTTACAGAGAGTTTACTGAGACTCATCAAGCCTACTGACTATTATCTGATGTTGCTCATCCATATTGGCACAAATGATACTGCTAGGTATCCATCTGAGCATACCATGGCTCTGGGACAGAGGGTGAAGCAGACAGTTGCGCAGGTGCTGTTCTCTTCAGTCCTCCTGGAAATTAATGCATGGCTGCGTGAATGGTTTCACTGAAAACATTTCGATTTCCTGGATCATGGGATGATTTTCCAAGCCACTGTAGAGCAGAGATGGCGTCAATCTGTCCAAGAAGGGTCGAAATATCTTCCAGGCAGATTGGCTAACTTACTGAAAAGGGCTTTAAACTAGATTCATTGAGGATGGGTGAAGAAAGCCCCCAGGTAACTGAAACATTATACCTCCATAGGAATGAGTAAAAGGGGCAATTTATGGAAAGTGGTGCATATAAATGCCTGTAGCATGGAAAATAAAATCCCAGATGTTGAGGCTTTAATGGAAGAGGCTGACTTAGATTTAGTGGCAGTTATGGAGACATGGTTCACGGACAAACATGACTGGGATGTAATTATATCAGGCTATACTTTATTTTCAGGAAGGACAGGGTAGGAAGACAGGGGGGAGGAGTGGCATTATATGTAAAAAATAATATTAAATCTAGAATTTCAGGGCTTAAAAGGGAGCAAGAGGGCACTGTGGGTTAAACTAGAAAGAGGGAAAGGGAAATCCATTTGCAATGGTGTGATATACAAATCTCTCTCACAGGGAGAAGAGGTGGAGAGGGATTTAATAGAAGACATCGGCAGTATTGCCATGAAAGAAGTGCACATCTCTGCTGTGGTGACATCTAGAAGTAAGGAGATCCTAGATTCTCTACAGGGAGAACTATTATGGCAACTGACGACAGAACTCATATGTGAAAGGGCCATACTGTTCTTGGTGCTTACCAATGGGGAAAGTGTTTCTGATGTCATAATGGGAGAGCATCTCGCATCCAGTGATCACTAGATGGTGTGGTTCAGTATTAGGACTAGGATTGATAAAATCCTTTCAAAAACGAGAGTCTTAGACTAGGAAAACTAATTTTGCCAAGATGGGACAATACCTCAAGGAGTTGTTAGCGGATGGGAACAGCTGGGGGATGTAGAAAAGAAATGGGCAAAACTGAATGGGGATATTGTAAGGGCAACATACCTTTTTGTTAGAAAGGTAAATAAACTGAAAAAGAAAAGGAGGCCACCGTGGTTCTCAAAAGAAGAAGTTGAAAAGGTGAAGAAAAAGTAGGTGACCTTCATAAAACACAAGAGATCACAGAGAGAGGAAGACAAGCATCTACATTTGGAAAGACTTAGACAAGCTAGCAAAGTATTCAGGAAAGCAAAGATACAAAAAGAAGAAGAAATAGCCAATGCAATAAAATGGGGATACAAGACATTTTTCAGATATGTTAGTGAGAGGAGGAAGGGCAAAAGTGGTATTGTCAGACTCAAGGGTGAAGGAGAGGAATATGTAGAAGCTGATGAGGATAAAGCAAAATTGTTTAACAAATATTTCTGATCTGTGTTCACAGATGAAGGGTCAGGAGGAAAACCTCAGAAAAAAACTACAAATAGGAACAGAAGTGAAGGGGATCTTGAACGATTTTCAGAAGACTGTTCATGAGGAATTAGCTAAACTAAAAGTGATGGGACCAGATGGGAAACAACCAAGAATATTGAAGGAACTTGGGGTCATTCTAGTGGCTCCACAGATCAAACTTTTCAATGTTTCTTTATAGTCTGGAGTGGTCCCAGAGGACTGGAAAAAGGCACATGTGGTCCCTTTACACAATAGCGGAAGTAAGGATGAAGTTGAAAACTACAGGCCCGTTAGTCTACAGTAGTGACCAAAAAATTAAGGTAGGTCTCTTTTTTCTACAATTTATTGTTAAATAATGTACTGTGGAGATGTCACACGTGCTTACTTATTTAATCAGCATGGCAATTAGTCACACCATGCGTCTGGCGTCCATTTTAGTTTACTTACACTCTGTAGTAGGTTTCTTGGATGAAGTTTAGAATTTTTACAACTAGGAAAAGATTGAAAGTTACATGTAAAATATACAATCAAGATGGGTAGAAAGTGCAATATTAATGACTTTGTAAAGGGACAAGTTGTCACACTCCATGCTGAAGGATATTCGCAATGTGCTATTGCAAAACATTTGCATATATCAAGGTGTGCAGTTCAGAATGTTCTGAAATCAAGTGGCCGTACACATCGTTCGAAATGTGGGCGCAGACGGATAACTACTGGACGAGATGACCGATTCCTCAAAAGCATTATTACATCTAGTCCACATACTTCATCTCAACGTATGGCTCAGTTAGCTAATGATCGAGGAATAAAGATAAGTGCCAGATCTGTCTGAAGACGGCTTGTGGATGAATTCAAACTCGTGGGCAGAAGATCTGCCAAGAAGCCTATGATGAACAGGAAACAAATTGCTGCCCGCATAAGGTTTTGTACCAAGATGAAAAACAAATCTGCTGAATAGTGGGAGAGGATAATGTTCACAGATGAAAGTACATTTCAACAAGTACGTGGGAGTGGTTACAACTATGTCCGTCGACCAGCAGGCGAGAGACTAAATCCGAAGTACACGATCAAGACTGTTAAACACCCACCATCGGTCATGGTATGGGGTGGTATCTCGGCGAATGGATGATGTGGCCTGCACATTTTTGAGAAAGGTGAAAGAGTAAATGCTGCAAAATACATATCCGTGCTGAATAGTAAAGTTAAAATACACATGAATGTTTCTGGCACAACTATATTTCAGCAGGACTCGGCACCGTGCCACACTGCAAAAACAGTCAAAAAATGGTTCGTGGACAACAAGATCGAACTGCTACCAAGTTGGCCATCAAACTCTCTGGATCTCAATGTAATTGAAAACTGTTGGAATCTTATGAAGAAAATGGTGGCAGCACACCGTCCAACTTCAGAAGCAGATTTAAAGGACATACTCAAGCATGTGTGGGTCAACAAAATCACTCCGGCATACTGTAAAACACTAGTTAACAGTATGCCTACAAGAATCCAGGCTGTGCTGAAAAATCATGGACACCCTATCAAATAATGACACATATATTGTTTCCTGACTAAAACTTTGAAAATGACATATATATCTTTGGTTCTTAAAGCTTTTGACCATGAAAGTGACAATAACACATACTTTTCTAATAAAATTCTGATATTTTGGACTCTGCCTTCATTTTTTGGCCACTACTGTAATCTCTGTGATGAGTAAATTATTGGAAATGCTGCAAAAAGTGTTAATAATGAGGCTTCTGTAGTCCAATGGATTGCAGGATCCGAGGAAGCATGGATTTATCAGAGACATGTCTTGTCAGACAAATCAAATTAATTTCTTTGACTGACCAGGGAGTTGGATCAAGGGAGAGTCCTAGATTTATTTATTTAACCAGACTTCTATATCACTTTATCCTTTAATCAAAGTGGTTTACATTGCAACTTGAACTTAAACTTGATACAGTGAACTAGGATCAAGAGATCAGCATGTAGGGCATTTAACCCATTTACAATTGGTTTGTCTTATTTACAGTCGGGAACATGTCATTTACAGTTTGGGCATGTTAACAGAAAACCGTTCTAATGGTCTGACATGTTCGAGGAAGGGGAGACCAGCACAATTACTGGCCTAGGTGACATTTCCATAGTATTCTATGAACAGAAGGGTCTTGAGTTTCTGAAGTCTTTAATAACTCCGGAAGCTCGCATTTTGTCAGGGAGGGTGTTCCATAAGTGAGAGGCAGTTTGGGGAAAGGCTCTTTTGGATGTGGATTGTTTGCTCTTCTGATAGTTAGTAGGCACGTTGATCATATGTTTGTTGTTGTTTCATTTGGGGTGCAGGATTTTGAAGATGTTCAATATCACTTTGAACTTGGTGCAAACTTGGATCGGGAGCCAGTATAGTTGGCATAATACAGGTGTGATGTGGTCTGTCTTGGCTGTTCCAGTGATGATGCGTGCTGTTGTGTTCTGTACCAGCTGTAGAGGATGTGTGGCTTGCTTTGGGAGTCCTTGGTAGAGTGAATTGCTGCAATCCAGTATTGGGGTGATGATAGTCTGGCATACTGTCTGGAAATGGGCTTGGTTTAAGAAAGAACAACCCACACTATAGTTACACGATGCAAGGCTCCACATTAGAAACCACCACCCAGGAAAAAGATTTAGGAGTCATCGTGGATAACATGTTAAAACCCTCTGCCCAGTGTGCAGCGGCGGCCAAGAAAGCAAATAGAATGCTAGGTATCATAAGGAAAGGGATGGAGAATAAAACAAAGGATGTTATAATGCCTCTGTATCGCTCCATGGTACGACTGCACCTTGAATATTGTGTGCAATTCTGGTCACCGTATCTTAAAAAGGACATAGCGTTATTAGAAAAAGTACAGAGAAGAGTCACCAAATTGGTGAAGGGGATGGAAGGCTACTCCTATGAAGAGAGGCTAAGAAGGTTAGGGCTCTTTAGCCTGGAGAAGAGACGGCTGAGGGGAGATATGATAGAGGTCTATAAATTAATGAATGGAGTGGAACGGATAAACGTGGATCAATTGTTTACGCTATCAGAGTATAGAAAGACTAGGGGACATGTAATGAAGCTACAGGGTAAACTATTTAAGACAAATAAGAGAAAATATTTTTTCACTCAACGTGTAATCAAACTCTGGAATCTGTTACTGGAGGATGTAGTAAGGGCTGTTAGTATAGCTGGGTTTAAAAAAGGTTTGGACAAGTTCCTGGAGGAAAGGTCCATAAACCACTATTAAAAAGGGACCCAGGATATCAATGCTTGACCCAGTACAAGCATTGTGGAACCTGTGATATTGCTAGGTACGTATGACCTAGATTGGCCACTGTTGGAAACAGGATACTGGGCTTGATGGACCTCGGTCTGACCCAGTATGGCATGTCTTATGTTCTTAAGAATTGTTTTAGTCTCCTAATGAGTTTTAGCCTGTGATAAACCTTTGAGCAGTTTTGTTTAAGTACTTGGATTTCAGTAACGCCTTTGACATCGTTCCACACAGGTGACTTATAAACAAACTGAGCAACCTAGAGATGCTGTGTTGGGCTTGAAAGTGCCCACACTACCACGCTCATGGCCTGCCACTCGTGCCACACTTTGATGAAACGTCCTGCTTCTTCTATCT